>OZ004692.1:28686266-31086266 GCA_963924545.1 Pogonocherus hispidulus | reverse complement strand
ATTTTCAAAACATTTGAGTAATGTAAACGTAAATGTTCACAAAAAAAATTGTATGCAGATTAGAAGACAATTATATTTTTATAAACAACCTAAAAATTACCAGAACCAATTTACACGGGTTTCTGCCTTCAATTAGGTATGTGTTCTAAATTTGATTAACTGCGATTCTTTTTTAATGAATACTTTATAAAGTATATTTGTGTATTTTCCAATTGAATTTTGTGTTTTTTATGTAACTGTTGTGCATTTTTTAGTATTCTTATTAAGAAACCTGTTAGGAGATATATACAGGGTTTTCCATTAAGAGGGACGAGGTACGATAATATCAGGAACTAATAGTCGTAGAGCTTTGGGGAAAAAATTCCGAAGAAAGGTGTCCAAGAGAAATTACTGGAAATACTTTTTAATTTCCTAACTCTACCGCAAGGGAGCGTAACTGCTAGGGACACTTTAAAAAAGGCAATTTTGGAAATAATCTCCTCATTATTATAAGGTGTCAAAAAAATACCACCAAGTTAATGATATTAAAGTTTTCGTTTTAAACTTTTTTCTGTGGGATGTCAAATAAGGGTAGGGGGAGGGGGAAGATCTAATGATTAACGTGCCTATAACTTTACTTTCGCTTAACCGAATTTTGTAGGTCTCATTTAAGAAAGGAAACTTCGTTGTTTAAAATAAAAAAATAATTATATACCTATTGATTTTTATAACCCTCGCTAGAGGGCGTTATTTGAAAGAATTGCAGTTCTTTCCATTTTTCTCCGAAGTTACAAATATAATCATATAACCTTTATAGCATAATCGGAAAGTAGATAAAATTTGCAAGAAAAAACGTGAAAACCGGAGTCGGATATCTTCATTCGTTTCAGTTATTAATTACATACCACCATAATAATTAAAGAATTTCAATAATAATGTATCTAGGGATAAATATCTAAATATAAACAGTTAAAAGCGAATACATACTATAAAAAAATATGACACTTACTTAAATACTAATTATTATTATTATTAGTAAAATGAATTTTAGCCATGAGTTTAACTAGGTCTATACACCGAGGACTAGCATATATAATAATAATAGCAAATAAACCAAAGATAATTCTGAATTACAGACATACAATAATTGGTAAACAAGTAAATTTTAAAAAGCCCCATTAACAGCGTTACTTCCTGTACCTCAAAGATTATAAGGTTAGATATTACAATTTAAATTACATACCTTACCTAGAAAATCTCGCATTAGTCCAATGATTTTATTACTAATTCATTCGTAACCTAGTGATCATCACACGAACCCTTTTAATTATTTTATACAAGATTCAAACACACACACAGTGTCTTTCTTGTATCGTGTATCATGAGTGCAACTGGTAAAGTGGCAGTTATTTATTGGCAATTTCTTAAATGACTGCGCCCTCTTACGGATTAAGGATCAACATTTGTGCATATTATAAATAATATGACCAATGCAAAAAGTTCAACTTAAGTGATAAACGTTAAAATTCTGTTTAAATTTTTTTTTATAACCAATAGACTTAAGTCAGTGGAAAATTTTAAGAGACTCGTATTAAAAAGTAGTGTACGTTGTAGATATTAGAGAGACCAAATTTAGGTTATACAGTATGCAAAAAACATACACATCAATTTTTCTTGGTGTAATTCTCCACTTGAAGATTTATTTTACATATTAAAAATCCATTCAATATATAATTTTTCGTTCTCTATTTCACGTTTATTCATAGACTAGTTTGGCGTGTTGTTTATTGTTTATATAAGAACTTTTCAAGATAAAAGGTTTTGGACATAATCGCAATGAAAATTACAAGATGTCACCACATGTCATATACACGAATACAAACAAGGAAACGATTTTTCTTCAAGAAACATAAGTCCTCCTTGAATTCAAATAGGCAAATTGTGCACGTGCCTCGCGTTTTATTAACGTTACGTGTAGAAAGGGCATTGTTCCTTAAGTCCTGTTAAATGGTTCGGGGATAAATCCAGTGAAAGCATGAATCCTGTTAATTATTAAGTAGAACACTAACCCTCCTCATGTTGACTAACTCTGACGTGCTGCAAGCATAATCTGAATACGTCCTACTCGTCTAAATTAACGGGATTACGAGGATGAATGCAAAATCGTGACAAAGAACGGGTTACATGGTTCCATGCAATTATAAACGTATTAGAGCAATAGATATAGATAACTATTTAAGCATTATTTATTCAGTAGTCTCGTTCAAGTTCATTAAATCGTAAAGAGGTATTTTGTAAAAGAAAGATATATTCATATATATCAAATTATATTTTTTCCATTCTGATAACCATTTAATAATGAACGTCAACAGCAGTAAAAATATGGTTTTTCATCGTTATTTGTAGCATACAGTAATAATAACTAATAAAAAACCAATATTATCATTACGATATCACGTATACAGGGTTATTCACGCAAAGCGGGTATTAGACGTTTTTAGGGTTCTGTTAACGATAAAGATCTGATTTTTTTTATGGGGGAGGTTTTCCATTATTTCCGATTCAATGAAAATATTTTCAAGTTTGCATCACTTCCGGTTATACCGGAAGTAGACCACAACTTCGTTATTTAAAATGGAACACCCTGTATATTATTGCAATTTTGAACACTACGTGATATTCTAAACACATTTCATCTAGTATGTCCTATACCTATCTTCAACTGTTTTTGAAATATTGACAGGTGAATATTGACATTTTGTAAATTTGACACCCTGTAAAATCTAAACGGTTAGACATCAAGCAAAACGGTTTGCACATTCCTGTCTTAACTTTTTAAAAGCTATCGTCTAATACCCGCTTTGCGTGAATAACCCTGTATAGGTAATTTAAATATACACATAATAATATATTTAGACAATAATAACAGATAATACAGATAATATATACAGATAAATAACAGATAATATAATGAAAAGCAACACATGAAGGAGGAGTGAATAAAATAACGATCCAATGTTAAAGTGAATGATTTGAACCCGTTTTGAAGAACAAACTATTATCCTAGTTAATTTTTTATTTATTTTCAATAATTTAAATAAATTTCGGAGAACAACCATCATACAATAATAGACAGTAAGACTGACCACACCGTGAATAAAATAGATCCGTTCATTCATCTGTTATTAGAAACATATCTATTTGCAAAATCTAGCAGGTGTACATTTGAAACTAATCTCACCGGTAATAATAAATTCCATAAATTTAATTCCATAAATTTCGGATCTGAAAGGATCTGATACACTTACGGGAACAAAGCTGGTAGCTTGTGTAACTTGTGTCCATAACATAAAGTTCATGACAACATAACCTAGTAATACTAAGTAGTTCAAACTAAGTAGTTCAATGAATGTCAGTGTTCCGGTCCTAAGGGTCTCAGATTTAACAAGCCTCCGGGACTATGGATTATGAAAAGATAATAGGAAATTTGCGATGACGATTTTTGTTTTTTTTTTTTTAAATGGCATATTTTGTATATCCGTTGCGTTTGATGTTGGAAGCCGAGGTCCCCTATAAAAACTTGTACAACTCTCGCTAGCTTAAACTTATTACTATCTCAGGTGCTCCCTTTTTCGCTACATGCGTGAAGTGAGGCGTACATAAGAGAGAGCGGGTACAAACATATCCTCCCCACCGCCGCGGAGGTAGTGAAGGACATCCTGCGCCGGTGAGCGACCAGATGGGGAACGGGATGTTTCGGAGGCTGCTCCGCAAGGGCGTAGCGCAATCCTGAGGCTCCGCTATTTTCCTGCCAGGTGGAAAAAAGCCGACGTGATACTCATCCCGAAACGCGGTAAGAACCTAACATTTCCCGTAAGTTACAAGATCATCTGCTTACTTCCGGCAGTAAGTAAAGTGGTGGAAAGGATAATTTTGGACAGACCCCGCAAGAATCCTCCGACGAACTACGAGTCATCCCCGACGAGCAGTTCGCTTTCACGACACCACCGTCCGAGACAAAGGTGTATATGAAGAAGATCCAGGCCTTCGAATATCGCGCTGAAAACCGCGATAGATGCCCCCTGGTCCGTGCGGACAACCGATACATACCGGGATCACGTAGGATCTTGTAGGGGTGGGACTACGTCATCAGGAGGCGCGGAGTAAAGTTCTGCGAGCCGAGATACGCAGAAACCCGCTACTCCGGAAAGTCGTGGACTACAAGCCTGATGCGGCCGCTGTATATAAGCGGCCAAGACTACAACTGCTGGACTCAGGATGAGAGTAAAATCTTATGTTTCAGATTTCACCCAAAACAAGCATAGACGGCTACAAAGTGACCAAAAAAATACGACCCCCAGACTTCCCCTCGAGGTCTCGACCACCGAAAGCGGCCGCGGGCGCACTTCGAGTACCCTTTCCTTACCTTGCACAAAGTTAATGGGCCAGTTGGCTCCTTTAGAGGTGCATCCCCGGCTAGAGTGCCACTCCTGACCTATCCCAAACCACCACCCAGGACGGGAGCGGCACTTGTCGTCCCCGCCCAAGACAGACTACCCACGATGGGTTAGACATGTAGGCGAAGAAAGAAAACAAGACAAAAGAGCGCCGGATGATCCTACACAGCGGCAAGGTAGAGCTAGGACAGGAGGAGACCCACGAATCGCCCATACCGGCGTTGGTGATGGGGTCCACCTCTAGCAGGTAGTCCAGGCCTATAGCGATGGGGAGGGTAAAGACCAATAATCCCGCTCGTTCCCAAACCATCCCAGGTCATGACCAGGGTCAATGGATATTGCGCGAACTATGGTAACTTCAAGCTGACGAGTATCGTACCTATACTGCCCAGAAAATCAGAGTCTGTCACTATTTTTACTTGAACTGAAGTGAAAGTCACTATAATATATTTGTTTCCTATTATATCTTACAAGTTTTTCCTATGAGATATGGTATCCATATAGTTATTTATAATGCTAATTTAAACACATTCTTGTTAAAAAAAAAATGGGCGCAAAAAAGATTTAAAAAAAACTCTTATATTAAGGCTTGTTCGCAGGGTTGAGTTGGCAACCATCATTGCGTGTGTGCCTAGGATGGACGAACGCAGCTTGATGTTAATGTGACAGATTGACATTTTTTGATATTTGACTATCTCCCTAACTAAAGAGGTATGCCCAAGTTTCCCTCATTTCAGCACTGAAGTCTTTCCTGATGCGCAATTGATTCAAATGATTGACCCACTAAATAGTAAAATGCCGCTCCCTCCCTCACACAAGTATTTCGGGCTGATCCTTATGATTAGAACGAGGAGTAGAGGTATTACTAAAATATTTCCCTCTATTGGATTGAGACAAGTTAAGAGTCCATTCACTAGTCCGAAATAAGTCTAAAATCGGTGTTCGTCTCGTGTCTAATTATAAAAAAACTATAAAAGATAGCGACTTTTAGTAAAAAAGTATTGAAAGACAAGACTTTAATCTAAATCCCTATAGCAGTAATTTTTGGTAATTCTTTTTATTTTTAAAATTCCAGGCAAACAATCTTGTACTAAAATAGCGTATTTTTAAAAATTATTTTCTGTAAAATACATGTATTAGACAAAAAATTGCTACTATAGGGATCTAGTTTATCTTTTCATCTTTCCGGTGATAGGTATATAATTTATAACATTAAAAAGAAATTTTGTTGCAATTATAAGACAAATCCGGTACCGTTGCAATAAGGGCAAACTTTATTTCCATGTGCCTTTTTACTTCGGCTTTACCTGCACCTCCGAAATCTAAATAATTCGGTAGTGGTAATATGTAAGTCTCCACCCATCGGTTACCCAAACTCTCAATCCGACCCCACATTCATGCCTGTCAAATCTACAGTGAATGGACCCTTAAGATAATTCATTGGCAAGGTGATTCCATCTTTTTTTCCATAGTTTGTTATTAAGTATATATTTTTCAAACTGCTTTATTTTGGATTTAAAAAATTCATTTTCATTTGTGATACTGTTTTTGCTGAAGAAAACCAAAAGCTATTACGTACTCGTTCGAGGAATATATTATAATGTACCTAGTCAAATTTATAGATCAATATAGTCACAAATATACAAAATATGCACGTGTCTAAAATAATCGAACTATCGAGTATAAAATATTTTACTTGAACTTTTAAATAAGTCAACAACAAATTCTTAAAATTTAATTTAAAAAATATGGAAACTATTTCAACTACCTATGTATTTTTTCTTCACATGTAACTGGTATACAATATACGGTCGAAAATAGTCCTTTCCCCTACTAACTTTTGAACCAATCAAGAGACATCAAATAAAAATTGGATTAAGTAGCATCAAAATTAATACTATTATGTACTAAAATTAAGTATGAATTTATGTTTCATTTCCAAAAGTTGTATTTTGAAGACATCTAAAGTAGTAGGTGCATGCTACATTAGCATGCAAATAAAAAGTCGAAATTGAAATTATGATGAGCAATAATTAGGTTAATGTAATTTATTCCGTTAATCTTCATTTGTTTATTTAAGTTTTTACGTGAACAATACATTGCTAAAAGTGCAATATTTTATTATTCCATTTTGTGGTACAAAATGGCATTTTAAACACATCGTCTACTAAAAATAGTGTAAAGCATGTTTTGAATATTAGGTATAAGCGTACAATTCGTTATATCTGGGAAATAAATAAAGATACGTGTCGAAATATTCAAACAAATGAAAATATCTCGAAAATTGTTCACTTCGGGAATAGCAATGTATTGGCAAAGTAGCTTTAAAAAAGCGAGTGTTGTTCAAAAATGTAGTAAAACATATAGTACTTTATTTAAAATAGGAAAGTTAGTGTTTACTTCCGATATCACCAAAAGTAATTTGTCTTTGAAGATATATTTATTATCGAAGCTTTTTGTAATGAACGAACACAAAATATTTTTTTGAAGGAAAGTGACAGTAACCGTATTAGTAACTTCAGTAAAGTAGAATGCATGGAGAACACGATTAAAAATCGGCAGCTAATGCTGGATATACCAATGAAAGATCTTACAAACAATTTGCCATGTATTTAAGTCATTTAATTATAACTAACTCGATGAATAGTGGCCTTATACAATTTCAAACTTGATGACGACTTGAGAGCTATCTTTTTGTTTGATATATTGTATAATAATAATAATAATAATAATAATAATAATAATAATAATAATAATAATAATAATAATAATAATAATATGTTTATTTAACCAATTTTAAAAATTCGAACACAATACAATACATACATGCAGAGATAAAAGAAAAAAAATAGTAAAACATCCAGTTAAAAATACGCTACAATTAAAACCGGCAAATAGTAAAATTACAAAAAAAAAACAAAAAAAAGAAAATATATATACAGGGTGTCCACCTAGTGCGCGTAAGTCCAATATCTGGGTTAATAAAAGAGATAACTTAATTTTTTTTTCTACAGGGTTGTCTAATATCCCGAGCTGCACAAAATGAAAATATATTTACATATTCAGGGTGTTCAGTTTTTCCTGGACAGGTACCAACTTCATTTTTTTAAATGGAAACCTATATTTTTTATGGCATTATCGAATTCTACGTAAAAAATTAGTGGGACTTTGTGCATAACACTGCTATTGAAATATTGATAGTTTTCGAGATATTTGACTTTTAATTTTTTTTTCTTATGTTTCGTCACTTCTAATAGTTGACATAATTATGGTTGTATGACAGCTAGAAATTATTTTTTTTCAGAAACTGTAGAGTGAAGATGGCTCTTTCGAAAAACGTATCAAAAGTTGACCTGCGATATACAGGGGGCAACAGAAATCGTGCCAAACCTGATGGTTTAAAATTTATAAAATCTCGACTTTTTCAAATGGAACACCCTGTGTTTTATGATTTCATTAGATGCCTTTCTGTAGACTCTACAATTTTATAATAGCTTTCCCTATACCTACCTAAGTTGCGTAGTTTTTGCAAAAAACCCACTTTTATGAAAAATACCCGATTTGCGCACTCCTTTGACGGAAAAAATATTGTAAGGCTATTTATTTTTATAAAATGTATTAGTTTACACTTCTTAAAATAAAAATAACTGAAAAATTTAGATAATTTCCGTTTAATAAACAAGTCTTTATGGAAAGTTACCATTTATTTGTAAATAAAAGTAAAAAATCATAAAAGCTCTACATGTAATTAAGAATTAGCAAAACTGGCGTATGCTTTAGAAGAAGTTCATGGGAATTATTTGCTAGCAGCACGTATTTATAGAGATTCCCACGTGCTGACTGTTTTGAAAATGTGAAAGAAAGATTTGAAAGAGCAGCAAATGGAAATTATGAGAAAACTACCAGGAGACATGGGAGTAACAACGATAATATTTAGTTTAATGTTGTGGTTTCTGCTGTTGAAAATCCAAAAATATTAGTATCAGAAAATCAGTAGAAATCTTGGAGTTTTCAAAAGCTCGACAAATAAGATATTGAAGAAGAAGTTTCATACGTATCATATTGAAAACCAAACGGTGTTACCGTAGTTAGAAAAATTATTAGTGAAATGGATGAATATACATAGAGTATTGAAAAAAGAATACGCAATACTCATACAAGCAAGCTAACCTAAAGTAAATGCTCAAAATGTCCACCGTTGTTTTCAACACAAAGCATTAATCTACGACGAAAATGAATGTGAACATTTCTTAACATTTCGGGCGTTATGGTTAGAAACTCATTTTGGATCTTTTCTTTCAAGTCTTGCATATCCGTTGGTGGTACTTCGTATACTCGCTCCTTGATATAACCCCACAAGAAAACGTCCAGAATATTTAAATCAGGCGAACGTGCAGGCCAAGGAACTGGACCACCACGACCTAACCACTTATTTGGATATACGTGGTTTAGGTGTTCTCTAATCTGAAATATGAATAGATAATAGGAAAAGTACTACAACAATAAAATAATCACAGTACCGCCAAAGTGGAATGTGGAGGGGCACCATCATGCTGAAACCATTGTTGAACCAAATAATCAGCGGGCATATTCTGTAGCTGTAGAAGGGGAAATCATAAAACACAGGGTGTTCCATTTGAAAAAGTCGAGATTTTTTAAATTTTAAACCATCAGGTTTGGCACGATTTCTGTTGCCCCCTGTATATCGCAGGTCAACTTTTGATACGTTTTTCGAAAGAGCCATCTTCACTCTACAGTTTCTGAAAAAAAATAATTTCTAGCTGTCATACAACCATAATTATGTCAACTACTAGAAGTGACGAAACATAAGAAAAAAAAATTAAAAGTCAAATATCTCGAAAACTATCAATATTTCAATAGCAGTGTTATGCACAAAGTCCCACTAATTTTTTACGTAGAATTCGATAATGCCATAAAAAATATAGGTTTCCATTTAAAAAAATTAAGTTGGTACCTGTCCAGGAAAAACTGAACACCCTGAATATGTAAATATATTTTCATTTTGTGCAGCTCGGGATATTAGACAACCCTGTAGAAAAAAAAATTAAGTTATCTCTTTTATTAACCCAGATATTGGACTTACGCGCACTAGGTGGACACCCTGTATACATATATATATCTATATTTTAAGGCAAATTAAACACGAAGAAAACCCACAAAGGAAAACCTGTGTATACTTAGGTACATTATAAAGTTTCAAACCTTACCTGCACGATTTCCAGGATATGTTGACATTTCTCCCTGACGTTAACGAAAGGACAACTTAAAGACAACCTTAAAATTATAGGTAAATGTAACGCTACGAGGTCCAAGTACTCCTTGGGGACATCATTAACGGTATTGCCGACGATGTCCGCGGAACAGGCGCATCCGTTCGACGCGTTCGGCAACCTTCTGCGATCGGTGGGCTGGTAGCGCTTGGGGCTGCCGACCCCGTCGAGCCAACCCTCCACCGTCTTCGAAATAACGTCCAGGGCCACCTCTCTGATCTCGTTGTCGCGCGAACAGATGGGCATGCAGAACCTGGATATCAGGTCCAGGTCGTATATTAAACCATCATAATTATCCGACGTGACGTCGCGCGGCCTACTTAATTCATTATTGTTGTTTGATTTATTAAATTCGGTTTGGACGAACATTATGTTTAAGGCAAACAATTAATACATTCAATTTAAAAAATATTTTTTTTATAATTAATTTTGTTTTTTTAGTCCTAAGTTAGTTTGCTTAGTTTACGAAATTATCAGTTAGAAACTAGCTAATACTATTTTAATACTGAAAATTTTGTGATTTTGATTTCTGTTTCGTTAGCCGGTGTGCTTCACAATAGTTCTTGTTGATCTGAAACAAAAAAAAATTGAATGTAAAATGTGAATGATATAAAATACAAAAAAACAACAAAATATTATATTTAATCTATAGCAATTTCTTTTGGGCTTGCCCTACTATCACGTAAAACAATGAGCTGCATTGTCTTACTTGATGTTGGAGCAAGCTTTAAATGTAAAGTAACCAATTTGCATATACAGTGTGACTCAGATTCATGGTATACCCCTCTTTCCCCCCTTATTTATTATACAAAGATGCCGGTAAATATAATTAATTTAAATATATTTATTAAATTACCCAATATACTTATTATCAAATGGTAAATAATTATAATTATACAAAAATGGGTAAAAGTAAATAAATTATTTATCACATTTACCACTAACGTTGGTAAATATATGGAATAACCGAAAGTTATACATAATAACTAATTTATTACATTTTCCGTATCATATACAGGGTGCGTAACGAAGAGTTGACAGTAGGCGTTTCTCTGAAATTAATCGAGATACAAAATTTAAATTTTCGTTGTGGGCATGTGACATTATATTCTATCGCTTGAAAATAACGGTCATATTTTATTACTTCCGGTTCAATCGGAAGTAGACATCAATTTCCTTCCCGGTCATGGGCTGCCCACAAGGGGGTATATTATCCCTACTACTGTGGTCGGCCCTTGTTAACGAACTTCTTTCTTAGAAAACTGTCCTAAGAAAGCATTATACTGCCTGGGATACGCTGGCGACATAGTAATTGTGGTCAGAGGTAAATATGTGAACACAATATTGGAGCGCTCAAAAAAGCGCTCGAAAAACCACTGGGGTAATTTTTTATTTGGATATTGCTCATAACCACAAAGCCACCCGAAAATCAATGACTGCCCTTGGTAGGTTCAGAAGGATGTGTGAAAAAAACTGGGACTTAAAACACAAAATGACTCTTTGACTCTAAACTATGGTTGTAAGAGCGAAGTTTACCTACGGGTCAGTGGTATGGTGAACAAAAACCTCTGAAGCTAGGTTTAAAGATTTATGAATAATTTCTGTCACTGGAGAGGTAAGAACCGCCCCTCCGGCTACCTTGGAGGTACTATTGGATCTGCCACCACTAAATATACATATTCAAGGTGAGGACCGGTCGGTGATGCATAGACCATGCGAGGCCAGACACCGATCATACTGCGGCACAGACCTAAGCATCACAAGCTTTAGGCAGAATTGAAGGCTGATCCTGTTTTAGGAATGCCCTTGGACATAATGGTCTCTAGGTATAGCTTCCAAAAAAACTTTGTAATCAAAATACCAAATAAGGTAGACTAGAACAATGGTCCCCCAATAACAGCACAAATAGTCTGCGGGGTATGGATGGTTCCAAGATAGAACAGGGAGTTGGAGCCGAGATTTACGGGAGAAGTACAATAACCAAAATTTCAATAAGTCTAGGAAAATGGGCAACTGTTTTCCATGCTGCAGTAACAGCCATACAATGCTGTGCTAAGGAGGCAATAAGGCGAGGAACGGATAACCGTTCGATTGCCATTTTCTCCGACAGCCAAGCGGCGATACAGGCGATAGGGTCCTCGCAGATTACGTTAAAAGAGTTAGTTAGTCAGAATAGAGAGACCCTATAGCTAGGGTATCTGGGCAAGAAAGGCACAAGGGTAATGAGGAGGGAGATGCACTAGCCAGAGAAGCCACATCAAAAGACCTCATAGGACCAGACCCTTTTACGACATAGCGAAGCCATGAATAAAAAACATCCATGGAGGAATGGACGAGAAACAAATCTCGAGAATGGTGGAGGAATCTGCCACAACTGAGACAGGCAAAGATATTCATTAAAGAACGGTCGCCTAAATTTACAATAGATCTGTTAGGCCAGAATAAAAGTAGTGGATCTCCTGACAGGACACTGTCGGCTAAATAGGCACATGAATCTAATAGGACTGACAGAAGAAGCAATTTGCAGATTCTGTCAAGAAGAGGAAACCTCAGTACACGTAATGTGCCAATGTGAGGGCCTGATGGGGCTGAGATTTCAAATACTTGGGTAAGAAAGACCAAGGACTAATAGCTACATGGAAGAGCTCCTAGCAAGGCTGTGGAGTCTGATTCAAAGGACCAAGCTGGACAGGGTGCTCTAAATAGGTTGGAAGTGCCACAATAGATCTTTTATAGGTCGCGGCGAACTAGGCCAGGTGGCCGACTCCTTTATAAATCTAATCTACCTACCGGTAAAGATTTTAGTTGAAAAATGTTTTAATGAGGTAACTATGATTTTTTTATTCCAATGAATTTGTTTTTAAAAAGGCTTTAATTTGACATAGGGTAACCCTATACCTAAATACATTACCTATTTACCCATGTAAATGGAGTTAAGATAATATATGAAAGTATTTATTTGTGGCATTGTTTAATTACTCTTATTTATTTGGGTGTTATGCCACCACTGAAAAATACAAAAAATTAATAATCAACCTCTGCGCCGTCGGATCAGTCAAAGGTTGGTTTTTTGAAAAATATGTTTGCCTAATAAAGAAATCTCACACTAAAAAGAATGGAATTACTACAAACTTTCAATTTTTAGAGAAAAATATAGTTTTATTAGTTGGCTTTAGAATAAAAACTTAATAAATTTATCAATTTTTAATTAAATATATATTTAATTAAAATGAAGTTGTAATATATTTGTGGAAATTTAAAATTTATTGTCAAAATTTGTATAAACAAAAAAATAGTAATGGGTACAGGTAATGTTAATTTAATACTCGATTATAACAACATAAGATAACAGTCGAGAAACAATAACAAAACAATTTAATAAATGTTCAAAGTTCGTCCGTTAATGCTAAACACTTGAGAATTTTTTTCATTGTTTCATTTGATGTGACTTTACCTACGTATCGTTTCTTTAATTAAAGATTGAAGAGCAGCTCGGGAAGAGCGTTTAAAAACAATTTTACTGCCATTTTTAACTGTAAGAAATTGTTTTCGGTCAGTGCATTACGCGTGTACAGCCAATAAATAGGATTTTTAAAGTATTTAATATAGGAAATTAACTACCAGAACCAAATAGGACTCATTTATGCATGTATTTTAATCTGCCAGACACAGAAGTATGACGAACTGTTAGCAGTTGAGTACATTCCTCTTGATATTCTATATGAAATATCATATCTGCTTCGTTACGCAGATTTTCCAGAGTTTGTAGAAACTGAGGAAGGTAAAATTAATTAAATTAAGAAAATCAATGCTTCCTGCTTTACCACCTACGCTCTCTGCTTTGCGGTAAGCATTTCAGAACTTCATTATAGCCAGGTTACCAAGATCGAGTACCCTAGGGTGGATATTATCAGTACAGAGTGTCCAATTTAATTTTTACGCCGTAGTTCCCAGTTTTAATATTAAAAAGTACGGATCCGTGTAAAATATTCAAAGAAATCTGAATTGCACTTTTTTATATATGGGGCGTTTTGTTATAAAAAAAATATAAGTATATCATACTTATGTGTCCATCAATAAAGAGAACGTATATGCGTTTTACAATCAACTCTCCAGTGAGGCATATCGTATATAAGATTGTATCAAGATTATTGTACAAATGTCCAATCTGAAATTCGACTTTCAGTTAGTGATATCAGTTAAATCCGTAGAAGCTCTATTACATCGCTATTTTTTAAAGTCGCACATTATATCTTTCTCTAGAAGTTATATAGATAACGATTATATACACAGTATTACATTTAATTTTGGCCACCATTAGGATCTCGGAAACGGTAAAAGATACAGGGTGGCTTAAATTAGAAAAAGTTGCACAATTTTATGTTGAATCAAATGACAGTAGGTTACTGCATCGGTGTGAAATTGGCGACTAAACATAGCGACTAAAATTTCCGAAGATAGCCGAATGCTTATAGGCGTACGGAATTTCATGTGAAAATAAAAAAGAATGTAACATAAAAAATATTTCTTCGCTCACAGAAATATAAACTTCATTATTATTTACCAAAAAATCATTTAGGTGTCTACTTTAACAGATAACTAACGTCATGGATTCAAGGGTGGCTAAAACCACACCAAATGAATTAAAAATATATATCTCCGCTCACAGACATACAAACTTCATTATACTTTAGCAAAATATAGTTATCGGTATCTACAAAAACATACAGTGAGTGCCATGGAGTGGCAAGATCTGAGAGGGTGGCTAAAACCACCCCAAATAAATAAAAAAATATATCTCAGTTCATAGACATACAAACTTCATTAAATATCATAGACATACAAACTTCATAAAAAATAGTTTTCGGTACCTACAATAACATAGAGTGAGTGCCATGGACTGGCAAGGTCTGAGAGGGTAACTAAAATCACCCCAAATAAATTAAAAATATATTATCTCCGTTCATAGACATGCAAACTTCATTATATTCCAGCAAAAAATGGTAGATGGTAAATGGTTTCGGTATGTACAATAACATAGAGTGAGTGCCATGGACTGGCAACCTCTGAGAGGGTGGCTAAAACCACCTCAAATACATACAAAATATATGTCTCCGTCCACAGACATACAAACTTCATCAAATTCTAGCAAAGAATAGTTATCGGTATCTACAATAACATAGAGTGAGTGCCATGGACTGGCAAGTTCTGAGAGGGTGGCTAAAGCCACCCCAGATAAATAAAAAATATATATATCTCCGCTCATAGACATACAAACTTCATTATAGTCTAGCAAAAAAATACCTAGTTTTCGGTATCTACAATAACATAGTGAGTGCCATGGACTGGCAAGTTCTGAGAGGGTGGCTAAAGCCACCCCAAAGAAATTAAAAATATATATCTTCGTTCACAGACATACAAACTTCATTATATTCTAGCAAAAAATAGCTATCGGCATCTACAATAACATAGAGTGAGTGCCATGGACTGGCAAATTCTGAGAGGGTGGCTAAAACCACCTGAAATAAATTAAAAATATATCTCCGTTCATAGATAGACACACAAAATTCATTATATTTTAGCAAAAAATAGTTTTCGGTATCTACAATAACATAGAGTGAGTACCAAGGACTGGCAATTTCTGAGGGCCTGGCTAAAACTGAACAGGTAACCGAATAATGTTAAAGTAAGGTAATCCACGAGGTAATAAACTCTGAAAAAAATAGAAGTAGAGAAAGTAGTACAAGAAAAAAGTAAAAAACAAAATTTGGTAAATATGGTAATTCCTATTTGTATATTAATCGAAAAAAAAATATTACTTTCCAGTCTCATAGTTAGATTTTTTCAAAAAATATAAGAAAATACATATCGATATTCGATGTATTTTATAATATTCTTTTTCTAGCACATCGCTCTTATTCTAGCACATTGCTCTTATGACACTCCTTTTTAGGGACCCTGTAAAAAATTAAATATATATAAAATAAGAGCAAAAATAAAAGGAAATCGACTGGTCCGAGGGATTTAAAAAAAAAGTAAGTATTTATAAAATAATGAATTTATCCACTACTTTAGAAAAGGTGTTCTCCCCTAGTATGTTAATTAAAATTAGTTTTAGAAGTTAGTATAGTAAGCAAACCAATGTTACCCAATTATAGACATTAAAAATATAATGCGATAAAAAGCATTATAACTATAATATAATGTTGAACAATTCACTTTTTACTGGTAAGAAATAAATTAACAGAGAATGCGTCCAACTAGCTTTGACTTATAGACTGTAACTAGGTGCTAAAATTAATGTTAAAATACATTTTATTTTAAACTGACCTCATTCAATAATAAGTACATTGTGCAACCTTCACTTAGTTGTATCTTTCCGATACTCCAACACGTTATTTATGAACTTCGAAGAGCTTCCAATTATTTGAAACTTAGGCAGATTAATGTATTAGTTTTGATTGGTAAAATTAATTTAACATGACATTTATAAATATTAATATATGAACCAGTTATTAATAGAACTATGAAGAATACACTGGTAAAAGTGTTTTAAAATTCTTCAATAAGATTTTTACTTATACCTACATTTTAGAATTACATACCTATCTACCTATTAAATACCCTATCGGTGTGAAATACCCGTTTTTCTATCATGCTATCAATTCAAAGATATGTAGAGGCCACCAGCACACTGACTTCTCAGAGATTAATTCTGAACAGGAGGTACAATTAGTGAGTACCTAGTTTAATCATTAATAAATATTCAACATCAATTAGTTACTTAGATTGACAGATTTTTAGTTTTATAAATTAATTAAAGAAGTAAAGAAGTAACATCATGCAGCTGAGTAAAATATATACCTAAAGCAATCTTGAAATAATTGCGGGAAATGATTAGTGGCTATTTATATGCCTTGAAGGGTATGATTTATAACTGCTCCCTTATAGTAACTTGACCAATATGTATGTACCAAAAGTTTGTCTCACTTCTGAATCCTCTGATGATTAATTATAGGTAATTGAATTTCTATTAAGTCTGATTTTTTAGGAATGCAGTTTTAAGTCTGTTTTCAAAAATATGTTTTATATTTATTCTATACATATATTGTGTACGGAAGCGCAAACGCGGTAGCAGAAATTTATAGATACTAAAAAGAAATTTAATCATAATAATAATTGTAAATTATATTTTTTAAATTAGTGGCACATATTGAACGCATTTTTTGAGTACACTTGGACGAAAAACTATTAGGAAAATTCGAGGGAAAATGCAATTAATTCTGGCGTTTCAACTATCCAAGCGTGGATCAAGGATATTCCTGAAATCGTGACAATAGACATATTCACGGGGTTCTTAACATCGGTTGCTTGGATGGTATATAATTTCAACAACTTTATCAATCAGCATTTTCAGTGTCTAAAGTATAGTAATAGTCACAGAACATGGTTGTTGTCAAATATTAAGGTAAACTGCAAGATAAACTGTGACAAAATATAATAATCACGAAACCTCTTACAAAACCTGAAAGTCAAATCCAAACCATTTTAAAGTTCATTTCTTTGTATGTTATCCAAGCAACGACCTTGAACGGCTCGTGCAGATGTCTTAAAAAATCACAAAAACCATTTATACTGCAGGGCTAGCGACGTGACTTTTTTATACAGGGTGCCTCAAATTAGATGCAATACATGGGGATCTCGGAAACGGTAAGAGATACGAAGTCGGTTAAATGGAGGCAAAGTTGCGTATTCAGGGGGGCAACATAATGGTGAAAAGAGATCAAGGCTAACTTGATTAGTTTTCGAAATATTTTGAAAAAACCGAAAATTTCGATTTTCGTTTTTGTTTTTTTTGCGGGTCTATTTGATATTATAGGTATTCAAAAATAAAGAGCACTTTTCTATAGCAACTGTTTGCCCTTTTTCGGATGGTGTTAGTGAATTTTCCGAAAAACGTTTCGTTTCCCGGAAACCAACATCAACTTAATTTTTTTAAGTACGGACCTGGAATTTTTTTCAAGTTTTTTTTAATCATTTTTGTACCTTGATCACCATAAAAGGAACCAGATTTAAACGTTTCGTCTAAGAAAAATCCATCATTAATAATTTCCCGTGGTCCTCTTAGATTTAGTTTTATCTAGGCAAACGTTTCTATGACAAACACATTTCAATGTTGTGTACTATCGCACTATCGGTACTTAAAAATGGCTTTCAGCAATCTAGAGTTTTTTAATTTTATTTAAATTTCCTCATAATTCAGGAATTGTGCGCAACTACTTAAATGAAACATTTCCAAACAGATGGATTGGAAATCATGGTGCTATAGGATGGCCAGCAAGAGCTCCTTTTTTATCCCCATTAGATTATTTCTTATGGGGACGAACTAAAAATGTTTTATATAAGAATCAATATAATAACATTGAGGATTTGAGAAATGTCACTATTCGAAAGATCTATTCAAAACTTAAAAAGACGAATACGCCTCTGCATGAATAATGACGGAGGATTATTCCAAAGGCTTTAGGGTTTTTATAGTTTTAACATATTTTGTTGTTTTATTCATTGTTTATTCAATTACATCAAAGTTTATAGTGGTTAATTCGTTGTTTTATTATTAGCTTTTGTTTATTTATCGTAAATAAAAATGAAACCTCAAAAATATTATTCAATATCTAGAATTAACAAAAGTCGAAACAAAAATACTAATGATGGATTTTTCTTAGATAAAACGTTTAAATCTGGTTCCTTTTATGGTGATCAAGTTACAAAAATGATTCAAAAAAACTTGAAAAAAATTCCAGGTCCGTACTTAAAAAAATTAAGTTGATGTTGGTTTCCGGGAAACGAAACGTTTTGCGGAAAATTTCCTAACACCATTCGATAAAGGGCAAAAAGTTGCCATAGGAAAGTGCTCTTTATTTTTGAATACTTCATGAAATAGGCCCGAAAAAAAACAAAAACGAAAATCGAAATTTTCGGTTTTTTCAAAATATTTCGAAAACTAATCAAGCTAGCCTTGATCTCTTTTCGCCATTATGTTGCACCCCTGAATACGCAACTTTGCCTCCAGTTAACCGACTTCGTATCTCTTACCGTTTCTGAGATCCCCATGTATTGCATCGAATTTGAAGCACCCTGTATATTAATCTACTTTAAGAACCTTGGCGATTCAGGCAACACACATCGTCCTCAGGACATTCTGCAGTGGCGGTGATATGCATAAGTCATAACATAACAAGTCCTTAGAGGCCCGGGTCTTAGGGAGTCCATAAGGACCACAGTCCAAGCTTGTAAAAACTGACCATTTTTTTATATCTGGTTAGAGGCCTAATATTCTTTTGCACCGCCACTGCCATCCTAGGATATTCTAGGGTAATCACCAATGTCCTTTGGAAATCCTAGGACTTCTGAGGGATGCGTATTTCTTGAGCAAAAACAATATATTAGCAGGCACATACTGATGCAGAAAAAACATAACCACTGGATTGCTTTCACAGAGTCATTTAATAGATTTTACAGAGTTTATGATTTCCTGGAATATACCTGGATTTCCCACATTTCTACTTAAGTGGAAATTGTGCAACAGTGTAAAATAAACGTGTTTTCAAGTTTTTCAGTTTTTCTCACAATATTATTATTTTTGAAGTATCTAGAAAACACCTTTTTCTCTAGTGGTTAAAAAAACTGCAGGGTATCTAAGATGAAATAAGATGACCTTCTGTTCTAAAGTATTACACTATGACCTATTTCACGTCTCCTATGAGCGCATGTCGGCGCATATTCAATAAGGTCTAATTTATTTTATTGGAATTTTGAATCGAAAACTGAAAAAATTGACCAACTGTTCAAACTTGACATATATGCAGATATATCCTTATTACTGCACCATGTCTTCAGGACAGTTCATTGATTAACAGTTAGTGAATTTGCCTAATATTTACTCCAAAAGATTAAATTGTGACGTTACCTAAAATTTCGCCAACAACTATTCATATTCTAAACATCTAGTAGCTACCATATCGGTAAAGTTACGTTAAGTAGGTATTGAAAATCTGGCTTGATTTACACATATACAGTGAGTCCTTAAAGTCCCGCATAAATTCATTATTTAAAAAATGGTAAAGTTTTTGAAAAATCGCTGGGACACGTCGATTTTCTTTTATTTTTGCACTTGTTTTACAGTATTACATTTTTTACAGGGTGGCTCAATGAAACTATGTCGATATAAACTTTAATATTTTAAATGGAACACCCAGTACTGTTTTATATATTTGGAAAGAACGCTTTTTTACGAATACGATCATATAATATTTTATAGGTCTATCTCTAATAATAATGGAAATATGCCCAAAAAAGTGTGTCATAAGAGCGATGTGTTGGAGAAAGACTGTGCCTAGCAACAAATCGATATTCTCTTTCTAACACATTGCTCTTATAACACAATATTTTGGGCATATCTCCCTTAATATTAGAAATAGGCCCATAAAACCTTATACGACCGTATTCGTAAAAAAGACCGTATTCTTTCCAAATATGTAAAGAAGTACCGGGTGTTCCATTTAAAATATTAAAGTTTATATCGACGTAGCTTCATTGAGTCGCCCTGTAAAAAAATTAATATATGTCAAAAATAAAAGAACAAGGGCAAAAATAAAATCAACTTATCCGAGCGATTTTTCAAAAACTTTACGGTTTTTGAAATAATGAATTTATGCGGGACTTTATGGACTCAGTATAAACAGAAATACATTGCCCTCCACCCGGATCTCACTTTCAGTACCTACCTCAAATTAATAACAATAATAACTGTACAGTAGCATAATATGCTCAGAACATTTACTAGGTTGGTTGGCAGAGTAATACAATATTTTAAACAGTTTAGTAAATCTGCGATATAGGTAGGTATGTTTAAAAATTAAAATTGGACTGCTATGAAACACCTCTGAACAATTTTGAGGAAATTTTTTCAACAAGAAGTGGTAAGCCATTCTACAGTCAGGTCATATGTGATGATATTTAAAATACAATATCTAGATAAGGTATACCTACGAACATAAAACATATCTGGTTTTTTATCCATACCTAGGTAGTTTTAAGTATTACATCAATCATAATCAGTTGTGAATCACTACAAACAAAACAGATACGTTATGTTATGACATAAATATTTGGCACGCCCGAGGCGAGTTTATATAAACGGTACGGATAACATGCATTTAAAAATTGTTTAAAAATGAATTTTTTTAACCAATCTCTTCTCGACTAAATAATATAGTTAAGATATATATAATATAGTTAATAATTTAGTTAAGAGTCCATTCACTAGGTCGAAATAAGCCCTAAATCGGCGTTCGTCTCGTGTCTAATTATAAAAAAACTATAAAAGATAGCGACTTTAAATAAAAAAGTATTGAAAGATAAGACTTTAATCTAAGTCCCTATAGTAGTACTTTTTGGTATTTCTTTTTATTTTTAAAATTCCAGGCAAACAATCTTGTACTAAAATAGCGTATTTTTAAAAATTATTTTCTCTAAAATACATGTATTAAACAAAAAATTGCTACTATAGGGATCTAGTTTATCTTTTGATCTTTCCGGTGATATATAATTTATAGCACTAAAAAGAAATTTTGTTGCAATTATAAGACAAATCCGGTACCCTTGCAATGAGGGCCAACTTTATTTCCATGTGCCTTTTTACTTCGGCTTTACGTGCACCTCCGATATCTTAATAATTCGATAGTTGGAATATATGTCTGCACCCATCGGCCACCCATCCTCTCAATCCGACCCAACATTCATGCCTGTCAAATCTACAGAGAATGGACCCTTAAGCTTGATGAAGTTAAATTTATGTACCTTATTTATATACAGAATTAAAAATTATGTAGGTAACTTAAAATATATATTTTTATGAATTTCAAGAGAGAGACTGGCCGTTTCCTTATATTAAATTTGTGTAAATCTTTTTTCCGGTTTAGAAATAGATATGTAAATATTCAGGAAAATATATAGTTCGTTTAAATATAGAAGGCACACATACAGGCATACAGGTCGATAAGTTTGGCGGCACATAACGAAAAGTTTAAAATTCAGTGTTTTTACAACGTTCTATTACACTGATAAATTTAATAATAATAAAGAATGTGTGCTCAAAAAAGAAGTACCTAGTATAGTATATGTATATGTAGGATATGTATATTGTATTAGACAAATCAAGTAGGTAGGTGGCAGTTGAACCTCGCGAACTGTAACAAATTGATCCTCTATCGTACTAAATTATGCACTTCATTTGATACATATTCGATTTTAATCACCTATATACAGTGTGTCCCAAATTAGGATAGGAATAAGTACGGAGATCTCGAAAACTATAAGAGATACAAGGTTCGGTTAAATTAGAAAAAAGTTGCGCAATCTAAGGCCCAATTACCTCCCACTCATTAAAATATTACGTATGATACATCATTATTTTGGAAATTGAAAGGCCGTCGCAATGGTAATCATGGCTTACTGCGCTCATATTTAAAAAATCAACTTGGTAATGATTGCAAGGAAGAGAAATATTGTACTTTAAATTTGTGATCATCACGTGGTAGACCATAAAAGTGACAATGAAAAAGCGCTTTCAGTTTTCGTCTATCTCTTCAACTAATTTCAGAAAAAATAAAAATGGTTGTTCAATCAGTTTTTTTCCAAATATTTCCAGTACCAATCAACATAGCTGTGATTTGAATGTGGGGGAGGAGGTAATTAAGCCTTAGATTGCGCAACTTTTTACATACAGGCTTTATACACGCCTATGTTTATTTCTTGAAATATAATTTTTTAATTTGCTGGCCATGTTGCATCATACCATATTCTAAAATAATCGGCTGATATAAAGGACTTCCTGTTTCACCAGAAGAGTTCCTGACTCATCGTTTTTTGATTTGTTGTCCTTACATTTGCATTTCTGCTTACTCTTAGAGATAGACATCTAGGTGCACAATATCTTATTTGGGTCAACCTACATATGGATAGCATAAGACGATATCTTTTCAACAAATTAGAAAAGGTATATGCTGTGTTCCATTAGAAGAGTTCTATTATGATTTCATTATCATTTCAGCATTGTCATAAAATTTACCTACTTTTTTTTGTGCAGTTCACTGGACAAAACCGGACGAAATCAAATTAGTTGGGAAAACAGTACATTTCATCCAAGATTTCATCTTTGTAAAAACTTTTATCTTTATTCTCCTACCAATGTAATATTTTCTCTCTTCTCTCTAGTATTTTCTAGTGAAAAATCCAAAAGAAGTTTCGCATTCACCAAATCGTAAATCAGCCAATATAAGGCAATATAAATGGTGTTACATTTTATTTTAGACATTTAACTTCTGCCATTAAAATACATATGTCACTACTCCTGGTCTCACTATTTAAAATTTGTAAAGTAAATAATAAACAATTTTATTTTTACATTATAGGTTGTTTAGATGACAATCGTGCATGAGTTTTAACCTCGGTTTTAACTAAATTATTAAAAAGATTTTCATTATTTTAGTATAAATCCTATACCTAGATGATTCATAATGACAAAATAAGTTGTAAATTAGTTAGAATTTGTCGCGTGTCTTTTTTTTTAATAATGAATCGGTGGTATTTCTGTTTGCTAACCTAGGTATATTCACGGTGCTTTAGATATTCTGGCAAAAATTAAAACGCGGATTCTGGGACTAATTTTAAGAGGGGTAAAAATTTATTCACAGTCATCCTTTAAAAGTTACAGCCTCTATAATATACGTGATTAAAACCCTGCTTTTTATAAATAGTATATCTCACACTGAAAAAATCCATTTTTCAGTTTGCCGGAAGTTGGCAGGAAATTGTAGGATACTTCCATAGTATCCCTATAATGTCCAATTCTCTCCTCTCCTAGTTCACAAGCAGTGAACACAACATAAACTCTCCTCCTTTAAGTAATTTTTTTACCGGGGTATTCCGGGTAACAGGGAAAAATATCTTGCTTCGTGATATTACCAACATCAGGACAACAAAGTTACATACAATGATTTGTTAGAAGTAGCCAACATTTTATAAGGTGAAGAAGAAGCTGCTGTTTGGTTTTGTCTTTCATGTAAAACGAAATAATTTTCAATATTACAGTTTATGTTGCCATAATTCCCTCCCCAATTGGTCATTATGAGTAATAAATTTCTAAAGAATAAGCGAATCTACCCTACTACTATTCCGATCACTGGAATCTTAAGAAAATAATGTATTCTTCCAATTATCGGTCGAATATTCAGTGCTTTAAAAAAATGTATTCTCATAGGATACTTTGATTTTAGCGTCTACAAAAATATCTAGGTACCTACCATGAGTTCTTTATCTTGGAATACTTGGGATCTCTACCAGGTAATCTCTGTTAAGTACTCCAATCTCTGTAGTAAGTAAGTACTATTTTTGTAACAGTGTTCTTATTTTGTGAAATTATTTAGTTCTCATAATTTTGATCTATTGAAATTGCAAATGAAAGGTGTTTTGACAGTAACATTAATTGTCTCTGTTCAGTTGTATATCAGTTGTGAAAAGTACAAAATCTTGTTAAAATATTTTTAGAATGTCGGACGATTAACAAGGACAAAAATTTATAGTTTTTAATAGTAAATTAGGTGAGCACACCCCGTAAACTTATTCCACCAAAAAAGAATCTCTAGATAAGTAACCTCTAAAACGCAATAAACAAAATATTAAAATATCTTATAAAATATCAGGGTGCTCATTATCTATCTCCTTACATGGCTAACTCTGTTAATAGTGGAGATAGAGAATTTGTTAAATTAGCAAACTTGGGCTGAATTACAAGAGGAATTCAGTGCCTCCTTCAGATTTAATTTTAATTTTCAACTTTTTGAGATATTTTGAAAAAACTGAAAATCGCCAAAATGTTTAAACTCGAATATCTTGAAAACTATAAAAGATACAAATAATATAAAAATACTGTGTGATAGTGTTTTTTACGTGGAATTCAGCGATATATTGAAAATTTCAGGGGTATCTTAGTTTTTGAGAAAAAAAATAAAAGTATGTTTTTTTAAATGGCAACTTAAGTTAGCCATGTAAGGAGATAGATAATGGGCACCCTATACCTAATAAATAGGTGTACCTAGGTACCCAAATAGTTCCATACATGTCACAGAACATTACACTTAAGATATTCAAATAGGTATCGGTACTCAAGTTATACCAAAGTTTACAGAATATATATTTATTCTGTAAACCTGGGTTATACTTTCGGGGAATTTTTCCTGCACCTCACAATTATCTTTCATTTTGGGTAGGTATTACAAACTGTTCATGTAAAAATTTTGGAAATTATTGTAGAACTGAAACATTCAAACATTTTTTAGATATACCTAGGTACTTAAAAAAAGGGTTTTCAGCGAAATTGAAAAACTAAATTGCTGAAAAGAATTAGGAATGTATTGAAGATGCTTTTTCTAAAGTTTATGTAGGAAGTTACTAGAATACTTACTTAGGCATTCTAGTTTATTCTAAGTTCTAGTACAAACAATTCCTAAAAATTCTCATAAGACAAAACTAAGATAAATAATTTAAAATCCCAAAAATGTAATTTAAGATCCATTAGCTTATTAAATATTATAAGTAAGATCTGTCTTTAGTGCACAAGCAGATACTTTTTTTATTTAGCAATTAGATAAATCATGTTAAGTTGTTTGTTGTGATTGATTTATATTATTGAAATAAATAAGTTACCTTTGAGCGGTCTTAGTTAGTGTTAGTATACCTAAATATAGACAGCTACGTTCTAGGTATTATGAAATTACTTGTGCAGCAGATAATCATACAATATTCGTAGCATAAACATAGGTATACCAAAATAAACAATAAATACCTAATATTGCCATCGTTACAAGATAAGTTCTAGAAATTATAGGTACTTTACAGAGTTCTTAAAAAAACAGTTAATGCACCCAAGGAAGAAACGAACAAATCCAAGACGAACACAATCATTAACCAAACACTATTTTAAAAATCAAATTATTTGTAGAGACGGAAAGAAACAAATGAGCCGGCCGGCTTGTTCTAATCTGAAACTGACTGACAAGTGACAAGTCGATGGATAAATTCCCTTTTGTTAGCATGCGCACCGTTAAACAAAGAGTTAACCTCACACTTTTAAATTAAATCAAGGGTTGTGGGACAAATACTCACCGTTAACAGATTATTTCGATATCCCTGGATGACACAATAACACTATTGCACTATTTGTTATATGGTTTTGTTTAAAATCAGGTTGTAATAAACCAAAGCGAACTGTTACATTAGAGAAGTGAGAAGTGACGGACCCGGTATTCGTTCGATACACTTTGACAATGAACTCAGCTGACTGGGGAAACCGTATTGCGCAATCGCACAGAACTCATATGCGGCCAAAGCCGCAAAAAGCTAGCGGGTTGCTTCTTGGAAATTTAAATTGTTCCAATAATAATTATTTATAATTAATAATTTCCTACCTAACGTAATATAGTTAAGTATTAATATTAATGAATCGTTTTATTGCTCGTATTGCGATATTCTGCAGTTAGTACCTACCTATGTTTAGGTAGGTAGGTAGGTATATGCTTCGATATACAGGTTAAATTCAAGTAGATAGGTATACGTAGGTATTTGATTGGCTTTGCAATAAACATAGGTACTGAACATCTCTGGTTCTCTGACTGCAAGATTATTGACTGCTTCATTATTTGTGCACTTGAAATCAGCTGATATTTTACTGGGGTAGATAAACAGACTTTGAAACCTGAAAAAATAATAAGGCAGTGGCCAGTGGCGTAACAACGTAGCCACGGGTCTGTGTGTGATAATTTTGCCGGGCTCGGCCCCAAATGAAATAAAATAATTAAAATATTAAGAGTCCATTCACTAGTCCGAAATAAGCCCAACATCGGCGTTCGTCTCGTGTCTAATTATAAAAAAACTATAAGAGATAGCGACTTTTAGTAAAAAAGTATTGAAAGATAAGATTTTAATCTAAATCCCTATAGTAGTAATTTTTTGTAATTCTTTTTATTTTTAAAATTCCAGGCAATCAATCTTGTACTAAAATAGCGTATTTTCAAAAATTATTTTCTTTAAAATACATGTATTAAACAAAAATTTGCTACTATAGGGATCTAGTTTATCTTTTGATCTTTCCGGTGATATACATATAATTTATAACATTAAAAAGAAATTTTGTTGCAATTGTAAGACAAATCCTATACCCTTGCAATGAGGGCTAACTTTATGTCCATGTGCCTTTTTACTTCGGCTTTACATGCACCTCCGAAATCTAAATAATTGGACCCTTAATCTTTCTATCATCATTATGATACGTGGTATTGTATTGATAACTTCATTAATTTATTAATTTAGGTACAAAAAAAGCAATTGTTATGCTCACAAGTATTTCTTTTCTGGAACATAGAAAAAAGTCTGCAATACTGCAAACCCAAATGTCACAAATCTGAAACAATGTGTAATAAGAATGATTCAAACATTTATAAATGACTAATAAAATCTTTTTTCCTTGTTTTTGAATGTGCAAAATCTGAAATAACATTAGCCATGTCTACTTTTTGAGCTTCTTCATTTTCTATCAAAATAATTGCCAAAGCTGATAATCTTTTTTAAGCCATGCAATAACTTAAATAGGTTTTACGAATAGTCAACTTTAATTTGGAAAAAGACCGTTCAGCTGATGCAACCGAAACAGGAATGGCCTAAAAATATTACAAGCAGTTGCAATTTCGGTAAAACTGAAAGACGAATAATAATTTACACTACAATAAAATCTAATAAATCAAAAATGGAGGTTAAATTATTTAAATCATTCTTGAAACATTCTCTAAACGAAAACACTTGGGATAAGTTCAATAATCGACACCCGACATGCACGATATGCCCACTGCCCTTTAAACTAAATGCGGCTATTACAAATTGTGATAGAAGGTTTAATAAAAACACAAATAATCTCTTAATAAATACGGTTTCAGTTTCTTTCTATGAGAATATTGTTTTGTGTTTGTATTGACTCCCGGGCTCCTTTTGAGGCCCGGCCCGTGTGGTTCGCACACATGGCACACTGGTAGTTACGCCACTGGTATAAGGGTAGGTATAAGCCAGCACATCTTGTTAGATTTTTTAGATTGTTAGATCAGAATCAGATCCAGATTTGTAGGTTTAGTGTCACCTATCGTTGCAACTACTAGCGGAATGCAATTGTTCCGTTTTTCAAATCGTCGAATAAAGACTTAATTAATTTGCTAACAACATTATCAAGTTTACTATTTTGCAGATAAAAGCAATCATATGATATGATGAAGATTGACGAGATACGATATTGATGCTATTACCTATACAGGGTCTTTCAACAAAAATTCGACCCCCCCCCATAATTATAAAACCGAAAAAAAATAGCATTCGCCGAGACCCGTCGATTTCTGTTCTTGGGGGGAGTATTTTTGACAGTCAAACCAACTTGATATGTTCATCCCCCTAACAACCACAACCTTAAAATTTCAAATGGAACTACCCTACTTCTAACATCATTTTAAAGCCCTTTCCATTGCGAATACACTGATATATCGTTTTTGGGAGTTGGTTGAGATTTGATAGAGTTATTGGCTAAAAACGAAAAGTTGACAAACCAACATTCGCGTACTAATTTCTATACAGAAATGGCCACCAGATATAATAAACTTTTTGTCTACTACACAACCCCATTACTTTTTTTTATAATTGTTTTGAAAAAACACAGTTCTCATTTAGATGTATCAAGAAATATATAGAGTATATAGAGTCTATATACTAGTATTTCGGCTTGTTAGGCCTTTCTCAATAGAGTAAGATTTACTCTATTGAGAAAGGCCTAACAAGCCGAGTCATAAATGCCTTGTTGTCTCGTTGACAATAAGTCAACGCTTAAAAGTTAAAGTTGGCTTGACTGGCATAAATTCTCCCCCCAAGAACAGAAATCGACGGGTCTCGGCGAATTCAAATTTATTTTCGGTTTTATAATTATAGCACTCGTTGGTAATTCTCTGCCGCAAATCCAAAAAATGGTCTGGTTGAGTAATGAACACCTTAGATTTAAGGTATTCCGATAGAAAAGATCCAATACACTCAAATCCGGAAAACGAGCAGGCCACTCAAGAGGTCCTCGACATCCAATCCGCCTGCTAGAATAAAAGTTATCAAGGAAACTCCTGACATCCCTAAAATAATGTGGTGGTGCACCGTCCTATTGATACGTTATATTCAGCCCTTGAAACTCATGGACGTTATTCTAGGAAATCACATAGGACGCTTTTTCATTGAAGAAACAGTCCGCGATAGCCGGAATAGTTCTGAAGAATATCCCTCGGTTTCAAGCAGGACGGTGCGCCACCATATTATTTTAGGGAATTTCCTTGATAACTTGTATTCTAATAGGCGTATTTGACGTCGAGGACCTCTTGAGTGGCCTGCTCGTTCACCGTGTCCATTTGAGGCCATTGGATTTTTTCTATGGGGTTACCTTAAATCTGAAGTGTTAATTACCCAATCAGACAATACTAGTCTTACTAGACTTTTGGATTTGCGGTGGAGAATTACCAACGCGTGTTTATCTATCCCCAGACAAACATTTGACAACGTGCGGCAGGAAATTTCTGATAGGTTCTTCTACTGTCAGGAGGTCCAAGGTGCTCATTTTGAACATCCTGTTAAAATATTATTTTCTTTATTAAACTGTTGAATTTGATTGCATTCTATTCATTTATATCCTTACTCACAGAAACGCTTATAACTTGAGAACGGATGTACCGATTTCAATTTTTCAAAGGCTAGTAGTATGCAGAGAAATGAGAGACATTTTAAATGATATGCAACACGTCCCATCTTACCATTTAAAAAAATATATTTGATAGCACCTGTGGCGTCATCTTGCATTTTAGGAAACTGAATTTATCGTATATATTGAATCGAATACATTTAACATGATTCACCCTGTATTTTGTCCGGAGTCCCTAACTTAATTAGTTCAAAAGTTGGCATCATCTGGAAATGATTAAAACTAATATGTTATCTAGTTTTTACCCCCTGGGACCCATTTCAAGTTATTCATTTTTATACTGAGTATGTGGGATAGGGATTTCGTGTACCAAACGAGAAGTTGGGACGCCCAATACTTTTCGAGAAAATTGAGATTGTATGTTTTGGGTGCTATCTAGTTTTCACCCCCTGGGACCCATTTCAAGTCATTCATTTTTATACTGAGTAGTCTGTATGAGATGGGTACGTGTTCCAAAGGATAAGTTGGGACCCACAATATTATCCGAGAAAATTGAGATTGCATGTTTCGCGTGCTGTCTATTTTTTACCCCCTGGAGCCCACTTCAAGTCGTTCATCTTTATACTGAGTAGTATACATGAGAGATGGGCATGACGTGCACCAAAGGAGAAGTTGGGACGTTTAAATGTTTACTTTTCGAGAGAACTGCGATTGTATGTTTTGGGTGCTATCTAGTTTTCACTCCCTGGAACCCGTTTCAAGTCGTTCATTTTTATACTGAGTAGTATATATGGGATGGGGATTAGGTGTACCTAAGGAGAAATTAGGACGCAAATTATTTTTCGAGAAAATTGGGATTGTATGTTTTGGTTGCTATCTCGTTTTCACCTCCCAGAGCTCCTTTTCTCCCCATGTCAAAAATTTCCAAATTTTTATATACTGAGTTATATATTTTACTTTGGTAGAGTATTTTCGTGTACGAAATAAGAACTAAGAATGAGGTGTGTTTTCCCAGGAATTTAAGAAGCACTTAGGAATTGAGGTTATGGTTATGCCTCTAGTATCTTAATTTAAATAAAATGGTATATCTAACGAATTAACTCTTTTCAGTTTATACCGATATTATACATGTTTAAGGAGTAAATTACAACTAATACCTATGCACTGGAACAGTTATTTTCTGCTCGTTGTACCCAATTCAACGCACGTCTATGGATGTTCGGGTATCTCCAGAAATTTAGGGTGCTATCTTACGGTGCTGCTTCACACAGGTCTCAATGACCTATATTCTCAAGAACGTGTCCAGTTTTCCTTTGAAACTTCCTAACACTGAGTAAATAATTCATATGATATTATTTTAGACAGCATTATTGGATGCTTGGAAGAAATTCTAAGTTGACAATACATAATAAGATACTAATTTACAATCAGATCTTAAAACCAGTTTGGTTATATGGTATTCAACTTTGGGGTTGTGCCAGAAATAGTAATATTAAAACCATTCAGACTTTCCAGAACAAAGTGCTGTGTAACACAGTAGACGCTCCATGGTACATACGCAACTGCGACTTGCATCGAGACCTTAACATCCCAATGATTAAAGATGAGATCAAAAGGTTTGCTGGCAGACATGAGGCCAGACTTCACCTCCACATCAATGCAGAAGCTCTTCAGCTGCTGGACAACCAATATCTTGTTCGAAGATTGAAGATACCCAAACCATTTGAGCTGGTGTAGTGTGCTGTGTAAAAGCAGGACATAGTGCGCCAGTGAAATTGTTAAAAGAAAACAATCTAAAGGACGTCGTTGGATGAACTTTCGTTAATAAATGTTTAGTTTGTAAGATTATTAGAAGAAAATTAATGGTTGGTCATCAGACCAGTTTTAATAGAAATAAGATTCTCCAACAAAGAATCTTAATAAAAAAAATGATATTATTTAGGTAAACAAGTAGATCAAGGAGAAAATTAGTTTAAGTAATAATTTTGTAGTATACTTTAGAGAAAAGTATTATCAGAAGTTAATTATACCTACATAGTCATTATACACATACTTGTATATACATATTTTGCACATAATATACAGATATACTTAGTTGTAGACATGTAACAGATATAATTATATTTCCTTTGAGAAGTTCAAATACAGATTTACATAATATGTGTCTGCTTGCCACAAATACAAAGGTAGGCAAGAACACAATAAACACGCCTCATTTAACAAACACAATGGAATAAATTTATTTCAGTTAGTAGGTACCTATGTAATATTAAAACTTTTAGCCCAGGAATTTAGTCCAAAAACAGAAAAAAAAATAGATGCCGACTCCAATGGGAATTGACATACAACATTTATAAAACTTGATCACTCCACGCTTAAATCACATATTAACACCAGAAACTTCTCAATTTATGGATTGACAAGAAATGTCAAGTAGATTTAAGGATGAGTCGAATTAGGCATTATTTTCCTAAATACATATAACCCAGAAATCCTGTACAGTATTTCAATATTTTTATTCGTGAACAAGAAAAACAGAAGCGATTTAATTTTAAATTATTGAAAAAACAAACCGTGAATAATATCCGTTCTTAATAACACAGTGCATACGGTGAAACAGCGTTGCACTTAAATGATAATTCCATCACAAAAACTGTCCTCGAAAACAAAATTGTACTAGTTTTAAGCTGACTTAATTTGTAATTACAAGTCTAGAATGAAACTTACTTTTTCTGATCGTTCAATGTCATAGCTAAATCATAAAATTAAGCCTGTTTTAACAGTATTGTATGTATATGTGTGGATGTCATTAACAGAAGAAATAAACCGATGAAGTGGCACACTGAAAAGTTGTGTCAAATTTGATGTCGTATATCATTTGACATAATACGAGTTCGAGACTAATCTCAAAATTCTTGTAACTCAGTTATTTTTAGAGATACTTATGTTATGTTTTAGGCTGTTTTTTTACAAAAACTTAAAGGCGGCCTATTTCGAAAGGTTTTGAAAAATGGTTATATGGCTAGCTTATAGAATCATTTGTTGCCTTTAATAATCCGCTTGAATAATTCCGCTTGATTACAAAACTGATTTTAATATTATACAATATACAATATTAATATTCTGTATTAATATTCTATATTCTATATTAATATTATAATTCTTTTTATATTTCCAAAGTAGGCTTTTAAGTTTTTACAGTACAACTATAGAAGTATCTTTTCTGTTCATAATTACATCATTCCTGCAATAGTAAACTATTCAATAAGACGCAATATTTTTTAGTTGTTGAAATAACAGTACTAACTATATTGAACTATATAACTCATATTGAACTCCAACTTAGTTCAACTTATTGACAAACCTACTCGATTTCGAATAAATCAGGAACCCTTGATTTAATTCTAACTAATGACGCACATATATTAACAACCCCTGAAATTTTATCGCCAATTGGAAAGTCTGATCATGCAGTTTTAACGACCAAAATTCAATTCAACTTAAATATTCCACAACCAAATTCAGATTATGTAATTTACAATTCCATTAATTACGACAATGTTAATACAAATTTAAATTCACAAGAGTGGGGAGATCTATTGGCATCTGAAGACCCGGAGCTTGCATGGCAAATTTTTCACAATATCGTCACGGGACACATAGAAAAAAACACAGTACGTAAATCTATTTATAAAAATCGTCTAAAGCCCTGGATTAATGCCGAACTAATCTCAATGGTAAAACACAAGAAGAACCTTTGGAGGAAATATAGACAAACTGGTAACAGGAACCATTTAATTGAACATAATACTTTTTCAAACTCATTACGTTTAAAGATCAAAAAAGCCAGATGCTGCTATGAAGAGAATATAGCTAACAGTGATAATAATAAGAGATTGTTCAAATTTATTCGTTCTTCGCTAGTTTCTAAAGTTTCGGTACCACTGTTAAGAAGGCAGGATGGTAGCATCTGTGAAGATATGTTGGAGGTGTCTGAAATTTTGGCCAACTCCTTCTCAGAAGTTTTCACCGAGGAACCTCCCAATGTCCCTCTACCTATTTTATTAACCGATCGAGTCTGCAATTCTCTATCTGATATTATTTTTACACCTGATATCGTCGCCAAGCATCTAGGGAAACTAAAAATCCACTCTGCTCCCGGTGTCGATCAATTATCTGCATTTTTTCTAAAGAAATGTGCTGCACCCCTCTGTACTCCTCTTTCTTACATAATGAACTTGTCTTTAAAAAAATTTACCGTTCCCTTCATTTGGAGGCAAGCCATTGTAACAGCAATATTTAAAAAGGGCGACAAACTCGATTCAACCAATTACCGGCCAATTTCCTTGGTACCAATAATATGTAAAGTGATGGAATCGATAATTACGGAGAAAATGAAATCCTTTTTAATTGAAGCTAACGCGATTCCTCCAGAGCAACATGGGTTTATTCAAGGTCGTTCCACCACTACTAATCTTTTACAATGTGTAAATGACTGGACATTAGCTCTCGATAAGAAGGAAGCTACTGATGTTGTGTATCTGGATTTTTCAAAGGCCTTCGATCGAGTACCAAGGAGAAGATTGTTATATAAACTAGAAAATATGGGTGTACGAGGAAACTTATTACTCTGGATTGAAGCATTTCTATCTGATAGAACTTTCCAAGTTAAAGTGGGAAGCAGTCTGTCCTCCCAGAAGGCGGTTCTCAGTGGTGTCCCCCAGGGGTCGGTACTCGGGCCCCTTTTATTCATAATATATACATCGGACCTGCCACGTATTATAACATCTAGCAAGTCATTTTACGCCGACGATGCAAAAATTTATAACAACCCTACGTCAGGCCATCAAATTCTACAAAATGACCTAGACTTTGTGAGTAACTGGAGTGCTAACTGGCTTCTACCACTAAACGTTGAAAAGTGCGTTGTGTTATATATTGGGAAAAATAATCCGTGTCTGCCTTATCAAATTAACAATAAACCCCTAAGAATTGTCGACTCTCAAAATGACTTAGGCGTCATAATCAATAAAAATCTGACTTGGACAGACCATATATCGCATATTTGTAAAGCCGCTAATAATATGTCATTCCTTCTAAAACGATCTTTTGTTAATGTGTCTTTCGAAACCTATATCAGACTCTATAAAACATATGTGAGACCTATCTTAGAATATGCCGGCAGTGTATGGTGTCCTGAACTAGTGAGTGATAAAAATAAACTTGAAAATGTTCAACGTCTAGCTACTCGGTTGCCTTTTGGTGTTATTCGTCCATCGTACGAAGAAAGACTTTCTAGGGCCAAGCTGTCTACATTTGACCGCCGCAGACTTCGAGGTGACCTTATTACAACATATCGCATCCTTAAAAACGACTTTTCTGTGAGTTTGTCTAATTTGTTTATACTGAACGCTGAGAGTCGTTTACGGGGCCACCATTTAAAATTAAAAAAAGAAAATTTCAAAACTAAAACTAGACAGTCTTTCTTGAGTAATCGTGTATTCATCACCTGGAACAATTTACCCGAAAATACGGTTAATGCTCCAACTATAAATTCTTTTAAAAATCATATTGATACTTTACTATGACCTGTATCAACCTTTTTCCTTTTTTTTTTCTTTTTGTATAACTTTTGAAATCTCACTAATTATTATATCCTTTTTTTTCTCCTCAAATGTTATTATTGCTAATACCTGTTGTAGCATAAGTAGTTGTTTTTGTAGAATTAGCCATTTTATTACTTTTTATTGATAATTGTTATTCTTTTTTTGGGCTTTATAGGAATTTTTTTTCCTCTGCCCTTACTTAATGTTAAATAAATAAATAAATAAATAAACTAAATGCACTAATTATCAACAGAAAAGACGCTTCTATTGTTGTATTGTCAAAACTTCAAAGCCTACTTATGGAGTAATTCTTATCGTTAAGTACTTTTTCTCAATTAGTACATTGATGTATTTAAAGGAGATGCCGAAAACAACCACTCCCCGACTGGCATTGCATTACAGCGGCATCTCCATAGGAGTCGCCAGATCGTTCATCGAGGCCTTCTACCAGACACTGACCAGTTTCGCGCTTATTTTCCGCTCATCAGAGTGCCATAGGTAGTGGACTCGATGAACGATGTTACGACGTGATTGCCTAATAGGCATCGTGAATGTTAGTAGTGGTGAGAAACACACCATAGTGCCCTTTTTGGGTCTTTGCTACTATCTGCCTGATAACGTAGTGCTCTCTCTTTGGGTCTTTGCTACTATCTGTCTGACAATTATTATAATTATCAGACAGATAGTAGCAAAGACCCAAAGACGGCACTACGGTGTGTTTCTCACCACTACTAACATTGTACTTTGATGGTTTTAACGATTATAATAAGTAATGCGATGAATGGTTGGCACCAGAGTACCAATCCTATGAGGCTCTCCGCTTTATAGCGCTTGCCCCGGGGTGAAGTGGCTTCTGTAATATCTGGGCATCTTTCGCTTTGTTGTAGAGTAGTGCTGGGATAAGGTGGGTGGGTTTCAGGGTAGTGGACAGTGGATTTTTTATTATTTATGAAGGAACGTTGTGGCTAGGATTTGTGTTGTGGTATTAAGGGTGGTTTATAAGGGTTGGTATGGCGGATTTTTTATTATTTAGGGTAGGATGATTTGGGGTTGATTTAGGAAGTTTTGGCAGTTAAGGGTGGTTTTTGGTTAGGGGTGGTTTTTTGGATTTTTTATTATTTCGGGTAGGAAGATATTTGGGTGAGTTTGGGAAAAAATTTTTAGGGGATGATTTATTTAGGGGTGGGTTTTTTCGGATTTTTTATTGTTTCGTGACAGGATTTGGATTTTGGGTTTTGGAATTTTAGGGGTTGTAATGGAAGCTAAGGGATGGATGTTTAGGACGGGTAGCAAATTTGACGGTTAGGGGATCAGTTAGGGAAGGATTTGTGTGTTGTCTAATCGTCTGTGTGAATTTAGGGATGAGTCGGTGGTTTATGTGTTCGTCGATTGTCGGGGTGCCTGATATGTTGTGTAGAACAGGGATAGGTGTGGCAAGTGGGAGGTTATTCGCAAGTCGAAGGGATTTATTTTGGATTACCTGAAGGGTGGACTTATGGGTTTGACTAATTAAGGGATACCAAACTGGAGAGGCATATGTGAGGATGGGTCTTATGTAGGATTTATAAAGGAGGGTAGAAATGGCAGGAGGTCCGTGTTTAATAACACTGGCTATTTGGCCGAATCTCCGGTATGCGTTTCCCTTGATCTTGGAGACCTGTTTCGAGAAGGTGAGACCCTTGTCGAGTACTAGGCCTAGGTATAGTAAAGTGGCGGTGGTGTGCACCGGCATATCGCTGATTCTCAGTGTTTGCTCAATAGTGAGCAGTCTCTTTGTGAAGAAGGTATACTGGGTTTTTTGTGGGTTGACTAGGAGTCCCCAGTCTCGGTAATAGTCGACTAGGTCGTCCGTCTGGTCCTGTAGGATTCTGTGAAGCAGGTTTTGGTCACGTGAAGTGGTTATTATAGCGGTGTCATCCGCGTATAGCGCAAGGGTAGTTCTGTGGTCTTTGGGATCTGGGATGTCGGCGGTGTATAGGGTAAATAATACACGATTATAATAATATCGCTACCCCTCATTTTAATCACAAGCATTATCCGCTAAGTCTGAGGCTTGTGGGGTAGAAGGGGGGGGATATATTATATTATTATTTTGCGTCTCGCGAGTGTACTTGAAGAACAACCTACGCTTGTAAACAATTAACACCATTCAGTACTGGAATGAGGAAAACCTGGGAAAACTCATTAGTTAAGGGGATACTCAAACATCAACCAATATTAATCTCTCGTATTAATACCAACTGACATTCTTCCCAACCTAGGACCCACGTCAGGATGGTAAGGCCCAGGAACCCATCGTGCGAACCGATCTTGAAAGATATTTGAAGTCAACAGAGGCCAGGTCATTGGGGGCGATTTGGTCATTAAGACTAGAAAGGTATTTGACGTCAACAGAGGCCAAATCTACCCAAATCTAAATTCGAACACACGACCTCTGCATTAAGCGACAGGACACTAAACTCTGAGCCAGCGACTCACATAGAGTCAAGAAGAAAATATACGATAATATGGCCCATCCCATGGGCCATATTATCCGTTGCTGGGCCATATTATCCGTTGCTGGGCCATATTATCCTTTGCTGGGCCATATTACCAGGAACTATTTTTTGAAAGTTTTAGTAAAATAATTTATTCTTTTTTTTTTGCAGATACAGTCAACATGGTGAAAGTAAAGGATAAAAATAGAAACATTAGAAAGCAGTGGACACAAGAAAATTTGGAAAGTGCGTTGGAAGTAGTTATTAATAACAGTCAGTCACAAAGAGAAGCATCAGCAAGGTTTGGAATTACACGACGAACTCTCAGAAGATATATAAGAGACGGTGGTGCTTCAGTAAAACGCTTAGGAAGACCGAGCATTTTGTCCCCAGAACAAGAAAGAGACTTCGTACAAAGAATTGTTAGATACAGCGAAATAGGTTTACCTCTAACTTCCAATTTAGTTCGTCACCAAGCTTATAGATACTGCAGTCGTTTTAACATTGCTAATAACTTTGGAAAAAAGAATGAAATGGCGGGCAAAGATTGGTTGCTTCTTTTATGAGAAGACATCCCGAGATTTCACGAAGGAAGGCTCAATCAATGACTCCGGCCAGAGCTCAAAAGATGAATAAGCCCATTGTTGCAGACTACTTTCAAAAACTTGGCCAAGTTTTGGATGAAACTAAATCTGAAAAACAAACCGCAAAGCATTTATAATATGGATGAGAAAGGGTGTCGCCTTACAATCCATCACCAGCAAACTGTGCTTACACTTAAAGGAAGTAAACGGGTTTACCTTATAGCACCAGAGCATGCCGAAAATGTCACAGTTGTCGGATGTGCAAACGCAATTGGAAACGCAATACCGCCAATGGTCATATTTAAGGGCAAGCGTCTGAAACCGGAATATTGTGACGATGTGCTTCCTGGTACCTTGATAAAAATGGCTCCAAAGGGCAGTATGGTAACTGACCTTTTTATTGAATTTTTACATCATTTAGCAAAACATAAAGTAGCCGGCCCTGTTTTGTTAATATTTGATGGTGCCTCAAGCCACTTAAATTTAAGTATTGTACAAGCCGCCGATGATTTAAATATTACCTTATTCTGCCTTCCATCTAACACAACCCACGAATTACAGCCCCTCGATAAATCGGTTTATAAATCATTCGAATCTCATTGGGATACAGAGTTGCTGAGATATTGGGATGTGAACCCAGATAGATCGTTAACGAAAGCACGTTTTAATATAATTTTATCTCAAGTTTATCCCAAGTGCATGACCCCCGAAAATATCGTAAATGGGTTTAGAGCTACTGGGATTTACCCTTTTAACCCATCGGCGATACCAGATTGTGCTTTTGCTCCGGCACAACTATCAAAACGACCTCAAGATGTCCCTGTACACTTAACCGAACCTCAAAATTCCGAATACTCTTCGGAGGATGAGATTCCACTGGCCAGCCTAATGCGTAGAAAGAAGAAAGAAGAAAATACTCTCTTAAACATCCTTGAGACTAATAAGCGACAACCAAACAACCATGAGACCCATAAAAGTCCATCAAAACAATTAGATCTAGATGAATCGTTCAAGGAACTTTTGCCTACACCTGACGGTACCAAACGAGTCACTAAAAGAGTTATCCGCCGTAAGGCTATTAACTATAAAGCTCAAAAGGTCACCAAACACCTTTTTAATCAATCCGATTGCCAACCTTCCACATCACGACAATCAAAACCATCGCTTTCAAAGCCAGTAGAGTCAGTAGAGTCCTGGTATTGTTCGATATGTGATACCGACCGACAGATAGACATGCGATTGTGCTCCACATGCCTGACGTACTTCCATGAAGAGTGTGTCGAACTAACAGCAGATGATGAAGATGTTTTTGAGTGCCCAGAGTGTTCCTAAAGACTTGTTTTTGTTTGTTGTTTTTTTGTGCAATTCAGTGATTAGGAAAATATGGCCACACTTAGTTTTTCTTATATTTTCTTTCAGTTTTAAATATCTACCAACTAAGTAAGAGTTGTGATTTTATTTTAGTTTGTTTTGAATGGTATTTTCGCTTAGTTTTAAGATTATTTATTACGGGCCATATTAACCACCACAGTCGGATAATATGGCCAGATGAAAGGATTTTTATGTTTGAAAAATAAAATATTTTGTTTCGCAAAATAATTAAACCAAATATGTAACTTGAAAGTACAAAGTACATGCTAAACATATGTAAGTTCAGTTTATATTTTTTTAAATAAAGTTTTGAAAAAATTCATGATTTTGCTTAGGTGGGCCATATATACCCCCACTACCTTATATGTTCTTAAAAAAATAAATAATTATAAATTTAAAAAAATAATAATTTAAATTTAATTTAAAAATGCTTTATATTTCGTTTCATGATTGAAATCCGTCTGCCCACCTACTTTTGAACATGGGCCAATTCTTTATTCCTGCGTCTCTTATTTTCAAGTGACAAGAATAATGGCAGATTTTCAGCCCAGTAATGTAACAACATTAAAATACCAAGTCCTTTTACTAAGATTCATTTTTCTCTTCATTCTCTCTATAGTCTTAGCGACTTGGTAGCAGCTACCAGCGATCAGCGAATTTGTAGGAGAACGCTGCGTTAGCGTAGCGAAGGGTGTGCAACCAATGTTGTCGATACAATCTTCAAGATGAAAAGATAAACAGCCACGTACGGTGCCATTGCAAATATCGGTCTTTGGTTTATAATTTTCACCTATTCACAGAGCACCAGTCACCTTTAATGATAATAACTTTGAATTTATAGTATGTAGATTATTTGCTAAGGGTCAGAAACTGTTTAGATACTTTATGTTTACTTTCATGTTCATTTTTCTGATTTCCTCTATCTTTGTATTTACTATACCTAATAAGAACTGCAAATCATTCAGAGTGGTTTACATTTATTCCATTATAGTGCTGATATTCATTTCTATAGTCAACAATTAAAGTAATCACAGTTATGATTCTTTAAAATTACGGCTATAACGTTGTACTGGTAGTCACAGTTATAACCGATAAATTAAATGAAAAAATCAATGTAGAAATTCCAGTAATAATCAATAATTTGTATAAATAAAAATTCAGGCAGTACGGGTATTTTTTATTCTTATTATTGTACATGGGTACTTTATTTTCGAAAACATTATCTTTTCTGAAGCTGTTTTAAGCAATAAATACTTATAAAATATATTTAATTGGTAACAAATATATTGTGAGAGATGTAGGTACATTTTTCATTGACAATTACAAGTTGTTTAAATAAAATTATACTGCTGATACAGGTCGTATGATTAAGTAACAACTAGTAGAAAAAATATCTTAATAGGGCCACATGAGCAAATATTGAATTACTTAATACAAATTCACAAAATATGTTTACTTAACAACTAAATGTATGTACAAAAATAAATTCTATAATTCAGTGCATCCGATAGTCTATTTTAAATGTGTTTTGTTTATGCCGTTTTACTCACTTCACGGCATCTCTCGGTCGCTGATTGAATCGCTCCAATGACCGCTGCCCGGAATCCTAGAAACAGAAAAGAGTAATACAGTGACGAGAACATAGTTGCAGTCCAGCCAACGAATTGTTGATTCCAATTATATCCACAAAAGTAAAGAGAAATGAAGAAAAGCAGGGGAGGCAGTGCCTCCTATGTAAAAAATACAAAGAATTTCAATTTTTAAATACATAATATTTACTAACAACTAATAAATATATTAATAATATCCACTAATATAATAAATAATAATGTAAAATGTAAATGCTTGTGTTCCCGTACTATTATTTGAAATTATTTCCAATCACAAACCACCCAACGCCATCTATGGTAATTCTTGGGCGCCTCAGTAAAAATTACCACGGTCTGCTAACTATTTGGTTTGTAGCGCGGGTAGCTCTGGTAAGTCAACGAGTCACAACAGTCGTCTTTCGTCTTTAAGACGACTGCGGCCGAGTGTGGCCGACCGGAGGCATAAGTATGAGATGCCTCCTTTGAACCGATGTTTTCGGATAAATGAATTATTTGCGCATGCGTGTGAGATGTGAACACGTGCTTTTTGAATAAAGCTAGAGGCAAGTAGAGGCAAGACCGCCCACTACTCCCATCCTTTCCCTCTTAGCAATTTGCGGGAAAATAAGCATGTACGTATGAAGATTGAAGACGTTTGCATACTATGTATAATTTTTTGATAGTCAAATAGGTATTAAATATTACTTATTATTTACTATTTATCTGTTTTAATATTATTTAAATAATTTTTGTCGAGATTTCTGGCAATCGCATCAAAAAAGGGGTATTTGTCTAACGAAACCTATTTCTTTAAGCAAATATTTTTCCCCTGGGAATTTCTAATTTCTAATTTTAGGGCGTTTGATCTTGAAAAATGAAAAATTTTCGCGGTTTTTTTTTTCGTGCGCCCCTCGTACTCACCTGAATCTCACCAGCCACCACTGATTTATCTATGCCTCCCCTAAAGAAAAATTCACGAGCTGCCACTGAAGAAAAGAGTTTTAGAGAATAACAATGACATGCAACTTTTTAAAAGAATATGCCAGATTTACATTCATTGAGATTCACCCCAGTGTTCAGACGTGAAAATTTCAGAGCTTCAATATTATGAAGTCCTTTACGCTATTTTTGAATTTGGTAAGTTGTAAACGAGGGGTTCGCAGATTTCAGTAACTATAAATTCATTCAGAAAACGTCATGTATTTCAATAAAACTGTTTTTTGATATTTTACATTGGGACAGCCTTATTTTGTATTCAAACTCCTAATTCTGAACTTAAAGTAAACATTCTAAGTGTGGATTCTGAGTCTGACTTTGAATTTATATAAAAAATATGTTGCGTAGCCATTCGTAAATTTCAATTCAACTAACCATTTATAGAGAGTAAAAGTTTCTTTGAATCGAGACTACAGATACTGACTACATTATTTTTTACATTAACTTTTCAGCAGGTCTCTCATTTTATACATACAAAATAATATGATTAAACCAGTTATTACTGCAATTATGTGTGTGAATACGTCCATAAGAAAAATGTACCTTGCTGCTCGAGGAAATACAATCCAGCTGCCGTCGATCCTGCAGAAGATGTTACGTCATCCTTAAGGATTGCGGGGTGAGCTTTAGTATCACGCACCATTTGAGCTGCCCCCAGGACAGTTTGGGCGGCTAATCTGTAGGCCAGATCTCTCGGTAAGCCCATCTTAACCCCTCCATCTGCCAAAGCCTCTATTAGCACGTATATCTAGATAAATACGAGAATATATAGTACAAAACTGATTACTATGCCAATTCTTCTTCGCATAATCTACTCTGAGGTTTTTCATTTTAAATTAACATACCTACCTAATAAATAAATTTATAAGCAAGTTTTTAACAAACAGTGGTTTTAAAAATAAGTTAAAAGTTAACAGTGTTAAACGAAAATGTAGGTATAAATAACACCGAAAATAAAGATTTTTTATATAGAATATTATCTACACGAGTTGTTGACAAAAATAAAAAAATCAGGCTTTTAAAAATATTTCTATCAAAAATATAAAATAATATTTTCGGCTATCACAGCGTTCTTAGGGCACCAATAAAAGTTTGAGGCGTTCTTTTATTGTTTGAGGTAATTTGGAAAAAGAAATTCAGTGTAACCAGAGACATATACATGGTGACCCATTCGTCTGGGATTCCTTTATTTCTCCACTATTATCAACTTTAGAAAAAAATATCTAATACAAAAGTTTTCAGACATAATAAGGGCTACAATTTAAAATTAGTTACAGATTTACAGGGTGTTCGCATTCTTCCAAACCTAACTTCCAAACTTTCTTATTTTAAATAGGACACCCTGTATATTATTAGCTCATTGGATTCCTCATCGCAAGTGCTTTCAGTCCATATAACATTTGTTATAGCTAAACTTTATAGTTTCGAAGATATTTAATATTTTGTGTAAAAAATGACAAATGCAGACTTTGGTGAAAATAATAGTATCTTCCTTATTTTTTACATTTCGATAATAAATATTGGTATTCGTTTAGTATAAGCCATGGCGAATATTTTGCTGTATATAAATGTTTTATAAATTATACAGGGTGTTAATAATCTCGTAGCAAAATTGGAAAACTGTAAGGGCCAATATCTCGTTTATTTTAAATGGAACACCCTGTATATTTTTAATGGATCAGATTCAGAATTGAAAACTCTATCGATCCATATTAGTATGTTATATACCCAAAGATAATAGTTTTCGAGTTATTTTGAAATTTAAAATATTTTACTCTTTGGTTACAAGTAAACATAAATTATGAGCCTAGACATTAGTCAAACACAAGTTAGTAAGCGTTTAAAGGATAACAAATTTCATCCCTACAAGATTAAATTACATCAAGCTCTACGTCCAAATTAGTTTGAAAAACGACTACAATTTTGCGAACAGATATTGGAAATAATAAATAATGAAGAAATATTTCTAAATTTTGTAATGTTCAGCGACGAAGCAACGTTTCATAAAAATGGAAATGTGAATCGTCGCAATTTTCATTTTTATTCAACAGAACAACCAAATTTTTTGAGAGTTGTCAGTAATCAAGGCCGATGGGTTGTAAATTGCTGGGGAGCAATTTTAGGAGAGCACATAATAGGTCCATATTTTTTTGAAAATCCACTTACAGGAGAGACATATTTAGATTTTTTACAAAATTACCTTTTGGAATATCTATCTATTGGATGATATTCCCTTAAATAGCTTACAAAGACTATGGCTTCAGCAGAATGGTGCCCCCGCGCACTATAGCGTTAATGTAAGGAATTTTTTGAACGGACATTTTCCAAATAGATGGATTGATCGAGGGGGTCCAGTAAATTGGCTTGCGCGTTCTCCAGACCTTACATGTCTGGATTTTTTCTATGGGGATACGTCAAAGATAGAGTATACAGCATGTCTCCGACAACAGCGGACGATATGAAAGAAATAATTAGACATTGCTTCCGAAACATTACACCAGGTATCCTAAGAAATGTGCAAGTTTCATTTCGAACAAGACTTGAACTGTGCATTCAGCAACAGGGTGGACTGTTTGAACATGAAATAAAATAAAATTTAACGAGACTGTTATTGTCTAAGCGTAGGTTAATCTTTAGACGGGTTGAGCAAAATCTCATTTATATTAAAAAAATCAAAAATTTATTTTTATTACATTGTACTGATAACTTTTAAAAATATCATGTTACGTTAGTTATTTATTTGAATAAAAAAAATATTACAAGAGTTTGATATAAATCATGATTTTAATTATGATTTAAATTCACTTGATAAATTTTATTTTCCAAGCGATCTAGGCTCATAATTTATGTTTACTTGTAACCAAAAAGTAAAATATTTTAAATTTCAAAATAACTCGAAAACTATTATCTTTGGGTATATAACATACTAATATGGATCGATAGAGTTTTCAATTCTGAATCTGATCCATTAAAAAATACAGGGTGTTCCATTTAAAATAAACGAGATATTGGCCCTTACAGTTTTCCAATTTTGCTATGAGATTATTAACACCCTGTATAATTTATAAAACATTTATATACAGCAAAATATTTGCCATGGGTTATACTAAACGAATACCAATATTTATTATCGAAATGTAAAAACTAAGAAAGATACTGTTATTTTCACCAAAGCCTGCATTTGTCATTTTTTACACAAAATATTAAATATCTTCGAAACTATAAAGTTTAGCTACAACAAATGTTATATGGACTGAAAGCACTTGCGATGAAGAATCCAATGAGCTAATAAAATACAGGGTGTTCCATTTAAAATAAGAAAGTTTTTATAGGTTTGGAAGGATGTGAACACCCTGTATATCTGTAACTAATTTTAAATTGTAGCCCTTATTATTTCTGAAAACTTTTGTATTAGATATTTTTTATAAAGTTGATAATAGTGGAGAAATAAAGGAATCCCAGGCGAATGGGTCACCCTGTACATCTACAACGTTTCTGGTGTAACTAGGATCAGTATCAGTTCGAAATATTACACAAAATATTAAATAAACACCCCAAGCCGATATTGATAGCCCACGAACAGTATAGCCTGGACAAATTATATTTTACTATACATGTTTTAATTATTCTGCAAACAAAAACTTTATCTTTATATTATTAAAAACTTAGTAATTGATCTCAATGACTACAATTAGGAATGTATTTAATTCCTCTATTAGAAGAGTCAGAAGTCCCTTGGAAGTCACCATTAGAAGTGGAGAAAAGAAAATTACAAATTTAAAATGTTTTAAATTTTGAAAATTCGTACTTAACCATTTTGAAAACTCGATATCCATTTTCAGTATTAATATTGAATAGTAAAAATATTGAAAAATTTACATTTCTAATTATCTGTAGCACGGATTCAAATGTAGTAAATTCTTTAAGTTCATGTTAGGTTAATTAACGAGACATTTATATCAATATGACGGTTGCTGTTTTGGTTTTTAACAAACAATCGCCATCTCCGATTATCAAGAAGATTCCCTGTGTCTAACCCATCGAAATAGTATTACCACAGAATACGAAGTTTTATACAGAAGCAATATGGTAACGGTGGTCCCTTTAATGTTGAAGGGGTCTTTGTCAGTGACCTTGTACTACTTAGAACACATATTCTGTGATACATGACACTAAAACCTACACGGAAGAAAGTATTTTTAAATTTTAAAAATGGTAAAATATTGTAAATGAAAAGGTAGTTGAATGCATGTTTTTGTAAACCAGTAATAAATAAACTAAATACCACCAAACATAAACGAAAGTTAATGAAAATATTGCGTCCCCGTGCGTATCAGAAAAGTGAGGTTGATTAGTATACTACTTGTGAAGCGCATGCGTACTACAGTTCGGTTTTGGAGGAAAACATTACCTTCGCTTCTGTATAAAGCACCTTATTCTGTGGTATTACCGCAACTGTCTAACCTCAGTCAGTGGTGGAACGATAGTGGAACGATATTTTCCGCCTTCCAGCGGGAATTTATTTCGTTGATTAAAAAAGAAAACAGCTGTAATACGCGGATGAAAAAAGCGCGTTGTTCTAATATAAAATGTAACACATTGACTTCGTAAATTTTGTAGATTTCTTTTATTTCAGGCACCACAAAGAATGCCCTTTTAATTGTGCCGTCCTTATTTCGGAAAAGATACGTGAATCCAGGGAAGTTGTTTTTCTGAAGGACCTTGGAAAAGTCTTTTATTAATTCAAACGTGTTTAATGAAAAGCGGTGAAATATATATTTTCTTTGAAGCAACTAGTGGCACGACTTGAAGACTAATTTTACCTTATTCATACGATGTTGTCCGTGATGATCTATGGGAACTGATAGTTTTTATTTCCTTTATGTAAGAGAATTGATTTCAAACCTATTTTGGAAAAATTAATGAAAAACCGCCACTCGGACGAATCAGGTTTTTCCGAGGGTTTTTCTGATAATTTTTCAAATAATCCATTTACATCATAGCAGTAGTAAAAAGGTCCTTTTTAGGATTTACTTTAAAAACGATAGAAACGTTGATTTCGATTACGATAGTACGAGAGTACGAGATACGAACACCTGGTTCCAGTAAATTCTTTTACTTGCAACCGAAGTTCTGCATTCTCGTTGGAAAGAGTCAAATTCCTAATAAGATCAATTTGTTCCTTTTCGCGAATTTTTCGGTAATGTCTGTGATATTGTCGGGAATATGTTCTGAATCTGATGTAGGTACTGTACCAGCAACGTCCTCATCAGTCTCCATTATTTTCCCCTGGGAAACCAGGGCGTCTAGTGGAGGTATGGGACATGGCTAAATAAAAGCTTTTAATAATCTATTACGAAGCATGTAGAAAAACAAAATTCAAGGAACTGGCATAGGACTAGTGTGTTACGAAATAAACTTCTTTAGAGATTTTCTCTCTATTATAGAAAAGAAAAGATATTTATTACCACATGCATTCTGAGAAAGTTACCTATATCATAACGCTTCTAATTTAGTTGGGCATACGTTTACATATATATTCGTAACTTCGTTAGCTGGAATAAATTGATCTTACATATTGGCCCGAAGGCTACCTAAGATATGGATAATAATATTATCTCCGGAACCTGTAAAGGGGCTGCTGGCTTGCTTCATTCGATTTATGGTAGTAAAGTAATGGCTGACAATATACAGACAGCCCCAGGTGGAACAACTTCCTTTGTAAATAGGTATTAGTCATAATAATTGGTTTGTAATTCACATGGCTCATTGAGTGAGTTAAATAAGATAATTAATGGCAGGTGGTTAACTATTTTAAGTCTTCTACGTAAAAAAATCCATTTGCTAATTGGTTATTGAAAATAATATATCATCAAGACATTTTTATTCTATTTTCACGCATAGTAATAATTTTAAGTTTAATTTCGTATCCTTAATCCTTTTTTCAAAAAGGCAAAAAATCTTATATATATATTTTTTAGTCTAATTTTTTTTGCTTGAAAAAATTCAAAATTGTATAAAAAAATTTTTATTGTTTGAAAACTTTTGAAATTTTGCAGCAGAGAAACCCCTTTGCAAATAATTTGTATTTAATTTGTAGTTGCCTTTTCCAATTAAGTCCAGTGCTTCCTTTTGACTACCCACCCACCTTCCTTGCAAAACCTAAAATGACCTTTGCACCAGGACATTGATAAATCCTTCTCGTCTTTGAACCGTACAATCAGTCTTTTCATTTATTTAGATCAGACATGCTTAGATGTATTTTTACTTATATCTTTTTATTTTGCGGCATAATTACTGTGATTATTATTACTTCAGTCTATTTGTATAAATTATAAATATTTATAGATGTTACTTAATTCAGAGTCGTGATGTTCCGATCAACACCTTATCAAATAAATGTTCAGTGGACGTCAGAGGCCTGTGACAACACAATTCCATTCATATCATATGTTTACTAAGATTTTTTTTTTTTTTGATAGGACGTTTTTAAGTTTTAGTCAAAACATAATTGGTTTGTAAAGATACCACCTAAATTACAAATTTCATGCACGAATCACTGACTGCCCATCAGGCGACGACGTATATCAAAAGTCGAATGTTTTTATCATTGTTATACATATACCTAACATAACCAGTTTAAACTTGAGCAATTCAATGGTGGTAATTTTCCATACATTATCTGAAATGTTATTTTGAAGTTCACGCTAAAATAATATCTCGTTTTTATATATATACCTATATACAGGGTGTCCCAAGATAATGTGACACATTTTAAAGGCTTATAACTTCAAGGCAAAATGAGACAGCGACGAGCGGTTTTCACTCGTGCTCTTAATTTTACAGAAGCTTTTCTTTTGAAGATTGCAAAAGTGTATTGAAGACAACGGTGGGTACATTCAGCAATTTCACCTCAAACATTAAAGATGTACAATACATAGGTATGTGTGTATATTAAAACTGAATTCTTCTTTTTGTTTCAATAACTGGCTGCAATGTGATTTGTATAAATTTGTATTAAATTAGTCCTTTTCTTAATAATAGCTTTAGTTTATGCATCGTTATTCTGTACTGACAATGTAAAAAAAAAATAAAATACGATTTTCCAAAAAAAATGATGGTCTATTGAAAAGAGCCGGTGTATTTTTGAAACGAGGAAAAGTGTCTCTATCGAATGGTAATATAATCTATAGTGTGTTCCATTTTAAAAATGATCACAGTTTTTAATAAACTGTGATCTGTGATCTACAACACCTGTAGAAGTAAAACAAACTAGTACCAATGACAAAAGAAAACTTTTTGTAAAATTAAGAGCACCAGTTCGATTTTAAAATGAATATTAACAGTGCAAAGAAGAATAAGCAACTACTTTTTCCGACATGATGACGAGAACATCAAAACTGAATACGAATATAATAGTCAGGCAGGGTTGCCAGACCATAGGAAGAAAATATCGCCAAATTATGAAAAAAAAATCGCCTAAAATCGCAGAAAATCATGATTAAAATATAGCCTAAAATCGCGCATTGGCCGATTAACAAGAATAACGAAAAACTAAATTACCGACTTCCAATGGAAAATTGCATAGTCAAAGCAGATGATTATAAAAATATTATGGCGAGTATTTTGAAAATGAAGATACTGTTATATTTAACAAAAATATATAAAAATAAAACAAATGAAATAACATGAAACATTCAAAAAATTCATAAAAAATTGCAATCAGTAGAAAAACAAGTTCATTTAGTAGATTAACATCAGATGCAGGATGCAGTTTCTACATCTGTAGCATATACCTACTTCTTTTGATTACAATTTTTTTAGGATGGCAGTGCTAGGTTTAAAACTGTCACAGCAGGTGTTATCCGCATAAAAATTTATTTTGATGCGTAATATTGCATTAATCTTTTCAACTGCATCCTGTTCGTTACATTATTTTTTACTACATTCATTAGGGAAAATAATGCTCTCGCAACGACCGCGTTACTAGTAGGTAAAGAAAGTCAAGATAAAGCATAAGATGGTAACATTTAAAATAATACTTTGACAAAAATATCTGCTAAAAAATCAAAAGCCAAAAGCTCAAAAGCAAGAGATTGTGTCGTTTTAATGTCTGCTTTATTTAATCTGCTTTAATTTTCTAATGCAAAAATTTAAGATCCAAGTCATAGATTTCGAGTTGGAGCCGTGACATGACACAGCCAAAGATTGTTATATTATTTTAACTTACTAAAAAATCGCACAAAAATCGCAACTTTAAAAAAAAGTAGCCTAAAACTGTCGCCCATCGCATAATGAAAAAATCTGTCGCAATTAGCCAAAAAAGATAGCCTAATTTGCGAAAAATCGCGGTATCTGGCAACCCTGTAGTCAGGTGTAGATGTAAACCATGATACATGGATGTAAACCGATCATGAGTTGGCGAACATCAGCGCCAGCGAAGTTAATGCTTGCTCTTTATCGCTCTTACTGGCTCAGTTGGTTTAAACCCCGCTTTATAGAGTACTTTGGACTATTATAACCCGAACTTCCTAGATAATATTACATATACGCATAATATTTACATTTATAGTTACGCTCAGCAAAATAAGATAGGGGTAGAAAGGGAGAAGGTACATTTCCAATAGGTAGTAGAAAAAATAGCATGCGATCTCAATTTCACACGAGCACGAAAGGTAGCTCAAGCCTATCAGAGTAGTCATAGTAGCTATAATAATAATACCATTGAGACAGTGTGTTTTCTATTTAAGGTAAAACCTATTTATTTCATTAACCAGTGAAAGTTCATAGCTCGTATACTTTATACCGCATAACTATGTAAAATAGGTAATACGTTTTTAGGTTTAAGGTTTGTTTTCGCAGTTCCACTTGCAAAATTTATACTTTTCACACTGAAGTTCCGGCAAAGATTATGTAGACCCATAGACTTTGGTTACAGGTTCAAATCCTGGCCAAAATCGAAGGAACTTTAAAAAAAAATTAAACATAGGTTGCAAGAAACCTACTTTCTTGCAACTCTGCAACCTTTCCGTCTAAACTGGAAATCCGGGTACTATTATACTGATTACTGCATGCTCAAAACCACTTGACTAATTTCGTTTGTTTTTTTAATAAGTCATCATCTTCTATATAAAACTTAAAATCAAATTCGAATTAGTTTTACGAGATTAACAAGATTTCACGTTGCCCCTATTAACGCGTGTAACTCTTAGTTGGAATTAACCGTGGAAGTGTATCTTTTAATATTTATTATTTTGTATAGGTATATTAGCTTACTAAACGGAACAACTCACTTTCATCAATATATTGAAAACAAGGACATTTAAATAAAGTCCTTTATTTAAATGTCCTTGATTGAAAACGATTAAACAAATTAAGAATAGGGAACGTCAAATAAAACATAGTTAAAATTTATTAGAGACTCCAATAATATAATAATACACAGGATGGTCCATAATAAAAATTTTATTTTTATCCTACACTAGGTGAAAATTCCATTTTTCGTGAGGTTTTGGAGTAGGCATTTGCACGGCTTGCCGCGAAAAAAAATTAACTTTTTTATCAATAGGTGGCGCAATGTCATTTAATTTCATATTATAAAATAATTTTAAGTGAACACATCATTATTGGTACAATTAATTATTAAACAATAGGCGAGGCAGGTATCCCGAGGACATCTCAAGCTTCTGAATGTGATGAAAGCATGGAAGAAACCGTATGGAAACTTCACTTGTCAGAGAACCTCCAGAAGTTACAAATCACCGCATATGATTTAATTTCAACAACAGTTTAAGTACAAACTCAGTTATATAAGTAATCAATATTCATAATCATTATCCTTCTGTGTTCTGTATTTAATATCAATATTTTAAAAAACTATTTTTTTTTTGTAAATTAATTATTGTTATATAAAAAATGTTTCAAGTTTATGATTTTTTTCTTGTGTAGGATAAAAAATTTTGTGTGCACCATGGCGGGAAAGTGGTTTTCCAGTCTTCTAGAAGTAGCCAGGCTCGACTTCGCCTTGTCCATTTCTTCTGTCAGCCCGGAAAACGTTCACTTTCCCGCCTAGGTACACAAGGTACTATTTAAATATAAATATACTTGTTTGAGACATCTCTCAATGAGACACAGTATATCAATAAGATAAAAAAGTCAGTGCATTACTGAATCTAATTATTATCTATAAAATATACCCGATTTAATTTTTCTTTAGTTTTCTTATTTGTTTTGCCGAGACTTTCTAGCAAGCGTTTTTTGAAGATTTTTTCTTTAAATGCTGATAACTTCATAAAGGTAAAAGACAAGTACTATAAGTACCCAGTAGCTCATAACAGTGTTTACCTAGAATTTTAAGAGCAGTTCAAAATCGTAATTAGATACAGGGTGTCCTATTTAAAATAAGAAAGTTGACGCCTGTAGCAGAAAAATTTAACAAACTATATACAAAAAATAAGTACATACGTAATAAAAATAAAAAATTTAGATAAAGAAAATTGTGTTTGATTTTCCTTTGGACACCCCGTACATCCCCATTGTTATAACAAAATGTAGATATTCAACTCTTCAATTATTAGATTATGGTAATATGATAATTGATGATCACTGATTGAAAGTAAGTAAACAAAATATCGACAAGCTTTTTAAAACTTCTGGAGAAAAGTATACCAATATCAATAGAAATAAGATATAATATTTTATATTTATTGATTTTTAATACTACATCATCTATTCTATATCATCATAAAATCAAAAGTTTGGATCACCTTTCTAAATAAAATATAAGAATTATCTTGAAGCCCAGACAATAGTATTACACGATAACATTAGTAATATGAAACAGACTTACATAAGCTGGTCCTGATCCACTGAGGGCTGTTATAGGGTCCAGTAATCCTTCTGGAACTTGTTCACAAGTCCCTATAGATTCCAACAATTTTTTCGTAATCCTAGCATCCGCTTCTGTTGCCTTTTTCCCAGTGACAAAAACAGACGCTGCGCTTCTGACTAGAGCAGGTGTATTTGGCATTACTCTTATTACTCTGGATTGAGAGGGAAGCAGCTAGAACAGAAATTACGTGTCAGTAAAATTCTTATTTGATCTTGGATTTCTATGTAATACGCCGCATTGTTTAGGTATTAGGTATACTACATAAGATGATCCGTTATTGTGCCATTGCGCTGTTAAATAGACATGCCTGCAAATGTTGAAACTAGTGGTTTAGATAATCAGAATGGTTCATAACGAGACTAAAAATATTTAATTTATAAATAGGGCATAGTCTTTATTCACGTATTAGTCGGTTTTGGATTGATTAAGTATATTTATGGTAGTATATACAGCGTGTCCCACTTTTAATGACACCCTCTCCGTATCTCAGTTATTACTCATCTGATTTCAACCAAATTTGGATTTGTAGCTATGACCTTTGATATATTCTTTTTTGTAAAACCAAACTTATATTTTGTCAGTGGCGTGCATTTTTATTTAAGGAAAAACTGGTTGATTTTCAGAAAGTGATCGTGAATGTTAGTAGTGGTGAGAAACACACCGTAGTGCCCTTTTTGGGTCTTTGATTACCTACTAACATTCACGATGTCCCTTAGACAACCATGTCGTAACATCGTTTATCAATTCAAGTACCTATGGCACTCCGACGAGCGCCTAACAACCGCAAAACGGGTCAGTGTCTGCTGGTGGATCTCAAAGAAGAATGTGACGACTTCCATGGCTGAGTAGTTCGGCATCTCCTTCCAATAGGCTGTATATATTATTTACATTTCTTTTTCTGTTGTTAAATAATTGAGAGAATTATAAAAATGTTAAAATGACTAGTTATAAGATCTGTAAGAGATTATTTAGTATTTAGGTACCTACTATTTTTTTTAGTATTTAAATTTCTTTCAAGGAAACTTTCTTGGGTACATATTTAATATAATTTTTACCTACTATTAATAAGGATCCATCACTTGACAAATTTTTTACAGAATTTAAGGATATTAGACAGGAAGTTATCTAGAGCTGATTAGGTAATTTTAATCCTCGAATGCTGTTTCGAAGTAATTCTGTTTTTTAGCATAATTTGCTCTACCTTCATATTATATGTACTTTCGTGAAAGAATGAGTATAAACACAAACATTATCAATGTTTTTAAAGAAACACAAAATTGCACTTGTTAAAATTATCATGGGACGTAGTCCTTCTCAGGTTTCTTAGCAGATATAATGGAATTATGTTGTTTCAAATAAAATTAATAAACGATAGTAGATTATTGTTTACCGTGGGTAAACATGACTTTTGAGATAAGTATACGATTCCAAATTTAAAAAAATAAATGTTGTTTAAAATAGAGCCAAGACAATTAAATTCTATGTGACGACCATGCAGGGAAGACCCGCGGTGCTTGCCCGCATCTTCTAGTGGCCTGTACGTAGGTGAATTCACAGAAGCTATGCAGATTTAGCCGAGATTTGTGTAAAAAGACAATATCATCTCTCTTGGATAGGATGTAAAACCGGAGATCACTTGACTATGAAATGATAGGACAGTAAAAGTCTATTGTAAAGTTCAAAGTATTGTAAAGACATACTTTCTCTCAGGTTTCCAATCAAATTCTTACCCAAAAATTTTTACCTTCATTACTACATACTAAAGAATTGAGGATTAGCTTCAAAAAATCATTATCAATATATTTTGGTTGGTTTATGTATGTTTTGTTTAAGAGACACAATCGCAAAATCTATACTATCTAATACTCTTTCAATACTACACGAGTTTGTTATTATATTGTAGTTATAATCTTCCTTTAATATTTATATTTCTCTAAATCTTCTTAAACATATTGTAATTTCTTTGAATTGACATTGACATTGACTTACGTGATGAACTGATAATGTTATTTATTTATTTATTTATTACATAAAATATCCAACGAGCTGAAGCCCAATTACAGGATAAGTAGCAGAGCATAATTTAGAATTTACATGTATAAAGAAAAACAAAAATACTTATTAAAAAACAATTAAATATCACATACAAGCATAAAATGAACAATAAAATGAACAGTAAAATTGATCCTGTACAAAATTCGATAAATTATTTAATTTATCGATTATTTTATCAGTAAATTAGTGCGCGCAAATGGCAAGACAAATAAGTTGCTATGTCGGCTATTCATTCTAGGTACCCGATATGTAATATTTGCCGTAAGTGACTCACACCTTGCAATATAGTGAACAAGTTTAAAAAGAAAAACAACCGATAACATTTTACGTCTACACAAAAGACTATGTAATGAGAATATTTCATAAAACAACTCTTGTGGTGTCCCTCTGACAGGGTAGACCCCATCCAACAAGAACAGTGCCGTTTTAAAGAATCTTCGCTGAACACGTTCCAGCAAAACAATATGCGTGTTATATATAGGACTCCATATAATCGACCCGTACTCCAGCCTCGATCTAACAAACGTTGTAAACAATAAACGTAGTGTGGAAATATTTTTAAAATCTTTCGAGTTACGCAAAATGAACCCAAGACTTTTATATGCATCAGTCACGCAGGCTTGAATATGGTTTGTGAAGCTGAGCTCTGGGTCAAAAATAATACCTAGATCTTTCATAATCTCCGGCCTTTCTAGCAAATCACCATCAATTGTATAATCAGAAATTATTGGTACTTTTTTACGATGAAATGACATGACCTTACATTTCTTAGCATTGAGTGTCAATTTATTATTACAACACCAGTTATTAAGTAGCACGAGGTTGCTTTGAAGATTGTCACAATCAGACTTCGAGAAAATTTCACAGTACAGCTTGAGATCATCTGCGTATAGCAAATATTGAACATAGAGAGCAGTGGCGATATCATTAATAAATATTATAAACAGAAGAGGTCCCAGTATCGAACCCTGCGGAACACCTGAAGATTGATGAAAAGTGGGAACGATCAGTAAGATATGATTTGAACATCTTAAGTAAGGCAGGACATAGTCCAACATCATTAAGCTTGCTGACTAGAAGAGAATGGTCAAGTCTATTAAAGGCCTTGGAGAAGTCAGTGTAGATAACATCTACCTGACCTCCCTCATCTACGACCTTTGAGATAAATTCAGTCTTACACACGAGATTCGATACTGTGGATCTACCCTGAATGAATCCATGTTGTTGTGGTACAATAATATCAGATACATGATTTGATATAATATTATGCATAACAGATTCGAACACTTTACTAAAGTTATTTAAAATGGCAATCGGGCGATAATTAGCAAAGTTATTTTTTGCATCTTTTTTGTGAATAGGTGTAATTCTAGATATTTTCCAGATATTAGGAAAATTTTGTGTAGATAGTATTAAATTAAACAATATAACTAGTGGTTTTACGAAAACAATAGAGCAATCCCTTAACAAAAAAGCAGGTATACCATCCGGACCCATACACATATTATTTTTACACCTTTTAAGTGCAGGTAAGACAGCCCTATCAGAAACCGTCATCAAATGCAAGACAGTTGTATAATTCACATTAAACTCATTAACGTCAATATCAGTACTAGCGGGAGTTAAATATGCCTCGGAGAAGTGGCTGGCAAATGTATTCACTATTGTTTGAGGATCATCTATCTCTTGGGTGTTATACATCATGGAAGATGGAATAGATGTCGTGCTTTTTTTAGAGTTTATAAATGACCAAAAAGTATTAGGATTAGTTCTAACGGATTTTTCTGCGTCAGACACAAATTTTTTGTATGCTTCCTTTATTTGATACTTAAGAGAAGACCTAAGTGTTTGAAAGTTATCAAAGTCCTGAGGCAGCTTGGAAGATTTATATTTCTTATAGACTTATAGACTTATATGTTATAGGTGCCACTATCAAAATTTTATTACTTGAGAAAAGCATATTATACACTTTTTATTTATTCAAATACTCAGCTTAGTATACTTACTAAGCTGAGTATTTGATTAAATAAAAAGTGTATAATATGCTTTTCTCATCGCTTTTCTCCATGCTTTCTATCAATGCCATTCTTTAGTGAATATGCCACTGATTGAAGGAGTATATAAGATACAAACAGCCATCCCGTATCGCCCCTTACTTAGTTTAGTGAGAAACTACACGGGCGTGATTTCCGCGGCGTAACTATCGCTCCGAGTATAACGCTTGCTGTCTAAACTACACGGACAGCGATTTTCACACTGACTACGGTACAATCCCTGAACAAAAAGTTAAGAAATGGATACAGTCACGTTAGGTTGTGTTTCTGCTTTAGTTATTCGTTTGATTTTAATAAAACGAAAGAAACGTCGGCGATGGTGGGTTTATCCTTTATTAAGCAATAGATTAACAATGGGATATTTTCATACAAAATTTAGTGATCATAGAAAATACCCAGAGAAATTTCAAAGTGGAACATTTTCCCTCCAACTGTACAGCGCTGGCGATATTCACGCTCGTTTAGTTTGGCACATACTAAACAATGTGTTTCGTTGTTAGCGATACGCGAGCGTGAAGGGAGCGTAGAGGAAAGAACGCGCCGGGTTGCGTTTGGCTCGCTCTCGCTGGCGGATGGAAGCGATATCGCTGGAAAAAACGCCCGTCTAGTTTGACGCATTTAAAGTTGTGATTTGCGATACAGCGTAGGATACGCTGCGATTTTAGCGCCCGTGTAGTTTCTCACTTTTATTGTTTTTGCCCAAAAGAATGTGGTCTTCAACTAAATCGTACCCTGAAAATTAATTAGATCAACGCTGGATAAGGATATTTTTAAGCAATCATAACATGTATAGGTACTACGCTGACGGTAAGGATATTTTTATTTACCTGTTCCAGTTGTTTTGTTGTCACTCCCATTGCTATTGAAAGAAATAGCTTGTCAGCTTTAATATTCGACGATTTTATATCAGCAAGAGCCACTGACACAATGGACGGCTTCACAGATATTATCACTATGTCCGATTTTTCAACTACAGGAATGTTTTCGAAAACTGCCTCTCCTCCGGTTTCCTGTGCACAAAAAACGTTAAAAATGTTTATAGATAATCATCTCCTTTATAGACATATATGTATGTACCTGCCTTAAAAGCATTCGCTGACACTAAATCTGAGGGATGGCAGCTGGCAATCATTTGGTCGCCCTTTGTAAGTCCTGCAAACATTAATAATTTGTTATGGTATGGTGTATCAGTATCACTTTTTGGTAGTGTATCACTATGGTATGGTGTATGATTATTGGTAAGTATACCACTATGAATTGTCATTATTGAACACTGATCTTAAACATTCCTTGGATAGTTAGTATTAATAGATTGCTTATTCTAGGCACATGAACTTTGTTATCGTATATTATTTTTCATGTGAAAACTGATAATGCCACAATAATATGAACTTATTTAGTAACGATGGGATGGGAATACTTTTCACCCTATTTTGGAGATTTGTTGTCATATGGCTTCACCAAGAACAATTTTAAATTTATTGAAGTTTTTTTACACGAAATGGGATTAAATAGAAGAAAAAATAAGTAATAATTCAATGGTGCTTGTGATTTTTTGGAATTGCAAAGTTAAAATCGAAGTGGCTAGTACATGTTTATTTTTATATATTTTAAAATAGCTTCCAAACCAGCACAACACAAATTGCTGTGTTTATCTGTGCATTTTTTGGGTGCCATTATAAAAAATGTGCTAACAGAAGTGTGTAAGATAGAAGTTTGGTTCTATTATGAGAAGCATTCCTCACTCATTTTCACCTAAAAAGCATATAACCACTTTGTTGCAGTTTATTTATACTTTCCTATTGTTAATCTTATAAAATATAATATATTTTAACATAAAATTATGTGACATGTTGTCACAATATTTATAGCAGTTCAATGCAATTACTAAATGATGTGGTATGAAATATCAAATTATTACTCGTCTTCCTCCATACTTATTTGTTTACAATTTTCAGTGCCCTCATCGGCAATTTAATGGCCAACACTTGAGAAAAGATAATTTTATTGAAGATTTTCCTTGTGGCACTACCAACCCTTTTATCACTAGGTACATGTATTGTACGCATCTAAAAATATATAGCTGATATACACTATAGAGGTCAATTATTAGGTATATGTCACTAAATCTGAAATGCCAGAAAACGTGGTTTTGCGGCCACTTCTTCCTTCTTTTTCCAATAAAAAATTTTAAAATTATGATTGCGTGAGATTGAGTGGACGACCAAGTAAATTCCCACGGTATTATAAATACTAAGTCTCCACGTTCCCATTAAACATTTTAAAAAAATACTTAAACCAGATAAATATTATGAACTAGAAATATCCAGTAGGTGCTTCACTTTTGGGTGAACCATCCTATGTCATAATATTTATTTAGAAGGTTCATTGACGTACTTATATAACATTATTTGTATTAATTACAAAGATAAGTAATAAATATATATGTATTAATAAAATAGTTACTAGGATATTTTATTTTTAACTCATGGCATGGAATATTTATTAAAATATATTATTTGTGTGGTGTAACTGGTATGTAAAAAATAATAATTAATGTGAAAAGGTTATCTATTAAAGCTTCTATTAAATTCTAAAATATCGATTATGAAATCGCGTGAAAGAATTAAAATATTAACGAAAATGCATTTACCAAAACCGCAATTTTTTAATCATGCAATTTTAATATGCATTGTAGGTGTATGTTTATCAAAAACATCAACTTGGATTTATTATTTCAACGTACAGAGTAAAAAAAATCGTCCCTGTTAAAGTTTTATTTTGTATGTCAGTTATGGCTGTACTAAAGTATTATTGTGTATATTAAAATAAATGCAAGTGTATCTTTTATAATTACTGAGTTATTCTGTGGACATTACTTTTTTGGTACATGGTCTAATATAAAATGTACATGGTCATCAGTTATAAATATTCCCATAACTCCCTGTATTTTAATATAAAGAAAACAGAATTTGTAAGGTTTCACAATAGGCAAAAGAATTGTTCAAGGTTACAATTAAATATAAATAATGTGCCCCTTAAGGAAAACAATAGTGTTAGTTTTTTGGGTCTCAGGGTGGATGAGTTTTTAAATTGGCGGGATCAGTGTTGCACTGTTTCATCCAAACTGAATTCACTTATATATTTGTTTAGGAATTTGAAGGCTGTCCTATCTGAGGAACAACTGTTGGGATTATATCATTGTCAGGCTGAATCTAGAATAAGATACGGTGTGTGTTTCTGGGGTAATTCTACCTTATCATCGACGGTGTTTATTGCTCAAAAGCGAATACTTCGATGTATTGAGGGTGTTAGTAGCACTCACTCATGTAAGGAAATCTTTAAAAAGTATAATTTGTTAACTCTGTCAGGTTTATATATTTATGAATTATGTGTGTATGTGTATGTTAATCGAAATTGCTTTAGTACAAATGAATTTTATCATTCTGTTAATGTTAGAAATAAAAAAGATATCCATGTACATTTCTGTAAGTATAAAGTGTCTTTGAACTCTCCAAATGTTATGGGCCCTAATGTATTTAACCGCCTGCCAGTTAACTTAAGAAATATCCGATTATTATGTCGTTTTAAAAAACAACTCAAACGGTATTTAGTCGATAAGTGTTTTTATTCTTTAGATGAATATTTTCGACCTTAGCTTTAAGCTTGTTATGACTATTCCTATACATGCCTGTAATGTCTAGAGGAAAATAAATATTATTATTATTATTATTATTATTATTATTATATTACACCCAGTTAATTTTTTGGTATTGTTTTTGATTTTAGGAAAATATATCAAATAAAATGTGGTGCAAATTAACTTCACTTCAAGTTTTTCATGATCATAATGAACTTTACACTGATGTGCTTTCTTATCATTAATTACAACTCGTTGTTTTTATAGATATAATATCTCCCTTATAGAATACAGGATATTCAATGTCTTTTGTGTAGAATTTCTTTTTAAACCCAACAATCTAAAGTTCAGATAGAATCACCTTTATAACCTATGACCCTGTAAATCCTTTCAAATTTGTTGATTTAAATAAAAAATATTGTACATACCTGCGGAAATAAATCCCTTAGCCATTGCCTGTGCCATTTTGCCACCACCAATGAATCCGATTTTTAACAGTTTACTTGCCATAATTGAAATTGTTATATGGAATATTTCAGAATGACCACAAAATTTCACAAACAATTCACTTTAAAATTATCAATAATGTTTTTCTAATTTTATCTAAGTAAATTATTGAATAATTGTAAAGAAGTAATAAGGGCATTCAGTTAATTTCAAGTTACAATATTTTTACCAAAACGGTAAAAGCAGATTTTACCTGAAGGCTCTTGAGCAGATGACCCTAGTTGAATAATTAACAATACTGAAGTGAATCAGTTTCTGTTTGATAATTGTAAGCAATACTTATATACATTGGTTTATCTATAAAAACAAAAATTAAGATTGGGTCATATCTACATGTTGGAAAATTATTGTTGTTTACTAAATTTATCTATTTTAATGAACGTTGAAAGGTCGAAATGGATACAGAATCAGGAACTTAATAGAGTATTAAATTAACGTCAAATAAATAGGTGGGTACTATCTCTGAATTAAATTAATGAATACCTAATGAATTTTCTTAGTAAATACAGATGTACCAAATTATGTACTTATGGTTTCCGAAAATCTATGTGATATACCACCAATATAAAAAATAAGAAAAACTTGGGTATCCATATGATAAAATAAGTAGCTTTAAGATGTCTATAGGGTAGTCACTACTAATAATTTACAAACGATTTAGACTAAAGTCAGTGGACCTGCGGGTCCGTGAAAGGACCGTGCGGGTCCTGCACGGACCTGCATACACCGTACGGGAAGTCGAATTAAACATATGGGTTTCTTGGAAAGGGGTTTACAAACGATTTATCAACGATGTAAACCAGAATAATTAGAAAATTTCGCCATGGCGCTCCTGACTGCCAAATTAAATATTGAGTCGATATACTAAATTTACATAAATCGAATACTGCACGAACTTTGAAGAACGCCGCGAGTAGTCTAGAAGCTGTATTCAGAAGTTTTTAGAGACTATACTGTAGGCATACATAAACTACTACTTACATCTACTACTACTCTACTTACTTCTACTCTACTTACTCTACTACTCTATCTAGGTACTCGATCTACTTACGCGCCACTTGAATAGTGGAACGTAAGTATGTAGAGTAGAACAGTAGTACAGTGAAGATCGCGGAGATGATAACAAAACAGTAAATATGAAGAGAAGTGATAGTAGTGATAGTTACTTAGGTGTAATAATAGATAATTAGTAATTGGTGTGAATATATTTTTCTGATGTAAAAATAGTTTTTAGTTTTAAAGTTTTGAAATAAATAAAGTATTACCAGCGCTATCAGAAATGGACGTTTGCAAGAACTTTCTGGAACTCTTCCACAACAAATAATGCTAAGAATGAACGAAGCATTGGGAACACAAAAACTTGATTTAGAATCATTATATGTATAGGTTTTTGTCGCTCAACGGTTATACAGATAACACTTGATATTAAAAGCTTTAGTTTGAGTAACATTATCTTTATTGATTTTAATTATTATTTAAAGATTAAAGATGAAATGGGAGAACTATCCCATAAAATAACCAACATGCAACTTTACTCATCATTATTTTCATCAAAGAAAAGTTGACCTATCACTTAAGCAAATATTTGTTACAAAATTCGAAGATTCGATTCTGCTTCGAGTCATTTCTTTGAAATACTTATTCAATTATTCAATTCTATAATCTGAAGAAGCGTGATTTAATTCATAAAACTGCTAAGTATATTTTGTAGGAATGAATGTTATCGGATTTTATTTGTAAGTTATTCGTTATAATCGTAAACAGACTGTAGTCTGTTTATTGGAAGTTGACTGAGAAAGATCTACATGTACTTTCCTTGCTTCATTTCTCGGTAAAGCTCTTCACTACTCTAAAAATAATTTAAAGACGGGAAACTGAGTCAAAATTTCTCCAATTGTCTTCCTAATTCTCCAACAAAATAATTAGGTATGACGACGTTACAATTTGATGGCAAAACTTCCATATTAGACAAGAATTAAGAAAATTCCTGTTATTTCTCTAAAAACACGGTCTATATGTATAATAATTCTCGATTTCGCTCAGTTATCTTATATATGATCACAAAGAGTAATAGCAAAATTTATTTCTTCAATAAAAGACAAAAATAGAGAACTTTCAGCCAGATACATGGACAATATCCTACGTTTCGTCCGAGTTTTCGGACTTGTTTGTAGAACCTATAATAGCTGATATCAGTTCCCTATTTTAATTTTATTCTATGGGTTGGTTTTATTTTGTTTTTCATCTTTTTTATTGTTTAAGAATGCAATGTACGTCTAGTTTGTACTTCAAATAACACGTACATTTTAAAGAGAATTTTCTAAAGAAAATTGGAGAGAAAACGGAAAAGGTCGTGAAACCCCTGTTTATATCTCCATTTTAATTGCTGTTATCTATTTTATACAAACGCTGATGTTTAATTTGTTTGTATTTTCCTTTGGAATTACACAATCTGGAAGTAACAGACTGTGTAAGTGAGATATTCTGCAACGACAACGAAAACGGGACAGGCTGTACAATGCAGAGTTTTTCGAGTTAAAAACCTTAATATCACCACACCTACTACTAAATAAATAAAATTTCTATAGGACTTTCGAACTACTTCTGTAGTGAGTGACCTGGAAAAACAGGTGCTTCAATAAAGTAGCACAATTTTGCAAAAACTGAGTTAACAGTAAGCGAGATATTTTGCAAGGACAACAAAAATTGTAATCTCTGTACTCTGTACCTACAGTTTTTATAGACTGTTATTTAGTATACCTATTCTTCGAAATGCGTCTGCCTAAACGGTAGACTCATTCATCATTAAAATAAGAAATGTTATAAATACAGTAAATATGATCCAAATCGTTATAAATAGTGAATGAACATAATTCTAGATATTTCGAGCGTAAGGTGACTTTTGTACATCGAAACAATTTCATGTCTATGAACTATCATACAAAATATCACCCCTATTCCTCTTAAAACATTCACATCCTGTGCAATAAATTGGATTCCGAATTTGTGGTTTGATTTTTTGAAAATGTTTTCGATGATTTCATCTACCTACATCAAAAAATTCATTTGAATTTTTTTTTGCAAATTTATAAGAAAAAAACTCTCGGTTTGTTATTTTCGCCAGCCGCCGCTCCCGGTGGTGGTTCAGGAGATGAAGGAGTGGTGGTTCTTTAAAGGTTTTTTTCGATGATTCCATTGGTTTTTACTTCTAAAAATACGAATGAAGATTTTTGCAAATTTATAAAAAAAAAAATTTGGTTTGTGGAATTCGTCGTTATTTCGAAGACTAGGGATGACGATCATGAGATGACGGTAAAACCTCATACCTGTCATTTTTTAAAACAAAAATATCATGTTTGGCATCCGCACTATAGGAACATCAGTCATCAACATAGCGTAATTTCGGCCGCCACCGTCACCCCCTGCTGGTTCCGGGGATGAAAGATATATTTCTTATATATAGATGAAAGGGTGATTCTTTTAAAAAGTTTTTTCTATTATTCTATCGGATTCCACGTCAAAAATACAAATAAAGGAAGATTTTTGCAAATTTATGGAAAACATATTTTTTCAGTTTGTCATTTTTTCTAAGCCCAGGGATGATAAGAAAACCCGGAAAACCTCAATAACTTCAGTAATTTCGCACCCCCTCCCCGGAGGGGTGGGTCCTCCTTCATTCAGGGGATGAAGGAGTGTTTTTTAATGTTATTGTACCTACTATCTTATATTATTATTGAATTTCAACTTCTGAAAATTCTATTATTAATTATTTGATATAAGTAGGGTAATAATAATAATAATTATTATTATTTTCCCAAACTCGGTCACCAAGTTGGGACCCTTTCAGTTGAAAGCCCAAGTTAAAGCTGCAGAAGGCTACAATCTTCTGCAACTGCACAAGAATAAGCCATTGTACGGTGTCTTCTACAAGAGCCTAAGAGCCTATAAACGGATTATGGGAAAGGTTGACCTTTGCTTAAGTCGGAGACCGAGGACGAATCCAATCCGTGCCGTGGGTATCCGAGCCGTGATATCGAAGCCATGACATGGGTATGGAGGTCCCTGATGTCCACTACAGGGCGTGCCATAGAGCGCCGGAGAAAATTATGTATCTCCTCTCCCCTTGTCCCGCATATATGCAGTCTCGACCTATATCCATATATATAATGCTGCTTTACGAGTGCTTTACTACTTTCTACGGCATTCGCACGAGACAGATTATTATTATTATTATTATTATTATTATTATTATTATTATTATTATTATAGACGAAACACCAGTCAGACTCTGGAGGATATTGAGTCCGTTGTGGGGAATGAAAAGTGCCGAATTTATTGGAACTACTTTCAGGCAGATTCAAGCTAATAAGCCTGATGTAGTCATCCTCGACCACCAGCTCAAGACAATGTTTGTCATCGAGTTCTGGCTCCTGCCGAGACCAATATTGCCTTGAAAGAGGAGAAGAAACGGACGAAATATCGAGTCCTTCTCTTCGAACTCCGCAGACTCCATCCAGAACATTATGTGAAACTTGTGGTATCTACTGATTATAGGAGCCCTCGGTGGAGCAAGAGATACACTGCTTTCAGAACTGAAGCAGTATAACCTGAAGGCATATTGGCTGTTGAGATCGGTGTATCTAAACATATTTTTTTCATGGCAAGTTAACATGCGCAGAACGTCAGTAACTTTTAAGTAATGTGAACAGAAAACCAATAATAGTCCATAATAATTGCATTTCTTCCGAATTATCAATTTTGATAAATCTTACTTTACTGGTGACTACTACTTTTTATGCTAGTAATAAATATGGAATATACTTTAGTAGCAAAGATTAAATACTAAACAATTACTATTTTACAATTAGATAAAATAAAATACTTACCTTACATTTAGTACATATTTTGGGATGATGTAATTTTTGAACATTAAGGGCACACCTTTTTATCTAGTCAAAATCAATTAATAAAATGAAAATGGCATGTGGAATGAAATCATCCACAGTTCAACGTCATGAAAATAAAAATTGTGTACATTTCCAGTTATTCACCACTTAGAATTACTTTTAAATTTACAGATGGGTTTTGTCAGGCACTTTAAACCCCGATAACTGATTGGACAATTTTTTGAGATTACAGGTATTTACATTATTTTATTTATAGTATATCCGATATGTACATGAAATCCTATTACAAGAAAAAGTATATAATGAACACATAAATATAGTTACCTACTATCGTTAATACAATCCTTTCAAACGACATCATAGATAAAGTTTATGAAAAGTAAATTGAAAACATGTTCTAAAGAAATGGATGTTGCAGTTGGACAGTTGCACATATAATTTATTGTTAGGAGTTGCTTGTGCTGTCAGAGTTTATACACATGGCTGACCATATAACGGAAAAGGCAAATAAATTGTGACTTTTATTATTAGTCATTTTTAATGTTCAGGTGTGTCGTTTAATTCATCTGATAGTTTAGCACTGAGAATTCCATCATGATGCCATGGTTGGATTACTAATAAACGTGTTTTATCGTTAACAAAAATCAATGTCCGATTGTTTTGTGATTCAGTATGATTCATTCTAACCTACAACTAAATGTTTTGGTTTTTGTCACAAAATGACGTTTTAGTTTGTTATCAAAAAATATATTCTCAGATGTATCTCAGCTTTAGGGGGGGGCCGTTCTGCTATTCGCAAATAATATATTTTCTGATAACAATAGCAGCAAAAGGTCTGACAGTGACACTGAGAATGATCTGGATTATTTGTTCTATATAAGATTAACCATGTAAGCACATCACTTAAAATATTATTATGATGTTGATGATGATGATGAAAATATATTGATTATTATTATAAAATTTAAATCATATTTTCGAATATCAAATTATCTAACCTCAAATTTGAACAGCTGGTCATAATGTATTGGTTCAATCGTGACTTTAACCATATGGATTCAATGAGTTATTGATTAATTCATGACGAAAGAAGAAACGGTTTAATGAATATTAGTGTAAATTAATTGATTTGTTAAAAACATATTAATAGACATAGCTCAATGCGAATGACTAATCAATAAATAAAATAACACGCCTTTCTATAGAGGTGAATGGTGCCCATAATTACAATGAAATTGTTAAAATTTGTTTCAGAGCATTCTGTGTTACATTAAAATTGAAGTAGGTAATTCTAGTAGAACAGGTGGTCAAATTATACTACAATCACTGTTAAAGCTGAAAAAAAATCGTAATTTAATATTGAAACCGATATTACTAGTTGCATCTACTAAAATAATACTACTGAGGATCAGGGGCAAAACTGTAACTGGTTACCGATTAACTAACAAAAAGTAGTTGTATATTGCATGTGTTCAGTTTCCACACACTGTTTTCAACTTTTTACCATATTTATTTTACAAAATCTGGCTCACAGTATCAAAGCAAAGGTACAAAAATAGATATATAAAGAAAACTAAAAAAGGCCTCTTCTAGCACACTTTTTTCGTTGTACAAAAACTTAACATTCACTCGGACACGTCTGTAAGACGACTCCTGACACATAAGCAAATCCCTTTCCACAGTCAAATCGCAAATGGCTGATACTAAAACTTAGATCTCAGGCTTAGATTACAAAAAGGGGCAGCCCTGTGCGTGTCGCCACATTTGAATTATAAAGATATTTGTTACAAGATGTCTGTGAGATGACACATCCGTGGTTATGGTCAAGAGTTAAATATTTGTTAAAGAATTTATGCCATAATAAATTACCTAAAACCTTCTTAGTACAAAGTACCTAAATAAATGTATCGAGTTTGTTACTTTTCTGTGGACTAATTTCTAACCAAACCTAAAATAAAAATGCAACTTGTTTACCAATGTAACCTATATTTAAATACTGTACAAACTCAATAAATAAATTAAATGTTTAATATTTTAAATTGACAGACAATTGACAAGAACAGATTTAATAAATAATTAATGATTTTAAAAATTATGGCTGAATTAAAGAAAAATAGGACATTTTTGTAAATAAATATAATAAGATAAATTTATTTAAAAAATTACAGAATAAATAAAATTAGGTAATTACTATGGATCTACATACATAAATATTGTCAATCACATTTGTACAAATACAAAAAAATATAAGATAATGAAATAAACTTAAAGAAAATTCAGACAACTGATGCATTTTGAATTACAATTAAAATAATAATAAAAAAAATAGTGCATATGCACTAAATCTATGTTAAAATTGGATACGTATTTAATATTTCTGCATGATTCAATTAAAATCACAATCCACTGACTTTTTCAGTCAAGCATTGTTTACAAAGTTTAAATTTGTGAACATACATTTGTTTTGGCAACGTATATTTTAAAATTTGATAAAATTTTGACTAATGGGTTTCAGAAATTTTGTTTGCATATTTTGATCTTGAGACTACATTTGGCCCCTTTAAATTCAGAAAACTTTTTATTAAATTCACCAATGTTGTCTAAACTTATTTAACATGTATTTCTTATTTGTATGATTTCTAAAATAATCACAATGTTCTACAGAGCCTAATTACACTTCCAGTTCAATAAATCTTAATTGAACTCTTATTATAAATTTGGTATGTAATAAAAACAATCCCTACTCAATCTTAATACTTTCGATTTGTTCACAAACATTAAAACTTGCAAACTAGAGAGTTTATTTGCTAAAGGGATAAGGTAAATGCTATTGGACTGGATCTAACATATCTTTGAGACGTTTCATAACATGTGAACCAATGTCTTGTACTTCAGGCCACTGCCTTAATATAAAAGCTATTCCTACCACTAAGATCACCGTTGAGAGGATTCTTAACCTGTAAACAAAATATTGTCATATAATATCTTAACAATTACAGTATTTGCTCTTGCGTAGAGGAAATATTATTAGCATGATTGTTAGTAGGGCAAGCCTGAAGAATCAAATAAATTTGCTAAAAGAGAGAATTTCTTTCCATTAAATTAGATAGCATTTTCTGTTTCACACAATTCTTTTTTATTCAATTATGTTTCAGTAGTTTTAATTTAGTGAAGGAGCATGACATATCAAGTAAAATTCTGGACTATATATGTCGAGTTCACTGTAAAACTCTCGACATGATCAAAGAAAACTGATATTTATGATAAACAGAATAGGCTTTATGTCAAAAATGAAAATTATAAGGATCAGTTCATATCAATGTTGTTACTGATAGTATTTTAATCTAATACAGAATTCTGACTTTGTCATGTAGACTGGTTAGGCAAATTTCATAGACAGATAGATTTTATTTTAATAATAACCTTATTGTGTTAATAAATTAGTATATAATTAGAAAGAATATAAAACGTAAAAAATTTGTATCCTAATTTACACTGCCTTCATAAATGTTCTCAAACCACGCGACTACTAAATTTTTTTGAAACAATAAATTTATTTTCTTTAATTTGGCATCTGCGTCTGTTTAATGACTGCTAGTAATTTTTAATATAACTAATATAATAAGGAAATAAGGTGAAGATTAAATTAAAACGCAAGGTTCCGTGTTGGGCCCGTGATTGCCATTAATTTGTATTTGGTCATTTTCACATTTAAAATATCCAATCAACTATCGTATTATCTTAAGTATCGGAAATCTGAATGTCACTGATTACTATAAGCTAACCATTACGATTGACGTGATTTTCTGCTAGTTTTTCCGTATTTCCTTTTGCTTCAAATTAAGTCCTACATATTTTAAATTTATAAGGCCTTTTTGGAGTTAAATTACAGTTACAGAATAAGTACCACATCAAACAGACAAATATTTGAAATAATATAAACATGATTAAAGAAAAAACATGTAGATGGTACAAATCACTACCAAATATAATTACTAAAAACCAGAACCTGATTAGTAAAAAAACTTAATCAAAACTACAGAAAAACTGTAAATTACAGAAATATTATTTTTTATATCACTTAATCTACAAACCAGTATATCAAGCCGGGACTCAATGCTAGCATATAGCATAATTTGTTACAAATTGGTAAATTGGAGAACTTTTATAAATATCGGTATGATAATTTTTTTACACAAAGCAAAGAGGTACAATTTTTAATCACTAATATATGTTCTAATATTAATTAATTTTGGTATGTGAAAATGAGCAATGATAGAATATTATCACATTTAACTATATTATTTATTACTTTGTACCTATATGACATAGTGCATAGATCTTCTCCTAATTAGAGAATTCATATTAAAGCACTGATAAAATGATTCTTGTGGGATATCTTTAGGACGATCAAAATTGTCAAGAGAGAAGGTTGCAGATTTAAAAGAATGACACTATACTTTTTTGATAAAAGAGATATGTACAAAATATATCGGGTTCCAAATAATATACAATTACATCCAAATATACCAGTCGGCTAAAATAATAGGCAGTGACTCATGGTCTAATTCGATACAGAATAGGGACGAAGTGTAAATACTTAATACATAGCGGCACAAACGTTTGCACATAGAAAAGTGATGCCGCTTACGCATTACTATTGAACAGAACTATAAATTGTCTGTTCCATGGTGGTTCCATGCTTCGCTATTCGATGCTACCACAATTCTTTACGTCGGATATAGTTCCGTCTTTGTTTAACGGATTAAAAAACGAAGAGCGATATATGCAACCTATGCAACAAAAGTCAAGAGTGTCTAGAAGATCGGACATGCGCATTTCACACACATCCAAGTAGTTCATCTCAGCCTGACATAAGCGTAGTACGCGGGAAATGCTGTAATTTGTGTCTGGACTGCATATATTAATTGGTGAACTTGGTGATGTGTTACTTAGTTTATTTAGTGTTCGAAGAAAAGGATTTTATTATGGAAGCGATCGCGGGGAGCAGTGGATTAGAAACGCGTAAACGATCTCATCTGACAAGCGAGGAAATTCGTATGATAAAAAATTTCTATGAGCGATTAAAAGCGCGTGATAAAAATTTAAGTGTAGTGGATGCGGCGGAACTGTGTAGTGAATTAACAAAAGTCTCCGTTTGTAGTGTATTTCGTGCAATAAAATATGGAGACACAGACTCCATTGTTCTGGCAGAAGACAGCGATTTTTCCAAACTCTCGTATAAATTGCTTATAAGGACAATGCATGAAATGATTTTCAAATATTGCCAACGGAATCGGAAGAGTAGGTATGCTTATAGAGAAAAATGAGATTGTGACATGGAGACGAGAATATTTGGAGAAAATAAGAGAATTTCGTGCTTTAAATAGAAAAATATATTATATGGATGAGACATGGTTAAATGAAGGATGTGTAGACATGTGTTGTGTTGTGTAGTGTAGTGTAGTGTAGTGAAATGAAGTGAAGTGAAGTGAAGTGAAGTGAAGTGTTAAATAGTAAACTTGCTCCGGAATGTGATTAATCGCGTTTTCGGTGGCGGCTGTGGGTTGGTGGTGGGCCATCAACACTTAAAAGCGTTCTTTTAATATCTGTGGCAATATTCATCAATTTCGGTCGATGTACAACTAATCTGTAACGTGAGTTTGAAAAACAATTCACAATTTCTATAACACCGTTCATGTTGATATTTTTTATATTTATTTGACATTATTAGCACCTTTCCAACTATTTTTGCGTACGCCTACGGAATTACAGTCCCCACCACAATTTATTACGTCACGCGGTAATACGTCACTGCCTATTATTTTAACCGAAGGGTGTAGTATATGTAAGTTGTGCCAAAAACAAAATTTAGAGGTTTAATTACAAAATTTTGTATTTTATTCACTGTATTATGCCTTTTACTGCAAAACAATAATATGCCGTTATTTTATTGGCTCACTTTCAAAGTATAACTAGAAATGAAGACGAGTCATGGACATAATCCTTGCAATTTTGCACTGAGCAACTTATAACCAAATTTTCGGATGTAAACATTGACTATGAGATTTTCTTAAACCACGAATGTGCAATTGGCAAGAGATTTCAAACCAAACACTATCTTTGCAAAGGTAAATCGACTGGCTAGTATACTGTTTTCACAGGAAATGTTATCGATTGTATACAACGAATTAATTAAAGTGTGTTTCAAAGTTGTTCTCTCAGACAGATAACTTCGTATTATCAAAGTATTATGTTTGATATACTATTTGCAAGTTCAGTTTAGAATGAAGTTAAGAATACCTTTATTCAGGTTGAAAACTTTTAAAATAAATATAAGTTGTAGTTATCCTGAAATTTTCCTTTTTACTGGGCTTTCAGTTCGAATATGCCATAAAGTTAAAAAAAAAATTACTGAATCCACATCTCTAGAAAGTAACTGTTGTGGAGAATTTGCTTCCCACTGATTACAGAAGACGATTACGGTATTGTGAACGGTTTCTTGAAAATATGAATAATAGTTGGTTAGATTTGACATTTTCTACTGATGAAGAATGGTTCCACTAACCGGGTTATGTAAATAGCCAAAATTATAAGACTTGATATTTGTAGAAACTGACCAACACTTATATGAGTTTACAACTCATAAAAGTGTTGGTGTTCTGGAAGCGATGTCAAGAAAATGTATAGCAGATTTCATGAGTCAAAAAAAAAAAAGGAAAATATACCAAAATATGCAGGTAAAAAGCACTTTTATGTATTTATAAGATATATTCTTCCTTGCACAAATTTACATATTTTGTTTGACCCAAAACTGCCGTTTTTGACAGGTCATTGGAATGCCTAATTGAAGCCAACTGTATAGGTCACCGGACTTACTCTTTTAGATTATTTTTTGTTCGGACATTTAAAGAACGTTTTTAAGATTGCAATGTATAATATCGAATAATTAGAAGCCGCAATTATTCAAGAAATTAATAACAAAACTAGCCAACTGTTTTAAAAAGTATTTGAAGTATATGGGAGTAAATTTGTGTATAGCTAGCATAATCTGTACTTTTTATTAATGAAATTCTGTATGATTTTGGGTTTATTGTTAGTGCAATGGTATTGTAACTCTGGGACACAGTAACACGTATAGGTTCTTTCAATGTTGCTTTTTTATTCCCAATAAAATATAAAATGTCAATATCTACTATCTGTGAATCTTCTACTCTGAATATTAAATTAAAAACAAATTCATAAATGTTACAGCTATTCAGCATCCATTTTCGTTTATTCCTATTAAAAGTTGTTTTTTGTCCATTAAAAGTTATTTTAGTATTGTCTATTTAATACAGCTGATTAATAAAATAAAAATATGAAATAAAAATTTTGAATTTAACATTACTAGAGGCTAGAGAATTTAAATACAATATTATGAACAGTTCCTTGTGAGGTTAATTCATTCTCACTTCAGGGAAGATGCACCGAATCTAAGGATTTTTTTAATTAATCATTGCCAATTATACAATGTTGGTTGCCTACACTCGCTGAACACGTGGTGAACATTTATGAAGACTCTCTACATTTTGTTATTATTATTATGTATTAGATGTTATATTCACATATCGAAAAATTATTTAAAAATCACACACTCATACCAGAGTCAGTCTAGGTTTATTAACTAGATTTGAAATCAGTCAGGTTAAGTAATTTACCTATTACGTTTTGGACACAGTCCTCGTTAAAAATGGTGACCTTATGGATGCACCAAGTGAGTATTTCCCAATGGTTCCATTCCCGATTTCTGTTACGGTCAGTGATCTTTCACTACTCCTAACATAAAACAAATCATGGAATAGTAAAATTAGTAATAATGATACCAAAATTTTGATAAAAATGTTTAATTCGTACCACTAATACTAAACTAATAATGAAAAAAAAAAGTTAACCAGTACAGTGTACATTATCATTGGTTATAAATAGGGCTGTTACAGAGAGCTACGATTCAATGGCGTGTGAAGCGGGTCAACAGGGACATGTGCAAGCCGAGACCTTAAAATGCTTCTCATGTTAATATATACTGGTGCCTATGTTGTACTGCAAATGCCACGTTATTAATTCTTTTCCGTTGATGTTTATGGTGGTTTATTGTAGACAATTTTATTTATAGCTTTTTAATAAATAATAATAAAGTATGTCACACGTGGGGAAGGGTAAAAAGCGGCCACATGCTGACATTGTGAATAAATTTATCCGCAAATTCCTGGATTTATTCTATAATGGTGCTACAATAATTTGTAAAGTGTGCGATAGAGACCTGATGTGCTGGGAGAAACGCGATTGTAGGTGTCACGTAAATAAGGTGCAACATAAAAATAAAAAGAGTGGTGTGCCTTCGACAACATAGTTTATGTTCAATTTACTGTTAATACTGATTGCCTGCGACATTCCTTTGCATATACTCGATAAACAACCATTCCGGGACTTCTGAAATAAATACAATCCTCAGGTGCCGTTACCAAGTTGTGCAACATTATGCAAATATGTACCAATTGCACGTGAAGACAAGTTCAATCCTGAGGAGGTTGCAGTTATTAAGGAGTGCCAGACAATATTCGAAAATAGTGATATTGAAAACAATTTACAAACTATTCACATAACTACAGCAGCTTACATGACGCCATCGAAAAATTACAAAACCGTGTGATATCGTTCGCGGACTCACAGGAAATAGTGGACGAAGTAAATCGCCTGCTGAACACTATAGATGACTGAAAATATGAGCGTGTTAGGGAAAGTTCACAAGTGTGTTAAGAGAAAGATGCCGGTTTTACCCGATTAAGACAAATTTGTGACGGTACTGTTGGTGAATCTTCATATCCATTACCAGAGAAACTTACCTAATGCTACAAATTTATTACGCAGCTTCTCCAGTTTGTGATAACAGTGATAACCAACTTAGTACATCGAGTTAGATAACAGGGTGAGTTTTGAATACATTGTTACAAATTGTAAACTTATTGCTTCGGTTCCCACGTAATTTATTTTATTACGCTTATTATGATGCGTATGCCCATGTCCCGCGGCACAGCTGTAACAGCCCTAGTTGTAAATATCACCTTTAATTTGATTAAAAACTGATATACCTACTTACTTCTTATATTATAATTATTATATATTATAATATTCTTTATATTATTAAATATAAAATAAGGGCAAGTTGCACATATTTACTTAAAACTTGTTTTTAATGATATTTTTGGATAGGCTGTTCTATCATGAATATATTGATTTAGGGTTTGCTGCGTCTCTAACATGGAAGATATATCCCAAAGTCATAAGAGCAATGTATCATTAGAAGATTTTTTTTGTTTAAGTGCCCAGTTACTTCATTAATGAAATTTATTTTTTTTAACAAAATACAAAAGTTGAGACTAACTCAGTAAGCATTGAAAATGCTCCAGGAGATCTTCTTTTAAACTACCCAATATTTACTTTATGGACAAAAAATAAATTTGTCATTTTTTAAAACTTACTGCATTTATAAAAGATTAAAATATATCTGGTTATAAACCAAGACTGACATTAAGGGCTGATTGTACCAATGCAGTTCAATAAAAAAAGTTCATTTGTCTACCTAATTCAGGAATCACTATTTTATTGTACCAAATGAGAGCTCAATAATAAAGTCAGTATTTCTAGCGGAATAATACTTGCTAGCCATTCATTCACATCATGTTCAAGGTGTTCAAAGCATATACTTTTTAAGATAGTGATGGAACTTATATGATTTTTCCAATGAACTAGATGACTTTCTAAGAATGTATGATATAATGGTAAACAGAAAGAGGTTTTTTCGTTAGCATAAACCAGGTATACTGAGTAATCTTGAGATTCTACAATATGAACGTAACAAATAAAAAAATTGTAGCTATTGATGAGCACAATATATATTTTATATATTGTGTTATATACTCAACCTTAACTGATCAATCTATAAATTTAACTTTAGTCTAACATATTTGGAGAAAAGTGGCCAACAATAGCAAACAAAAACACATTGAAGGTCGTTCAATTGAACTAAACATCGTTTAAAATGGTTTTGGTACAACCAACCCTTGATCATTAAGATTTTACAAAATGTTTACAATAGATTATTTTAAAAATTTTCCCAGCACAAAGAGAAACTACTGAAAATGTCTTTTTCTTTTTATTGGCATTGTTGTTATTCTAGTTGTACATTTTTTAAATAAATTTATGGACTTCATCACAAAATATATATGCACTTTCTTTCACAAGGATTTTACAAAATTGACACTGTTACCTTCCGCCGGAAACAATACTTTCTGTTTATTAAATGATAATTGCTGATCTTTCAATATTTTTTCAATTCCTGTACTGTTTTTGAGGTATCATCATAATTTATATTAATGTGAATGACCTAAAGTAACAACATAATGTCTCGAATACACAAAATCAACATTTTGGATGTATGAGGTAAGGCAATTAAAAAACGCGATTTTTAAATTTACATGTGTATATCGCACAGTACAATGAAATTAATGTTACATGCTTTCACAATAAGTCCCTCTTAGTTCAACGCAACACTTCTAACGACATTATCAACACGTATAGCAACCTTGGAACTCCTCCAAAGTTATCTCCTTAAGAACATGTGTCACAGTCCTTTGGATGTCCTCAACACCTTAGAAACGGCTTCCTTTGATCGATTCTTCATTTTGGGAAAGCGTAAGAAGTCACAGGGGGCGAGGTCAGGGCTGTACGGAGGGTCGGCGAGCACAGTAATGCCTTTTTTAGTCAAAAATTGACGAATACCCAACGCTGAATGTGACGGTGCTTGTCATAATGCAGCATCCATCCGTTCTGAGTCAATTCTGGATGAACACGAGCCACTCCTTCCTACAAATGTTGCAAAACTTTGAGGTAGAACACACAATTGACTGTCTCACCGGCCAGCACAAATACATGATGGATCACACCTCGGATATCAAAGAAATAAATGAGCATTGCCTTGATTTGTGCCTGACATTCTGGCCTTCGTTAGTAGCGGTTCTCCCTCCCCCACCCACTGACTACTCTGTCTTTTAGTCTCAGGATCGTACTGAAAGACACATGATTCATCTTCAGTCACGATCTTCCCAACCAATCTCGCCCCTCTGCTTCAATGCATTGCAGCATTTCATAAATTCTCTCAAAAGGTTTGTTTTTTTATCATCGATAAGCACTGACTTCCGGGACCATTTTCGCACAAATTTATCTCATCCCTAAATCGTCATGCAACTTGATACGAACCGTTTCCTTGTTGATCCCGAGTTCCGCTAACAACATGCGAAGCGGTAGCCAACGATCTCTGTTCACTAACACATGTAAACTTTCAACATTGCGGCCTATGCATGTTGTTTTCAATGTACTGTTTCTCGCATCATCATCATCAACGGATTCTTGCCTGTTCTTGAAATGATTCGCCCATTCGTAGACCCGCACTTTTGATAAACATGTTTTGCCAAACAAGACTTGCAATTTTCGTAAAATTTCAAACGGTTTTTCGCCCAATTTCACCAGAAACTTGATATTTATTCGTTGCTCTTTCTTCACCTATTCAGTTTTGTACTAAGAATAGTCGATCAGTCAACTTTAAAAATTTGTATCTCTAAAACTCCACCCACAATCGACGCAAAACTTTCAACAAACATTGAGCGTGATCATACTATTGCAGTGATAAGTTGACAGCACGTCAATGTTACATTCTACTTGGACGTTTCAAACACAGTCTCATTTTTTAATTGCCGTACCTCGTATTAGCTTTTGAAAAGGCACATATTTATTAATTGCCATATTTATTTATTCAGATGTTGTGAACTTAAAGAAAAAAGTAAGATGTATTCTTTCATAAATTCCATGATTTTAACATGGTTCTAAAAACAAGCAGGCAAGTGACAATATGAATTGGTAAATATCGGATTGGTGGCTGAAAAATTTTAAAAATATTCAGGTATCAAATTTACAAAAAAAAAAATTAGGTAATTTACTTACGAGGTAATTAAGGAAAAATTTACAAAAAACAAAGAAGGTAATTTAATCTCTCCTATATACTAGAATAGTTTATTTAGTTTTAACAGTAGATTTTCAATACCTTATCATCCAGCACCTTATTTTTATCTCAAGAATCATCTGTGAGAAAGTTCTATTTCCACATTATTCTAAAGCACCCGGTATATCAGGGCTATCTGAACATGAACATCAACAGTAGTGAAATAATCTGTAAACATTTTGTTTCTATTATCGTCAGAAATAAATGTCAGTTACCTTGTACGAAGAAAAGGCATTATGATGCCTGCCCCTGTAGCTACTAACAATAAAATAACTTGGAGCACAGTGAGCAGAACATTGATGAGTTTAACAACAAGAGCCCTGGCATTTGAATTATCTAATCCCTCTAGTGTGACATACTGTTGTTGCTGCAGGGCTTGGTGTTCCATTTTTTGTATCTGAAAAAAATACATATTTTTATAATAAATTTTTTGCATAAAAAATTCCTTGAGAAAATACCAAAATGATACTTTTGACAATTTAAATTTTAGTAATTAAAATTTAATCACATATTATTAAATAGGCCCATTACAAAGTGTCTTAAAATAAGTAGTGAAAATAAAATGTCTGTTTAGTATATAGCCACAAATTTTGGAATATAGCACTTTTCATAATGTATAAAATTAATACATTTCTATTTTTGAAAAAACAGTTTTTTTATCGTCAACTTCTAAAACCCTCAAAAAAATTATAGTTTTCACAACCTAACTTAAAACTTATGTAAAGATATCTACTATATTATTATTATTATTATTTATTTATACCATGATTTAGTAAATAGAATATTAAATTAATTATATAACAAAAATAAAAAATATCATCAAAAGAAAGTAAATAAACATAAAAAACATTTTGACTAGACAAACAACTGATTAGGCTAACAGTTAGATATTCGATAAATATTTATATATTTATAAAGACAACAATAAATAAATAACAATTAAATTAGCCAAACATGGGCTTTACAATGATTTCCTAATGTTATCAAACTACCTATAATTAAATATATGTATAATTTTAAATCAGATATCTTATAGTCTCTCAGTAATCTCATAATCAGATTGTTAAAATTGTTATTCGATTAATGGAGTTATAATTTGATATTTGCATGTTATTCTATAAAACCCAATATGTTAGTTTGATGTTTGATTAGATAAGATGTAATTGTTCTGTTTTATAATTTTAATATAATAATAATATAATAATGTATTTATACAGGGTTATTCAGAACTTATCTCTAAAACTTTGAGGATATGTGCATCCTTAAATAAGAAATCGATATCACCAAAAAAATTTATAATAAAAGTCTTAGAATTTCCCGTAAACAATGTTTAAAGTTATACCATTATAAAGGACTACGTAGATGGGCAACTGTACTTCAATGACAATCTGATATACCACATTCCTAAGAATGAGGTAAAAAAAGTAAACACGTACCTGGAAAGACCGAGCGAATAGAGTTGGAGTGGGGATAATATCTCTATTGTCTATTCAGTCATCAGTCTATCTGTGTCCTCTCTCAGTGCCGGTGTTTTATTTATCGTAGGAGTGTTAAACTGTAAAATTTTCAAAATGGCTCATGTGTACAGTAATGCTGAGTTAATGGACTGTTACCAGTGGATTATCAATTACGAGTTAGGTTTTGTGAGTGGTTGTTGCAGCAAAATGCTGAAAATCCCCAATTTACTTAATAATTTGCGTTTACAAGATCAGCAACCAGGAGGAACATTCGGTTTTGTGCGACAAAATTGGATAAGGCGTGTCCAAAAGTGTGTATAAGTCGAGGAATATTATTTCGAACAGCTTTTGTAACAAGGTATGTGCAAATTTTTTATAAATTTCATGTTTCTAATACCTAGTAATCAAGTAGCGCAATTCTTCAAAATTAGTGTAACAAAATTTTATTAATTTTAAAGACACGTCACTTTGGTCACATCTATCTATCTTTAAGTTTATTTTAAAGTAAAAACGCTGCAAATCTTTTTTGCGCCGGGTGTCGGTATACTCTCAGAACTTACGAAGTTTTTTTCGTGCTAGCCAGTTTGCATTGTCAGTCTCAAGGTCACTCTATTACAGTGGACCAGTATCCAGCGGCGTGCAATGAAAAATTTTTAAATAGTTTTCAAAACCCGCCAAAAATTTTTTTTTTGCACTACCACATTTGTACATGTATGTTGAAAATCCCCAAATTTTATTATGGATAAGTTCTGAATAACACTGTATACTTGACTTACAAATACATTACATAGGTTTTTTTTTTGATTATTTTTTCATAGTGTAACACAAATTTAATCAAATTCTTTTAATTATTTTAGTAGTGTAACAAAATATCCAATCAAAGGACAAATAAGGACTGCTTACTTACTTTGGTCTGACAATGTTCTAACATTTCATGTATATCCCTGAGTCTTTCTTCACTTTGGTATTGCACTTTTTCCTCCATATCTGCCATGGCTTGCTTCAAATTTTCTACTTCATTTTGATGGAGCTCTGTTAGGTCATTAATTTGTTCTTCCAGTCTTTCGCTTCTAAACCTTTCTTCCTGCAATTACGTTCGCACATTTAAAATTTGGTATCAAAATGACTTGTATCTTTATTTACAATACTGCATATAAACATGAATATTAGAAGGCTTTGGAAATTTTCTGCAAAAAAATCAATTTTAATCAACACTATTTTATTATGACAAAATAACGTTATGTATGCAGTGCCTTCTAGAAAATTTGTACACATGGTAAAAATTAATTAAAAATTGAATTTCCTTCAAGTAATATGAACAGTTTTTTTCTTAATTCCTAAAAACAACTTTTTTACCAACTTTTTGCATATGTCTGTTGCAGGCTTCTGCAAAATGAAATGAACATTTAATAGTAATAATTTCTGTTGCAGTATTTGTGTCAACAGTAATTTAAAAATATATTCTAAAAATAATAATACAAAAAAAAAAATGTCTCTGAAATAGAAAAATTATTTACCTGTAATGCCACATTTAAAAATTGAATTTCTGACTGCAACGTTTTAACAGTATCAAAATTTTCTCTAAAACTATCTATCTGTTCCTGAACAGTTCTTATTTTCTTATTCATATCCAGAAAAGTATCTTGGTGGCAGCTCTCTTGTGGTCTTCCATACCTAAAATGCAAAAACAATGACTATATTATCAAAAGATAAGATAACTGTTAAACATTAATAAATAACACAATTATAGAATTACTTGATTTAAACTAATTATTATTCCAGTTCACAACTCACAAACAGGTGTCACAGTGTAAAGCCTTATCTATGCAAATCTTTCACCATATGCTTGGCAGAAATATATTAAAGCTTTATACGGCTTGGAATAAAGCTAATATGTAATTGAAAGTTTTCACATGTAATTCTAATTTTCTCTTTTAATTCTTCAATGTGTTTTATAATACAATTTTCTAGTTCGTAATAAATCAAGTTGGTAAAATTGAATAGGTATCATTTATTTGCTTACACAAAATATAAACTTATAGGTAACTTCTATAAGTATTAAAATTAAAAAAAAAGTTACAATATCCAAAAATTTCAGGATTTTAAGTAACAAATTTGACTACTATTCATATTGATCTGTATAAAAAAAACGCATTAAATTATCTTAAATTTGCAAATAAGAACTGAAAGGGAAAAACCACTAAGAACAATCCTTCGAATATCTACAGGATGTAACTTTAAGCGGGGACCATATTTACAGGGGTAATAGTCTTAGTCGCTAAGAATGCTAATCTAAATTTAATTTTTTATATGGCCGTGTTATAACTTTTGTAAAATTTTGCAGTTAAAACCTCATTTCAACGCCTCTGGCCGAAACCAACATTCGACTCTGACCTTCAGTCAGTTAGTTGTGCCAATTCTTTGAGCAGTGTTGCTTTTTATCATACCACCAATCGGCTTAGAAAATGGATTAATGATAAGATAGATAATGATTAATGTAGAGATATAGCATCGAGGTTATAATGTATTATTGTACAGTCACAATAAATAAAAAAACCCAGTTTTTTAATGATTAATATGAAAGGTTATAATCTATAGTCATCATAAATAAAGAATAGCCCAGTTTCTCAAGTTATTTTTGGTATTTTTCGCTCTTTTTTTGAATGAATGAATGAATGAATCGAGAAAAAGTGGATATACTTGGAGCATATTTCTTGTCAGGAGAAATCACAACGACTGCAAAAAGACGGTATGAAGAATATACTAACAGACAAACGCTAAACAAAAAAATATTTGTAAGATTAATTCAACATTTGAGAGACTATAGAAGATTTGAACCTCACTATAATACTGTTGGTCGAGAATAAAAATAGTAAAAGAACATTATTCCAGATGTGTTTTATGGACTGATGAGACGGGATTTACCAAAGAAGACATATTCAATATGCATAATACTCATGTTTAATGTGATGAAAACCCTCATGCAACTAAAGAGAATAATTTCCAAGTAAAATTTTGGATAAATATTTGGGCTGGAATTGTAAATAATATATTGGTTGGACCTTACAGAATGGCTGAAAGACTGGATGGTGAAAGGTACATAGCTTTTCTAAGGAACACGCTGGATGATCTACTTGAAGATGTACCTTTAAATGTAAGAAGAAATTTATGGTACCAGCATGATGGAGCACCACCTTACAGTGCACTGATTGTTACAGAATGGCTCAATTAACATCAAGAAAACAAATGTATTGGTCACTTCAGGCCAGTAGCTTGGCCGCCGTGATCCCCAGATTTAAATCTATGCGATTTTTATCTACGGAGCCATGTGAAAAGTTGTACATATCTTCCACTAACAATGTTGAAAAATTACGAGCAAGAGTGGAAAAAGTGGCCAACTACATAAAAGAGAACATGGATCTAGAAAACATAAGACAGTTTATGATGTCTACAATTTTAGTTTCTATGACAGTCTCATACATTTTGTCATTATTATTTTATGAAAAATTGTTGCTTTACTTCACATCCTATTTAACAGAAAATATTTACATATTACCTTCCAATACTATCACTAGTAACGCTACTACATTCGCTCCCCTCATCGCTGGGAAACTTCGTTCGCTGGCGTGCTTGGCCCATGGAACCCTGCGACGTTGCTATGTGTAACGTAGCTGGTAATGTCGCTGATCCATGGTGCACCTTGTCGCCTTGTTCGCTGCCCCCATTGGCTCCGCTTCCCTCAGATCCAGTTGCACCGGGCCCTATGTACCACGCTACGGATTATAATCATGGTGTTACGGGAAGTGCACAGCCATGCCGGTGTTAACTAGTGCATCTGTTAGGCATCTATTGTTATGGTATTTTATACAAGGAAAACTGTGGTCAGTGGTATTAGATGTTTAAAAAAACTGAGAGGGAAAGATTATTAAGTTGAAACACTGTACTTTTTTCATGCACATAAATAATAATCTTACTTGAACTAATATACAAATTACGAATAGCAATTGGAACCAATGCACCACCTAAGTATAGAAATCGCTGTTATAAATTTTGTTAATGGTAAAAAGAATTGTAGTGGAAGGAAATAGAGCATGATAATATAATTGGAATTTCTTACACCTCTACTTATAGAAATAAAAATAGGTATCATGCAATAATTAATTGTTATTTGGATATGTCATACTGCAAAAAAGTGTAGTGTTTTCTGTTTGAAATAGTAGTAACATTAAAAAAAAATTATAAAAAAATTGAGTATATGTACCTTTATAGGTTTTTAATGTAAGGAAGGTTTTAGTAAAACTTGAGACAAAACATCAACTTTATTTTCAACGCAACAGTTGAGTGAATCGATAATCCAAAGATATAAAATGCTATACTTAATAAGAAATAAAATGTACAGTTTTAATAAATATTGATTGGCAAAATATTTCAAACAAAGGCAAACTTTTAAATTAAACTGGATTTTGAGAAAAAGTAAGTAATAGGGTTTGGTTTTTGCATTACCTCAAAGTAAATTAGAATTAATCCAATTAATGATTGAATTCAGAGAGAAACCATAAAGATATCTCAATTATAAACACATTTTTTTACTTATCAATGGAAAATATTTATATTTTCAGTTGTCTCCGTATGTAACATACATATATAAGTTCTTATTGATATCATAATATAGTGCAGTACACATAGCCTAATACCAATCGACTGTACAATTTTAGAAAGCTTATAATGATGATGGCTGGCCATGATTATTACCTTCAACTAATTTGGTTTGTATAAATCAGTGTAGTTATTCCATATTTTGTGGCAAAAATAAGAAAAATATTGTGTCAAAATGTGAATTTAATTTACAACAATACAGTGCAGCTTATAACGAACTAGAAATATAATCGAATCATTAAAAGGAACAACAAAAGATTCAGTAAGTACAAATAGCAAATCAACTTAATATTAACCATATAATAAATTAACCATATAATGGTTATTATCTATTCAGCTCCAAGAATATTAGTTATTTTTCGATATTAAATCTGCTGGAATATAGTAATTTACGTTTTACAAAAAATTTAAAAAACAACAAACCATTTTCTTGAAACATTTCAGAAATATATATAAATATACAGAGGTTTTTTTTCACTCCATGCATGAAACTGTAAATGATCCATTTTTATTTTTCATAAGAGTTGTGTAATTCTATGCATTATTCAAGATATATTCCTTATTCAATCTGGATTGATATTAAAAGCGAGAAATGCTGATTAAGTTTTTATTGGTCTGCAAATCATTACTCCAAAGTAGGTTTTCTCATTTACTTGGCATTAATATAATTTATATTATTTACAGCACTCCTGAGCATTGTATTGATTTGTTTAGGTACTTCATCCCAACAGTCAAAGACCAACTGTTACAGAATGAGAGACATCAGATATGTACCATAAAGAAAAAAAACACTGTTACAAAATGTAAACAAAAGTTAAGAAGTCAGGCTAAGGCACTTCTATTGCATCTGAGATAACGATGACGTAAAAATATTAGTGTTGGCAGACACTTATATAAATGTCCGGTGTCCAAAAGTGTCTGGACAGAATCAAAATGACATCTAGACATTTATTGTATCTGCCCAGCTTCCTTCAGATTTATAATTACCGCCATTTTCAGCTAACTGAGCTAACCTAAAAATCCAATTGAAAATTGTCACATAATCTCTTGAAATTATTTTCTATAGTCACCTATAGAAACCAAATGGAGTAATTGAGGAGAAAAATATATAATTTAATTTTTTAAATGTTACAGAATTTAAAGAGCTTATTTTTTGAATATTTACTATATGCCATATGCCATATATATGTTATATGTTGTACTTGTTACTCCAAATAAAAATTTATTTTTTTTTACTTTTCTTTTTTCTATAATTTATTTATTTCATTTCATTTCACAACACGGTAGAAATTTAAACTGCTTCAAATTAAATCATAATTTCGTAATTAACACAATTTTTTACTATGTTAACCATAGGCTGGTAAAGGGTAGACAAAAATTGAAAATTGTTACGATAATATTGATTTTTTTACCTAATGCTTATATTTCAGAGAATATATTCTAAGAATGTATAAGTATTTGGTATCATCTTGAAGCTTATGACATGTGCTGTACAGTAAATCTGTTAAATTTCATTTTCTAAAATGTTCCTATAAATGTCTAAAATGTCCAGATAGTTGTCCGGATATTTGTCCAATTTTTAAATGTCCGGACATTTGCCAACACTAAAAAATATTATTATGCCAGGAATTAAAAAAGTTACTTGCGATTTTGTCTGAATTTATATATTTTATTAAAAGATCCATTGTAAACAAGTTCGTCACAGCTGAACGGTATTGTATTTATAAAAATAACATATTTTTACTAGAAATATTAAATTACAAATTTCATGCATGTTTGATATACTTACTTGAAAGTTGACTAATATTGTCCGCACTACCAAATTTATTTTTGATTAAATGCGCAAATTCTCTAGGTTTTGACATTACTGACCCTCCCACATAACTGATTCCATCTCGAATGTTACCTCCGACATTTCTATAATAGAAAAAATATTTGCGTCACGTTGAGGATTATATCATGAGTTACCATTTCTTGTTCATATTCAATTGTTTAATTCAGAAACTTTGCCACCAAGTCATTGAGCAAATATTAGAAGTAGGAATTAATATAAGTGAAATACCTTCACTTTTTAGCCAATCAGGTGTGTCAAATTTTAGTCGTTGCCACGCCAACGAAAAAAATTCAGCGGATATTTTTTGACTTTAGGGTACAAAAACAATATTACAGTGAATCTTTTTTGACATTCAGGAGATGAGTTTATTAACATCATAATATAGAAACTTACCACCAGAATCATGTGTTGAATTTTATCTCGAATTTCTGAAGGATTCTCTATTCCGTAATATGAAACATTGTAAATTATAATCACAATTTAAACATGAAAAGACCACAAGTTTTTTTGAAAGTTAGACCTGTACGTGTCAAACTCTCAAAATCCGATAAATAAATTATGACATAAGCCTCCTTCGTAGTGTTGGTTTCATATTTTCATGACAAAAAAATAATGCCATTGAAATTCTAAATTAATTTTTCCTCGGTGTGAAATTTTCTAATTGCATGCACAAATGAATTGCCAAAATTTTTTTCATGGTGGTGAATATTTTTAGAAAATTATCCCTCGTCTTTGAAAATGATCCCTGAATTCTATAGATTCATTAATCCATCGAAAATTAATGAATCTGTAGAATTACAACCCTGCAACTACCAGTTTCTTAATCTAGATGAACAAAGCAAAATTTCCGAATATATGTAACATTAATTGAACCATTTACCTACATAATAATAATATTTCACTCTCAACTTGTAATTTTTGCTGAAAATTGGACAAACATTTTTATAACAGACTTATGCATGTTACAAGTTTGAATTATATTTTAGTTTAACATTTTCATTTTGAAGTTACACATTTCACATAGTAGGTGTTAACGAACAGTGTTGTTTTCTAATCTTTAATTTTAGGTAGTTAGTTAGTTATGTTTAACTTATTTAAAAGTTCAATTGACACATAAACATTTTTATAATTATAAGAATTTGGAAAATTACATTCTATTCATAATTTACAGCCTATATTTTAGTATATAAATAAAATATACACGTGTACTGTTTAGGGCTAGTAAGGTTTAGTTAATTTTGTTATAAGGCACTGTTTTATTATAAACTTTATTGCAAATTTAAGATAAAAGTTAAGGTAAGTATACTTTTTTTGCAACATTGTGTCATCCTGGAATAATTTGTTAAAGTATAAAATCAATATCTGGTTAGATATCCAGCGATGAATGAAAGCAGTAAGTTAATCACTTTTGGCAACTAATCAAAATATAACATAAATGATAAAATAAGAAATTTGGATAATTTCAAAATAAAAACTATGTAAGAACTTTGCAAACCCGCAAAGCCATTGGAATAACAATAATGTGTACTTGAATTACAGAATTTCTTTGTTAGAAATATTGATTACAAGATAATTACAAAATAACAAGTACTTTTACAAGTAATTATGTGGTAATAGCAGTGTTAATATAGAATTTGGTATTAAAATTAATGAATATGATGATAATTTCATAGATAGTATAATTATCAGGAAGACTAGCAAATTTTTACTTAGAGCATACGAACACACACACACACACACACACACACACACACACACACCTAATGCCATCCTGCTACAATTTAAAATTTTATAGTTTGATTGAAGAAATATACTGTTTAAAATTAGTGGATATAACAAAACACAAGTTTTAAACATAGTTCAGAATAGAATTTTTTCTCACTAATTTTGAGGCCATAACAACTTTTTTCTAAATAAATTATCCCAAAAATCATTTTAAAGATAGCTAGATAAGCACAAAAATATTCAAACATGAACCATTGACACTCTGAAGCTTTTATTGCCTTTTAGGCAAGCCAGTTTCTAATTCAGGAATAATTGAATTTGGTTGTGCAACTTTAATCACAACGTCAAATGTATTTTATTTAAAGTATCTAGTACACTTTGTGAGAAAATTCAATAAATCGAATTTTAATACAGAAATGAAGCGAATAGCTGGCTGATTTTAGAAATAGCATCACAAGCATCTCCGTCTATGTAATACCAATTTAATTAGTAAGTTATTACTTGACATAACTGCTAAGTATTTACCATACTTTGTCTTCAACTTTTTAGCATCACTGTGTCAATGGTTTTGTATTAGCAAATTTCATATTCAGAAAATTCCGTAGAAAAAATATTTTTAACATAAAACAATATAAAAATACTTACTTCAGTCCCTGGCCCATATCCCTTAAAACCTCTCTCGGTCTATGACTTTGAACAACACCATGAGTTTCTAGTTCGTGAACACGTTTTTGATAAATATCTAATTTTTTTTGTAACTGAGATATAATTTGTGCACTTTTTTGATTTTTCTTTTCAAAAACAGCTTTTATTCTTTGGACTTGCTGCTTGTCTGCATTAGCTGCCAATTTAAGGTACTCATTTACATTATCTGAAAAAAAAAAAATGCTATTTATGGTACATGTAAATAAAAATAGATGGGAGATATATTTTTGCTTATTTATTTATTTTTTTTTTGGAAAAATTAAAAAAGGAATGTTTCCATTTTATAATCGTACCTACTATTCGATATTAAAAAATACGTTGAATTGATCAAAGTGCAGATAATGTAAGTGAGGTGAGTAATAAAAACGAAGATTCCGAACACTCAAATGAAATGAGCAGAATGCTATAAATAATAAAAATAAAAATATGTTATTGTTAGAGAATGGTATCTACATATTCTAGTTTCGGAAATAGAGAACACTATTAAAAAGACACAAAAAAAGTTAATGCAACATAATAAGATTTAAACTAATTAATCTAAAACATTTGAGAGAACATATACATAAATTTTCAGTTTAGTTCAGACTCTCTTGATGAACCACATCACTTCATGAAAATTGACTCAATAAAATGGGCAAGGAAGGCAGATGAGTTGCAATAAAATAAAGATAAATCAGTTGTAGGTACTTAAAGTAATAAAAAATGTTTCTGTTTTATTCACCATTTTACTAAGCTGCAAGATACCAGTATTTAAAAATAAACTTATAAGTAGGTATTGGAAATAACATTCATACCTGTTAAAATCTATTAAGTAATCATTAATATAGAAAAGTTATCGTTTGTAATCTCCCTAGTTATTGAACTATTTCCGGAAATTTATCTGGGGGCACAAATATTTTCTTATATTAAAATATTCGTCGCCGAGGAAAAATTTTCTCTATTAATTCAATCACAAGGGGGATTCGGTAAGAAAATTTTGAACCTACTAAAATTTTAGAAATACTTTTAATAACATTTTTATCACGAATGAAAAAAATTCAAACTTCAAAATAAAAATAATTTATCAATCAATTAATTTTTTTATTTATTAATTAATTTAAAATGTTCAGTTTTCGCTCCTATTTATTTCCCACTAAACTGAGAAGAATTCTTGCTATAATTTCAAAACTACTTAAATTTAATTACCTACTGAACTTTGTTACTGTAAAATTTGGAGTATAACAAATTTATTTATATAAGCAATAAATATTAACATTAACATATTACTTATTGGAAGGAGATGCTGAAAGCAACTACTCCACGGCCAATATGCCCCGACTGGCGTTGCATTACATCAACATCTCCATGGGTGTCGCCACATCCTTCATCAAGACCAAATACCAGACAATGACCAGTTCGATCTTGTTATGATCTCATCAGATTGCCATAGGTATCGGAATCGATTAATGATCTGGCGATATGATTGCCTAAGCAAAGACCCAAAGAGGGCACTACGGTGTATTTCACTGTATCTCGCCACTACAAACATTAATATATTACTTTGTGCTCCAAATATGCTTTCCAAGCCATGTAAATTTCCAGTGTAATTTCTTTTTAATTTAATATACTTAGGCCCAGTCTATTCATCTCCCATTAAGTTCCGGATAACTATTTGGCAGATTAGATTGTGACGTTTTAGTATTTCAGTTTTCACAGTCCAATCTACCAAATAGTTATTTGGAACTTAATGGGAGGTGGAAACACTGGGGCTTAGTTAAGTTAAAATCCTTAAATGTATCATAATAACTAAAATGAAGTACAAAGTGAGAGACAACCTAAAAATACAAACTTGACTATGTAGTAGTAATGGACATACGTATATACAATATTTTTTTTTATATTTGTATAACAAAGTGTATAGGTATAGGCGAATATTGCGTTACAAAAAGGAATTAAAATGTAACTCTCAAAGCAAATTAAGATAAAAATGTGTACTTACCATCCCTAAGCTTCTGTTCAGTCCTTATTAAATCTCTAACCCTAACAATTTTATTTCCTAAATGTTCCAAAACTGCATTAGTCTTGGGATCGATACCATCCGTTTCATCATCAGGTTTGAGTTCCGAGCTGCCATTTGATAAGAACGATGAAGGATAGTATAAATCTGACGTATCACTTTCCAAAGGAGGGCCTGTATCATCAAGATTACTGGACAGTGTGGAATCGTCCATATCAGCGGCACGATTTAGACTAGCAGTTGGTGATCTGTGGCGGCTGGTCTTGTGTGTGTAAACCGCTCCACCATCTTGTGACTGAAATAATAAAAATATTATAATAATTTGGTTCAATTATTAATTGTTGAAACTAATTTCTTAAATGACCATGAGTAATGAGTACTGCAAATGTCTGATAAATATATGCATGTAACAAATTAGAATAACAAAGTAAACAGCTTTCGAAAACACAATACACAAGAAAAGAATATAATAAGCATAATAGACACTGTTCTATTGTTGTTAGAAATGGAGGTTACATGTGAATATACAGGATGTAGTGAAATAAACGAATCATAATCCAGAATTTCAAAACCAACCAATCGTTATGTCACACCCGTTATGGCACAATAACTCTGCCATCTAAAGCCCTGTCCTGTATTTAATGATACCGGCATATCCTGAAATAGCTTTAAGTAATTTTGTTACTATATTTTTCTTTTGTAATAGGGATCATTTTCATTAATTATTTTTAGGAATCGCCCTTAAAGTTATTTTCTAAACCTTTAAAATGAACCTTGAAATATCCTAAAAGATTTGAAATTTAAAAAGTTTGTAAACACAGGTAAATCATTTGCATCACATTATTTATTCAATTTGATTTAGATCAAAAAATGTGAATTATATTAAAAGGCGAACTCAGATCAACAATTATTACTGTTAGTTATTAGCAGAATATTCTTTATTTCTCACAACTAAAGAGTGAGGAAATACATTTAAACTGGCTACAATTGCTCTTTCAGAGTTCTAGCTAAAACTATTGTGACTTTGTCTCCGTGTTAAAAAATTTGAGTTATTTCAAAAATAGTTACATCAACATCAACTTTGATCTTAAATTTATATACAATATACCAAAAAATTATTAATTTTATTGACCATTTAAAAAAATATATAATTAAATACTCTACAAAAATTACAATTCCTAAATTTTTACTCCACCTAAATATTTAACACAGATGTTGGATGGAATAAGGATTCTTGAATGGAATACGACGGTTCTTATTGGTACTATACGTAATCCAAACTATATGACAATTTTAAGTTTCATAAGAAGAAACTTACTTCTTTTTTTTCTATAGTATGAACATGTTCACCACACTGGTGTATACTCAGTGAAAAGGTATTGGGAGGTTAGCTAGTTTTTGTTACAATACAAAGAAAAATATACCATAGAATTTCCATTAATCCACCGCAGTCTTGGTATATGTAAATATATACAAGTTGAAGTATAACAAGCATTGTTATTAAAACTAGAACTACTCAGTTGTAACCAATGCGACCGTGAAATTTGTGATTATTACCTAATTTACAGTAAAATATAAAAACATGCTATACTATAAAAATATATAGATTATAGGTTCATAAAAAGTTACTGCAATATAGAACACCGGTAGGGAAATATAAATATTACTGAAGGTCGTAATAGTATAAATATCGAGATAAATATATACGAGTATACATAGATAAAATGTATGTAATTATACGTTTCCATCATACGAGCAATATCACCACCTGTTTTGATAATTAGGACTAATGTAGTACTTAGATTAATTAATGATTTGCTGCATTTTAACTATTACATTTTCATATAGGTATATCATGTAACTAACATCAGGAAAAATAAAAATTTTAAAAATTTACAGAAGAGGCTTGTTCCACATCCAATTAATACATGCCTTATATCGGATTTCCCATTTTATTTATTGTTAATGTATACGGAATAAACACGAGTTATTATATATTGTTGAATTGTTACCTTCACGTTCTCAACGTTCACTATGAACCAAGTGCTTAGTTAATAAAAAAAAGGTATGTTTCACTAACTATTTTATATAATTTGAATGAACAAAAAAGTAAGATAAAAAAGATAATTGCAGGGGGGTTTGAACAAATATTTACATACATGAACATGTATCCACTGAGTCTTTTATGTTTAAAGTATATGGGAAACAATGTATAAATCTCATGTATCTTCTGTAGGGGAAGGTGTCGTACCTTTGGACGTATGTACCTTGAGACAAAATATAATGTGGCCCATTCGCAAAACTAATTCATCAGCCATGTTTCCATCTTTCTCAAGTCCTCTCGTCCTCTCCAACTGTCCCAATTGTGCCTGCTACATTTCAAAACAATACCGGCTTGTCGCAATTTCCTATTTCAACTGGAATGAAGTAACTTTTTTGAAGTAGTTTGCCTCAAGGTTTTGTCAGGTTTGTACTTGGTTTTAAATATTTAAGTTTGGCTGAAGTTATTTTCTTAGTCCAATGTTTCCTTTTGTTGATTCAGTTAAGTTTATACACAATATTTTAAAAAGTTATTTTTTGTTGTTCGGAAAATGGCGTAGAGGTGTACCTACTTTGGTACATAATGTAGTTTGTACCTTGGGACAGTTGGTTTGGTTTACTCTAAGACAGAATTTCAAAGTGCTTACTATAAGAAACATGGGGAGGGAAAGAAATTTTTAGTCAGATAAAGAAGTTTTTGATATATCACTGGAAGATGAAGTGAAAAAACTTCCCCGGCCAAAATCAAAAGGTGACAGTGAAAGACAGATTTCACCTATTTATGTTCATTTGGATTTGCAATCCTATAATTTGGAATAATTTTATTAAATAATTAGGTATATAATTAAAATATTTTTATATAACTTTATGTTGTTTTGTAAGAAATGAAACTTTTTATTTATTTTTTTTTATTTTGAACATATTGTAACTTTTTCTAATACCTAATACTTAAGCGTCCCAGGGTACAATCTGTATTGTCCTCAGGTACAACACTAGTTTGTAACTTGGGACATTTTGCAAGACAAAATAAAAAGCTAATTGCTATGTTAAATTTCAACTTAGCGACAATAAGAAAATATATATATATATATATTGCAGATACCTAACACTTTCCAAATTTAGTAAATAGTATATAATATATAGTAAAAAATAATATAGCATTTTTGGCCCAAGGTACAACACCTTCCCTTATTTTTAAATTTTAAATACTATGTTTTTAGAGTCGACCGTACTGATATAGCAATTGCAGGGCCTTTGTATAAGACACAAGTAGTATTGGCTCTAGCTGGAAATAATCCGTGGAATAAAATACCACGTGTTAGAGTTGTGCTGGGTTAATTAACCACCTCGTTAATTTTTTTAAATAAAAATTAACCACCAGTTATTAAAATGTTTTTAAATTAACCGGTTAAAATAAACTGACATATCAGCAAACAAATAAATCTGCAATATCGATCAGATTTAACCTACAGCTATTTAAATATAACTGTTTCATCTAAAGAAATAAAATTAAAAGACAGAAAATAAAGACCCAGAATAACAGCAATATGAAGAACACAAAACTCATACAGATACAGAAGAAAGTGAAGAAGTCTCTAAGACAAATAAAACAAAATAATAAGTAATGTATAATACAAGCACAAAAATAATGTTAGCGAGCTGAGTAATGAAGACGAAGTTTACAACGACTCAAATGAACAAATGGGCAAGCTATTACATGTAAATCAAATCTAAATACTGGTCTAACTTGGAATAAAAAGCGCATAGAAAGGCGGAAAATAACACACAGAAAGACCAAAGCAGTTAGATGAAAATAAAAAACTTGAAAATAAAAACATGGGAAATAAATACACTTAAATAGAAATAGCGGTTTATTTATAGACTTCAGGAATGCAGCACTTCTATAATTTAAGATATACGAGATTTCAACAGATATAAGCAGTAAGCACTAACCACCTTGGTGCTTCCGGTTTATTGATCTGTAGGTATATGTAGTATCTTCAAATACAATTTTTGATATTACAGGGAATTGGTAAATTTGGTTTATAAAGCAAGTAAAATAAAAATCAAGGTGTGAATGTACTTTAGGTCACTCTGTACAAAATAATAGGATAAAATTTAAGATAAGTTGAAGATAAAAGTAATAACTAGGTAGGTACCTAATCTAATTCTTATCAATTGTTTAAACACAACGGTATTTTCTCAATGAGTCATTATTAAAAACCAGTAAAATTCAGCAGGCTTTCAATTATTATCAACGTAATAACGTAAATATTTGTTAAATTACATATTGTTTGATATTATTTTTCTTACTACTTTTACTATTTTAAATTATACATATTACACTTTCCATAAAGCAATTATTTATATTATTTATCTGATACTAATATAACAATAAAAAAAATATAGTTCATATAGTTCTGATATTGCATTTACGAAATAACTAAAATGAAAAATAGTTGTAAAAAAATTTAATTAAAGGTAAATGTCGTAAGCAACACGGACACGAATAGCAACATTCAAACACTTTTTCAAGCAATTTATTGTTTAAAATAAAAATAAGACATCATGTAAACTTATACCACAGCTTACCATTTGTTATGGTAAGCTGTGCTTGTATCATACCTATACGACAAGTCACCTATACAAACCCGAATTTGAAGTGAGCCACCCTTAATATAGACCAACTTTACAAAGCTGTAACTTTTTTATTTATAAATGGATTGCGAAGATTTTTGAATTGTTTTAATCCTAAACACTTCAGCTTTAAATACCGGTTTGAAATTATAAAATTTCTTCACACGCACCCTATATAGGGTGATATGGCACCTGTTTTTTTTTTTTTCACTTTTTCAACCTACTGTGTTGGTTTTATCGATCACCCTGTACATAAGTTTTATGGCACAATGGCTACAGGTGTTGCCATCGTACCGTTTTTTGAATTTTGGGAAAATAAATTGAAAAACAGCTTTAATAACATTTTAATTAATTAAAATTAATAACATTGTGATAATACATTGTGATTTAGTAACCCGTCGCTCCTCCTCGAGCCCGTATTATCTACTATTTCAATCGTCTTGGCATACTCCCTACAATTCTGTTAATAAGGTCGCCTGGAAGAGCATTCCACTCTTCTTGGCAATGACTAAATCGATGATGTTATTGGCAGCTTGAGGGTGGTTTGAAATTCTTCTTGGACGGCGTCCCACACGTGCTCAATAGGGTTGAGATCTGGCGATAATGCAGGTCATACCATACATTTGATACCATGCTCCTGAAAAAAATGGTTTACAATAGCTGCCCGGTACGGCCTCGCATTGTCGCCTATATAAACAAATTCTGGACCCTGAGCTATTACATATGATAGAACTGCAGGTTGAAATATTCGATCCAAATAATTTCTGGCATTCACTGTTGTGTTAGTTAATAAACTAATTCAGTTTTCTGCTTGCCTAGTGCTATGCCTCCCCAAACCATTACAGAGTATCCACCAAAAGGAATACGTTCTACAGTGTAATTGTCATGCCTTCTCCATGCGCGTTTGCGGTTAGTCTGGATACAAGCAGAACCTCGATTCATCTGTAAACAGACAGTTTGACGTATCTTTTCAAAGCTCTATTTACAGAACACCTGGATGGATACATTCAATTGCCTAGCAATATCTCGACGTGAAACACTCATAGCTCATAGGTATGACTCAATCATACCTATACATCTTTCAAGAATGGGGTTTTCTACGCCAGGCATTGTGATTTAAGTATGCCAAAATATCACTGAGATATGACAGAAATGTAAATTTCATCAAAAGCTTCAAAGCTTGCTTTAATAAATTTATAGATAAACAGGTGTAAATAAAAAATCATTTTACTTTTGACCTACAAAATATAGAGCCAAAATTCAAAAAACGGTACGATGGCAACACTTGTAGGTAGCCACTGTGCCCTAAAACGAATATACAGGGTCATCGATAAAACCGAGACAGTAGATTGAAAAGTGAAAAAAAACATACAGGTGTCATATCACCCTGTATGGGCTGAGTGTGAAGACATTTAATCATTTCAAAGCGGTATTTAAAGCTAAAGTGTTTAGGATTAAAACAATTCAAAAATCTTCGCAATCCATTTATAAATAAAAAGTTACAGCTTTGTAAAGCTGGTAGGCTTTAGGGAGGCTACTTCAAATTAGAATCTATATATTTAAACTTACTGCTAATTCGAAAAAGTGTATTAATTTGTAAAGGAAACATTAACTTAGTGTTTTAAAAAACAAAATGAGAATAAATAAAATTTGGAATAAAAAAATATTATATTCTATTTATTGTACAATAAAGTAATAATAATGGTGCACACATTTCCGAAATTTTCAATTTCTACTTTTGGCCTGGGCTTTGGAGATGTTCAGCTAAAGCGATGGAAACCACTTATTGATAGTACACAAATCAATATAAAAAATAATGTAGTGTAAAAGAATGAATACAGGTATACTTATATTGTTTTCCTTCACTTGAGGAATCAATCACTTGAGATAAAATAAGCTTCTATTACCTTGTAACAAACTCGAATAATAAACTCAAAATAAAAGTATAACGATAAAGTAGAAAAACGTCGTTAAAGAACTAATAAATGTCGATGCACATCGAAGTCATCATGATGTATTCAATCATGTATCATGTATTCAATGATGTATTCAATATTTCAAATACGGCTCACATTTTCCACAATCACATAGAACTTTGCTGGGTTTTGTCACTCGTTCCGAAGCGGTAAATAACTAATAATCCAAAGAAGCACTGAATTAAAATAAGTAGGTACTTTTAGACCACGCACAATCAATAAAATAAAATTTGCATATAACTACATACAACATCAAGTAAGTTCAACAAGTTTAATTAGCTAATTAGTAATAGAACTTAATGAAGCGTCTTGATGGAGCTGGCCCTGACAAATGTAAAACGTAAAATATATATTGCTCTTTATTTATTCTACTGCAGGTATAGTTGGACTGTTACCTAACCAGAAATATGAAATTACGGCATCCTTACATGAAAAAATATATAAAAAGCCTTCATTTATTACAAATCATCATCACAGGGCAGCACAAACATTTTTATTATCACAATTATTAACAATAGCTGTATACTGATGCAGGAAATTCAAATCCCACTTCCATATTCCACTTCCACTCCCAATTCCATATTTTTGTATACCTATATCGCTCTTATCTAGTTTATTAAGTATGGTTGTGATTGTGAATTAACTTAAGTTTGCAGTTATCAAATATTCCTTATTATTATGCAATGTTAATATTCATTAATCTGAAAGCAAACTACTATGCGTTTCACGAAGTTGTATCCTGGATTGGAATGTTAGTATATATCTCCAACGTATGGAGCGTCGTCATGTTATTAGTTAAATTCAATGCATTGGCACATCTCGGTTACGGACCGCTACAAATTGAGGTGGTGTGATTTAAGCGCGCGTGCCAGTCTCGCACAGGATTTGCCAGCGAATCCTGACAATCCGAACATTCCAATCCGGGGTACAACTTCGTGAAACGCACAGTATACCTCTTCATATATCTAAGAAATATATAAATAATATGATTAATAAGGTATAACAGATAAGAAAAATAATCTCATCTGTGATCTGTGGTATAACCGGTAAAGTAATATTACAGATGAGCAAAATAAATCTGTGGTAATATCATAGAAGAAACAGTTAGTTTATTTATGGTAATATGATAGAACAAGGTAGAAAGAAAGGGACATTGTAATCAATGTCATATTATGCATTTGCAAACAGTGCAAACACGCAATTACAGATAATGACTAATGACAGTGACTAAGGTACCTACATTTTAACAAGGCAAATGTTTGATTAGGTGAAGCTATTGAGTAAAAATGATAACGAATAACCTATTTTATGGAAGATATATAGAGAATGCATTATTTGTTACATTCGAATTTAGAATTATAATAAAAGTGTAGACAATGGGACAATTACTTCACTTGTTAAGATTATTTTTAAATGCGTCCTAATGTAATCATACTTGGACAATGACAAACATTATCCAGAGCAAATATGTTTTCAGCAATTTAAATACTTGTTTGAAAATTGTTAATTTGTTATTTTAAGGCAAGAGATGTGGCTCAGATAAGTCAGCTTTAGAAGTTGAAACACGTCCAAATTCCAAAGCTTGAAAGTAGTAGTTTTTAGGAACGGAACCACATTTTTATGGTTGGATCACCCAATAATCTAACTATTACAATGACAACGATCATTTTTTGGGGTTTGGTCTATGGTGAGGAGACCCTTCATCCTTCATGTAGCACATGAGATATGATATGAGGCCAATTACCTAACCAATAGGGTTATTATTTTGGCATTCCCTTTGTTCTCCATAAATTTTTAAAGATTTTCATACGAACTACTAATAGGATATGATTGTTCGCTTGTTGGCACTTGAATATAATGTGCGCTGGTAATTAAATTATGTTTTTTTTAATATTTAGTTATTTAATATAATAGTCATGGCATGTCTGCTTTGCTACTAATTTTTGAAAGCCTATTAAGAACATTCCAAATATCTTACAAGTTGCAATAGATACTAAAATTACTAAACAGGGAGAAATTAGATATTAAAATACTCGCCTTGTAGAAACTAGATATTGTGGTAGTTGTTCACCAATTATAAAAATACAAACAGGAATTAAGACTGCAATTTGAAAAACCCATATCTGATTATTTTAAATAAATACAACTATAATTTCTGGAAAAGAAGATGCAAACTGCTAACTAAAAATGTTCTAGTAGATCGTTGAAAACGTTGACTAATAATGTAATTTTTTTCTTCAACCTAAGCCAGAGTGTAATTTGTTTTCCAATTCTTTGGTTTTTCACAACACCAGCAACTAGGCAATAGGACCTAGGCAATAAAATTAATTATTTCATATTAATCATTATACTGTAACAAATAAAAATATAATGTAACTTATAATGCAAGTCATATTTTGAAAATCAACAATAATGGGGTTAAAGATTATATATACTTACATACAATACAAGTAAATCAAACATTGTCTAATCATAAACACAACCTATTTACATAATGTTCGCAATACCGGAAAATATCAGTTAATTATCGTTAAACCACAAAAGTAAACAACCGATAACATAATAGTAACATTTTAGTTTATATTTACATTAGTGTAGTACATTTTAGTGTTTATTAACTGTATTAATGGGTTAACATGTTAAACAACAATATTAAATACCTAACTTTAAACTGTCAATCTGCGACGTATACAGAAATATGTTAGTCTTCGTCTATTTTAGTTTTCGTATTTCAATATATCGGAGTGGCATTCTTCTATAGTTGTTGATTTTAGTTTTTAATATGGGAATCGCACCATTTGTTCCTAAGTAATAAAATATTCTAATCGATATCGTATTAAAGTGGCCATCCATCTGTAAATTGCAGCGGACAGACAAAGCGGCTGTCCGAGCAATTTCTGTAACTCGTTCAATCAATTCTGTATACAGGGTGGGAACGATTTAAATGTTCATCATTAGTATCTCGGAAAACGTGAGATACAAAAAAGGTTAAATTAGGGAAAAGTTTTTAAAAGAATTTTATATTTCCAATAACTCTTCTTGAGCTGCCTTTAGAAACTTGGTACGTTAAAGTTTGTTGAAAGTTATCAATTGCGGTACTCCCATATTTTGTAGGCCTACAAGTTTTTTGGCAACGGTATTCCTCGTTGATCATATTTACATCATTTGATACTTTTTATTTTTAACAAACGTGGATAATGGAACGAAATAACCGGGTCAGGCCCTATTTCATAAAACAAATCTCTATCTACGCTACTGCAATGCAGGAATGACTTAGCTATAATTATTAATAGTCAGTAGTTTTCTTTGGATATTTTGACATACAACTTACAAGTACATAACATTTAATGATTAAAGGACGAATATTATAATATGATTTATATTTTAGCAAAAAATATCACTTGCATTATACATTCATTCTGAAAACATTTTACCTAAGGGCATAAGGACTCCCTTACGTATTATGTCCTAGCATCCACAGATCCCCTAGCAATGCAGATATACCTATCCTACCTACCGGGTGGCTATGAAGAGTGGCTCAACCTAGTAACTTAGTATTTTAATTTTAATTTAGGAACTAAAACTATCGGAACATCTAAAGTAATATTGTAACGTATAATCGTCTAATTATATTTTTTGTCATTTTCTGTTACGGGGGAGCTACTTTTCTTGGCTCTCGGTTTAGGCTTTCGATAAAATATTAAATTAACTAAAAAATATAGGTATAATTTGTTAGATTACTGCCCAGCTGGCCGTGTGATACTTCTCTTTGATTAAATTTGCATACAGGTAAGTATATGTAATTATTATTGTTAACCTCTTTTACTTGCAAGGCTGTGATGGTGCCATATTATGCCATTGAGAACATAAAAATTCTATTTAAATGTAATTTAACTTAAAAACAAAAAATAATTTTCGGGTACTGTAATTTAGGGAACAATGGTATAGGTATAACTACCTTTCTATCTTGTTGGTTCCCTACTTTTTACGAGTTCAAACATATTATTTTGTCGAAACCCTATAGAACTATTTAAAAAAACAATAGATTTTCCACTTTCATTTAAACCATGGCATGGTTAAGTTAAATGCTCCATGCCTCAAAAAAATATATTTACCGCTCCAATAGGTAGGTATATCAAAAGATTAATTAAAACATTCGAGTAACATCGAAATTCCAGACTGTTCTAAAATTAAAATGTTTTGATACATATTCTATACTATAACTATTGGCATCTTCCTCCAAAATATATAAATAGATTGCTCCAATGGTGCACTTTCTTATCAACTGCTATCTCGTTAACTGTAAATTTTTTTAAACTCGAAAGAAATAAAATGCGTAATTCATCAATAAATTCAAGTTTCTGGAGGATTTATCAAAATCAAATCACAATCTATCTAACCAAAATACAATCAATCAGCAATCAGTTATAAAACCTTTGACCCGTCGAGGATAAAACGTGGTCAAGTTCTATTTGATTTTAGCGTGTTTTAAGATATACAACCAATAATTATAGATATGTTTCGCAAATTAGTTATATAAATATATTATATGAAAACATTTCCCACGGTCATATTTTATCTTTTAAACATTTAATGTAGGCGCCATAAATTTTTTCACTTTTATTCACTTTCACATTATATTTTCAATTAACGAGTGAGTAGGTACATTGAATGTTTTGGCTCCCTGATATTGCGGGCAAATATTGCCTTTCTCAGAAATAAAAAACTTCGTATAAGACGTTCTTAAAGAGATACTAAATCAAATGAGGAATTTTTTGTTCAAAATAAGCGATTTAAATATCAAATCAGTAAATTTTGAAGTTTTCAAAAATATACCGAAATAAATTTTGGCTATGAGAAAAAATAAACTTGGAAATTTTGGAAAACGGAAAATCATTAAGAATACATGTAACTACTTGGCGTAGGCCGCTATCTTCTGTACAAGTACAATTATCTGTATATTCTTGTCCATATACAAACTGCTTGTTAGATATGGATAAATTATGAGAATAGCTTATAGCTGGATCGTGCTTTTGATAACAGTCACAACTGGGAAAGACTTCCCAGTTTAAGATGAATCTTGCATTGATGTGACCCAACATTTTTTTAAACTCCAGTTTTACTGCAAATAGTGAAACGCGAGTCTAAAGAAGTACAGTACTTTTTTAGATTCCTGAATAATGTATTTTATTTGTACAGGGTGTTGCATTTCGAGAGGGACAAGGCTTAATGGGAGATAGAGGGTACCTAGGGTAACCAGAACCACCTTTAGAAATTGCTCATTGACCATTCGTTATTAAGATACAGGGTGATTTATGATTTTTGGTCAAAACTATTTTTTATCATAACTTTGGTAGGAAACGGAATAATGGGTTCATATTTGGTAGGATTAATGCACTAACGATGCTTCATTCGTGCATGTATGATAGGAAAAAAATCCAGGTCCGGACTTCATAAATTGTTAATTTTTTGTTTACCTCTAGAAAACATCACCCTGTATGTATTTTTTTAAAATTTCTATACGATATTCGGAAAGAACACAAAAAAGTAATCCAAAAGACCTGTTTCTTTTTTTTGTTACACTTTGGTGGTTATTTAAATACGCTGTTAAATGTACAAAGATACGGCTTCTACAATTAAATTAAGTGAAAGACACATGATAAAAATAGTTTTGCAACTAAGATTAGCGAAAGCTTGATTGAGGATAGGTGTTCCAAGTTGAATGTAATACCCACACTTATTTAAAAGATCAATCTTATTAGGAATATATGTCTGAATCTAAAAATTATAGAGTTTATAGTCTTTAAGTTTAAAAAATTCTGTGTTTTAAACAACTATGCCGCAATTATTTTCAAACGAGGAATATGCTGACATGATATTCATCTATGGTTTTTGTAATGGAAATAGTAGAGCTGCACAAAGGGAATATCAGTGACGTTTTCCTGGTCGCCGGCACCCTAATTACAAAACTTTCAGTAAGGTCTTCCAGTATTCAAGACAACACGGAATGTCTCCTACTTCTAAAGTTGTGGAGCGTAATTTACATCAAGACATTCAAGAACAGAACAATATTTTAAATATTGTTCAACAAAATCCAAAGATTAGCACAAGGAGAATTAGTTCTGCCATTCATGTCCCTCATTGGAAGGTATGGAGAACATTGAAAAGGGAACGGTATTATCCATACCACATTCAGCAGGTACAGCGTCTTGAACCTGGCGACGGCATTCACCGCTTGACTTTTTCACGTTGGTTATCTAACTACCGCCCGGTCATTTACAGAACCTTATTTACTGATGAGGCGCAATTTACGAAAGATGGAGTAAATAACTCAAGAAACGACCATGAATGGGCACAACAAAACCCTCATGCGAAACGTCAATGTCATTCGCAGCACAGATTTTCTGTAAATGTTTGGGTCGGGCTTGTAAATCGACATTTGATAAGGCCACATTTTTTTGAAGACAGGTTAAATGGTAATGTTTACTTAAATTTTCTTCAAATAATCTTACCGAATCTGTTAGAAAATATCCATATTAGAGGCATGTTCTTTCAACATGATGGAGCTCCACCACATTGTAGCAATCAGGTTAGAGAACATTTAAATTATGAATATCCAAACAGATGGATTGGTCATGGAGGTCCACAAGAATGGCCATCAAGGTCACCGGATTGTAATCCTTGTGATTACTTTTTATGGGGCCACTTAAAAAACGAAGATTATAAGGTAGAAATCAATAACAGGGAAGAATTAATCCATCGTATCATTACAACCTGTGACGAAATACCAAATAATCCAGCAATGATACATGGAGCAATTGGAAACCTAGCTAAACTTGCAAGAAAATGTATGGAAGTTAGGGGAGGCCACTTCGAAAATTTGTTGTAAAATTAATTTGCCATTTTAAAGTAAATTTAGATATTAGTTTGTGTTCTGTTGTTTTCTTCCTTGTATTAAACAAGTGTAAAAAGTTGTTTTGTAGTTTTGACTGAAAAGTATAAGTCACCCTGTATCTTAATAACGAATGGTCAATGAGCCATTTCTAAAGGCGATACGGGTTACCCTAGATGTCCTCTATCTCCCATTAAGCCATGTCCCTCTCGTGATGCAACTATTTTTATCATGTATTGTGTCTTTCACTTAATTTAATTGTAGAAGCCGTATTCTTGTACATTTAACAGCGTATTTAAATAACCACCAAAGTGTAACAAAAAAAAGAAACAGGTCTTTTGGATTACTTTTTTGTGTTCTTTCCGAATATCGTATAGAAATTTTAAAAAAATACATACAGGGTGATGTTTTCTAGAGGTAAACTTAAAATTAACAATTTTTTAAGTCCGGACCTGGATTTTTTTCCTATCATACATGCACGAATGAAAGTATCGTTAGTGCATTAATCCTACCAAATATGAAGCCATTATTCCGTTTCCTACCAAAGTTATGATAAAAAATAGTTTTGACCGAAAATCATAAATCACCCTGTATCTTAATAACGAATGGTCAATGAGCAATTTCTAAAGGTGGTTGTGGTTACCCTAGGTACCCTCTATCTTCCATTAAGCTTTGTCCCTCTCGAAATGCAACACCCTGTATTTCGCAGCAATGGTTACAGTTCAACCTCGATATTCGTTCTGTTACCACCAGAGGTATAGGCCAGGGGATGATTACTTAAAAAGTATATATTTACAACGTGAATCCTGAGTACCTATGCCGTTGTGTGTGTGATCTATTACAGATACTTGCTCTTTATTTTCAGCATATCAGCCTTTCAAATATAGTCGGACAGCACATTTCTTCGTGGGGAATTTAGAATCGTAGCAAATGAGACATTCTTCCGCTAGTGCGGATGATGGAATAATTGTGCAATTATCGAGAGAAGAAAACTTGAAATGTGAAAAATAAATTCATTCATCAGAGGAATCTTGAGTACTTTAGGTATTCAATGAATACATTTGCTACTCTTGAATACTAATTTTCAGTAACCGAATACTGAATTCTCCTGTAAAGTGATGGCTACGAATTCTGAATATCGTCAAATGAAAGTAATCAATACACTTAATTACCAAAATATTATATTGAATATTGAATACTAATCATGAATACAATGTTATCCAGTTATACCCAGCTCTGATTACCACTAACTAGTTTGTTAATTTCTGAATGTCAACTATATCATCTTCATAATACAACCAAATGACATCGTCAGTCGCTTATTAAAGTATTAAAAACCATTAGTAGGTACACATATGGTAACTCTATTAAAATTATTAAGTAATACTATGTTTCTAATTTACATACTGATTAATGAATAGATAACAGCTTAATAAAACGCAATATATTATATTATATGTATAGAATATAAAATACAGTCGCAGTAAATCTATTTCAAGAGACTCTAAATAGATCAAAATTAACTGTAGCAATCCAATTGAATCTCTTTAAAACGATATTTGAAATTTTCTACTACTAAACAATACAATACAATATTATTGAACAATATTCCAAATGTAAGTTTACTGGCACATCGATATGCAGTTTTTTTTATATTTAATTTCTACATTTCATAAAATAGATAAGTAAACTAAAACATATACTTTTATCGAACCCATTATTCTAGGAACCTAATGGAATCTAATCTAATCTATATTAGTGAACGGGCCTAAATACGAATCCCCTTAAAATTTTAATTTAAAGTATCGAACTAAGTAGCACATTAGATTATATATGATTATATTGATTGTATATGGCTAAATCCCGGTATATGAATCACAAAAAAATTTTTCTACAGATATTAAGCTAATGTATTGCTTATCACGTCACCAATAGATACTAGAACCCTGAACCAATTAGCGTAGCACTTACTACAAGTGTCTCAGTATTTTCTAGTCCAGTAGTGTACCCCACTACATTTTTAAAGATGAAAAAAATTGTTTTATAATAAAACAGTTTCATATAATATATTCGCCTTGATGACTTATTGTTGTTAGGTCTGGAATGTTAATTGCATTTCCGCGTAATTTCCGGAAACTCATTGTTCAGGAATTTCCTTTATGGGTTATTTGCCCTTTGACTGGCTAGGAAATAATGTATATTGTATGTTTAAATTTTGAAATACTGTATAAACGAAACTTTACATGTAGATTATTTCAGTTGATATTTTCTTGTACACGATCTTGTTATTTTCAACCAATCGGAGCAAAATTGTGATAACTATGTGATATGGTAATTATGTGATTATGTGATAAAGTGTACGTGATAAAGTGTACGTGATTCAGTGGTATAAGTTATACTACTAGTGAAATTATCGATAATTAAATTGCGGTTATGACTGATAGTGCAGTTTATAACCCGATTTAAATAATTTGTAATTATGACGTTATCATTGATGAGATTCATATTGGTGTAGATATGTCTAAAAACCTGGTTACGTTATATTTAGAAACAGTATTAGTTCATGCCTGATATGGCCAATAGGGTCATCATTTAGTGTCAAATTGTTTTTCTTATTTTTTCACAATTTGTTGAATAGTAAAAAATTTCAAATTAACTGAATAAAAAAATTAAAGCTATTTAATACCTATATTTGAAATTTTGAAAAATAAAATTGTATGGCCACTGGAAACCCCTAGTGTGATATAAGCAGATCTTTCACCGGCAAGATAACATTATTATGTGCATGAACATCATTGCGCATATGAATCGAAAAGCTAATTCAAAAGTTGTTTTTTATATTCAACAGATCTTGTTCGAGAATAGCAGGAAATTACTTATATCAAGTATTTATTATAATTAATTTACAACAATGCTATCCTGTAACTGCAATCTTGGATGCATTATTGAAAACTGACATAATGTTTCAATATTTTTATATTCCTTGTGGTTCTGGCTATCGATAACTTACATTAAGTTTTAAATTCGACCATACATTTAAGTGTTGCTTCGTGACGGAGTACAATAATTTTTCAATTGCTGCAAGGTTATCTCGAATTAAATTGTAGTTATAATATAAACACTATGATTAATAGTCGTCTTAATGATTACAGAGCACTAGTCAATTAGATATTAGCAGAAAACATGACATTTGCACTTTAGTTTCAATAAAAATAAAGTAAAATATTCACAAAGCAGTCAATACAAACAAAACTAACATTTTCATTGCTGTGAACAACACAAGATTGACATTTTAGATAAGTAAACAGAATATCTCCATCTAACATTACTAAACGCACAGTAGCCACAGTTGTAATGACATTTTTAAAGACCGTGAAATTTAAACGCAACCTTCGTTGTATATTATATGAGTTGTGTATATATGTTTATATAAATAAGAGTAAATTTGTATTAAATAAAAATATTCATAGCAGATACTCGGCATAAGAATGATTTCCATGCGCCGTTTGACAAATATAATGTATGTTCTCCAATAATAGTATAGGATTTAAAGCATTTAATCGTCTTCCTACTAAATTAAAAAACGTAGCCACACTTGGGCCTTTCAGGAAAGTTTTAAAAGGGTATATTGCGCGGGGTGAAGTAAATGTATGTGTATTTGTAAATAGGTGCAGTATTTTCTCTAGATTTTTATGTATACAGGGCGCCCTATTTCTTGACCCGTTGCATGGGTAACTTTTTTATTAGTAGAGATACAAAAACGCTTAAATGAGCAAATTAGTGCAGATTCGTATTAGTAATTCTACGGTAAGGCGAAAAATTATATACGGGGGAAGGTTGAAAAGTTATTGACAAAAAACGAAAAATCCAACTTTTCTATTATCCCTCGTAGCTCGTTCATTTGAAGAGTTAGAGAAAAATGCTTCACATGTTTTTTGCAGTATTTTTCATGTAAAATGACATGCACTTGCTACTTTTTATATATCTCTTAAAATGGTTGAGAATCACAGTAAAATATATTTTTTTTAAATGTAATGGATAGGTGGCTGTGACATTAACCGAAAGTCCCCTTTTTTTCTCTTTCAGATGATATAACATAGTCCATATTTTATCCTTACAAAAGTAATAATAATCGTTGTTTTTAAAGAAAGTTTATTGTCACATCAAGAATGCTATGGATTATGGAACAAAAGAATGTTTTGAGAACAGAAATTATTAATTAATTAATTATATTGAAGTAAATGTTCGAAATGACCACCATCCTGTTGGATACATAGTAAGCAACGTTTCTGGATACTTCTTAAAACATTATTTATTGTATGTCCATGTATGCTTCTAATTGCATCTTGAATCCTGACTTTTAGATCCTCTATATCTAGAGGAGCTGTCACATAAACTTTATCTTTCAATAACCCCCAAAGAAAGAAATCTAAGGGGGTCAAATCAGGTGTTCGCGCTGGCCAGTCGATATCCATTCTATTTCCTATAACATTATCAAACTGTTCATGTAAATATTGTTTTACCTCGCGGGAATTATGCGCAGGTGCTCCATCGTGTTGGAAGTATTTAAGATTTCTAAAAATATGAAGTGGTAATTCATATGTAGTGGTAATTCCTCTGTTAGAGTATTCCTTAGAAAATGAAGGTAATTATTCGCATTGAAATTATCTTCGTAAAAATATGGGCCAATAATTTTGCCACAAAAAATTCCACACCACACATTTATCCCAAATTGACGTTGATTTCTTCTTTCAGAAACAAGATGTGGATTTTCTCGGCACCACATTATGTTATTATGGCGGTTAAAAATACCATTGTTGGTAAATCTACTTTCATCACTGAATAAAATCTTTTTCCAGAAGTCTAGATCCTCTTTGCATTTTGAAATGTACCATCGACAAAATGTCATCCTTCTTTGATTATCAGCTGGATATAAAGTATTGCATATGGAATAATGATAAGGCTTTAAATTGTTACCTTTTAAAATAGCTCTTACAGTTTCCTTGGAAGTGTTGCAGTGATGTGCAATTTCTGCAGTTGAAGAATTAGGTTTAAAATTTACATAAGCCAAAACATTTATTTCAGTGTCTTCATTGAAGTTTCTTTCATCCTTAGGCTTTGAAAAAGAACCGTATAATCGTATATTATTTTCCAGCTGTCTAAATATTCTATGATGGGGTTGTCTTCGTTCCATGTAAGTTTCAAAATAAAGATTCGCTGCAGCTTGTGCATCTCGATTTTGGTTATAATAACAAAATAGCATATCATTTTTCTCTTCGTTGGTGTACATATTTGCAACACTATTATTTTGTATGCAGTATTAATAATAAACAATAAACTACTTAACAAAAACTAAAAATGTCACTTATGATCTGTCAATAATTAAATGCCAACTAGACGTTTTTAAAAATATAAGGAATCTTATTTTTTCTTTTATTTCCATAGCATTCTTGATGTGACAATAAACTTTCTTTAAAAACAACGATTATTATTACTTTTGTAAGGATAAAATATGGACTATGTTATATCATCTGAAAGAGAAAAAAGGGGACTTTCGGTTAATGTCACAGCCACCTATCCATTACATTTAAAAAAAATATATTTTACTGTGATTCTCAACCATTTTAAGAGATATATAAAAAGTAGCAAGTGCATGTTATTTTACATGAAAAATACTGCAAAAAACATGTGAAGCATTTTTCTCTAACTCTTCAAATGAACGAGCTACGAGGGATAATAGAAAAGTTGGATTTTTCGTTTTTTGTCAATAACTTTTCAACCTTCCCCCGTATATAATTTTTCGCCTTACCGTAGAATTACTAATACGAAACTGCACTAATTTGCTCATTTAAGCGTTTTTGTATCTCTACTAATAAAAAAGTTACCCATGCAACGGGTCAAGAAATAGGGCGCCCTGTATTTTTACTAGTTTTAGAATATTGACTTATTCCTATACAATTTTGTAATTGTCAAAAAGGAAAATAAATTATCTATCTATCCTATCTATACTTCTCTACAAAATTGTAAATGGTAATATAAACAGTACATATTTAGTCCCTCAGATCCTGACTATATGATACGAAACTGAGATATGTTCCCAACCATAGAGTAAGACAGAAACCAATCAAGTTTTTCTATAAAAAATAATAATTATTTGATAGATGATATATGCCAATTATACAACAAACAAGAAAAATATCACTGGGCATTTGGAATTAGTAAGTCGGTATTTAAAAATTCCATTCAACAATTAAGTTAAGAGTGGTTTGAGTTTCTGATTTTCTTTCATTTCACTGCTTCATACACATACACATGCCACATGCCTCTCTTTAAGAAAAATAGGTACAATTTCTTACATTTTTTTTGTTTTTATTTTTAAGTTTAGTTCAGAATGGTGAAACATGTTATTAGCTTGTTAATACCTGTTTTTTTTTCTTAATAAATAAGTAAATAAATAAATAAATAAATAAATAAATAAATAAATAAATAAATATTATTGACAATAAGTTCGTGTTGCAACACTAGCGTTATCGGCAAAAATATACATATACAGTTTTATTTATGATAAAAAATAACACATCTTCCGCTTGAATCGGTGGTCCAATTTAAATGAGTATATGCTCATGCATCCACACTTTTTTCTCCAGTGTACATGGTTTCCAGGTAATACTGTGAAACAATTTAAATTAATTTCAGAAAAAAGAGCACATGCTCATCTTTCAGATATTTTATTGTATTATAATTTGGGAAACTCAAACTCAACCAATCGTTTGACAATGATTCTGGCAGAAATAAATGCTTGGGAATACAAGATCCAAATTTGCTTTTAGTCAGCTGATAACAAAAAAAAATCTAGTGCTAGTTTTGAAATAAATTTATAAATATACCAAAAATGTTTAGTGTTAATAAATTATCTAAATTGAAAAACGTGGAGAAAAACTGAACTAAGTATACGAAAAAAAAACTAAAAATTCTGAAATCGATGAATTTAATTTTGACTCGGCTCGTAGAAAAAGATGTAAACAAGAAATTCTTAATTTCTTCTTTATTTTTATTGCAGCAGAAAATTAAAATTAATCTTAATATTTGATGTTACCCTGTATAAACAAAATTAACTAAAAGTTAGAAAACAAAAGTATCAGTCGAATATAAATGAGCAAATACCTATATCAACTCTCACATTTCAGAAAATTAAATCTGATTGTAAGAATTTTTCTTGTACATTCCTTTATACTTTATAAGAAGAATAGGGGCTTATTTTTTTAAAGGAGATTTTCCATTTCAGTTTGATTCATATTTCAATTCCGTACTTGTAGTATTGCAACACATGAATATTAAATAAAGATTACGTGGTAATATTAGTTCCTGCAAATAATACACGTGTATCTCAGAAAACATATCATAAATTATTAAAATACACGGTATTAGTAAACCACGCATCAGTAACTATCAAGTATTATACAACGTGTCCCATCATACACTTCATCGCTTAAACTACAAAAACTAAAAAATATATAGGGATGCCGTTTGGACAGGATGACAAAATTTCCCTTTTGAGGTAAAATAACTTTTTTATAAACACTATATTTTATCATTATCGGAATGTCTGGTTATTCTATTTCTCAAAAATGTACATTTGAGAATACTGTTAGGAATACTAACGTTAATGTTAGGCTCAATATCAATGCGTGTTTCGAATGAAAGTGGATTGGTCATCAGCGGATTAAAAAAGTACATACGTCATTAAAAATTGTTTTAAACTGAATTAAATTTAAAAATTTTACAAGTATTCAAACAGTACCTGCATCAAAGATATACCATACACGCTAGGCTAGATATACATCTGTATGCAAACATTTGACACTATAAATAATAATGATGGAGCCAAAATATTCTCTAAAAAAGATCTTTGGAGTAAGACCGAGACATATCGCTTGTCATGTTCGTTATTACCCCAGTCATTAACGTTTATTAGGCATACATACATACATAACAGTCTTAAGGTTGATTCACATTTTCCTTAAAGACAAAGACACGATACCGCACAGACAGAATACGATACGACACGATTATCATTATTACTGGGTCTGTAAATGAGTTAGTTCACATTGTACAACAATCCGAAACCTATCAGAAAAGTCAACGACACGACCAAATTCCCTTTGTAGAAAGGAATGTTTTTCGTGGCTGTTCTTGTCTATTCGCATCGTATCGCATAATGTGAATATATTTTAAGTGTCTTTCAATTATTGATATGACGACATTCTGAAGTACTGGTAGAACTTGAAGTCGTCGTCCAGAAGTTGTTTATAATAGAATGTGATAATTTATCGTTGGCGTTGTCGTACAGCAAATGTGAATCCGCCTTTACTCTTTAGACATTCCTGGGATTTGTTTCCCTAATAGATCGGAGTAGGTCTAGTGGGAACCGGGGGAGTAGCTGAGCGGTAATAAAATAACCAAATAAATAGTAGGCAACACAAGTAGGTACGTAAAAATTTTGTATGCAGATTTTGTTATAAAATACTATTCAAAGATATAAATTTTAAGATTATACATACGTACGTGAATTGATTATAAAAAAACTTACTGATTTAGAAGAAGGCTCATTTCTTAAGGTACATATATATTCATAACATCATCAACTACTGATCTGAAACTATTAAACGTATCGGCTGCCTAAATGTCTAATTAGTTGTATTTAAATACACTAACTAACCTTTAACGGTCTTAGCAAAACAACTTGTTGGTCACCTGATAGCAATCACATAGAACACATATGGAATGCATATTACATCTAACAAACATAAGAAAGATATTCCACTGGTATCTCACGAAGTAATTTAGGTGAAATTGATATTAAAATTACTTCTCTAAAGAACAACAAGGCGGATTTCTTCAAAAAAATTCACTGAAGAGGCAAGGGCACCTAATAATATCATTTATGGGATAAACTGAACAAATTTAGCACAAACAACTAAATTATATATAAAAAAATTAACATATGAAATAATTACATTGGTCACATTCTTTATGTTAATTATGAAAGGTGTATTGTTATAAAAAATATAGTTCTTGTCTAAAACGTTCCACTGGCACTTAACGTTTGATTACAGACGATACTTAGTTTCAAAAGATCGATTGAATAAGCGCCCTTGAGTGTTTGAGTAAAGTAAATGTGATTTGCTAGCCGCCCTGCAGGATTACGCGCTTTTACAACTATAAATGTTCGAATACATAACTCGAATACACATTGAACAAATATTTGATTATGGTTTCTTTTCTGTGTAAAATGTACAAAAACTTACTTTTGCACTTTCGGCCGAGCCATGACTGAGTGTTTTGGTGTGGTGTGGATGATACGGATGGTGTTCCCGAGGCCGACAGGGCGAGGTGCTTCTACTCGAGGTTTTGCTTCCAGTTTGTTGAGAGGTTACGTGCAAGCTATCCATTGCACCTAATCTACAAGAAAGAAACATCTAATAGAGCTAACTGAAGCAACGTGCATTTCATTCTGTTCTACTACCAAACCAGGATTAGTAACTGTGGGGAGTGTTAATAAGTTTGCTCAAGCAAGAAATCTTCACCAGAAGTTCTGTGCTTTCTGTGTAGAATCTTTAGTTTGCAACAGTCAAAGATTACTTGCTCGAACAAACCCAATATTAGTAATTCAGTTGTGAAATGGGCTTGATGCAAAAAATATTAGTACTACTTTGTGGTGGTTGTTATATCCTAGGCAACATTATTGATTTAGTTAATGGCAAGGTACATTCAAATAATAACAGTGCCAAATGATAGTTTTAATAAATAATGTTTATATGGCAATTCACAACTAAAGTTTTTCCAGGGAAAATATGGTGAATTGCTTTTAGTATAACAAAAAGTTAAAGACTCGATCAGTGTTTATTTAGGAGGTAAAACCGTAAAACAGGTTTTTTTAAATACTACATATTTCCAGGAATAACTTAACCTGTAAATTATATATCTTGCAAAATTTATTTTATGGATAAGTATTTTATTACAATGTGTATTAAGTTAGGTATTCATTTTTGAGTTTTCCAATATTTCTATCACTCATATTAAGTGAAGTAATTCTCAGACTATAAAATTCCATAATATTGTTAAGGTTATGTCTTCAATTTATTATTTTATAAAGTAATAGTCATTCACCGAATTATTATGTTTTAAGATAGAGAAATTTATGTAGTAAAGTAGGTAGTCCAAATTACAACATGCAAAACCGAGCGTCGATCGCCCTTCTGTCACAATAACTATATTATACAAAACAACCGGCCGACTTCTTCACTAAACACCAAACCAATGCATTTTAATAACATGTCAGCATCACCCCGAGATTTTGTTTATAACTTATTTGTGAGACATAGCTCAATACTCAAAAATAAAAACGTGACAGTATTTAAGACATGTGATATTGAAAGGACCTTCCTTGTAGACTACAAGGTAGCAAAGAGCATTTAAAAAAATAGATACTGAGAGAATACTATAATATACTAGAGTCCGTAGTAATACCTGTTAGACCAATGAAGGTGTTAAGTTGTGAAACCAGGTATAAAATAAGCACTGGAAGGTGAATTTGGAGTACTTTCAGTGAGCAGTATTTAAACTTTTTGTTGAAAACGTACTTCTTACGTGAGAGTACCACCACAATCACTTCCATTGTAGAACCAATACCACCGGATTGGATGGATTAGCTTCTAGAAGTAGTTGGCAATCACCTTGTAACCTGAGCAACGAATTAGTTCGAACCTACAAGTCGGCTGAACCGAATGGGGACTTCCTTGTTATAGAAAGGTCTTCTTCCACCTAAGCTTAGAGTCTTCTCTATCAACATAGCCTTACGATACATCCGAGTAGTTTGGGCCACAATCAAAGTCGTCTTTATGCCTAAAGGATGATGGCTTTGAAGTCATAGTGATCAGTCTTAATCCTTTCTACTAAAACCCTAAAAAGGTTTGTGGGCAAATATTAACGGGAAAGGGTATTCATTAGATACTCAATTTAAGAGAAGTACCGTGCGTTTAGGCAAAGCAGGTGTACTTGAGAGTTCTCCATAATATCGTGTTTAAGAACATTGAGCGTCGAGTTTGCTGTAGCAGGGTTTTTAATCATATCAATCCTTGGAAAAACTAGGACTACTTCCGATTCTATGAACCACCTAAAATAGTCAAATGTATGAAGCGCTGGAAGGAAAAGGATAGTAGAACATAGTAAGCTCTAGAAGACTGCTAACTGGAGGTGGAGTGAGAAGGCTGAGAAGGCTAGCTATTTCTTAAACGTGGTATATGATGAAATACAGCTACAGCTTACAGGATGTAGTAAAACGACACTCTGGATAAAAGTAAAATGACAAGTACTTCTTTCTTTTCACGAGAAGATGGTTCTGGTTATACACAGAAAATAACTAACTCTGGCGGGTAAACTGATATATCTGGAGTTAACCCTAGATGGACGTAGGAATTAACTTGTGGGCCGCACACAAACAGGTATTCAAAAGTTAATAGCCAGTTTTTGACAGCTAAGTAGAACTTGGCATTATACAGCGATAATGCTTCAATATGGGTCCACACTTCTACCACAGTCCGATAATATGTGCTTCTACCATCCATGGGTCTACCACATCTGGTAGACAAGTGCTGCATCATTCAAGAGACTTGGACAAAGGTCCAAAGACTATGGGTTTTTGTACCTCTGTAAAGAAGTCGGGCGTTGGGTATCTAGTTAAAGAGTTACACAACTATACCTATTGTAATGTCAATTTCCTGAAACTTCAGTTTATGTTAAACTACTAATGAGAATTACTGACCGCAACTGTCCACTTGTGGAGGGAGTAAGTCTAAGAATATAAGAATTGATTTATTAATACTAGATTTAATAACAAAAAACTATGTTTGTCTTTCTTTAAACGGAGGCTATTCGCCGCCAAAACGACTATACATATATAGATAAATATGCATGTCTAATAAAACAACTACATGGTATTTCTTCCAATTTATACGTATTTCGAAAGTTTTCACTCAGGGAGATTCCGAAAAAGCACTAACAAGGAAGAAGTTTTATATTAACTGGGCCAAGAAAGTCGAGGGCTTTTTAATTAAAATGGACTATACATATGAGTTACTAAATTCATATGAATGAGTGTATATTGAATATTTTCTAAAATAATTTTTTTTGGAATGTTCATGTAGTTTATTTCTTTTGCACTTCAACATATTTAAAAATATATGACATTACACAGAACGATAATGGGTACATGATCCTAGGCGGCGCAGGGCTATATTTTTCAATTTTTAGTGATCTTAATTCCAGAAAAATGAGAGTATAAAATATTGGTCTGTTTTATGTATACGAGTATATATAAAGCAAGTACAAATTTTTACAATATTTCGATAATAAACTTATATGAAACTTACTCTAAAATATTGTGTTCAATAATGGTTTTCATTGTGATTAAAATAGTATCCAAATTGGCAACACTAATAGATATACATCTTTAAACTTAATTTCACGAAGTATGATCGAAGTTCGCAATACACAATTTTTTTTTAGTGGTGGAATTTTTATAGAAAATTACAAACACACAACGAACATAAATAAACCGAGTTCACTATTTGTTGTCGACAACTGGATGGGGAACATTTTTTACTTCATTGAAAATAATTCCACTTATACGTCCTTAACTGCATAGCGAATAATATACCAAACGCACTGAAATACGTAAATAATTTGTTTGAACAGAAAAATGATCCCACAAACATATTCTCACACTTCTAACAACGCACTAAACTTAATAGATCAAAATATGTAGTTTATTAACTCGTTAAGACTAAATAAACTAGTATTCATATTCTTAATAACCCTGGAAAGAATACTATTCGACTTTATGATTCATTTGTTAATGAAACGAAAATCGTTTTCACTTGACTCATATTGTGTTGCTCCCTAGTCAGTAGGTACAGTTACTATTCGACTAACTGGTAGGTATCACCTTGACTCTTTTTACAGTGCGTGCATAACCTATGTAATTAAACACAAAAGAACAATAACAACAACGTTGTGGCTTTTCGATGGCTATTTTGTGCAAATATGCCTTTGAAGTTAAACGTCAACTCTGAAGATTGACAACAGAAAATGTGGAATATATTAAACAACTTGTAGGTATCATCATATCCATAACGCGTACTTTTATCGCAGGCTTCCAAGTTTACAAAAACGAGCCGTGAAGCGACAAGTTTTCTAAAGGACAAGTGCGATAAACGCCTTATCAAACACGATGTTTATACTATTTTTTCTATTTTGCACCTATAAAAGCAAAACAAAATCAGCAGAAAATTGAATACCCGTATACATAGGTATTTATTTCATAAAGTAAATATAAGAAACCGCGATAATTGATGAATTCGGTTAATTTTTAATAAGTAAATAAATATATACCGGTGAGATTTTTAGAACCACAATAAAAATGAATTCAGACATTTGTATTCAAGACATTTCAACTTATTTTGTAAGTACCCAACATATTTCAGAAGAATGGAAAGAGCGCAAAAATGTGTTTATAGCTAAGCTAGTCTTTAAATAGCTTCATACACTGCGCCAATAAATTAGAGGAACACTAAGAAAAATAGTTGTAATTTTCATTATAGGTTTATAAAAGCAGTGAAATATACTTAGTAGGCTGGTTATTTTATAGTTTATAAGATTAATAAAATTTGAGCAAATCAACCTTATCACCTAAAACAAAATTCACAAAACATGGGAAACAATTAAAAAAAAAAAAATATGTCAAATCGGGTACATAGCTTGAGAGTCACCTAAAATCAAAATTCGTGAACCTATCAACCTTACCTTTCTTTATTGTCAATCATATGTCATAGTCATAATGTGGATGCTAAAACTCTACCAACTGAAAGTGAAAAATGAACCTTTATGTTCAAAACGATACTAATCCTTGCCTTGTCCTGATAAATATCAAAGTAAGTCAAATAAACTTTTTTGTTTCACAAACACTGACGATTTGCGGTAAGAAGAAGTTCCACGTCTTCTCTAAAATGACAAACCTCGTCATTTACAATTTGCCAGAACACATATTCAGTGGAATATCGAGAATTGGAAAAATGTTCTATTCACTGATGAGACTAGAATACAAAGGTGGACGAAATCATGTCTATGGAAGAGTTGGGAAACGATACACCAGCTACAATCTCATACAGACCGTTAGTTTTGGAGGGGGCAGCAAACTGCTTTGGGGAGGCATTAGTTGGGAGGGACGCACCGAACTCGTGGAAGTCATTGGACGAATGACTAGTAACTCTTATATCGAAAACATTCCCCAAGATCATGTTTTGCCATATGTGGGCCTCATTGGATACGACAGGTTCGTATTTATGCACGATAACGCTCGACCTCATGCAGCTGGCACAGTGACCAATTACCTTGATACAATCCAGATTCAAAGATTAGATTGGCCACCGTATAGCCCAGACTTAAATCCCATTGAGCACTCGTCAGATCGGCTAAAACGCTGCATACGACAAAGAAATCCTGTTCCAAATACACTAGTAGAACTTCGATTTGCAGCACAATATGACTGAAAAGCAATTCCTCAAGATTATATTCAAACTCTAATTAGTAGCATCTCGAGCAGGATACAAGCAATAATTACAGCTCGAGGTGGGAATTCTCGTTATTAACTATGCCCTATTATTCCAATCAAACTTATCTCAGGTAACATTTAAGTTGTACCTAATTATCCGTAATTTTCATAACATTTAATTTCATAACATGAGTTTTTTTACGGTTTTCTGCTAATGAAAACTGCTAGAGACTATTTTTTATTTAATATGTGTAAAATAAACTATTTTTTCTTGTATAATGCGTTTCTTTTATTAAAATTTGTACATATAAAAAAATTGTGAAAATTTAAAATATTCGATACTTTTTGTGGGATAAATGTTCATACCTTTGCTTCCTCCTTGCTATTTAAAACTATATTAGTATAATATATTACAATTCACTAAGGAGGAACACCCTGTTATTTTAGTTAAACATTATTCGATTTCAAATTGAGCTATCATGGCATAATGCTGCCATATTTGTTCAATTATATTCAATTAAAAGGCAATGAAGCTCAAATATAATTTAGCAATAATTAATCACACCATACAACTTTTATGATTGATTGCAAGAAGGTGAATCATAGAAATTGATTCCTCCGATTGCAAGAAGGTGAATCATAGAAACTGATTCCACCGATATCAATTTAATAGAAATGTTGACATAACATTATACTGCTTTAAATCTCACGGAATAAACGCCCGTTTGTTTATTTATTTTGATGTCATAAAATTAAAATACTATTTCATCCACGTCCGTGTAAAAATACGCCTCACATCTCGATTTTAAAATATTTTTAAGTAGGAATATTTTTGTGGCAACGGTCTGTTTGATTTTTAATTTTGTCAGTTAGTTTATAAAAAATTATAATAATAGTAATAACTTCTCATTCTAATCATAAGGATTAGCACGCCTGTGACTTGTGAATTATTATTCGGTATTGCGCCTCAGGAACGATTTACGTTGGTAAGCCCTAACCACCAGTCGGTGCTGCAATGAGGGGAACCTGGAAACCCTCGGTAGTTAGGGAGACAGTTAAACGTGTACTTATCTCTGGTTGAACATAAACCGACGTTAATCCTTCACATTAAAACCAAAATGACATTCTTCCCATTCTGGTCACACACGCCAGGATGGTTGCCTACCCAACTCTGCGAGTAGGCCTTAATATACGAGTAGACAATTTAATAAAATATTGTTTGGCTGAATAAGGATTCAAACTCTGAGCCACCGCTCGGTATTGACGACACTATGACGACATTAATATATAATATTTTATATTCAGTTTAGCTTCAGTTTTATCTTTCTTTGTCGCCTTTAGTTACGAAAGAATTATTTAATCTTTTTAGAAGAAACATTAGCATAATGAGACAAAGGATGACAATTCGTCCGCAGACCCGCAACATCCTTCTTACATAGAACTTAATCATGGCTTGAAGATTTTATTATCAGTATACAGGATATGATAATTTTAAATATGAATGTGTGTCTTATTATTTCATTATATTTATAGCTATTATAAAATACATTCAGCAGGGTTAGTACCTTATGACTATTTGAAATCTAAAAATTAATGTTTACTCTATTTTTCTAATAGTGTAATTTCCTTTACATTTTTAATTGAATTTAATTGGCATTTACGGCTTACATAAACATTTTAGTAATGGTCTAATAAAATTTAAGCGCTACTAATTCGATATTTATGGAATAGTAAAAAACAGTTAATTGCCTTGCTTTTATTATTTTGATGTATAATATTTGATTATAAGTAACCATTTCTACATATATTCTAGATGTGTAACTTGGAATGAATATTGAAATTAAAGTATAAGTATATTGATAAATATACTTGAAAAAAAGCTATAAAAACTCAAAACTATTTACACTTTGAAGTAGCTGTTTAAAACCAAAATTTTGCAGTTTTCTTATCAAGGTACTGTGAAAATAATGTTTTACTCTTTTATTAGATTGATTAAGCGAAAATTGACGTAATGAGTAGAAGGACGTTGTCATTTATTACTAATTTATTGAAGCTTATAATTGCCTTTTGCATGCAAACACTTATACAATGGACTAAAACAATCACTTTACACCCGTGGCGTATAAATTTTTTTTATGACGAGCACAATTTTTATCGCAACAAAAATTGTATATGAGGATTAACTCTAATGCTGTCAGTTTCGCGCAATACAAATTTTGATATTCCGTTATATTCGTTATGCCTCGAGTTATGCCTTGAAATCTCAATATTTTAAGCTAAACACCTGCTTTACTCCATCTTCTGAGAATGTAAAATATTGATTTATTCCCATACCTGTAGAAACTGTGTTAACTCTCCATCGGTTCCTCTTGTGGATACAAACTCTAAATGGTATTAGGCAACCTTCAGATTTATTTACAAAACCTTAACATTCTTTCACAACACAGTGATTTTTGAAAATCACATATGTAATCAATCATGTATGAACCAACAAAAAAATTATAAAATCAAGTCTTTGTTGTATGTATCTTTAACAATTTTCATGGTTTTATGTATTACGTGAATTTGGCAAGATAGTTGGAATAGTTTCAATAGTTGGAATGTTAAACTATATATAAAAGATATCTTTTAACATTCAACAAAATATCAATTCATGTCATACTGTTTGGTTCCACCTTTTACTAAAAACATGGAAGATTGCCTACTTTATTTAATCGTTGAAACAGGATAAATTAATTAGAATTACTTGAATTTTCATTTCAACTTTAGATGAAGTTAATGCAAATGATCATCGGTCATAAAAGTGGGACCCCACTCTTTAATCGTTGAAAATTAGGATAGAAAAAGCGGTTTGAGAGTGATATTAAAACATTGTAGGTACGTGAAACTGAAGCTAAATTACCTTAGTAAGAGTTTTATCGTATGCTCAGAAATACTTATATTTTTCATACAATTTGGGGTACCATTTATGAGTAAGAAAATAATGCGTAACGTGAACGCTGACTGTCTAGTGTTCTATCATTCTTGGTATAATGTATACCCAGTAGCGAATGAATCTTGGCTGCTAGAATTAGGCACGGTTTGTATTAAGGTAACTTACGGGCAATCGGGTATCTGTCTGTTGACTAAAACAAGGCGCCACTTTGATATTCTGGCAAATTACCAAGAACGCCTTCCAACTTTGTCACACAAATTAGAAACTAATCGGGAAATCCAATTAATTCCCCACATCATTATATTTAAAAATAATAATAGTAATAATTATTATTATTATTCATCATATTAATGATGATAATAATAATGACAATAATATTATTAATCATTATTTAATTAGAGGGCAGTCGAACACCAACCGATGTTAATATCTCACATTAACTCTAAACTGACATTATTTCCATCCCAGGTCCGTCGCCAGGATGGTTGCCAACCCATCTCTACGAAGAGGCCTTACTATAAGGAGTAGACAATTTAATTAAAAATTATCCAGCGGAATGGGCGAATGGGGCTTCGAACCCCCAACCTCTGGGTTAAGCGATCGGTAGACTAAACACTAAGCCACCGACCCGATTTTCTTACTTAAAAAATAAAGGTAATTAACTACATAAAACAAGTGGTAAATTATATAAGGCGTTGTATTTCTTAACATGGTTCAAGTTCGCCACTAATTAGAAAGTCTTTCATCTTTCACTCAGCTGACTCAAAAAGTACCATCTAATCTGGGTGTGTTTACTGGGAAAATGGAAATATGCGGCAATCCGATTGTTCGTGTAGCAAACCATTCATTAGGGAACCTACAAAGGATCTCGTTGCCAAATGATATTTCCTATATCTGCTTCCATCAGTTGAAAGATAATGTGCTGAAGAAATTATTACAATTACCAGTTCTTTGAGTCTATCATTGTGGAGTCTGCTTTAGACTGTAGGCGAGTTTGAACATGGGTATGGAGATGTTTAGAGAAATTTGGTTGAAATGGATGGAACTGTTTGAATCTGGTTGTTTTTTTATCGCTTGTAAATAGGACTCTTTGTAAATAGGAGCAAAGTTTTAAGAGTTTAGCAAAAAATGTTTGTACTTAATGAGGACGTGTAATTGAGAACAAATCATATCGTCCTTTCCAGAATAGAGGAAAATATAATTTCCTCCATTACCTCAAATGACCTAGCTTCTCATTAGTCTAAAAAATGAGTCAGTTCATGAAAAAATCGATCAAAATAGGTGATATTATAGCAGTCCCGTGAAAAGAAAAAAGTGCACTTTCAATATTTTTTCCCACAAGACCCAGTTTTGCTATACCCAGTTAAAACTTTATTTGTCTTAACTTAGCCAGTCAGGCTAACATTCTCACTCATCTCATTCAGTTCAGTCTCACTGAGTTCCTTTTTAGGACCTCAGTTTTTGATTTGGTCAAGTTAACAAAGAATCTTTGATCAAGGAAACATAAAGCAAGATGGTGATGGTTTTCTTGATTCAAAAACGACTCTAAATAATTCAAAATACAATATTTCGAACCCCAATAGCCCTAATCTTTCAATACACCGAGTACCTATAAGTAAAAAACCTACAAGTAGCAGATATTGTACAAAATATTTTTCAAAATTTCACAGACTGAAATGCTTGGCATGATGACATTTTTACAAGAAACTTTATAGAGATTTGTTACAAGAACTATTTCTGAGAAATTGTAAAAGGTGGAATAGGTATACACTCTCAAGATTTATCATTAAATTTGATATGAAATTTGAGAATATTTTAAAACAATTCTATTTTCTCGCTACACTTTTTAAAAATGCGCACAAATCGGCGCAGATAGTCTACAAAGTAACAAGTAAGAATACAGAATAAGTAATGAAATATTAATTATTAATAATTGAAAGTTGATTTGAGCCGAAATACTGTTCCTCAATAGTAATACTTTTTTTTGAAACCAATAGTTAACTGAAGACGATAATTAAATGCTAATTAGACTTTGCATTTTCTATTTTGAATTATATATTTAACATTTATAAAACTCAATGGTACTGTAATTCGGGTTCTTCATTCAGAATTCTTAGTAAAATTACTAAAACCTTATTGATACTAACAATACAATTAAAATTAAAACTGCTAGTTATTTTTGCAAATCAATCCCACTTTACAGACGAAAAATAAATAATTTGTGGAAAACCACAGATTTTCTGTATAGATAATTTTATTAGTACTTAATAATTATTCTAAATAAAAGAAATTCCTCAAAGGTTTTCAACTGAGTAGGTAATTTAGGTACCCATTTACTTATTATAAATTCTTAAAATTAAAAAGTAACGTTTAACGTAAAGTTAGGGTAATATCACAAAGAAAGTAATTTGTGGTAATATAGTTTTGTACTGAACGTAACTGATAATTTAACTGGGTAAGTATTATTCGTAAGTAACACTATATTATTCGTAAAGTGCGGTTACTTAGAGTTTATATAAGTCACTAATCATAGGGCAAATAAACGCATGTGAATCAAATAATACTGTATTTACATATCTGTTGGTATTAATAAAGGGAGCGTTTCCCTTTTATCTGTTTCATTTTATTTAAGAGTCCATTCACTAGGTCTAAATAAGCCCTAAATCGGCGTTCGTCTCGTGTCTAATTATAAAAAAAACTATAAAAGATAGCGACTTTTAGTAAAAAGTATTGAAAGATAAGACTTTAATATAAATCCCTATAGTAGTAATTTTTGGTATTTCTTTTTATTTTTAAAATTTCAGGCAAACAATCTTGTACTAAAATAGCGTATTTTCAAAAATTATTTTCTCTAAAATACATCTATTAAACAAAAATTTGCTAGTATAGGGATCTAGTTTATCTTTTGATCTTTCCGGTGATATATAATTTATAACATTAAAAAGAAATTTTGTTGCAATTATAAGACAAATCCGGTACCCTTGCAATAATGGCTAACTTTATTTCCATGTGCCTTTTTACTTCGGTTTTACGTGCACCTCCGAAATCTTAATAATTCGGTAGTGGGAATATATAAGTCTCTACCCATCGACTACCCATCCTCTCAATCCGACCCCGCATTCATGTCTGTCAAATCTACAGTGAATGGACCCTTAAAAGTGAATATATTACCATAATGCTGAAATTATAACAATATATAGAAAAAACTGTGACGTATGTTATATTCTTTAAATAATGGAACTCTACCTAACAAACAGCATTATCACACCGCACGTGTGACCCTAAAAACACGTGACAAAAGCTTTAATTCGTAATATAATACAAACCTCCAAAAGTCCCATATAACTAACTGTACCATATTTAGGTTGTTTGACCATACACTTAATATATAAAACCTCCTAGATAATAGGGCATTAGTCAAAAGTCTATTGCGGTTTCCATGAATCAAAGTACAGCAAATTATTGTTAATTATAAATATTTTTGCAACTCATGTTGTTCACAGTGAACTTTGGTATAGCATTTTTACAGGCGGTCGCGAGACTTGTGCTTGGTACCGAATCAATTCTTCAACTATTAAATGGCTAAAAACGCAGTCGATCTTAAAGTGTTAGAATATAGCAGTAGTCCATTAAATGAGATTCTGATAACCCCCGATAACCAATTCTTGAATTTGTTATTTATTTATTCGCTGAATTAATATTTTATAAACGCTGTGGTTGTAGTTCCTGTTGAGATAAAAAATATTTAGCACACAAAGATTATTCACAATATTAATTAACACTTGAATATAAATAATAATTAATAGAGAATATTCCGCACTGTTCCCGACAATAGAGTGTACTGACAAAATGAGGGTTGCAAATGTTTCTTTTGGGTGAATGTATAGTTATTTATATTATTATAGGACATCCCCACATCACGATTAGTAAGTATTCCTAAAATAGCACAAATACAGATGATTTCTTGAAACTACTCGGCGTACCTCCTTCAAATTATTTTTATACGGAGGTAGTGAACGAGAACACAACAGGAAAACACAAACATCTGTTTAGAAATTAAATACATAAATGACAGATTTTAAATTATAGATATTTTCTATAATGGCCTAGGTACACAAAATTTTCTTTAATACGCAAAGCAAATTATACGAGTTCGAAAGTTAGTTATTTACTTATTTATTTACAAACCCAACATAAATTATATTCCACTTACTACAGGCTTTGTTTATCTTGTCCTACGGACCTGGACTATATAAACAAAGCTACAGAATAGGCACAAACATAGATACATGAAATAATCACAGGAACCGCACATGCAACTAAATACTTAAAATGGCGTTACAACTGAATATGTAAATGTTATGTTGAATTTTTTAAACTCTCACGGAAACAAAAAGAAAAGTTAACACAATAATTGATAGTCGAGTATGGTTTATTATCTTTTAATAACGTGGATATGCGAAGCGGATGGTTCTTTATGAAACATCGTGAAAATAATTGTTTTGAAAAAAACATTGATTTCATTTAGATGTTCCAAGAAATATATATAAAACACTCTATATACTAGTATTTCGGCTTATTAGGCCTTTTTCAATAGAGTAATGTCTATTACTAAACATTTCCAAGCGCGTTTTCGTTATTTATTTGTTTACGAGCACCTACCCCCGATTGATCCTACCATCTGGTAAAGCCCGAGTTTTTATTACCTTTTCTAAGAAGGGCGAGAGTGTAAAGTCTATCTGATCATTAGTAGTACAAGGATTTATAATTAAAGATTTTTTAATTTCTAATTGCTCTAACAGATCTAAGCGCTTTAATTTCTGTTCACGATGCAGTACCTTTACATTTTTCTGATCTATAAAATGATTGTTTTCTATACAATGCGTCGAAAATTTAATTTAATTTAATTTGAATTTTTTATGTTCTTTTACTCTAGTTTCAATACTTCTACCGGTTTGACCCACATACACGGCATTACAATCCACGCAGTTAATTTAGTATACTCCCGATTGTTTTAATTTATTAACCCTTTCTTTGTTGTTTATCGAAATTCTCCCAATAGTACGCTTGTTGACACTAATCGTTTTACACCCGTTTCGTTCTATGAACCATTTCGAAAACACATTGTTCAATAGTGACAATAATTTAAAATCACAGGTTCATTTGGGCTCGCTATGTAGATGACGTTTTTTGTATTTGGACTGGTACTGAAAGAAATTTGAGCGGCTTTCTCAATTTTTTAAATTAAACAATCAATTAAACTATTTGGATATAACAATAAGAAAGGTAGAAAATAAATTAAAATTCTCGGTTTATAGAAAACCAACAACTTCCGACGCAATTATACCAGCAAGTTCGCAGCAGTCCTGGCAAATAAAAAAGTCGGTTTTCCATAGTTTAACACATAGGGTTTTAATGTTTCCGCTGAAAAAAGCAGATTTTGAAAAAGAATTACGTACAATCAAACAAATTGCAAGAAACAACGGATATAAAGAAAAACTAATAGATAGCATGCTAAAAAAACAAAAGGAGGAAATTAATTCGTTGGGAGTTTTACAATATTCGGGAAAAAGAAGGCACTTATAGTTATATTAATCACGTCCCAGGTTATAGCGAAAAAATAGCTCGCAGAATAGAACGAAACGGGTGTAAAACGATTAGTGTCAGCAAACGTACTATTGGGAGGATTTTGATAAACAAAGAAAGGGTTAATAAATTAAAACAATCGGGGGTATACTAAATTAACTGCGCGGATTTTAATGCCGTGTATGTGGGTCAAACCGGTAGAAGTATTGAAACTAGAGTAAAAGAACATAAAAAATCTACTAATGATCAGATAGACTTTACACTCTCGCCCTTCTTAGAAAAGGTAATAAAAACTCGGGCTTTACCAGATGGTAAGGATCAATCGGGGGTAGGTGCTCGTAAACAAATAACGAAAACGCGTTTGGAAATGTTTAGTAATAGACATTACTCTATTGAAAAAGGCCTAATAAGCCAAAATACTAGTATATAGAGTGTTTTCTATTTATTTCTTGGAACATCTAAATGAGATCAATGTTTTTTTCAAAACAATTATTATTATCTTTTGTTGTAAGTTGTGCTAATTTTGGATATAATTGACGCTTGTCGTCATGAAGAACTTACGAAATTCGCTCTACACAACAAATTGTCGAGTGTTTATGAAGGATTCCAACGGAAAATGTGTTAATCAACATGTAAATAAAATAGAAGATGCACCTAGTTTGATCACAAACTGTAAAACAAAAAAAAAGTTTTTCGCCATAGAAAATAGAATTTTACGTTTCCATTCAAATTCTATTCCATTTTGCATTCAAAATGTCATCTTTTTTTGACAGTTGAACAAAAAAAATAACTTCAAAAGTTATAATATATTATTTTCAAGTTACAACTTGAAAAGAACTCAAGCTAAGATAAAAGTTTAAACATTTTTTCTTTATTTTGCCAAGTGTTTGTGACATGATAGTGTAACACCCTGTATATTTTTAATTTGGTTACCTAGGTAACCGCCCCTGATCTTATCAATGAAAATATTTTCATTGTTCAGGCACTTTCAGTTAAACCGGAAGTTAATCTCAACTTCCGTTATTTTAAATGGAATGTCTCTTTTGTTATGACATAATTCTAAACATTATTTTAGAGGACTTTTCATTATACAGGGTGTCACAGAATAACTATTCCTAATTTTCAGAAATGATAGAGGGCACTTAAATAAGCATTTTTTATTAATAAACTAGTGTCCGGAAATTCCTCAGTATCGAGATAAACAAGAAATCTTTAGGAATAACAGTTACATTCTGAATTACAACAAAAAAGAGTAGTTAATTACAAATTAAAGTATGAGATAAAAAATACATTATAAAAATTGTTCGAAGTTACGACCATCATTTTCGATGCACAAGTTGTAACGATGTGCGATCGAGTGCCGAATTCTTCGAAATATTTGTGGACGTTCACGAATATCATCGAAAGCTAAAATAATTCGAGCCACTACCTCTCCCTCTGTATTAATAGGCGTCTCCTAAACCAGTGACTTAATATGACCCCAAATACAAAAATCCAGAGGAGTCATATCTGGTGAACGTGCGGGCCAAGAAATCGGCCCCTCTCTTCCGATCCATCGATTTGGAAATTGAGCGTTTAGATAATTGCGACAATTTAATCCAAAGTGTGCTGGTGCACCATCGTGCTGGAAAACAATATTTCTTCGAATATTTAAGGGGACATTTTCAAGCAATTCTGGTAAAGTATGTTCCAGAAATATCCTATACACATTGCCATCTAACCGTGCAGGTAATAAATATGGGCCCACTACATAATTGTCAACCATCCCAGCCCAAATATTAAAAGAAAACTTCCATTGGTGATGTAACCTCTGAACGGCGTGAGGATTTTTTTCGCTCCAAATGTGACTTTTGTGTGTATTAAAATAGCCGTCTCTTGTAAAACATGCCTCGTCTGTCCATAATACATTCCTAGGAAATCTTGGTTTGTCGTTAATTTTATTCAAATACCATTCGGCAAATTGTACTATGTTGGGATAATCTGCTGGAATTAACGTTTGAATTTTTTGAATGTGAAACGGATGCTTCTGATATTCCTTTAATACCCTCCATACAGATGTGTGGCTTGTATGCATTGCATGGGCAACGGCACGTGTGCTTATTTTTGGGTTATTTTCAAATTGTTGCAGAACTTGGTCAGAACAAAGTCAACATTTCGGACAATGCGATTAGCTCCTGAATCTAATTTCTTTACTTGGACTTTACCAGTATCTCGAATACGTTTGTATAATCTTGAAAATTATGTATGACAGGGAATGTGACGCTCAGGATGCTGTTCTGCATAAATTCGCCTTGCTTCATTACCATTACCGTGAGCTGCCCCATAGGCAAGATGCATGTCTGCTAATTCAATATTTGTAAAATGATGCATTTTCAATCAAACGCTAACTTTTGTAATAAAGTTTTTTTTTAATGCTTAAAATGACAATTAAACACATTTATTTAATAAGGAATAATTTATGATTATGACACACGTAAAATGACATCTACCAAAATGGTTATTGTTTTCCAAAGCTTGCTATGATTCAACTTTATTTTGAGGTAATAGCCGACTTTTTTCAATTTATCTCGATACTGAGGAATTTCCGGACACTAGTTTATTAATAAAAAATGCTTATTTAAGTGCCCTCGATCATTTCTGAAAATTAGGAATAGTTATTCTGTGACACCCTGTATATCCCTATACCTGAGTTTATTTAACTCTTGTTGAGATATTATTAATTTAAATAAAAATAGGTTTAATATTGACATTCAGAAATTATTTACTATGGACATTTTCAAATACACCAAGTGATTAAAAAATCCATAAGCTTCACACTAGCGCATCAACTGTTGGTCATTTATGGTGAACAAAATTTAGTTTGCTTTTAGCCCAAATTCAAACTTTCACAACAAATTTTTTCTATATTCTAATGCACAATTATTAGATTATGAATAGATCTGTATTAGCATTCCCTATAATAGATTTCTGGTAATTTTAGATTTTTACTGACTATTCAAAATTTACATCATGTTGTAATTATTTATTAACTGCATGCTTTAGAAATGTCGCACTTTCCACAGATTTATAATATTCACACATTGATGATCTGAAAGTTTTTGAAAGGTTAGGATGCCCAAAAAAAAAAAAATTAGAATTCGCCAAGATTCTTCGATTTCTGTTCTTTAAAGGAGCATTTTTGACAGTTGATATGTTGCCAACTTGATATGTTCGTCCCCCTAACCCCTAGCAACCACAACTTTAAAATTGCAAATGGAACTACCCTATTTCTAATACATCATTTTAAAGGCCTTTCCATTGCAAATACACCGATGTATCGTTTTTTGAATCGGTTGAGATTTGACAGTTAAGTAGTGGCTAAGAACGAAAAGTTGACAATCCGACATTCGCGCATTAATTTCTACAGAAATGCCCACCAATAATAATCTTATTATCTACTACACAACCAAATTACTTTTTTCGATGTGTCGATCAGTTCACAAAAAAAAAAGTCAAATTAAAAAAGCTGAAACAAAACAAAAACAAGTTTTATTTAATGTATTGCTCAAAATGACTACCGTTAACTTGCAAACAATAATAGTCTGTTTTAGAATTCTGTTCGAACATTACTAAAGACATCCGGTGTTATAAATCGGCCTTCTTCCACAATTCTCTGATTCAACATCTCTAGTGTTTTAGGGTGCGTGGCATACACTCGCGATTTCAAATAGCCCCATAGGGAAAAGTCCAAAGGGGATAGATCAGGTGATATTTGTGGCCATTCGTCGGGACCTCTTCTACCAATCCAATGCCTTGGGAAATGATCATCCAAAAATTGCCGCAACTGCAACATCATAGTGAGGAGGTGCGCCATCTTGTTGGAAAGTTATTTCATTTTCTATTAAATTGTCGTCACTCTCTAAAATTTCTGTTATCATAGGGTCAACCGTGTCTTCCAATGATTGTAAATAGGTGTTCCCATCAAGATTTCCCTGAATAAAAAACGGTCCAAGAAGATGGTTGCCCAAAATTCCGGCTCAAATATTCAATTTTGAGTTTGAGTATGAAATTCCCTGATTAAATGAGGATTAGTATCACTCCATTAGCGACAATTGTGTCTATTCACTTCGCCATTCAACATAAATGTACATTCGTCTGAAAAATAGCTTGATTGTCAAAAATGTTGAAATTTGCAACGTTTCCGAAGGTTTTACGCAGTATTGCGCTGCGATCTGGATGCACCTTAAGAAGCTAAATTTAACCATATTATACAGCACTCCAGTTCTAGTTTTTTAGGTTAAGAAAAAATATTCTAGTAGTATGAGGTGCAAATTTTGCATTTGGTTTGTGCAGCAACTGAAGTCCTCCAATAGTAAATTCATTTAGATTTATTTGATTACCAGATTTAAGAAACCGACCAAATAATCATATAGTAATGTTTGGAAATAATGTAGCGCCGTAAGAAAGCCTTCGGAGATATATTTTATTTGCCATCCGTCACTGCTGGTTGATAGTCGCTTATTTTGCAACTCTGCGTACATGTTTTTATTATGTTTGCGTTCATGATTTCAGTTGATATTTTTATTATACCGCACCCGCTACAGCAGGCTATAAAAAAATATGACACTATTATCTCCTACCCAATGTAATCTAATAATGATTACTTCATTAGACACTCCCCAAACAAAACCTTGCCTCATATTCACTCTCCCTTTCCTTGTGCTCTTACAGAGTCATGATATAGATAATAAAATAAATGTATAATTTATCGCTTAATTTGATTATATAATACTACTGATATGTATATGAAGGAACTGTTGCAAAATTTGAAGTGAAAAAATAGCTTGATACAGATATACAACATTGGAATACGTTCGGCGCCATCATAACCTCTAAAATATTTTTGATGAATCGAAAAATTAGGTTTTTTTTAAATGAAAATAATAAATCAAAATCATGTAATGCTGTAAATATGTTCGACTGGAAAATTACTTACGATTGGAAGAAAAACAGACTGATATTACAAGTCTAATTATATCTCTCTGATCTGCAGGTATACTCATCTTATTAATTTATTTACTTAGAAAATGAGGAACATATTTTCTCATAATTCAAGTGAATTGTTAGATATTTGAAAATATATTTTATTAGTCTGAAAGACCATGATTTTAAATGATTAAATACTATTATTAATATCATTAAACAGCATCATTATACCATATAATTATTATATTCGTTTTTCGTTTATATATTTTTAATCTACCAAAAAAATATTACCTAGAAGTACAATTTACAATTCTACACCTTTTCGCTAAAATACAAGAAAGTATTGTAAAAAAGTGAGACATTTTCAATTTACCAAAATGCTCTGATTTACGCGTTATCTCCAGAGGCTTATCTCTGATACTACACTCCAAGTAGGTCAGACATGTAAGTCATTTTGCGTTTGAAATTTCTTTAATTAGATCAAATTGGGCATATTGGAAATATGTTTTCGAATTAAATGCGCCAGAAAATTTTTTTAAAAATTGATAATTTAAGTTTGATAAAATTTTATACTTTTATTATATTCTATATGAAATTATATGTATAATACTATTTCATTTATCAGTGTCGTTGAGTGACCAAATATACAATTTGGTCACTCAAGCCAGTACTAATCAAAGCAACGGGGATGGAAGCAAAGGAGAATCTCAGAATGCCAGATTCAGATACATATAATATATACAGGGTGTGTCACGAAGAGGGACCAATAGGATTATCTCAAAAAGTAGTCAGAATTGAAAGCTTAAAATTTGTATACAGGGGTTTATCAAAAAGATCTATTCAATGAAAATAGTGTAAACTTCCTCGCACTTTCGGTTATACCGGAAGTCATCATCAACTTGCTTATTTTAAATGTACCCTATATATTATTTTATTTCTGGATTCTACGTAAAATTCAAAACATATTTCTTCATGTAGGATGTCATATACCTATCTTCAACTTTTTTTGAAATATTAACAGGTGAATATTGACATTTTGCAACTTTGACACCCTGTAAAATCTAAACGGTTTGAGATCAAGCAAAACGGTTTTTGCACATTCCTACCTTAACTTTTCGTAAGCTATCGTTTGACACTAATTTCAGATTTAGCCAAGAGATTAAATTTAAACGAAAATTTTAAATTTTAAATATATTATATAGGTTTTCAAGAAAGTTCTATTCATCTGCAGTATTTTCGTTTTTCCGGCACTTCCGGTTATACCGGAAATGGCTATAAACTTTCTTATTTCAAATAAAATACCCTATGTTTTTTCCATTTTTGATTTCTACGCTAAAATCTGAGTTTTTTAATGTAGCACGACCTATACGAGAAATTAACAGTTTTTTAGATTTTTCAATTTTTTTGAAAAAATTTTATTTTGATGTACCTAGCTTATTGAAATGTTTATCATCGATTGTAAGTACAGGAGTATATAGTAACAAATTTTTGGGCTATGGTTAGGTGGGACATCAAGCTTTCAGATTATGTGTAATTTCACATTTCATTATTTACAGGTTGTTCAAAAGAATAATTTGATTCTGACAAGTTTCAACTGTCCAAAAAACTTTTTTTTAATGGAACACCCTGTATTTTATTGTTCAATGTGATGGAGAATAAAGTGGTATTTCAATCTGTTTCTATCTGTTACCATTTGCTTGCTATCGACGTATTTACTTTCGATAAAATAATTTTCTTGAATTGCTTGTGATTAACGGGCCACGACAAGTTCTTTCAATAATCTTGTAGCGTTCTTCGTAATTAAAACAAAAATTTAAATATAATATTGTTTTAATTTTCATCATTCAGACATTCAGCCTTATGATGTATTATTTGATGTCAAAATAATATAGATGTTAAATTTTATAGCCAATTAGACATTATTATTTTTCAAAAACATGGTTTCTGATCGTCATAAAATAATATACGGGATACATCATAGGCCTGATTGAATAGGTTCAAATTGGGACTCATTCAAATTATTTTAGTGTTTTATGTATGTAAGTAATAGAACAATTTGATAAATGACAGACACAATAGTGTAATTCTGAAAAATTCCACTAACTCGTCATTTATATTAACCAATAGTGTTTTAGTATAAAAGAACTAGATAATAATAATAAAATAATTTATTCGCAAATATTGCTACAGAATGGGGAGAGAAATATAATTAAAATGATTGGATATGTATTTCAATTTTCATTTCATTGCCTCGTAAATAGTGAAAAGTAGAACTGTTCTTGTCTGATTTATAGTCCGTAAGAGAATTCAACATGAAAATTTTGAAATACTCTTCAGAAAAACAAGATTAGTTCATTGTTCCAATGCTTCGCCAAGTCCCGGCAAAATAATGTGTGTTTGGGAATTTCCCATATACACAATGTGTTAATAGGGACAATTTTTGAGATTTGTCCTTTATTTTCTATCGCCCCAAGTTGCACAGTTGCATATTTGAGATTGCAGTTGTGTTTTTTGTTTTGTTTTTTAGTTCAGTTCTCTGCCAGTCAAAAAAGAAAGTAGATGATCGTTTTCTTTCTATTTGTTTATAAAATAAATATGTTTAGTGAGGAACGCTTTTTTATTCTCGTTTGTGGTTGATTGTTGGTGGCCTGGAAAAAAAAATAAGAGGACGTGCACGCAGGTGTTGGGTGAGATCGGTATTAAATAGAATGGATTGCGATGGTACCACAAAGATGTTGATGGAATTACAAAAGGACGCCATAGGATGAAATAGCCAACTACGTTCGTTGATATGCTGACAAAAACTAAAACACAACTCATTGTTTATACTCAACCGACTGAGTTGCAAAACTCTTTGAAGTTACCTACTTTGATCGAGAAACAAGAAAATGCAACAGCAACTGTTGAAAAACTAGGAGTTACCAAAATATCTTCAAAAAATCTGCAAATGTTGCTGTTTTGCTTTTTTCAACTCGCGTTGCTGTTTTCTAGGTTTGGTGTAAATAAAATATTATTATTATTATTATTATTAGTGTTATATAAACTTGAACTATCTAACAACTAAAATATTTAGATTGTTTTTCTTGGGTATATCGGTCACTTAATTACATATAAAAAAGGTTACATTTTTTTATACATATATATATATATATTTCTGACGTTTCGGCTTTATTAGGCCATCTTCAGAGATTCTGCAGAAGATTACATTTTACAATTATTTGTTTAATATTTTTGTGATATATTATACTTACATTTATAGGATGTTTCATGTATTGTAACTAACTAAATTATACATGAAACATCCTATAAATGTAAGTATAATATATCAGAAAAATATTAAACAAATAATTGTAAAATGTAATCTTCTGCAGAATCTCTGAAGATGGCCTAATAAAGCCGAAACGTCAGAAATATATATATGTATAAAAAATGTAACCTTTTTTATATGTAATTAAGTGACCGATATACCCAAGAAAAACAATCTGTGTTAAATCTCTAACGGTCAAGAAAAGAAAAGTTAAAAAATATTTAGATATAGCTTGTGCACTGTGGACGTCAATAAATTTAACATAAGAAAAATATTCATAAGTCTCGTGCCATTAACAGATTATTAAGACAAATAAGATACAATAAAGTCATTTATTATTATTATATTTATTTATTTATTTATTACATAAAATATCCAACGAGCTGAAGCCCAATTACAGGATAAGTAGCAGAGCATAATTTAGAATTTACATGTATAAAGAAAAACAAAAATACTTATTAAAAAACAATTAAATATCACATACAAGCATAAAATGAACAATAAAATGAACAGTAAAATTGATCCTGTACAAAATTCGATAAATTATTTAAAACAAATACCTAAAATATGAACATTACAAAAAGAGCCTAAAATGCCTCAGTCCACTAAAAACACTTTTTTTAAATTCTGCAGATTGCAACATAAGATGTCTAAAGAACCTTCAATTTCAGCGTAGTTGTTTAACATTTGGTATAATGGCGACTTTATCAGTAAATTAGTGCGCGCAAATGGCAAGACAAATAAGTTGCTATGCCGGCTATTCATTCTAGGTACCCGATATGTAATATTTGCCGTAAGTGACTCACACCTTGCAATATAGTGAACAAGTTTAAAAAGAAAAACAACCGATAACATTTTACGTCTACACAAAAGACTATGTAATGAGAATATTTCATAAAACAACTCTTGTGGTGTCCCTCTGACAGGGTAGACCCCATCCAACAAGAACAGTGCCGTCTTAAAGAATCTTCTCTGAACACGTTCTAGCAAAACAATATGCGTGTTATATATAGGACTCCATATAATCGACCCGTACTCCAGCCTCGATCTAACAAACGTTGTAAACAATAAACGTAGTGTGGAAATATATTTAAAATCTTTCGAGTTACGCAAAATGAACCCAAGACTTTTATATGCATCAGTCACGCAGGCTTGAATATGGTTTGTGAAGCTGAGCTCTGGGTCAAAAATAATACCTAGACCTTTCATAATCCCCGGTCTTTCTAGCAAATCACCATCAATTGTATAATCAGAAATTATTGGTACTTTTTTACGATGAAATGACATGACCTTACATTTCTTAGCATTGAGTGGCAATTTATTATTACAACACCAGTTATTAAGTAGCACGAGGTTGCTTTGAAGATTGTCACAATCAGACTTCGAGGAAATTTCACAGTACAACTTGAGATCATCTGCGTATAGCAAATATTGAACATCGAGAGCAATGGCGATATCATTAATAAATATTATAAATAGAAGAGGTCCCAGTATCGAACCCTGCGGAACACCTGAAGATTGATGAAAAGTGCCAGACTTGAAACCGCGATACTGTACAAATTGTGAACGATCAGTAAGATATGATTTGAACATCTTAAGTAAGGCAGGACATAGTCCAACATCATTAAGTTTGCTGACTAGAAGTGAATGATCAAGTCTATCAAAGGCCTTGGAGAAGTCAGTGTAGATAACATCTACCTGACCTCCCTCATCTACGACCCTTGAAATAAATTCAGTCTTACACACGAGATTCGATACTGTGGATCTACCCTGAATGAATCCATGTTGTTGTGGTACAATAATATCAGATACATGATTTGATATAATATTATGCATAACGGATTCGAACACTTTACTAAAGTTATTTAAAATGGCAATCGGGCGATAATTAGCAAAGTTATTTTTTTGCATCTTTTTTGTGAATAGGTGTAATTCTAGATATTTTCCAGATATTAGGAAAATTTTGTGTAGATAGTATTAAATTAAACAAGATAACTAGTGGTTTTACGAAAACAATAGAGCAATCCCTTAACAAAAAAGCAGGTATACCATCCGGACCCATACACATATTATTTTTACACCTTTTAAGTGCAGGTAAGACATCCCTTTAGGTAAGACATTATATCGCAATAATATAAAAAAATATAATAAAACAAAAAGCAATTTTTCACTCTCTATTTAGAAATATATTGAATAGATTAAAAGAACATTTGTAAAATGACTTGAAACTATTAGAATTATAAGGAACTTGTTACCGAAAATTGAGGAAAACAATAATTAAAATATGTACCTAATTACGCGTACTTTTCAAAAAATTCCACCACGAACTAATTTTCTAGTTTAGTAAACAAATAGATTATAAAAATGCTAAATTGAGATAAAAGGATAAATTTGCCAGCAGATATATTAAGAAAAATAAACAATATGTAAACGTCTACAACATTAAATTTCATTATATATGATTTAAAAATACACTTAACTGCCGTAAACCATTTTATTTTGTTAGAAGGGCAAGATTTCTTTAATAGAATACAATAAAGTAAAAGATCAGAAGAACATAGCAATTTGCAGCTTTGTTTTCCTTGTTTTAGTTTTTAAAATTGCATCATAAAACACAATAAAATCGTATTTCGTATCGTAATAGTATAAGTATTTCTAAGCACTTTTCCTTCAAACTCCGCAATGGACATATTCATAAATAAAATGACTACGTGTTATTATTAATGAGAAGTAGATCTCCGGTAGATTATCACTGAGTTACAACAAAATTAAACAGATTTAATAATATGTAATGAAAATTGAAAACGTTGAGAATGTTTAAAGTTTTGACACATCTGATTTAGCTTTAAATTAAAATTTCTATCCAACGAGGTAGCTAAACGAAAGGAGGTTGTCCAAAGAAGAAATTTCGTACTACCAACATTTTTAAAATTCTCTACGATGCGTCTTACAGCATGTCGTGATGGTTTCTGTTTATGAGGATATCGATCACCAAATGTATGGCAAGTTCTTGTTATAACTTTGTCAAATTGTCCATAAATTAAAAATAAATTTAAATAATCTTCGTAAGTATAATTTAATAGTATAATTTATTATTTTTTTTTTATATATAGAAAATACCCCTTGAATGCTGTTTTGCTATTATTACAATCTGATCAAAGAGAGATCAATGAGTAATTTGGTTCTATCCTAATTTAACTAAAGCTGAAAATCTTGGAGCTAAGGTCTTACTCGTACCTTAGGGTCTCGTAACTTAATTACACTAAAACTAACGACTAACGTGTAACACTAACCGCACAATACTCTGCTTTTATACTGATATAATCAATTCACTAATTTAAAGGGCTTAACCCTCTTGAGCCTTCTTACTATGTTGGTGTTGTCGAGGAGCTGGATGGCTTCAATGTTCACATGTTGGAGTCGCTGTTCGTGAGTCCTTGCAAATTTTGGTAATTAATTGTCTGCTCTACTGTGTCCATCTGAAGATCTCGATGAAGATCGCTGTTCCTGATGTCCCAAGGCGCTTTGAATATTGTTCCTCAGTACTTTGTTCTGGAATCTTTGGATGATTAATATATTACTCTTACTGGCACAGCCCCAGAGATGTATTCCATAGGTACACCCTGGCTTGAGGACTTGTTTAACAACAGTATTTTGTTGTAAGTTGATAAACAGGAGTGTCTACCAGTACATTTTTTTATATCTGATGTCTAGCTCTTACCTTTTCTTTTTAACATGGACTTTCCAGCGAAGTCTTGCGTCTAATGTGATGCCTAGATATTTTGCTGAGTTTGCATATGGAATTTGGGCATTGTTCATATTAATAGGTATTTGTTGTTCTCTTTTATTTGTGAAATTAATATGCACTGATTTGGTTTCATTCAGCTTGATACGCCATCTTCTGGTCCAGTTATTGATTTGGTTAACTGATGTTTGCAGTTTATTTGCAGCTTCATCATCTGCAAACGTGGCTATTGTGTTTTGCTCTAACAGTGGTACAAGATAGGGCCTAGGTACTCCTAGGTTCCTTGTGGTACTCCTCCTCCTATTTCTTTTAATTCAGTGTATGCTTCATCTTGTTTGACTCTAAAGAATCTATCCGACATATATGATTCCAATCATTCTGAGCATTTATATGGGAGTAGCTTATTTAGTTTTGTGGACACAAACAATACTGACGAAGCTTCTGACAACAAATTTGACACTCGAGACAAACTAGTTTTATTTTTTCAGTTTACTTGGTAAAATGAAATATTTCAGTTTTTACACGTTTTTTAAACAAAATCGCTGTAACTGGGAAAACCTTAAAAGATAGATACCTACATGCAAATTTCTATCATTCGATTCAGAATTTAATTCTTCTTTCGCTCGTAGAATAATATACTGGGTGTTCATCAAGTTTTGTAACTTCTTAAATTGGTAATTTGGCTTATCAATTTTGAGGGTTCTGTATGTTCCTCAGACATTATGCAATCATTTTCAGATGTAGCGATGCCTAAACCATTACTGTTGCAAATATTGTAATTAAAGGTCTTCCATTGTTCAAGATTCAAAACATTGTAATTTGAACGTAGAATCCAAAACTGCAAAGACATACAGGGTGTTCCTTTTAAAATAAGCAAGTTGGTGTCGACGTCCGGTTATACCGGAAGTGCCAGAAACGTGAAAATATTTTAAAAAGGTAGGCCCCAGTGACCTTTTTAGATAACTAATCTTTCAAAATCACCGTACGTACTTTTCCATATATCGATTGCAGCCCTTCCCGGTGGGACACCCTGTATATATATATATATATATATATATATGTGTCAGTTGACGACTTCCAGGACATTTTTAGTGACCAACTGACTACTTCCAAGACATCTGTTTACTTCAGGGACAAGACCGGAACTTTTATTTATGTGTTGACGACTTCCAGGACTGTCTTGGAAATCAATGTATGTTTCATTTCATTGATGAGTTCCGGGACAATTGTAATTTTAAGTACTGTTTACAAATTTTCTTAGGGTTTTATATATTTACGATTTACGACAATTAATTTAATTGCTGGTTTTTATTATTATAAATATTTACTTGATTGGTAAATATATAAATATAAATAACCTACCTATAAACATAAGTAGGTACATACTAATTTTTATAATATAGAACTTCTGTTTCCTTCGTAATGAAAGATATATCATCATTAAACTGAATTAAAGGAATTCTTAGGTTAATGGTGTAACTAACTTATCAATATCTTATTCCATAATTTATTGTTAAAAGTTAGATACTTATTATTAGTTAGATAATCTATTTTGTAAACCGGTATTGTCATTAGGTACCTAAATAGCATTTATTATTGGCATTGGTGGCAAACTTATCAATATCTTATTCCATAATTTATTGTTAAAAGTACTAATTATGAATTATGGCTAAAAGTAGTAGTTAAAAGATACTTATTATTAGTTAGATAATCTATTTCGTAAACTGATTGGCACGGTAAATGAAATAAGTAAACATATTGAAATATGTCTCGGAAGTCGACATTATATATATTTTATGTCTTGGAAATAGTCATTAGGTACCTAAATAGCATTTATTATTGGCATTGGTGCTTATCAATATCTTATTCCATAATTTATTGTTAAAAGTTAGATACTTATTATTAGTTAGATAATCTATTTCGTAAACTGATTGGCACGGTAAATGAAATAAGTAAACATATTGAAATATATGTCTCGGAAATCGACATTATATATAAGTATTTTATGTCTTGGAAATAGTCATTAGGTACCTAAACATCATTTATTATTGTCATTGGTGGCAAACTTATCAATATCTTATTCCATAATTTATTGTTAAAAGTTAGATACTTATTATTAGTTAGATAATCTATTTCGTAAACTGGTATTGTCACGGAAAATTAAATAAGCAAACATATTCAAACATGTCTCGGAAATCGACATTATATATATTTTATGTCTTGGAAATAGTCATTAGGTACCTAAATATTGGCAATATTGGCATTTATTAGGTATTATATACACGTGCAGAGCAAGTAATTTAATGTTGAATTTAGATATCTGCTATAGGCAAGTTGTCTCAAGAAAAACGTTATTAGCTATTTATTCCATCATATATCACCCTATCCACCTAACCTGTAATTACGATAAACGAATGAAAACTGTAACTAAACAAATAATTGTATGTTATTTTTAGCGGAAAAGTAAAAGTAAATGTTAAATATATTGTAAGTAATTATTTACTGTGGGTTTTTAAGAAATCACATGTAGGCACTGTACCTATTCTTTTATTATTATTGTACAGATATTTCACTTTTTGTGGGAAATATTTTATATCTATAGCCCGAAGTTTTACTTTGTCTATACTGCTAGTGGAATGTGAACGAAAAATTATAATTATAAATTTGATATAATAATTATTATTATTGTGTATTTTCACTCTGGATAAGTCTCAGATATACCTACTGTAATTTTTCCACTGATTGAGAAGTACCTAACTCAGATCATACTTTTCAGAAACAAAACATTCATCAGATCACATGTTCCGAGACTTACGAACGAATAATATCGAAACGAGACCAAATTTTTACACATTTAGCATGTTTTCCTTCGTGGCAGACATTACCTACCAAATCTGCTATATAATATTGTAATTATAAATATATAGGTTGAACACTACCAAGACATGTTAAATTGTCAAGTGACTACTTCCAAGACATTTGTTGCTTAGTTGGATTTGTTACACAAGCTTTTTTTATGTACTAGCGACTTCCAGGACCGTAGTTCAATCTACCTGAATTTCTGAATCACGTTTTACTGACACATTTAGTAGATATGCATATTTTATTGCAAACAATTAAGCAAATAGTAAATAAATGGTACATAATTATATCAGTTTCCTTCTGCAGTTTTGCACCTATCTCCTTAATGATTGAAACTGAACAAGTAATTTCAATGTTTTAAATAGGTATCATTAATTCTGCATAGCTATGAAAGAAAAATATTGTTATACATGTAACTACCTATTACTTAAGAAGTAGAGATGTAGTAATAAAGCAGTCACTCAAAATGGATGTTTTTATAGGAGTTTAACCATCGTCAATAGGGTGCGATTAAAATCTCTGGGAATATTCCCATTTCTAGAGAAAATCATAAACCAATAAAAAAAATAATAAACCAACCATAAAATTCGGTGAACCATATAATTTTCTTATTTATTTATTTCTAGTCTGTAACGTTTTTGAAATGTATGCTTATATTTCTTATTTTACATTATAAATATATTAGATATAACTGAAATCAGAAGGAATCATTACCATTAAAATCATTACCATTAAAAAAAAATATATTGCATTAAGGGTTTATTCTATTCACCCCAAATGTGAGCAAAGAGAGATAGAGAGAAAGAATTAAAACATTATACAGTAATTCTTACGGTATACCGTATAAAGGATAAGTAGGTATACATAGAGTACATAATATAAATCACTACATTTATGTACCTAAAGAAAATTATATATGAAGTAAGTACTGAAATAGTTTATGAAGTTCCACTAGTTTTCTGAGACCATATGCCGAACGAGTAGTACCTGTCAACCCTATTTCCTAGAATTTATTTTTATATACATATATTGACGTATATTGAATCTTTCCAAGACATTAATTATAAGTTGCTTACTTCCAAGACATCATCTGCTTACTTCAAAGATTATTAATATGCACAATGTTTGGTAATATAACTAAGGTAAGGTAATAACAACATATTTATTCAACAGTTTGCTAGTGAAATAATCGTTATGAATTCATAATTTACCAAAATTCTTGTATGCAAATGATTCCTCTTCATCTGTTCTAGAAATTAATATTATACATGTGTTTACATTTATGTTGTTATTTTTGCAAGCAAATAATACATGTTTAAAACATAGTATAATGAATACAAATTTGAATTAAGAATACCTATATAAATTACTATTTAAGTCTTTTTCAAGATTTGAATTTAATAACTGATATTTTATACTCATGTTCCGAAATTCAACGATAGCACTGAATAAAAAAGAATTAAATATTTAATACCTACCTATATTGTATCGATTGTATCTAATACAATCATAGTGTGTTAAACGTTTTTAACCCGCGTCCTAATACTAATTGATAATCGTATATAGGATATGGCTATACCAGTCGGCTAAAATAATAGGCAGTGACTCATGGTCTAATTCGATACAGAATAGGGACGAAGTGTAAATACTTAATACATAGCGGCACAAACGTTTGCACATAGAAAAGTGATTCCGCTTACGCATTACTATTGAACAGAACTATAAATTGTCTGTTCCATGGTGGTTCCATGCTTCTCTATTCGATGCCATCACAATTCTTTACGTCGGATATAGTTCCGTCTTTGTTTAACGGGTTAAAAAACGAAGAGCGAGATATGCAACCTATGCAACAAAAGTCAAGAGTGTCTAGAAGATCGGACATGCGCATTTCACACACATCCAAGTAGTTCTTCGCAGCCTGACATTAGCGTAGTACGCGGGAAATACTGTAATTTATGTCTGGACTGCATATATTAATTGGTGAACTTGGTAATGTGTTACTTAGTTTATTTAGTGTTCGAAGAAAAGGATTTTATTATGGAAGCGATCGCGGGGAGCAGTGGATTAGAAACGCGTAAACGATCTCATCTGACAAGCGAGGAAATTCGTATGATAAAAAATTTCCATGAGCGATTAAAAGCGCGTGATAAAAATTTAAGTGTAGTGATGCGGCGGAACTGTGTAGTGAATTAACAAAAGTCTCCGTTCGTAGTGTATTTCGTGCAATAAAATATGGAGACACAGACTCCATTGCTCTGGCAGAAGACAGCGATTTGCCCAAATTCTCGTATAAATTGCTTACAAGGACAATGCATGAAATTAATTTCAAATATTGCAAACGGAATCGGAAGAGTATGTATGCTTATAGAGAAAAATGAGATTGTGACATGGAGACGAGAATATTTGGAGAAAATAATAGAATTTCGCGCTTTAAATAGAGAAATATATTATATGGATGAGACATGGTTAAATGAAGGATGGGTAGACATGTGTTGTGTTGTGTTGTGTAGTGTAGTGTAGTGAAATGAAGTGAAGTGAAGTGAAGTGAAGTGAAGTGTTAAATAGTAAACTTGCTCCGGAATGTGATTAATCGCGTTTTCGGTGGTGGCTGTGGGTTGGTGGTGGGCCATCAACACTTAAAAGCGTTCTTTTAATATCTGTGGCAATATTCATCAATTTCGTTCGATGTACAACTAATCCGTAAGGTGAGTTTGAAAAACAATTCACAATTTCTATAACACCGTTCATGTTCTGATATTTTTTATATTTATTTGACATTATTAGCACCTTTCCAATGATTTTTGCGTACGCCTATGGAATTACAGTCCACACCACAATTTATTACGTCACGCGGTAATACGTCACTGCCTATTATTTTGTCCCACGGGTGTAGGTATACTTGTACATCATCCATACATTTATGTACAGAAAATGACTGTTTTAAGTAAGTACTGAATATATACTGATATCATTCTTTAAATTGATATTACTACCCGGTTTCTGGGATCAGGTATTTGTCAAATGAAGTTTATAAGCTGTGGTTTAGACACGTGCATCTTTGGGTCAACCGTTTTCTATTCTGGGCGGTGTAACCCTATTTCCTAGAATTATATTTTTATATACAATAGGCATATTGAATCTTTCCAATACATTAATTATATAAGTTGCTTACTTCCAAGACATCATCTGTTTATACTTCAAAGATTATTAATATGCACAACTCTTGGTAATATAAGAAAGTAACATCATATTTATTCAACGATTTACTAGTGAAATAATCGTTCTTCTGAATTAAATATTTACCAAACTTCTTGTATTGAAATGATTCCTCTTCAGCAGTTCCGGAAGTCAACATTATACATATTATGTACACATTTATGTTATTATTATTATTTTTTCTAGCGAATTACGTATGTTTGAGACACACTATAGTGAAAATGGTACGTGTTTATGAATATATAAATTATTATATAAGCCTATTCAAAATTTTAATCAAATAACTGATATTTTATACAAATGTTCCGAAATTCAACGGTATATAGCCGATTGAAAAATAATCGTTTTTGGAAAAAAGTACATATTTTGTTGGCGAGGAAATGCAAATGTACACCTAATTCAACAAAAATATCTATATGTTAGAAAATGTCCCGGTAATCGTCGTTTGACATATATATATATATATATATACAGTCCGGATAAAAAGTCTTGAACACAATTATTATTTCGGAATTCGCCAATAGTTCTCGGGAAAATATTTTGGACAGGAAATCCTCAGACTTGGTCGATTTTTAATTTTAATTGCGCATATTTTGCCTTTGTTTTTTTAGCAATGACGTCATCAGTGCTTGGGTTATGACGTCATCTACTCTTTTTTTTAATGGAACACCCTATATATTTTTTCATTTTGTTTAGGGCGTTATCTCACGAATACATTAATATAGGATTTGATGGATATATTCATAATAATAAGAAAGTTATGACTAAAAGAGTTTGACGTAAGCGTAGTGCATTGGAAAGAACATAAATTGGTTGCTAGACTACAGACGCTACAAAATCTTTTTCCAACACACTACGCTTATGGCACACTCTTCATTGAAGTCGACCTATTTGCCAAAACCGTTTGTTGTCGGTCTGTTCCATTGCCGTAGCAAGCGAAACTCAAAATAAATGAAAAAAAATCACAAAAACAGACAAGTTAAATTGTAGTTTTGGTGATTTTATTTACTTTATTTTTGATTTCTCTTGGCTCCCACAGGTACAGACCGACAAATGTTTTTACCTAAACGGTGAAAAGACCTCAGTGGACTTTTGCGGTTGAGTGCGAGTCAAAATTTACAGGTGCGACGCCTCTGGTGAGAAATGTTACAAATCTACATCTCCTGCAAGACAAGCTTCATTATCTATAAGTCACGGTATATTCATATTCGTTTCAGGTACAAAATTCGATCTATAGCAACTGAAAACGGCGGGTCTTATATGGTATCACACTATATTGTATTAATAATTATTGCGATTGAATAATTATAGATATTAACTAGTTCCGTACTATCGTTCCTTTGTTATTGCAACACTATCTTTTGATTTACTGATAGAAATTAATAAACGCGAAAATAACAGATTTTTCTTCACGTAATTCTGTATTTACCACACTCCACTGTGGCTAATCTTTGCTGAGATCCACATTGATTATGTATCGTACAGTAACCATGGCTAGAACGACGTGGATGGCTTTTCCATCGATTTGAAGCCGCAGCAATGCGACGTTGCCACATAGCAAAAATTTGTGGCTGGAAAACTGTGGCTAACTTCACATCGGTTGGGTTTTCACTTTGACAGAAGTTTTCCCATTTTGTTAGGAGTTCTGCAAGTACTTATCAATATTTAATACAACTGATTTCTCCAATCTGGATACAATGAAATTGTTACACAACTTATCTGTTGCGTCGAGATTGGTTTACTGATCAGTCATTTGGTCATCTAAAGCGGTGAATGACGAAGTTTTCTCAACGTCTAAAGCCGGGTACACAGAACTAAAACTGTCGCCCACGACGGCTCCCCACCACCTTGTCTTCATGTGTCGTGTTTTTTTAAATTAAAAACAAAACGCCATGAGATTGACTCTTTTATGATTGACCAACATAAACTCAAAAAATAAAGTATGTCGCTGTAGTTAAGAAATTTGAACTTCAAGGCAGCAGTAGCCAGCGACAGAAAATGGGGAAGAAGAATCAGGGGAATACAACTCATGATTGGTTGGATTTACTGTCGCGGGCGACAGTCTTAGTTCTCTGTACCCGGCTTAAAGGGAATAATGTAGCTATAAGCGTTGAGTGACGAAGTTTTTAACTTCGTCACTCAACGCTATAAGTATTGGGAAATATTTAATCTGCAGACAGATGTAAGATATGAGGAATGTATACTTTACTCTCCCATGTATACTTACATCCGAAAATACAGGGTCATTCACGGTGACCGCCTGTTAGACGTATCTCCAAAACTAATAGCGATATAAATGTGAAATTTTGACAGATACCATTTTGGTAGGCAATCTATCGTTTTAAAATATTTTCTGTCGTTTTCTACTTCCAGTTATACCGGCAGTCTATGTCAACTTGCTCATTTTAAATGAAACTGCATATATTATATATTTTTGCATTTCCGAAATTAGCATAAAATTCTGAGTTAAAAATATGGAACATACCCTATAGCTAAACCCAGCCGTTTCGGAGATATTTGGCATTTTATAAAAAAATTTACGGGTGCAAGGGTTCGCAGGAACCTTTATAACTTTTTTCGTTTAGCACGTGTTTATTTGAGCCTTGGCAAAAGGAAAGAGTCTAAGTTGTACTACACTTTAGAGGAAAGATACATTTAATAGTGTTAGGTATACCAAATGTTCTATATTTCACGTTACATTTTGGGAAATTCAAGTAGCGAAAACTTTTTAAAGTCAAATGGAACACCCTGTATTTTTTACATCATGTTATTGAGAATTAAATTCTCTCTCTTCCAGTATATTCATTATAGGGGAACTACAACCTTTTGAGATATCTCTATTTACATTTAATCGAACATTTAATTTATTTATTTTTATAAATTTTTTATAGAGAATCTTGATTTAAACTGACAGGTTGGAAGAAACGAATCATTTTATTAACATTTCTATTTTCCATAAAAATATTGCTCTCATGCTTTATTGTTATCTTCCATATTTTTCTGTGTAAAGTGTGTTGCAATGGAATACTCAAATGAAGACATAGGCATTAAACTTATTTTATATTGATGGAGATTATCAAAAAATAATTAGAAGAATCTGTAGAACTTTCAACTACTTAGCGTTTCCCTCTGCTGCTACCCATTACGAAAAAAACTTTAGAAGAATCGAATCCAATTTTTTGAATTTTGGAAAAATAAATGCTGGCAAGGCAATAATCAGTCCAGTAACTTCAGATGAAAATAACATGACTAAGTACTTAAAAAAAATTATAATGTAAATGATCGATGTATTCCATCTATCATGGCTAAGAAGCCTAAGACCGTGACCACCACGATCAATGGACTTTAACATCACTTGATTTTTATTTATGGGGTCGCAAAAAATAAATAGTTTATGTTAGTTCTGTATTTTTGGTAGTCGAGTTCTATTCTATGAGTATGTTTAAATTGTAGGCTTGTTGTTTTTAGTTGCATCATAGTTTATGCTTTACTGAAGTTATATTATAATCGTTGCCTCAAAAACTTACCAAATATACCTTTGAAAGAGAGGGAATTTAATTCTAAATAACATGATATAAAAATACAGGGCGCTCCATTTGACTTAAAAGTTATCGCTACTTGAATTTCCCAAAGTGTAACCGGAGATACAAAACATTTGGTATAGCTAGTAGGTACTAATGAATTTGTCTTCACTCTAAAGTCTTTTCCTTTTGCCAAGAACCAAATAAACCCCTGTTAAATGAATAAAGTTATACCTAAAGGTTCTTGCGAATCCTTGCAATTGTCAAATTTTTAATAAAATGCCAAACATCTCCAAAACGGCTGGGTTTTAGCTATAGGGTATGTTACAAAATTTTGACTCAAAATCTTATGCTATTTTCGGAAATTCAAAAATATATAGGTTTGCTTCACTTAAAATAAGCAAGTTGACATAGACTTCCAGTATAACTAGTAGTAGAAAACAGTCGAAAATATTAAAAAAAAAAATACTTAGATCTTTTGGCAAAATATGCAAAATATACCTAGCCTTATATTAATGTAATATTTTAGTGAAGTCTATCAAATCATTGCAAGGGTGATGATTACTATTAGTAATCTACTATTCATCAAAACATAAAGGTACTTTATAGGTACCTATCTAAATGAATTAAAGAATAAAGTATAACTATCAGATTAAAGGACAGCTTCCGATATCCTTACATTTTATTCTGGTTCTTCATTACATTTTTACAAATTTCTTAAGTATACCTAGGTACTTACCTACCTTTAAAATAGTAGTTCAACTCTAAAAAATCTACATATTGAGTTGAGTTATGGGAAATGATACCTATTTACTTACAAATAATCCTATCTGTTCAATTATTAGATTGGAAGGTAGTGTTTGTAATCTACCTACTTGAGTATATTTTAGTGCCTTATTTATTACCTGTACCTATTAATATAACATTAAAAAAGTAAGTGTAGATACCTAAGCAGAATATCTAAATTAAAGATAATTTATCAAGGGCAGAAGTTATTAAATGATATACTACCCTACATCTTTGAATAACAAAATAACTATAAGAAACATTTTTGACATGATAGGACATATAATTTTATAAAAATAACATAGGTATAATATACACAAGCTTATTATTCTTACCTAATTTATTCTTTCCATTGTGCCTTGTATCGAACAATGAACTCCTGGAATACCGAACAGTGTGACACACAACCGATTGAAAAAATTGCCCTTATCAACTAAACTAAAATGTAATTTATAATTTGCGTTATTTACCACTGTCGTTCATAATTTGATATAATAATTTTACTCGTTCACATCAAATGTCAAAAATATTATGTCAGTCACACAGTCACACCACACTAACGACAACGACATAACATAACAATTCATTCTTCATTCATTATTGTTTTCAAATTACATGAAGTAAGAAACGTATCAGACAGTGAGGGTCATGAGAAGGTCACGCAGCGTCGGCAATACTATAAAAATAATATCCCTAAAATTATAAATCTAAAACTTAAAACTAAGAATTATACCTAAACAACATAGGTATTTTACATACATAAGTAATTAATTATGTCCCAAAAGAGACTAAACATTTACAATATTTATTTCAATTCCACTGACAGTTTTGTGTAGTGTGTAGGAGCCACAGCGGGTTGTGGTTGTACCAAAAATATTTTACTTCTCGGTTGATCATCTTATTTTTTTAATAAAATGTGCTAGGTAGGTAAAGGTAAAATAGGTAGGTTTTTTACCTACCTAATTCGGTCAGATATGCAATTTTGTATACACGTAGGTTACTCTATCTGTTTTCCACTAAACACCAAAACACTATAAGTACACTGCACATGACTCGCGTTTCGCCAACCCAGTTGGCATCATCTGGAAATGATTAAAACTCAGTTTTAATCATCTTCAGATGATGTCAACTTGGTTGGCGAAACGCGCATCGAGTGCAGTATAGTGTTTTGGTATATGTAGAAAACTAAGTCAGTGATATCTTCACACCAGAGGTTCCATCCCCTTCAAGATCTACATAGTGCTTTTCAAAATGTAATCATTTGTGGGATAATTTTTAGTATTGTTTTCAAAGAAAACAAGAAGAAAACTAATACCAGCACTGGCAGCAAGTTTTGCATGTCTTATAGCAAAAAAGACGTGAACCAAGTTGATCAATTAACGTCGCCTGTCAAATTTGTCATTTTTTCAATCTCAAAAAAATCGCTGCTTAAATTTTTTTCGTAAAACAATATTGTAATGTGCATTTACTTCATAATATTATAAGTTTTTAATAAAAAAATTTCGAATACCTGCTTAGCAAAAATAATCAGGGGATTAAAATAAAATTTTAAGATTTTTAATTAACGTGGATCGAGAGAAATACTTTTTAAAGAAAAAATGTTATCTTCTATAAAGATGCGTTATCTATATACTGGGTGTCCCATCGAAAAGTATCACATTTCGTCGCCTTATATCTCAAAAACTAAAAGAGATATCGGGATGCGGGTTGGACAGAACGACTTAGAATTTTTGTAAGTTTTTTTTGGCACTGTTGCCAAATCTCCAAATATATTAGTAACTTTTTTATAGAATTCGCTCCTCTTTGGAGTAAAATTACTTGCTTATATTAAATGGAACACCCTGTGTATTTTGCCATAATCAGAGAGCCTAATCACTCTACTTTTAAAAAAGGTATGCATTGTTTACATTATCTTGAGAATTGGAGCCACAACATTAAGTTTGTTAGAAGTACTCTTATTTGGGTTATTACGAATAAAAAAAGTACCTCCTTCTTTGTAAAGTTATTTTTAAGTTTTTGTACACTTATTTTAAATAAAATACCCTATATATTTTATCATTTTAAAATATCTGATCAAACTTGATGTGGAACTTGACTGCATTTGCTTTTTAAATGAAAACAGATAGGAAGAAAAGAATAATTCTTTAATAATCGGTAGGAACGAGTTTTGTTAACAATAACAACAAAGCACAATGACAGTAATAAAAATAACAGATAAAATAATCAAAATAACTGATAAATAAAAAGTACTTGAATAAGTTAGAAAACAATTTGTTTTAACTGACCACCATTTACTTCAATATACATTTGTGCATCCTTAGTAGTAAATGATCAAAAGTGTGTGATCCTTCTAATGTGAACATTTTTATATCTATGCTTCAAATATTTGACACAACTGACAATACAGTTTATTATTGTCTTTTTGTTTTTCATGGCTACTGTGAAAACGAAGACTAGCTTCACAAACTGTTGAAGTAAGAGGTGCACCCATTCAACTGAATTTTGTGGCTCCAATTCTCAAGATAATGTAAACAATGTATACCTTTTTGAAAAGTAAAGTGATTAGGCTTCCTGATTATGGCAAAATATACAGGGCGTTCCACTTAATATAAGCAAGTAATTTTACTCCAAAGAGGAGCGTATTCAATAAAAAATTTACCAATATATTTGGAGATTTGGCAACAGTGCCAAAAAAAACTTACAAAAATCTTAAGTCGTTCTGTCCAAACCGCATCCCGATATCTCTTTTAGTTTTCGAGATATAAGGTGGCGAAATGTGATACTTTTCGATGGGACACCCCGTATTAATATTACCTATGGTGGATTCATGCAGTCGAAATAACTTAAAATAAATTAAATTGAAATAATGTGAATAAAATAAATTATTTGAGGGGTTCATAGATAGGTATAACTATTTAATTTAATTTAGGCGTGAGCGTTATGAATGTGACAACTGGCAAAACAAAATAAAAACTACAAATCAATCAAATCAACTATTGATAGAGCATATGAACCACTTCCATAGAAAATATCTTGTCTCTGCTATGACTACTTATCCTTTAGCTCTGGACTTAGTAGTAGAGTAGTAGTAGTAGTGGGGCGGCCAAGACCTGGCAAGTAGGCCGCAAGCGGGCCCTTTTTACCTACCCCTGTTGTCCCTATCTAGCTTCATCACCTCTTCCCTCATCGAACCTACCCGACCTTCTAATGTAGGTCAGAATGTCGGTCCATTCAGTGCATCAATGATAGATGTCTTCTAAGCCTGCAATGACCCGTTAAAACTCCCACCAACTGGTTTAGAGCCTTCCGGCTACGACTTAACAGCCAGGTCGTCTTGGTCTTGCTTGGCTCCACTATAAAGTTGCAAGCCTGTCTACAGCTCCCACTCCTTCAGTGTTTACTTAGTGTCTCATGAGCCCAATCATTAAGAGCCATGTTGACCTGCCTTCGTGTAATGCCTAAAATCAGTTCTGGTCCCTGGCTGGGTCCCTGAGATCCGAGGCGAGCCAGTTCATCGGCCCTCTCGTTCCCCGGGATTCCACTATGATCTGGTACCCATACCAATTTGACCTATTTTCCTCTGGCCAGCTCCTCCAGGGTATCTCCACACTCTTGTACAAGGGCGGATCTTGTCCTTGGAGATGCTAAAGCCTTTAAGGCCGCTTGACTGTCGGAGCAGAAGTAAATATTTTGCTCCGGACAGTTCCTTACTTCCTCCTCGTTTGCTGCCATTAGTGTAGCAAAGACTTCAGTCTGGATAGCTCTGGACTTAGTACTTGGTAGTTTGGTTTGTTTGTTGTTAGATGTGTTGCACGTATGGTAGCCCAGGGATTTTCCCTCTTTCTTTTATTTTTTAAATCGGGATATCTTCCCGTTTTTGTATTTTAGGTCCGTGGCATCATCATGTGCGGAGGTTTGACATAAACTTCAGATTTTTTTTTTACATATTTTGATACTTTCAGCACAGTTCTAAGTTCTAGGGCTAGGGTATAAGGATAAAATTTAATTTTTAATTATATGTTCAAAATGAAACTCCTCCTGACAATGCCCTAGTCCCTAGTCTCTTCACAAATTCCAGTTAAATTTTTGAAGGAGTTGGTGTAATACTAGCTGCAACAGATCAAATTCTATCTTCAAATTCAGGAAAGATTTTTTTGATTTTACGTTATTATGACAAAATTACATGACAGAATCCATATAAACCTTATATCCTTGAACTCAGAACTGCTTCGAGTATTAAAATATGAAAAAAAAAATATATAGGGTGTTCCATAAAAAAAAATATGCGGAGGTGTGTCACACCTCCGCATGACCGTGATGACGTCACGAACTTAAAATACAAGTCATAAAGTTCTAAAAATGTTGTTGATTAGTGCCGAAAACCGGAATTTGATACGACGTTCCGTTTCGCTGTAATCGAGCTGTTCCGGGACTTTTGCCCAACCCTGTATATATAACATCATGAAGAAATATCTGAAAACGAATGTCTTTTTTTAAACGGAAATTTTGCTCTTGGACATTGCTCTCAGACGTAAAATGTGATACTGAACTTTTCTAAATATTTTTTTCGGAAAAAATTGAACGGGTGGCAGCTGTTACTTGATTAACTTTGTTCACGTTCTTTTTACTCCAAGACATGCTGGCATTATTAAGTTTTCCTTGTAAACAGTAAAAAAAATCCATACATGCGTAGCCTTAAAGGCTACAGATGTGCGTACAGCAAGAGAGTTGCGATGAGCATAGTTACTTTTTGAAAGCAGTGTGTTTAAAACTATACATTAGATTATCTAATGTTGCTATTTATTCTTACGATTTCTGTTTAAATTTTGTTAAAGTACCTATAGCCTGGCATACTTTTTGAAAGCGCTTTATACAAAATTATACATGTAAATTATCTGATGCTGATATTTATTCTTATAATTTCTATTTAAATGGTCATTGACTGATAATGAAAATTATCAAAACACGGAAGAGATATGAATTTTGAAAACTTAGAAAAATGAATGTATTCAACACCAATTGTTTTGAAATGCACCCATGTATGTTATAGGGGTGCATTAATACATAGAATATATAAATCATGGGATAGTTTAAAATTAAAATGTTTACTCATAAAATTAAATTGTATGGCATTCAAGATACTTCTCATACTAAAAAATTAAACAAGTTATGTAGGTATAGAAAAATTACTTAAGGATGCAAATAAAAATAGTTACATGGTACCTATATACATAAAAAATCAGATATTTTTCTCTTTATTTAGTTTTACCACATTCAGATCAGTACATACATCAATTTTTAATAAATATTTATATCTATGTTGCAGCAAAGTTTCAAGTATAATATTGTAAATAAGTTGCATCTACTATAAGCATTAAATGCATATTTACTTCAATTCAATATCTGTCATCTGCTTATATGCATCAGTTTAGTAGTAAATTTTACTATAAGAATATATTTCGATCATTTTGGCATAATTACTGTGTAAAATAAATTATGTAGGTATGCAATTGCCCATTAAGTTACAATTCACTTAATTTTTTAAATAATGCATTTCCAAATGAATCTTTGAACTTTGGACTAACAGTATTTAAAAGACTATATGGAGTTTCAAAATATTCATCACTTTCAATATTATCTGTGTCAAAATCATATCCAATAATTCGAAATCCTCGTACGGATAATTCAACACAAAAATCTTTATTCTCAATAGTCCTTAAATTCAAATAAATAAACTGACTACTGCTCTTCATATTTTGAGATAATTTTAACTCTTTCACATGATCTTTCACATCATTAATTACAGCTTCTGCTTCTATCTTCCAATTTTCTAAATTTGTTGGTGTTTCAGACATTTCCACTAAAAATGGTCCATATCAACTGTATGTAAAGAAAATGACATTTTAATTATATATTATTACCCTTCTTTATATTAAATACTTAAACAATGTATTATGTTCGATTTAATACCATAAAGTATCATGGTTAATACCTCCTACTCGTCATATAAAATAAATATATAATGACTAATGACATCGTTGTATCACAGATAACCACAATATTTGTAATTTGTATTTGTATTTGTAATATTTGTATACTTACAACCACAGAATATCTATAGAAACAGAAGTTCAGTGTTGCCAATGGCAAACACAGAATATCTATATGGCAAATAGTTAAATTACCCATAGCTCTAGCCCAAATTACCCCATTTTACCCGTTGGATTATTTAAAATACCCGATTGTTATCCAGTGATGTGCCGGATAATTAGCCGAATAATTATCGATAATTATCCGTCGGCTAAAAATCCTTTCAAAATTAGCAGGCTAAATATGATAGTGCCAGTGGTAAAAATAGCCTCATAGGGAGATATATTGGAACTTTTATTTATTTTTTAATTTAATTTAGTTTGTTTTATATTTTTATTTTTTAATTTGTACGATTATTTTTTATTTTTGATGTACTTAATGATGAGGATTGCGGTATTATAAAATAAAATACAAAATAATACCTATCTCTAGATTTAATTTCTCCTTATATCGATGACTTATAATATATGACTTAATAATACCTATTATGCTTACCTACTTATGACAAGAATAAATAGATATTTTGTTAGTAATTGCGAAAAAGTTATTCCGATGTGTGAAAAATTAAAAAACTGTATATTCTGCTAACGGCTAATTATAATATTTTTAGCCGGCTAAATGCTAATTATATAATTAGCATTGGCTAATATTATAATTAGCGGCTAAAAACTCATCACTGTTTTTATCCGCACGAAATTTGTTTTTATTCTAAATTTTCTTGTTTATATTTTGTATTACATATAATATATGTGTGACAAATATCGATTATAAATCAAAACCTTCAGTACGACAGTACGACATCATTAGATGTGGCTTTTAGACTTTTTAAGGCTTTTTTTGAAAAAACTTTTTCTGGTGACATAAAATTTGAATATAATGTTACCACCAATAGAAAAGCAAATAGTAAAAATTTCTTGTCTCGACTAGAGCCCCTAACTCATAATCATATAGATAATTGACTTTACCTATCCACAAAAAACAAATTTGAAATTTACTAGAATCGGATTAGGGTTAGGCGCAGATTAAATAATTATGAATAAGTAACAACAAATTACCTAAAATTAAAATATAAAATTTTAATAACAAAGTAGAACACAGATAAAAATATGTAACTAATACACACGGAGATTTCTTAAAATAAACAGTTTATTTTAAGAAATCCGTGCTAATACATAACAACAATATATTACTTCAGTCTACAACAACTACATCTATTACTAAATCTATCAAATAGGAGGGAGGGAGGATTATAAATTACCCGAAAATTATCCGCCCAAACGGCGTGTTAGAAAATTACCTCCACAATATCGAAATTACCCGCAAATCGGGTAATTACCCGCTTATTGGTAACACTGCAGAAGTTATAACTCATTTCTGTCATTACTCTCATTCTTCGAATACACACAGAACAATGAAGTGATGTAATCAAGCACAGAACAGCAATGAGAATGAAGCAACCGCTCTAGTGCGCACTGCGGGAATATCTCAAGCCAGCTGAATTCGAAATTAAATTGTTATTTATTTTTTGGCCACAAATGACTAGTAATTTGTGATGAAGAAAACTTTATAGAGCCTTTTTATTTATTTGAATATAATAATAATATGTTTTCTTCTAGAATCTGTGATATGTACTACATATACAGTGAGGACATAAAGTCCCCCCCTCCCTCTAATTTTTGAACCACTGGGTAGATTGTGATGAAATTTGGAACGATAATATATGACTAAATTCTACATTTTTTGACACATCAATGACAGCTCTGAATGTCAAAATGACAGATGGGCGCGCAATAGAAAATTTTTTTTAAATGGAAATTGGGGTCGAGTGGGGAGTGGGGACTCATTTTGAAGCTATTTTTATGCTCAAAACATCCCCCAATTTTCAGAACATTTGGTTCAGTAATTTCCAAATAAAAACCAGTAATATCGATTTCTGTTATATCATTTTTGCATACATATTACAAATTATTGTAAATTATTCAAAGCAGAACAACAATTAAAAGTAAACAAATAACAATAAACCATCCCTAACCTAAAATAACCTAAATTAAAAAATTATGAAATAATTTAAATTAAACCTAAAAAAAAAAAATTTTAGAGGCAGAAACAAATTTAGAAAACACGTGTTACTTCAAAAGATGTTGAAAATGTGAACCTCCTGACAAATAAATGTTCCATGGGTAAGTTCTATTATAAAGTTTATGTGGTAAAAAGATTTATGTTATAAACTGATATTATTGGTTACTGGTTTTTATTTAGAAATTACTAAACCAAATGTTCTCAAATTTGTGGGATGTTTTGAGCATAAAAATAGCTTCAAAATGAGTCTCCACTCGAACCCCATTTCCATTTAAAAAAATTTTAATATTGCGCGCCCAGCTGTCACTTTGACATTCAGAGCTGCCATTGATGTGTCAAAAAATGCAGAATTTAGTCATCGTTCCAAATTTCATCACAATCTATCCAGTGTAATCTATGATCCAGTGTGGTTCAAAAATGTTCAAAAGTTAGAGGGGTGGAGACGGACTTTATGTCCTCACTGTATGGAAGAAAACCACGAAATGAAAACAAACAACCATAACATACCAAAAAACCACAAAAATACTAACTAGAAAACGGAATTTTCATATTTATAGTTACTCCATGCTGCTATTAGGTGTGTAATTAATGTGGTAATTCCTTGAGATGGGAAGAAATAACCGGTATTCCAGTAAGCGATTAACATGACGTCCGATATAAACCGAATATTTTCGGTTATTATTCTATCCGGTGTAACCTTAATAACCTGATTATTTACCAATAACAGAGATTCGCTTATTTTTCAAAAGGCGGATCGTTTTCAACATGAAAGAGAAATGGAAACGACTTTAAATCAGCCAACTAATTTTTTATTTGAAAACGCAAAAGCATTGGAAAACGCCTTCTGTCATTCTCTCCTACTCTTTTTGTTTTGTGATTGTGTCTGTCACTGTCAATATATAAATACTTATATTTTGTGTGTAAATCCGTCAGTTTTTTTTTGTTGTGTGTTGTGATTGTCAGTATTTGACTGGGACAGATTATTTTGTAACAAAAACTTTATTATTACTTCGTGACCGTCGTCTTTTAAGTTTAACTTAAGTATTCAGTAATTTAGAAAAACCTATCCTTAAAGACTAGTTTTATGTGACATGTCAGTTAAAAATTAACGGTTAAAATTAAAAACTACAACAAAATTAAGTAATTCGTGTGTAGTTATTTTTTACTTTTTTTGTGAAAAATGTCTCAAGCCTTCAGTAAAATAATTCCAGTTACTTCCAGCATTCCCACTAGCTGTGTTGATTACGTTCATCCATGGACAGACAGTTGTCTGCAGGCCATCTGTGGATTATATCTCTATTGCATGTTTGATTCTTTGAGGGTATATGGAACTGTATATGTGGTTTGTATATTTTTATTATATCAATAATACTAATTTCCATGTATCTATACAGTATAGATACTTGGTTATATTTATGTGCCTACTTCAAACCACGAACATACCTAATTATCTAATCTGTATCCTCCTTATGAGTTACTTATAACATAACAACTTATATAAGTACAACATACAGATATCAAATACAATAATTTATATTAAATTAGAGACAGTGATACCTAACAAATTATATATTTTATACATATTGGAACAGTAGTTTAATTTAACTGGGGTGTTAACATAGGTTTATCCTCGATTTTATCATGATCTAAGAACATGGTTGTCTTCTCAGTTTTCCTTAATATTTTTGGTAGGTATCGAGATAGGCTGAGGCCAGCCTGATCAATCAGCGGTCAAATGAGCGCTTAATTTATTAAGCTTAGTTTTACCTGATTAAAATTGAACATTGGCATTTTGGAAATATCTATTTCATTTATCAAACTTAGTAAGTACTACTTAACATCTATCAGCACTTGTAACCCTGTGCACATGGTTTATTTTATTATTTTCAATTTTTCTTTTGCAGTGTGTTACAATATACCTACTCAAAAACGAGTGCTTACCTATCTACATAGTGTTACAAATTAATTACTGACTATAAATATCTAATATTGCTAGGTACCTATTCTTAGACTACTTATTGAATATTTTTTGTTTTATATTTGTTAATTACATTTACAGTGGTTTTCAAACTGCTATACACATGCCACTGTTGGTAGCTGCACCTTGAGTTACTTACCAAAATGAATAAGTAAGCGAAATGTTAACCTTATTTTCATGGTCTTGAGTTAATAATTTTGAAAGTGTAGGGGTGTAAAAAATCCCTCGAAAAACCCTTTCTATAAAATATTCTACCTATAGGGATCTAATAAACTGGGGTGTAGGTACTTAGTTGCATATTGTATGTATGTATATTTAAAACGATTTACTTCTGTCATTATGCTGAGCCCTGGAGATTCTCCTTTCCAGCACAAACAGTGTACAGTGTACAAAAAAATTGTTGGCATAGGCTACGCTGTAGCACTATAGTTCTCATTTTGTAATAGATTGATGTAAGCACATAGAACTATATACAGAGATTTCATGTCAACAAAATGTTGTGTCCATATTTCCATGGCTTTTCCACGTCTTAAGATATCAATAACTTATTTCACTATTTTATATTTTAGGGTATTCAATGTCCAGTTAACGTAATTTAACTGATAGTTAACTAGAACTTGGGAAAATGAGTAGATATAGATAAATGTTTAGGTATTATTCTAAAATTCCACTTGTAACTAAGTAATTGTGTTTAATATAACCGTGTATAATTGCCCCAGCGTAGTATTGAAAAACAAAATATACATGTGAGAAATTGTCATCCCTAGTAAAAATTAAACAATTAGTATGATGAGAATAGATGAGATTACTAAAACTGAAAGTAAGATTATGGTACGGACTAAAAATATGAGGACCAGGAAATTTCAGTAATTTGATGAAAATGATGTAGAGATATTCAAAAAGGATTAATTAATTTTATAAAAATTCCTGTCCAAATATTTAACCTCCTATTTAATTTTGATTGATTATCAATCTTAATGTATCGTTAAAAATGATATCCGTTCAAGTGAGAAAAAAATATTGAAAAAAATTAAATTGAATTTTTACTGATATTTTAATTAAAAAAGCATTTCGCTTCGGTATTTTGGTTATGAAGTGTTTGGCAATCAGTATTACGTTAAAAATATTTCTCATAATGTGCCTTGTAAATATAAAATTCAATGAAATGTAATAGCCCATGCTACTTAATTGTCATTAGTCAGATGATATGGGAAACACAGTACCTATAAAGCATCCCCTTTATTGCACATTCCAAAATACGCTCCCAAGCACATGTTGAAAGAAGTTTATTGTCAGTCTCAAGTTCAACTGATAATTATATACGAGATTATATATTAATAATTAATTATTAGTTTCTTTCTTTATACAGTAACTATCTCCTTTATTCCTGCCTCAGTGAGAAATTCCTTCACAATAAAATATCTGTTTCCAGAAAACTATAATGTCTTCGTTTCTAAATTACTTAAACTGGAAATTATTTAAACTATTTTTGTTAATGAAATTGTGAAATGAAAGAGCTACTAAAGAGCATTTAGTGATTTAGTAAAGTGATTTTAAATCTGTTTTCCAGTACTTAATGCTATTATACAGCCTTTGTTTTCCCATTTTTTTAATTACCTAACATTAATTAATATTAATATATTAGCATGTACAATAATTTACTATATCTATCCATGGTTAGGTAATGCAATAATCATGTTGCATTATCCAGCTGCCAATAATTTAGTTATACTACACCACTTATGTATATTTTTAGTTGAAGACCTTGGTCAGTAATCTTTGGAGTTTGTACGAATAGGTATCAGGGGCTATTGTGTAAAATGTTGATATTATTGGCTCAATCTATACCAGTACTCTAGTGACTTTCGACTTTTTTCTATATCAATTGTTAAAAGTGTTCTTTATACAACCACAACACAATTTCTATTCTTGGAACAAAACTTTTTCATGTAACAAACGTTCAGACGTAAGTAGTACTGCAAGAATATTCTATTCCATCATTGAGAATTTTCTTCGATACTACAACCTTTTTCGATACTGAGTCTTCTGTAGGTATAATCAAAGATAATTATTCTCTTTGATATAAGCAAAGTCTACATACCTATATTCTAATAAGCTTCGGCTACTGAAGATGACTTCTATCCCCCTACACGCGTTTGATTGATATCAGATCCACACCAGAATTTGCGGACATTATGGCTGCGGTGGAAAACAATAGAAACTTAAAAAAACGGCAATTTTCTTAGGCAATATTATAATACAAGCTATTTATTCCCAAATGTTAGATGATACCTATGCTTTTTTGTGGTTAGTAACACAGATATAGAACTACTGGTGAGGCACGTATTTAGGACACAAGTCGACGTTTTTTCTGACTATCCAATAAAACACTCATTCCACATTCTTTGTCGGTAATGCAAAACCACCGATCTTGATCTTGCTTCGTTTTGGCACAGCTTATAAGCTGTGGTTTTGGTGTTGTTACAGATAGTCAGTTTCTGAAGCATCTTCTAAAAATCCTATGAGCTAAGATTTTTTACATTTGTAACCATCAGTTAATTTCTTTAGCAATGTAATCAGTTTGCAGTATCGGAAAACATTACGAAGCGTTATTTGATGGAAGAAAGTCATCAGCCGTATTACCAAAAACAATAGTTTATATTCTTTGGTATTTGAAATGTCACGTCACAATTTTCATTACAAGCAACGTTGATTTTGATTTTAGAGCCAAGTAGTAGGACCGAAATGTTAACGGGTTTACTTTCTTTGACTTCTCCAAAAATTCACAGATAAGATAACCACCAAAAATTATGGCAGAAGTACCTTTTTATTCATAGGTATTAGGCATAGACTTATAAATCTATGGTATTAGGTATTGATAATTCCTTGCATATTCCTTGTTATTATACAATAATTATTTATTCCGTTGTCATGCATTCTCGCTAGTAACCTTGATTACCCACCGAGATTTTAAAACGTGACTCAATTAATAATTGATTTTTTAATGTTTTTCTTTTAAAATTTGATATAGAAAAATCGATAATTGACGATAATAGTATATTATACGAGCATATAATGATGGCTATTATTCACAAGGGTGATGTTTACGACATGAGCCGTAGGTGAGTGTCGTAAATACATAATGGGAACACATACATAATGGATACATTATTCAATAGCCGTGGGTAAAATATTTAATTATCGTGAAATTAATTAATTATTTGATTAAGCAATTAAAACTTTTCACTAGTCGATAAAATATCATTTTATAGATTAACGTTCATTATTTTATAAATATGTAACTATTTTTTTTTTAATTTTGTTTAGCGTGGTTTATAACTTAGATATAAAACACGCTACATAAAATAAAAATAAAAGAGTTAATTATTTTAATAATTAATGTTGGTGATATAATAATTGGACAAAAGTGAGGTTGAATAGGTAATATTTTATGATTTATTTTTATCGAAGTTTTTATTATCTGGTTGATCTTGAGTTTTGTGAAAAACATTCTGTACTTGGTATTTTGCCAAACATTAATAAGACATTTATATTAAAAATATAAATATTAAATACATTTTCTATGTTTTATCCAAACGTAGGATTATAATATATTAGAACTCGTATTACAATTACGTGGAATTAGTTTTTTCTCATTTTATGAGGTTGCCGGTTTTGGATCTTTCATCAACAGACCAAGCTACGAGTTTTTGCTGAGTTATTCTATTAAATGAATTCATTGTTATTATTACTGTAACACCCAGTACACCTTCAAAAGGGCCAAGCCGCGTAATGCCGACTGAGTAAGGTCGTTTAGCAGCTGGACAGAATAGAATAAATATAAATGGTAGACTATTCTAAGTTCTTGTAAAAATAGGTAGTGACTTTTATTGTCATCCCGAGTGTCATCCGTTCTGATCGTCCTCAATATCCACACCTCGATCCACACCAAAACCAAACGGTTCAATCCCCACTCAGGATCAGCTCATTCTCGGAACAAATCAAGTGCATCTACGAAAAACTGGCAATCTATTCGTTATTTTAAATGGAATACCCTGTGAATTTTTTTGTTTTTGTATTCTACATACATTACTAGGTAACTTTTGTTAATATTTTCCAACGTATATTTGAAGCACTTATGTAAATACATTGTACCTACCTAGCCACAGTGTTCTTTCGGCTACCAATAAAATCTTGGAGCGCATACTTGGCATATTTTATGATGTACTACGTACTATTTACTATTATACTTAAATACTATTAAATGAACATCACGCGCTTTTATTGGTAGCCAAATAGATAAATACAATTTTTTCATTATATAAACAAATCGCCAAGTAAGTTTACCTAGTTTACCGAAATTGTGGCTGATTCATCCAGGGCGTTATCTTTCTAGCCGATAAGTTTTGATTATTGCATTGATAATGCCATACACGTGTAAATATTAGTCAGAACTGTATACAGTAAAACCAAAGAGAATTATAGTTTATTCTTTTTGGTAAAACGTCAGTTTTGTGGAAGATTTAAAGAAGCAGTTCTCCCTGGCACTCGGTGTTAATTAGGAGTACCTACAGCTAGTGTTTTCTCGATACTGTGAAAATCAATATGCATGTGCAAAGTAAAATACGAGTTACGAATTGTATCTATACAACTTGTCAGGATATACACAGTTTTTGTGAGAATTGTCTGGAGTTTAGTGTGTCGATTTTATGGAGGGCCATATTCGCATCTGCTCTTGTATACATTCAGGTTTATGGGGTTAGTAACAACTAAATGAAGAACATTTCATTATACATATAAATACTTAATCAAAATAAAGCATTGACGACTTTCTCATACAATTAGATACTTTCGATCAATTTATCAAAAAATTTCCGCAGCAGCGACAACATATTGAATTATTTTCTTGTAGATTTAAATTTTAAATCCTCATACCTCTGCTGTTGGGATATCGAAAACGGCATTATATAGGTACAGAGTTGGTTAAATTGGAGTAAAGTTGCGCAATTTTATGGCCTACCATATTCTGGACAATATCCTTCAAAAGAATTTAGATGAAACTATTGGTTTATCGGTTATTTCGAAAAAAATATTTCGTTTTATTTTGGTGTATAAATTATTTCTTCCATTGTTGCTCATTTTTTCTTTGTAGTCTGTCGAGTGTCGATTACTTATAATAAATTATAAGTTTGTTTTTGTTCTGTGCTCTCTTATCAAAGCACATTTCTATATATTTTCTAATCCAACTAATGTCTTGAGTACGGGTAGGTTATTTAAAATTATAATTCTGACTGTTATTTAAAAGAATTTATGTAGGTACTTCACTTATATATTTTTTAACCATGCTGTTTACATTGGTTTCTATGGGTAGGTATCATTTATTTATCTTGATAAAATAACAACATAATTTAATTTTACAATATTTTATACCTATACACAAATTATCGTGTAGGTATTTCTGATTCTTAAAATTTAAAGAAATAGGACCATTTCTAAAAATGGGTCAAGAATAACTTGTTAAATTAAAAATAAACGCTCATTACAATAAATAAGTATATAATGATTTATAAAAATATCGATTAAACCCTATTAACTATGTAACTATGATACTTGTACAATGTTTCTTCTTTATACCTACGTTGTCATTTATTATTAATATGTATTTTAATGTATGTACACAATTAGGTACAACTTATAAATTCATCTGATCATCTGTCAGCAAATAATGATTATTTAATAACCTTTAATGTCAAGGTCCCCTGATGAGTGATGAGAGACTGATGACCAGACTAACCTAGGGATTGTTGACAATAAAAAGGTTTTTTTTTCCAACCACACGAATGGGACACTACTCTTAAATTATTTTGTATAAAGAGAAGACCATTTTCGGACTGTTTAAGATCACCATACGAAAAAGAGATTTTTGTATAGTCTTTATAATCCAATTTGAAACTGCATAAACCATTCCGACAAACGACATACGCCAAAGAGGCCGCCGTCGAAGTGCAGGTGTTTATTTTGTCGGAATTTTTTTACAGTTTCAATTTACATTATATGGATTATAGTAGGTATAGCCTTTATAATCCAATTTGAAACAGCATGAAAAATTCCGACAAACGACACACGTGCGTAAACAAAGAGGCCGCCGTCGAAGTGCAGGTGTTTCTTTTGTCGGAATTTTTTTATAGTTTCAATTTACATTATATGGGCTATACAGTAGGTATAGCCTTTATAATCCAATTTGAAACAGCATGAAGAATTCCGACAAACGACACATGTGCGTAAACAAAAAGGCCGCCGTCGAAGTCCAGGTGTTTCTTTTGTCGGAATTTTTATTAACAGTTTCAATTTACATTATATAGACTATACCAACAAATAATTTGACTTTGACATTGCACGTCACTATATTGTAGTTTATTCAAATTAAAAAAATGGACACTGCATAGCGACTGGGATAAATTATTATTTCCACCCTGTACGCTGCCTGGTATAAAGAAATTAGCAGAAAACGCCACTTTTGAACTATTACCCATAAAATCAAGAGTATAGTGTATGAAAATAGATGTAAACGATTATAATGGTGAAGTAGTTGTTTTCGGCATCTCCTATCTTGAATAACTTGGTATACACGTTTTTTCAAACAAATTCCAGAGACGTCTATTTTGATTTTATGGGGGACACATTTTCATATTATTGACATTTATACAGGGTGTCCTAAAAGATAGATTTATCACCATGAGTATTTTTACAGTTTGGATAAAATGTCCTCTCGCAAATACATTGAATAGGGTTTGATGGATCTAGCCTTAATAGAGAGAGAGATAATACGTTAAAGGGTGTTCCATAAGCATAATTCGTTAGAAATAAAACATTGATGGGTTGCTATATGCAACAAACGCTACATAGTCTTTTCCAACACAGTATGTGTAGGTACTTGTAATCGACAATGCCCTTGCATATATTATACAAAAATAGATTAACAATCAAATAATCCCTATTAAAATAGTAAAAGAAACATTACGTTACACAGTTACAAAGACTCCGGAAAACAGACTAACAATCCAATCATGAAAAATTAATAATTAAATCAGACTGATCTCGATATACACTCGGCTGTCTTAGCACCTGCAGGTGGCGCCACGTCAAAGAGAATTAGTTTATTCTCTTTGGCCACGCTATAAGAACAAAAATGAAATAAATGAAGTAGATACTCGAGACAGCCTTACTTGTGCAAAGTTCATAATTGACACTTATTATTTTTCACATTATTACTTCAACATGTCCTAGAATCTCAAGAAAAACAAAACAAAAAAAATGATATATGAGTGTGTATAATTTCATTATATGAAAGTGTTGTTATTTATATTTTTTTAGCTTAACGCTATTTCTCATTCAGGTTCTTACAAAACTGTAAGTTTTCAATTATTATTATCTATATTTCAACAAAAATCAACAACTTCAAGGTATCTACAGAATAAATTATTTGCCCAAGTCTTAAATGTTGCAAACTTTCTGGCGAACACTGTTCAGTTTCAGTTTAATTTAGTGTAGGGTATAATATATCTAATTAATGTGTTTTTCTGTTGTATTCTTAATATATTCGTATTTTTGCAGTTAACTCTTTTAATGAAAGGAAGGATTCCAACGAAAGATGATATTAAAAAAACACTTTATGGGATCGTACAATCTACTGCGTTTCTTAGTGGAACAGGATTTGGATATTCACTATTTTTGTGTAGTCTGAGGTATGGAAACATTTTGTACTTTTTTAGAGATATTTCAGATTGTGTTTTCAGTGTACAAACCTACCAGTTCATTAATGAATTTTTTTAAAATGCGTCACTAGTGGATCCATATTTTGCATATCAAAATGTATTACCTACATCATAAGATGTTTATAACAGTTAAAAGGGGATAAAAAGGGATGCAAATAATAATTTGCATTTCGAACTTTATCTATTCATTCACTTTGGATAATTGTCTCACTCTGTTGCACCAACGAATGTTTTTTCCTGAGATAGTGCAAATATTTTAGCTAGTTTTATTAATCTTTATCTAGATTTCCTCCGCATTTGCCGTGAATTCTATAAGGTTTTTATTGTGATGTCTAACATAAAATTAGAATACAGAAAGAGTATCTCATTAAATGCTTCAATATTTGCATGGCAAGAAATGGCACTATAATAATAGGAAATATGCTATTTTTTTTTTAATTTGTTAATACCATAATTTAAGTTTACTTAATTAGTTGTTAATATTAATGCAAAATAATTAAAAATAATTATTTTGCCATATCTAACTGAAAGTGCAAATATTTCAAAAACTGTTAGAGATAACCCCCAAAGTGTTGAATTAAGAAAAAATAGGAGATTTTAGTTTTTATTAAATATAGAGGGTGTTCCATTAAAAAAAGTTTTCAGGGTGAGGGTGTTCCATCTTTTTGTAGATACTTAGTTCAATACTCCTGTGAAATATTGTTGTTATTCCCACAATACATACATATAAAGTACGAGTATAGTTAAGCGATACCTACTTTATAATTTAATGTACTGGGTTTTTGTTGACACTGTTTTGACCTTTGTGCATCTTTTGTTTGACCCTAACGTTTTTTATCTTCTGTTGGTATAACACTTATTTGATAAACATTGGCTCCTACACGTATAGAAAACTTCTAATGTATCAAAAAAATTAAAACTTAATATAGGTACCTATAATCCAAAACATGAGAATATTTTTATATTTTAAAAAGAGCAGCGTCTATTTTGCTGTAAAGTAATTTAAAATGTAGGTATGTATGTATGCTCTGTATAATAACCTTTTGCTCTTATTATATGTATATTATTTAACTTTGTAAATAACGTTTTTCTAAAGCTTAGAATAAAAATGATAAAAATATTTCCATAATGTATTCAGTGGTTGTATATTTTCAATATTAAACTCAATATTTGTTACCTACTAAAATAATTATAGATGTATAATACTGTTTATTTTTTACCATTTATTAATCTTTCACTTCCAGGAGAGTATTAGGACATTTCAACATTTTAACAGTTTCTGCAATACCAGCATTTCTGGCTAGTGTCTTTTCTATTTTGATAGAAAGACCGAGCCGAAGACCACTGTTGTGCTTGTACGTTAGCAATGTAGCGACAGAGACAGTGTGGAATATGGCCAAGTCTAGAAATTGGGTGCAAAACATAAAATATGGAGACGTTGCGATATACAGTGTTAGTATGGCTTTGCTTTTAATGTACTTTAAAGGCGGATATCACAAGAACTCCGATAGTAAAGCAGATTCAATGTTTCGAGTACTAAGGTAAAAGAAACATGATTATTATAATTCAATAATGATATACTTAATATAGTTTTAATTTAATAGTAATATAATAAAAAACCAAGAAGCAACAACTATGTTTGTTACAGCACTGAGTTGAACTAATTCAGATTTTGATAGAGCACACCCTTTAATAATTTAATATTTCCGACGCCTAGTTCTCTAGTAAATTTGTGTATTTACTTTTATATTTCCATGTGTCATAAAAGCACCCATATATTTTCTACATGTTGAATTATTAATTTTCATTTTATTTAAACAGATAAAGCAATAAATAAATTTGTTTTAATAAGCCATATGTTGACTTTTTGGTGATATGATTTGTAAATTTTTATACTATTTTATAGTATTCGGCAGTCTTCATTTTCAGTTTCGTTGTTGGGCCATATGAAGAAAATGACTACAGCACAAGATCAAGCCAAGTTAGAAGTTTCTATAGATCACAAGTACAAAATAATCCCAATGATGGATCAAGAAATAGGTCTGGAAGTTGGCAAGCAAGGAATCAAAAAAATATTGTTCTTCATTTAGTTAACCAAATGTTACGTGTTTACAAGAAGATTATATATAAAATAAAGTGCTGTGATAGACATATTGCCTGTCCTCATCCTTTCAGCTGCTTGTACTATGCCATGGAAGTAAGAGTTTTTTTAATAAGAATATATTGGATAAATATTAAATTTTTTAATCTCTCAGGTCTCATTATATTTAGAGAAAACTTTTAGGGTGCTGGCAAAATGTTCAGTATTGGATTAGGAATCCAAATATCTCTTAAGCTTGTCCTTAACATGAAAAGAATATTTCTGTCTCCAAGAAATTTGAAAAGCATTCTTTTTAAAAAAGAAATACTAAATCTAGCCTCATTTTTAGGTGCATACTCAGGATTATTTAGGGTAAAATGGTATTTTTGCTCTAGTTTACTTTTAATAAATCATAAACACTTTTAGGCTTCGTTATGTATTTTGAGGCGATTAAGAGGCAAGGATAGTCCGTCCCATGCTTTGCCTGCTGGATTATTGGCAGGTTTATCCTTTACACGGTATCCAGACACAACTGTTGCTTTATATGTTATGTGGAAAGCTGCTCAGGTAACAAAGTACCATTTTTATTAAGTACCTATTTCTCTGTAGTTGTAATTGATTTATCAATTTTGTTATAAAATTCAAAGTTGTAAGATAGATACTAAAACTGCAGATATGTAGTTGTGCAAATTAAAATTTCATTATCTAATGAGTGAATTATGAATATATGAATTCAGTATAAAATTAATCAAATCACTTCAGAATTTCAACCAATTCTGATTTCTGAAGCGTTGTCACTCAACGCCTGAAGTTAAATCAAACATTTTATCAAAAGAACTTATAATACCTAGTATTAAATTAACAGATTTATTTAACAAAATTGTAGGCAAGTCCTTTGACTTTCTTTTTATACAGCTCTATTCCTTATCTAAATATGTCTAGCATATCTAGATGTTACAAATAAATAGTTAGACGATATCTTGATTGACATATCTTGGAAAATAAAAAAAGACTAATTGTAATAACACTACTTTAAATTTTGAGCAACCGTTATAAGAGTTGTACTATGTTACTTATGGCTAAGTTAATATATTAATTTACGATTAGAATTAGTAATGATTTTTGGTATTTTGGACAGATTACATATAATCTAGGAATCGACAAAGGAGTATTTCCCAGAGTACCTGCCTTTACGGAATTTTTGTACTGCTTTAGCACTGCTATTCTCTTCCATGCTGCTATTCTCGAACCAACTAATCTAAGGCCCAGTTATTGGAAGTTTTTACATTCAATCTCGGGAGGAAGGTAAGTTATTTAATTCAGTTTTGAAAAATTTTTATATAGGTAGTCAGCGTCCCTGACTGACAGCCTCCATATCATGGATTTAAATATTGTAGAGCAGTCCATGTGTTTATTATTGCTATGGACAGGCATAGTTCTCGGTAATACAGGCCCCTAAAATCACATGTGTCACGTGATGTGATGCCATCTATGAAGTCTGTGCTTCCACGGCGCCCGCCCATAATTACTTGACAGAACTGCTCAATCTCTTTTGCGTGTATTTCTTTGTACATGTATTACAGCAAATATTTTCAAAAAAATGCTTAATTTATTTGTTTTAAGTAGTTAATATCATATTTAAATGTGAAGAAATCCTTCGGTGTATTTCTAATTTGATATGAATATGTAAATTTAGTGAAAACAGAATAGGTCAATTTGTAGTGAATTGTGCGACATGGGCGGTCATTGTTTAGCATCTTCGTGCAAGGTATTTGGTTTGGTATTTGTGTAACAGTACCTGCATTTATGTGTTTTCGTGTTTTATAAAAAAAGTGTTAGTTAAAAATTTGTGCAGCTGTCAAGTAATAATTTGGGATAATTTATCGGTCCATACCTAGGTATGTTTTAAAAATGAGTAGTAGCTAAATCATATTAGTAGCTAAATCAAGTTTATATTTCATTACGCGTGATAAATGTTGCGTACCATCATTGCTCAAGCAATTACGGCAATAATACCTCTTACGTGTTTGTGTTTTCTTTTCCTAAAGATGAGGAAAATAAACAAAACTGGATTAAAGCTACTCATAGGAAGTCATTTAACATTTTACCCTTCAAAACATTCGGTTGTTTGCATAAATTATTATTCAGTCATGCATTCTCAAAATTGATAAAATGACAAATGATTTTACATGTAATCAAAACTCAAATCGGTTTTCAAGTCATTTATTTACTTAATTTGTGACAATTACCCAGTGAACTGAACTTGTTATCGACTTTTAAGTAATATAACTAACAAATATGATTTACCTCATAGACATATAATACTTATATGTCTATGATTTACCTTGCTTAATTCATAATCCCTCTGACACTCAACTGTTTCTGCGTCATTCTCCGTCATTCTTATTGTGCATCAGAGGTTGTTTAAACAGAGACAAAATATTAATTATATTAATAAGGAGTATCTTTTTTTAACAACAAAAGAGGTCTCAAAATATGATATAATTTTAATTTTATATATTTAAGAGATGGCTGTAGTTTATAGTAGAATAAATTGACATTGTAATATTCTTTGCAGGATCGCTTGTATGAGTAGAGCTCCATTAGATGTCTGGGGACTTAATACATCAGAATCATTAAAAAAAGTTCTAACACAAACCAAAACGGTTCCAGTAGTTTATTTTTGATAATTGCATTCTTGTTAATTTATTTTTTAAATTTTTGACATAAGGCATACTCTGAACTTATATCAGCATTAGTTCAAAAGGGGTAACCAAGCCAAAATTAAGGCAGACGGTCTAATTAAAGTATAGGTACAGACAGGCCACCTGTTATATATTGCAGATGGTGGGATAGACACACTTAGGAATATCTTCAAAGCAATGTAAATCAAAAGGTGATGCAAATTGTGGTATGACTGTATTTGTTAACTCAAGATACAGATTTAAGTAATAGATATAAGATTGGGGTATCATGACATAAATTTATTAGAGATATATTATTGACATATGCTTATTCACATTAGTTTGATTAATTTGAAATAAGATTTTTACCCAGATACCAGATATGTAAATAAAGCAAATCAAGCAAATTCTGCAATCTAGAAAACAAACAGGTTTTCAGAATTTGAATCTGAAGGCTAAAGAATGGGAGAAATAATGACAGATTTTTTATTATATCTCGGATTTTCAGAAAATCAATTGCTTCGAGAAAAATTATAGGGGATTATATACAAATAGTGCTCGAGAACGTCTCAATCCAGATTTCACACGTAATTATTTCGAATTAATAATATAAGCTAGATATATTAATGTACTTTTTAAATAGGTACAATTCTCCTTTATTCTAAATATAATTTTAATTGTGACGTTTATGCCAATGAATGCTTTTTTAGATTTTATTATTTATTTATACAAAGTTTAAATGATTGTTAAATGTATTTTTTGGCCACGAAGTGCTTTTACATATATATTTTTTATATGTTGTGATAAAAAATAAAAAAGCATTCCACATTTGTAGTTCATAAGAACTAAATCAGTCATTGGTAGGTAATAAAAATAGTTGATGAATAGGAAAATATATATTAAATTTATTAATGCTGTAGCTAGAAAAAAATCGGTTTGTAAATTCTATATATTTAAATAAAAATTTCAATAAAAACATTATTCGGAAATAATGTCTTTATTGAAGTATTTTAAATCACCCAAAACGAACCCAAAATTGTGGTGAATACATAAACATATTAATGAGTTTTATTTTAATCGCGTGTATCAGTATTGTTTGCGATTCCATCCTATTGTTCAATTTGTGAATAACGAAATACTCTGCCATTAAGCTATTTTTATTTCTGGTGTACTATATTTGTTAGTTTTGAAGGTGATACATATCATATACAATAATTTGGTTGTAGTATCTTTTTATGAGAAATATTTGCTCATAGGAGTAATATAGAAGAAACACATAAAAATGTCAACATTGCAGTGTTGTATTTTGATAAAAGTGATGATGGCTAAATAGGTATGGACCTTTTTTAAATCCGTATTCTTAATGGTACTAGTGTAAAGTAAAAATAACATATTTATATTTTACTTTACTATTTCCAATTTACCTGAGCCGATAAAGTATTCACTCCTTTATTTCTTTGTTTCTAAAGTATTTTTATTCAAATATTGCTATCTTAAGGGATTCTTTTTGATTTTGAAATATTGCAATAAATATTTTAGATCAATAATATTATACAGGGTGCAAAATAAAACATTTTGATAATGGATTGTTGACACTAGTTTAAATAGAATGTAGAAGTTTCTGCCTAGGTCTAATAGTAAGGGAGTTAACATGAATATTGAAAATAACTTATCTTAAGACTAATTTGTTACAAGATGTATTTTCAGCTTAGTAATTATCAGCCTTTTTTAAAGTGGTGTTTTTTACAGCCAACTTACATTGGGCTATTATCTATAATTAAACTTTCTATTCAAATATGTAAAAATGTGCACGATAAAAACATTTTTTGGGTAGGAAGTAAGTAATTAACCATGTATAGCACAAATATTTCTTAGCTGTGAATTGAAGTGAGTCAGATCCTATATGCAAATATTTTAATATTTTTTTATAATGTATACCATGTACCATATTAATTGCAATGATTTAGTGATATAATATATTCATTTCATGTTGGTCTTGAGTTAGAAGAAATTGTTTTTATATGTGTATTGTTATTGTTTTGTATTTTTTTATAGTATATATTGTTTTATTTTATAATAAAGGTTAAAGTTAAAATCATTTTTGATTGTTTCATTCTACCTAGAAGTTTATTTTAAATTTTAAAAATTGCTTTTTGAGAAATAACTAGTAGATTTCAATATGTTTGTCTTGTGGGTATTTTGCCTTGAAGTTTTTAACAGGTAACACTTCTCACATTAACCTCCGCATTAACATCTGCAAAGTATACTTCCATCCTACTACAGTGTGTATTGTTACCAACCCCATCTTCACATGTAAGCTTTATATACAAGTCACAATGCAATAAAAAATTACTGGGTTCATGTGAGGTGGAACTCTCTACACCTGTGGATCAAAAAATAATGTGCTTTAGCCCTGAGCTATTGACTCAATATGCAGCACCCTGCCGTCTTCCCCAACTTTGTATCTATTGCCATTCGCTACTTAGGGAACCAGGACAGGTAAAATTTCGTCGACGATGACCGGTTCCCACGTATATAAATCCATCTGTGGAATAAAGCTTCAGTCCCTAGTTGTTGGAATAACTTAACATAGCTTAAACAAACCTAGCTGCAATACTTTCAGTTGGTGTATTTAATATCTGGAAGCCAGCTTTACTAAGAAGTGATAAGGAACACATGGCTAATAAATAATCCTGATATAGTAATAAATCCTGATTAAGAATAATAATACTAATTATAGTCAACTATTACTGAAAGTACAATAATAACAAAGAAGATGACATCAAAGTAGCCTATAACATACAATCAGCCCAACCGCGTATCACTTATGTTACCGTAACGTGCATGTTAAACTGTTAAAGTTCGTCTGGGAGAATCTTATGTTATATTCAAATTTCATACTATGTATTGTCAGAAAAATAGACATTTGTTTAACATGCATGTTATTATCTATACGTTATGTTATGATAACAAGTGACAAATTTCAATTGCTTGCGAGGTGTGGCTAAGTGCATAACGTGTCTGATCTGACAAATGGCTTTTGATGGGATATTAAATTTAGATTTGATGCAAGAAATCCATGAGTAGCAACAAAGGTATTGCAATATACAGCACCTTTCGTATTTTTTAATGGAAGTTATGTTTATTTAAGGTACAATCAAAAAGTACAGAGATGTATTTTTTATAAGTTATTTCAATTGTCTAAAGAATTTCTTCCACAGAACTTTTATAGTCCCCCTCTCAGACGGGTTTCTTTCACCGGTAATCAGTAACTTATTTTCTTGGATAAATTGTAGTAGTTATTCATATTGGGCCGTTGTTGTTTACTTTTGCCTTTTTCCTTCCATAATTTGAACTATTCACACAAATACACAAATTAGGCCTTAATCTGATTAAACGTCCAATATGTCACTCTAACTCTAAACTCTAGTCTGTTATGGTTCTGTAACATCTCGGCGGATTGAATATGATACGCGGTTGGGCTGAATGTTACAGTTTATATGGTCCTAGCAATTTAATTTTAATGCCATAATTTCTACCCAACGACTGACATGTTGCAGATAGGTTTGTATAAGCTATGCCAATACTTGACAATATAAGAGTACATCATTTCATTCAAAATTCTCTATACTTAACCTGTACCATTTTTTAAATAGTTAATATTTTTGAAAAATTTTTAGACTGGTATAGTTTTACAATAAAAAGAAATTGAATAACAGTTTTAATGTAAAATGTCAAGGGTACCTAAAATTATTTATGAAAACAGGTTCATAATGTTATTATTTGAAAGAAAACAATAATTATTTAATCTTTTAAATAAAAAAAAAAAATTTATTAACACAGGCAGAACATTTATTAACATAGGCAGAACAAAGAAAAATAAGCTGATTCAAAATATGAGAGGGTTTTTTCTTCTATTTTGATGCGGTAATACGCCCAATGGACAACCCTTATAAGCAGAAGTATCTGAAAAAGTTAACTATTATCAGACACGTATAGATGTAATAAGTCTCTGCTATTATATAATAACAAATCATCGATATAGTTATTAATCAGTCACACTGTATGAAAACTGTCCATTATGTTTTGTATTTAGAAGAAAGCAATTATTTATATATTTTCATCAAATGTTTAAAAAATAATCACCAACTGTATTCTTAAAGTGATTTTGTATCCATGCCACGATCCATGCTCAATTTTAATAGTGTGATATAGTTTAACGAAATACTGTTAATATAAAAGTAGTTATCGATGAGTCTATGATTTCATGGAGAGATCATCTTAGAATAAAACAGTACATTAAAAATAAAGCACATTAATATGGAGTAAAATTATACAAATTGTGTACTGTCGATGGATACATTATAAATTTCAAGATATATTCGGGAAAAGAGGATACTGCTCCAGGTATAAATCATGCAGAGTATATAGTTGCTTCCTTGCTTAGCAATTTTTATGGAGAGGGTTGAATTTTATTCTGTGACAATTTTTATATCTCATATGAACTTGCCAAATATCTAATGATCAAAAAGACCAGAGTTTATGGAACTCTGAGGAAAAATCGGAAAACTGTTGCGCCTGAGATATTTTCACAAAAGCTGAAAAGGGGTCAAATATTTGGCAGGGAGTGCGAGAACATAAAAATTATTAAGTGGGTGGATAAAAGACCTATACTAATGTTCACAATTTGAGAAAATCATATTACGTTGATATCTACATTATAATATAGGGATAAATTAGCAAAGTTTTTCTGTTAATGTGGTAGAGAAGAAATTCCAAGGCCAAGGACACCTAAAAGATATCATACTTTGTCTCCAGGGAGACCAGAAAATAAAAAAAGACGGAAGTGTGTAGGTTGCTACAAAATATTAAGAACATTGAATAGTCTCGAAGCAGACAAAAAAGTAAAGAACGTATATACTTATTGCAAAGAATGCGATGGGAAACCTGTCTTGCTTCTTTTAATGAAGCTCGCTAAGGACAAAAAACTGTGTTAGGGTTTAATATTTGATAAAAATAATGATGCATGGTGTTTCAACTAATAAAAGTTAAAAAATATATAGAATATAAAAAATATAGAAGTCTTACAATCGAGTTATATAAGAGTAGTAATATAATATTGTTTTGGCACTGATTAAATTTTCCAAGCTGGATACCGTTCATAAAAAATATGAATTTGGCTTTACTTATAACATTCCTTAATACATATTGCATTAAAAGTTATTTTTACAAACATTTAGATAATAGCATAGACTTAACAGTTAGTCTATGATAATAGTATAGATTAGATTATACAGGACATAGCCTCATACCGCACATCAGGCTACCTTTTGTCGGGATATATGTGCCCCACAATGCACATGGGGCTTAACACCTATAAAACGTTGCCACAGCCGTGTTTATTTTAATAATTTGAAGGTCTCTGTAATTCCACTCATACTAGAGATGATATAACAACTTCATTATGCTTGAATAAACTTTTTTAGATTCTATTCAGTAGGTACCTATTTTAACATGCTGACTATGGAAATTGATGACTATTATGAGGAAATAAATTCAAATTTATGGTACATGCATTAGGGTCTTTTAAGATGTTTTGAAAGCTGATGCAATTGCTAAAACATGTTTGGTAATTCAATTTATAACCCATAAGAAACAAATCTATTTATTACAACTACATATTTCTGCACAATCTCAGGTCTCCGTGTTGTTTATTTGAAAACAAATTTTAGTGCAAGTTAGTACTTTTCATAACTAGTTATGAAAAGTAAAATATTTCACAACTGGTGATGAAACGTGTGTTTCACCATCAGTTATGAAATATATACTACAAAAAATGAACAACTTCGACTTTGTGGGAATAACAGTCGATAAAGTGCATTGGGCCGCTTCTTCTATATCAGTATAGGAATATGGCTTTCGGTATCTGACATGATGGTAACTGGTATAATATCTACTGATTTACTTATACGAAAAATCATTTTCAAGAAATGTCAAACTTGACAGTAAATAACAAGTTGAAGTATCTTGGCAACGGTACACAAATATGAACATAATGTAATTTATAAATTAAATAGTAGATTGTTTTATAAGTTAAGAAAAGTGATTGTTTTCCAGTGAGTGTAAACGTTTCTATTACACGAGGAAATTTACACGAAAATGGAAAATTCACTTTTCTTAACGAGTTGAACATGCTATTTTTTCGTGTACTTTATAAAAATTAGTGTAATTTGAAGACTTATTAAAAATTATGAAAAATTCTAATATATCAAGGTAGCATTTGTGGCCATAGCAATAATAAACATGCGAACATGTAAACAATTTATGCAAAAGTTTTCATGTCACATTCACGTAAAATGAATTGCTTAAATGAATATAATGAGGAAATTGGTCAATTATTATCAGAAGCAGAGTCAAGTTTACTACCTGTAAAGTCCAGAGCAAAATATGAGAAAAGTTACCAACCGTTTTGCCACTTGAGGAACGAGAAAGATGTGCAAGGAGCCAGTGAAGACATTCTAATTGCGTACTTTTGTGAAAAGGTTTGTTTTATTTATGATTCCTCATGTTTAAGGATTAATTTAGAAATATTGTTATAGATGAAAATTCTTAAAGCTTCAACACTCTGGTCACTGTACTCAATGGTGAAAAGTACTCTGCAAATAAACGAAAACGTAGACATTTCTGCCTATAAAAAATTGCTAGCCTATCTGAAACGTCAAAATGACAATTGTACATTTGTAATTAATTCTAATAAAATAAATGAATGAAAAAAAGTGTTGCTAACAAGAAAACTGTTGCTAACGAGGAAAGTTCCTCTTTTCTTAACGATTTTGGATTAAACAATATGGTCCATTTCCATGAAGTATACGAAAAAAAAAAATTCTGTTCTTAAGTTAGTATTGATTAAGCATACATGGCGTGGTCAAAATTAGAAAAAATCTTGTATGAAACATGTTGGAAAACACTATTTTGCATAACTCGCATCCTTGCAGAAATCTGCTCGTTACACAAAATAATACATTTCCCAACTGGTTACATAAATAGTTATTACAGGTTAGATAACTATTTTGTGAAAGTTATCAATATTTTCTGAATAAAATTACCGAAACTCTCGAAATTTTATTAGAAAATTAATTTAAAACAATTACCTTCTATACGTTTCCACCTGGTTGTCTCTACTTCTATATTCCTACTTAAATCATCAACAATGGTTTGTTCAGAATCGGTTTCATCCACACACATACTGCTAATAATATTACCATCTAAATTATCAATTGTAAATATTTTTTCTTCTATATCTTGTTGACTGGGCAATAACATTATTTTGACCAAATTGAGAGTATCAACGATATAGTTCTCAGGGTTTTTATTAAATTGTAATACCCTAGAATGATAAGAACAATTTTTTATTTGTAAAAAACAGATATGTTAAAAATATTAAGATTAAATTTATTATTTTAAATGGAACACTATATTTTACATATTTGGATAGAGCACTCCTTTACATACCGAGTTTCCCATATTATTTGACTAAGGGCAGTTAGCATGGACTATTACTTTTAATTGAATTTTATATTCCTAAGGCACACTATGGGAAATATTGCTAATGGAATCGATAGTACTGACTGTTAAACACTTCTAATTACCAAAATACTTAAGTGAAATGTTTTTTTATTTAAAATAATGGTAGATATTTGTTTCAAGTTAAAGGTTACAGTTTACATAGTTGTCTCAGTGTACAAAGTTACAAGTGGCATGGTACCCTAGTGGTATGAGTCGCAGGATGTTAAATTTTAGCGCAAAATTATGCAAGTTCAAATTCCAACAGAGGGAACTTTTTTTCATTTTAATTTTTAATTAATTGCAATTATTAATGTTTACTTATTTGAATAAATATGGTTATGGTATATTGTTATTATTTCTGGAGGTAATCTTTAAAGTCGCAATATTTACTTATTAAAAAAAATTAAAGCATGTTTTTAATTGGTTCGTTTACTTTATCAGTTTAGCTAAAGCTACTATCTAGTAAAATAAGTAATCAGTAAGCAACATATTCTTTATTTATTACATGCAATGTGCTTTTACTAATCCTCATCAGTCAGTACTATCGATTCTGTTAGCAATATTTCTCATAGTGTGCTTGGGAATATAAAATTCACTGAAATATAATAGCCCATGCTAATTGCCATTAGTCAGATGATATGGGAAACCCGGTACAATGATATAAGGTTTGATGGGTCTAATTGTAATATTAAAGGAAATAAGTTTGTTTTAAAGAATGGACTATAAGGAGTAATTTGAATGTGTAAGAATGAGATACCTAGAGATTATGAGATATATGCCACATATGAAGTATCTTTTGAACTTGAAATTTTTATTCATTACTCGACCACGGCACAATAAAGGCATGTTAATATTTTGTCTATCTTAAAAATTGCATATGTTGATATGGAATAATAAAACTTACTTTTCCAAAAAATGTAATGTATAATTGCTTGGCGTATCCAGTATTTTATTTTGGAACATCTGTGCATCAGCGGCGGAACATGAAATATGTGTAGAAATAAATTCTAAACAGTCTTCATATTCTGGAAATTTTTCCTCTACAGCAGATTTTATTTTAAAGATGTTTGTTTTATTTAACTCCTGAAAAATAAAATTGTTGCCAAAACCATAATCCATACTAAGTGTAATCATAATCTTAATAATTCATAATTTTACATCTTCATTTACAGTGTACATAGTGCAATTCAAAATCCTGCCAAATGCCCTTTTAAATTTTATGTTTTTATTATTTTTAATTTTTGTCTGTCAATTGCACTTGTAAGTTAATATTTTATGGAAAAAGCATTGTAGTGTATTACCAGCTCCATTGTTTTCTCACTTCACAAAAAAAATGAAACATTAAAGTGATAATTATGTAAGTAATTATTCTTTTCTAGATTACAGTTGTTTATTTTTTATTATTTATTCTAGTACACCACTCAACAGGCCCAATGGCCTTGTATTAGAGTGACCCTTTTAGTGGAGGTGTACATTTATATATATAATTATAAAAAACATTACCCTTCCAATATTATTCAATTCTTCTTTAACAAGCTCAACTTTTTGTAAACCAAGAAATAATTCACTTATCCATAATGCTGCTGTCTCCCTTGTAGCATTTTCTAGTTGTATATTATTGGTTATAAAAAGGAGTTGTTTGAGAATCAACCATATGAAATTATTTTCGTTTAATATATTTAATAGATTGGACCAAATGTTTCTGAAGTCCTTTGGAAGAACATGAGTTCCTGAAATAAAGTAAATATGTCTTTGACATTGTGTCCCTAGTTTCCAGTTCCCTAGTCTAGTAATCTAGTTCTATAGGACCTACTTCTTTGAAAAGAATTAAGTCATCTCCAAATACACAACTACAGTTTGTAACAGTTAGAAATAAATTGCCAATTAAGATACATTTTGTTCTCTTAAATAATTTTAAAACTGAACTAGGATACTATTTCTTGACAGTAGGTAACTATTAAAAACTACTTCTACAAAGTGGGCTTATATATTGGCAATTTACCTTCTGAAGTAACCTCAATTTCGGTACATAGTAAAGCCTCATGTATTACTATTTTTGACACATGTTCTTTATCATTATCATTCATGGGTTTGGACAGACACTTCTTTAAAAATTGCTCCAATAGAGTTATAATGTTTGATATGTCGGTGGTTGGTTGGGTACGTGTTTTAAACATCATAGCATTCAGTTTTTCTATTATATCTTCATCATAGTCACTGATGTCGATATCTCTAGATAATAAATTCAAATTTAGCTTCACATATATTTCTAATGCATCAGTAACTTCTGAAATACCCGATTCTTTTGTAACGATATAGTCAAATACTATTTCATTTTGAACTTGCCAGTATTTATTTTTTATCCATTGTAAGCACTGATGTAAGCCTAGTTCAAGAACTGATATTGAGGGAAGCCTGTGGTCATGAGCAATATCGTGACGTATATTTATCAACCATTTAGGCAATTCATTTTTCACAGCTGTTTTATAAAATGTACCTTGTTTCTCATTATTAGTTGCACACAAATTTAGAAACCTAAAAAAGATTGTTACTTCTAGTGTTGCTCTAAGTTATTTAAGATGTATCATCAAGTATACCTATATATGAATAGGGTAGGTGCATCTACAGTAAAACTCATTTATAAAGCACACGCTTATTACGAACCTTACGTTATAAGGTATGTAGCGTACTAAATAAAAAGTCCTGGCTGTTATTATGGACATAAAAATGATTTTTATAACATACTTTGTTATTACATAGTTTTGACAAAAGTACCAAATTGCCGGGTCTGAAAAAAGCAAATATAAAGTACTTATCAACAATCTTTTTTTTTTCTCGGCATTGACAATTTGTGTCCATTGTACGGCATGGCGGCTAGCGATAAAAGGTGGTCGCTTTTGAATCCGTAAACGTTGCCGCTGTTTTTAGTTTGAACTAGAAGCACCACATTGAATTTCAAAATTCTTTATAATAAATTCCGTCTATTTCCGATCATTTTATTTTTACAATTCTTGATTTAATTTTCTTGTTGGAGGGGTGTGGTAATGTTCGTGCTACAGGAGACGAATTTTTGAGCTATGTTCCATGAACCCAAATTATTGTACATACAAAATAATATAATATGTATATTTTAAGGGTTATGTGTTTTTGTTTTAAACGCGAAATATTTTGTTATTTTGTTGCTTTAATTACATTTATGTGTTTTTCTAAAGAATTAATGAAAACAAAGAAAATGTAAGGATATGTATTTAATTTTGTTTTTTAATGAACTTTTAATATAACGTATAGATTTTTAAGTGATAAACTTCCACCGCCTGTGGTAAACTGTGGTACACTGGTTTAACTAAGATTCATATTTTAATTGGTCTAGAAGTTTATATTAATAGTATTCATTATTTCAAAATATAAAGTAGTTAAAATAACAATAATAGTGACATAAGTACCTCATTATTGACAAAGCATAAATTTGAGTTAACTGATGCTCCAATAAATTTCCTTTCTCTGTTAAAAGAGCGTCCAATATAATTAATGTTCCTTCAACTCCAGCAGATAATAAAGGTGTGCGATACTTCCATATTTTAAGAATACTCAATGCTTGGCTATAATTTTTGTCAGATTGTAGGCATAATATATTATAAACTTGTTTCCATTCAGCACTAGAATTTTCAGATGTTACAATTTTATATTTTTGGAATTGTTTTACTTACCTGTTAAACCAAGGTACAAATACTTTTCCAAAATGTTTTTGTGATAAAGACATAATTATTAATTTTTTACCTCCCAATAAATGGATTTCTTATATTATTAATATTAATTTTTATTAACAATAGAGTAAATTTCTAACAGAAAACTACTCTCAGCCTAGACATTTTCGTTTTACATTTTAAATAAATTAAGATTATGACTAGGACTATTAGTTAGGTTAGAACAAGAGAATATTTAAGGTTAGATTACTTCTTCTTTCTTCTTCTTAACATCCATAGACTTAGTATCCATAGATCTTAACCACAAAATATCTAGTTCTTCTTCTTCTTTTATATTGGCCTTCGTCCATTGAACATTTAGCCAGCTTCACTCTTTTTTATACTTTTTCTTTTTCTTTAGGTCAGAGAATGCACAATTAAGTGCATCTGGAACTTGCCCATATTCTCTTGCCTTTTACATTGGTTAACTTGTATGCAAATATATACTTGTGCACATACACTATTTTGTTTAAAATTTCTTGGAAAGTTGGAATTTGTATGGAGTGGAGAGTTAGTTAGACATATATAACACATACAGACCTATCTAACAGTGTTGCCAGAACGTCTTTGACAAATGTAATAAATAGATGGGGAAAATTGTAATAGATTTTGCAAAATTGTAACAAATTTTTTTATGAATAAAATAAACTGTAAAACGTTCTGGTATACGGTTTTTTAATAGTATTTAATATTTACTTCAATAGTTTCAGATTATTCAAAATATATTCAGATTATTATAAGCGAAATGTGAAATGAATTCAAATGACAGGACGAAAATCGAATTAAAGAATCATAATCAGAACCAAATGTAATAGAACTACAGAACGTTATATATATCTTATCTATGTACAGAACTCTATAAGATGAGTTCTATGGGCAGAAGTGACAGAATACAGTCAGAGACTTCAAAAACAGATCGAGAGAAAGAGAACACGTTATTACCACTCCCTTTCTATAAAGATTTCAAAATTATGATCTGTGATCTGTTTACAAAAAAGGATAATATATTATATTAGACATAGATCATGGAATTCGGTTTCGTAGTTGAAATTGTAATGGATTTTGTGGATAATGTAATAAAGTAATAAATGTATATAAAATGTAACAGATTTGTTACAATTGTAATAAACTGGCAACACTGCTATCTAATCTTAATTCGTTACCGCTGCCAAAATATTCTTCTTCCTCCTCCTCATATTAAAATATTTACAAATGAAGCGGTTTGCCATGGAGCTCATAGTTTATTAGGAATTTAAAAAATATATCAATGAACAATGAGCATCATTGCTATACATATTTTTGTTGACTTATTCTTTCTACCATCATCTGCTAGATCACAGTCGAATTGACAGATCATATACAGAAAGTCCAAATGGACACAGAGAGCTGGAATTATTTATTTATTTATTTGGTTGCCTTGGAAGTCTCTATTCCTGCAGGGTTATTCTGCTAATTTTATAGGTGGGCTGTAAAACATCATTTCAGCTATTAAACACTCGACCGCTACCTTCATTCTAATATAATAGCTTTAAAATAATAAAAAAAATGGAATTTTGCTAATATTTTCAGTTATTTTATGGGCTGCAGCCGCTACAGCATGGATACAACTACACGGCCGCAGCAGTCATTGTTATAGACAATCTTATAACCCTTTACAAAGGTGCCTAAAAGGGGTTTATTTTTGTATCCCTAATAATTTAAATAATCTTAGCCCTGTAATTTAAATAATCACACATACTTAAATAACTAATAGCATACTACCATTAGTTATTTTATTTATGTGTGATTATTTAAATTAATATAAAACATATAATACTAAAAGTACATTTTACTTGTAAAGAAATATTCTGATTCTTTTACTAGTACCTACAAAAAAATAAAAATGTAGGTAGTTACCTAGTAGTCATAATCGTAGATTAGGTTAGGGGCCCATTCTCAGAACGGACCCGGAACCGGGAAAGTAATAAAAAGTAGCCTATTATGTATCTTACGACTGTAAGTATATATTTAAGTGTGTTGTTAATATTTAATTTTGTACTCAATTGTTTAATAAATAAACAAAAATGTTTATTTCATGTTAAGTATGTAAAATAAAACATACAAAAAAGTTTTGAGGTTTATGATTTTTTCTTGTGTAGGATAAAAAATGTGTGCACCATGGCGGGAAAATGGTTTTCCGGTCTTCCAGTTCCAGTAGTGGTCAGGCTTGTTCTAGAGCTTGGCTTCGCCTCACCGACTTTCACGTTCCTTTTCCCGCCTAGGTACACAAAGTAAGTACTATTTAATTTTGACACTTGAAGAAAAAATAGTACTTATATGTCACTCGGAGTATAAGGCTCTTTATATGTGTTTCGCCCAGTTTACACATCCTTGATTAACGCCTCGGCTTGTAAAAGCTTCTGGCTTAACAAATAATGATCGCCTTCTACTACTATAGTAACATGATATATTCGCCGTTTTCTTTTGCACCTGACTTCGAGATCATGATTTGATAGGAGCCAATCACGCTCCTTTATTTTTTAAATCCACGAATAGCATTGCAGATATTGTAATCATGATACAGAAATCAGATGCAAAAGAAAACGGCTACTATTATTATGTGTGATTATGTGTTTTAGAATTCAATAAAGCAAATGTCAAATAGTAGGTTGTTTTGTTCAAGTATCAGACAGAAATAGTCGCACATTGTATGAAGCACGAACACTTGCTTTTTAATGGTGTTAAAAGTAATAAAACACAACTGCGCCTGTGTATTAGAATTATTTGCGACTATTTCTGGCTGATGCTTGAACAAAGCTATTAGTGATAGTTATACTGATAACAACCCAATGCACATGTGTAATTGTTTATAACCCAAGAAAGGCCTACAAGATGTTAGCTTTGTTCGGGTTCTCTAATTTAGAAAGATTCAGAAGTTGCACAGAACTGTAAACGCATTACTTAAAATCCAAAATTGTACAGAATTGGCCTGGATTCTAGATGAACCAAAACCCGCTTATATATTATACGATTGTAACGTACTCTATTGGCGTAGTTGTAAATTAAGCAGATGACAGATCACCATAATCACAAATAACCTCTAATGGCTCTAGTATCTCTGTTATTGTTAATTGATGCTTGTTGAGTTGTTGCTTCGTATTTCTCTGTGAATAAGTCGTAAATACCTGAATTTTTTAACTTTTATCTTTATCGCAAAAATAACTATTAAATTTGGACGCCGCTACTGACTATAATTTAAACCTGTCTTTTATCTCCCTTTTCCTGTTATTCTTTTTCTAGTTTCACACTGCGCAAACTCCGTTGAGGAACTTCCGGTCCTCTATGGGGAACAGAACAAAATATAAGAATTCCATTCTATAATCTTTATTTCTGTGGTAAGGACTGATTAAAAACGGTTCCCAATCGAGTCCACAATAGGCAACTACAAAATCCTGAATCATTCGCTTTAAATGCATATTTCAAAGTGCGCAGGCTTAGAACGGTCAAGGATCGGATAATTTCAGAATCCGAACAAACCTATCGACGCAATTTACCAAGGGCTATTTAAAAATGTTATTCATGAAATATTGGTTTCTATCCTCTAACACTGAAAATATTTACATTTGTATTTCTGCGAATTAATAGGATGTCATTATATGCAACAATTATATAATCAGATGAACATTTTTGTATACCCTTTCTTTTTTAACCTTGTTACTTGCAGATATGAACTATTGCCGCATACCTACCACGATATTGTAAAAATTATAATTATGAATATTGAATATTCAAATATTTATTATAATGACGTATTAATATGCTCAATCAAACTGTTAAATTAATTAAAGGCGTAAATATTTTCTTACGAGAGTAATTAATTTATAATCAAGTGTTAATATGTTAATACGTCAATATTAACTTATTTTTTTCTTACTTATATCTGTAAAATATCGAAATATATAAAAGTTGAGGTTACTTATATACATAGAATCTGGAAGAAGTTGGGAATTTCATTTCTTTTTTTTCTAATTTTCTAATTACACATAAACTTTTTCTAATTACACATACCTAAATAAAACTGGTAGCATTCTTAATATACAAGGTGTCCACCTAGTGCGCGTAAGTCCAATATCTGGGTTAATAAAAGAGATAACTTAATTTTTTTTCTACAGGGTTGTCTAATATCCCGAGCTGCACAAAATGAAAATATATTTACATATTCAGGGTGTTCAGTTTTTCCTGGACAGGTACCAACTTCGTTTTTCTAAATGGAAATATATATTTTTTATTGCTTTTTCGAACTAAACCCTTGATTTTAGTAGGACTTTCATCAGCCTTCCCTATACCTAACTTAAACTGTTTTTGAAATATTGACGGGTGAATATTGACATTTTTGCAACTTTGACACCCTATAAAATCTAAACGGTTTGAGATCAAGCAAAACGGTTTGCACATTCCTATCTTAACTTTTTATAAGCTATCGTTTGATACTAATTTCAAATGTATCCAGGAATTAAAAATTTTCCGAAAATTTTGAAAATTTTTAATTCTTAGATAAATTTGAAATTAGTATCAAACGATAGCTTATAAAAAGTTAAGATAGGAATGTGCAAACCGTTTTGCTTGATCTCAAACCGTTTAGATTTTACAGGGTGTCAAAGTTGCAAAAATGTCAATATTCACCCGTCAATATTTCAAAAACAGTTTAAGTTAGGTATAGGGAAGGCTGATGAAAGTCCTACTAAAATCAAGGGTTTAGTTCGAAAAAGCAATAAAAAATATATATTTCCATTTAGAAAAACGAAGTTGGTACCTGTCCAGGAAAAACTGAACACCCTGAATATGTAAATATATTTTCATTTTGTGCAGCTCGGGATATTAGACAACCCTGTAGAAAAAAAAATTAAGTTATCTCTTTTATTAACCCAGATATTGGACTTACGCGCACTAGGTGGACACCCTGTATACAACTAATACTGCAATCTCACATCTCACTGTATGACTCGCTGTTCATTTTAATTAATATGGCTTTCCATTATTCTCATACTAAATGGTAGTTAAAGTTATAACATCGTAGGTCGTTCCTGGGGCCCTATTCTCGAGTCGTGCGAAAAGGTTCGTATACGAAAAATGACGTCAATATGACGTAGTTTGACAGTTTTCTTGCTGTAAAGAACTGCTCGCCTGCGTAACTTTTACATCATTTTTCGCATACGAACCTTTTCGCACGACTCGAGAATAGAGCCCCTGGGCGTACTCACCACCCGAAAAATAATTATATGAGGCTCCCTCTCCCACACAAGTCTGACTTGCGGGCTCATCTATGGTGAGAATGAGGGATATAGATATTATTATTATCATTATTTAACATGTTTTTAAAAGCAGTTTTTGGTCCCATACGGTCTCATAAGCAACATTCAAATAGGCAATACAAAATGTAGCATTCCATTTAATACAGGAAAGTTGCTAAATACTTCCGGTATAACCGGAAATGTCATATATTCGGAAATATTTTAAATTCATTGTATAGGGTGTTCCCGCATATATTTTGAACTAAAATTGTCATTTTAGTACTACATAAAACAATATCATCACATCATCATATACATCTACATCAAAACCAATATCTAACAGAAAATGTAATACCACAACTGTATATAGGTATAAATTCATACCTATATATACACCGCTAAATTCCACCGGTGCATTCTAGTGTAATTAGTCGAAATAACACAGGTACGGCCTCACATTGAATAATAATAATTAGGCTTGAAACCACCAATTATGTATTTCGTTACTATGCGTTAACAACAATTAAACGGTTATTATTAAGATATATTATATATAAACAATATCCGTGCCTCTCTAGATAAAAAAATATGCTTATATCGAGAAAAAAGCATTGGAGTAATTAATTGAGTTAGACACTGATTCATTCTAATGATTACAGTTACATTATTTATTTCAGTTTAGCATAGGTGCGGTATTCAATCTAGAGTGGTATAAATGAATGAAATCAACATAAATTATTTAAAAATCATTTAAAACTTTTATGTATAGATTTTGAATTAGTTATCCATATATATTAAAACGCGTCGATTCTGTCTCACTCTAAATTCTGTCGCCGAAGTTTCAAAGCTATCTCCCCCGAGGGGCGATCGCGGAGCGATCCCCGCGGGCGTCCGGAGGATTTTTCTTCGAGACCGTACGTCGACTCCTTCTACGTCTATTTCGTCTTCGAAAATCTCGAGTCGCGTCCGTCTCAACTTCTTTCTCATTTTATCTACCGATGTGAGATGGCACTAACGAGACAAGCGCCTCCCACGAAAACTGTCAAATTAATTAAACTTCAGATAGGTTATTTTCCAACGAGAAATATTGTTAACGGAATCAATAGTACTGACTGCCAAACACTTCTGATTACCAAAATACTGAAGCGAAATGCTTTTCCAATTAGAAAAACGGTAAAAATTATTTTTTCAGGTTGATACGTACAGTTTACATACTTAAACGTCTCAAGGTAAAAATTTGACAACAGGCGTGGTAGCACAACGGGAAAGTCGTAGGATTCAAAACTTCATAAAGCTGATTTCGCGAGTTCGAGTCACGCTGGAGGCAAACTTTTTTTTTTACTTTTTAATTCCAATTATTTATTAGTATTAGTGTTTAGTTATTCTATTTCATTATCCGTAACTTTTATTCTTTCTGCACGTAAAGTTTGGAATTAATTCGTTCATTTTGGCAGTCTGTTAAATTCATCATTTTAGCTTACAAAAGTAAATATCTACAATGTTTTTGGTCCCATTGATAAAATTGATAAAAATGTTTACTGAAAAATAAATTTTACTTTCAGCACTTAAAAAATTATGATGTTTTACCATTAAGAATGGAGTACTCTTACAATTCATCAAAATATTAAGAAAAATCGTTTACTATAACTACATCATTCCAGATACAAAATTTCTTTAATATGTGTTTTAAAAATAATATTATTCTAGGTCACTCTTTTGTCACCCGAAGGGTGACCCCAGGCCGTAGGCCTGGACCCCCGGTAGGGCTTCTCCCATTTCTAGTTAGGTTTTAAATTACGGCAAAATATACAGGGTATTTGTTAGGAAATTTATATATTTGGGTACACTGTGTCCAAGATAAGAATGGCCGCTATATCGGAATCTGGGAAATGATAAGATATTAAAATTCTGTGTTGTGCTGGGCTAGATTAAGTTGGAATATTGAGACTGTATGTCAATCTTGAAAACCTAGAGCATAGACTGTTTGCACTCTTTTAAAAATGTTTTGGTCGTCTGCAAAAAGCAAGCAAATATAATACATTAATACGGATGGTAGATCATTGATAAATAAAATAAATAATAACGGGCCCAAGTTAGACCACTTGGTACCTACTCCTGAGCTTGCCAAAAATTTATCAAAACTAAAACACCTTTGTTTCAGATAGTTTTTAATTACTTAGTTAAAAGTCGGAAAGTCGTATCCCAAACCAAATGAGTTTAATTTTTTTAATAAAACATGATGATTACATTATATCATATTATGTGTATTATTGTCACATTCGTATTCTTATACAATTTTTTGGTATTGTTGCTCATATGAGGGTTCTCAGAGAGTGTCAGAGGTAACTCAGGCTAACTCAGTGGCAAAAGTAAGTAAGTTTAAACTGTAAAGTAACGTAACAAACTACACCTTGAACTACATACGAAATTCAGTAATATAATAGGTAATTCTAATGTGTCGAAATCGCAGACTTCGATGTATGATCAAATTTTTTATGCAGTTTCAATTTATAGTTTTCATAACTGTTATGTCTATCATTTATTACATATTCCTTAAAAAATAATAAAATAAACAGAAATAAGCATTATCCAGTGTTGGAAAATGATTATATGAATGCATTAGTTCCCCAGCAGAAAATATGGCAAAACATTGTTGGTCCCCACGCAACTAAAAGTGACGTTTTCGATACGATGCTTTTAAACCGGATCTAATACCTAATTTGCATTCGACCACCGAAAATAGAAAATAAATCCACTGGTCTAGATTTCAGTAAGTTTACGAAGGACTTGGTATAACAGAGCAAAACGTTTTACTTCCTGCGAAGAAAAAGATAATTATTTTCGAAGTTTTTTCTGGGAACGGAAGTGACCGATAAATGAGAGAACAATTAAAATGTAGGTAATAATAAAATCTATTTTTTAAACATGACCGTCAAAGTATAAACCGTGGAGAGGTCATTCATCGATGATGCGTGGATTTTATTGATCAGTGATTTCGTGACATTGCCTTGCAGCCCAGTGAAAGTCATTCAACCTTAAATAATTGTACAAAATAGAACTCGTCTGTGTCGTAGGTACTTATACTGTGTCTGTGCTGCACTCGTTCCTTTCTTAATGATCCTTCACATGGGAAATACTAGTTAAAGAATTTCTAGGGCAAATATAAATGTCTGAACGTTTTATCGTTAATTCCTTCGTAATACTTTTTTGCCAGAATGAAAAACGCATTTTATAATTTAGGAGCAAATTTTCCATGATTCACATTTGGTGAGAATAATGCAATTGCTTCCTTTGTCTAGTTATGTTCTTCAAAAAAGTCGACGATATATATTTTTTAAAAATCCTGTAAGGAATAGATTATTTCATTAATTACCTATTTATGATGTAGTCTTATTGGGTTGTAGTGACCAAATCCACACCAAACTGTTCAATTTTTTGTTAAAATTTCTTTCTTCAGTTACACGTTATGTATAATTAGAGAAATAATTATGAATATAGTTAAATAAAGTTTGGTGGATATGTAACCGTCAAGATGTAGGTATAAACATTTGAAAGTGAAAATTGAGTAAAAAAAGAAATATTTAGTTTAAATAAAGAGCCAAAGAGAATTATTAAATTTAAAACGATGAAATGTACTGTTGGAATGATTCTACGTTATATCAAAACTATTTTTCGATTTAGTATTAGTAGTGTATTTATTCGCCTTCAACCCAGAGGTCGTGGATCCGGTTGTTTATTTTGCCGGAAAATTTTTAATGAAATTATCTACTCGTATATCGCAGAGATGGGTTAGAAACCATCCTGGCGTGCGGCATAAGATGTCGACTTGGTGTTAATGTGAGAGATTATGTTTGGACTACGGCCTATACTGAGTAATAATATGCCGCCCCCTCTCCTGAGCTAATCTTTTTGAATAGAATGAGGAGTAGCTATAGTATTATTATTATTATTATTATTGTTATTATTATTATTATTATTATTATTATTTTTATAATACTTTTGCATAGTTCTTCAAAAAAAAAAAAGAATAACTGATTAATCACTGAATCCCAAAAATATGACAAATAAAATATGAATGGCAACATATAGAAAAAACGTACCTATTTAATATTTATTCATAATTTTATATTAAGAAATTGTTTTGAAAAAAAACACAGTTCTCATGTAGACATTTCAAGAAATACATAGTAAACACTCTATATAGGTACTAGTATTTTGGCTCATTAGGCCTTTCTCAATAGAGTAAATGTCTATTACTGGGAGTCTATTACTTATGTCTCTATTGAGAAAGGCCTAATAAGCCGAAATACTAGTATATAGAGTGTTTTCTGTATGATGTATGATGTATGTCATTTAGATGTTGAAACATCTAAATGACAACTATGTTTTTTTCGAAAGAATTATTTTTGTGATGTTTCATAAAGAACCATCCGCTTCCAGTATCCAGTTGATTTATATTAAGTGTTTTTAATTAAGATGTTAGCGGCCTTGATCTTAATTGGTTGTTTTGGTTTTGCAAACTGCCAACTCACTCTGCAGAAATAACCATTAATTCCTCAATTTTTTATAACTTCAAATAATCAATTTTGAATCAAATATATCATCAAGAATACAATGAATTTTTCAGTAAATTTTAATTTGAATAAGAGAAAGTGACTTTTGAAATATAAGTATACTAATGATATAGCGTATTTGTTAAAATTAATAAATTAACTACTTGACTACTAAGTTTAACTTCTTGAAATAAGATGAAATATTAAAACTGAATATTCCTCTCTTAAAATTTGTACCTATATATGTAGGTTAAATTTGTGTGTAGTTCGAAGATTTTTACGATAAATCAAGATTATGGTTTTTCAAATTCACAACTTTTCAACCCATACTGAGTAGGCCGTATTTGATGATGTATATTTTTTTAAATTATGGAAATATTCATTTTTGCTAAATCTATAACAATAATAATAATAATAATAATAATAATAATAAAATGAAGTGAAACTGTTTGTTACTCTACTGAACTACAATGTTTTTTGATTAGTCTACAATTAATGACAGATAGACCAAATTACTGCCACTACTTATATTTAGATTTTTAACTGACAACTGAGTAGATCTCATTGGTCACGTAATCGATATATCGTCTCTATTTTAGAAATAATACAAATTTTAGGTTCTAACAATACTTTATATTTTTCTATAAATTTCATCACTACTTACTTTTCAAAGGTTCAGTATTCATTTCAGCCCATTTTTCTTTTAAAACCTTTAAAATGCAAATCAAATCTGCAAAATACCTACCTATGTCAATAGTAAATGTAAAAATAGTGATATATTCTGTAGATTCCACCATAAAGATAAGTAAGTACCTCGAAAATGACCAATCAATTGCTAATGGATTTACAGTTTCATAAAAGTGTCTTTAATATCAATAATCAGAATATTGATTATACCACAGGAATTAATTATAACCTTGATACGTTGTCGATAACTTGTATAAATGAAAATGAAATTGAAGAAGCTACCAGATTGTTAAAACCGCGAAGGTTTCTGTTGGGGTGCATGGCTTATCATCTTATTTCTTCAAGGTCTATGCACATATATTAAAGAACCCACAATTTTTTGAATGTAGCCCTGAGATATAAACTGTTTCTAGACAACCTAAAAATTAGCCACATAATACATACCAATATATAAAAGTAGTACCTAACATTAAATATGTTCTATATTGTCGAAAATTTTAGTAAAGTTATGGATATAAAAATTTCTGGTTACATAAGTATAGCTATACTTCATTGTAGTTTCTTTAATAATAAAAAACAGGAAATCAGAACTACTCAAAATAAAGATTGAAAGTGTAGTATCTAGACAAACTTCTTTAAGAGTCCATTCACTAGGTCGATATAAGCCCTAAATCGGCGTTCGTCCCGTGTCTAATTATAAAAAAACTATAAAAGATAGCGAATTTTAGTAAAAAAGTATTGAAAGATAAGACTTTAATCTAAGTCCCTATAGTAGTAATTTTTGGTATTTCTTTTTATTTTTAAAATTCCAGGCAAACAATCTTGTACTAAAATAGCGTATTTTCAAAAATTATTTTCTCTAAAATACATGTATTAAACAAAAATTTGCTACTATAGGGATCTAGTTTATCTTTTGATCTTTCCGGTGATATATAATTTATAACATTAAAAAGAAATTTTGTTGCAATTATAAGACAAATCCGGTACCCCTGCAATGAGCGCTAACTTTATTTCCATGTGCCTTTTTTACTTCGGCTTTACGTGCACCTCCGAAATCTTAATAATTCGATAGTTGGAATATATAAGTCTCCACCCATTGGCCACCCATCCTCTCAATCCGACCCAACATTCATGCCTGTCAAATCTACAGAGAATGGATCCTTAAGATTTAATCTTTATTTTGAATAGATCTGGTTTCCTGTTCTTTATTATTTTACAGGTCGTGTAAATCCCAAAAGAAACTACAACGAATCATACTGCTGCACCACAAATAAGTTATAATATCTCAGCTATTAGAGTTATAGTAGTTATCTCAACAACATGATTTTGTCGGTAAGAAGTCGAAGGCAAACCTTAACATTTTCAGTGACTTCTTAGGTGATGAAAAATCTAAAAAAAATCATGGTTGATGTCATGTCTACAGTGATTTGGGAAAGACATTGGAGAAGCTAAATCTTACATTCCTAATCACTAAGTTATATAAGCATTTTCGTTTGTCAAACATTTATTTTATATCTAGAAATCGTACTTAGTGAACAGGAATCAGTTTGTTAGATTCAACAATCAGGTGTCGGATGGATATGTGTAGAGTGGCTCAGGGTTTAATATTGCGACCGTTTTTATTCATTATGTTGCATCTTAAAGGACATAAAAGGCCAAATTACAGGTTCAAATTACCTGTTATATGCAGATCATTTGAACTTGATTTTAGTAACAGATTGTTTACATTTACAAGAAGATCTGTATTAAATAATCCTGTACTGTGACAAAACCTACCTCGCAATTACTGAAGGCAGATACAAGTTTGTGCCTTTCACAAGAAGCAGATCTAATTTTATGTATGTTACCATATTAACGGTGTGTTTGTGTCCACAAAAGTGTTAATGAAGATGCCATCACTATTAAATTATGGTTACGAAGATTATTTAAATTTATTTGTAATTTATGGACAATGTGATAAAGTTATAACAAGAACTTACGATACATTTGCTGATAGATGTCCCCATAAACATAAACCATCACGATATGCTGTAAGAGGTATTCTTGAAATTCTGAAAGTTTCTCCCAGTTTACACAACCTCGGCTGACGCCTCGGCTGTGTAAGCTTCTGGGCTCAACAAATAATGTTCGCCTTCTACTCCTACAACTTAATATACTATTTTCTCCGGTAGATTTAAAAGTGTTGCTTAGCAACCCATTCATTTTCACCCTAGTAATGAAAATGTATTTTCACCCTAGTAATTTATATCAAAACAAACGTCTTTTAAGACAGTTTGAGAGAAAATGAAATTTGAATGTACCGGATACTTTATGCAGTGTGTAGATTAATGTACCTGATACTTGATATATAAGATTCAAGACAACGGTGTAGGTAGTAGGTAGGTAATAGGTAGTAGGTTTTCTACTGTAGGTACAATAAATGTTGGATATTTTTCTCTAAGTATGTCGTGCGGTATTAAAAAAATTTCTATTAATATTATCATTATTATTATTAAATATAGTATAATGTCTAACATTATTATTGTGAGAAGTGAACTGTAAAGTAGAAATAAAGGTCGATATTTTTTGTAGTACCTAACTCATCCTCTAAATAAATATTTCTTTTTCTGTAAAATAGATTAAGTGCTTGAACTTGTTCTAGATATTTTCTATTATGTCAAGGTAGCATCGTGGTTAAATAGCAATACTGCGGAATACAGATTTATTGATTAAAGACGATTAAAATGAGACGATTTTTAGATTTGTTTATAACGCGTCTGCATTCATTTGACAATTTTCCTATAGTTTTGAAACAAAATGATATATTATTTAAGTATGTTTGGCCTAAGAGCGAATACCAAATATTTTCTATTTTTTAAAATATATTTTATCTGATTAATTAATTTAGTATATTAAAGGATTTATGTTTGAAAAATTTAATGAATTTGGATTTGAGAGTAATTTTTTAAATAGAAGAGATGATTTAGCTCTAAAATACAACATATCACCCGTTGCTTTCACTTTAAAGTGAAATAAGTCGCAACAAAGTAGGCTTACTGGAAAGTGAGCCTAGAAAGACAAATTAGAGCTTGTGATAAGCTTTATTTACATTTATTTACATTAAAGGGATAATTGTTTAATCAGTTTAATTTGATAATAAAATTATTGGATTTTAAGACAACAAAAACATTATTTATAAAAAATAACAACCAACGGATGTTTATGAATCTTTTTTCGAAATCGGCAGTAAAGAACGAGAAATAATCTGTAAAGTAGTCCGTTGTTTTACAATTTTTCAAGTAAGTGGAGTGACAGATAAACGTCAAATTAACACACAAACGCTGTGCAGTATTTGTGGCATAATTTTGTATCTTTAAAATGTAAGTAAATGCAGTTTCCTCGATTTGGAAAAAACATAATGTGTACCTAGATACTAAAGTTTCTTTGTACCCCTCATGTGGTTTATCTGCTTCGGCCCTACAGCCCTCTGCAAATAAAATCCACACAAATTGGTAACTATTCCATCTCGGCATGGACTAATATTTAAAAAACGTAAATATTAATGACAGTTGGCAAATATAGAAAGTATATACCGGGTTTCCCATTTCATTTGACTAATGGCAATTAACATGGGCTATTAGCAGAGATAAGTACACTATTATTAGTAAAAGCACAGTGCATGTAATAAATAAAAAATATGTTGCTTGTTGATTAAAGCTAAAGATAAGCATTATAAAGATTTTTTTTTGATAAGCAAATTTTGTGACTTTCAAAAATAATAACTAGGTAGTGACCTCCGATCAAATATGTATAGATAAGTAATTGCCTGTTTGTCAGTATATAAAATAATGTGACCAAGAATAACAAAAAACATAACCTCAATTTCATGAAATTACCTGTCACAGTGCCCAACGGCATGGGCGGCTATGTTTTAAGGGGTGAAAATAATAATTATAAAACTGAAAGTACAAATTAGAATATTTTGTTTTACTAAATACAAAATTTAAGATTTACATGTTCAAGAACAACAATTTATACACATATGTGTATAATATTTACTACACTATTTATAATAGTATTTAATATTTACTATTAAAAAACAATTGTAAAATCATTGACGATCCCTCTCGCGATCGCCGATTCTACGTTTATGCATGGCTACTTACCTGTGTAAACCACGCCCATTGGTGACAGTCTCAAAATCCCTAACAATTTCGGCGGTAAATTAAAATGGCATTTTTTGATTGGACCAAATGCTTGGGCACTAATGTAAACAAAAAGCCATTGCTTTAAATATTGTTGGTCACAAAACTGTGTTGCTATTATTTGTCTATATAATATTTGGTCGGATGTAGTGACAATGAACCATATTTATTCGAATAAGTAAACACTAATAATTTATAATTAATGAAAAAGTAAAAAAAAAGTTGTCTCTGGCGGGATTCGAACCTGCAAAATCTTGCGGTTCAGTTCGAAACACAGCCGCTTAATCAACTAGACCACCTGATGACGTTTAAAAATGTTTCTTAAAACAGTTATGTAAACTACACCCATTAACTTAAAACGAATTTTTATTGATATTTTAATTAAAAAAGCATTTCGCTTTAGTATTTTGGTAATGAGAAGTGTTTGACAGTTAGTACTATCGATTCCGTTAGCAATATTTCTCATAGTGTGCCCTGGGAATATAAAATTCAATGAAATGTAATAGCCCATGTTAATTGCCGTTAGTCAAATGAAATGGGAAACCCGGTATGTGAATTTTCATCAACATATGAAACTTCCTTACGCTTAAATGACAGGGTCGCATTTGCCTCTCAGAAACGACTTATGTTGGTAAGCCCTAACCACCATTCAGTGCTGGATTGAGTGAAACCTAGAAAACGAGCGAAATTAGCTAGGGCGACAGTGAACATCAACCGTTGTTAATCTCTCACATTTACACCAAGCCGTCATTCTTCCATCCTAGGTACACATACCAGAATGGTAGTCACCTCATTCCTGCGAATAGGTCTTAATATACAAATAGACAAGACAATTTAATTAAAAATTCTTCGAACTCTACCTCTAATACATTTTGCAACATCGAAAGTCACAAAACCTTATTTGTTTGAAACATATTAAAAGTAATTTAATTACTATCTAATGTGTCATTTTTCATAGTTTCAAGTTCGAATGCTTACAGTGTTCCGCCTTCATAATCAAATAGAATATTAAACAGTTAAAATTTATTAAGTACTAATCATTAATTAATATATTTCCGTTTTGCTTGGCTCGTTTTCTGAAATTAATTAAAACCGATTTGTCTGAATTGAATGTCTTATCCTTATTTAGATTCAGCCTTATGATTTCAAAGAACCCAAGAGCTACAATAAAAATTACAAGAATTTTTATATTGACAACATTATTGGCAATTAAACTAAGATTAGATCAGCCGGCCAGAATGGGAATGGGGTCAATTCAAGGATACTGACCCATCTCCTTAAAGGATAATTGTTGACGTCATGTTCTATATATTCAGTGCACCTTTTAATTGAACAAGATGTAATAGAGAGAGAGCAGATATTTAAAATATCACAGAAAAAATGTTTATAAAGCTTGTATACGAGTCATATACCTATACAATTATAAACATATTATTAATTTTTTTTTAAAATATATTACTAATTAAGAATAATTCTTTTGTATCCTACACTGTCAAGAAAATCCTATTTTCATTCTCCCCCCTACGAAAATATATTTTTTTATTTTAAATAGGCAAGCGAAAGCGAATGTTAACATACTAGGTTATCGGTTGCTATAGGTAAGTATGAAAAACTTTCGTGCCCTGGACATGGCCCTGGACGACGAAAAAATAAAAACGTCAAATTATTAATGTCAAATGTTTATTTAGAGTGGAAATTAAATGTAAAATTAAAATAAAGATAAAACAAGCGTTCATCTTGAGCCTTTTTTGGCCGGACTTGCGTATAACGATTAACAAATGTTACCCAATCTTCTGTTACTACAAATCTTCTTTGCACATTATCTTTTGTAGTAAGAATCTGCACTAACATAACACAATTTTTATACTCCACGTCCTTCACTTTTAGATTATAGGTATATAACTCTCAGTTCGGCATGCCCCAGCTACTCCAAAAATCGCTACCACTTTTTTCATTAAATGTATTTCATCAGAAGCTTCTAACAAAAATTTTGTTATATAATCCTTTGTAAATACCTGAGATTTTCGAGGATGATATCCTTCATTTTTCCTTTTTATAAATGCCTTCAAGCGGCCAAATTTCGAAATATCCTGGTTCTTATTTCATGAAATAGTCAATTTCAACATTGAGTATTCTGACCATAATGTAGCACGAGGCAATGTTTTTGATTTTTCTAAGAAACATACTAATAATACATCTTTCGTTATTGTGGACACATATTTCGTTGTACACCAATTGATGAAATTTTCATAGACTTGATTGTAACTGCTAATTGGTGCTTCTTCAATGGAATTCATTTTTAACTAAATTTTAGCCAAATATTAAACTTAAAAGACGTGTATTCTTATCAACTTTATATTGAAGAATAATTATTTGATAACTGTCAAAACATACACAAGAGACTTGTGTATGTGTCAAAATATTGTTTTTTGTTGACATGAATGTCACCAAAGTAACGTTAACAACACACTGATACTACTATTTTTGTGGCAATAAACCGGCTTATACCCATTCTATTACAGTCTACAGAGGATTTTCAGCATTTTTAAATTATGTGTTTTATATAAAATCGAGGGAAGAATGAAAAGTTTACATTACACGCTTGCAAAAGCCCTTTTAGGTGCTCGGAGGTATTTAAATATTTATTTAAAGTACGAGGTGCGAGGTGTATTTAAATACACCTCGCACCTAAAAGTAAGCTTTCACAGCTAGGAGTGTAAATAACTATTGTTATAGACCCTAATAAGACGTGCAAATTTTCTCTACTCCAACTATTTAACCCTTAATATGGTTACTCCCGGTGTTAACTCCCTTATTTGATGTTTTGAGAGTAACCGACAACAATCGTGACAAGATATACCTAACATTTAGGATATTATATGTATTTTTAGAATGACAAGGATAAATACCTAAAAGAATAATGTAATATGTACATGAAATTAAAATGTAGGTATACCAAAAACTCAAGCTGAGGCATCAGTACAAAAAGTTTACACATGACAGTATTAAAGGGATTCCCAACATATATAATACAATTTTTCAAGGAACGACAGGTTTACTCTTTAAGTATGGATTAAAATATATTTATGTCCAGTAACTTTATAGACATTAAAAAATATATTTATTTATTTTTATTTATTTATTTATTACATAGTGAAATGGGCAGAGGACGAACCTGTAAAGCCCATATTACAAAATAACTGTGTAAGTCTTATAATTGCAGAAGTATAACAATAGCAGTAAATACAAATACATACATAATCAACATAAAAACCACATATACCACAAGAAAAACGATTATGAAACATAGAGAAAAATAAACAATAAATGAGATAATTTGGAGGTTGTAGCGGAATTAACTGTTTCTTAGCCATTGGTCGAGTCTGTTTTTAAAACAAGATACGGACGGAGCACTAACAACATTTTCCGGGAGTCTATTCCAAGTATCGAACACACGGTTAGAAAAGAAGCACTGACGCACAGTTGTCTTAAGTTCTCTTTCTTGAGTTTGTAATGGTGACCACGGAGATGTTCATTGTTGTTTAATTTAAGAATATTGCTTAACTCTGGGATCATTTCATGAAGTATTCGATAGGTCAGAATTAGGTCTCCACGAGTCTTACGACTTTCAAAAACAGGCAAATTAGCGATTTGTAGTCTTTGTTCGTACGATGGTCTCACACGGCCAAATGGTAAACGGGTTGCCCGTCGTTGCACTGATTCCAGTTGTTGCACATCGCGCATAAGGGTAGGGTGCCACACCTGTCCACAATATTCCATGATCGGTCTTGTATAAATTGTGAAAAGTTTTGAAAACATTTCTAGAGATACGTTGGTAAAAACTTTATGAAGCAAGAAATTTGATCTGTTTGCTCGCCTTGTAACATTTGTTATAAGCTGAGACCATGTCAGATCCTTTGTTATTGTCACGCCTAAATCAACATGACTTTCGACAGACACGAGTTCTATATTATTAATGTGATACCTTAAATTTGGGTTTTTTCTACCCATGTGTAAAACAACGCACTTGTCTATATTAAGGGGAAGTAGCCATTCGTTGCACCATTTATGTGTCCTATCTAAATCTTCTTGAAGCTGTTGATATGATTGCAATGGGTTGCCGTAAAGTTTTGTGTCATCCGCGTAGCTTGCAAATTTAGATTTCATCGATACTGCCAAGTCAGAAGTATATGCCAGGAAGAGAATAGGTCCCAAAACAGAACCTTGCGGGACACCACTTAAAACAGGATATTTAGGCGAATGTGCGTCACCAACCCGAACAGAAAACTGTCTATTAGAGAGAAAAACTTGTATCCAGTCCAATAGCAATCCTCGCACACCAAAATGACGCAATTTAAGAATAAGCCTCTGTAGTGGGACACGATCAAATGCTTTGGAAAAATCTAAGTATACTATATCAATTGGTATCTTGTTATCAAAGGAAGAACTCCAGTCATTAGTTGAGATAAGAAGGTTTGTTAGCACTGACCGATTAGGGATAAAACCATGTTGTTCATTAGGTATTATCTTTTCAGATACAAGGAAATTTATAAGTTTCTTTGATATTATTCGTTCCATAATTTTGCCAATGATTGATGTTAAACTAATCGGTCGATAATTAGACGAGCATAGTTTATCTCCTTTTTTATATATAGGGGTAACAGAGGCCAACTTCCAAGCGTCCGGGAGGGTAGAGTTTTGAAAAGAGCTATTCATAATATTTGAAAGAGGAGTCAGTAAGTTATTTTTACATTTTTTGAGGAAGATAACGTTATATCCATCAGGTCCAGGTGAGGATGAGTTTTTTAAGTTAATTATTTGCTGTTCAATATCTTCAGGCGAGAAATAAATCGATGTTATATAATTTGGATTTTCTTGGGTTAAAATTTGAAGTTCATTTGGGATAGGTGGCTCAATGGTATACACTTTCGTAAAAGTGTCAGCCAGAACACTCGCCGCTTGTAAATTACTTTGACAGATCGATCCATTTTCCTTTTTCAATAATGGTACGCCAACAGTGGAGTTAAGATGTGACCTAACGTATTTATGCAACCGTTTGGAGTTTTCATTTGTAGCGAGAGTAGAAACGTATTGGTCTTTAGCATTTTTTATGATTTGGGACAGTCTGTTTGAGAAACGCCTGTGTACAATATAATCCTCCTGGTTCTTACTGTTTCGAAACTTGGTCCATAGGCGCTTTTTGTGTTTAATATGTGCTAGAACGTCTTGATCAATCCATGGTTTCAGTTGGTTACATTTAATCTAAGTGTTTGAAACCACTAGGTACTATTATCGGAATTACGACCGGCGCATCCGGCAATATTTTAAATTTAACGTTAAAACGAACCTGTCTATGGTACAATATATAATGTCGCCCAACTTTTAGTGTATTCATAGGATGCGCTTTCGCATCTTATTAATATCGTTTCCATTTACTTACTTAACCATATCTGTAAGTATATCGCAGGCAGTGGTACACAACCCTATGGTAGGAGAAAAAATACACAAAATAACATATAGAGCCAACATTTTATTATTTTATTTAAAACGAAATTGCTGCAGGTATATACTATTATATTAATTGGTTTTGCCATTAGTAAAAAATATGAGATAAATAATTGATGAGTGGTATTCTTCCTTTATAAGCATATACGAAAACGGTAATATATTAAATAATATATGACCTATTACCTTAAGAAAGAGATAAACAACAATAATTATAGGATATTACATTTACAAATATAATTTTATTACATCATAGAATAATTTTATAAGAAGCAGTCAATATGAGAATTAAATCTGCAATCTTTTGAATGTGTTTATGCTTGGATATATCCTTCCTGAATACCTACAATGACTTTATACTTTATTTATATAAAAACTTGAAGTAAATTGCTACAGTTAAATTTCCATTTGCTTATGTTTTATAAAACACTTATTTTTTTACATTTTTAACAATATACTTTATGATAATTAGACATAAGAAAATAAGAGTATAAGTATAAAATGCCCTGCAATCTTTGTAAAAAATAAAACTTGTCAAATGTGTTGCGAAAATAAATTAGTTTCTTGTTCCTGCTGAGTGTGATATTAGAAATACAGTGAGACGTACAGTAATTATAATGATGTCAGTGAGACAAATTTAATTTTTGTGTGGCTTAATATTATTATTTGCTAATAGTTCACATGGCTTTCTGAACAAAACACACCCTTTTTTTTCGAAATATGTAGATGCAACATTAAGTAAGAAAAGCAAAATTAAACTGATGTCAAATGATAAAAGAACATTTAGCATATTACATACAAAAAAAGATACAATACACATATCTCAAAAATGGATGCGTGTATAACATGTTCTACAGGGTGTCCACCTAGTACGCGTAAGTCCACTACCTGGGTTAATAAAAGAGATAACTTAATTTTTTTTTCTACAGGGTTGTCTAATATCCCGAGCTGCACAAAATGAAAATATATTTACATATTCAGGGTGTTCAGTTTCTTCATTTTTTTAAATGGAAACCTATATTTTTTATGGCATTATCGAATTCTACGTAAAAAATTAGTGGGACTTTGTGCATAACACTGCTATTGAAATATTGATAGTTTTCGAGATATTTGACTTTTAATTTTTTTTTTCTTATGTTTCGTCACTTCTAATAGTTGACATAATTATGGTTGTATGACAGCTAGAAATTATTTTTTTTCAGAAACTGTAGAGTGAAGATGGCTCTTTCGAAAAACGTATCAAAAGTTGACCTGCGATATACAGGGGGCAACAGAAATCGTGCCAAACCTGATGGTTTAAAATTTAAAAAATCTCGACTTTTTCAAATGGAACACCCTGTGTTTTATGATTTCATTAGATGCCTTTCTGTAGACTCTACAATTTTATAATAGCTTTCCCTATACCTAAGTTGCGTAGTTTTTGCAAAAAACCCACTTTTATGAAAAATACCCGATTTGCGCACTCCTTTGACGGAAAAAATATTGTAAGGCTATTTATTTTTTAAAATGTATTAGTTTACACTTCTTAAAATAAAAATAACTGAAAAATTTAGATAATTTCAGTTTAATAAACAAGTCTTTATGGAAAGTTACCATTTATTTGTAAATAAAAGTAAAAAATCATAAAAGCTCTACATGTAATTAAGAATTAGCAAATTGTGGTTTCTGCTGTTGAAAATCCAAAAATATTAGTATCAGAAAATCAGTAGAAATCTTGGAGTTTTCAAAAGCTCGACAAATAAGATATTGAAGAAGAAGTTTCATACGTATCATATTGAAAACCAAACGGTGTTACCGTAGTTAGAAAAATTATTAGTGAAATGGATGAATATACATAGAGTATTGAAAAAAGAATACGCAATACTCATACAAGCAAGCTAACCTAAAGTAAATGCTCAAAATGTCCACCGTTGTTTTCAACACAAAGCATTAATCTACGACGAAAATGAATGTGAACATTTCTTAACATTTCGGGCGTTATGGTTAGAAACTCATTTTGGATCTTTTCTTTCAAGTCTTGCATACCCGTTGGTGGTACTTCGTATACTCGCTCCTTGATATAACCCCACAAGAAAACGTCCAGAATATTTAAATCAGGCGAACGTGCAGGCCAAGGAACTGGACCACCACGACCTAACCACTTATTTGGATATACGTGGTTTAGGTGTTCTCTAATCTGAAATATGAATAGATAATAGGAAAAGTACTACAACAATAAAATAATCACAGTACCGCCAAAGTGGAATGTGGAGGGGCACCATCATGCTGAAACCATTGTTGAACCAAATAATCAGCGGGCATATTCTGTAGCTGTAGAAAGGGAAGTTCGTTTTGCAAAAAATGCAAATACACATTGGCATTTAAATTGCCTTCAAAAAAGTACGGTCCAACAATATGTTCTCCACAAATTCCAGCCCACACGTTCACTTTGAAACGATGCTGATTATCTAGTACCCTCAATAATCTTGGATTATTGTCAGCGTAGTGATGAAAGTTGCGACGATTGGGTAAGCATGTGTTTGAAAATGTTGATTCGTCAGTAAACAAGACATTCATAAAAAAGTTTGGACTTTCCTGAATTTTATCCAATGCCCAGTGGCAAAATTGCAGGCGGTTTAGGTGATCTTGAGGTAACAGTGCTTGATGGTTTTTAATATGATACGGATGAAAATTATTCTTCTTCAGTATCTTGTTTGTCAAGCTTTTGGAAACTCCAAGATTATTACTGATTTTCCTGACACTAATATTTGGATTTTCAACAGCAGACGCCACAACATTAAACTGAATATCGTCATTGTTACCGTCATCCTCCTGGTAGTTTTCTCATAATTCGCATTTGCTGTTCTTTCAAATCTTTCTTTCACATTTTCAAAACAGTCAGCACGTGGAAATCTCTGTAAATCTGGATTATTTGCTTTGTAAATACGTGCTGCTAGCAAACAATTTCCATGAGCTTCTCCTAAGGCATAAACCATTTTCACTAATTCTTCTTTTGAATAGTTCATTGTATGCACGCTTAGTACTTACTCTAAACTCGTACGTGAATATTCAGTAAAAGAAGAAATGACATGTAAACTGATTGTCACAAATTTTATTGCGTGACAGACGCTCACTGCGTTTTTCCCGAGAAAGGAACGTGCGCAAATCGGGTATTTTTCATAAAAGTGGGTTTTTTGCAAAAACTACACAACTTAGGTATAGGGAAAGCTATTATAAAATTGTAGAGTCTACAGAAAGGCATCTAATGAAATCATAAAACACAGGGTGTTCCATTTGAAAAAGTCGAGATTTTTTAAATTTTAAACCATCAGGTTTGGCACGATTTCTGTTGCCCCCTGTATATCGCAGGTCAACTTTTGATACGTTTTTCGAAAGAGCCATCTTCACTCTACAGTTTCTGAAAAAAAATAATTTCTAGCTGTCATACAACCATAATTATGTCAACTATTAGAAGTGACGAAACATAAGAAAAAAAAATTAAAAGTCAAATATCTCGAAAACTATCAATATTTCAATAGCAGTGTTATGCACAAAGTCCCACTAATTTTTTACGTAGAATTCGATAATGCCATAAAAAATATAGGTTTCCATTTAAAAAAATGAAGTTGGTACCTGTCCAGGAAAAACTGAACACCCTGAATATGTAAATATATTTTCATTTTGTGCAGCTCGGGATATTAGAGAACCCTGTAGAAAAAAAAATTAAGTTATCTCTTTTATTAACCCAGATATTGGACTTACGCGCACTAGGTGGACACCCTGTATAATAATTGGAAGGAGATGCTGAAAACAACTACTCCACGATCTGCAGAAAAGCAAAGATCGTTATCTGTCTGTCAATTAGACAATAATTGTCAGACAGGTAGTAGCAAAGACCCAAAGAGGGCACTGCAGTGTATTTCACTGTATCTCGCCACTACAAACATGTTCTATAATATTTTCGAAAGAAAATGTTTCTAAGTTGAAAAAATTTTACTTTAGAAACCTTTTTTATTCCCACATTTTAAAACTGAAATAAAAAAATAATAATAAATTCTCCATATTATGAAATATTATGACAAAATAAACGTCTTTTCTGTAATTACATTTTTATCCATAATGGAGCCTAGGAATCATACACCGGTTTCTACACTCACCTTATAGTTTCGAAAAACACCCAATTCTATTGAATTGCAACTATTAAGATATCTAATTACCTAGTAATAATAGTAAAAATCATCTTGCTAGACAGGGCCCGTTTCAATCAGCTAACTTAATATAAGTAATCACTGACGTCTACACCTTTATTGAAAACCACGCGGCGTACTTTCATATATTTGATAAATGATGACAAATAACCAGTGACAAGATTTATGTTTCCTTAGAGTGGGTAGAACCTTGCTCGCATGTATGGTGCTCTACAGGAACTAATATAAAATACATATCGATGAGGTTAAGATAATTAATTAAAAATGCACATCTTCACATGAACACAAATATAGTATGTATAATAAGGATATTCACAAATTAACTATAACCCAAGTCAATAATAATGTAAAAAACATTGTTTTGTATGCGCTACAATTTGCATAATCAGCCACATATTATTATTTATATATTAATATTAATTCGTGGGAATATTTATCATAAGTTAAAGGTTATGTGTAAAAATGGGTCAGGTACACTATGTTTACTTTATTTTTTTCTATAATCGCAATGGTTTCTGTATTTGTTATTTTGGGATAATAAAATATACATTTCTATCCGCGCGAGCAAATATTTGCTTTAACGTTTATATAATTATTGTAAATTTACACATATAGCTTGCTTCACATTGATAATGAAAATACTAGTCTTAGAATTCGGACGGTACGAGAATAATTCGATTTTAATTTAATTTCTACCTTATTTTAAAAATGTTACCTATTATGTAAATACTTCTAAAATGCATACCGTATATTTACATCTTTCTTGATCACAGTAAAACCAGTTTATTACTAACCTAACTGCTACATGGCAATTTGGGAGAAAATAAAAATGTATCATACACATGGTGTATAACATCATATGTAGGTATACACATTTATTTATGGAAATTAGGCGAAAAATAGATATAATAGAGAATATCAAAAAAGTGATAATAATAATGATGCATCTCAATAGGAGTTTGCATCCTAGGTCCTCCGTGCAACGGTGGTACTTCCCTAGTCATCGGGGAGGCCGTGACCTCTTGAGTTTGGAGGGTCTCCACAGCAGAATGGTACTGGATGGAGCCTGCAAGGTAATCAGAAGTTCGGATCCCTTCCTCTGTATGTTCCAAGACCACGAAAATGCTAGTTGGGAATCAGCACCCTGAAAATCGATCATGTACTGTGTACTCGAAGATATACTTTTTAAAAAATATATACAATGTGGGGAATGACCTTGCGGATGAAAATCCGGAGGGCTCCATTAAATTCGTAATTGCAAAAAAGAATAAAAAAATATTTTCCGATTATTTTCAATTATCGTAAAAAAACTATTTTTTGTGTTTAACTTGCGATTGTGATACCATTTTTTAATATTTTTTAAAAATTTTTACACCAGCCGAAAGCCTAATCATTGGTAGATTTGAACGGTATTTGCAAAAAAAGCATTTTGTTAATACAGAATTTGTCAGATTATTTAAAAGGAGGTGCGGTACCAAAACCGAGGTGAAAATTTCAGCATCGAGAAAATTTTTGAACGGTTGAAGATAGACATATGATTAATCGACGAAAAATGTGCCCAAAGAAGTGGGAAAATTTTTGGTGAAAAGAAATTTTCACTAGTGGTAACGGTTTTCCGAGATAGGATTTTTTTTTGTGAAACGCCAACGCGCGCTAATCGCAGCCGTTTCAACGGACGCGCTGTATTACGCCTTGGCCGGGCAACATAACATCGTCCTTGTTATAACGGTGTTACAACCTTATAATATGTTGCTCCTTTTTCTGTGTTGTAAATTTTTCTGTGACTGAATTATGTAAATTTGTTTTTTATTTTTGTATTAATATAATCATACCATTCCAAACATATATATATGTTTGGAATGGTATGATTATATTAATACAAAAATAAAAAACAAATTTACATAATTCAGTCGCAGTAGTTACGTTATAAAGTATTAGGATAAAACCTAATTAAGACTAACTTAATCTAAATTTAGATTAAGATAGACAACTACAATTTCTAGTACATCCATGGAGTTTGCATTTGCAGCACATATTTTCGAGTTTTACATCGGGACGGATACCTATTGTGGTTAATTTTGGAGTGAGTAAATTATCTTTCAAATCCCAACCAAAATTAACTGATTGGGAATTTCTGGACTAATTAAAATCGCACTTTTCCAGACAATTATTTGATACGCAGCTCTCAATACGTGTTGATGAAATGCATCCTCGGTAGGTGGCAAATTCCTTATATCGGATTTACAGGTATGAAATAGATGTGCCCGTAATTTATTTAAATCGCCTGTAAATAATGGCCTACCATACAAAATTTTGTAAAAATATCTAGCCGCGTTTTCGAAAGTAATTAAATTCAGGTCACCATTTTGAGGATAATCTAAAAGTGCCTTTAATTTTATGTCGTGTCTGTAACTCAAACATTTTTTTAAAGCATTAGTTTTACCTTTTTTAAATATGAAGCTTACTGTATCACAACCAGTTAAAATGTAAATACTCAATACTAAATTACCCAAATCCATTTGAGTGTTTATAGAGTTATCCGTAGATAATTCTTCTATTATGTGGTGCACTGGTATATATGTGTCAAATTTACTATTGAGTATTTACATTTTAACTGGTTGTGATACAGTAAGCTTCATATTTAAAAAAGATAAAACTAACGCTTTAAAAAAATGTTTGAGTTACAGACACGACATAAAATTAAAGGCCACTTTTAGATTATCCTCAAAATGGTGACCTGAATTTAATTACTTTCGAAAACGCGGATAGATATTTTTTCAAAATTTTGTACGGTAGGCCATTATTTATAGGCGATTTAAATAAATTACGGGCACATCTATTTCATACCTGTAAATCCGATATAGGGAATTTGCCACCTACCGAGGATGCATTTCATCAACACGTATTGAGAGCTGCGTATCAAATAATTGTCTGGAAAAGTGCGATTTTAATTAATCCAGAAATTCCCAATTCAGTTAATTTTGGTTGGGATTTCAAAGATAATTTACTCACTCCAAAATTAACCACAATAGGTATCCGTCCCGATGTAAAACTAGAAAATATGTGCTGCAAATGCAAACTCCAGAGATGTACTAGAAATTGTAGTTGTCTAAAAGCAGGGCTAGATTGTATAATAGGTTGATATTGTGAGGGTGGGTGTTATCTAAATTTAGTTTAAGTTAGTCTTAATTAGGTTTTATCCTAATACTTTATAACGTAAATACTGCGACAGAATTATGTAAATTTGTTTTTCATTTTTGTATTAATATAATCATTCCATTCCAAACATATATATATGCTTTTTATTATAACGTTTTGCTTGTATGTTATTAGTTACAACACAGAAAAAGAGCAATATATTGTAAGGTTGTAGCACCGTTATAACAAGGACGTATGTTGCCCGGCCAAGGCGTAATAAAGCGCGTCCGTTGAAACGGCTGCGCTCAGCTCGCGTTGGCGTTTCACAAAAAAAATCCTATCTCGGAAACCGTTACCACTAGTGAAAATTTCTTTTCACCAAAAACTTTCCCACTTCTTTGGGCACATTTTTCGTCGATTAATCATATGTCTATCTTCAACCGTTCAAAAATTTTCTCGATGCTGAAATTTTCACCTCGGTTTTGATACCGCACCTCCTTTTAAACAATCTGACCAATTCTGTATTAACAAAATGCTTTTTTTGCAAATACCATTCAAATCTACAATGATTAGGCTTTCGACTGGTGCAAATTTTTTTAAAAAATATTAAAAAATGGCATCACAATCGCAAGTTAAACACAAAAAATAGTTTTTTTACGATAATTGAAAATAATCGGAAAATATTTTTTTATTCTTTTTTGCAATTACGAATTTAATGGAGCCCTCCGGATTTTCATCCGCAAGGTCATTCCCCACATTGTATATATTTTTTAAAAAGTATATCTTCGAGTACACAGTTCGATGTTTTAGAAGCGTCTTTTCAACCGTCTGTTCCCTAACTATGCAGGGGTCGGAGCATTTCTATTTAATATTTCTATACCGGGTTTCCCATTTCATTTGACTAATGGCAATTAACATGGGCTATTACATTTCATTGAATTTTATGTTCCCAGGCCACACTATGAGAAATATTGCTAACGGAATCGATAGTACTGACTGTTAAACACTTCTGATTACCAAAATACTAAAGCGAAATGCTGTTTTAATTAAAATATTAATAAAAATGTGTTTTAAGTTAATAGATGTAGTTTACATAAGTCTTTTAGTGACATTACGTTACGTCAACGATTGGAGTAGTTGGTTGAGCGTCCGTCTTTCAATCTGAACCTCGCGGTTTTGCAGGTTCAAATCCCACCAGGGACAACTTTTTTTTATTTTACTTTTTCATTAATTTCAAATTATTAGTGTTTACTTATTCGAACAAATATGGTTCAATGTCAGTACCTTGTTATTATTTTTGAAAGTCACAATATTTACTTATCAGCAAAAAAATAAAACATGGTTTAATTGGTTCGTTTCCTTTATCTTTAGCTAAAGCTACTATCTTACAAAATAAGTAATCAATAAGCAACATATTTTTTATTTATTACGTGCACTGTGCTTTTACTAATAGTGTACTTATCTCTGCTAATAGTTACTACATATTATACCTCAATCTGGATATTGAGTTAAACAGTTACAGAGGAACTGTCGTGAATTAGTAATAGGTTTTTTTAATGAAAAACTATAATTCTAAAATTATGAGTTTTTTCAACATATTTTAAAAAACCTTTAAATTTAGAATTAGTTTTTTATTTAAAAAAAACCTATTACTAATTCATGACAGTTCCTCTGTAACTGTTTAACTCAATATCCAGATTGAGGTATAATATGTAGTAACTATTAGCAGAGATAAGTACACTATTAGTAAAAGCACGCAGTGCACGTAATAAATAAAAAATATGTTGCTTATTGATTACTTATTTTGTAAGATAGTAGCTTTAGTTAAAGATAAAGGAAACGAACCAATTAAACCATGTTTTATTTTTTGCTGATAAGTAAATATTGTGACTTTCAAAAATAATAACAAGGTACTGACATTGAACCATATTTGTTCGAATAAGTAAACACTAATAATTAATGAAAAAGTAAAATAAAAAAAAGTTGTCCCTGGTGGGATTTGAACCTGCAAAACCGCGAAGTTCAGATTGAAAGACGGACGCTCAACCAACTACTCCAATCGTTGACGTAACATAATGTCACTAAAAGACTTATGTAAACTACATCTATTAACTTAAAACACATTTTTATTAATATTTTAATTAAAACAGCATTTCGCTTCAGTATTTTGCTAATCAGAAGTGTTTAACAGTCAGTACTATCGATTCCGTTAGCAATATTTCTCATAGTGTGCCCTGGGAATATAAAATTCAATGAAATGTAATAGCCCATGTTAATTGCTATTAGTCAAATGAAATGGGAAACCCGGTATAAGCTGCTGATGAACTCGGTCTCATCTTCGACGCTGAACGGAGAAACCCAGACTCTGCCACCGAGTTGGGACCCGTTCAGTTGAAAGCCCAAATTGAAGCTGCAGAAGGCCGCAATCTTCTGCAGCTGCATAAGGATAAGCCATTGCACGGAGTCTTGAGGACCACGGCTTATCCGAAAGGCTGATCTTTGCTTTTTTAAGGTCAGCAGCAGTGGGAGACATTCATAATAGCTTGCCAGGATGGTGTATTTAACATCTGCTCTCCGCTTGTCCCGCATATGCAGTCTCTGCTTATATTCATAGACATAATGAGTACTTTAATACTTTCTACGGCACTCGCACGAGATAGACGAGACTCCGGGGGATATTAAGTCCGTTGTGGGGAATGAGAAGTGTCGAATTTATTGGAATATCATAAGGAAGATTTTTAGATAACATTCTTAGGGGATAAGATAAGTGGAGTAAACTGAGGAGAATAAAAAAAAGGGTCAATTAATGTAGTAACTGTTCATGTTCATGTATTAATGTAATAACATATTATTTAAATATTAACATTCAATAAAGTTTAAATTTTCCTTGTGCATATAATCTAGGTACCTACACCTACAAATGAATTTCTTCATTATCATTATTTGAAGGAATATGTCGTAAACAACTGTTGTTTATTCATTGTAGTCTCTTTATCTACCCTTCCACCTCTTTAGTCTCTTTACACCACCTATAAAATAACAAAAACAGGAAACCAGAACCATACAAATTAAATATTCATAAACTTCTAAAGTTTGCTTTAAAAAACCACTGTATAATATGCAATAAAATAAATATTTGATAAATTAACTAAATTTCATCAGTGGTTTTTTAGTTTTATATAAAATTCTGTAATATTACAAATCATATTTTGAATTATGTATAAATAAAATAATTATTATAATAAAATTTAAAAGAAATTAAATACTTAACTAGCTTTTTTCTAAACTTTTCAAGTTGATCCTTCACTCGTCATCAGTAGAAGGTTTGTATGATAAAAATTTTTGCCAGATTGACATTTTTAATTCAAAATATCATCATATGCACTTATCACTATGATATTAATAAGTTGTCACTGATAACATCCTTCTGGAGTAGAGGAAGCCACGTTTGATGCATGAATACTGACGAGATACAGTTATCAGTATCACCATTAAATTTAATAAAAGCACTTTCTTTTAACTGATTTTTCTTCTTTTTGTAAAATTTTAGGTTGTGTCCAATCAACCCGGTAACCGTTATCCCATACATATTTTACTAATGTAGACCTATCAACTTGGTTATATTATTATTATTATTATTATAAATATTTTATTTAGACATAATTCAAAATATGATTTGTAATATTACCCAGCAACATCAGACAACAACAGAAGTGTACCTATTCAAGTTTAGAGTACACAAAACATGTTATAAGGTTTTCCTGTTACAAAAATCCTTAGAATTACACAAGAAAGTCTTGGTTCCAGAATGCAGATTCAGTTATTAGACGAATATGTTCCTCAAATGATTACTAACTATCCCAAAGGTAACTCTCAGATTTTTAAATTGTGTAGGTAACTGTAATTAAAGTAGATACGTCTAGTTTATAATCATAATTCAGGGTAGTTTTACTACTTTATTATTCAGGGTATTTTTGGGAGTATATGCAAATTATAACACTTACAATAAAATAATCTATAATTCCGGGTTTTATTTGCCATCCGGTAGGTGGGCGGCAGATATATTTCATATTGAAGGTTCCAGCCTCCCGTCCTAGAACGATATACTACTATCACATATAGCTTTGAGCTATTGTGACACAATATTAAAGCAATAACAAAATCAATAGCCGCTATGTTAAGGTCACTTATGCTGGTATTAAGAAATAATAATTCAATTATATTTACATGATTTGTTGTAATGTTGTCAAATTAACTCGAGCGAATAATTATTAATTGTTTATAAACGCTTAACAATACATATTTTTAAATGGAGTATTAATTATATTGACACGCAATTCATGCTGTGTAAAATGATTTACCTAAAAAATATTTTGCATCACTTCTGCTCCCACTGGTAATACTGCACTTTTAACCCACTCTGAGTGGGATAAAATAATAAATTATAAATCGTAAAAAATTAAAGGAACGTAGGTATTTTAGTGACAACTGTCACTAAAATAGTGACTGCTGTCACTATTTAGTGAATGAGATGAATGGCATTAATGGGACAATAGCATAATTACAAGTATAATCATTATGTTAATTGGCCTAACAAAAATATAAGTGTGGGAATGCAACTTGCCTTGCCATACTTGCTTACAATTAATCAGTTTTTGCATTTACATATTATTTTTTAATCGAGTTTTTATAGAAAACTGACATCAACATAATTTTTTCATTGCAAAGATGTATGATAGGAAGGTTTATTACAAAAACATAAATATATTTTTTTATTGATTACTATACTTGAAGTATGAAACATATGCAATATATTATGTAACGCTGATGTTATTCAAATGAAAATGTATACCAGGAAATTTAAATATACATATGATAAATATAATATGCCTACTGTCCGGCTACTATTCCGGTTCTATAGAAAATAATTAACTAATAATAATAAATGTGAGATAAAAAATAATTTTAGAAAGGTCTCTTGTGTACCTATTCGAGATATACAGTCTGACTATGAAAATATCAATTAAAATTCTCAAAAATATTAATTTGCGACATCTACTAGCTGCGAAAACAACAAATACGAAAATAAATGATAAAGACAATCACAGTATATTTTAAAAAATATTCAAAATGGTTAGTTTATTTCTTAATAATATACTAGTTTGCATATAAGATGTTACTCTAGCTATCTCATTCATCTATAGCAGTGGTCGGCTACCAGCGGCCGCCAGTCGTCTTACGAGTAGTATATATTTACAGAAAATAAATCTGGCAACATTGCGCCGTTTGATGTTACTCGGCTGTTAAAGTAAAGTTTTTTATCGTCAATATCCATTGACCGTGGTCATGACCTGGGATGGTTTGGGGCCGAGCGGGATTATCGCTCTTTACCCTCCCCATCGCTGTAGACCTGGACTGCCTTGTAAAGCTGGATCCCATCTTTCACCAACCCCGACCACAAAAAGTGATAGGTGTGGGTGATTCGTGGGCTCTCCTTCTGTCCTCCTGTTCTAGCGCTCTTCTGTCTTCTCTTCTTTCTTCGCCTGCATGTCTAACCTACCGGGGGTAGTCTGTCTCGGGCGGGGGCGGCAAGTGCCGCTCTCGTCCTGGATGGTGGTTTGGCGTAGGTCAGAGTAGCTGTGTAGCTGGAGATGCACCTCGAAGGGAGTCAACTAGCCCTTTAGCTTTATGCAAGGTAAGGGAAGAGTACTCTAAGTGAGCCCGCGACAGCTGTCGGCGGTCGCGGCTTCGAGGGGAGGTCTGAGGTGAGAGGTTAGTTGCTTCGTAGCCCTCTACGTTTGTTCCGGGTGGAATCTGAAACATAAGAAGATCTTACTTTCATTCTGGGTCCAGTAGTTGGAGTCTTAGCCGCTTGTGTATAGCGGCCGCATCGGGCTCGTAGTCCACGGCTTGCTGTGCGTCTCAGCACAGGAGAAGAAGTTGACTCCGCGCCTCCTGACAACTTCTAGGACTGGGACGTAGTCGAGGCCCCTGTATATGTCGGCTGACAACAGGTATTAGGGTGCACTTAGTGCGATATTTTCGACGGCCTGGATCTTCTTCATATATGTCTTTGCAGCAATCACCTATGCTGCTGACGCAGCTGTCAACTGTCAACTGGGGTTCGATAACATTCTGGTTTGCTTATTCCTTAGGCTGAGCTCGCTGGTGCGGCACAACATCGGGTATAGCTTGGCCCTGACCAGCTTCGTCTTCGCTACGACTTTCTCGATGTGTTACGTCCTAGGCAGGTCCGACGTAAAAATGGCGAACAAGTAGGGTGATAAGACGGAGCCTTGGGGGACTCTGGCCTCTAACGGACGATACGCCGATAGGGCATAATTCTTGGTAAATACGTTTAGATCAGGTAGGTAGGTAGGTTTGTCTCTGTCCCGGTACCAATCACCAACTATCACAACTATATCTTTTTAACACGAACACCACACAGAAACAATAATCAATAAAAATTTTGTTATATTTTGTTTAAATCTCCTTGCTCTAAAAGATGTTTAGACTATTTTAAAATATCTTTATAAGATACCTTTTTAAATACCTTATTAGTACAGATTTGCATATCTTATAGCTAATAATGATAGTAGATGGACAATAATGATAGTAGAATTAGGATAAAAGTAGAATGCTCAATTTTCCAAAAAGAAAAAACGGAGATTATTTATTTTATTAAAAAAATTAAGGTTGAAATATCCATGTCTAATAAAAACAAATGATTACCCCCTGTTCATTAACAATTTATAATTTCACACTTTTTGCTCTCCCTAGAATTATTTCCAGTTATTGTTACACTGACTGGTTTGATGAGCGAGGATGATTCAATATCTCGATTAGTAAAGGCTACTTACTTTTTTAACCACAAAAAATCAAGGTTAAAATCATTGTAATTGGTAAAAAATATTAGACAACTGGCTCTGGGCTGGACCAATAAGAAAATCGTTTTTATCGTTACTTCCTACTAACTCGGAAATAGTTCCTTTTTTCAGTTCCGGTCAAATATCTGTTAATCTTGCCGTGGTTAGCAAATCGGAAGAAACATGCTCCTCAAAATAAATCTACTTTTTGTTGATTTGTGCTTACGTACCGAAACTGTTTTTCTTTTGGAAGGTGATATAATTTGGTTAATAATTATATTATAACTAACGAATGTAAACTGTTAATTTACACATTTTCTAAAACGAGACAGACAAAATTTATTTCAAGGCTGAAACGCCGTAAGACATAATAAACATTTTTTGTTGATTAATTTGGAGGGAAAATTATAGACTGTCCAATTCTGAAATGATTACATCGTGTCTCATTAAATTATATACCGCTTGCTAGTCAATACAGCAGTAGTACCCTTTTAAATATTTTATGATATAACATGTCGATCAGGCTTTATCCGGCTTCCGGGTTAAATGGATACCGCGTAAACTTTTTATTTTCAATTAGGACATGTGTATTTTTATAGATATATCATAGACATATGAGCATTAGTATCAAACACCCAGCCAAGGACGTTTCTTAGTATCCCGTTGTAGATGAAAATAAATATTTAACATATTTTGTCCATAGTTAAATTCACAGACAGAGGAGTAATAAATAATTTTTCATTGCAAGGCACAAATTAGTTAAAAAATAATTATACAGCGTGGCCCAATAGTGTGACAAAGATCCAACGTTTCTTAGTATCCCGTTGTAGATGAAAATAAATATTTAACATATTTTGTCCATAGTTAAATTCACAGACAGAGGAGTAATAAATAATTTTTTATTGCAAGGCACAAATTAGTTAAAAAATAATTATACAGCGTGGCCCAATAGTGTGACAAAGATCCATTACTCCTATGCCGTAGTAAACAAAAAAAAATAAAATATATATATATATATATATATATATATATATATATATATATATATATATATATATATATTTAAGGATCTCATAGAGCCTAACACATTTTAAAAATGTGTTTAATCATATAGATTGCATTGAGAGAACTGGGGCCATATCAAACTTATGTTTTTTAAATAAAATGACATATTTTTTATTTCATATTTAAATTCTGATCATTTTTCCGAATTAGCCAATATAGGGTTTACTAGTATTATACATATTAATTCAGAAGATATGAGCATTTTTGTATCTTAATCACAAGGATTTCTGCACTATGCATTTTTTAAAGAAAATAAATAGTTACTAGATAATTTTCGGCTCCATTAATTATGCTATATGGTCTAGTTTGACTTTCGACAGGACTTCCTTCAAATTAGCTTTACTTGTATACAGCGAGAATCAAAATTTGCAACCACAGTTTTCTCAATTTTTATAAATGAACCTATGATATTTTATATAATTTTCATTAAAGCCTCTCAAAACTCTTTCTGTTCTAAAAAGCATTCCCTATACCTAATTGCAACGGTTTTTGAGATACTTGAGGTTAATGATTGATTAATTAATTTTGTATTGCATTCTCCTCCACCAAGTATAATATTAAAAAAATAGGTTTATTATTGAAGATCGCTCTCCGCTCCTGATTCTAGAAGAGGCGAGCTTTTACAATAGATATCCCTAATTTACTAAAATCGCCGAAGGCTTTTCCGAGACGCAGTCTCTTAAAAATGACGAAAATATTAGCTGTCGATTAAATTTGTTAACAATTTCTTAGCGAAATTCGCAATTGATTAGAAAATTTTTAAAAAATTAGTAAAGAAATTGTGAAAATGATGGTTTATTAGAACAGTATTCTTATGTAGTTCAATTGGTACTTGCATTAGATAGTTATAGGTACTGGCTAATCAGTTAGTTCATCCAATACTTCTGAAGAAAATGAGCATTTAAAGTATAAAATTTAAAAAAAATCTCAAAAAGCCGTTACAATTAGGTATAGGGAACGTTTCATAGAATAGAAAGAGTCGCAAGTTACTAGTATTATACTCTGTACAATACTAGTAAACCCTATATTGGCGAATTCGAAAAAATTACCTGAATTCAAATATGAAATAAAAAATATGTCATTCCATTTAAAAAAATATATAAGTTTGATATGGCTCCTGTTTATAGAGCAGCCTATATGACCACATATTTGCTTTATACTTTATATTTTATATACACAGAATGAATCACTGTTCAGTAGTTACGCTTGAGATCCGGGGTTCTATTCGAGGTTTGGTTACTCTTTTGTTTCTATTTTCAGCATTATTTTTATGTGAAAACAGGGTAAGGTTAGCAACTGGCTAAGAATCTCTCTCAAAGTATATGAACACGTACACGCAAAGAACATTTATTTTCAATTTGATTTTTTAGTATCTGTTTAAGATTACAGTTTTTATATTGTTTGTATATCTCTATTATTGTATTCGTTAATATTGCTGTAACTTTCTCTATCGTTAAAATAAATGTTCTGTACATTATAAATGATATTGTGTAATTTTCATAAATAAGGACCACTCTTTTTGACTACATCAGATCATCAGATTTAAAAGTTACACAAAAGTTATAAATTAATACAAAAACTTTAAATATTTGTTACATAAGAAATAAAACTAAAAAAGTTGCATATTTCGACTAATGCCCCCTTCAATTAATTCAATTCTCGACGACATTTTCTTGGCATTCTAAAAACAAAATAAGGTAAATTAAGACGGTCATTTCACGTTTTCATATGGAAATTCTACATCTACCGGGTTTCCCATTTCATTTGACTAATCCAATTAACATGGGCTATTACATTTCATTGAATTTTATATTCCCAGGGCACACTATGAGAAATATTGTTAACGGAATCGATAGTACTGACTGTCAAACACTTCTGATTACCAAAATACTAAAGCGAAATGCTTTTTTAATTAAAATATCAATAAAAATTCGTTTTAAGTTAATAGATGTAGTTTACATAAGTGTTTTAAGAAATATCATGTTATGTCATCTGGTGGACTAGTTGGTTAAGCGGCAGTGTTTCAAACTGTTCAAACTGGTTCAAATCCCGCCAGAGACAACTTTTTTTTATTTTACTTTTTCATTAATTACAAATTATTAGTGTTTACTTATTCGAATAAATATGGTTCATTGTCAGTATCTAGTTATTATTTTTGAGTCACAATATTTACTTATCAAAAAAAAAACATGTTTTAATTGGTTCGTTTCCTTTATCTTTAGCTAAAGCTACTATCCTATAAAATAAGTAATAAACAAGCAATATATTTTTTATTTATTACATGCACTGTGCTTTTACTAATAGTGTACTTATCTCTGCTAATAGTTACTACATATTATATCTCAACACTTTCAAAAATAATAACGAGGTACTGACAATGAACCATATTTATTCGAATAAGTAAACACTAATAATTTGTAATTAATGAAAATGTAAAATAAAAAAAGTTGTCTCTGGTGAGATTTGAACCTGCAAAATTTTGCGGTTCAGTTTGAAAGACAGCCGCTCAACCAACTAGTCCAATAAATGACATTAAACAACGTTGCTAAAACGCTTATGTAAACTACATCTATTAACTTAAAACGAATTTTTATTGATATTTTAATTAAAAAAGCATTTCGCTTCAGTATCTTGGTAATCAGAAGTGTTTGACTGACTGTCAAACACTTCTGTACTATCGATTCCGTTAGCAATATTTCTCATAGTTTGCCCTGGGAATATAAAATTCAATGAAATGTAATAGCCCATGTTAATTGCCATTAGTCAAATGAAATGGGAAACCCGGTATATAGCTACATCATATATCGCTTTACATATTCCTGCTGTGCCTTGTTAAACTACAGATCCTTTGATAAGAAACAAGCAATCAAGGTAAATTTCCTATCACAATAACCTAATCTAAATAAATAAATTATCGAGTTATCGATGCCAAATAATGAATTGTAGATAACTTTTTTTTTTTTTTTTTGGAATTATATCATATTCAGTACACCCCATTAATCTGATAAATGCAGGATGCAATAAAAAAAGTAATGACATCACTGAAAGAAATTTCAAGGATATGCGATTTCTGTAAATAGAAATCGCATATCCCCAACAAAATATCTGCATTAAATAGGCTCCAAATAGACAGCATAGTTACTACAGCATAAACGGTTTTGTTGAATCTGTCTACTTACCATTAAAAAAACTTTTTGTTAACTTTTTCTTATTACTGTAAATCGATATTTTTTGCTGTCAGTAATGAAGGCCCATTTTATGGTTAATAAGTGTTTTTTTTGGGGATTGCAGATACTTCTCTAATGCAGTATTAATATTTTGTTGCCACAAAAAAACTTTTTCTTACTACTAGTAAATTTTTTTTGAGCCATTATACAGTATGTTTTAGTAACAATTATAATTACTGGTTCATTACAGTAAGTACTTGTGTTTGTCCTAATAACTTCACTTTATTAGCATAGAATGATATAGGTACAGTGGTTCTAGGAAAATGACACTATTGTTATTAGAATATGTATTTTAATATTAGTTTAGTATATAGGAAAAGAAAAATAATATTGCCAGATGCATACAGGATATATCAAGATAAAACATGTTAACTCCTATATATATAGGAACTGTATGGTGTTAAGATTAACACACCCACATACATAATTTTGGTCGACTATCTTATACCTACATAAAATTAATAGTTTTCCAGCAAAGTATCTACAAAGCTTAACCTCCAATAGTTTTCAAAGCGTAGAAATTCCTTACAAAGGTAGTGTCCATATTCCTATACCAATTTTCTTGTAAAGTACCTACCATAATAACTGATGTAATGTTATGTACTTAATACACTGTCGAATAATTGAAGCACCTTTGTTTTATCTATGCATATCTACTTTGGTGAAGTTATAAAGTGTTTTAGATAATAAATACACCCTTTTAAAATTATTTATTTATCTTTCGTAATCTATACAAAAATTCGAAAGACTAATTACTCAAGCCTCTAACACGTTCTTTGACCAAATTAAATTTACCATAAACTAACCAAATAACGTTTACTCCACGCAGTACACACCAAGTCAACACAGTGAACTCACGTAAAATATGCGTAAAATGCCGTGCGGCTACTAACCGATTAGTGGGAAATCTGTAGTGATCTCTATTGCGACTGCGCATTACATGACTATCAAATAATAATTTAGTTACGGTAAGTCAGGACCGACTTGTCATAAACTAAGGTAAAGTAACCCCAACTAAGTAAGTCTCAAATTGGTGCACACACTTACTATAAAAGTTTATTTACTTACCTTTAGGAAAATAAATGATAGGAAAAATAATTAGAAAACGCCCTATTGGGAACAGCAAAATGACTATTTAAGGTAGTAAAAGCATATTAGCAAAACGATTGTTCTTATGGTTAGTGCCTTATAATATAATGGTAATAAGAAAAAGTGCTATCATAAAGCAGATCATCTTAGCAAAACATTTTATTTGGTCCATTTCCTTCAGTGATGTAGCGAATAATTTAAAAAATTTAGGAGTGGTCCATCTCAACTTATCCATATCTCCCGAATTACCCTACTTTTAATGAGCTCATTAGTTGAGTTACTATTTATTGAGCTTATTAGTTATTAGTTCTATGAAGATAATTACATGATTCATAAGGAATTAAATTATCAAATTGTCAATTTAAAAATTGAAATCGACACGTACAAAAGAAATGCAACGAGTAAAGTTAAAAGACCGCAAAAGACGATAAAGAGATTAGTACACAATCTCTCACGATAATAAATTTTGTCTTTAAATATCCACGTGTTAATAAAAACTTAAATAGAGTAACCAGATTTTCGTTTAGATGCCATTAACAAACGTTGCGTGCCGTACTAATTTTAGTCTGAAATAAAAGTATGCTATTACTACGCCATTGAAAATTTTCAGTCATGTTTTATTCAGTATATTGGAAAAAGAAAGTTTACAGACTGGTCCAAAATAAATAAAGAAGTTTAGCGAACACGTCTTATTAAGGGTAATCATTACCTTCGAATACCATACTGTTTTATTTTCATTTGCTCAAAATCATTAGTCTTTTAACTTTGAGCATCCTGTTTTTCCTGTATCGTGGACTCGTATCTTGACTCGCGTTTATTAAATAATTTATAATAATATTGGACCCGGGGGTTTATCCTGAAAATATACGTAATATAAAAGAGAACTTAATGAAAATAATTTAACATATAGGGTGTTTCATTTGTTTTGATTCGCCCTATATACAAGTAAAACTATTTTGAAGGAAATTCTATAGAAAGTAAAACTAGGGTATATAGCATAATTGATGGAGTCAAAAATTATCTAGTATTTATTTTCTTAAAAAAGATACAGGCTGCTCAATTCATTGGCATTAAGATACAAAAATGCTCATATCTTTTGAGCTAATACTAGTAAATCCTATATTGGCGAGTTAGAAAAAATGATCGGATTTCAGATATGAAATAAAAAATATGTCATTTCATTTAAAAAAACATAAGTTTGATATGGCCCCGGTTTACAGAGCGCCCTATATGACTATACATATTTTTAAAATGTGCGTCCTCTTAGGCTCTATGAGATCCTAAAATCTTTTTTTTCAGTTTATTACGGCATAAAGGTATGGAACTTTGTCACACTATTGGACCACCCTATATACAGTGCGTAGATTAGAAAATTTGCAATATATTGCAACAAAGGATAAAAGATTGAGTTCGGAGTTGATTCCCACATATAGTGGAATTAAAATAATATCCACCAAACTAAAGCATAACCTTTCCAGCCGAAGTATACGAGAAAAATAAAAAAACTTAAAAACTTCATGTGTATACAGGGTTATTCAGAACCTATCCATAATAAAATTTGGGGATGTTCAACATACATGTAGAAATGGGGTTTTTTGGCGGGGTCTGAAAACTATTTAAAAATTTTTCATTGCACGCCGCTGGATACTGGTCCACTGTAATGGAGTGACCTTGGGACTGACAATGCAAACTAGCTAGCACGAAAAAAACCGGCGCACCCGGCGCAAAAAAGATTTGCAGCGTTTTTACTTTAAAATAAACTTAAAGATAGATAGGCGTTCCAGATACAAAAAACTTGTTTACTGTTTTTTGTCGGAATGTGGTGTATCCGATGTCGTTGAAGTACAGTTGCCCATCTACGTAGTCCTTTATAATGGTATAACTTTAAACATTGTTTACGGGAAATCCTAAGCCTTTTATTATAAATTTTTTTGGTGATATCGATTTCTTATTTAAGGATGCACATATCCTCCAAGTCTTAGAGATGAGTTCTGAATAACCCTGTATATATACATAAAATTTTTAGCAGAATATTACTTTTTGACGCACAGTGTATTTTACTCGTTTTACTGTAATTTTAAATTACTGTAAATGTAAATAATTCACATAGTCGTTAGAGCTTTCTAATAGTAGTAGCAACAGTACATATGTATGTAAGTAAACTTTATCAGTAGTATTGATTACTTATAGGTGGTTTCCAAGCCTGTAATATTGATGAGGACACCTGCAAACGATCAATATATGCAGTGACCGCCAAAAGAGTTGCACAAATCCATTATAAACGCATTTTTTTCCTTGACACATAGCTATTTTATTTTATACAGGTTAACTTAAAAGAAGGCTTCACCTTAAAAAAACGGTCCTGAAGAATTTTAGTTTATTTTCATAGAGCATTCTCTCATGAATACAGCGTGGTAAGGTTTGGTAGTCTGTGATATTAAAAGAGATATACCCCTAAAGGCTTGTTATAAGCACGAATACTATATTTTTTAGTAACAAATTATATAGTAACAATAAACAATAAAATAATGCAGATCGCAAACTAGTTTTATCTGTTTTTCATCCCCGACCCCTTCATCCTCTTGAGATATACATATGACAATAAATGATAACTGTTAAGAGGAAATTCCCTACTAGTCAAGTCGCCACATACCCCCTACCTAACAAAAAATTACATCATTTTTTATGGTCCAATAAATCATATGTTGTTTGCTAATAGCCCTCATTTCTTTTTATTATTCTATCGATGTGTCATAATTACATAATATCGTATATTATACTGTGGCATTTTTGCAGCAAACATTTAATTTTTTGTTATAAATTTCAGTATTTTACAAACCACTGTTTGGAAATTCTGGTGTTCTAAAAGTAATAACGTTTGCAAGTAGATACAGAATACAAACAGAATAGTTGAACATAAAATGTGCTAGGTTAGGGTCAAAATCATCCACAGCGACCAATAGGCCTCATTGTGGCTATCGCAAATGGTATTTATAGTTTTTTATCCTGAAAAAAGTTTCTATTAACCATAAATATAAATTTTATAACGCCAACAAGATAACTCTTATATTCAACAAGTTGAAACAAATTGCGCGTTGTTCTCATAACAAAAATTGTTTTGTTAGGTCACCCTACTAGATTTTGGCAACAAATACTATTATTGTAAATTTTTATCTTTGTATGAAATTTGTACGATTTGTATTAACTAGTAATACTAAATATTGGTTCCACGTTTAATCTTTCTATGCTATTAATAGGGGATAGTTCGCTGCATCTTCACTTTCGCTTTATGCTAAATTTAGGAATGATTTCACTTCAAATGCTGCAACTGGAATCAACCATCAATTATTGTTAGTAGGAAAATTTGAAGTTTTTAAGCAATACTGAATACCAGATCAGTGTAAACATGTTCATTAAAGTATAAAAACGGTGTTAGTATTTTGCAATGCAAAATTCCCGAATAACATAAATAGACCTTAAAAAGTTATTTTCAAATATTGCAATTATCTGAGACATGTACACGTATACGAACCATGAATCGCGATCTCAAGCAGTTCATACAGGGTGATTCTCAACTTATACGCATAAATTTGGGAAATTATAGCTGAGGACAAAAATGACTAACGAAAAAAAAATTACCAAAACATTTTTAGTTTCGGAAATAATTTGAAAGAAATGTTTACAAAAATGTATCAGGTGAAATTTTTTGTTTATAAAAACTAAGAAGTAAACAAGTCAGGACGATATATTTGGTATTCCTAGCAGATATTGGTTATCAGTAATCAATACGCCACTAGATATATATCTGATCTCCCTGGAGCTAGTTAATTTTTATTTTCATTGGCATAATGAAGCAATGAAGGTAATTTTGTCCAGGAGTCTGAACAATAATAGTTGTAAGATATTGCTAAAAATTCGAAGCAAGGAATAATAATACTATAAAATATGTATTTGACCATGAACTGACACTGTAAAAGTGAGGTATGAGCAAGTGGGCCAAAGGAACAATAAAATGCGTTAAAATATCTGTGTGAATATTTTTTTTGTTATTTACGCTGCTGAAACATAATGGATATGAATGTTACCGAATTCTGCAATTCTTCTGCAAAAGTTTTGTGAAATATATCTATATTCCACGAATATACTATTTATGGAACAGTACGCTGAACCAATTGACTTTATTATGATCTTATTTTTTATAATTGTTCGATACAGGTGTTAAATTCTTAAATAAACATGAGATTATATTTACTCTTACTCAATATGATCTAATACCACGCGCACTTGAATTTTAAAAACAATCACTATCTAGTTTGAAATGGTTTTAACAAGTTAAGTTTGGAACTGACTCTATGGAAAAATAATAAATTATTTTGTCATTGTCTACTTCAAGCTTGTACTGTTGGATTAAACAGATTATCGACTAAAATGTAAGTGGTATATATGGTAGAAAAATATTTTGGAGTATGGGAAGTTGAAAATGTGTAGTGGAAAAAATCTGCAACTAATGATTTACATATATTTCTGAACGAAAGCAGAACAAAATGTCTTATTTTTTTAAAGGATAAATGTTTTACTATGGGGACATGATTAACTCGAGGCGCTGGAAGAATTGTTCTAGAAAAGGAGATTATCAGAAACATTATGTGCAAACCAATTAAAATTTACGCACAGAAAATCACAAAATGGCTTCTGGATTAGTATGGGAATGTTAACAAGCATCTGGGGACGGAAACAATATTTCTTGTAGGGTCAAGAGCCACACATAATGCACTGAAAACAGAGAAGCTGACAGGTTGGATTCTTCTTCTTCATGTGGGTCGGATTCTCTGAACGAGTCCCAAAGCACTACGCCTACAGCTAGGCCTATTGTGCATCCCATTGATTTCTTATTCTGCGAGCATCTTTATTCATTACATAAAGACCAAAAGCCTACTCGCTGAAATTTCCCTCAATTCACAAGGTTCCAGGAATGGTTTACCCAGAAGTTGTTATCAGTTTACCAGGAAATTCTTAAAGTATTGAAGCAAAGACGCAGCTTCGAACTACCTACCTGGCAGTGCCAATAGAAGAAACTTTCTCCTGGAAATAGGAATTCCTACAAACTAAGCTAAATATATTTCTACAGAGATTGCAAATAGAAAGTTGAAATGATCTGAGACATACCCTGAACCCTCTCATTGGACCCATTAGATACCTCACACTGGGAGGTATCTAAATACCTTACAAAAATTATTGTCAATGTGTTGTCACATTGAGGTAACTTTTGTAAGGTACTGCATGAACATTCCACAAAAAGAAGAAAAAAAAGACTTCAAGAAAAAATATTGTTCAAAATGAAATATCCACTTGAGCTTTTCCTGACTGTCAAGATTACTGTATGATGTTTATGTTGAGTTACATATAATATGTTGAAAAACCTGACCATGGTTCAGCGAAACGTCCAAATTTTATAAATTTTAATGACCAAATAAAACAAAGTAAATTCCAGTGTAGCAACATGTCTTAATTTTATCGCCGACGAACCAATATACCCAAGAATTATAAAAGTTAAATATGTATTATCAATGCTTTAGTATAGTTATGTGTCTAAGACCAGATCAATAATATATTATGTATTATGTATCTCCCAATACGTACAGGGTGGGCCGTATAAGAGTGCGTATCCCCTTATCTCAGAAACTATGTGAGATAGAAAAAAAAGTTTTATATAAATGTTGTTTGCGTTAAAGATGTCGGTATTTTTTTAATATAGTTATATTTGTAGCTCTTCAATATACAGGGTGATGAACTAAACTTATCTTTTTTTAAATGGAACACCCTGTATATTATTACATTTTTGAAAAGCTCTTCAAAAGACTTGTTCAACGATATATAATATGTTGGGTCTGTAGCCCACCGTTTCGGAGCTATTGAGAATTATCTTCAGGAAATAGCCAATATTAAAATCGTGCTAGAAAAGTTAATAATTAAGTTTTTGAGCATTACCTTGCGCCAAGAGAATTCTAATTTTATTTACTTTATTATGTAATTACTCAATATTCAGTTTAAAAAAAATTTTTACCGTGTTGCCACATTTCGAAAACCATAAATTTTCACGATTTTTTCAAATGAAACACCCTGTATATTATTACATTTCTAGAAAGCCCTTCTATCGACAAATTTAGAGATATATGATATGATGGGTTTGGGACATCGTTTCTGAATGATTATCCTCAGAATATGGGATTTTAATAGGTACTGGCTATTTCCCGAAGATAATACTTTTTTTAAATGCCACACCCTATATATTATTATATTTTCAGAAAGCCCTTCTAAAGACTAGTTCAATGATATATAATATGATAGGTCTGATGCTCACCGTTTCAGAGTTATTGAGTATTATCTTCGGGAAATAGCCAGTATTAAAATCCCATATTCTGAGGATAATCATTCAGAAACGATGTCCCAAACCCATCATATCATATATCTCTAAATTTGTCGATAGAAGGGCTTTCTAGAAATGTAATAATATACAGGGTGTTTCATTTGAAAAAATCGTGAAAATTTATGGTTTTCGAAATGTGGCAACACGGTAAAAATTTTTTTTAAACTGAATATTGAGTAATTACATAATAAAGTAAATAAAATTAGAATTCTCTTGGCGCAAGGTAATGCTCAAAAACTTAATTATTAACTTTCCTAGCACGATTTTAATATTGGCTATTTCCTGAAGATAATTCTCAATAGCTCCGAAACGGTGGGCTACAGACCCAACATATCATATATCGTTGAACAAGTCTTTTGAAGAGCTTTCCAAAAATGTAATAATATACAGGGTGTTCCATTTAAAAAAAGATAAGTTTAGTTCATCACCCTGTATATTGAAGAGCTACAAATATAACTATATTAAAAAAATACCGACATCTTTAACGCAAACAACATTTATATAAAACTTTTTTTTCTATCTCACATAGTTTCTGAGATAAGGGGATACGCACTCTTATACGGCCCACCCTGTACATCCAATTTTGCATTACTTTTTGTTCGTATAGGAATATTTGTAATGCAAGGCAGAGAGGAATGTGTAGTCTATTTTAGTTATTGACGTTAAATATACGTTAAAATACTGATATAATAATCTATCCCACTTCTACATTGCAGTAATGTGACCTATATTTGCGTAAATCAGTATAATATAGACTTAGACTTGTTACAAACAAAATGTTAAAGACTTTGTGACAAAGCCTACAACAACTTTTGGGAAATATTATTACAAACATTACGACGGTAATTACGTCGTCCAATTACGTCGAAAATGTAGGCATTAAACTTTGTAATAAAATGTAGGCACTCTCTAAATCATCTGTAGAAATCACGTTGGTTCCTTACATATTTCTACAAAACGGTAATAAAATATTTATACTTAATAATATTCATTCATCATTTTTTGCTAACATGTGAGCATCGATAAAGTTATTATTAGTCAATGATGTAAATAGGTATATATAACGCAGTAATTTTTTTATGAGGAACATTAGGATCGTAATGATGATGAAAATACAGCAGACCTATATTTATTTTATGAATTACCGAAAATATAAATACAATTTGTGGATCGGCGTGAACCTTGAGTATTAATCAAATTATTAGATTAGATTTTTCAATTACATATGAGTTTATATACAGAATGTATATTATTTGGGGGACACGCCAACTCCATGTGTATACCCCAATTTGTTCAGTATAATGACAAAAAATTGTGTTTTTTCTCGTATTAATATTGTGAACAGGAGCATTAAATTAATATTTGGAATTATATATTTCAGTAATACCTATGTAGTTGTCTGTAACAATAAACTTGTGGAATGTTTGTTTACTGACTGAAGATTTTTATTTTTGCAAACAGTCGTATACAAAATAACGTTAAGAAAATTTTAAATTTGAAACAGATTATGATATTGTGTAACTATAAAATATTACTAAATTAGGCGATGATCTAAAAGTATGTTTAAATTGGAACTTTAAATATTTACTTTCACACGTATACTATTTCTACCTGGTTTATTTGATTTGCAACATGCTCTTACACGAGATATTATGTTTATACTCAAACAGAAGAAGGTGCCAGATGGAAAAAGTTTCCATCTGGAATATTACCTATAATCTGATGGTATTCTTTTTTCTTTTCGATTAGAAATTCACCAATGGAATTTTATATCATTTTAACCTTTATTTCAACATTATTTCTAAACTGCTTTAATTAATTTTACCAAGAGGTGGCACTATGATATAGGGTTTGTCTACGCAAAACGTACTTGTGTCTTCGCCTCTTTCGGTATGATCACTTATATTGCACTGACGAGATCATAAAAAGATCGAAACCGGTCTACAGTTGGTGACATCCTACAATGTGATGTTCAAGTATTTCCTCGTATTTATCGTTGCAATCCAAATCCTTGTATGTTGATTATGTGTTAGACAAAATACGGCACATTTTCGGCGTCGCATATAGTCAGGAGAATAGCTGTTTTGACTTAATTTGTTTTAGTCCTTATTTAATTAAGGCATTTACAGATGGTGAATATTTATAAAGTAGATTCGTACTAATCGTAGTTATTTATGAATAATATAAAAAGTAACAGATAAAGATATTATTAGCATTATATCTTATCAATTATATATATTTCTGCACTCGGTTAATTGGAAAGTAATAAGTAACTAGTAATTACCGACTTTGTTGAAGTATAATAAAAAAAATGTGCCGTTTCAACCTGGTCGTAAATGGCAGTTAAATGTATACTTTATACGGTTTTTACTTGTTTTAAATAATGATTGACAAACAAAATAAACCAACGTTATGTAGCTACAGGTTTTATGCAATATATGCAAGCTGCCGTAAAAATGCATACATAATTAATAAATTCATAGTATTGATTCATTGGAAATGTTCTCCAGTCCACTGAAAGATTAAATCTCTCGGCCAACGCTTCTGTAACGTATCAAGATGCCACTGAAGAATATTTGCTTTATTAAACATATTATAAAATAAATTAAGTAGTCTAAATGACTCATCAAGAACAGAATTTATTATCCACATTAAACAGCAAATGTTGATAGCAATTGATATTTTGAGTAATTAATAAAAGCGTCACTAAGTCCAAAATAACACAAGCCTCAATTAATTTATGTGGCACAATCTTAACTACTTGTGTTCAGCCAAACTTCACTTTCATTACTTAATTCAAGGAATTGCCACAAACAGACGAATCCCAATTAACCACATTCATTTTCTTCTGAAGCGCCTTTAATTGTTATTAATGGGGAACATTTAACGGTTAAATTCGTCAGCTGTTGTCTTTGAAGAAAGTAAACCACAGACTTGCTACTCATAGTATATCACCGCTGCATAGTATCGTGTGGAAGGGAAAACCACGCTTGGCCTTAACACTTTATATAAAAACGTTAAATTCATTGACTCCTGCTTTAGTCTAAATCATCGCTGATTAGGATTTGCCTCGCAGGGGTTAGCCTAGTCGGAACGGTTTCGTGAGTGTCCAGTGCTATTTCGAGTGCGGCAAAATGCCACCCCAGGAAAACGTTTCTGATTCAGCGCCCAAAGACCAAAATCCCCTAGAAGGTGAACTCTCACAAGGCAAAAGTGGATATGCCAACGGGGCTTTTGTGTGTGACTCGCTGGACCAAGATATAAACGATGAAATTAGGAAAGAGCCACTAGACGAGCCGTTCGAGTTTGATGATTTGCTGCCGCACATTGGAGAATTCGGGAATTATCAGAAAATTTTGTTTTTGTTAATGATCCCGTTCGCGTTTTTTGTGGCCTGGGTTTACTTTACGCAGATTTTCATTACTATTGTTCCCGAAGGACACTGGTGTTGGGTGCCAGAGCTTGCCAATTTAACCATAGAAGAAAGGTAAATAAAACAAATACCTCACCTAGTATATATTTTTATATATAGCTTTTTATTTTTCTGTTCCAAAAAATAACGAGTTGACAAAAACATTGATTTTAAATCTAGTTGACAGACGTTATAAATATATAAATCTGAATACTTTTATAATAAAAATAATCCATTACATTATTGGTATTGGAAATATCTTGGCGTTAAAGAATTATACCCATCCTGTATATTTTTCTTAGTTTACGAGTAACATATTGTCATTTGAGTGCATTCTAAGGTGAACAAATATATAAATTTCTTCATATATCTAGTTGTTTTCTGGTAAATGGAAGGGAATCGATACGAATGAACTTTATCGATAAATGATATAGATTCTGATATATAAAAAAAAACTTTTTTTATGGACATACTGTTGGTGACAACGCAACAAAATATTTTTTAATAATTCAAAGGTGAAATTCTTTGTTATTATTGATATTAGTTTATAAAATTAATTATAAAATAACATATTTTACATTTTACTTTGTTAATAACATGCATACATTTCTATATTATCACGATGAGGTATAGTAAATCTAAATTAGCTGATAAGAACGCTGCAAGTAAGTTGTAGACCTTAACGTTGTTACACTTCATTAGAATGCACACATATTTCCCTGAATTAAATAATAAACCATAATTGCTTTTATATTACAAATTGTTCCTATTATTGTACCATATTTTCAAAAAAATAGAAAAAAATAGAACTTTAATGCTCTGTACATCCGAAACTAAACCACTTACGAAGAATAACTTTATATGACTTTTTTTCATGAAATCACATCTGGCACACTTCCAAAGATGTAAAAGAATTATAGATTTTTTGTATAGGTAACGATATGTCTTGTAATGATTTATAAGTATATGTGTCAACTTTTTATAATTCTATATTCTTAGATCTATAATTTATAGATCTAAGCGCTTTCCTTTCTTTTCACGATGCAGTACCTTTACATTAGATTTACATTAGCTTAGATCTGTTGGAGCGATTGGAAATTAAGGACCACGAATGATCAGATAGATTTTACACTTTCGCCCTTCTTAGAAAAGGTACTAAAAACTCGGGCTTTACCAGATGGTAGGATCAATCGGGGGTAGGTGCTCGTAAACAAATAAATAACGAAAACACGCTTTAAAACATTTAGTAATAGACATTTACTCTATTGAAAAAGGCCTAATAAGCCGAAATACTAGTATATAGAGTGTTTTCTATAAATTTCTTGGAACATCTAAATGAGATCAATGTTTTTTTTCAAAACAATTATTTTCACGATGTTTCATAAAGAACCATCCGCTTCGAGTATCCACTTTACAACTTTTTAATTTATTTTTCCAATTTCTGAATGAATAGTGTCCTCATTTATTTCATCCTCATTCATTTTTTATTTAGCATATATAAAAACGGATTCAAAATGAAAGCATTGACCTCCAAAACCCTACGATGTACCCTACTATTAATCAGGAAACAATTGTGGGATTTACTGCTATTTACACCATTTCAAGAAGTTCAAAATATTTATTTTGGTTTAAGTAATACCTATTCACCTGCGATGTAACATTCCATACGTCGTTTATTCGTCAAGTCATCTTCAGATAAAATTAGATTAGGATGATTAAGTAAAAGTCACATTAAAAAATGTGTACCTAAAAATAATATTTACATAACAAATAGCATGTTCTTCAGGTTTCATCGGAACTTTCTATTTTCGATAACAGAATAGATGCAATTGCATATATGTTCTTAATTGTTTTATACAGCCTTATTCAGAACTCATCTGAAAAACTTTGAGGATATGTGCATCCTTAAATAAGAAATCGATATCACCAAAATAATTGTAATAAAAGTAATTAGGATTTCCCGTAAACAATGTTTAAAGTTATACCATTATAAAGGACTACGTAGCTGGGCAACTGTACTTCAACGAGATCGGATATACCACATTCCGACAAAAAACAGTAAAACTAGCTAGTTTGCATTGTCAGTCCTAAGGTCACTCCATTACAGTGGACCAGTATCCAGCGGCGAGCAATGAAAAATTTTTAAATAGTTTTCAGACCCCGCCAAAAAAATTTCTTTTTGCACTACCACATTTCTACATGTATGTTGAACATCCCCAAATTTTATTTCGGATAGGTTCTGAATAACCCCGTATATATAAAGTTTACATCAATTTCAACAACCAGTTTTCAGCTTCAGATTTTATATGTTGGACGTGCCACATATTTTATATTTCGTTAACTACAGTGTTTATAATTTTTTCTAAGAACTTCACAATGATTTCCTTTTAAATTAATTACCCGTACGGTAACGGGCAAAAGACTAACTGCTCTCCCGTGCGTGACTTTAAATGGTAATGATATGCTATGCTCAAAACGCATCCAAAACTTTTCCGATAATACATCAATATTTTATAGAACAATCAGTTAAGCTTATCTTCCTTGTCTTAAAAGGAATGCCTTCAATATTCTGAAAATAGGATTCAATTTTATATCTAGATGAATTCTGTGATAATAAAGGAGATATATTTAAGAAACTGAATTATGAAAAACCGAACAAAATATTGTCTACAACAAATGAAGGCTAAAACTGGGACAGATCAGATAAGCAAAGAAACCGCTGCTAGGTATATCCATTCGTAATCTGAAATTCAACTGAACAAATTACACATTTAGCAGATAATAGTCATCTAATTAAGTATAAACAATGAAAGAAAATAGATTTCTCGTATAGGTAGGTATATTTGCTGTTCAACCTTCGCGCGAGCGATGATAATTAAATTTTTTCTTTCATTTAATTGTAGTTGTTATGTTATTATTATTACATTATTCTGATTATAGAAATCAGTTGGTATTACTCCAGGGAAACATTATATTTGGAGCAATAATTATAGTTCTTTGTTCATTCGAATCTTTTAGTGTTGAGACATACAGTGAGTCCATAAAGTCCCGTATAAATTAATTATTTTGAAAATGATAAAGTTTTTGAAAATCGAACCCGTCGATTTTGTTTTCTTTTCTCACTTGTTTTACATATATTAACTTTCTACATGGCGACTTAATGAAGCTAGGTCCATATAAACTTTAATGTTTTAAATGGAACACCCAGTACTGTTTTACATATTTGGAAAGAACTCTTTTTTACGAATACGGTCATATAAGGTTTTATGGGTCTATTTTTATGGGTTTTATCTCATTTTTTGGGCATATCTCCCTGATTATTAGAGATAGACCCTTAAAACCTCATATTATGATCGTATTTGTAAAAAATAGTTCTTTCCAAATATGTAAAACTGGGTACTAGGTGTTCTATTTAAAATATTAAAGTTTATATCGACGTAGCTTCATTGAATCACCCTGTAAAAAATTTAATATATGTAAAGAAAGCATAAAAAGAAAAGAAAATCGACGGGTCCGAGTGATTTTTCAAAAACTTAACATTTTCAAAATAATGAATTTATGCAGGACTTTATGGGCTCACTGTATTTGTTGAAATCACAATATTGAGATATTTACAAATATGCATTTATTTAGATAATTTAATGTCACTAATTGCTGTACTTATACTTTATTGGTATATTTTCCTGTTTACAATGCTTTTTACAAAAAAAAAAAAAAATGAAAACATGTAAAATCCAAAAGGGGGTGTAGAGAATTAAAGAATTACAAGATGATTATTGAGCGTATGACAGGTGTTTATAAATTGTTAACATCTTAGATGCAGTGGGAAATAGAGCGTAACTATTTGATTATTCCGTGCATACCTAATAACAATGAATTTTCAATCGCCAGTCGAATTTAATAAATTACCTATAGGTATATAATACCTGTAACTTATTTGTGATGTTGCTGCATGATTTTTCGTAATTTCCTTTGAGATTACACCTCCTGTTAAATAAAAAAAAAAATAACAGGACACCAGAACTATTTATAATGTATTATTCAGTATTTAAAAACTTGGTAGGATACTTTCATACCCTGAATCTTTATTTGCATACTTCTGCTTTTCTGTTTTTGGTATTTTACCCATATGGATATTTGGTCATATTGGATATTGGTATTTGGAATGATGTCAGTAGTCATAACATCAGTGTCATAGTTAATGTTTTTAAATTTTGAAGACATTTTCAGTACCTACAGACCGAATTTTTATTTGACAGTTACCTCAGAAATTAAAGATTGGTAAATACCTACAAGGTTAATTTCAGTATTTAACGCAAATCTGCAAACATAAAATTAATAAGTATCATATATCTATTACTTTTTTATTTCTATTTTTATTATGTTATAATTGTTCAGAGATAGATTTTCATATTAAGCCAACTGAGGTGACTAAAATTTATAAACACCCTTTATATAATATTTTACTCTCTTTATAATTACTTATTAAACCTATGCTCCTATGTGTTAGAACCACTGACCCATATAAAAATAAATAAATTAAATAAAGGTGAAGATATATTATAATATAGTTTAGGTATAGTAATGAAAATAATAAATTTGGTATGGACGAATAAGTACCTACTTGTACAAGATGAAACTAAAATTTTTAGTTTATACAACAATATATAGGTTATTAAAAGCTTTTACACGTTTATATTCATTTATGTTGAATATAATATGCCTAAACCGAAATACTGACTTTGAAATTGACCCACTGGTTTTACAACTTTCCTAAATTAATTAGTTGTGTTATATATATTTTTGGACAATGCTACACAAAAGCTAAATTATGCATACAATAATGCAACGGTTCCGTAAAATTAAAATGTTTTAAAGTTTTTCAACAGTAACAACTAAATGTTCCTATAATAGTTTTTATAATTATATTATCAGTTCTATAACCAGAAATTCAATTAAGCAAATAATTATCTAGTATTATAATTTTATCAAATTTAATTAAGTTTTGCCATTGGTTTTACTTAAAAAAACATTAAATTAATTACACAAAAAGAAGAAATCAACGTTGATGGGTGGAGGATTAGTAATGCTTGGAATTATCGACATTTAATTTAAAAATATACTGTGTGGTTGCATTGCTGGAAGTTATTTCAAAATCAAAATAATAATTTATTTAGTTGCCTTAAATTTTATGCTTACACTTGGGAATTCGTTATCAAATTAACACATAGTAATTGCTCGAGAAATAGAAAGGATTACTAGATGTACAAAGGATTTTTGTCTCTTCTAAACACAATGGTTGGTTACAAATAAGGGTTATCATAGAAATAGATCTCATAGAAATATACAGGCTGATTCACTTAAGGAGGCTCACCATTGGGATATCAGTAATGGTAAGAGATACAGGGTGGCTCAAATTACAAAAAAGTTGCGCAATTTTATGACGAATATTTTGGTAAAAGCAAACCTGAAATATCTTTTTTAATTTCTGAAATATTCTGAAAAAATAGCGGTTGTCGACTTTCCGGTTGTAGAGGAAATTTTTTCCTCTTCCATAGGTACAGAAAACTGCGTTATATTTAGTTATAAATACTTAACGTACTTAAATAAATTTTGTTTAATTCAGTTTAATGTTAGTGGTAGTGAGAAACACACCGTAGTGCCCTCTTTGGATCTTCGCTACTATCTTTCTGTCAATTATTGTCAAATTGACAGACAGATAGCAACCTGCTTTTCCGCAGGTGCCATTATAGCAGTGACCTCTAATGTCTTTGAGGAAGACAATATATTTATTTATTTGAAGGGGATGCCGAAAACAATGAATTAATCTGCCTGTCAATTTAACAATTATTGACAGATGGATAGTTGTAAAGATCAAAAGAGGGCACTACTGTATGTTCCTCACTACAGTCACTAGATAAATACAGTACCGCAACGTCCAGCCATTTATGGGTGAAAATAATGCGGGAAATTTAAATTTATATTTTAATAGGACTTCACACTTCCGATGTTAGAGAAAAAACAGAATGAAAACATAACCTGGCGCATTTATTTGCATGTGTATTTATTTTGTTTTTCTCTTATATACTTAGTTTATTATATTATAATTGAATACATTTATTTACATATATTGAATAAAGAATAAAGGTATGGTAGATACCTTTATACTTTATCTTACACATTCAACCTATACATTTACGATGGAGGAAGAGAAGCTTATACGAATAGTTCAGCTCATAATGAAGCAGTGATTGTGGTCAAGTGAAAAATAAGCCATAATGTAAAATATTTTAATTCTTTTATATATGTTTAGACGAAACTGTTTCAATATTTTGTAAAAATATACTTAATGAAAGAACTGATATTAATCCAAATTTAGTGTTTTATCTTTATAGAAGCAATTTGTATTACTTAATAAATAATAAAAAAAAAGATTTTTTAGTTTAAATTATTTATTCAATACTTACCAACAGCTTAAAATATAGGTTCTGTATTCCGTAGCGATTCTGTACTTTTTCTTAAACGGTGCATTGACCAATCAAAAGATATAGATGTACATACTTATAATTTTATTTGTAAAACAGATATATACAAAGAAAATAGGTAAGTATATCAGGTAAATGTAAAATAATGGAAATGTAGCCACTTATAGTATATTGAATACAATACAAACATTAGGAAATCTAATTTAGTAGCAAAAGATTTATAAACAATATGAAGGTAAGGGAGAAAGGTCCATTCCAAATTTGCACAAATCAGCTTGCAACTTCTTCTGAATTTCTTTTTTTGCCGTTGGAATGACTCTCTTCACTCACTTTTAGAATATCCGGAAACGTATTTGGTTTTAACTTTTTAATACCATCCTTCCTGAATGATTCAAATTGATGTAATGAAAATGATCCTACAAAATAATATAAAATTTACACTATTAAACGTTCAATTACTTCAAATTGAATATGTACCTCACAAATTCTGTCTCCAATCACATCCCTACCAATTAAATTGCACCTTATTGTCTTTTTTCACTATTTCGGTTACTAGTAGGAACACTAAATAACTTTGTACCTTTATTATAAGTGTTCTTGCAACCTTTCATACAACAATAGCTAGGCATTTTATAAATAATCTCCAAAATATACATAAAGAGAACAACTATTTTTGACAGGAACTCATGGCTGAATGACATAAAGAGCCGCCATTTGTGGGTGAAATCGGTTTTCTCTTTTTAATGCATGGGCCATATAGGTTGCGGTACTGTATATTTATTTAGTGACTGTATTCCTCACCACTACTAACATACCAGAGCCTTTTAGGCAATCATGTGGCAGCATCGTTCATCGAGTCCGCCCCCTATGGCACTCTGATGAACACAAAATAAGTGCGAAACCGTTCATTGTCTGTAGTTGAAGAAGCCGGAGTAATGGAGTACTAGTCGGAGCACATTGTCCGTGGAATAGTTGTTTTCGGCATCTCCTTCAAATAGAAAATTAATGTGTTTACAGAATAACATGTGTAAATCTCTTATATTTGTCTTATTTTTTGAAAAAATTGAAATTCATGGACTAGGAAACATATACATATAAATTTGTAAAAAAATGTATTTTCTTCATTACAAAGGGATTCTTACATTATAAGGATTCTACAAATCCCCTAAACATACGAAGGGGTATATTCTGTATCACATCTGTTAAAATTAATGGCTCTGTTAAAATTTATAGCGAATCGAAAAAGAGGATTTCTGGAAAAGATGGTTCCTGATTGGATAAGAATTTTAACAGTTCCGTTAAAACTAACAGACATGTTACAGAATGTGTCTTAATTTTAACAGTATTAGTCACTTGTGCGATGTAAACATGTGTAGTTTAAATGAAATTAGAAAATGTGTTATTTCGTAATATATACGCTACAAAGTATTTGAAATTATATGGGTTGATTTGTAATGTTGATAATGTTTGTAATGTAATGGGTTAATATGTTAGTGTGTACCACTACGTATCATAGTGGTACATATGAGTATATGAAATAGGTCTTAGGTCAGATTGAGTAGGTAGTCTCTCTAATTATTGTTAAAGTTTACAATTTTATACCTTGCTGATTTGCTAACTTTGTTAATTTGTTAAATATTATGTACATTTTTTTTTTGTATAATTCATGATGTCCTGTAATTGGGCGTAAGCCTGTTGGGCAATAAAGGATTATTATTATTATTATTATTATTATTATTATTACTATGCCCCTGATAAGAAACTTTTGCCAAGAACAAACATTATAATAAATAAAATAAAATATTGACGTCCTTCAGGATCCTGTGTTTAAATCCAGGACATTTTAGAATATACATTTATGAATGATGATTTTATGAAAATTACTCTGTGAAATATCATATTCCTTTGTAAAAACAAATAGGAGCGATGATCTTTTTTGCTATCTTAACTCATTTTAAACACAAAATAGATCAGGAGGTTGTATCCCTTCTCAGTTCATTGCATCTAAATGTATATGGCAGCAAATCATAAATTAGCTTCGTGGGCAACCCAACGAGTTCCCTCATTATAATTATAAATGGCATAATTTTCAAAGGCATTCAGTATATCGCGCAAAAAGTTTCTTTATAATACACCTCATTGTGTCGTTTAGCTCATATTCCAGAATATGATAAACCGTCTTTGTAACTCTCCGTTTCAGAGATGATTTGTATTTTAGAAAGATTTTTTTATTGAATCTTTATTTATTTAAATTTTATTTTAAGAGAGGATATAAACATAAAAAATAATTGTACCACATGCATTTATAACCTAAATCTTTGTATCTATAACTGTATTTATAAATCCTTGTATCAAGGATTTATAGATACATTCTGTTCATTGTTAGAAGATCCTTAAAAACACACTTTTGTGCGAATAGCGCTAGACCCCGATTTAGGCGAATAAAATATTTTTGATGAAATCACTTTACAATTAATAACATTTCTCTTTTAAATTGACATAGACGTATTCTAAAGGCAGAGCTTAGGATTTACATTTTCTAAAACTCCATTATCTTTTTCCAGGGGCGTTGAATAAATTCGAGAGGACGGATTAATAGCTTCTTTAGCCTCCTTGCGTATGCGTGCATAACTATGAACTATGGTAAAAGAGTAAATATATAGGCAGCCGGCTAATTTCCTTTGATTTTAATCGGTCCGCTTCATTGACATCGTCCCTTTAAATTGGAGTTATTGCGTTATTGCCGAACTTGACCGCTTATAACATTATTTTCATAAAATCAGTGTTGCTATTTTATATTTTATAAGCTATTGAATTGTTCTTAAGTAATAAAATGTGCATCTGAAAATAGTACAGCAATACCGAAAGCAGTCTCGACTTATTAAGTAGAGCTGGGTCGCTTGTTCATTTTCGGTGTGCTGGCACGTACAGCACAACTCATTCAAATGAGTCGTTCTGCCACTGTAGCATTCATTCGCCATCTGGTAGCATTCATCACACACCCCATGTTTATTGTGTAGTGAGCTGAGCTAAGCTGAGTCACAGTAAAAAGAAATCGAGTGCTTAAAAAGCTCATGTTTGTACGCTGGGTAAATTGCGGAATGAACGATGAGCTCTTTCGTTGTCGAGTCGTTCATGAGCGACCCAGCTCTAAGTGTTTCGGAATGTCTTTGCGATGCGGACTTTGATAAGCCGTGTCCCTTTAAATTGGAGTTATCATCGATCTCTGTCTATAATTTTATGCCATCTCCCCAACTGTCTCCTCTTATTATTTTTACTCTTTGCTGTGGTATTACAACCAACTAATAATGTTTACTAATTCTAATTTCCTTACCTAAAGTTGATTTACTGGAAAGAAAACTATTAGTATGATACACTAGATACAACGACAAGATAGGTGTTTAACATTGTTTGTATCATTAGCTTTATTCGTTTTTGAACTACAAAACACAATCAATTATATTCGCCTGTTTGTTGTTGATTATCTTGTAGCTATAAATAATTAGCAATGAGAAAGTTATTTAAAAGTTACTAACTTAATTAGAAAAAAAATTGCTGTTAATGTTGTATTTCATGAACATTTCCGAGAAAGGTCAATCAATTTGAAAACTATGGGTATCTTCCAGTTTCGGTGTATACATTAAATCCCGTTTTACATCACTCAAATATTATTTTTGTGATGTACCTACCTACCTAATTCACTCAAGTAATGACATCAGATAGGTATGGTATTTCATTGAGTACTTTTGTGCATTCTTTACGATAGAGAATCTTATCAGGGTTGATCAAAAAGAGGACAGGCCTTGAACTTATCGCGCAGAGCAGACGTTTAAAGGCCTGGCGCAAAATGAGATGCAGCTTGGTGAGGTGACGCAGCGTGAGTCACGGCGAGTTTTCTGCGGGAGGAAACTGCTAGCGCGGGTACCGCGCAAATACGATTGCAGTTTTCACTTCGCAGGCAGACGACCACATTACTGAAAAATGGTAACTGCTACTGCATTCACTGATTCTCAATTTAGTTCTGAATCTGATTCAGAAGACGAGTTCGACTCCGAAATATCATCGTCTATCTCCCAGATGGGTAGGAATAAAAATTGTTTTCTTTAGCGATTTCTTCCCACTTTTCAGTTTTAAGTTTTGTTCTCATGTAGTCTACATGGCTTGTATCGTACAAAACTTGTCGAATTCGCACGGCCTCGATTAATTTTTCTTCCATGTTTTCAAACACGCACAGTGATTTCTAATGAAAACTGCGGCAACTACACTGCGTTTCGCAGGATCACGTTGAGCCAAAACTGCGTCACGTCACGCTGCGAACAAATATGCGCAATAACTATTCTTACTTCGGTTCACAAAAACTCACCGTTGCTCACGCTGCGTCAACTCACCAAGCTGCGTCTCATTTTGCGCCGGGCCTAAAGTGAGCGCTCAACTGTCCGGCACGCGGCACGGCACGGTACGGCACAGAACGGCCAGTCAAAATACGGATAGAATGCAAACATGCAACAACGTAAATGAATGACACTCCATGAGCGCTAGTTGTTGTTTGCATTCTACCCGTATTTTGACGGGCCGTTCCGCGCCGTGCCGTACCGGGCAAGTGAGCGCTCAGCTTAAGCGCAATGTCTATTGAGATATCTACACAGATAAAAAGTGTTTCATTCAATTATTAAGAATTTTGATGAATTTTAACTACCAAACAAGATCAATGTGGATATCAAAATTCACAAAGGACGTGACACCTTACAGGTTTAGATATCAAGTTTTTTTACGAATATATTTATATTATGTAATTCTTTAGCTAAGTAGATTATATTTTGTTGTCATTTAGTGCAATATATCAAATTTTTTATATTTAATCATTTAATAATAATTTTAAACAATTTCAATATTTCCGCAACTTGTAACATTAAATAATTATAAAGCACGTTTATTTGACTATAAATTACACATATTTAATTGATATTTCGTGGCGTTTAAAGCCATAACTGACAATCTTACACATTACCGAATATTACGTTAAATAAAAAAAATAATAACTTAATCAGTTTAATGTACGCATGCATATTTATTTTCGTTTTGCATCATACATAGTTTAACTGTTATGTTTACATAGTCAATAAACTGATAATATATCTACTTGCAGGAATGTTTTCGCATATATTTGTTATAACATATTTTTGTCTTGGTGGTACGGAACAATATTTAGAAAAAAAAATTGTTGAACCCATTCAGCACATAAAGCTATACCTTATCTAGTAGATACTTTATATTTAATTTCTTTGTATAATTGCTATCAACACCAATAATTAGCATTGCCATATTTTTAAACATTGAAAATCAATTCACTAAATTGTGTCTCAAATACTGATAAAAATAATAATTATTCTTATCCAATTCTAACAATAACCATAAAACAATTATTGTTTTATGGATATTGTTAGAAATTAAACTTTTCTTTCAAAATTTAAAATACTTTACATATTTAGTGATTGCATTAAATATTCTGTTTATTATATATAATATATTATAATATTATATTATATAATTCTATTTAATTTTAATAAATCTATTATGAATAATCATAAAAGTATTACTAAGAGTGACAGATACTGGGTGATGTTTATATTTGAATGAAAATAATTAAAGAGAAGTTGTTAAGAATCACAAAAATATACCTTCAGAACAACAATTAAGAGAAGAATATGAGATCAAGTTCAATTTTGTTTAAGCTAAATAGAGCAGCCTATATATTTATACGTATTTAAATAAAAGTAAGGGTGTTTCCATTATCAATCATCACGGTGGGGTAAAATTATATGCAAAATTGACTTATTTTATAAACAAAATCATATCGATGTTACATTTTTTTGTTGGTTGTTAAATTATTAGCTAATGATATAGTTGATGGACGAAAGGGTATCTTGTATTATTGCACACCTTTCTTGCACAACACACTAAAATAAGCATGGTAAAGGTATTTTATAAGTTATAGAATGGTTAAGAACAGAAAAATAGTTCAGTAGGTATCTTATAAATTAGTTGGGCGTCTTGAAAATTATATCAGAATTAAAAATTCTTAGTGGGTAGACAATTTTTTTAATTCTTAAATATACTATACACTAAACTTGCAATGCGCCACTGGCACAATATTATCTGGAGGTAATATTATCTTATTATCTTATTCTAATTACAAGAATTCAACAGAAAGTTTGATACTTGTGTATAAGAGAGTGGTTTATTATTGTAAATCACCATTTAGTACATGTGACATTAACAGCCCTGGTCAGCAATGTAATTAAAGATAGTCGAGTTTGCATGGAAGTAAATCCGCTCTATCTTTCATTTTAAATATAAAGCCTCTAGTCTAAAGCTTGAGCTATCGACTCTATATGTAGCAATATATGTATATTAGCAATCCTCATTCAATTACATTAGACTAAGGAAGATTACTACAATTTCAGTTTTGTCAAAAAAAAAAAAAAAAAAATGTTTTCATTAAAATTCAATACAAAAATAATGCCAAATACCAAAAATAGTGTAATGTATATACTTGTTTAATATTTCATTATTTAAAAAATGTAGATATGCCGTTGTAATTCAATGTTGGTTGGTGCATGTTGCACGCAAAGTAGTTGTTTGCGACATATCTTAAAGGTTATTCCTTTGCATACCTAAGATAATAGGTAACGAGGAAATATAAAATTTTATTGAACCACATTAATTTTCATCATTTCATTAATAATTTATCTCGTAATTAACTTTTTGGCTTAATTCCTATTTAATCAACATTTACTAGCGTAGTTACTCTACGATTAAGAATTCTATGGGTAAATAGTAAGAATAAGTATTGACATACCTTTAATTAATTCGAGATACGGGGTAAAGAAAGTTGTTTCTGAATAGTTCTGCATGTACGTCACTCATTTAATGGCCAATTGAAATTTAGATATATATTTGCATCACATATTACAGTACATATCTATTAGATAATCATAAATTATGTCTCCCTATGAAGTAGAAACCCAGGACTAACTACAAAAAAATTTGATAATTTCATTCATAATGTTACACCTCACGTCGTTTATGTTGTAACTACTCGTACATTCCCTAGATTTATTAATGCGTTACATGTGGTGCCGTCGGATACATCATTTACCATTTCAAGTTAATATCTACAGGCATAGAAGAATATGATTATATTTGTAGTGGTGAGAAACATACCGTAGTGGCCTCTTTGAGTCTTTCCCACTATCTGTCAATTTGACAATAATTGTCAAACAGATAGTAGCAAATACCCAAAGAGGGCACTACGGTCTGTTTCTCACTACTACTAACATTCACGATGCCCATTAGGCAATCATGGCGCAAGATCGTTTATCAACATGATACAACTACAATGATATGCCTATGCGCATGGGGGCGTGGTCTATCGATGAGCGTGACGTCAGTTTTGATACAAAATTAAATAAAATACTTGTAAACAAAGATAACAATATAAAAGAAACGTCGATTATGGAATTATAATACACGATTCATACAGGGAAACTAAAATAATAGTTGATTAATATCAATCTTTCTTATTTTAATTCAAACCGCATTCTGTGTACCGATCTACCTACCGAATATAATTCTAACCTAAATTTTATAATTTGAAGAGACAATAAGAAGCACTACTGTAAATAAACACCACCCTATAATATAAAAATGACAACTTGATAACCCTCGGACCTCACAATTATAATAATACGGGAATACAATTGACAAACACGAAAATAATTATATCACTGACAGTCACGTTGACAGTAACGCATTTGAATTTTCGCCATTTTAGCTTTTAGCATCAAGAATGACGTCGTGCGCAGAACAAACGAAATTTGGTCAAGTTATGAGCATATCAGTGTAGTTGTATCATGGTTTATCAATTGCACTACTGTGGCACTCCGTTGCAATCCGTGGAATTGCTGATGGTTCAAATATACTTGAACTCATGATACAGTGTAGTTGTATCATGCTTGAACTATGGATCTGCATATCAGATCATCATTCACAATATGTACATTTTTATAACTAGTCTCGGAACTTTATAAAATTTACAACTAAACTGAGGAATTTTGATCCAAAGATTTATAGCAAATACATAATAGTAAGCAAATAGCAAGACGTTTGCTATTAAGAGTTCATGATTAATGTATATAATTAATAATATGTGTTAGGGCCTTACTATATTTAGTGGACTGTATTTACTGCTGACTGGCCCTCTTTTATTGATGTGTAGGTGAGAATGATGTAAACAGGTGGTAACTATTTACTCTGTACAAGATACACCTTAAAACTATTGAGTGAGTGACAATAACTGGGGTTACGTGCTATGCGCAACTCCCTTAAAACTATACTGTCTTAAACTAATACAAAAAAGTTGCTTATGCACCCTTGAGGGCGGTTTCCTACATTTAAAGGTGGTGGGGCATTTGGCGCCAACAGGAAAGAAAATGTATGTATGCAGGAAAGAAAATTACAGCAAATTAAAAGCCTTAAATTTTGAGTTTGTCGTTACATCAAAGCGCTAATAAGTCTTAACTAATTAAATTTATAATGATAACTGGTCACTGATGTATTGAAATATGGTCAGGTCTTGTTACATGCAATGCAGCAAACATTTAAAATTTAACACTGAAACATTGATCCTTAATATCCGATATGCTCTAAATACACCTGAGATAATTACAGCAGATAAACATCCTCATAGTCAGTGGTTTCTGCATTTATAAATATCTCACTGCTTCGAGTTACGGGTCAACCAGCGATGTAGAAAGTTATATAAACAAAGGTCATTTCGCACCTTACGTTTTAAGTAGGTACTAACTGCGGTATTGCTGTACAGATAAATTTCAGATTAACAGACAGGGTGTCCACGGTGTTTTGATTCACTTTGAATGTCATACGTATTTAGATAAATAATTAAGATTTTTCAAATCAGTGCCTACACATCTCAGAATACAGTTGTACGAGCTCCACAGAAATGAAGACTATAGAATGGGGAGAGTATATTATGACCTTTTATACGATTTTGGTGACTATAATATAGTTTCTCTGTCCGGTGAGGAGTTTGCACATGAAGAAAATGACATATACATTACATATAAAGCTAAAAAGTTACATATAAAATCAGATACTTACATATAAATTGCAAACAACTTACATACAAACTGCAAGCAAGTTATATAAAAATGTATCGATAGGTGTTAAATCGGTGAAATGTGGCGCCTTTCAATAATTTTAATTTGTTTTGTATGTTTCAGTTTTTGAGTTTACTTATTTATTTATTTATTTATGGTTACACTACTCAACAGGGAAACCCAATTACAGGGTAGGAGAGTACACATACATGAACATATATGAACATGCATTGTTTGTTTTTATTTTCTTGAAGTAAAAGATAAAGAGTGTACGAAGAAACTCGGTGTACTATTGAGCTCTCATAAATATCGTGTTACTTCATGGTGTGTCGTCCGAAGTTCCAAGAAAAATGTCGACTTCCGTCATCAAACGTGAAATGCGCAAAATCTGTACCAGACCGAATCCTTCATTTCCGGTCTTCAAAATATCACAAAACTTGTATATGGCCTCAAGCAAACTTGTATAAGTCTTTACCATTCTATAGTCTTTATTTCTGTGGCGAGCTCCCATGGAAAACGGTACAGTTTTCCATGGGAGCTCCAAGGGAATCCTCCTTTGCTTTCTGAGGAAGTGACACATTTAATCTGATTTGAAAATAATATATGTAAAGGCTGTAAAGTCAATATACTAATGAGCAAACCTTAGGTATGCTATTTTTTCGAGAAATAAATGATATTTCGATTATGTTTGATGAGCGGAAGATATAATATGATAGACAATAAAAATAAATAGGAACAATTGCGCAAATATTCTATTTCTGAAAGAAAGTTAAACACACATCGAAAGAAACGAAGCAATACGTTCTCATTAATTAAAAACGACTATCGATTGTATTGTATGACAAAAAAAATGACAGACCAGTTACACTGGAGAAATAAATTATATTACATCGAGTATAATCAGTTATCAGTTAATTAATTAATCGTAATACCGTTTTTGTTTGTTAGTAATTTTTTATAAACACTGCTATGACATTAACTTTGTATTTAAATCAATTAACACTCCCAACTGCAAACTTCGTAGAACAATTTACATGTGTATAAATTAATATTACCTACACACCCGCCGTTTGGAATGCAGCTGATAATGAAATTTTCATGCAGTCTAAAGTACACGCAGACACTGCTATATTAAATATATTTATTCAGAACATCTTTCAAGAAATCTTTATTTCTTTCCAATTAATAAAGGAACTTACGAATCTGTTTAAACTGGTTTCTATCTGCATGCATTGGTATAAGACGTAGAAGCAATTAAAATTTTTCAAATTACCTTTAAGGAAAGGCCTCAGCCAGCGCTCTCCTATTTCAATTCTCTGGAATGTCGTCCACAACATATAAACAAAGGCATACGAACCGGGTAGGCAAACGCGTCTAAAACAACACTTTTGTCAATGTAATTTTTGTAAATTTTTGTTATGGTTATACAGGCTGATCCAAATTCGGGTCTATGCACGGGGATCATTACAAATATTATTTTGCAGTTTAACCAGATGCACAAAGTACGAGGAAGTAGTATGGATTAAATACTGTGGGAAAGCCAACATCTCTCTTTCATGTGTAGTCAGTCGAAAACATTTTCAAAATACTTGAACACGCTTTATTTTTATTGGTCTCGTGGACTATGTAAAGAAAAGTATTGAGAATAGTTAAAGATATATACAAAGTTAACTAGATATTTAATTGATGTTAATGGTTTCTGCACTGCCAATGTCTGGGTAGTATTAAAGTGATTTTTCCTCAATGTCAATCAGTTTAGCATACAATAGGTGATTTTTTATTATAAAAGCTTTATGTATTGATGTGAGAGGAAGTGCACTTTATATACTTAACAGTATTCACTACAATGGTAAAAGATATGCTATTTATCATAGGCATTTGGTGATTATCTATTATTCATTTATAATTTATAATACAATTTAAGAAAGGTCTATTAAAACACAAGTATATTGTATAAATTAGAGGGTTAGTCAGAAGTAGCGCACGGGTCAAATGACTCAGAAACTATTAGAGATACGGAAACAGAATTTGGTAGGTATAGATAGTTTACAAATAACGACCGATCCAATAAAAGTATTGGCAATGTTCCCAAGTTTACCGGTTTTTCCCAAAAAAATTCCAATAATTTTTTTAAATGGAACACCCTGTATATTTTTACATATTTTGATAGGACGTTTGAATTTACGTTTGTTTGTTATAACTGACAATTTAAGCTGAAGAAATTCAGTATTATTTCAAAAATAGCAAAATTAAATGAAACCGAAATAATTGACATATTAATGATGGTTGGATATGAAGATCGACAACGTTCACACGAAGAAGTTTGCCATTTATTTAATACAGTACATCCAGAGAGAAACCATATTGTCCGTTCTACTGTTTCAAGGTTGGTAAAGAAATTTAGAGATATGGGACATGTAAAAAATGTTCTAAAACCAGTGCGTCCCAAGTCGGCGATAAATCAAGATCTCTTAATGTACTCCTTGCAGTTATGGAAAATCCAATTGTATCAACTACACACCTAGCTATGGATAATTATATAAGTCAATCCTCTCCCGCTCGAATATTGAAAACCAATAATTACAGGCCTTTCAAGGTACATCACCTACATGAGTTAAACGAAGATGACCCAGACAGAAGAATACAGTTTTGTGGAATAATGATGGACATGGTGAATGATATTCCAAATTTCGCATATGACATTTTTTTTCCAACGATGCTACATTCTGGGTTAAACGGATTTGTAAATAGACATAATTGTCGATACTGGTCGAGTGAAAACCTTCATTGGATGATAGAAAATCATACGCAGCATCCTCAGAAACTTAATGTGTGGGCTGGTATTGTTGGTCAAAGAACTATAGGTCCATATATATTATTATATATAATATCTATAAATCATATTATACCCAATATAGTAAATCTATTTCCCGACGATGATCGACTTGGACTTCCAAATCACAATATATTTTTCCAGCAAGATGGGCCTCCACCGCATTATGGAATTAATATTGGCCAGTATCTGGATCAGGTATTTCCAGGTCGTTGGACTGGACGACGAGGATCATATATTGAATGGCCAGCAGGGTCGCCAGACCTGAATCCTCTTTACTTTTTCTTGTGGGGCCATTTAAAAACCCAGGTGTATAATGAAATATCCTCAGAGTTACAAGTGCTCGAAAAGGTTTTTTTTTCGATAGGCAATTGCATCTTATAATGACTTGTTTACAGTGGCAAAATAAAAAATAGTATATTAAACAACGAGTATCATAAGGCGTACTTTTATCACAACCCGTCCAACTTTAGCGGCGAGTTTTCTAAAGGACAAGTGCGATAAACGCCTTATGAAAGGCGTTGTTTACAGTATTTTTGGTATTTTGCAAGTTTTACACGTATGAAGTAAAGAAAAACCAGCTGAAAATTGAATTCCATTATAGGGATTTTTATACATATTCTGGAACAGTGTGATTGACATTTATCAACTTTTCTTTGCTTGAAAAATTTAGTTAGGTTATGATTTGTATACCATTTGTATGCCATTACCAAAGTCTATTATATTCTAATTATGTAGACTTTGTCATTACTATATAGCACACCATACAAAACAAAGTGTCGAAAAGGTTGGTTTTCGATACGCAATTGCGTTTCATAATGAGCCAAAATGAAAAAAACATTCATTAAAGTTTTAGAATGATGACAGTTAAGATTTGTTACTTCTTGAATTTTCTCTGAATTGAGATCTTTTCTGAAATTAGAACACCTTAAATATTCGGATGTTATGTGAATTACTAAACCATACATGTAAGTGAAAACAAAGATATTAGCCTTGAAATATCAACATCAGCCGGTTTACACATTTTTTCAACGAAACTTCTAGGAATCAACTTGACGGGAGAAGTTAAAGAATTTATAGGGAGAGTGAAAATATTGAGAAAATAACAAGAAAAGTTCTGCTACCTCGGAAGTAAGATAAAAGAGAGGAAATTCATCAGGAGATGCTTTATCAGTGATGTATGTCGTCGACGACTTCAATGACGGATAAATTTGTAAATAACATGTTTTTATCAAATTGTGTGTCCTCGTATACACCTTCCTGAATACTTTTTTTGTCAACTTAAAAATACAAAACTTTTTAGCTACTATGTTGCAATATATTTTGTAATTTTACATTTTGAAATCAAATGTTTTGAAGTATTTTCATGTAAGACACTCTAATTCACAATTTTCAATAATATTAAGTCACACAGGAAGGAGTTAATACTTTGTAAATTGTACCAAAACTTCGCATATTAAAACCATAATTTAATTGTTACTTTAATTAATATCAAAAGCACTTAAAGAGAAAAAAAGAACATCATCATCATAAAAAAAAATTTAACTAGCGCGTTGGTTAGATAAGACTAAATATATTCTGCCAAATCTAGAAAGAAACCACATGGGACTTATTTGCGTCATAATCACTGATTATTAAGCTTAGCAAAAGTATCATTAGCTTAGCTTTAATCATATCCGTGTGGACCTTATCGACTAATGGTTTATCAAGGCCTTCAGGCAGGAATTGCCTAATCTCGTAGGTTGCTACAACTGGCGAACAAGGAAGGTATCGATGTTGCTGTACTGCTAATACTGCTTTCTGCAACCAACTTAAGAGAAAATTTGTTAATATAACATACATTCAAGATTTCTAGCCAGGAGCTAAGCTAAAATTACTCCTGTCATCTTCCTTAAATACTGACTTAACCCTACCTACTTTCCATGCTATTTATCCATATTATAAATTACACTCAAAGAAAAAAACAAGTACCCTGTACATATCCTTTAGTATTCCATTAAGATCAATGGCATCACTATTAATTTTTTTTTCAGATAAGCTATTAACGCGAATATTTACCTCTGTTATAATAATAATATTATTATTGTCATATTTTTATATTTGTGAGAATCTGTGTATCTTATATCTCTAAAGTATTGCATATTTGTTTAACCACTTGAACAATCCGTTTAAAATATCTTCCCATTTATTAGTAATTCATTAATTGATTTGTATCTCACACGGAATGGCAAACTGGAAACTCCACATTCACAAAATCGCAAATATATTTAGGTTGACGAGAGATCTGATCTTCGCACATTATAACTAAATAAAGCTGCCCTCTTACAATTTAAGTACCATTACATTTCTTTTATGAGCAGTTTTCCTCCTATCTGCCTAAATTGTTTGTTTGTTGTAAACATACTTATTAAAGATCTAATTTTAAGAACTTATTACATAAATTCGTCAAACCTACCTCTTTTATTTTAATCTAGGGTCTAGTTAATTATAGAATCCTTGTAATCGTAGTTGTTCTGGAATCTATACAATCTACTGATAGGTATACAAGATATATCACGAAGAGGCCCAGTAGAATTATCTCAAAAAGTAGTCAGAATTGAAAGCTGAAAATTTGTATACAGGGGTCTATCAAAAAGATTTATTTAATGAAAATAGTGTCAACTTCTTCGAGCTTTCGGTTATACGGGGAGTCATCATCAACTTGCTTATTTTAAATATAACACCCTATATATTATTTTATTTATGAATTCTACGTAAAATACATTTCATGTAGGATGTCATATACCTATTGTTGACTTTATTTTATTTGGACTTATATCGACTAAATTATTTTTTATTAAAAAACGATCTTACTATATTGCATGTATGAAGTATGGCTGATTTTTGTGACTGGATATATACACATTCTTCCAGACTATGTTGATAGAGATGATTTATAAATAAGTATGGAGTGAATTTTTATTATTATTATTTTGTTTAATCCAGTCGACCAGTTCCCTTGCTCCGATTTTCAGGGTCGGGCGCTGGTGGTTACCAGTAGCTACTCCCCACGTCCGTAGGGTGAACTACTGGGTCCGGGAATCGTGTGCCCTGAATAGACGTAATGAATCCAGAATGACCGCCTTCTGCATTCTTCCGGCTAGACGATCTTCCGAATTTTGGCATGCCGGTATGATCTTCATGAACTCATGAACTCGTGCGTACAGCCTCCGGCTACAGGAGGCATAAGGTCACCCACTTATTTTATATGGATGACCTTAAAATTTACGCCTCCGCAGAGAGGGGTTTACATCAATCTTTCAGGGTGGTACAGGAGTACACGCAGCCGGTCGGGATGGAATTTGGGTTAGACAAATGCGCACTGGAAGCATCCTACATCATATAGATGTCGGAGAGATGTATGCCCATTTGGGTGGAGCAACGCTCCCCCCAAGAGGCTGCCGCCGTAAAAACCGCTCTCAGCGACAAGTACAGACACAGCCTCCGGCAGATCTGGAGGATTATTATTATCTCAATTATCCTTATTATTATTATTATTATTTTTATTTATTTTTTTTTTTGTTAAAATCCAGTCGGCCGGTTCCTTGGCTCCGATTCTCAGGGTCGGCCGCTGGTGGTAGTCAGTAGCTACTCCTCACGTCCGTGAGGTAAGTAATTACTGAGTCCGGGAATCGTGTGCCCTAAGTAGACGTAATGAGCCCAGAATGACCGCCTTCTGCATTCTTCCGGCTAAAAGATCTGCCGAGTTTCGGCATGCCGGTATGATCTTCAGTTCCGAAAGCAGTGTATCTCTTGCTCCACCGAGGGCTCCTATTATCAACACCACAAGCTTCACAGTATGTTCTGGATGGAGTCTGCGGAGTTCGAAGAGAAGGTTTTCGTCCGTTTCTCCTCCTCTTTCAAGACAATGTTGTTCTCGGCGGGAGCCGAGAACTCGATGACAAACATTGTCTTGAGCTGGTGGTCGAGGAGGACTACATCAGGCTTATTGGCTCGAATCTGCCTGAGCGTGAGAAATGAGTAGTTCCAATAAATTCGGCACTTCTCATTCCCCACAACGGATTCAATATCCCCCGGAGCGTATGGCAGCACTGGTGTTTCGTCTATCTCGTACGAGTGCCGCAGAAAGTAGTAGAGCACTCGTAAAGCCGCATTGTGTCTATGGATATAGGCCGAGACAGCATATGCCGAACAAGCGGAGGGCTGATGCATAATTGTCTCCGGCGCCCTATGGCAGGCCCTGCAGTTGACATCAGGGACCTCCATACCCATGACACGGCTTCGATAGACGAGGGTGTTAAATACACCATCCTGGCAAGCCATTATGAATCCCTCGGTCTCCGACTTAAGCCCCGCTGACCTTAAGAAGGCAAAGGTCAGCCTTTCGGATAAGCCATGGTCTTCAAGGCTCTTATAGAAGACACCGTGCAATGGCTTATCCTTATGCAGCTGCAGAAGATTACGGCCTTCTGCAGCTTTAACTTGGGCTTTCAGCTGAACGGGTCCCAGCTCGGTGAGAGAGTCTGGGTTTCTCCGTTCAGCGTCGAAGATGAGACCGAGTTCATCAGCTGCTCTTCGTGCTGCCTTAAATAGAAATGCTCCTACCCCTGCATTTTCATGGTCTTGGACCATGCAGAGGAGGGAATCCGAACTCCTGATTACCTTGCAGGCTCCATCCAGTACCATTCTGCTGTGCAGACACTCCAAACTCAAGAGTCCACGGCCTCCCCGATGTCTTGGGAAGTACAACCGTGGAACGGACGACCTAGGATGCAAACTCCTATTGAGATGCATCATTTTTCGTGTTCCTATGTCGAGTTGTTGCAGCTCTTCTTGTGTCCATTTCACTACTCCGAAGGAGTAGAGGAGGATCGGAACGGCAAGCATGTTAGTAGCACCCACCTTATTCTTACCTGACAGTTCTGAAGACCAGATCTGCCGGAGGCAGATCTGGAGAGCGTTTGTTCGGAGAGCGTTTGACACCTGCCTTTGGAGGCAGGTGTCAAACACTACATAACGCTACAGCCAGCTACACCCCTCTTGGACCCACGCTGCTCATATATCCTTTCGTAAACCGGGTTAACTGCGTGGAGCACCCGCATGTACAAGATGCGTGTAAACAACTTGTAACACGCATTCAGGCAGGTTATTGGTCGGTAGTTCTTTGGGCTAGACAAATCTCCGTTCTTAGGGATTAGCACTGTCCTCCCCTCGACAAACCATGCCAGAACTTGCTGCTCTCCATTAAGCTAGGAGGTGAATATTCTGGCCAAATGGTGGTCGGTACTCGGTAGTTTTTTCCACCAAAAGTTGTTGATCCCATCGGGACCAGGAGCAGCAAAGTTATTATTATTATTATTATTATTATTATTATTATTATTATTATTATTATTATTATTATTATTAGTATTATATTACATCGGTGTCACAATATACATGTTATGCTATTCAATCACATAAAAATATACATAATAAGTTTATTAATAAAAATTATCCTAAAAAAAATAACAAGTAAATTCTAATAGTTAAATTATTATTTCTTAAAAGCACGAAACTGTATCGTAAACTAAAGTTGAAGACGAAATTGTTGGACAGTATAGATATAATTGATTATTGTCAGAGGTCGACTAGCAGTCAGAGTTTATCATACCATAAAGTTAATACCATATACCATAACATAGTTTGGTGAACTAATGAACCTACTATCAGTCCAATATTCTATAAAATACGTAAACATTACTCAATAGAAAGAATAGTACATATATTAGGAAAATTATATGAGTCAGACTTACTTATTTACGGTTTACAGAAAATTTGAAAAATCTTTCAACAATTTCCGTTTAGTTTCTTGTTAGCTTCCTCTTTCAACAACTATAGGAAATTTTTAACATGGAGGCAGTTGGCTAAATTTATTTTCAGTTTATTTATTGATTCTAGATACTTAAAACGTATTGGATAAGTTTTATAATTTATTCATTGTTCAATATCAGTATTTGTTAAGTAAAAATCCATTGATTGGCTGTTTGTTCATTGAAATGCGGCTAAGATAAAGGCAAAGTTAATAATACCATACACAACATCAGAAAAATACAACTTGGGATCAGTATAATGAAATTTAATAACGGTTATTAAGACGTGTCATTCACTTGGAAATTAAATGTCCTTAGATTATAATGAGACGTTAAATTATTTTAATTATTATACTACACCGGTTATGTGGAGTAATATTATAATTACACGACAGAAACTGTTGTTAACATCCGTGAACTTGTTATATGACCATGCAGACGGAGTAGTCATTGTTATTACAATTTCTCAAAAATGTTGCAATTCGTTCTTAGTCAGCAAAATGTGTATTTCTGATGTATGATGGTAGTCTCTCCGATATTTTCCTAAATAAGTATAAACAATCTAAAAAATCTCGGTTCAGTCTAAATAAATATTTGTTTCATGGCCGTATTGAGAAATGAAAACACTTACATATTCACCGCAGAGTAGTGGCAGTGGCACATATAGGTATTATATTACCGTATTATTTACAGTCTATTAGAACCACTTTTTCAGTGAATGTATTGTGTAGTTGTAAAAAGATGTATGTTGTAGGTTATAGGTTTATTGGACTACGCATTCTATGAACCACAAAACTGTTTTTTTTTTATCGATTGCCTTCAAAATAAATTAAATTATACTCGATTTTTTCTCGAATTATACTCGAATCATGAACGCCGCAAAGGGGAAGCAGGGGCCAGTCGCCCTACAGTTATATACACAGTATTAAAAAGTAGGGTTAAGGTTAAGATTTCTTTAAATTTCCATTTCGAACCAAATTATAAAATAATACTAAACTTTAGTTAATGATGTTGCTATTTATTATTTCAGTTACTGAACTCTATATAAAAACGTCCTAATCTACGAGTACCTAAATCCCCATACCTAATTAATAACTTGAATATGTCCTCCATTTTCGTCCACATTTCTTCGGCGGAGATTTCGGTCAACCATATCGGTACTCGTACTTGCTACAGCATCCATAGATCGCAATTCTTAAAAAACAGACCAAAAATGAAGCCAATTAGTTTTGAAAGAACTGTTTATAATATATACTCAGCAACAAGAAAATAAATAGGAAAAAAAAATCACACAGAACATAGATCACAGATGGCAACTTTGATTAACAACAAATGTCACGTGTCTTCTTGTGGAAAGTTGAAATTTGCCTGTGTGCAAACTATTTGATTTCAGCCAATCACAGAGTTAACTTTTAGCGCGCAACTTTAACGTCACTCTTCCTATTTAAAAAACATAGTATAGCTATTATATTTTATAGTATATAGTACTCGTATATAGTATAGTTGTTATTATTTTGTTACTTTATTTTAAGAAAATGCCTTTTTGTTAAAAATATTTTTATGTGTTTTGATCATATAGATCTTTTGATAGAATAGATTTTTTTATTTATGATGTGGTATTTTTTATTTTACGAGACATTTATTTTTTGGTCTCATTTATATTTGCTTCAATTTTAAATAATATGTTTTCAAATAATTTTTGTCTTTTCAACGAAACTAAAGAGATGTTTCTTACTATTCACTGCGAAGTGAATAGAAAAACTGTATTTTGTTGTTTAAAGGCAAATTATAACAAAAAATTATTATTATTATTATTATCATTATTATTATTAGCATTTAGATGAATGTGCATATTTGAAGTTGCAAGAATATTATTGTATAGTCTTCGTCTTGTGTACAATCTTGTGTACAAGGAAATTGCTATTATATTTTCATTATGATTTTCTTCTGAAAATTTATGACACATTCAAGTATTAGATATTAAAGTTTTGTTGGTGTTAATAAAAATATGCTTCTGTTTGAATTACGGGATAACTGTTGATGGTCTAAAGGTCAATAATTTTAGAATTTTATTTAATAGTATCGCATATACTTTTATTTTATCGCCATGATATCGCAAGTCTGGGTTCGATCCCCAGCTCTGCAACTAGCAATGTCGGTGGGTATGGGGTGTTGGTCTGCGTTTTTCAATATGTAACCCCTTCAAGACAGACTTTGGCTTTGGATTTGGGGGTTGTCTAATATGGTGTTTCAATAAGGTACCTATTTCAATCTATCCTCTTATTTGTCATAAGTAGGTAATAGAATTTTCTGTTTTTGAGTGAATTAATAATACAATAATATATAAATAACTAATGCGTCATACATAATTTTCTATCAGCCACATTTGTATTTTATAATAAAATTTCTGTATTGCTTTTAATTTATATACAAAAAGTTGTTTATTGTGTTGATGGAAACATTATTTATTAAAGCTAAATTATTTCAATAATAAAAACTATATATATATATATAATATTACTTTTTTATTTCCGGTTCAGTTTGTTTTGAATATACCTATATTGATTGAAATTACCAAATCCAGTATGTTATAAAATATAGCTATTGTTATATATGGAAGTCAAAGTATAACATCATATTTGCATAAAAATGTTGTGTACACATACATATGTAGTTCTCTTACTAAATTATACATATATACAGTGTGTCTACTTTTATGTGTATACAAATTGATAAAAAGTTTATTTTGTGAGATATTTTCAAAAACCTTTTTTTGTTCTAAAATTTTCTTGAAGGGGGTTGGAACCTTTGGTGTGAAAATATCTCTGACGTAGTTTTCCACATAACACTAAAACACTATACTGCACTTAGAGTATAGTGAGTTGAGTGCAGTATAGTGTTTTGGTGTTATGTGGAAAACTACGTGAGTGAGAATAAATTTTCATCAAATTTCACAGTATATTGTCCTCATTAGATAAATAGCTTTTCAGGCAATTAGAAAAGAACTTATGCAGGTTATATTTAACCAAGCATTCAAGAGGATACTAGTACGGTTCTAAAAATATTAATATCCCAATTCAGTACTACGAAACACAAGATCTAATATCGCAAATTATACTTTAGCAGCATCTATATTGATATATTCTTTTATACAGCTTTTACTTTATTCAACTGTATTAATTGAAGTAAAAATTCTCAGAATTTTAAACTAAAAACTGCACTTCTGTCAATATACGTTTAAATACATGTCGACATACGACATAAGTAAGTAACTTGCTGCCTATTTGTACTTAAATTCTGCCACAGATTGTTACAGACTACTAAACTATCTATAGATTTTTGTGTAAGGAATAAAGGGACTTCTGGGGAATTCACTAGGAATATGATCTATAATATCTCCAATAATAAAAGGAGATATGATTCAATTGGTCTACCATAAAAATCAGTAATCGAACTGTTCCATTATCCTTATCGTATATTCTTTTGGACAAAGCTCCCGTGTTATTACAGAGATAGACATAAGTTTATAGAGGCCTATCTGTTGATATAGAGGTTAATAAAACCTCTACCTTAGTGTATTTATGGAAGACTGCTATATTCCAATATGTCAAAATATAGGGTAAAGGGAGGAGAGATGGACCACCATTTATAAAAATTAAGATAATTTCTTCATTAATCAAAGTAAAAATCTGTAAATTGGTACATAAAATAACTAAGCTTTGGTACTCTTTTTGGAACACTTAGAAAGAAAGAAATATTTATCATTAAAACTAAAAAATGAATAATTCTCAGACTTGTCAACGGTCCATCTATCCTACCCTATGGAGGTGAGACGGACCATAGTAGGTAGGAGAGATGGACCACGCTACTTTTCCTTTTTTCTAGAAGCTACGTTTCCACACTGGCAAAGGTTACTTGTGCAACTCTCGTGCAACCAGCGCTTGCACAAAAGGCATTGTGACCAATCGTCTTTCTTTTTCGTTAAACGATAATCTTCACTGCAGCCAACACTCTTATTTTCTAAATCGCTGAAATGTTCATCCGTCCTAGAATAGTCATCTAATGTGACATGGCCAGATGTCTATTTACTGCTTTCACTGCCAAATTGGGGCCAGCTTTTTTCTTGCATTGTGCCTTTTTTTTAAGAAATTCCGGTGAGGTAATAACTCCTGATATTTTTTTAAGAACTCTTTTTACAGCTATAGATACGACGGGTATGCGGTTCATCCAGAGCTTTTCCAGGAGCTATATCTTCAGTACCTAGCTGTTGATTTCTTAGGAGTGGTTTGTTGGTTTTGTATACCAGAGGTACTTGGTTGGAAAGATTCAGGTCTTGCTTGCACTTAAATGTAGTTTTGGGTATTCCAAATGCTGTAGCGGCTTCATTGCCGCCAATTTCGCCATTTCTGTATTCATTTACGGCATCATTTAACGCTTGAGAGGTTCAATATCCTCGTTCAGGAACATGTCTTTTAAATATTTACTTATTAAGCATTGTAAAACTAAATGGTTAAAAAAAAGTTTTAATATTTTAGGTTCTAAAAGACATTAATGCATATACTTACAGTTTCATTAACAAAAAAAAATATTATACTTACCTAAGTTTGTTAAAAATAGAAATGTATATCTTTAAATACAATTTTCACTAAGGCAAAATCTATTTTTCTTAAAAAACTTCCACATAAATGCTGGAAACCACGTGATCGCGACTGTATCAATGTGAACTGATCGAAACGCAAAAGATACGCCTGTCAAATGTTGCGGTGGTGCCTTAAATTGCAAAATATTACCGATGGTCCGTCTATCCTCCTGGTCTAATGTGTAAACCTTTGGTTGTCATATATTAAAAAAAATATTTTGAGTAGCAGCTTCCTATTTCATCCAATACGTCTCTAATCTGTCTGCCTGTCTGTGCCACTACTTCTAGTTGCAGTCTTTGCGATTAATCTCGTAGATTCTTGGCCTTTCATTTACTACAATTTTATCTTTGGGTATTTCTGAATGTTGTAATTTATTTTCTGATCCATAAACTAAATTAAGTTAATCTTCTGAATAGATTTCCAAGACCGCAGGCGTGATACTATATATAAATCCGGATACTAATAATCCGGTGCGCTGCTTGGTTTAAGCAAAATTCGGGGAAGCGTGGCCGATAAGATAGACAGGGGGAAGTTGACGCTGCTTCACCATGTGAAGCAATGGTAAAACTATGTTTGTAACATTCGTTTATTAGTTTCTTAATTACGCATAATAAAAATACCCATAACTTAATATTTTGGTATAGTACAAGACTTAAAAACCGTATCAGATTACATAGATTGAAAAATGTGCATAATTTCATAGAAATTGTTAAAATGTGAAAAAAGTTAAAAAATTAAATATTTTTATAGTTTTTCCTTGCATTATAAAGACTAAAAATACTTGGGAAGCTATTTCAGTTACAGTTTAGACCTTAGTAAGCTTCCATGATTTATTTAATTATTAAATGTTCGTAGATATTAATGCAGCTTGTCCAGAGTGGTTCAAATTGGACGGTTTTCAAGAGTTACTGCGAATCTGTCATAGATAGAGCAAATGTACGAGTAAGGTACGAGTATTTTGGAAATTTCATATTTTCCGCAATTCTACAAATAAGTAAACTATATATTTTTGGAATGTATTTTTAGCCCTCTTTCCGTTTTTGAAATATAATACAGGGTGTTCCATATAAAAAACACAAGTTGAGGTGTGGGCATATCACGAAAACTAAAAATATTACCACATTTGTTTTTATGCCATCGAATGTATGTCTAAAAAGTGCCTGTCGAATGTTCAAACCGTTTTAAGATATCTTGAGAGGGAAATGAGAAAAGGGCACCAGTCGGTTTAGCCAAAAATCGAGAAACGCCCTGTAGCTCGAAAACGGTAACAGATAGAGAGATGCGGTTGGCGCCATTGTTATTTTCTCTAAAAAAGAGCTAGTTTATCAGATTTGCTCTATCTATGACAGATTCTCGTAGAAACCCTTCACAACCGACCAATTTGAGCCACGCATACAGAATATGACTGATAACAGTGATAACAATAGTTAATTATTTTTATTTGGTGTAATTTGTTAAATGATGTTTTATTCCATGAAAAATTTCAATACGGAATTGTAAAAATGTAGTCAACAAACAGTAGAATACTATTCTTGGTCTATTTCCCTTGGTTGCTGTTTTCGGAGGCATTAAATCTAAAAAAATATTCCTAGATAGTTATAGAAATAGAAACGGATAGAATGGCTAAAAAAGTTTAGAAAATTCCCATTACTGTGCCTTTTGTTGTTAAAGAAATGGTTGGTGAATTCGAAGTAATTTTGCTTCATGCATAATTTTATAATCACACAGCAAAAACACCTGCAGTATGTCACAATAAACTCCAGATAAGCTAGTGATGTGCAATTCCACTAGCTTAAGTTCATTGACATTAGCTCCGGTAGCTCAGGGAGATTTATGACACTAGGGCGTAGTATTTGTAGGGCTGCTTTGAATGTTGACAAGTTATTTGGGCACCAGGATAATTTTTAAATATAAGATAAAAGAAAACTATATAAAAGTTAGTTGAATACACTATAATCAAATAAGCAAATTGAATTGAAATTACAATTGAATAATAAAGTTACTATTTAACAGTAATTAAAAAAATGATGTAATATTGACTAAAAAAATGAAAAAAAAAAGGTAAAATGAAATTTTAAAATTGGCTAACTTTACATAAATTTTATGAGGTTCGGGGTCACTCTGACAATCTCGTTCCTTCTTTATGAGGTCAGTACTCTCACCCTTAACCTGTGCTGATGATTGGATCCCGGTGGACTTGATGTGGCAAAGTGGGGAAGCTAGAGCTCTAGTCCAGATGATGGTCACGTACTGGCTAAGTCCAATCCTCTTATCTAGGGATCTGCAGGTGGTAAGCGTCCAGAGTTTCCCAGCAGGTTATAGATTTTGCAGTCAGGTTACAGCAGCCTCGTCTCAGAAGAGTACATACAAAGAATTGTTTGTGTTAAGAGTGCCCCAAAATTTACAAATATATAGATGAACGTTGACGGCTAGTGTAGCCAAGATTAAAAATTATAAATAAGTTCCTGAAGGGAATGTACCAGCAAATCTGGTTTGATAAAATCCTCTGTGAATTTCACAGGGAAAGTAATTAACAAATGAAAACAAAACCTGGAAGGTGTCAACTTTTAGTGACCCTACCCATAATGAAGCAAATAAAATTACCCAAGAAATTGCAGTCAAATGAACTGACTACAGTTCAGCCACTCGACAATTATTCTTAATAAAAAACTCTAATCGTTAATATTTAAAGATACTATAGTTCAGAAGGAACAAAAATAAATTAAACAAAAAACCCTCTATCATCTGACCCAAAATTCCAAAAACAACGGTTTCATAACCGGTTAAACACGGAAATATTACCACTCTAATTAGGTAAAAGAGAAAAATTATTTCATTAATATTTCAAATACTGAGTGATAAGTTGTAAAAATTCGTATTGATTAATTGTACAAATTTGTTACCAAAGAACAATAATCAATGAATTTACAAATATTAGGAAACTGTTCCAGTCTTCTAATCGGCGTGCATGTGAGTTATTAAAATCAAATATCTACTCAGGTAGGCAAAGCAATACCACACTACCTCTAAACAAATGTAGATAATTACAAAGAAACAAATTAATTAATGTAGTGCAGAAAGTACGATATTTGCAATTTTCTATAGCTTACATACAATATATGATAACGCTAAGATAAGAGAAGATAAGATAAAGATAAGATAAATGAACTTAATTCCCAAAGGGCACAACACGTGGTTTTGACTAGTAGCAATCCGATTCAAACAAAAGGGAGGCAAGAAAACTCAAATTTATTGGTTTAAAAAAAAACAATGTTTTCTATAATCTCCTGACTAGAGCGTACTAGAGTAACAGCTTCACAAATTTATAATGTAATATTGAAACAGTATTCTAATGTTCTGAATCGTATTCCTGATCACCATATAGGGTGACAAAAAAATCTCACTGACCACGCCTAAATAATTTACCTAAAATCCAGGTAAATCCTGATTATATATGAAATATAATTACTTAATAATAACAACAAATCGCTATGATCGTATTTCTGTACTAATAATTATAATCGCAACCAATAATGAAAGTGAATAAATTATATATATCAAATAGATAAATAACTCACATGTGCCTATCAACGAAGACGGGGACTGTCTATCTTCATTCCTAAATCACACCGGCGTTCTCGCTTGAGGCCAACGTTTTTTAGCCAATCAGCTTTCTCCAACGCAGAATATTTGAAAATGGAAAACTTAAGCCACCAACATTTAGGTTGGGTGTTTTACGGGGTGCATAATTATAGTCAACCTCATGGAACGACATTAAAATGTACGTTACAAGTATTTTTACTTGAGTCTTGCTCTTTTGCTGTCTATCATTCCCTGATTGATTAAAAATGACTCGCGGGGTACGTTGCGGCTTCTATAATATCTTCGATGCTTGTAGAAATTTTCATGGAACATTTATGAAAGGTTGATGATATACCAAGGGAGTTCAATAGGTAATTCACATCCAAGTATACGAGGAGAATTCGATAAGTACCGGTGGTGAAGCCTGGGAAATGTGAACAGAAAGAGATCTCCCTTTTTGATTTGAGGATTGTCTTGAGGGTTGAGACTTTGCCGATTGGGGTTGTCGTTGGTATCCTCAGAGTTAGTGTTGCCAAGTTATGCAGAATTTCTCTAGTATTGGGGAAAAGTTTACTTTGCAACCCGAATTTGTAACATTATTGTTATTTGTATATATTGTAGGTATTTGTAACTAAGTTGGCGATCCTTGATAATCTTATTAAACTACTTTTAGAATCCAAGGAATAGTCAATTGCAAATTAAAAATTGTTCTTGACATACGTGGTTTTTAACATGGTAGTATAACTTAACTAGTTTCGATAGTTTTAGTTTAAAGGGCAGTTATTGCAATTAAATACTGTAAAGCCTACGAGGTGCGTGATCGCTAATTCGTATTTGTCTGTATTTTGCTGTAGTCTTTAAACTAGACAGATTGTATGTGTACGACTGTACGAGGCCTTAAATGTTCCAAGAGTTGTAACCGAACCCAATATCCTGATGCGGTTTAATATCCGCATCTGACGACATATTTCACTGTTTCCTGCATAGGCACATATCTACACACCAGCACCAGCTCATAACTAAGAGTTTCTGCTTCGAGAGCGTTTATTCCATTTTGTCTACGCTTTTTGTGGACGTAATGATCAGAAATGGCGAGAAAGTAGTTTTTAAAAAATTTTGTGTGCACCTCTAAATTTAAATTACGTTATAATTAGATTAGCTACAAACATAATCTCATTCTATTTTTAACGAAACTTTCTAAGCAGTATTTGAGATTTACATAATTATTTTACTTATGCATGTTCTCTTTAATACATGTTATATCACTGTTTTTTCAAGATTCAAATGGATGTATTTAAAAAAGGGGTTATTAAAATATTTGATTAAGACAAAATAAGATAAATTTATGGTATATACCGTTGTTTTGAGTATACAGTCATTGTTATTAACTAAATAGCTATTGTTTTAAACTGTGTATTTTAATTATTAATTGTTTCTAATCTAAAACTTGACTCAGAATACTTATTAATAAATAATACCATTACCATTTAACATTAAGTAAAATTAAATTGTCGTTTTTTAAAGTACCTACTTACCTGCATATGTAGATGTAAATGTTTTGTATTGTAAAATAAAAGTTTTAAAATAACTTTTGATTAGCTAGCAATTTTCAATGCATTTATTTATATATTATATTTTATGATTCAGTCAATCATATAAATGCCGTGACAGTACCATATATATTACATCAGATTACATTACATTACTTATCATGACATCACATTACAGTGTAAAAGCTAAATTCTATATTTGTCGCGAAAATTTACTTTGACTGAACTAATATAGAAATAGAATTTCCACCCTAACTACTTCTGAAAATATGAAAAGTATTTTAATTAAACTCCTGCATCGAAGAAATTAATTTCATCATAAATTTTAAGTTGAAAGTTAACCATGGCGCCGGAGGCTTAGTTATTTTAGCAGTTTTTAGAAGAGCATGAACATCAAACACAAAATATTACGATTAAGAAAGTCCACCATATCATCAATTTCATCAAAAGTGTACATGTCCCACTGAATTATATGTAAGTCAAGCAAGAAATCATTATAATTAAATCTGGAAAAATCTCTGTATGTTTTAAATACCATGTTCTGTAGATGAAACCATGAGATCTAATAGAGTTTCGGACGTGTCAGTTACTCTAGTTGGCATTTTTACGTGCTGATATAGGCCGTATTTGTTTAAGAGATTATCAAACAACAAAGAACTGCTGCTATTCTTAACTAAAAAATCGACATTAAAGTCACCTCCAAACACGATATAATCATACTCCGGCAGCAAACCAACTATTGAGTGGTATGAATAAAAACGAAGTACCTGCTACTACTTTAAGTATTAGTATATTCTACGTAGTATTTACTTCAAAACGAAGGATTTACTAATTTACGGTAGTATTTACTTTACTTGACATAGAACATGCTTCACCACAAAGTACTGTGCGTTTCACGAAGTTGTATCCCGGATTGGAATGTTAGTATATATCTCCAACGTATGGAGCGTTGTCATGTTATTAGTTAAATTCAATGCATTGGCACATCTCGGTTACGGACCGCTACAAATTGAGGTGGTGTGATTTAAGCGCGCGTGCCAGTCTCGCACAGGATTTGCCAGCGAATCCTGACAATCCGAACATTCCAATCCGGGATACAACTTCGTGAAACGCACAGTATATACTCCATATTATGAAGTATCTACTTAACAAGTGTAGTACATTCTTTGAAATGTGTAGTACTTACTTCTGTCACACATACGCTGCACGCCGGGCCCTGGCTAACGAGATACGATATGTTTAAAAGTTTTTCGGAAACGGTTTCAGTTTTGTATGTATTTATAACGTCAACACTGCTTTAAGATGTCTTTGGATGAAGGAAGCGTGATACAAGAGTAACGAGTAATGAGAAAGTAACGTTTTTCCTACTAAACCTAGATGAAAAATATAAAATATAAACATAAAACATTCTAAATTGATAGTACTTAATTGTTTACCTAAATATTTGACGGTATAGGGTATCATCGTCGTAGTGTCTTCTTGCAGTATAAATTTTATTTCTACGTATTTGGGCCATTTTTAAAATAATCACTTTGTAGCACGCACGGTGAAACTGCTATGATATCAACTTCGCTAATGACGGAGCAAATACTATAGTTGTTAAAATCGAAGTATCTACCAGTAAAAAGTAGATACTTTAAGTCGTAATACGTGCTACTATAATATTTAGGAGAATGCTATTTATTTTTAACATTTCCGGAAAAATAGAAGTATGTACTTCGAAAAGTAGTATCTACTTCGATTTGAAGTAAATACTATGTAGAACATACTAATACTTGTAGTAGTAGAAGGTACTTCGTTTTTATCCATACCACCCATTGTGTTTTCTAAACCATCCAAGCACATATTTGAGTTTGTCCTTAGGGGGTCTATACAACGTCCCAAAATATCACTATAATTTTGCTTTTGTACCCTAAAATGAAAAATATCTGCAAAAATGTTTTCGTTGGCATAGCAACGGCCTAAATATGTCACAGCTGATTGGGTAAAAAGTGGAGGTAATTTTCCAAGAAATTTTTAATATAAACATTTAAAAGAAATAATATTTACAAAAAATATAGACATTTCCACACACATGCCGGATCCTGAATACAATTAAAATAATATGTAACATTCATTAATTCTTATATACATATCGTTATTTAAACAAGTGCGATTAATTCGTTCTCTAGTATGATGTTGCAATCTGCATCTGTCAAGTATCGATTACTAATTTAGTCATTTAGTCAAATGCTAATTCAAATTAATGGCAACCTTACGCTGGCACCGAATGTTGCTAAACCTGATTACCGCATATTTTTTCTGCAGTGTGAACTGAATTACTTTTAAAATAATGTAATCTACTGAGCATTTACGAATATGGTGTTTCGAAATTCATTAATTTAAATACTGCCTTTATAGGACAAATCTAGTTTTTACTATATTAGGATATATTTTTAGCTTTGGATAATATTGCATCATTTCAACACATATCGAATTGTTTAAAAAATAAAGAAGTAGTTCATAAAACTTGTAATTGGGTTGGGTTGCATTATACCGCTATTTTAGAGGAATGGAAATATTTGGTGTAAAGCTAATACTGACGTAATTTTCCACATAACACCAAAACACTACTGGACTCGACGCGCGTTTCTCCAACCAAGTTGGCATTATCTGGAGATGATTCAAACTAAACCTATGCTAACATTGCGACCTATTGAACTATCGCGAATCATATATTATTCACAAATATATCGTCTGATTTATTGATTAGATTCGTCAGCTCCTAATCAATTGAAAGTTACAGACATTATAATTGAAAGTTGTTTTTTACTCCTCTCATCTTGTATGTCTCATTATTTTAGTATGTTTCTGATTTAAAAATATTAATTAATGTTGAAAATACTTTTAAAGCACACGGTGTCATTATTGTTAGTATGTAGATACTAAACATACACATTTAAGATATTTCTGAAATATTTAAACAAAAAATAGACATATACTTTATATGTAGTACCTAATTATTTACTATGAAATAATTATTTTCCTTGGTACCTTGATCCTAATATCATGGGTATGCAAAAAATAGCCTCATAGATATTTATTATATCGAAAACAATTTACTACTTTAGAAATATATCTATTTAGTTTAATGTTGTGGTTAAATACCTAACAAATAAGGAATATTTTTTAACCAACAAATAAAAACAATATCAATAGAAGCATTTTTCCTTGTTTTAGATATTTTGTTATAATTTGAACTTCGAAGAAAAAATAAAGTAAATTTTAAATATTCTTTCGAGAATACATGATATTGCAAAGATACGAGTACATTACCAGTAAATAAAACATTGTATTTAACCACAACAAAATATACACGGTGTAACAAAAACGCAAGCCGGTATTTAGGTAGCCATTCTAGTCAGCAAAATAAAGAAAAAAATGCATTTAAAAATATGTTCATACATGAGTTTATTTATTAGTATTTAATTTTCTGACATGATATAAAATATATTCAACAAGAGAAATAAGAGAAATATCATAAAGGCTATTCAATTTGACAGCCCGATATTTCTTTATTTTTATTCATTTTTGGACGCATATTTATATTGACTTTTTCTTTATTTTGATTTTGAAGTGAATTTCGCATTTCTATTACACCCTGTAAATGTAACTTAATTGAAAGTAAATTGCCTGTTCTTCTGATCTTAAATTAACTTATAACAAACAGATGCTGCGATGAAACTTTTGTTATATTCTCAACACTTTGCCAATTAACATTTCAAGGATACTTAAGTAAATTAAACATGAACAACAGTAATCATACTGTGGTAAATTGTGGGTAAATTATAGTATATCTTAATGCAATTTACTTAATAATAAATAGATTTAGGCAAACAAAAGAATAAATTGAAATGTTGAGTTAAATTTGTAACAGTACAGATGCGTTCTTCTGAAAGAAGGGAATGCGTAAGTATGATACACAATGTGTTCCAAAATTAACGGGTAATGACTAAGACACTTTGGTTTCAATAGAAAGTGGTTTCTAAAACAGTATCATTTGTTGTCCCTTACAGGGGACACCGTATTAATTTCTGAATAACTCTGAAATGGGTAGAAATTTGGTATCCTTCCTAAATCTTAAATGCTAAATTCCCGTCATAAACAATTTTTTTCCAAAATCTTGGTTGCACCTTGATGGATTCAACTTCAAAATCAATAATCACAATAAAATCAAGAAAAAATAATTATTAATTTCTTGTTAAAGAAAATATTCCAAAGACCAATTAGAAATAATAAGCAAATTAAAATTATAAAGAAAAAGCAAACATACTATACTCTGCACTATGCTCTGTAAGCAACTTAAATTTATATTCACATGGACAGTGCAAGTATAATTTATAATTTATTAATTTCAGGGGTTAATAGTACCGCTAGATCTTATTATATATTAGTCTCTTGTAGTAGACCACTACCTAGGTGCTTCAGATGCTGCAGATAAAACTGACGGTTTGCAATTCACGAAAACTGTCACTTTAATTACCGATGAAAATTGCATTGATATTATGAACTTTTTACCAAAAGAATAAAAATAGACCTATACAAAATGGAACCTAAAATAGACCAAATTTATCATTTAGACTGTCTTGTAATTTAAAGCAAGTTGTAGGGTCAGGGTCCTATTGTTATTTTTCCGAAAACCTAAAAAAATGTGACTTTTGTAAATGTGAAAAAAGTTTGATTTAATGAGATATATATTTCGTCTGGATACAACAAGTTTGTTAACCAATACTTTATGTGAACTGATATTTAAAGTTAAAAAATAAATTCGACTTGGAGTTCTGGACAACAAAAAGTATGCTCTTTCCAAGTAAAATGTCGTTCCGATTTGAGATACCTACGACACAAGATCGTTTAAGAAACGACCATATGTCGTACTCCAAAAGAGAAAGAAAAGGTCATTAAGAACAGTTTATAAAGACTTGGTGACATATAAACATTATGGAAAATCTGTCATATCAGTCAGTCATATCTGTCATTCAGTTTAAGTGCCACAGTTAACTGCCCCTAGCCACTAATTAATGTGAAATAGTGAATAGTGACATATTTCCTATTTAACTGAGCAACTTAATCACAATTACTAGTTTAAACTAACCTTAAAAGGGGTTGGAACCTTTGGTGTGAAGATAACACTGACGTAGTTTTCCACATAACACCAAAACACTATATTGCACCCGACGCGCGTTACGCCAACCAAGTTGGCATCATGTGGATAATTTCTACACGCTGTTATATTTTAGGTACATCGTCCAAATCCCTGTGAGTGAATTACGATTTAACCTGTAACTCTATTTGTGTGCCTTTATACCAGGAATATCTCCCTAAAAACATTAAGTTTTCTAAACACCACTATCTTCCCAAGCATACTAAATTTACCAGTTATATGTTACATATTCACTCATTCACTGCATTTTGAAAATTACTAAATTAGAAATATATTACTGATGCATGAATTAAAACGAAGAACAAGATGTATTACATTTTTTAAGGTAGTAAATCCCAAACTATTCCCAACATTACACATAAAGCTTGTCAGACAATATACAGGGTGTCCCAATGTGAGCGTACAAAAATTTACCATGGGGTAGATCAGACCAAAATAAGAATAAAACTCTTATAAAAAAAAATTCTCTGATGTACGCCTAACGAGTTCCAGGGTGTTATTTAAAAAAAAAAAACGAATTCCGCAATAACTTAAAAATCGTTAGGTAATTTTTGGGAGACGTGTTCATCTAAACATCTACATGGTGGTTGTTTAACTCTGACACCTGTGGTGGCCTAGGCCTACTCTTCCTTATGACTTCCTTTGCATGTATTTTTCTGCATAAAGAATGTAGTCGGTACTTTACACTCAATTTACTCGAAAATGGTTGATTTTAGAGCTATGTAACAAGAGCACCTTTTTTGTTCATAATTGATAGCCGATTAAGAAAAACTTAGTTGATCCACGAAAAAGTAGGATATGCAAGAGTTATGAAGACAAAGTCATAAGGAAGAGTAAGCTTAGGCCACCACAGGTGTCAGAGTTAAACAAACACCATGTAGTTTTAATGATCTTTAATAGATGTACACCTCACCCAAAAATTACCTAAATCTGCGAAACGGTTTTTAAGTTATTGCGGAAAATAGTTTTTTTTTCTCCAAAATAACACCCTGTAACTCGTTAGGCGTGCATCAGAGAAATTTTTTTTATAAGAGTTTTATTCTTATTTTGGTCTGCTCTACCCCCTGGTAAATTTGTGTACGCTCACACTGGGACACCCTGTATAGCATCTAGGAATTATTCCTTAGCTGGCCATACTCAATTTCAAGAAAATGCTCTAACCCAAACTGACAGCCATATTGTCTTTGAACTACCATTTTTTCTATTACATTCACGTTCCGTCCACATTAACACCTAAAGTGTATTATGTTTGTACAGCGTTTATTAAATTTAAACATTTCCAGCCCCCTGTTTATTAAAAAATATAAAAAGAATATTTTTATAAAACAGACGTGTGTTCGAAGAATCATATTAATTAAATGATTTGTAATAAAACATAATACACAATTTTTCTGGCTTTCACCAGTGTTTTATCGGCTTCCAGTTTTATCTAACTTTCAGGGAAATGTAATATTCATATGAGTAATAAAATCCTGTACCGTTTATTTAATGTAATGTTCCGGGGGAATATTTTTTCCAGTTATTTTCAATTTCTATTACCAAATAATAAAAAAACTCTCGAAGTTTTTATTAGTCCCATGAATTGCAATTCTTTCCACATATTTTATTCAAAGTCAGTCTTCAAGTAAAAATCATTAAACACATTTTTTATATATTTTATTAGTTTGTTGTGCCTTAAAAGCTTATACTTATGTATGGGGTTGAATGTTTGTGTTCAACGTGTGTTTTATGTGGGGAATTTTATTCTAAGTTCAAGGAAACATAGGTTTTAATGAATTCTTTAAGAAAATGCTAGATAAAATTAATAGTTATTGATTGTGGGTTGTATCATTTGTGTTAATTATTTCTGTTGTTTAATTTACGCTACTATAACGTTTTAAAACATTGTTACCATGCAATTATTAAGTTTTTGCATCACTGTCTATAAATATGAATGTCACTTTAGCAAGGCTTTATTACTATATAATCATCATTTTTATGAGCTTTATGAATGTTTTATTAATGCAGTGCATTTAAGTGCACATTACGCTTAATTAAGGAAGCAAATCTTAGTTATGAATCTATATAGAAAATGAATCTTAGTTATGGAATATTTGAAAAAATTAACTATACTTTGTGAAAAATTCGTATTAGAGGTTAATTGCATTCTATGGAGTTTTAGTGTTTTCTTCGATAACTGGCGCTTTCATTTGCTTTCATATTTCAGATTGTAAATGTTATGAGATTGTTATCTCAGATTGTAAATGTTATGAGTCAGGATGATATTCTCCCTAATATTACATATGTGTAGGCGGCGGGGGAATCGCAAGTCCGAAGAGGATACGCGGAGAGCAATACTATGTGATTGCGTTAATCTGTCGTAGATAATTAATAAATAATTGGGAACCGGGTTCCCTATGCTATATAATATGACCAGGTGCTGTAAAGCGATACGCGAAGTGTTTATATTTTATAGCGTGTTTTCCATTGTTGGCGTTTGTTAGTATAAATATGTGGAAATTAGCTTCTAATAAACGACTGCTGTGTCGGAAAATTGTTATGAGAAATACCAGATTTTAAATATGAGTGCTATTAAATGGCCATAGACCTTATGCTGAATTTATATTCAATATAATTGCAACGTTAAGTGCTTGTAATATATATGCATGTAATATTAGTTCTGGAACAAATATTATTCCAGTGGAAATTACCAGACTCAGGGACGCTGTGTATTTACCATCTGCGCATAACAAAGTTGAAAAGAATATTAAACTCCGAGTACATAGCATGTACGTATTTGATATCAAATAAACTGATTTTTACTTACTGTTGCATGGCTAACTTATTGTTATATTATTTACTTATATGTACCGGGTGATCATGTAAAATAAACCCCCCCCTATAACATATTTCTTTGACTTGCTACAAAAAAAAAAAATAGAGCTGTATAGGAGATAAAACTATTTTTCTTTTCTGTATAAAATAAAGTTTTCAATAAAGTGGATACTAAAAGCGGATGGTTCTTTATGAAACATCGTGAAAATAATTGTTTTGAAAAAAAAAACAGATTTCATTTAGATGTTTCAAGAAATATATAGAAAACACTCTATATTTCGGCTTATTAGGCCTTTCTCAATAGAGTAAATGTCTATTACTAAATATTTCTAAGGGAATTTTAGGTATTTATCTGTTTACGAGTACCTACCGCGATTGATCCTACCTTCTGGTAAAGCCCGAGTTTTTAGTACCTTTTCTAAGAAAGGCGAAAGTGTAAAATCTATCTGATCATTCATAGTACAAGGATTATAATTAAAGATTTTTAATTTCTAAATGCTCTAACAGATCTAAGCGCTTTCCTTTCTTTTCACGATGCAGTACCTTTACATTTTTCAGATCTATAAAATGATTGTTTTCTATACAATGCATTATTTAGTATGGATTTTTTATGTTCTTTTACTCTAGTTTCCATACTTCTACCGGTTTGACCCTCATACACGGCATTAAAATCCACGCAGTTAATTTGGTATACTCCCGATTGTTTTAATTTATTAACCCTTTCTTTGTTGTTTATCAAAATCCTCCCAATATTACGCTTGTTGACACTAATCGTTTTACATCCGTTTCGTTCTAATCTGCGAGCTATTTTTTCACTATAACCTGGGACGTAATTAATATAACTATAGGTGGCTACCTTTCCCGAATATTGTAAAACTCCGGACGAATTAATTTCCGCCTTTTGTTTTTTATCATGTTATCTATTAGTTTTTCTTTATATCCGTTGTTTGTTGCAATTTGCTTAATTGTACTTAATTCTTTTCCTCTAGAAAAAGCAAATTTTGAAAAAGGAAAAGGACATGCATTACATAATATACAATGACAATAAATTAGTTTCAAATAAATAAATTAAGTCATTTAAGATAAAATAGTTTTCAGTTCACCTGACCTATTGATAAAAACTATATGGAAACTTACTTTTTTAATATTCGAGTGGACATTTTCCACATAGTAAGAGTTAAAGCACCATTTAATTTAATTGAACTCTTTGTTACAGGATAGCCTTGGCAATTCCATCTGAAGGCGAAGACTTGAATAGATGTCATATGTACGACGTAAATTTTACTGACATTCTAGAAAGTGGTATCAAGAAGGCTGATCCAACTTGGAATATTGTTCCATGTAAAAGCGGATGGGAATATAATAGAACCGAGATACCTTATTCATCAATTTCTACAGAGGTATGTATACAATCATTTAATAGGAACACAAATTACAGGAGGCACAAGTAAGGATACAGTTACGAGGAGTATAGTAATGTCAATAAAAAATGGAACATTAAATTAATGCTAAAAGCATTATAATGTATTTACTTAATAATGAAATCTGAAATATTGAAACCGGAAAAATACACTGCATGTCTCCTGTTTATGATAAATCGCGAAAAAAATTTCAACGTCAATATTAATTGAAAGAAAACGTTCAAATAACAGTGAGCACAGCAGTGAAGAAATTCTGTGAAGAAACAATAGTTTCTGTCAGTTTTGATTGGGTGTAACTTTTCTTTTAGTGTATATTTTGAAAGAGTTTTGAAAATATATAAAATTATTTGAAAATAATCTCTTGCCCCCAATAGAAGTATTATGGCGTCGGCTTTTGAAACATATTTTTGACATTTTATCTAACCAAGAGTAAAATTATTACACTGCAAAAAAAAAAAATGATTGTTAAACATCAAACACATGATATTTTGTTGACGTTCCGGAAATATATCTACTTCCATTAAAAAAAAATAGCACTTGAAACTGAAACAATCTCGATTTAACAAATGTGATAGTAAATAATTTTTGTGTATCTTGTATCATAAAGTTAACAATTTTTATTTCTCTATATAGTTACCAACCTTCTCTGAAATGAAGACAACGAACACACTGTATATAACATTCACAAGGAACTGTAAATATTAATTAATTAAAAATATTATATTAAAAATAGTTAAACATCTTTAGGAAAACCTTCAGATAGTTACTTTAATGCAAAGCATTATGATGAATTTTGACGTATTCGTAGTTAACATATTCAATAATGTTAGATAGATATAAAATTTAATATTTTTGAACTCAAGTTACAAAATCATACTATTTAAAAAATATATCGAATTTGAATGTGTGAGATCATTATTATCTACAGTTTTAATATCTTTATAAAATATTTCGATAAAAATTATAGTGATGATCAAAAACCATTTATATGGTGAGATATGCAGATGACATTTTGGACATTAAATCAATTCAATTGAATATTTTTAGATTACACTAAAATTAGAGTCAGGATGAAAATTCAGGTCAGGATTAAATTCAGGATGAAAATAGAAAAAAACCATTCATTGCTTTTCTCAGGGATGTTGATTAAGTAAGGGTAATAATACATATATGGAAAAGTAAAACTGCTCATGGAATTAGTCGGCACAACTAGCTTTTTCGTAATTTTTATGAGACTGCATCTTGGAAATGTCTGTGTCGATTTTAATAAAAAAAAAAAAAATCCTAAAAGTTCGTTTCTTGTAGAATCAGGGACAAACAGTGATTTTTGGTAATAAATACTTGTTTTTTGTGTAAAATTTTAACTGTCGGCATCTGTTACTATAGTAATTTCAGAACTTTCATCGTAAAAATGCAGTTTAATATTAAAGTTTAACAATTTTATATTGCACTTTTCTACACCCTTCATAAAATAAATATTTTTTATCAAACATCGCTCTCCGCTACTTATGCAGTATCTTAAAAATGACGAAATAAATTTGATAAGATTATGCTAATATATAAATAATTTTCTCAACAAAACTGTTAAATACATTTAAAATATTGCAAACGCACAATGGAATTTTTTATACGGGAACTATTCCTGACATTCTTCGACTAAGGGCTAGATTGATTAAAAAATCGTATACATAAAATTAAAAAATACATTTACCAAATTGGAATAAAATATCTTGTGAATGTGTAAATATTATTTTGTTGAAACCTTAACACATCTTATAGGCGATTTGCGGTCTACTCAATAATAATATGCGGCCCCCTCCCACACAACCCTCATACATCCTGACTAATCCTTGTGATTAAAATGAGTGGTAGAGATATTATTATTATTATTATTAGTATTAGTATTATTATTATCTTGGTGTTCGGAGTCGTAAACATACCTAAGGAATGACAAATCCAGATGTTCGCTAATAATTATTCAGTTCACTAACTTTTAACCTCGCTTTTAACTAAGAAAACTTGAAAAATACAATATTCGTGAGTTTGTGAAAATGAGCATTGAATGTAGTGGGATACAATGGTAAGAATTAAACTTCAATATAATCAATTCAATGTAATCACAATACCAGACAGGGAAGGCTGGAACAATGGTCATCCAATAACAGGTCAAATGGTCTGGTATACAGACGGCTTGAAGACAGAACAGGGAGTTGGAGCGGGGATTTATGGGATGAGGCCAATAACCAAAATCTCAATAAGTCTAGGCAAATGGGCAACTGTTTTCCAGGCTGAAGTAATAGTCATACAATGCTGCGCTAAGGAGGGAATAAGGCGAGGTACGGATAATCGTTCGATTTCCATTTTCTTCGATAGTTCAGCGGCGATACAGGTAATAGTGTCCTCACAGGTTACGTCAAAACTCGTGTGGGACTGTCTGAATACCCTGAAAGAGCTAGGGAGCGAGAATAGGGTGCACTAATGAGGAGGCAGATGCACTACCCCGAGAAGGGGCGTCAAAAGACCTCTTAGGCCCAGAACCTTTCTGCGGCATAGCGAAGCCATGCATTAAAACATCCATGGAGGAATGGATGAAAAACAAATCTCGAGAATGGTGGAGCAATCTGCCATAACTGAAACAGGCAAAGCTATTCATTAAAGAACGGACGCCTAAATTCACAGCAGATCTGTTAGGCCAGAATAAATAGGCCATCAGAATAATAGTAGGTGTCCTAACAAGACACTGTAGGCTAAATAGGCACATGAATCTTTTGGAACTGTCAGAAGAAGCGACTTGCAGATTCTGTCAAGAAGAAGAGGAAACCTCAGTACATGTACTGTGCCAGTGCGAGGGCGAGGGCGAGGCCAATACTTGGGGACGGTATACCAAGAGCCAACAGCTACATGGAAGAGTCTCTATCAAGGCTGTGGAGTCTAATGTAAAGGACAAAGCTGGACAGAGTGCTCTAAATAGGTTGGGAGTGCTACAATAGATCTTCTAGATCGCGGTGGTTTAGGCCAGGGGGCCGACTTCTATATAAATCTAATTTAATGGTAAGAATTATATAGATTTGTTTTAAAAACACGAAAGTAAACTTGATTGACCTGGATTGCTTTAAATAATCTTATCGGAAATGCATCCTTCCTTATTAAGTATTTGTAAATGAAAATATTCTTTGCCATTTTGTTTAAATTTTTGAATTTGAATTGAATACAACTATCGAACATCAACTACAAAAATGATGAACGTAACTTCACTATTTCGTTAATGGATTCCTACATATTTTAAAATTATATTCCATTTACCTTATGGAGATTTTGAACCCCTTAATTTTAAGCCTATAGTTATCGTAATCGATATACTGCCCATGCCCATATCCTTTTTGGCACTGCGCATGTTCAGTATAACAAGATGCTAAAATTTAACTGGTTCAAAATCTCCCTAATAATAATACCTATATCTTCAGTTTATGGGTATTTTCACAATAAATTTAAAATTTCGTTCTAAAAATAACTGATTGTGGATAGTCCTTGGATTGAATGTAAGGTAGAAATGACTTATTTATTATTTCATGGTACTATTTATTAGTAATATTTATTTTTACAATATGGAAGAAATAATTAATTAAATGCATTTCATTTTATTGAATATAAAACTTCTATCGTTTTGTGATTTCCTTAATATCGAGAAAAAGCATACGGACAATATTTTACTAATATTTTTTACTAATTAAGACTAATTATGAAAATAATTACCACAAATTATGTATTCATTTCTTTAGGTGAAGTGAATTTTATTTTCTGAAAGGTATACGAGGAAGTAATTACTTAATTAACTAAAAAAGTAAGGCCATCATGTTCATAACTTTTCTATTTGATATTCAATTATTGTTATTTTGATTCAAATTCATTTTTTTTTTAAGATTATGACCTAGAGTATTAGAGAATAGCGAATTTAAATAAAGATAGTGAAAATTGTTTATTCTGCGCTATTGTTGTTAGGTCAGTTTGGTATGTTATAGGTATTTCACAAGTTTAAATTTGCTTAATTTCTTATCAACTACATAGAATAAGTATTTCGATAAATTGACTACAAATCAATGCTCTTTAAAATGCAAATGGTGTGCAACCTTCAGGGAAATAGAAAATTTGCATAAAGGAGTCGCAATATATCTAATTATTTTTGTTCATTGCTATGCTAGAGAGACAGACTAAGTAATTACTATCATTTATTAACAACATCGAAACCAAATTATACTTACTTATTAATAGGCTTGCTTTGGTTCTCACACGAACAGGTTCTGAATCGTACTGAGCAGGCGCAATTTGAAAACTCGAATCCTTTTTTCAAACTGCGAACCCTCAGTATGATTCAAAACTGGTGCTTGTTAGAACCAAAACAAGCCTATTATTATCTAAAAGTACTAGAGGATTGTGAATAAAAGGATTTGTAAATCTTATTTTATCGTTCTTTTATTTAAAGAATGTCCTTCTCCAAAGCAAAGATCTTTTGTCCCTAATTTTGTGACTACAATATCAACATCTCATAACTCTGTAGTCAAATTGTTTCTTTATGCCTTTTTCACTAATTGTAATAATTTTTGTTCCTGTCAGAGTATTTACATTTCATCAGTAAATTTTATATTTAAGGAAATGATTGTTACAAACTGTATAGAAGTCCGGAAATACATGTAAAAATTAAAGATTCACAGTTTTTATTACTTGCACTAAATGACGATTTCGATGGGTGCGGTTGGATAAATAATTACAAATAATACAACTAAAGCCTAGTCCAGACCTACATACACTTGCCCGCAAACAAATGTTTAGAAACATTTGCCCGCAAACAAGGCATTTATACATTTGTTCGAAGACGTTTTCTTTGACAAACGTTTTGTTTTACTGGGTTGCAATTGCGTCTAGACCAAAAAGCAAAAATATGTCGCTAAGTACTGAAGCAGTGCCGTGAATTTGTGCTGGCTATATGTTTATACACATTTTATTTCTCAAAAGCACGGTGTGCTGTGAAAGTCTTCAATTAAAGAAAGAGTTTTTCTTTGATTCCACATTTTATATAGGTAACCTTTTATTTGTAATAAATTAGTAGTAATCACCATAAACGATATAATGCGGTACCGCCGGCACTGTCACTTTGAAATAAAGTAATAAACATTTGCCCCGAATGCGTTCACATGCGTTTTGTTTACGAGTGTAAAAACACGTGTTTTCCATCCTGGACGGAAAACAAAAACATTTGGTTTTTGGTTATTTGTTTGAATGTTTTTAAACATTCAAACGTTTGTAAACACTTTTAAACATTTTTTATACTGTTTTTATACAGATGTTTAAATGTTTGCTGGCAAATGTGCATACATTTGCCCGCAGGTCTGGACTAGGCTTTAGAAATTATTCTATAGCCGGATGAGATAAAATGCACAGCATTTATTTACTGTGGATGAATAAGAAAAGAAAAAAAAGCATTGTAAAGAAATTAATGTATAGAGAAAACTGATGGTTTTATTTACTTATTTTAACCAAATTCTGCCAATAGGTCTAAACAAAAGAGTACCTACTCTTTGCCCAAACTATCAACGTGTTTATTTTCGGTTAATTGCCGGTGGTTTTTGTTTAATTTTGTATGTATGCAATATGTCTTCAGACAACTATACGTGTGTTTTGATTGTGCAATAATTAGGTAACGTATGTATAATTGAAAAATAAGAATAACCTTCAGATATATTTTAACCTCTCAGATAATTCACGCACTAGTATATCTGGGTCAATACCAGAAAACTGAAGCGGCACCGGAAATAATTTGTACTTTCTACACGCCTCGTAATTGTGAACTACAAGATCGTTAACGAAAATCAAATTGTTTGAAATTCACTGTTATCGGTGAAGTCTGTTTCAATTTTTTGTTCAGGAAGAACATAGGTATATGCATTTAATTAAGTTTGGTAAAATAAACAGAAAATATCAGGAAAACACTTAAATATACAGTGTGTTCCAAAATGATGTAACAAGATTCATATTTTTTTCTAGTGGAGATTAAAAAAAACCGCTGAGACAGGTCAATTATTATATAGAAACTGCCACTTTTCTGCAATATTTCCAATTTTTTTTAGCCATGTTTGAGGAAGCTATAACATTACCTACATTTTTTTTAAAGAATGATCTATATTTGATAGTATTAATAGATTGCCCTTCTAAAGTTGAACACGGCTATATAAGATTATACAGTGCTTTCGAAAAGTAACGAATAAATTCATTATTTTAGAAATTGAGAAGTTTTCGAAAAAATCCCCTAACACGTCGATTTTGTTTTTAAAAAAGGCACTTTTTGACATACGACCCATATTTGTGACGTCATCGTTGTTCGAGATATGACGTCATCGACAATTTTTTTAAATAGCAACCCCCAATTTTGACCACGCCATTTGAGAGAGCGTATCATTCTACATACGCATCATGAAAAATTATGGTGTTACATAACAAAAATTTCAAGAAAATAATGTTTGAAGATCTTAAAATTTAATTTTCACAATATTGACAATGATAATGATTATGTAAAAAATCGACTAAATTAAATGTTCAAATTGTGCACCGTTGGCTGCCTGACAGTAGCCAAGACGATTAATAAATCCTTTTTGGACATTATCTATAACTTCAGGAGGTATACGATGTATCTCGTGACGAACTCTTGCTTTTAAATCTTCTAAATTAACCGGTCTAGTAACGTATACTTTGCTTTTTAAGTATTCCCACAAGAAATAATCTAGGGGTGTTCAATCAGGCGATCTGGCTGGCCACTCAATCGGCCCCCTTCTCCCTATCCAACGATTCGGGAACAACTCATCTAAATAAACACGGACACGGACTTAAAAAGCAAAGTACACGTTACTAGACCGGTTTATTTAGAAGATTTAAAAGAAAGAATTCGTCACGAGATACATCGTATACCTCCTGAAGTTATAGATAATGTCCAAAAAGAATTTATTAATCGTCTTGGCTACTGTCAGGCAGCCAACGGTGCACAATTTGAACATTTAATTTAGTCGATTTTTTACATAATCATTATCTATACGTTATGTTATGATAACAAGTGAGAAATTTCAATTGCTTGTGAGGTGTAGCTAAGTGCATAACGTGTCCGATCTGATAAATAGCTTTTGATGGTATAATTAAATTTCGTTTTGATGCAAAAAATCCATGAGCAGCAACAAAGGTATTGCAATATACAGCACCTTTCGTATTTTTTAATGGAAGTTATGTTTATTCAAGGTACAATAAAAAAGTACAGAGATGTATTTTTTATGTTATTTCGATTGTCTAAAGAATTTCTTCCACAGAACTTTTATAGTCCCCCTCTCAGAAGGTTTGTTTTACTGGTGATCACTAACTTATTTTTTTGAATAAATTGTAGTAGTTGTTTATATTGGGCCGTTGTTGTTTTCTTTTGCCTTTTTCCTTCCATAATTTGAACTATTTACACAAATACACAAATTAGGCCTTAATCTGATTAAACGTCAAATATGTCACTCTAACTCTAAATTCTAGCCTGTTATGGCTCTGTAACATCTCGGCGGGTTATCCTTGTCTTGCACTCAAAAAAAGAAGTTCTTAATTCAAGAATACAGTATTTATTTTAAATACACTACACGTTTATATATACGCAAGAAAATATTTTCTTTGTTTAAGAAAAATATATATTTGATTTAATTTCTGCTCCTAAACATTAATGTTTCGGTTTAAATATATAAACTACTTGTAATAAGTACCTCCTTACCTTAAATGTAAATCAAATTTAGTTTGTGTTTAACTTTCGTAATATTGAATATGAAACTCTGGTGCATTTTATTTAATTCTACGATATATTTCACAAAAATAAAAAGGTTTTCTATAAATCTGTTTAGTTATGTTTTAAAAATGTATTTTTCTCTATTTAAGTGTATATTATTTTCATTATAGTAAAAGATGTCAACATAAATATATCAAATTTCTTGATTTAAGGCAATTTTTGTTAATATGAAATAAATATACTTGTTTTGTATTTAACATTTTTTAACATGGAAATGATTGAAAATGATGACTTAAAAGCTTGGAATAGAGATTTCAAGCGGCCAAGAACATTCAAGTCAATCCTGAAATATTGCAGGATTGGCTTCACTCAAGCTGCTTCAGATTGCGATATAAACGTGATTGGATTGAGATTAGGTTTAATTAGATCTAACTGTAGAAGTTTATATGGTTCACGTACTGAAGAATCACATGGAATGAATGAAAAACTTCTTTACTGATCCTATGAAAACTAAAAAGCAAACTCAACGGTTATAATATATTATTAATACAACAAACAATACTTAATTTTGAGGTTAGGCCGTTAGCTACGTATATAAAGCACGCAAGCTCAGGAATACGGCTTGAAGTAGGATTGAACAGGGAATTCAATCCCTTCTGTATTGCTACGACCAGTGACTATTTCTATAGTCACTGCTACGACATAAACACTCAGGATTGAGATTCGGTTTCAAGCAACTTTACTTTCAATCGCGCTTCCACAATCACAAGAAGTAACAAACAGGACTTCACAAACACACAGTGTTTACTCCTAATAAATAATACTGATGAAATCCTGTAAACGGAGCTGTTGTCCTGTTGAGTCTTGTAGCAAACGAAGTCTATAACACACGTCGCAGGTCGCAGCTGAAACGTTTTACCCGGTGTGCTGGTTGACTGTGCCGTAACGAAAACCAAATGATCAATGCAAATCTTTTATATATTTGTATTAAATGTAATAGCTTTACTTGAAGAAAATGTACCTTACATTGGTGTGTATTTAACCTTAAACATGTGTATTTAACCTTAATAATCCATGTACTTACAATTAAGTATTTCATACATATATATCAAGAATCTATGGTCTTAAAACAAATTTATCATACTTAAAAATAAGAAGCTGTACTGGTTTTTCATAAATAAGACAGTTTTCTTCACTGAAAGAAAAATATTAGTAGTCAAAACTATTTTAACACTTAGTTTAAATACATATATTTAAAAATAATATAAATTTCAAGTAAATGTATAGATTACGATAAAGTTTCAATTTAGTTTCATTCAAATTAATGCATTTACATCTAGTAAATATGTATTTGTGGTAACTATTTCATTTTAAACCTATCAGCTCATTTGTATCAAATGTTTCTTTTTTTTTTAGTGTGCACAAGAAGCACGTATTAAACTATTTATTTCACTTCACACGAACATACACGACTTTATACCTGTTATGAATAAGTCATAAATAACATGCAGTATAACGGCCCACGTTATTCGGAGATACCCAATACGACTTTTGCGCTTCCACGTTATGAAACATGTTATTTTTATGTTATCATAACATAACTAACAGGCGTACGTTAAATTTATTGAATATGATACGCGATACGCGGTTGGGGTGAGTATCATTGTCAGTATTGTGAAAATTAAATTTTAAGATCTTCAAACATTATTTTCTTGAAATTTTTGTTATGTGACACCATAATTTTTCATGATGCGTATGTAGAATGATACGCTCTTTGAAATGGCTTGGTCAAAATTGGGGGTTGCTATTTAAAAGAATTGTCGATGACATCATATCTCGAACAAGGATGACGTCATAAATATGGGTCGTATGTCAAAAAGTGCCTTTTTTAAAAACAAAATCGACGTGTCAGGGGATTTTTTCGAAAACTTCTCAATTTCTAAAATAATGAATTTATTCGTTACTTTTCGAAAGCACTGTAGCTACTTGAAAGAAGGAATTGTCTGAAAACAATAGTTTTTGTACTAGTACCTACTACTTTCCATTTTATTACAGCAAATGTTCAAAGTAGCCCCAATTTACCATTGCACAATCCTCAATTCGATGTTTAGAAGGCGTTTGAATGGCCACTGCGCCCCCGTGACTTAACTCCTTAGATTTTTTTGTGGAGTTATCTAAAATCGTAATCAGACCAGTCACACCTTCGAAGGATTGGAAGATTGTGGTTGGAGACAACACCAGATATTATTCAAAATATAATTGATGAATTTGAACACCAAATTGGGCATTTTGCAATGGTTAATTGGTAACAACTGTAATATCATGCTATGATGCCTAATATTTATGTTATAAATTTCGCACAAGCTTGGGTTGAATAAGTATAACCATTTGATCATCACAAATCTGTAACATTCCAACAAAAATGTTTTCCGATTCAGCACATTATTTAAAACCTAGTTAGTTTAAACACTAAAACTTTCAACATACAAAATTGATACAAAACGTATTGGGTAATAAAGAACCTACCTACACTCTATTCTTCATAACAACTGAGAAGTTGACATTTTATAAAAATCAGTTATTATAGTACAGTCTGTAACTTTATAACTTACTTTTTGTAACTTCTTTCTTCTTTTAATTTTTTATGATTTGCTATGAATTATTATGTTAATCTTTCTCTTTAATTTGTATCTCTCTCAGACCAGTTATAATTTTACGGAGTAGACACGAAACTAATAAATCCAATATTCGTTTTATCCAACGTTCTGTTCTTAATTTATCTAGATATAACATAATTTCTTTGTTTAATTCCACTAACAAATATCATGTATGAATTATTTTATATGATAAGCATGACAAGCAGAAATATGTTTATTTTCCAGCAAGATTGGGTGTGTGAAAACTCAGCTCTTCCTTCTACGGCACAGTCAATCTTCTTCTGTGGTGCCATACTGGGAGGACTAGTTTTCGGATGGATTGCAGACAGATTCGGCAGAATTCCAGCGCTTGTAGGCACAAATATTGTGGGATTCTTCGGTGGGATCGCCACAGGATTCTGCAGCAGCTTCTGGGCATTCTGTGTTTGCAGATTTTTAGTTGGGATGGCCTTTGACAACTGCTTCACTATGATGTACATACTAGGTGAGCCTTAAGTATTTTTTTCTATTAGCGTACACGCAACAAACGACTCATATGAATATTCAATGAATGTTTTTATTAATATAATAGTTTATTAGTTTTATTATAGTTGTTCATTTTTTAATTTAACCTGGCGCCTGAAAGATATACTTTCATTTTTCAATCAGAAGTTTTATTGTTTTATCTTTCCATATCGATTGAAAATAAAGATTAACTTAGATAATTCTGTTTATCACATGATTTAGGGCCGCTGGTTGGGCTCATTTGCGTAAGCTTATTAAATATACCTGCAGAAGGATATGAAAGACAATATCAAACCATGTAAGACCTTCAAGCAGCAAGACATAATAAATAACGTAGCCAGCTGTTTAATACGACAACTGCTTTGTCCGATCACGGACGCTAGATCATTATCAAATGTACCTATATATTGAAATAATGGTATAATGATTCATTTTAGTGTCTTTTGGGATTACAGCAACTGTAAAATAATAAAAAAGCAGGAAACCAAAAGTATTTAAAATAAAGATTGAGGGTGTAATCAAGGCAAACCTCTAAAGTTGGCACAAAAAAACACTGCATAATATGCAATAAAAATATATAGATAAGATATTTTATATAAGATTAAAGAAGAAAATTGTCAGATTGATATTTTTTAAAAATTCTGATAATTTTTTATCATATAAATTTATACTGACGACGAGTCAACGATCTACTTGGAACGTTTAGAACAAATTTCTTTTAAATGTTTCAATACTTCATACTTTATGCTTTTATTACTTATAATTGTTGTAGTTGTTTCTGCTTCTGTTCTTTTATTACAAGTTTTGTTGTTCGTAACAAAAATTTTACTATACCAAGTGACTACGAATTCATTGTACACGGCGTCATTTGTTATCGCTTAAGACTTGAACTTTCCATATTCATTTGAATGGATAAATTACTCATAGGTATGTATATTTTTCAACCAAATCTAGTTGTACTTATACCACTTCTCGGTTTTCTTTAAGTGGTTCAAAGTTTTGTAGTTTAAAGAGAAATCTGTATTTATTGTAATCTTTTTTGGGATTACACCACCTGTAAGATAATAAAAGTAGGAAAACGAATATTCAGATTAAATATTCGAAGTGTCAAAGTATCAAGACAAACTTCTAAAGTTTGCCCCAAAAAACTACTGTATAATATGCAATAAAATAAATATTTGATAAATTATCCAAATTTCATCAGTGGTTTTTCAGTTTCATACAAAATGTTGTAATATTACAAATCATATTTTGAATTATGTCTAAATGAAATAATTATTATAATAAAAATTAAAATAAATTAAACACTAACTAGCTTTTTCTAAACGTTTTTTAATTATTTTATTTATAGACATAATTCAAAATATGATTTGTAATATTACACGATTTTGATGAAATTTAGTTAATTAATAAAATATTTTATTACATATTATAACAGTGGTTTTTTGGGACAAACTTTAGAAGTTTGCCTTAATACCTACTACACTTTGAATATTTAATTCAAAGTTTATTTGTTTTTTATTTTCCAGGTGGTGTAATCCCAAAAAAGACTATAATGACATTATCTAGAAATCTATATATTTTTTTAAAGAGTTGAATAGCTCTCAATATTCCCCATCATTGATGTATCAGAAGTCATGATTCAATAGCAAAATGGTGGCTCCATTTTGAAATCGCCGTAAACAGGTTATATGTTTGAATGGACGAACTATACTTTTCTGCTGTATTGAAGAATAAAGCAAGTACAGTGTGTTCATAACAAATTACGAATTTGATCATAGCAAATTTAAATCCCATAATGTTTTTTCAACAGTAAATGTGAAGTAAACTACGGATTATAATGATGACTAAATATCAAATTTTATTGTATCTATTGAATTATGCAAGTAGTATAGCTGGCGGGTTCCTGGGACCGAGGATGGCATGTCTCCCCGAGCCTTACCAATAGTAGGGGGTTGGGTGGAGTTCTTGTACCCCAAGAAGAAGAAGAAGTATTGTCAATGACCAGCAGGTAGGCGGTTGTCACAACAAGAGACAAATTTACGTTTACGAGACAAAGATGATTTCTCAGGTGTCACCTGTAGGTGTCCCGCAATTACAGATATAATCGGCGTCAGGTGACATCAGTGATAGGATGCCCAAAAAGGCCTTAATTGTGTCTGTTTCTTAAGATATAAATGAAATGTTGGAACAGGAGAATATAAGAGATAAGAGTTTAATTATTGCTGTTTGCTAATGTGTAGATATTTACATTATATTAAACACTCGATAACCTTTCACCTTGTTTTCGTACAAGTGTGATATCAATTGATTAAGGTTTCCAATTAAATAAATTAATATTTACATTAAACATTATTATTTATTAATATACATTAGACCTTTTTCGGTTTTTATAATATAAATAAATTTCTATATAGTAATGCGCCATGGATTTTATGCGATTCCAATATTCGTCCCAAATGACATCGTGTATGCAAGCCCATTCATAGTCCTCTTCCATTTAATTCCAATCCTCTTCCATTCGAGGCTGACCTTGATACATATAAAAATGTTCTTAGTCTTTTTAAACCATAATTTCCACAATACATTTCCCTGTCTTGCATCTTTGTTATTGGATAATAATTTTGATAGTTTCCAATTGTATATCCAATAGCTTCTCCATTAAGATTTTTTATTAAGGTACCCAGTTGAAATGTTGCGTCTTCAAAATAAAATGCGGGATATTCTTTTAATTCTACCCCATTTTCGGATACCTCAAAAAGGAAATAACTACCATCCTCTTGAATGGGGATGTAATAGAGACTTTCAATAATTATAGTTCCATTATTCTGCTCCTCAATACACTTACACATACAATTAACAAAAGCAACTTTAAATACAACAGCTAATAAAAATTTTACTAAATTCATTGTCGGATATGTCTTATGTATTGAACTAACAAGAAGTTACTGATATGTAGATATCAGTGTGAGAGAATATATACATTTGTACGCACTTGCGCAATGAAATTTAGTAAAGTTCGTACTAGTTTCACATTGGCATCCACTTGATCAAAATTAGATTCACAAGAGCAAAAATGTACACAGTAACATGGAATTTTTTTCACAAAAATTTGTTCTTCCTCTTCCAAGAAACATAATATCACTTTACATGACCTCGTAAACCAATTTCCCATTTTCTCCGATCAGACCTAACCGCCTGTGTGACTATCAGAAAATGAGGAAGAAAGTACACAATTAAGGTCTTTTTGGACATCCTAACAGGTAAAAAGTGACATCACCTGACGTCGATTTAAATGTTTAACAACTGTTATTTATTTTATTTCCTTGTCGCAAACATTCTTAATCCAATTTTTCATAACACACACACACACACACATACAGGGTGACCCATTAAGAATGGAAACACTCGCGAACAAAAGTTGTTTATGGACAGATTTAAACCGGATTTTTTTTAAAAGATAGATCTCCAAAAGCTCTATGTTGATGCGAAATTTGAAGATGAAATTTTGATTTTCACGGCCTGCTACAAATTTTTGTTTAACTAAAAAATCGCAAAATCTTGTTAGCGATTTTTTTATAAAAAATTTGACTACACCATTGGATTTAGGAGTCCCTCGAATATATTTGTACCAATTTTTGCGAAAAAAAGTTTGTTCTTAAAAAAGTTATGACAATATCGACATCACCAGTGTTTGCCTTTGTCGGTAAACCTATTACTTTATAAAAATCGAATAGAACCCAAAGAGAAACAAAATTAAACAACTTAAACACTGGTGTAATTATTAATAAGAACCATAAAAACCAGTATACACAAAATGACCAACAATTACTCTAATATAAAGAACAATTGATACAAAAAAGTAATGATTAGAAAATTACATTTTTAAAAATGAAAAAGGAGTCTGGTCAAATTGAATCACACTTTTTGAATAAAAAATTATAAAGTAGTTATTTTCTATCTAAGAAGGTAATATTATAAGTTTTGGCATAATAACCACAAAATAATAATAATTTGACGAACTTACCTATCAATTGTTGTTTATATTAGAGTAATTGTTGGTTATTTTGTGTATACTCGTTTTTATGGTTCTTATTAATAATTACACCAGTGTTTAAGTTGTTTAATTTTGTTTCTGTTTGGGTTCTATTCGATTTTTATAAAAGAATAGGTTCACTGACAAAGTCAAACACTGGTGATGCCGATATTGTCATAACTTTTTTGGGAACCAACTTTTTTTTGCAAAAATTTGTACAAATGCATTCGAGGGGATCCTAAATCCAGTGGTGCATCAGATTTTTTTTTAAAAATCGTTAACAAAATTTTGCTATTTTTCACTTAGAAAAAAAAAATTGTAGTAGGCCTTGAGAATCAAAATTTCGTCTTCAAATGTTGCATCAATATAGAGCTTTTGGAGATCTATTTTTTGTAAAAAATCCGGTTCAAATCGGTCCATAAACAAATTTTGTACGTGAATGTTTCCATTCTTAATGGGTCACGCTGTAGATTATAATCAACGATAATATGTTTTCTTGAGCCACACCATATCAACATATTAATTTATTTAATTGGAAACCTTAATCAATTGATATCACACTTGTACGAAAACAAGGTGAGAGGTTATCGGGTGTTTCATATAATGTAAATATCTACACATTAGCAAACAGCAATAATTTAACTCTTATCTCTTATATTCTCCTGTTCCAACATTTCATTTATATCTCAAGAAACACACACAATCAAGGCCTTTTTGGGCATCCTAACACTGAGGTCACCTGACGCCGATTATATCTGTAATTGCGGGACACCTACAGGTGACACCTGAGAAATCATCTTTGTCTCGTAAACGTAAATTTGTCTCTTGTTGTGACAACCGCCTACCTGCTGGTCATTGACGATACTTCTTCTTCTTCTTCTTCTTGGGGTACAAGAACTTCACCCAACCCCCCTACTATTGGTAAGACTCGGGGGAGACATGCCATCCTCGGTCCCAGGAACCCGCCAGCTATACTACTTACCTATGCACAATTTTCAATTCGTATCCTATCAAACCCTATCAAACAATTTTTTTTATTATCGGGTGAACAATTTTAGATATAAAGAATGTCACTGTTCATAAGGAGGTCTAAGTTTCTTCACCTCTATCTAAGCTCGATTTTTTTCTAATTCGACGGAATTGTTCGCGTATTCAAAGCAATTTTCAATTCCGCTCTTGACTAAATAATACTTATTATGGAAGGTGTACTCAAAATGAAAATTTGAGGGCCCCAAAATAATAAAGAAATTTATTAGGGGTATGTCCGAAAATGCCTCAAATGCTTGTCTTGAGTTTGACGATAGTAAATATGGACTGTAATGGATATTGTTGATTGGATGGATATTGTTGAAGTGGTGAAATCAGCAACCCCTATGTTCCTTTTTCAATAATTTTGTAACAGTTAAAAAATTTATCGTTACGCTTAGAAACTATTTTAGAAAACTTCAGAAAATTTAAACCAAGAGTTGAACAGCAAAATATAAAAAATGTTACCATGACCCATACGGTTACTGCAGATCTGCACGCCAATATCCATTGACCCTGGTCATGACAAGGGATGGTTTTGGGACCGAGTGGGATTATCGCTCTTTACCCTCCCCATCCTGTAGGGTCTCCTCCTGTCCTGGCTCTACCCTGCAGGCTGGGTAGGATCTTCTGACGCTCTTCTGTCTTGTCTTCTTTTTTCACCTGTCTAACCCGTCGGGGGTAGTCTATCTCGGACGAGGGCGGTAAGTGCTTCTCTCATCCTGGGTGGTAGTTTGGGGTAGGTCAGGATGTAACGTTTAAATTTAGTCATAAGTTAGTTATTTGGGAGAGTTTATTTGAATACCTTCTGATTGGTATCTATATTTTCATTTAATAAATTAAGTTATTACTGGTAAAATTATACGTTAGTTATTACTAATTACTCTTCAAGTTTAAATATTAGTTCGTATAATTCCGATCTTATTTTCACAATTATCACTGTAGTTTTTTTTAGCATTCTTGTAGCGCGCGTTTTTGTCAGGCTCGCGAGCAAAAAGGCAGGCAAAAGTTCAGTCATCACGCCGCTTTGAAATAGGAAAGCAGATGTACCTAAAAGTTTCTATAAATTTTAACACCTTGAAGTGTTCCTGTGGGATATATTAGTAGAAATTTTGCATTATAATTGTGCCCGAATTATTGGGAAACGTTCTCACGGCGCACAATTTCGGCTGTATTGCTGGATTTGAAGTATCTGCCTACCTGATCGACGTGATAATCTGTTAAACCGTTCAAGCTATTATCTGTAGCTTAGGTCACAATCAAGCCATCCTCCATCTACGGCTTTTAGTGCAACTTAGTACATTGTGCACCTTTATTGCACTGTGCAGTGCTTTTACCGATTTTACCAATAAGTAATTAGAAGTTAGGCTAAACCTCCTGTAGTTTCGTGCTTCCTGTCGACCGCTGTTGTCGTATACCGGCTGTCCCGATCAACTGAGACGCCATTTTGAAGTACCCTACGAGGACGTCTTCAACCAAACAGATAAGCTGTAGCTGTAGTCTCATTTTGTCCTAAATTATGTATTTCTATAACGGTTATTAATCTCTGATTTCAATTATTATTTGTTATTTGGTATTACAAATTGCTATATGGTTAATTATTGAATTCATACTATTATTAAGTATTCATAAATTAAGAATCAATCTTAGAGTCTATTTTAACATACAATCTACTCTAGTGTAATCTATTTTAGTAACCTTCTCTATATCTCATATAAACTTAAATATTTATTATTTATTACATTTCAGTAGGTAGATGTTCTGTAAAATATTTAAGTACTGGTAGTTAAATCTATACCTCGCTGAAGTAACATCAATTTATTAATTTAAATAATTAGATAGGTGTATAGGTGTATATTTATATAAGGGTGCGATATTGTAATATTGTCTTTTCTCTGACAATTATTTATATTATGAATGTAAAAATCTGATGCGCCACACGTGATCACGAGCGGTTATTCAATTTTAATATTACTACCTGTGTAACGTAGGTTATACACTTTTGTTTCATTCACTGCTCTTTAATTGCACATTTAATATTACCTTTGGTATTTTACATTAATGTTCATATTACTGTTATAACTGTTGGGTAATAATTTACTCCCAAATAACTCTCTTTTTTATTTTTTTTTTCTTTCAATGTTGTTATAATATACCGGGTGGTACTACTTAAAGTATATTAAACTAGAGTTATAAGCCATTTACGACTTTCTTTTCTTATTTTGTCTTGTGATTGTATTTTAAAAGCTCGTCCACTTGAGAGTGCAATTGATATTGGGTCCAGTATTTTTTTTTTATATAGTTAGAATCTTGTAACCGGGTTTTAAGTGACTTGGGAAGCGTTAGGCATTTATTTAGGTTACTGGCGCCCTGAACTGCTTAGTCCAGAACATCATCAGCAGTTCTAAATTACCGCACGACCAGCTCCGGCTGGCAGCTAGCCGACGTTTCTGCCCTTAACAACTTTGGACTCATAAACATCGAGGGGTACATATATATTTATTAATCCCCTCTACAATTAGGAAGGTGGCAAGGAGTAGCTGTGTAGCCGGGGAGACACGCTGTCGGCGGTCGCGGCTTCGAGGGGAGGTCTCAGGGTCGTTTTCTAGTCGCTTCGTAGCCCTCAACGCGTGTTCCGGGTGGAATCTGAAACATAAGAAGTTCTTACTCTCATCCTGGGTCCAACAGTTGGAGTTTATTTCATAAAATGTAAAACATTTAGTAAGGTGCAAACAATTGAATTGAGAAAACAGGCTTTTGAAGCCTGTATCACACTCGATGGTTTTGTTTTGTTTTAGAAGCTAAATTTAATTAAAATTGACTCATTAGCTCACTAAGCATATAAGTTGCCATCGTTGGAGGCTCGTAGCTCCTTCAACAAACATTTCCGGACATTCCCCCAAATATTTTTTATTCTTATTTTGGGTTTGAATTTATATATTTTCAATTTTCAGTTTGCTATACCTCATGGACACACATGTAGTAGTATTTATTTTATAGTAGCATATTTATTTATTGAGTAGGTTTAGTAGTAGTATATATTTATTAGTAGCAGATTTTTCATTAGTACTAAAATAAATATTATTCATATTATGTAAACATCCTCTCATGTCGCATTATATTTTTTACTGCTTCATGACTTGTGAAAGGATTTTTTCGAACGAGATGATATAAAATATAACATTAAAAGATTATTTTACACATTGCCCGAAATAAATTTTATCGTTTTAAGTAAACATTAAAAATAATTCTGGAGCTCTTCAGGGTCAAATTTTAAATTTGCTAATGAACATTTCTCTAGATTTTATGAATGAAAGCATTAGGTATATAACTCAACATTACGCAATATTTATCCGATACACTGCATGAATATTTTTTAATTGTTCTATTATTCACAAAACTGAAGGTTGTGCATGAGAAAATAACTGACTTTTTTGGGGTGGAGTAATTGCATACTTCTCTAAATTTGAAGGAAATAACATTGACGAGTAAATGTTATGGTTTTAAAATTAGACGATAATTAAATAAATAATTCGCCTGTTAAAAATTTTGCAGAAACACAGACAAGTTTTTTGTCGAGAAAATAGTTTATGTAAATAGATTTACAATGTCTAAAACCAATTTGCCGGTGAACTTCCTCCTAAATATTTTTTAAAATACTTCCTGATTTTCAATTCAATTTTAGTCAATTCTAGTCAATTCAAGTCAATTTTAATTTGTATTAATATTTTGTCAATTATATTTGATTGAAATGTTGATAGGTAAAAGACACAGCGTGTTCATATTAAAATTAAATTTTTCATTTTCCTTTATTTTTTATTAACCTGTTGGAATAAGGTTTGTAATAAGTGTAAAATCTACAATTGGAGGAAATTAAGATTAGGTGCATTGAAATATAGTAAAGACTAACAAAATCATTATATACAATTTTATATCATGTGTTTTACAGACTTTATCCGATGTTCTACTTGATCCCAAAATGGTTTCAAACATCCAACAACTCCAACATTATAAATTTATTGTATTAATAGTGATACTAGCTTAATCGGATTGTTAACCCTAGTGGTATTTAATTTTTAAGAATTAATACTTCAATAAGTTGGTTGACATATTTTTTATCTTCATAAAAATGTGTATTGGGAAAAATACATTAATGTTTGTTTTTCTGGTAATGTCCTTTTTGTAATCAGTATTTGTAGAGGGCGGAGCCACCATTAAATTATACCAATTTTCTTATTTTAAACATACTAGTATATATCTAGTCTTATCTACTAGTCTACTAGTCTTATTTTAAACACAACATTTGTACATACATATTTGGATGGAACGTAATAGATATGAATTCGATAAAAATATTATAACAGCAACCAACACCAACAATACTTTCTTTCAATTTATGTACTGTGATCTTAGCGTACACTTTTTTGGATATATTTCTGTGACTATTAGAGTATCCATCAACCTTAGTTTCAGTGCACTTGTGGGAGAGATCTGTGAAGATATATTTAAAATAACCAAGATAACGTCGTTTATAATGTAAATTTATCGGGAAATGCTATACAGGGTGCTTCAAAAAACAAGTGCCACAGCTTGTGGGGAAATTCCTCATCTAAAAACAAGACAAAAAGTTCCTATCAACATTAGTCCATTTTGTTTCGTTTCTTAGATACAGTTTAAAGTTATTTTTATGTTTACTTTTTTCAAATTATCATAAACGGCTTCAGCGGTTTGAATAAAATTTCAGTTCTGTGATTGTATTCAGGTGTATTTTAATAATAAGTAATGTACAAATTCAAGTCTTCCAAACTTTTAAAAAATGTGTTATTTGGTACTCAAAAATTGCATTTATCTTTGAAAGAAGCCGAAAACTAAAAAAATATCAAGAAAAGACTTGTATAAGGCATTTGTCCATCTACACAAATGTGCTAGCAAAAGGTAAAAAAGTCAGTGGCGCCCATATGGTTTTTCATATAATTATTTTGTAGGTCCGAACGCACCAGGGCCGTACGCACGGCCCTGGTGAAGTTGACCATCATTATTTAATGCCAAAATATGTACCTACCTACTGTTTTAAGTAATTTGTTAAAGCCGTTTCATGGTATTATGAAAAAAGTAAACAAATTAAAAAAAAACTTTAACACCCTGTATCTAAGACACGAACCAAAAGTGGACTCATGTTGATAGGAACTTTTTGTCTTGTTGTTAGGTGAGGATCTCCCCACAAGCGATGGCACAAGTTTTCTGAAACACCTTGTATAAATATTGAAAATTGAAAAAATATACTGAAAAACAAAACTGGCCTGTTTTTCCAAAAAAGCTTCAATAGCCTTAAGAACAAAAATTGCAATGCAGGTGGGCGGATTTTTAGTATCGCTTCACTGTAATCAGTATCTGAATTGTTGTAACACTTCTTTCCTGGTTATTTTAATATAACATAGGTATAAATAACACCATCTATATACCTACTCGTAAAACAATATAATATAAACGATAATCTAAAATAGTTTAGTTTTGATAACTACCTATATCAGGAATAAAAACAGTGTTATGCATGAGTGTCAACCACCATTTCTGATAGTATACACTTCTGTCTTTATACCTACTATGGGTGCTTCAAATTCGATGCAATACATGGGGATCTCGGAAACGGTAAGAGATGCGAAGTCGGTTAAATGGAGGCAAAGTTGCGTATTCAGGGGGCAACATAATGGTGAAAAGAAATCAAGGCTAACTTGATTAGTTTTCGAAATATTTTGAAAAAACCGAGAATTTCGCTTTTCGTTTTTATTTTTTTGCGGGCCTATTTGATGAGGTATTCAAAAATAAAGAGCACTTTTCTATAGCAACTTTTTGCCCTTTATCGAATGGTGTTAGTGAATTTTCCGGAAAACGTTTCGTTTCCCGGAAACGAACATCAATTTAATTTTTTTAAATGCGGACCTGGAATTTCTTTTCCATTTTTTGGAAGCATTTTTGTAACTTAATTAATGGTTAGTTAGCTTTTGTTTATTTATCGTAAATAAAAATGAAATATCAAACATATTATTCAATATCTAGAATTAACAAAAGTCTAAACAAAAATACTAATGATGGATTTTTCTTAGACAAAACATTTAAATCTGGTTCCTTTTATGATGGCATTCTATCAAGTTACAAAAATGCTTCCAAAAAATTTGAAGCACCCTGTATACATGAGAGATATTCTCAGGAACTTGTAGAACTTGTAGGAACTTGTGTCTTTAGACATTTTTTGTATTCTTATTTAGCACATAAACAGACAAGATCATAACATGCTCTAAACCTACGACCATTTTTTTCAGTACTGGAGTATGTAGGACCCAAATGGAGAACATTTGTCGCTAATATGTCCATCGCAATTTTCTTCACATTCGCCGCCTCGATTCTGCCCTGGATAGCTTATTATTTGGCTGATTGGAAAATGTTGTGTTATGTAACATCAGCTCCTCTTGCTTTAGCGATATTCACACCCTGGCTGGTTCCTGAATCTGCAAGGTGAGTTAATTTTCCTCATGTACTATAGGTAGAATAATGATAGTCATATATATTGGGTTACTCAAAAGGAAGGAGGAAGATATTCATTAAATCGCTAAATTTAAATTTCCTCCGATTGATTAGTACTTTTTGTGATAGTATAATCATTTTCAGTAAAGACTTACAGACATTTTCGTTTATTCCTTTTATTTTTAAAAAGTGTTGTTATAATGCCTAACTTATTTGTGGTACGTTTTCATGATTGATAGTATCTTCTAAAGTTTGCTCCAAAGTGTAGTTATATTTTGTATGCTTATAGGGATTTTATAAAAAAAACTTTTTTGCTACATATGTCATTTTTATAAAAAGTCTGTGGCGTACGTTAAATTATTATATTAATACTTAAACAAAAGGATGTTTAATTGTTCAAGGTCGCCTAAAAAATAATCTTATTATAAAAATCCAACAATGAAGTCCAACAAACTTTAATTCATAGATTCATATTTCAAATAATTTTCAAATACCAAAGAAAAAGAAACTTTGAAAAGTCTAGATTTAAATTCGGTTGACTGTCATTAGGTACCAAATAAGAAATTTTTAATTGTATTTAGAATACATGTTTTTGAAATTTAGGTTTTTTGAAAACTAAGAGAATATTTTAAATTTTAGGTTTGCCTGTGATATATAATAAAAGATTATTTAATTGGGCAACAACTTCATTTATACTAATATATCAGTAATATTACATCTAAAGAGACTAATGCAAAAGTATTTTTTGTTACTGTCAACTCAATGAAACCTTAATTTTACTGAACATTTTAAGATTATAGAAAACGTGCCAAAATTTAGGTGCACTAGTATTGCTATCATATTATTAAATATGGTAGATAGTTTTCTTTTGCAACAATGTCGTAAAACACTGTTCATACTGTTTATTGAACATACGCCACTGATTTCTGTGATTTAAAAGAACTTTATGTTGTAGCGACATACAGATAAAAGAAAAATAAAATTAATAATAACAGTTATTAATAATTACAAATGCAAATGATTCACATAACCATTCGCATAACCCTGAGCTAGACTCAGCTATCTTATACCCTACAATGTGACTATGGAATTATCATCACTACTGAACATTTTAAGATTTCACTTTATTTGAAATTGTGAAAATTTGAGGTTAGTTTAGGCCTGAACTATTTCCGGTAATAATGACGTGGGCCACTACTGGGAATACTACATTTGTTTAATTCTAGTTCCTATCAAATTTCCCCATACCTTAAATTTACCGCTTTTAAGTTCTTAGAAGTCTTAGAAATCAGGCGTAAAGTACAAAATGCAGCTCAAAATATAGCATTCCATTTAAAATAAGGAAGTTGTTGCTAACTTCCAAGATTACCGGTAGTTGTACAAGCTGTCAATATTTCAAAATGATAGAAACGCGTGGACTTTACGCTAATCTCCAATTTTCAGAATTTCAAATAAAGTAGAACGGGTATATATAGGGTGTTAGTTAAACATGCGGCAAAAGTTCAAGAGATTATTCCTTGGACTATTTTAAGGATATTTTATCCTTTGATGATTTTTGAAAAAACGCTTTGTTGCGAAGATATAGGGCGAAAAAAATTTTCAACAAATCCAATTTTGGTATTTTTCACATTATTAATGTAGGTGAAATAAAAGTGATTCACTTGGGAGTGATTATTTTGAATGTTTTTGTATGTTGTGTTTTTGTAGTTTGTATGTGTCGCATTTGTTAAGATTGATTGACGTTTGGCTAGTTGACGTGTAAACGGTTGTTAGTGAAGTCCTCTATCATGGCTCGCTATACGAATGCCGAGATGGCTGACATGCATTTTATTTAAGGACTTGCTGATGGCAATGCATTAGAAGTTAGGCGACTGTACATTGAACGATTTCCTAACCACATTGCTCCCGATAGAAAAGTATTTCCAAGTATTTATCAACGTCTTCGAGAAACGAGAACATTGAAGGGAAGTGGAGAACCAGGAACGCCAAGGAGTGTAAGAACGGTAGACGTAGAAGAGAATGTGCTGGACATGATAGAAGAAGATCCAGGTACTTCTACGCGAAGAATTGCAAATACTTTGAATGTAAGTAATAGGACTGTACAAAATTCTTAGAGATAATTTGTTGTACCCATACCACATTCAACGCGTTCAGGCACTTCTTCCTGCGGATTTTGCTCTAGGTATTGCATTTTGTCCATGGCTTTTGCACACATTGATTGAAATCCCTCAACTACTTACGCTGACTCTTTTTATCGATGAAGCCAGTTTCTCGAAATGCAATAAGGAATTTCCAAAATAACCATGTGTGGGCTGACGAAAATTCATATGAAATTTGTGAAGATGGGTTTCAACATCAGTTCTCGTTGAACGTTTGGGTTGGAACTGTGGGTGACTGGCTAATTGGACCGGTATTTTTACCAGGAAGACTTACCGGCGAAGTATACCGCAACTTTTTGGAACAAACGCTACCTCAGTTTTTGGAGGATGTACCATTGGCTAAAAGACAGGCAATGTGGTTTATACATGATGGTGCACCACCTCATTTTAGTGTAGTTGCTCGAGAGTTTTTAACAGCAACATACGGAGATCGCTGAATTGGTCGAGGTGGACCTCACGTTTTGCCTGCTCGATCCCAGGACTTAGACCCCCTGGATTATTTCCTATGGGGCCATCTAAAGTCATTAGTTTATACTAGGCCAGTGGAAGATGTGGACGATTTAAGAGATCGGATAATTGCTGGGTTAATTGCTGCTCAATAAGTTACAGTCTATGAAAGGAAGATTGGATGGTTGCATCCCAGCTGGAGATAGCCATTTTGAACAATTCTTGTAGGTTCAGAAATGTTACATGTAATTTTTAGTAATAAATTGTTATTTGTTGAAAATTTGTTTCGCCCTATATCTTCGCAACAAAGCGCTTTTTCAAAAATCATCAAAGGATAAAATATCCTTAGAATAGTCCAAGGAATAACCTCTTGAATTTTTGCCGCATGTTTAACTAACACCCTGTATAATTAATGGTAGAACTATAAAATCTTCTGTTGAACAACTTATCTGAGGGACACTGTATATGGTGAACTCATGTACCATGTGTACTCATTAAGTAAAAAAATATATTAACTAATCATTATTTTGAATAATAAGGAATCGACGTCCTACTGATTTAAAACTTAAATATAGCCCAATAATTAATTATTGTTAGCGTTTTCGTTAGGACTAGAATATATGCAAACTATTTATATTTTAGGTGGCTTGTTTCCCAAGGTAAAGTGGATAAAGCAATTGGAATTCTTCGTAAATTCGAAAAAATAAACAAGACACATGTCAGTGAGGACGTCTATAAACAGTTTCGAGTAAGTATAATTTTATTTTTTTTTTTTAATTTTAAGATCATGTATTTTAATGATGTGGACATATATAGATAACACTCAGTATTTTCGGACTTGTTTATCAACTTTATTCGCCGCAATTGGGTTTAGTTGTATAAATTAATTATGTAAAAAAAATATTTCAACGAGTACATACTTCAGTCATACTACATATTCAGTCCAGCACCACCACTTTCACTCTAGGTGGTGGTGAGTTGAGCTGTTGGATCTTTCCCATACGTGATCATGCATGCACATTTGTATGAATTAATATTAAAAACTTAAATGTCACCGAATAACACATGAACATGATCTGTTCTTTTTTAACCGCAGATGTTACTTACAACTAGTCATGCACTTTGTTGTTGATAATGAGCGCATTCAGGGAAAGCACTCCGGCGCTTCAGGGCTTTACCGCTTCGCGTTAGCTGAATCGAAATTTTAAACGCAAGCTTAAAGTGACATAATTTTCAGCAATTCATATTTTGTAATTAATATTAATAATAATTAATATTATCCATAGATATTTTGTGCGTAAACCCCATATATATAATACTACTATATCGCGTATTTCCTGTTAGCCCATAAGCGGTTTCTCCGAAAACATCAAAGGACAAAAGATATAGAGCTATACTGTTCCAGAGACCCTTTGTTCGATTTGCGCATGCGCAGATTTTGTCGATATCCATGGTTACGGAAACTGACACATTGCTTACAGGTTGACAGACTTTCCAACTTTCAACTTTTTTTTAAAAGAAATCGGTAGACAGAGATGCAGTATTTATGCTGCATGCTTATTGGAAGTCGCGAAATTCGTGCGCATGCGCATATTTGACTAAGGTACTCTCGATAACGATAGAGACTGTATGTCGGCGCCGTGTTGTTTTTGGAATTTTTGGGCCTCTATCCGCGATGTAGTAGTATTATATATATATATATATATATATATATATATATATATATATATATATATATATATATGGTAAACTCATAGACGTAAACCTAACCTAAATTAATGTTATCGCTTGATGGAACTATTCAGCGATCCAGCGGGAAAAATATATGCTTTACCGCTTTAATAATGCGCTGCAGCGCTTTAATACAGCGCTGCAGCTATTTGAATAAAGTGCTGTAGCTATTTGAATAAAGTGCTGTAGCGTTGCGGTTCCCTGAATGCGCGCATTGTCCCACATTAGTCACGTGTGTGAAAAGATACAGCGGCCGAACTATGGGCGATTCAGATTACCGATGAGAGCGCTGCAAATTGTAAACAAATATGGAGGAAGACGAGTAAAAATTTTACATTTCATATCGCATCATCTCGCAATTTAGCATTCAACTGCCATAAATATAGTGACATCATGTGCTAGTTAGGGTGAAATAAAGGAAAGAGTGGTAAAAGCAGTCAAACGTCCCATAAGTGCTTCATTGCTAACTATATCAATTTTTGGGTTGAAACAGGTACCCTAGTTTTTGTTTACTTACATTTTGGGCTAAAATAAGTATGATAAACTGTATGGCCATACCATATTAGTGCTTGTTTTTGTTAAATAATGTTTAAATTAAAATATATTCTGCTTTTATAAGACTAATAGAAAAGTATAGACAAAACTGCAACTAAGTGGTTATGTTGTGTAATAAACGTGTTCTCTGTTATTAAATTGTTACATGCCTTTTGGAGAAATGAATGAGAAACAATTACTTATACTAGGGCCAAACTTCTACCTATCTTCTATCTTAAACACTTCTATTGTCACATTTTGTGGAATGACACCTATAAACACGGCAGTTTGTGTTGTGCTGATTTCTTTTGAATGCCATTTTAAAATATAAAAATAAAGATGTACAAATACTAACCACGTCTTTTTTTAACTTTGTAATACCAAAAAAATCACAAGCACAACTAAGTTATTACGTTAAACAAACCCAAATATGTGTTATTTATCATTATATCAGCAAGAAGCCTCCAAATATTACCTTTTAAGTAGGCTCAAATATTTTCATGCAGAGGGCGCATTCATTTTTGGAATCGCCAATAGCTAAGTAGCAAGAAATTTTATGCGTTTGCGAATTTATGTAAGCATGGTAATAAAAAAGGAGGAAAACGTCTTTAATTTCATGAGAGTAGGTTTTTCTGTTATGGTATATCTTAGATCTTATATTTATTTACCTAGGAATACTTAACGTTTCAATTATATCTTTGCTAACATTCCATGATTCATAGATACAGATGTCACGCTATAGCGGAATTTACCGCCTTGTTATAGGCACTTCCTAGAGTAATGAATTTTAAATTAATTGATAGTTATTATGTCACAGGTTTATGTAAAAGGTTTATAGGTGGTATTTTTAAAATTTATGAGTAAATATTTTCATAAAAAATCAACGAAACTTTATGAGATCACCTCTTAAGAGTCCATTCACTAGTCCGAAATAAGCCCAAAATCGGCGTTCGTCTCATGTCTAATTATAGAAAAACTATAAAAGATAGCGACTTTTAGTAAAAAGTATTGAAATCTAATCCCTAGACTTTAATCTAAATCCCTATAGTAGTAATTTTTTGTAATTCTTTTTATTTTTAAGATTCCAGGCAAACAATCTTGTACTAAAATAGCGTATTTTCAAAAATTATTTTCTCTAAAATACATGTATTAAACAAAAATTTGCTACTATAGGGATCTACTTTATCTTTTTTGTTGCAATTATAAGACAAATCCGGTACCCTTGCAATAAGGGCTAACTTTATTTCCATGTGTTTTTTTACTTCGGTTTTACGTGCACCTCCGAAATCTAAATAATTCGGTAGTGGGTATATGTAAGTCTTCACCCATCGGCTACCCAACTTCTTAACCCGACTAAGAATTCATGTCTGTCAAGTCTACAGTGAACGGACCCTTAAATACCTTTCACCCTTTTTAATATGTATCCTTGAAAAATAAAGTTGAAAATACCCTATTCAAAAGTTGTTGAGGTTACTAATTCTTACTTTTTTTAACTTTTGGAATACTAATTCGCGTGAAGTCTACAATAATTTTAGTTAAATTTTAGATTGGAAGAACAGAGGTAGACGGTAAACCATACAGTGTGTCAGAAAAATAACGCATATATTTAATATGCTCTTGTGTGTTTGAGTTTCAAAAAAAAAAACAGAAAGTGGTGAGTGAGTAAATTCAATTTTTCATCTCATTTTCTCATCTCTTCATTTGACAGCACAAATAATGTCCTAGATTATTTATCAGATTTGGATAAAACGTTCTATTTAATCCCGATATCAAAACTCTGACGTAGGGTTTGATAGATTTGTTATAAGACAAAGATATTGTAGCACCTATAGCGTAACAACGACATGTTATACTCTTTCTCTAAAACTTCGCTTCTACACTTAGGTACACTCTTTAGTTATTCGTAATAGAAAGTTCTCTACAAAACTATAAAAATATATAGAACATACACAGTATTATCATAATATTACTCCTTCCGGGGTTCTGAAGATAAGTGAGACTTTTATACAACAGTACAAACCTTTATAACACTTCATACACAATACAACACTTTTGTACAATATCTAAATATTTACACACCGAAAACACTTCAAAAATCGCACTTATTTCACTTAAATATTGCTTCTTCTCTTGATCACTGTCTGATTAAGACTGACTTCTTCGCCGCCACACCGCGGGCTTTAAATAGGTAAACTAGGCTTCCAGATCCTCGTAGAAATTTCCATCGAATACTCATGAATAATCCGCATACCAGGGCAATTCCATAAATAATCGACAGCTAAGTTATACGAGAGATATTCGATGAGTACCGCTGGTGACATCCAGGAAATGTGGGTAAAAGGGCCTATCTCCCTTATTTGAAGGCCTAGATGGTTGAGACTTCGCCCTTGGGGGGTTGTCCCTGGCACCCCCCAGAGGCGATGTTGCCAGATTGTGCACAATTTCCCTAAGGCTGGGGGAACGTAGATTTGGTATCGCCGCACCCGGGCATTGTCGGCAATTGTAACAATAACATAAACAAACCTAGTTGCGATACTTCACCGCTTCAGCGAAGTAACGAGATTGGCAAGTGGAATAAAGTAGTCGATGCCCCCACTTGGTGTTATTGCCTTAGTTGTTCATGTTATACTTTCTATAATAGTTGATATGTTGTTGCTATATGCTATATTTGTGGTATTATTCTAAACTACTTTTACTATCAGATGACTAATTTTCGGAGTGTATCACTTTCAGTTATGACGTTGAGTGACCTAAGTGGTCACTCAACGGTCATGATGAGTTATCAATTATAATTTACTACTTACTATACTATAATGTAACGAACTTCTTCAAATAAAAGGGTCTCTCGCTATTTTAACGTCCTGAATCGCAGAAACGTTAGTGTTGTATATAAAAATATAGATGGTATTCCACTTGATAAACACATTTTCGTCCTTGCTGAATATACTTTTTTCAAAACAAGAAAGAGGTGATAACATCCGATAAAGGATAATTTAACAAGAAACATTCTGTGTAAATTACGAATCCTGAGAGGACCTGGCAATATAACTAAATTAAAGTTTCCTTATTAACACCTGTCTGTTTCGTCTATTTCCTGTAAGTTTCAAACTTTACTAATACTACCGAGGTCGGTTAACCTACATTAAACCTACGGCATGGGAGTGTTTGGAATACATTCTAGACACCTATATTGATTTCTATGTGTCTTGTTACGAGGCGTGTTCCACCTGAACATCTGGGAATGACGGTACCATGTTTATAGATAGCTACCAGTACATCAAGTAATTAGTGGGAGTGGGAATTAGATTGAAGTAGGTTTCTCTATACGTTTCCTTCTTCTTAAAACAGATGTTATATCTGTGCGAGTAAAAAAAGTAGATGTAAATTATAAATAAATTTAATTTTAATCTACGGAAAAAATGTTTACTATGGTTTTATTTTAAATATTATACAAAACGACACATATTCATAAAACTAATTTACAGGCTGTTTCACGGTGACCACCCATCAGAATATGTGAGAGACTACTTAGATTTACAGACTGAAAATTTGGACACTGGATTTTTGAGTTCTCTTCAAATAAAATAATGGTCTCCCTCATAACACTTCCGGTTAGACTGGAAGTTGCCGTTAACTTTCTTATTTTAAATGGAATATCCCATATATTATTGCATTTTTGGATTTTACCCGTTATCTTAGGAGGATATTCATAAAACTTCCCTATACGATTTCTCAGCCGTTTTTAAAATAAATCAAGTTTTTTTTTGAAATATTTGTACAATTCCCTCTCTAACTTAAAATTTATTATTTCTCTAAAAAATTAATTAATGTCTAGGCTTTCTAGCTGTACCTTAACTGTATACAGGGCGCTGAAAATTTAGTATCAAGTTTCATTAACCTCAAGCCAAGAAACGTAGATTTTTTTAAATAGGACACCCTGTATATTATAACCTATTATGACGCAGAATTTTATTCACTGCCAATCTGTATTATACTTCCCTATACCTATCTCTTTTGGTTTGTAACACTCTTAATTATTACAATAACAAAAATCTTTAAATTTCTTGCAAAGATGGCTATAAATAAAGTGACAGCAGTATTCAGTAACAACAAACAATTAACCGATGACAAATAAGTAGTACATATGATGATTTTGTTCTGCTTATTTAAGAAATTTAATGCAAGAAGATGCAAGAAATTTTAAGATTTTTTTTATTGTAATAAATAGCCTTAATAACATTACAAACGAAAAGAGATAGGTATAGGGAAGTATATTACAGACAAAGAATAATATCCTACATCATAATAATATGCTATAATATACAGGGTGTCCTATTTAAAAAAATCTACTTTTCTTGGCTTGGAGTTAATGAAACTTGATACTAAATTTTCAGTACCCTGTATACATTTAAACAACTGTTAAGGTACAGCTAGAAAGTTTAGATATTCAACAACTTCCCACATGAATATTTTTGTTAAATATTTTTTTTTAGAAATATACTGAATTTTAAGTTTTAAGTTAGAATTTTACAAATATTAAAAAAAAATAGATTTTTTCAAAAACGGCTAAGAATTCGTATAGGGAAGTTTTATTAAAGTCCTCCTAAAATAACGCGTAAAATCCAAAAAATGCAATAATATAGGGGGTATTTCATTTAAAATAAGAAAGTTAACGGCAACTTCCGGTATATCCGGAAGTGTCACGAGGACGCCATTATATTATTTGTGGAGAACGTACTCAAAAACCCAAATGTCAAAATTTTCACTTTATAAATCTAAGTAGTCTCTGATATATTCTAATGGATGGTCACTGTGAAACACCCTGTATCTACAGTCGAACTGTAGAAGATGTATGGATTTAGTTATATCATAATTTCTTTTGAGATTATAAAACAATAAAAACGCAGACCAAAAGAATTTAAAATAAAGACTTCATGTGTGGAATCGGTGGAATTGACAGAATTATTCGTTTGTTTTTAATGGCACTACTCTTATTATTAGTGATATCATAAAGTTTTACCTGCTTTATCTAATATCCCGTTTATCTGACCAGGAACAAATTTTAGATATAGAACATACTACATAAACTAAGCCACAATTCATTCCCTAAATTTAAAAATGTAGGTATATACATGATGGGGTTGCCATTTAAAAAATTTGAGCTTTGGTGATTTTTTGGATTTTGACTTTGAACTGAAAATTTGAAGACCCTGTATTATACTTTCAGGAAATTAATATCGCTGTTAGTAATAATAAGAAGTTATCTCTTGACCAATATTTACGAGCAGTTTTTATTTTTTCTATTACGGTAGACGAATCATAGCCAGCTTCATATAGCACTGCAAATGTCAGTTTTACTAAAATTTAACGGAGATTCCTAACATGCAAATATCTACAGGTTGTTCTATTTGAAATAAGGAAGTTGATGGCTACTTCCTGTTTCCTGTGTTTTCGGAAAGGGCTGGAAGTTGAAATTATTCTACTTAAAACGTTCCCTTGCACATAAATTTTCAGTTTTTTTATTTTATTTGATTCTCCATATACTTGCCTTGAGGTCGTCGCTCCTGACCCTGTATAGGATTTTTCTCTTTCAAATAACCGAAATTTTGTTCATCGGAGTCAGTTTGAGACTGCTTGGGAAACTATAGAGCTCTAAAATATTCATGTGAACTTATTAGGAATATTTATCCAAATGTATTATAATTTTATATAAAAATTATGCTTTATTATTATAAAATTATATTATAATTTTATTTAAAAATTTTATATAAAATATAATTTATTATAAAAATTATCTATTTTGTACAAATATTATATAAAAATTATTATAGTTAAAATTATATAAATTATTATATGAAAAAGTGGAAAATTTTAAAACCTATTATTATATTTGTATTAATTTGTGTGTATTATTTTCTCCCAAAGGGGTCTTGTCTGAAGGCTCAGAAAGAGGAAGAATTAGATAAAAGTTACACAGTCCTGGATTTATTCAGGACACCTCGCTTAAGAAAAATTACGATAGTCCTTATTGTACTGTGGATGGCGATATCGTTAGTCTTTGATGGGCACGTCAGAAATGTTGAAACTCTAGGATTAGATGTCTTCCTTACCTTTACCATTGCCAGCGCAACAGAGTTTCCAGCAGACACATTCCTGACTATGGTGTTGGATGTGTGGGGAAGGAGATGGTTGGCGGCTGGTTCAATGATCATCAGCGGAATATTCAGTTTGCTGGCTACAGCGGTCCCGATGGGTAAGCATACAATTGTATATTTAATTTTAAAGTTATAATAAGATGTTAGCATAGCAACTTTAATGTAGATACTACTAACGAAAGTGATTTTACTCGAAGTGAAGAGTTTTTGATTTTTCTATAAGTGATACATTTCTATATAATGCAAATACAATCTACAGTCCTATCAAATGAGACACTACGACACTACTCCATTTCGCGAGTTCGGTATTATAACTGAACACTTCCCACTACTCTTCACGCAGCTCGCCGGTCGAGCACTACCCTATCTATAATAAGAAAAGTTGTAGATTACACTATATATGCCTCAAAATGTGCTCTACACGATGGTATAGGTTCCATCTGATCAACTATGTATTGCGTCACTCGATCGCGACAACGTTGTCTTTTAATTTTGGATGAAATCTCGTAACTTGGTCCTCATATACGAACATAAACATTTCCAATGTTAAAAGGTTCGATTTAGTTAAAGCAAATTTTACACATACATAATTTAGTACATACATTTAGTTATCTGACATAAAACGTTTCACATGCTGTTTTAACGACTTTATCACATTCAGTATAGCGACGAATGGTGATTAGTAAGCCCTAATCACCATTTAGTGCTGGAATGAGGGAAACCTGGAGAACTTCATTAGCTAGAGAAACAGTCACACACTCACCCCATGTTCATCTTTCACATTAATATCTCATAGGTATCATAGATAATGTGTTAAAAAACACACCGAACATATCAACACCGCGGGTATTTTTCATCCTAATCCGCGCAGTTGGTGGCCAACTTCTATCCCTGCAATACTTCAAACAGTCAATTTCATTAAAAATTATCAGATTCGCGTGGCAACTAAACCTGATACACCTGGAACTTTACACCATTTATTATTATCTAGACCCCTAGCTAGCGACTCGACTTATATGCCTATTGACTATATGACTATATACAGGGTGTCCCGAAATTAGAGTGCAATATTAATATTAATAATATTAATAATATTAATAATAAAATACCAGTGTATTTTATGTTTAAAAAGGGGACTTTTTCTTCATGTAAACATGGATCGAAAAATACTTCCTAAGGGGGCTACGCTATAGCCTCTTATAGGGGGCATCCTAGTGCCGATTTTTCTAAATAACTCCGAAACCAGTTGAGATAAATTTATCAAATTTAGGATTCTTTAGGGTACACTTGGTTCGTATCGATAGGACGCATCGTTTTCCATCAAAATCGTTTTAATTATTTACATGCGATAACACGAGATGTATGTAACTCTTTTTGCACGTAACTTTTCCCTGGTTTTGTCACTAAAATATGATATTTTAGAGTTTTCTACATAGAAAAGATATCTATAATCACCGTTTTCTTATAAAACCCATTTTGAAATTTTAAGGAAACATTTTTCGATCCATGTTTATATGATGAGAAGTTCTCTTTCTAACAATAGAGTTCACTGGTAAAATATTGCAGACTAATTTCAGGACGCCCCCTGTATATGTAATAAATAACGCTCTATTATTTTCATTTCATTGGGATGGTTTCAGTTAATAAAAACATACATTTTGTAGTACATGTTTTTATCTTTAGTTTGAAAAGTAATAATACAATGGAAATTGATTTGTAATAATCAAAGTTTAAGTTTTAAAACAACAAGGTAATATCTTTACACATTATACAGGGTGTCCACCTAGTGCGCGTAAGTCCAATATCTGGGTTAATAAAAGAGATAACTTAATTTTTTTTTCTACAGGGTTGTCTAATATCCCGAGCTGCACAAAATGAAAATATATTTACATATTCAGGGTGTTCAGTTTTTCCTGGACAGGTACCAACTTAATTTTTTTAAATGGAAACCTATATTTTTTATGGCATTATCGAATTCTACGTAAAAAATTAGTGGGACTATGTGCTTAACACTGCTATTGAAATATTGATAGTTTTCGAGATATTTGACTTTTAATTTTTTTTTCTTATGTTTCGTCACTTCTAATAGTTGACATAATTATGGTTGTATGACAGCTAGAAATTATTTTTTTTTCAGAAACTGTAGAGTGAAGATGGCTCTTTCGAAAAACGTATCAAAAGTTGACCTGCGATATACAGGGGGCAACAGAAATCGTGCCAAACCTGATGGTTTAAAATTTAAAAAATCTCGACTTTTTCAAATGGAACACCCTGTGTTTTATGATTTCATTAGATGACTTTCTGTAGACTCTACAATTTTATAATAGCTTTCCCTATACCTAAGTTGCGTAGTTTTTGCAAAAAACCCACTTTTATGAAAAATACCCGATTTGCGCACGTTCCTTTCTCGGGAAAAACGCAGTGAGCGTCTGTCACGCAATAAAATTTGTGACAATCAGTTTACATGTCATTTCTTCTTTTACTGAATATTCACGTACGAGTTTAGAGTAAGTACTAAGCGTGCATACAATGAACTATTCAAAAGAAGAATTAGTGAAAATGGTTTATGCCTTAGGAGAAGCTCATGGAAATTGCTTGCTAGCAGCACGTATTTACAAAGCAAATAATCCAGATTTACAGAGATTTCCACGTGCTGACTGTTTTGAAAATGTGAAAGAAAGATTTGAAAGAACAGCAAATGCGAATTATGAGAAAACTACCAGGAGACATGACGGTAACAATGACGATATTCAGTTTAATGTTGTGGCGTCTGCTGTTGAAAATCCAAATATTAGTGTCAGGAAAATCAGTAATAATCTTGGAGTTTCCAAAAGCTTGACAAACAAGATACTGAAGAAGAATAATTTTCATCCGTATCATATTAAAAACCATCAAGCACTGTTACCTCAAGATCACCTAAACCGCCTGCAATTTTGCCACTGGGAATTGGATAAAATTCAGGAAAGTCCAAACTTTTTTATGAATGTCTTGTTTACTGACGAATCAACATTTTCAAACACATGCTTACCCAATCGTCGCAACTTTCATCACTACGCTGACAATAATCCAAGATTATTGAGGGTACTAGATAATCAGCATCGTTTCAAAGTGAACGTGTGGGCTGGAATTTGTGGAGAACATATTGTTGGACCGTACTTTTTTGAAGGCAATTTAAATGCCAATGTGTATTTGCATTTTTTGCAAAACGAACTTCCCCTTCTACAGCTACAGAATATGCCCGCTGATTATTTGGTTCAACAATGGTTTCAGCATGATGGTGCCCCTCCACATTCCACTTTGGCGGTACTGTGATTATTTTATTGTTGTAGTACTTTTCCTATTATCTATTCATATTTCAGATTAGAGAACACCTAAACCACGTATATCCAAATAAGTGGTTAGGTCGTGGCGGTCCAGTTCCTTGGCCTGCACGTTCGCCTGATTTAAACATTCTGGACGTTATCTTGTGGGGTATCAAGGAGCGAGTATACGAAGTACCACCAACGGATATGCAAGACTTGAAAGAAAAGATCCAAAATGAGTTTCTAACCATAACGCCCGAAATGTTAAGAAATGTTCACATTCATTTTCGTCGTAGATTAATGCTTTGTGTTGAAAACAACGGTGGACATTTTGAGCATTTACTTTAGGTTAGCTTGCTTGTATGAGTATTGCGTATTCTTTTTTCAATACTCTATGTATATTCATCCATTTCACTAATAATTTTTCTAACTACGGTAACACCGTTTGGTTTTCAATATGATACGTATGAAACTTCTTCTTCAATATCTTATTTGTCGAGCTTTTGAAAACTCCAAGATTTCTACTGATTTTCTGATACTAATATTTTTGGATTTTCAACAGCAGAAACCACAACATTAAACTAAATATTATCGTTGTTACTCCCATGTCTCCTGGTAGTTTTCTCATAATTCCCATTTGCTGTTCTTTCAAATCTTTCTTTCACATTTTCAAAACAGTCAGCACGTGGGAATCTCTATAAATACGTGCTGCTAGCAAATAATTCCCATGAACTTCTTCTAAAGCATACGCCAGTTTTGCTAATTCTTAATTACATGTAGAGCTTTTATGATTTTTTACTTTTATTTACAAATAAATGGTAACTTTCCATAAAGACTTGTTTATTAAACTGAAATTATCTAAATTTTTCAGTTATTTTTATTTTAAGAAGTGTAAACTAATACATTTTATAAAAATAAATAGCCTTACAATATTTTTTCCGTCAAAGGAGTGCGCAAATCGGGTATTTTTCATAAAAGTGGGTTTTTTGCAAAAACTACGCAACTTAGGTATAGGGAAAGCTATTATAAAATTGTAGAGTCTACAGAAAGGCATCTAATGAAATCATAAAACACGGGGTGTTCCATTTGAAAAAGTCGAGATTTTTTAAATTTTAAACCATCAGGCTTGGCACGATTTCTGTTGCCCCCTGTATATCGCAGGTCAACTTTTGATACGTTTTTCGAAAGAGCCATCTTCACTCTACAGTTTCTGAAAATAAATAATTTCTAGCTGTCATACAACCATAATTATGTCAACTATTAGAAGTGACGAAACATAAGAAAAAAAAATTAAAAGTCAAATATCTCGAAAACTATCAATATTTCAATAGCAGTGTTAAGCACAAAGTCCCACTAATTTTTTACGTAGAATTCGATAATGCCATAAAAAATATAGGTTTCCATTTAAAAAAATGAAGTTGGTACCTGTCCAGGAAAAACTGAACACCCTGAATATGTAAATATATTTTCATTTTGTGCAGCTCGGGATATTAGACAACCCTGTAGAAAAAAAAATTAAGTTATCTCTTTTATTAACCCAGATATTGGACTTACGCGCACTAGGTGGACACCCTGTATACATTTACAAGTGTTGTTGAACTTTCCATGATTTGTTTCCAATATTATATTTTTAAGTCTTTCCTTTGTCCAAGCTTTATAAGCTTCTGTTCTTAATGCATTAGATCTAGTTCTTATAACTATTTTTCCGAGTATCATTTATAAAACCCTTAAAATGCTGTTCCATGTTTTCCCTGCATATTCAGAGCAAGTGCACTTCATCCAACCCTCGTAAATTGATTTCCGATAAAAGTCATTAAGCCGAGAGTCACTTGTTTTCACATTATGCTTCTAGAATATAAAATAATTGAATTTTAAATGTAGGTACATTCATCCAAGTGGATTAGATGCTCGCTTTTTCATAAGGCATTAAAATTACACTTTTCAAAAAAAATGTACCAGTATTAGTCGATCAAAAGAATCCTAATTCTGTTATTATGTATGCTTCAGGGTGTCATCAATCACTTTATAAAATTTAATTTAAAAGCTTTTCACCGGAAAGATAGGTTAAAATTAATTCTGGGAAGGAACTCCATTTTAATCTCTTAGCGGAACAAACAAGCCACGTTTCTTTTCGTTTTTCTATGAAGAAAGCACTTGCCACATATTTCAAAGATATTAAAGTATCTACCTACCTATAATAATAATATAATACCAACATGTTGCTGTAAGCTTTCGGGATCATGTGCATGTTCTAAAACATTTAAATATAAATAGGTAACATTTAAATTAAATATAAACATGTAAGAAAGTTCATTTCGAAGATCAAAAACAAAAAGTTTTACTAAACACCTAAAAGTAAGTATCTAAACATTTTAACAAAAGGATATGTCATATATTGGCAATTTTTTTAAACCACAAAAATGCAGGTCCTTTAAGAGTCCTTTTCAGCGGTAAGCTTAGGAATCACTAATAAAACCAAACCATAATCTGTTGAAAGTAACTTACCTACTGCGAAATGGTTTGGTAACATTTGAGTTAAAATGTCGAAGAATATAGAATTTTAGATGTAAGTATTGCAGTTTTCCCCAAATCAGTCGGTGAAAAAATAAGGAATAGAAACTTCTGATTTTTCTTTAAAAAATTATATTTATATTGTATTTCTAATCTAAGTAAGTAATTGTACTTTATCATTTAAAATAGAAAGTACTCAATATTTTCATACTCACAATGATGATGATAATAAAATAAAAACAATACACAAGAGTTATGTCCTGAGGTTGTGGAAGAACTCGCCGATATCATTCAATGCTGGGAGGGGATTTAGTCCGCAGAGTAGTTGTTTTCACATATCCTTATAAATAATGAGGTTATTTTCAAGTAGTGAAGTAACAAGGGAAACATAAACCGTTTGAATTCTTTTCAGTAAAGTACGATTATTTTGCTGAAATATATTTTTTCTTTTTTTTTTGTTACTGCATAAATAAAAAATGTATACCTTTTTTCATTTATTTTACCATATTTTCAGAAAAAACCCATATTATAATATGTAGTAATAATTTTAGCATATGTATATACAGGGCGTCCAATTTAAAATTATGTACATCGGGATATTGCGAAAACCGTTGGAGATACAAGGTCGGTTAAATGGAGAAAAGTTGCGTATTGGTCTGCTAAAAAATAATCCGAGTCAATGATATTTTAAATCGATACCGTTTCGTTGATACAGGGTGAAAACTAAAAAAGTGCATTTTCGAACAACCCCAATATATTACTTATTACAATACCTACGGGGTCATGAAAATTTCAGATTAGGGGTAAGAGGATATGGTGATTCCAAAAATAATGCAAAAATGCAAACATTCAATATGGCGTCCGTAAGAAAAACGAAAGTTGACAACGACCGCGCGCAACATAGAAGGCCTAGATGACTAGTGACAGTATTTTCGTAATCACCATATCCTCTTAACTTAACCTGAAATTTTCATCACCGCAGGTAACTCTTGTAATAAGTAAAATATTTGGGTTTGTCCGAAAATTCACTTGTATGGTTTTCACACTGTATCAACTGAACGGTATCGATTTAAAATATCATTGACCCGGATTATTTTTGAGCAGACCAATATGCAACTTTTCTTCCATTTAATCGACCTTGCATCTCCAATGATTTCCAATATCCCCATGTACATTATTTTAAACTGGACACCCTGTATAATGTCATAAATATTTAGTTGCACAATATTCTCAGTTAAATATGAAAATAATTGAACCTGAAAGTATCAAAATAAAATAAATAGTGTAGAGTTGGACACTTTCAGTAATCGATTTTTCGCGGTTCATACTTGCATCATATAAGGAAGATCCGGGATGCTTACCCGCACTTCTAGTGATCTATACGTCGCGTCGGTAAATTCACAGAAGCTAGACAACTTAAGTGAGGTTTGCAAGATCCCTATTTTACGACAAAAGTGGGAGTTCGGCAACATTTCTAGGTTGGGGATAGTTCGTCTCTGGGCGTCGGTGATTGTCATTGACCATAGTCGCGGAAATAGCCATACGTTAACAAACAAAAAACAAAAAGAAAGAAAACAAAAGTATGCATGGTATTTCCAGCAACTAACATTTTATTCTGTTTTTTAAACTGTAAATTAAACTAAACTTTATAGAAGTTCATCATTTTAAAGCTAGAAGATTTTTTAGCTTTAGATTTTCAGATATTTATTTATTTATTTATTTATTTATTTATTTATTTATTTGCGGTTAAGGCAACCCAACAGAATTTACAAAGAAATCCCAATTACAGGGTAACACATGAGATAAGAACTGTGCAAAAACTGCATAAAAATTTACAATTAGAAAATAGAATGAAAATAAATTTAAAACAACTTAATATAAGGTGAACAAAGATACCACATATATACCTACATACATACACACCCCAACATATATTTAACTGAAAATAGATGTTGCTTCGCGCCTGCCCAACATATGATCCACAAAACAAACCTATGTGATTAAAATATTCATTATAAAGTTTTTGAGCTAAACAAAGTGGAGAATTATTAACATAATTGGTGTTATTTAAATTTAAATAAAACAGATTTGTTGAACGAGTTGCACATTGTTTAACGTTAAAAGTAAGTTTACTGGTAATGAAATTACAATATTTGTATAAATGAGTTAATACATATTTGCATCGTTATTTATTGATCCTTTAATATAACATATTTTCATAGCGAGGAAATAAGATATATTCATATATCTATATATTCATAAATGTGTAGGAGGCCATTGCATAGGAAACCTATCTATATCATGGTTTTACAAAACCTGGGGAAGAAGTAATAAATAAGGTTTTCTTTTTTTTATAGGTATTCCGTCTGCATCTTTAGCCATCATGGGGCGGTTTGCAATAAATATTTCGTACAATATTGGTTTGCAATATGCTGCCGAGCTTCTGCCAACTGTTGTAAGGGCCCAAGGTGTGGCTCTTATTCATATTATGGGATATGTCGCCAGCATAGTTGCTCCTTTCGTAGTTTACTTGGTAAGTAATAAATTTAGAAAACTGTATGAGATGTTACATCTGTTCGAGAAAAATATAAATGTCAAGAAATAAATTCTTGGAGTACTAAAATAACTAGAAGTTTGCCAATAGGTCAACATTTTCATAAGCTAATACTTCCGCAGGGGTCGCTTGAAAATGCAAAAATGGTTTTGCATTGCCAAAAATATATAATATTTGATTTACTATGTACTTATATAATAAATAAAATTTTATTACGTTGCATTATTAGGTATTGAATTATAAATTTTACGTCTTCATGCCAGAAGAATATATCTAAATATATAAACTGTTTCAGAACGCAATATTCCCTACCGGTCAAGCCAAGGTACAATTTCACAATATCTTTTATATTTAGAATTATATATTATGACAAAAGATGTTTGTAAAACTCCTTATACAAGTTTAGGGAATGTATTAGATACTTTAAGAAATATGTAAAACTTCCTGTAGATATAGGTAGGTCCGAAAACGGACCAAGAGGATTCAAAGAGTTTAATGCTAACAGAGTATTCTTAAAAGAGGATTCAAAGAGTTTTATAGTAACTATAAATCAGAGTATTCTTAAATATTTTAAAAATTGTTTAGCACGAAACTTGGTTCAGTTATGTATATGACCTGAGTAATTTAATATATTTGCACATCTATTTCCATCGGCATAGTTACGGAGCCAAAAAACAGAAAGAAAATTATTCTTCATTTTGGTCGTTATTTAAATTTAACCACGAAAATTACGTAGGAAATGTAAAAATGTTGTTGCCGTACATAACTCTTTCAAATTTGATGTTGTCATTCAGTTCTATATTCTCTCAATGTCTCAATTTTATAGTAATTTTCTTCATACTTTTAATAGGCAACTGCCCTTAAAGCTGTTTAACAAATTGCACGAACACCCGGAAAATAATTGTGAATAGAAAAGCCCTCTCTTTTCTTAAATAAAGTGAATACTCGAAGTGGATGGTTCTTTATGAAACATCGTGAAAGTAATTGTTTTGAAAAAAACATTGATCCCATTTAGATGTTCCAAGCAATATATAGAAAACACTCTATATAGATACTAGTATTTCGGCTTATTAGGCCTTTTTCAATAGAGTAAATGTCTATTACTAAATATTTCCAAGTGCGCTTTGTTATTTATCTGTTTTAGGAGTACCTACCTCGATCGATCCCACCATCTGGCAAAGCCCGAATTTTTATTACCTTTTCCAAGAAGGGCGAAAGTGCAAAATCTATATGATCATTCGTAGTACAAGGATTTATAATCCTTGTACTACGAATAGACTTTTAATTTCTTTTTACTCTAACAGATCTAAGCGTTTTCCTTTCTTTTCTCGATGTAGTACTTTTACATTTTTCAGATCTACAAAATGATTGTTTTCTATACAATGCGTCGAAAATCCTGAATTTTTTGCGTTAATTAGTATGGATTTTATATGGTCTCTTACTCTAGTTTCAATACTTCTACCGGTTTAACTCACATACACGGCATTACAATCCACGCAGTTAAATTGGTATACTCCCGAATGTATGTATTAATTTATTAACCCTTTCTTTGTTGTTTACTAAAAATCCTCCCAATATTACGTTTGTTGACACTAATCGTTTTACACCCGTTTCGTTCTAATCTGCGAGCTATTTTTTCACTATAACCTGGGACGTGATTAATATAACTATAGGTGGCTTCTTTTTCCCGAATATTGTAAAACTCCCGACGAATTAATTTCCTCCTTTTGTTTTTTATCATGTTATCTATTAGTTTTTCTTTATATCCGTTGTTTCTTGCGATTTGCTTGATTGTATTTAATTCTTTTTCAAAATCTGCTTTATCTAGCGGAAATTTTAAAAGTCTATGTATTAAACTATGGAAAACCGACTTTTTTATTTCTCTTTTCTCTTAAGAGAAAACCTCTCTTTTCTTTTAAGAGATACAAGACGTTAAGAGATATCTATTTCCTCAAAGCAAGAAAATGATTGCCATAATATTGACTGTCAAATGATTTCTAAGAAAGATTTGCTACCAAGAAGTTTTATGACCTTAAAACTTCTAAAAGTGTAGGTTCTGCTTGATATAACATATGAGTATTATATAGATACTTAAAGAAATTCTTTAACCGTTTTGATATAAAAAATATCAAAAGCCTAGATGTCTATCTGACAAGATGCCTATGTTGTACCCTAAAATTGAAACTTCAATAGATTGGATTACACCTCAAGCAGGTACATAAGCATTTCGTATTTGTGGTGCAACTCCGCAAAACCATAACACCCACTCGTTCTGCATGAAATGGCCAAGTATACCAATTTAATTTGTTTTATTCATTTGCCAATTTACTCATATAATTAGAGAATGAATGTAACTATTTTCATTATTCAAAAATCGGTAACACGACCCTTTTTGGAATTTAACATTTTTGAGTTCCCAGCATTTGCGGCGCCATCTTGGTACAAAGGTACATACTAGGTACATGATTCACACTGTATTCTGCCCGAATCCTCAAACATAATTAGTTAAAAAGTTAGAAGAGTGAATTTAATATTTAATATACAAATTGTATATGGACTATTAGCTCACAGAATTTTTTATTTTTTAAAATTAGAATTACAATGTATGAAAAACGCGATATAAGATATAACCAAATAGTTATACAAAATACTAAAATACATTAGAATTTGAAATTTCAACATTAGTAATGCTAATATATTGAAACGCTGAATGGTTATACTATATAAAGTAATAAAAATTAAATAAAACAGCAATATAAAAACAGTTATAGATTAAAGATTGCAGCTGAAATACTCCTCCATATTATAATGTTAATAAGGCAATAGCACCTTCTTGACATTATTCTTCTATGATAATAACTATTGATATCTTCTATTATAAGATTGATATGTCTGATATTACATGCAAGACGGTTAAATATGGAGACATTATGAATCGGCTGTTTACTGATTTTGTCAAATGGTGTTGAGGAATGTCAATTTGTCTGCCTACAAAATGTGAAAATTTATCAAGGTGAACCTTATAACATATTATGTTACACATAATATGTATTAGAACGTACATATAGGCATAACGGTCCGAATCCCTAATTCATTAAACAATTTGCGACAAGAATGTAGTTTTCTTAATTTAAAACCATAAGGGTTTTACTTGCACAATTTTATCACCAATTGAGATCAAAGGTAAAAATATTTCATATATATGGTTATTTTCAGGCAAATGTATCGGTATCCCTTCCGCTACTTATCCTAGGTGTATTAGGAGTTCTAGGAGGAATGTTGGCATTATTCCTTCCAGAAACCTTAGATCAAGAATTACCGCAGACGCTGCAGGATGGAGAAAATTTTGGATCGGGACAGAGAATCTGGGATTTTCCTTGCATAAAGTAAGTAATATTGTTTGATTTATAAGCGTATGCCATTGAAGTTGGTCAAGAAATCCTAAATACATACGTATAGTATATTGGTGTACATCCCGAAAGTGTAAACTTTAATATTATTGTTGGGACATGGAAGAGCCATAATAAGGAAGAAAGTGAATTTCTCATTATAAATCATCCCGGATAATAAATAGTCTTTGTTATGACTATCACATCAGCCTAAATTTAATATTTTATTTGGATATTGCTCTATTATCAGCTATGGAAATGTAGAAAGGAATACTATGTATCGGGTGCTTCGCAGCTTCTGTATGCATATAATAGGAACGAAAACTATACCAAAAAAAAGTATAATAAAAAGATATCGAGATATAAATTCATACTACCTACTTGGCGAAATATCTGCTTCGCCTATGACTAAAACGGACCTTTACTATAAGATATGACTTATTATTGCCTTTTATCCTATTCATTTAAAGGGGATATAATCACCCTTGCTTGCTTCAAAATTGTAGTCATAACTTATCCGTCTTTATTTTATTGAGAACAGCTAATCCGGTAAGTTTCAGTAGTGATGTATGTCAAACCTTAAGTTATTAAGTGAGAGGTGTTATCCTGTATGTCATCCAATATGTTGAAAACATAATAAAAATAAAATTATATTTGTAACTAGCGCATCCACCAAATATATCAAACTTGGCACTCTACATCAGTCGGACGGGAGCTCACACAATAGAAATCTCAGATATTGCTGATATTAATATCCTGAAAAATTGCATATATGTATATAATGTAATTTTACAGTTCTAGATGTACTCTTTTTATTTTACAATTGCAGGCTTTTTGATAAAATTTTTGTGAATAGATCAAATTAAATAATTTTTAACTCACGTGGTTATAAACACGATGGTTTAACAGACAATTAAAAATACATTAATTATATACAGGGTGAATAGAGCAGCGATAAAATATCAAACTTAATAAAAAACAAGTATCTCTTCATTTTCTAATTGGAAACGTTGAAATAGAAATTTTTTATTTTAAAGAATTCTACTTCAAAATATATGGGTAGTTTGGGCATTCTCAGTTTTTAAAACACTAAATATTCAACAAATCAACTATAATTAATTCCAAATAGATCATTTGTAAATTTATTTTAATAAAAACATAAGTAAAACATCTTAAAAATATATCATTAGCGAGGTAAATCTAAATTTATAAATTATGAATTATTCAACCTACATAACTCATTATTGGTTGGATGCAAATCGAAACCTATTTTGCCATATAATAATCATGGCATCTTCTTATTTTTGAAATTGGACGTTGGTCAGCAATAATTGCTGACCAACGTCCATACAGTTGAAGACTAATACTAGTACTATAATTATTATAGTACTAGTATTTCCTAGTCTTCAACTGTAACGGTTGGTCTGGAGGGGCCTAATATAAAACATAAGCTTAAAGCTGAGCTGAGTGTTAATAGTATATTATGTAACGATCATTTCATGATAGTTATTAAGACACGAGTATAGAGAATTACGACACGAGCCGTAGGTGAGTGTCGTAAAGAATACGAGTGTCTTAATAGCCATTAAATGTGAGTTGCATACACTATTTTTTCTACGACCAGTCATAATAATGAAAAATAAGAACTTTATTTTCAACATTTCTGTCTTGTATGTATGTCAACTACGAATTGTCAAAATGAATAAATTTCAGTTTTGTCATAATCATGGCAATATTTAATGTTGTAGTCATCTTACATTTCTATTGGTTACAGACTTGTATCTTAATGACAAATCTGTCTTAATGAACCTCATTAAAGTACAGGTAGTGAATGTCTAATAGGTCAATTAAAATATTAGAGTTGAAAAAAACATATTTTAGATTACAAGACTTGTAAATTGCAGAATGAAATTTTGATTCATACATACAGTGTGGCCCATTAAGAACCAGGACACCCTTCTAAAAAATTTTTGGTAAGCGCGATTCTAATGAATTTTTTTGTATATATTAGCTTCCTAGATGTACTTGTTGAAACTATTACGATGGTCCAGCTGCTAATCCTCAGCCTACTACGATTTTTTTTCAATCAATTTTTTTTTAAATTACTTTAGGGATTTAGGGATATAGGGGACTACTGTAAAGTATTGTTTTAACGTTATTAATTTATGAAGTAATTAGGTAAAGGAACAGTAGTCCTTAGACTACTAGATTAGCAAAAATTATTAGTTTCCAATGCCTTAGCTTAAAAGATATAGCATCTTTTAAGCTAAACACAAATTCAATAAACTTGAAACATTTTAGGCTTTATAAAAAAATATTCTTCGATACAAATTGATGAAATTTGGGCCACAGGGGTTTTAAGTGATGCTGAAGAATATCGAAATCGCACAATATCAAATTTTTAATAAAAAAATCCCTAAAGTAATAATTTTCGAAAAAATTGATTGAAAAAAAAGTCGTAGTAGGTTTAGAACTAGCAGCAAGACCATCGTAATAGATTCAACAAGTACATCTAGGAGGCTAATATAGGTATATATATAAAAAAAATTCATTGGAATTGCACTTACCAACAATTTTTTAGAAGGGTGTCCTTGTTCTTAATGGGCCAGACTGTATATGGAATAGTAAACTAAAATTGATGATAGAGCTCCTCTATGGCTTCGTCACGGAGTTGAACTTGATTTTTTTCAGAGCAAATTGGAGATGGCGCTGAAGTCGAAAGAAATTTTTCGTTGGCAGGAACTTTGTAACAAGGTTTATCTGATACTTTGTTCAATTCTAAATAATTTTTATGAAATGACTATTTTTCAAAAACTTACTAGTTTCAGATATATCGGGCTCTTCATTTGGTGAGGCCCCAACTCAAGCGTATTTTAGAGTTTCGAATTATTACCTTATACAATGAAACAATAATTATTCAAGTCAATTTAATAGCTCTTTTTAAGGAATAGTGAAATAATATGTATTTCTGTAAAATACTGTAAAATATGGCAAAAGTTTATTAAATACCTAATTAATTTTGTACATACATACATCCAGGATTTATTTTAGGACAAGCGTACAAATAATTATGAATTATTATACAAAATGAATTAGGTATTTTGCCTGTCACCATTTTGAATTAATGCCCGTCACCACCACAACTACTTGTACGACAGCAAGACCATCGTAATAGGTTCAACAAGTACATCTAGGAGGCTAATATATATATAAAAAAAATTCATTGGAATTGCACTTACCAACAATTTTTTAGAAGGGTGTCCTTGTTCTTAATGGGCCAGACTGTATATGGAATAGTAAACTAAAATTCATGGAATAATAAAAAAATATTGTAATTCTCTTATTTTTAGTTAATTACCTGTAGGTATACTTAACAAGTTGCAGTTAGGTACTATCAATTACCTTTCTATAGATATATACTTTTGTTTCAATAAAAGCAGTAGTGAAACACAGGCTGAGTTGTATGCCTTGAAATAAAAAAATGCTTGATTTAAATAAGCAATGTTTAAGATTGATTGTTCTGATGAATGACATTTTTGTTGCAGGAAAAAAGAAGTTGAGCCCACAGGAAAGTTCCGTAGGAATTCTTCAATGCGGGCCTCGGCTAGGGCTTCATTCAGAGGAGAAGTAAGATCCAGTATGATCAACAGGTCATCAATTAGGTCCCGGAAATCAATATGCGTCCCTGAAAACCAAGTCGTTTAGTAGCTTTAAAATATTTTGTGCTGTGATTTTAGTGTAAGACCTCGATATTGTTAGACTTTTAAATTATTTTACGTACGTAACTAATGGAAAAAGCTTTTTAAAATACATAATGACAATATTTGATATATTGAATAATCGAAAATTGTAATTTGATGCAATACAAACAAGTAGTAAAGTGTTTCTTATATAATAACTACCATGTGCTAACGTAAAGACTAAAAAAAATTAAAACGCATTCTACTAGCTATATGCCCGCTAACAAATAAATTACCTGTAAAGTGTAAGTTTCCTGAGAATTATCTACCTTAGTACTTGTGAGAAACACACCATTCTCACCATTACTAACATTCGCGATGCCCATTTGGCAATCACATCACAACATTGTTCATAAAGTCCACTACCTATGGTGCTCTGATGGACGCATAATAAGCGCGAAACCGGTCAGTGTCTCGTGGTTGGTTTCGATGAAAGATGTGGCAACTTCTATGGAGATGCTGAAGTAATGCAATGCCAGTCGGGGTACATTGCCCGTGGTCGTGTTTGCAAAAACAATGCGGGAAATAAAGCTATAAAAAAATATATATATTATGAGTTATACGTTTTGTTTTGGAATTCACATTTCGTCTAGTCGTTTGGCTTAATTAGTCGTTTGGCTTAATTTATTTTAGTTTTATTAAAATATGTAAGGCGTTCGCAGGTGGTAGAAATCCTTACTAGTTATGTATTGTATACTCACCAGATTTACAGTAGACTTTGAATTTTGAGGTGTTTATTTTGATATGTTTTAATAGCTACTAGCCGTTACTTTAAAAAATGATGGCCCGATCAGCCATCTGTTTTGTCTGTGGTATTGTAAATAGTCTTTATTGTATATATTTAATTTTATATCTATTAAAGTATATTATTCAATATTTTGTACTATTATTAACTTATATATCAATTATAAGAATTATATTACCCTACATTGTTGTTATATTTTTTATTTTATCCTTTATATTAATATATTCCTGTATAAAGTAAAACATTAAAATAATAATAATAAATACAATTATTGTATTTATTATTTTTATTTTTCGATTATTAAACACAATTATTGGGTTTTGTAACAAATTGCTTACATACTTCGAAACAATAATATGCACATCTATTACCGAATGACATCCACTACCGCATACAATTTTAAGTCCAATCAGTCAATCAGCATTGTCAATATCCGCTGAAAAACTAACATCAATTCATTTTCCACGTCCGGTATATAAAACGTAATATGATTAAAGTTATTAAAATGCCTACTGTTGTTAAATGAGTCATCGAAAAATATTCTGCTAAAATGATATGTGCCTAGAATGAAAACAGAAAATCAAAGTATTTTAAAGAGCTACACATTGGTCTCTACAAAATATCTTGTTATTTTTTTTTATAAAATGTGTGATTTTTAAAAACCAACATTGGCACGTGACACATTGCATCTCTTTGAATCTCTGTAGTTGATAAATTGTCCTCTCTTAAAAACGTAAACAGCACGGTTTTTGGTTTAACCGTGACCAAGTTTTATATAACAACACAATCTGCTATTTATTTCAAATTTACAACGTGTAAAACTAAACAAATATATGCGGGAATCATAAATTCACTCGTAGTAACAGTGTACACAGCGCTCGGCGCTCTCTGTAATGCAATGAATTGCTAATAGAGCACATGTTTTGGTCATCAAACTCGGCGTGATGCGATGTTACCATATTGCAAATTCCATTTTATCCTCATTTCACTTTGCCCCACTTTGGCACTATTTGATTTATTGAAAGAAAAAATATCGTCAAACAATCAATAGTAACATTAATAAATGCCCCCTTTTCAATATACTTCCTTTTCCATTTTTAAAAGAGCCCTGCATGCTACGTTTTCCTTACATGAATTTTTTACACTTGTCCCCTACCTACTCGCTTTGTCACAGCAGCTTACCTTTATTCATGCTGAAATAATCTACCCTCCTTGACCCTCTTTCTAAAACGGTTCTCCACATACAATAACCTGTAACGAACCGATGTCTTTCTCACATTATGTTATCTCTCCTGAATCGTATCACCAACCAAAGTGGGTGCCAGCACAGTTTTAAACGTTTTTCATAGATTACCAGCTTAGTCTTTTGTTCTTAACTGTAAGTAATTCAGTTTACTAAATTTAGGATTAGTAGCAATACCACTTCTTATGCTATGCTTCTTACCATTTATTTTAATCATTGATCTCATCTAGCTTAATAATATTATAATGAAGCACATTTTATTTTATATATACCGGGTGTTCCACATAAAAGTCCTCAGCCTCGTATCTCGGCAACGGAAAGACATATTTTGATTTGGAAAAAAACAGATGATAGAGCTCATCTATGGCTTCGTCACGGAGTTCAAATTGATTTTTTTCAGAGGAAATTGGAGATGGCGCTGAAGTCGAAAGAAATTTTTCGTTGGCAGGAACTTTGTAACAAGGTTTATCTGATACTTTGTTCAATTCTAAATAATTTTTATGAAATGACTTTCCAAAAGTACTAGTGATTCTTCTAAGTGATTTTTTGTGCTCTTTTCAACCCTCTGATTGAAAACGCTCTCATTAAAAGAACAAAAGAGCAGCGACATATACAGTGTTTTTGTTTAATGGAACACCCTGTATTTTATTATTTGATAATTTGAAATTCTATCAAATTCTGAATATGCACATTTATTGAAAACAAAGCATGCCTATGATAACAAAAGTTATGGAAATAACCCATAACTTTGTTAATGATATTACTTTCATTTATTTCAATAAATATTTTGTTTCAATTGTACAATCCATTGCCTAGTACCAAAGTTTTTAGAATAAAAATATTCTGTAAACTTCGCTAGTACCGATAATTTTTTGTATCATTCCTAACTTACATATCACTTTTAAGAAAAAATAAAAACGGTGTCATATTCAGAATTTGATAGGATTTCAAATTATGAAATAAAATACAGGGTGTTCCATTTAAAAAAATCACTGTACATATCGTTGCTCTTTTGTTTGCTGCTACTTTTTGAAAAATTTTAATGTCTTGACATTTACGAAGTTACTGAGTGGTTAATGCAAACTCACCCATACTGTATATATTTAAATAAATCCGCCGCCACATCCTGGCGTCTTATACGCTGGCCATACAGCGTATAAGACGCTGTATGGCCAGCGTATAAGACGTCTCATACGAACAAGATTTACAGTGAGTCCGAATCCTGCACCAGTGAGGACCAGACCAGCCGAACCTCCGTCTCTGCTATCAAGAAATAATAAGTAAAATTTGTAAAATAATAAGTAAAAATAAAAAGTTTTAAAAATCGACTTAAGTGAAAATTTTTATTTTCAAGTATCAAAACGAATTGTCACTTAGAATAGTTTCGCCGGCGTTTGTATATTTGGATGATCCACAACACCGACTCAAGTGGAGATTGGTATAAGTATCAAAAATAAATATTTGTGATAAAATTCTTAAGTCCCTGATTTCCCTACAGCGCCGGTCCAAGTTCTCACTAGCCTTCCATCCAGCTGTGAACAACTCAGAAGTCCACATTTTGATTTTGACACTGCGCATATCCGAGGTTTCGCTAGTCCTCAAGTCAATAGGGACCATTTGGTCGATCGCCATCCAACAATGAGGCCAATCCTGCCCGTCACCACCACAACTACTTGTACGACAGATTTGGGAGTAAGCAAATAATTCTAAGCCAGAAAGCCGCACTATTGCCCAGGTGTCAATAGTTTTTCCACCGACCGTTTCAGCAGTTTCTATTAGCTGGTGAACAAGTACAGGAGTATCCGCCGACGGCCCGAACCAGAGAGACGTGCCCAGGACTTGTGCGGAAGCACTGCGACTCATTTCGACTTTCCCGCTTCCAGTAGAAGCAATGCTGCTGGTTGATTAACAGGTGGAAATTGTCTTGTCAATATACATACATAGACACACCTAGTACGTGTTAAAATACAGACGTGTTTTAAATCGCTGTGTTGTTTAAGAGTATTTGTTAGTGCAAAGTTTTATGCTTTATACAAACTAATTTTCAAAATGCCACCGAAAGTAGCCAACAGTGCTGATACAATACTTAATTTTTTAAAAAGTGATGAATTTCAAGATATTATAAGAGATATTGTGATGAGTGAAACTCAGGAACTTAAAGAAACTATAATGAACCTAAATACTGACATTGATAATCTCAGGCAATCAAATATAGAATTAGTGAGACTATTTGAAAATGGAAATGTACCATTTAAAAATAGTTCAAATTCTGTGAAAATCCAACCTAATAAGAATGTGATATGTTTACCCGTCGTAAAAATTCAGTCACAAAATTTTTGTGCATTTTTGTTGATTTAACACTGAACTGGGTAAATCATATAGATGATTTAACGAAAAAACATGCACGTTTCTTGTCAAGGATAAAATTTGGAATTTTATTTTGGGGAGCAAGCACCAGTATATACAGGGTTTTTGTTATCCAGAAACAAATTATACGTTTGATCATGAATTTGGGGTTTAATAGCTCATGTAGGAATAAATTTCGAGCATTTGGATGTCTGATCACTATAGGGTTATACATATATGAATCTTTATTGTTTAATTTTAAGTACAAAGGAAAATTCAACGATTTTATATCAAAGAAAAAATATTATTTTAGGAACAACAATTATATGTTTCCACACCATAAGTTAAGTAATACTGAAAGGGGCCCTTCTTACGCGGCTTTAAATTTTTTAACGTCTTGCCTGAGAGTATTAAAAAAATTGTTTACTTTAAAGTTTTTAAACGTGAGATTTTTAAATTGATAGTAGATATAGAACCTTATACAGTTGCCGAATTTTTAGATGCATTTTAGTATTGTCATGGTTTTATATTGTTTCGATTATTTACAACACTTACCTACTAGTTTTATGTATGATTGTATTTTATTTGAATGTCTTTGATTTTATGATGTATTTGTATTTTTGGTTATACCGATTTTCCCCTGACTTTGTTTCAACCCACTTTTGTATTACACTGTGTGGCAGTTTGAAATAAATATTATTATTATTATTATTATTATTGTTATTATTATTATTATTATTATTATTTTTTTTTTTTTTTTTTTTTGTGGTAGAAACTGGTCAGGGCTTGCAACGAGCCCCGACTCATCGCTGCAGCCGTGCCAGAAGTCCAGATCGTGACTGCAACTACTCCTCCCCACCGGTCGGTAAGTAGTTGCAGGTTCCCAAATCGTGTGCCCTCAGTAGACGTAGTGACCCTAGGATGACTGATTTCTGCATCCGACTTACTAGGATCTCGGCAGAGTTCCTGCAAGCCGGAATGGTCCTCAGTTCAGATAGCAGCGTTGTGCGAACTCCTCCTAAAACACCGATAATGAGGACTACCAGCATGACTTTGTGGCCAGGGTATAGCGTGCGAAGCTCGAACAGGAGATCTTGGTATTTGGTCCGCTTTTCCTCCTCCTTCAGGACTATGTTTGGTTCCGCCGGAGCGGAAAACTCGATGACGTACATAGTCCTGGTTTGTTTGTCGAGGAGGACAATGTCAGGCTTATTAGCGTGTATAAGCCTGACGGTCGGGAACTGGTAGTTCCAGAAAATCTGGCATATGTCGTTCCCGACGACGGACTCTATATCTCCTGGCAAGTAAGGCGGCACTGGCTGTTGGTCTATCTGATACGAGTGCCTAAGGTGGTAGTATAGCACTCGTAAAGCCGCATTGTGGCGATGGATGTACGCCGAAGTGGCTTTTGCCGGGCACGCTGACAACAAATGCATCAATGTCTCCGGCGCCCCACGGCAGGCCCTGCAGTTGACATCAGGGACCTGTACACCCATCACGCGGCTACGATAGACCAATGTGTTTATAACGCCATCTTGACAGGCCGCAATAAATCCCTCAGTCTCCGAAGTGAGCCCGGCTGACCTTAGATAGTAGAAGGTCAGCCTTGTCGACAGACCGCGGTCCTCGATGTGTCGGTAGAAAACACCGTGGACCCGCCTGTCGATGTGCCGCCGAAACAGTTTCTCCTGTTCGGCGATTTTAAGTTGGGCTCCTAGGCGGTGTGGCTGCAACTCAGTTAGCAACTCGGGGTTGCCACCTCGTCCGCCTCTCCGCCTAACCTCAAACTGGAGACCGAGTTCATCTGCGGCTCTTTGTGCCGCCTTAAGTAGAAATGCCCCCGCTCCTGTAATTTCGTGATCTCTCACGAGGCAAAGGAGGGAGTCCGAGCTTCTAAAGATCTTCAGTGCTACACCCAAAACCACTCTGTCATGCATACACTCCAGACTTAGGAGTCCCCTACCTCCTCGATGGCGTGAGAGGTATATACGGGGAACGGACGATCGAGGATGCAAACTTCTGTGGATGTGCATCATTTTCCGAGTATCCCTGTCGAGTTGGCGCAGCTCTTCGACTGTCCACTTTACTACTCCGAAGGAGTAGAGCAGGACTGGCGCGGCAATCATATTGGTAGCAGACACCTTATTTTGGCCGGAAAGTTCTGAAGACCAGATCTTCCGGACAAGGTGTCTGTACTTGCCACGGAGGGCCTCCTTCACCCGGGGAGCATTGTGGGCACGATGCTGTTATTATTATTATTATTATTATTATTATTATTATTATTATTATTATTATTATTATTATTATTATTATTATTTATATTTAATTATTATACATTTTTAATTAATTATTTACAAAATGAATGAGGGATTATTAATTTCATTGGTGTCAGAGTGAAAAGAGATCTATGATTCTGGAGAATTTCGTGCTATATAGTATATTTCATATATACAATTCAATCGATTAAAAATAAATATATTATATCTCACTAAATTAACATAAATTTTAATAATGAAAAATTATATTATTCGATGCAATGAAAGCCTCTCCGAAAAACATTCCATTGCCACGGCAACGCACGAAATCCTAAAGGCAATATTTTTTGAAAGTTTTTGCGAGTTATTAGTGCAATTTGGTTTGCATTCCCACCCATTGGTGATACTCTTCTTAATCCCTCTGTTACATTCTCCTCCACTCATTCTTCATAAGGCCAGTATGTTGAGCTATTTATTAGAAAATTATGCGGGCAGCATGTAGCTGTCGCTACAATATTCATGTGCAAAGGACATTGCTAATCGCCTCCCATAAGGCCGGAATCTTCTCGTCAAAATCCCAAAAGCATTCTCACCTTACCAGACGTGCTCTATTAATAATAATAATATAATAATATCTCTACCCCTCTTTCTAATCACAAGGATTAGCCTGAAAGTCTGAGACTTGTGTGGGAGAGGGGGCGGCATATTATTATTTCACGAGCCGCATTTGCGCCTCAGGAACGACTTACGTTGGTAGGCCCTAACTACCATTCAGTGCTGGAATGAGGGAAACCTGGAAAACCTCATTAGTTAGGGGGACAAGTCAAACATCAACTGATTTTAATCTCTCACATTAACACCAAGTTGATATTCTTCCCATCCTAGGCCATCGCCAGGATGGTTGCCAAGCCATCCCTGCGAATAAGCCTTAACCTTATTCAACCTGTAAATGAATATTTTTTCTTCGTCCATTACAACAAACTGAGCAAACTGGATGGATGACAACTCCGCCGTCGCTAATTGCAATTGTATAAAATGCGACTAGCCCCGACGCGACCCAGCCCGTTTCCAATGGACTCGTACCTTAATAGTGAGGCTTTAAAGAGTATTCCGTAAGCATATCATGTGTTAGAAAGAAAATATCGATCCGTGGATAGACTACAAACACTACCAAAATCTTGCTCCAACACATTGCTCTTATTGAACACTCTAAGTCTCCCTCGCTAGATCCGTCAAACCTTATATCAATGTGTTTGTGACAGGATGTTCTATCCAAGTCTGTAAAAATACACAGGGTGATCCTTTAAAAAATATAAGTTGTGGTAAAATTCTATTTTTTGGGACACCTGTATAAATGTTAATGTCTTCAAGAAATCTAGCTGTCTCTGGAATTTGTTTCAAAAAACTTATATACCAAATTATTCAAGATGGAAAGCTTTCCTTGGGGCACCTCAGTATCCTCGTATAGATAGATCCATTAGGTATCTATTACTTCCATATTTTAATGTATTCTCGACCTTATGTAAAAGTACACGGGCTGCATTTATTTGGATTCTCTTGATAAATTTAATACCTACTCACTTTATTGTATACTCGATTCACTTTAAAATGTGTAGGTTTTTTATATAATTTTGTTTTGCAGAAATTAGTATCTACAGTAAGTAGGTACTAATTTTTTGAATTTTATTGGTTTAGTTAAAATGAAATTGTATTCCAAATCCTTATTGAATCATATCATAAGGATAAGATGTAAAAATTATTTTCGAAAATCAAATATTTAACAGATAACTTACACTACTCTCTTGGTGATATCAACAAGAGAACAGGTATTTTTAGTGGTGCAGACATTGTTCTAGAAATTGCATAGGATCTTGGTTTCTATCAGCTTGAGGAAATAACTACTATAAATTCATTCTTTTTGCCAATTGTTAAAACAATAGGCGGTTAGCGGCGAGTATTTTTCGAGTTATCTATCTATAAACCCGACAAAGACAACAATCCGAAAAAAGCTTAATAAGGAGTTTTATCAATTTTCTAGTATAGAAAATGTATTGATAGATAATATCTAATTTTGTTATAACGGCACATAATTGACATATCAACCAAATTTATTCTGTATATACCTAAATAAATACATATAACCATATGAATTGACCTACGAATAATTTAGGGCTTCATTTATACTTATATCCAACACATACATTTGCTTATAGCTCTGTAATGACGTGGGTAAATAAAAGAACATAACATTGGAAACAGGCGTTCCGCAAGGTTCAGTATTAGGTCCTGTACTATGTATATTATATGTCAAGCTTTACAAAATCAGTTCTTTACTATTGTATGCTGACGATTTGGCATTGGTAGTGTCGAATAAAATAGATAGTATTTTGAATAGTAAATGTTGTACCTCTATAAATTTGATAAGTAAATGGTTTGATGGGAATGGCTTGCATTTCAATGTTAATAAAACTCATTTGATCAGATTCCATACGTCACAGAGACATTGTAATAAACTAACAGTTTCTTCAAATGATCATGATGTGCGCAGTGGGGAACATGTAAATTTCCTTGGTATTCGCATTGATGAATGTCTTAATTGGAAGCAACATTGTAATTATCTCGTATCCACTTTATCGAAAAGATATTATTTGTTCAAAAATTCGAGAGAGTTATTAACAAGAGTGCAATTAATTAATCTATATTATGCACAGGTAGAGAGTAGATTGCGGTATGGTGTATGCTTCTGGAGTAATTGTGCCTCATCCGAGGCAGTATTTATTTTACAGAAGCGTATTCTGCGCTGTAAGCTCGGGTTGTCCAGTTTGCATTCATGTAGATCTGTTTTTAATGAACATAAAATTTTTAACACTGATTACTTTATTTATTTTTGATTTGTCACTATATGATTTTAAAAACAAAAACGAGTTTGGTCTAAATGGTGATATTCATGATTTTAACACACGACAAAAAAGTGAAATACGTGTACCTTTCACTAAAATGTGTATTGTTAGTAAGGGACCACGCTACTTGGGACCTAAAATATATAATCACTTACCTAGTGAAATAAAAATGTGCAATAAAGTGAAAGATTTTAAGCGATGTTTAAAAAAATATTTATTGTGTAAATGTTACTATACTTTGTCATAGTATTTTTGTTAGATTATAAGTTAGGTTAAGATTGACTAATGCTATACATCTTGTATGTCTTATGAGCAATAAATAAATGATGATGAAGAACACATACCAACATATAGGATTTTGTATAAAAAGTTGATAAAACACTTCTGAAGTATTTCAGTATCTGTACAAATAAGCAAGATATAGAAGACTTCGTAAATGTAATAAATTAAAATGTCTTGTAATTCGACAACGATTCGGGATATTCAATTTTTCTTTTGATAGCTGAATCACAAAAAAATAACAATGAACGCACCCTCATTGTTTTCTGAAAGTGGAGAGGCTTGAGTCCCAAGGAGCTATTATTGCCCCATATTCTGGAGGGTACTTTATGTACCCTTCGCCTATATGAGGTTATTACATTTTTTACAGCTGTGTAAACAACCACTGTGTTAGACCAGTTCGTTCTATTTTCTACTTTTATATAGGAAAAGGGAAAATCACTAATTCTAAAACAAATACAATGTATCTTTTTTTCATTTATTTAAACAACTGGTATATTTAAACATATATGTACATGATATATTTAGATTATATTACTATCGTATTTAACATTTATTAAAACAATAACAATTATTAAGAATCAGCCAATAATTAATATAGAGGTCCAAAGTATTGTAACCAAATTTATTGCGGAATGGAGAAAGAATGCGATCACTACAGTTATTTCTTACAAGCAAAGTATTATAAAATTCACGTAATATTAAATAAACGACTAAAAATATAAATTGTATATAAAATGTAATCTATTACAAATATAATAAAATAGCGTGCTTCTATTTTTATAATACTCGCCTAAAAATAATCGCTTCATTATAATCTATCATATATCTATATTTTTGGATGCTATATACAAATATTTATTGTATTTCATAGCAGTATACTCTCCATTCTATTTTACAAAAAATTATAAGGTTCCATAACATATACCGTCTATTTATGAACACATATACCTAACACCACTTATAAACAGAATAGTAACATTATTTTTTAACGGAACGTGTTGATCAGCTATAGTAGAGTAGCAAAATTAAAATAATACAGGTAAAATAAATGCTGTTTTGATTGTTTTTTCCAGATAATCCTAATTTGGTGTGTATAAACCATAATTTGTTTGTTACGCCACTAGTAGTAAAACAAATGTTTGTTGTGGTTAAAAATATCAGTATTTTTAACCACAACAAACACTTAAAATTTGCCTTCTTGGTGTTGAGGTGTGGTGTTTTATATATAATGAATATGCTGTTATGAAAATAAGTTCATTTAAAAATTTGTACAGATATTTGGTTAAAATGCAAGAAGACAAGAAGAATTTTTTTATAGTGTTCAGATTTAATTTGATTAAAAAGCCTAGTCGTTCACAAAAATCGAAAATAATTCATCAACTTCAAAGAAATTTAAATTATTTCTGAATGATATTCTCATATTTAAATGTATGAGGATTTAGTATAAACACTAAGTATAAGCTAGTTATGACCATAAGTTATATCTGAGAAAGGAATGTGAAAATTTGTACACGAGTTTTCCAAATGACCTGTTTGATAAAATACTTTTAAGTTCTTAACGCCTTCGGTTACACCGAAAGTAGCTGTAAACATCCTGTATAAGTGTATATTTTTAGAGAAAGGATACTATTTTAAGTTGAAAATATGTGGTATAACCTGTACTGAAGCAGATATCAGTTTGACACGTTAGAATAATATTTTTTTGATAAAGTGTTTGCAAACATTTGTAAATTTTATTTCATACCTATATTGTACATTATTGATACATTGTAGAAGGTCTACAAGTTTTATCTTCTACAAAATAAATAAAAAAATAACATATGTTCCATTTTGTAATCTACATTTTGCCAACCTCAAACATCGACTTCTTTTTAATTTAAATGCAGTATTCAGTATTATTTTTCTCCAAGTTATGAAAATTGAATTCTCTTTTTTTTTTAATGCAGAATTAAGGGCAATATAAAAGAAATGAGTCATCAATCAAACATTTTTTAAATTAATTTCTGAATCTTAAAAATGGTTTGATTAGTTGATAATTTCATAATAAATACGGTGTTCGTGTGACCTAAATATGTCGTTGTTTGAAGTTACTAGTGTGTTATGTAACAACAGAACGCTTGGTATATAACATTTACATGAGTTTTGATTGAAAAAAGTATTACATTAGTATTACAATTCATTTTCTTTAAACATACTAAAAAGTAAAGATAAGAATCACTTATATGGAAAAAGTTTTTACAGATCCTTGCATCTTGCAAAATTACTCTAGAAACGACTGTGTTTAGTTATAAGTTGGTTATAATATATTATATATTTGCGAATTAAAATTTTGCTTCTTTCCAAAAATACAAAAATATGTATGTTACAATTTATTTTGTGTCAGTTTCAAATAACAGCTACTTCCGGCATATCAGGAAGTGCCAGGAAATGAAACTACTTTCAGCAAATAAATAATTTTAGTAAATCCTCGTAATTTTCAGATACGGCTGATGAACATTTGTCCTGACACGCCTTGTAAAACCAAAAATAAATTCAAACTTCTTCGCACCAGTTTACCGAACTTGACCTATGACATACCTATTCTAATTTTGCTACAGTGACCTAACATCAAATTAGTATTAAGGCCTGAATTGAACAGTTGATGCATGTACATGAATTTTAACAGAAATTTTCTTGGTACCGATACGCTTTGCCAAATGTCGCCGTGTGTCTGATACTAATTTATTTGGTTTCTACTTCTTACGACTCAGTGACTGGTCTCTTGGCCACCCACGCGGCTATGCTGGGAATGCTGTAGACTTTTGTTTTCAGCGCCTTGAGTGCAGGATACTGATCCAGGCCTGTCTTACCGAAGATGTTTTCGAAACTCTCCAGAGATACGGCGAAAACGAAGTCGCACCAGGTTATCTGAAAACGAAACATTTGGTATAGTTTCAGAATAGAAATTAAAAACATTACATGTCATATACATTACAAACATGTTATATACAATGATTTCTTTGAGACAGAGGAATTTTTATTTCGTGTAGTAAGAAAGACTGGAGAATACACGCAGTTTTCACAAGTTTGATAAAACTCCCTAAGATCACGTATAGAAATGAAATATGCAATAAAAAAAGTAAATTCCATTTAGAATAAAGACGAATTACAAGAGTTAAAGTGGTCATCTGGTAAAGATTTGCAGTTTTCACAATTTTGAAAACACCAATTAAAATCACATGTAGAATTAAAAAGTAAGTGTAATAAAAACAATAAATTCCATTTAAAATAATGTTGAGGTCAACTTGCGCTATAAACGGGAGTGCCTGAACAATGAAAATTATTACTGAAAAGAAAAGTGATTACCACAGTAATAGTGAACTAGTTACAGGAATGACCCTGTATATACAGGGTGTCCCACGGTGACGGTCCATTAGAAGTATCTGGAGAATCAATTAAGCTATTAATTTGAAATTTGAGGTGAAGTCAAAGTAGGCTATGATCTACTTGAAGAAAGTATTTTCCAGTTTCTACCACTTTAGGTTATACCGGAAGTCGACATTAACTTCGTTATTTTAAATGGGACACCCTATATATTATTGCATTTTTGGATTCTACGTGAAATTCTAAACACATTTCATGTAGGATGTCATATACCTATCTTCAACTGTTTTTGAAATATTGACAGGTGAATATTGACATTTTTCAACTTTGACACCCTGTAAAATCTAAACGGTTTGAGATCAAGCAAAACGGTTTGCAGTTCGAGATTTCTAGAATAAACACAATTCATTTCATTATATGTCCGCCTATGGTTCACCGGAAATGACGGCTAGCTTTAATAATGATAAATAACACGTATATGGGTTTATATAACGTAATAAACTAATGATACTTATGATTTCTTGGAATTGCAAAGTTAAAAACGAAGCGGCTAGTATTGGTACATGTTTATTATAACATATTTTAAATGGCATCCAAAATAAACCAGCACAACAAAAATTCCTGCGTTTATGTGTGTCATTCCAGAAAATGGGATAATAAAAGTGTTTAAGAGAGAAGTCTTTAAGGCCTGTTCATAAAACTGCTGTTTTATTTCAAATTTGAATGTATGGATGATTTAAATTTCCTTAGGAATTGTACTTGGAATAATCTACTATAAGTATATTAATTAGAAGCCAGAGTTTTAAATTTGCTTGCATTGAAAAGTGAAATAAAATAGAAAGGGATGAAGTTCAATCCATGCATTTTTGGAAGATAGTTTATTTGTACGATATTTATTGTAAAATAATAATTTATATAAATTATGTTTGTATACAACATGTATTGGATAATAATCTGCTTTTTTATGTTGATCTAAACAATATTTAAACTTTTGTTGCCTTTAAGTTTCTATGTTTATTATTTTTACTTTTACTTGCGTAAAGCCACACTTATATTGATTAATGATTAATGAATTAAGATATAAGATAATATAAGAATATAAATATTAATAGGAACTTAAGTAGAATTTTTACGAGGATATGTCTATAGACTATTCTAAAAAATTTTTGAATCACATTATGATTGGTGAGTTTATACAAGGTTGAGTGTGTTCTAAGTAGAAAGTTAGATATTTGTCTATGTGTGACGGTACGTAATGATCATTTAAGTGCAAAACGGCGTTTTGTTCACAGGAATTAACGCACATTGTTTTAATGTACTACAGCTAGTGCTATCAATGCATTCAGGCGACGAGTAATAAGAATACCTACTTTACGAAAGGGTCTATTTATTATAAGCTACACTGATGATAGAATATCTTATTATAATTGGAAAACGTTATCGAAATTAGATGAAATATGAGTGCACAGAATGTTTGAAAAGTTTTCAGAAATAGCTTCAACGAATAAACTCATATTGAATGAAAATAAAACACAATACCTTCTATTTACTTCAAACAGATCAAATAATAGAGCTTCAACTTTATATGTAAACGAGATATTGCATGCAAACGAGATATATCTCTCAGCGCATTTTTATGGATTCAACACTGAATTGGGTACATCATATAGACGATATAATAAAAAACTGAACAGTCCCATTTATGGTATAAGAGTAATAAAGCCGAATGTTCCACAATCAATTTTTGAAACACTATATTGTGCAAGTTTCTTGTCAAGAATGAAATTTGGAATTTTATTTTGGGGAGCAAGCCTTTTAACATATACCGAGTTTTTGTTCTCCAAAAACAAATTACGTATAGGTACGTTTGATCATCAATTTAGGTTTTAATAGGTCATGTAGGAATAAATTAAGAGAATTTGGATGTTTGACCGCTATAGGCTTGTCCATAAACGAATGTTTGTTTAATTTTAATTATAAAGAATTTGTACTTAAAAGGAGAAGTACCTATAAAGAAAAATTTACAATTTTATATCCAAAAAGCATTATAATTTTGAAAGGAATTGGGACCTTTGGTGTGAAGGTAACACTGACGTAGTTTTCCACATAATACCAAAACACTATACTCCACTTGACGCGGGTTTCCCCAACCAAGTTGGCGTCATCTGGAGATAATTAAAACTAAACCTATGCTAACACTATGTACTATTTACACCTAAACTATTGTTATGGTTCAATGAACCATTGGGACGGTTCACTGAACCGTCGCGACGGATCAATCCATCAGTCAAATCATATTTGAGATGAGAGATGAGATTATTTGATGAAATATGGTAGAACAGATAAGTCTAGTGTCGCCCAACATGCGTTTGAGAACAACCATAAGATAGATAGTAGCAATTTAAGAATAATTGGGAATGTAACAAATTCCAGACAGCTGGATGCATTTGAGAATATAGAAATTTTAATGTGTAAAAATAGTATAAATAGTGACAGACAGCCAATCTCATACAACCCGCTCTATTGGTTAGTAAATCAGGGTTCACTGATCCGTCACGACGGTTCACTGAGCCGTCGCAACTGTTGATTGAACCATAACAACAGTTCAAGTATAAATAGGACATAGTGTTAGCATAGGTTTAGTTTCAATCATCTCCAGATGATGCCAACTTGGTCGGTGAAAACTCAGTGTTAATATATAATTACAGTAAAACGGTTAATATATTATTACACTCAATTTGTAAAATTGTGACAATTTGTCACAACACACGTCACACAATTTGTAAAATTGTGTGACGCACACATTTTGCACCACTTTATTATCCCAACAACTAACACTTGTATTGATGACTGTATCATGACTGTATGTCAAATCAATATTGACAGCAAAAATAGTATTGAATGTCAATAAATAATAGTATATTATACTATAAGGGACAGAAATGCGTTATTTTGGCAGAGGTGCAATTTGAAGCCCGAGGGCGAAGCCAGAGGGCTACAATGCACCGAGGACAAAATAGCATTTCTCCCGAATGGTATATACTATTTTTTCCACGGTCTCATTAACTTAAAAACACATATTTTGTTATTATGAAGTAAGTAGCACCCATAGTAGCACCAGAATTATTGTATTCGGATTTGAGCATTTATTTAGTAGTCGTTGAGTTATTCTCATAACTACAAAATAAACAAACAAAAAGAATTGTCAAATTAAGATGTTAGTTTGGTTTAGTTTACAGTTTGTTTAGTGCACAATGAATAATTGTGAGTCGGAAGAGATTGTGGAGGCTGCAAATATTGCAATAAGCAATTTGTTACCTACGAAGTCAAGATCTTTATACGATATAGCTTACAATCGGTTCAAAACGTGGTGCGCCGAGAAAAATATTCAAGTATACAGCGAGAATGTTTTGTTGGCATACTCCAGTGAAAATGCAAAGAATTACAAGTCTTCCACATTATGGGCGCAATATTCTATGGTTAAGTCATGCTTGATAATTTACGACAACATAGATATAAGCAAATTCCCCAAACTGATCGCATTCTTGAAAAGAACCGGTGACGGATATCAAGCGAAAAAATCGAAAATATTGACAAAGGGTGAAATCGACCGTTTTCTATCAACTGCAGATGACAAAGAATTCTTAATGATTAAGGTAAGATTACTTTTGTTGTTAGGTATTTCAATTATTTAGTATTTTGATTTTTTATAGGTTGTATTAATTCTGGGGATTGCCGGAGCTTGTCGAACTGATGAACTAGTCAATTTAACTGTAGATGATATTGAGGATGTAGGCTCATCCTTGATTGTAAAAATTCCAAACACTAAGACAAAGATTCCACGAACCTTTGTGGTTACCGATGTGGGAAATATGCTTGAATTGTATCGAAAATACCTGTCCCTTCGTTCTCCCCACGTCAAGCATAAGCGCCTTTTTTTGTACTACAAAGCAGGAAAATGTAGTTCGCAGCCAGTTGGCAAGAATACCATCGGAAAAATTCCTAGTGTAGTAGCTTCGTATTTAAAATTACCTGATGCTGCATGTTATACTGGTCCCTGCTTACGAAGATCTTCAGCGACATTACTAGCAGATGCTGGTGTGGATATCACGACAATAAAGCGTCATGCTGGTTGGAAATCAACGACAGTCGCTGAGGGTTATGTTGAGAACTCCATTGAAAATAAGACCAAAATTGCTAATCACGTTTTAGTAGGTACCACCACTAGCGCAATCACAAAAACTTTAAATGTAAGCGAAAGTAATATTCCTTCTAATATTAATTTTGAAAATTGTACAAATGTTACATTTAATTTAAATGTCAATAAATAATTTCAATGTTACCTCTTTTTTTGCATGAAAAACGTTCTCCATAATGTAAACTCCCTTGGGAGCATTATACTCCCTTGGGAATAATCGACTACTTCTGTTTCAATTTTGATGTCATAGAAACTGATTTCTACTCCCGACCGTGGAAAAAGTCCATTTTTTATTCCCCTCTAAAGGCATGTTGCACCCTTGGAAAGTACCAAGCTGCCAAATATATTTTTTAATATAGGTATAGAAGTGAATATATTGCAAATATATTATTATGAATCTTTTTATGGATATTATTATGAAACATATTTCGAAATAAACGAGGATAAAACACGAAACCAAAATTAAATTAGTAAAAGACTTGAAGTTTTTTTTTAGTTAAGCTCCAAGAACCTCTGATATTCCACTTGGGGGAAAATATGAATACAAATCCGTCAGAAATACGAAAAGAAATACTGGTTTATTTATGATAAATTATATGAGACTCCAAAACAAATGTAGGAACGGGTTTAGTAGGTAAGGATGTTCTTCGCGAATAATGGTCAAATAACAAATACCTACGTATTCTTTCTCCCACTTTAAAATAACAAGCACCCAGAATACAACCAAGTAAAATACAACAACTGCAACTCAATGTAAAATATCAAAATGTGCCTGACGCAATGAGTACGAATTATAAATATACAATGGCAGAGTAGTCTATACTGTGATATACCTATACTCTATACTGGCTGAATATTTGCAACATATAGCAAAAACTTGATTTAAAGAATTAATTATGTCTGGAAAATGTAACGAATGTAAATACCTAAAGAACAAATTGGGGAATAAGAGGGAGAAGCAAAAATCTTAATACAAAATAAGAATGCAAACTAAGCACCACGTTTTAGTAAAAGTTCTAATATAGTTGAAATATGAAATGTGTGTTGTCTTACATTCTAAGTACTGTTTATATATTTTTTTTTTAACCTTATTTGAAACTAAATCCATTCATCAGAGCAACGGGAGCCATTTCATGGTGCACTCTTCGTGGTGCACTTTAAATAAACTGTCCTTAAATGCCGCCAAATGCAATGCACAATGACTTTTAGCTGACGTTGTCAACTCTTACTTAGCCAATACAGGCTGGATTGGTTTGTGCTTGTGAGAACTGATTGTATTAAAGATCTGGGAGTTATTTTTGATCCTAAACTTTCTTTTATTATACATATTGAACGCATGGTGGCTAGTGCATATAAGAGCTTGTGCTTTGTTGTACGTAACATGAGAGATTTTCGAAATCCCGGCACACTTTCTACGCGGTTTACCACTTTTGTTCGTTCTAAGGTGGAATATGCTTCTTGGTTTGGAGTCCCATTTATAATAATCATGTATTATATATTGAGAAAGTACAACGTAGGTTTTTCAAATCCGCTGCATTTGTGCTAGATGGTTACTATCCAATGAGATGATTTTCACAGCAAAGTTTCTATGACCGCTTTAACATCAACAGTTTACAAAAAAGACGTCAGTTGAACTCTATCATTTTTCTGTATAAAACTCTTAATAATAAAATAAATTGTCGGAATATATTGGAAATGATCAATTTTCACGTACCTCTACGGAATACTCGAAATCAGCACCTTCTCTCAATTAAAAATTACCGCACAAATATATATATAAAAGCTCTCCCATCTATCAAATGGTTACTAATTTATTATCATGAAATTGAGTCACGGGTTGATATACTTTTTCCAATATCAACCATATTAAAAGGTGTTACTCCACATCACTTTAAGCATTTTACGTGTTCTTATATTATATTTGTTAGTCTATATAGAATTAAGGATGTGAGCGTGATTTTATAAATGTATTATAATGTATGTATAGTATATTATTTTTCTTTGTTAGTTATTACGAGTATTTCTGTATTTTATGTTTTTCTGTTTTATGTGTGATTTGATTTGTTATTTTCTTACACTTGCATGTGTACTGTTTATTTTTCCGTTATAGCCTTATCCTGTTACTGGGCAAATTGCCCGTTAGGTATTGTAGTAAATAAAATAAAATAAAATTTCCTTACCCTATAATTTATGGTAAAAAATGTTATTTCAGCATTTAATATATTTTCAACACAAAACATTATTAAAAGATATTCCTTAAATGACTGCGGAAGCTAACGCCACCACAGGTGAATTCCGGAATTGGGATTATGGAGAATTAATGGCTATTTTGGGGATATTTTGGTACTTTGTTATTAGTATGCAACATGCACCAATTTAGGTCAAAAATTAAGAAATTAATGTAAATAACTGTTTTAATGTTAAATATGAATCTTGGGAATACTATAACCCGCCATTTATTAAATTATAAAAACATTTTTCACAATAGGCATGCAGGTAATTATTATTAAATATGAATTAAAAAATTCAGATCCAGAAAGTTGGTAGTGATATCTCAGATGTTAAACGTCATTTAAAAAAACCGGCGATACCATTTAGTAGATAAGAAAAAAATGTGGTTTGTTCTCAATAGTCTCAATAGTCAAATATTACTCTCAAATAACTTAATATTCTCTATTAAGAGAAATAATTTTTTATTTGTCATATTTTTGGATTTGGATATTTATGGATTTATTCTTCTATGAATAGAAAAGAATACAATTATATTTTCTAAAATATAGTATTTCAAGTTAGACGAATTTTCGTATCGATTCGTTGAAAAAAAGTAAATAAGTAATAATAAATAATACAAATTATTCTATGAAGAAAAATGAATTCGCTGGTGCATGCTAATATCAATAAAAATGGATTTATTCTATGCTGCACAGTAAAAGATAGCTCTGTATTCTTATTATAGGAGAAGAAACTAGGCATGAAATATGAAATTCCACCCACCAGTACATTTTCTCCGTTTAGACTATAATATGTTTACCCGTCTCGTCAGCATTGTATATTATATTTGTAGATAGCCCTATTGTGGTGAAGGGAGTGTTATTGACGACAACACCAAGTACGGAGTAGGGTTTCATAACAAATAAACTTTGAATGCGAAACCTAAGAACGTAAACACAATATCTAATTCGCCTTGAGTCTGTAGAAGTTATGAACATAAAGAACCCTATTGTATTAGATGCAGCATTGTCATAAAGTTGTAAATGGGAAAAAAATCGGAACGGATTAAGCCGCTACTAATTAAATCTACAAATTTTCTTGGAAACTACTTGATGAATAATACCTCGAGAAATGCAAGGTATTTCCTCCAAATTTATATCCGAAATTTATTGGGCAGGTTTTGAGGTCAAATTTAATTGAGAGGAAACTATTTTAATTGCATATAAGTTAATTATAATGGAAAGAAAACAGTTACCAACAAATAAAAAGCATAACAAAATGACATAATTTAACAAATTTCACAAACATTTATTTATTTTCGCAGCGCCCTTAATGTAAGAGACTTGGAGGAAAATAGATACTAAATGTATTGAATACATTCACTTATTGTTACAAATATGTTTTTAATGAACTCTACTTGCATGTGAAATGATTTATAATCAACGCAAAGAAATGTAAACAATCACGAGCGCAAGAATAAAACTCCACAATATTTTCTTTAACTGCATTGCAGAAACGTCAAATAACTTGGAAACCTGAAAAGTAAGATGTATGACTTGCTCACGGGAAACTATATAGAAATGATTTATTTAGAAGAATCTAGTTGCCCCCCCCCCTAAAGGTTTATTAAGCTCTAGGCACACCTGCAGATAGAACTATGCCTATCCTAGTTATGCTCGTAGAAAATTTCAATTTTTATTCTTGACAAATTTTCACTAACACAGTCAAGAATTTTCAACAACTTGAATAAACTGGCAACGCCGTATCCGATCGCAAAAACATATCGGCGGATAGCCCAGAGAAAGGTAATAAAAATGTATAAAAATATATGGGGTGCTATTATAAAGAAAAAATATATTTTTTATTGTGTCGATAAATGAACAATTACTACATTGATACATATAAAAGTAATATATTATTGTATAGCTTTAAGTTCAATTTCTCACAAATATTTTACAATTTTACTCACTGATTACACTTGAAATCACTTTTATTATAAATTTGTAATTTGTTCAGCAAATCTTTCATTTCGATTAAATAGTTCGATCTAAGTGTAACTCTAATGAATATTAATAGAAAAATTCTTGAAAATATAGTGGAGAGGTATAGGTATTCAGTATACGGTATACTGAATACCTCTGAAATATATTAAATGGTGAAAGAGCACAATCTTTTCACATGACTGTTAATAATTATTGTACTCCTCATTTTTGCACAGACGATACATATAGAGGGTGTCCCAAAAACACATCGACAAACTTTAAGGGGTGGTAGGGGACATGAAAACAAACATTTTTGTTTAATAAACATATATCCGCAAATGAGCCGTTTTGGCAGAAAAAAAATGTTTTTTTTAAGTTTTGCTTATTTAACAGATAAATAATTAATATTCATTTACAAAAAATGTTCAGGACATTAATAAATCACTTTTTGTTCGTGTTGGACTTTGTTTCATTGATAAATAAATGATGGTTTATAATAAGTGTTCAAAATGTTGAGCATTTGCTTCAATACAAAGATTGCACCGTCGGTTCATTGACTCGCGACCCTATGGAATATTCAGGGAATAGCTTCTACATGGGTACAAGTCGTCATTGTTCTTGCTAAGAATCTTCCTCATTACGAATAGGCGTTTCGTAGACTAAAGATTTCAGATGACCCCAAAGTCCGGGGTCCAGATGGTTGAGATCGGGAGAACGCGGGGGCCAGGCTACGGGACCTCTTCCAATCCATCGGCGGGGAAATTGCTGGTCCAGATACTGGCGCAAACCAAAATGTGGAGGTGCCCCGTCATGTTGAAACCACATGTTATTTCTAATGTCTCAAGGGACATTTTATAATAATAGAGGCAGAACATCAACATCAAGAATTAATTTAGTTATTTGGGATGATCTAAATCTAAAATATTTTATTGCTCTACACCCCAAACGGCTCATTTGCGGACATATGTTTATTAAATAAAAAAGGTTTGTTTTCATATTCCCTACAACTCCATAATGTTTGTCGGTATATTTTTAGAACACCCTATACATATATTAAATCAGCTAAATAATACTATAAAACTCGGATACCAGGTTGTAGATTTTTTAATAAAAGTGTTCACAAATCATGCCTACTTAATCCACCATTATTTTATTTGTATTTAAAGAACAAGACAGAACCTATAAATCGCGTTAAAATAAATACTTATCGAAAATTCAGAATTAAAAATTGAATTGTTAAATACCCATAGGGTGTGCATTGCATTGATTATGGATTAAAATTTAATTAGCATGTCAATTTTATGATATCTACATACATATGAGTGCTTTCATTAACCTTAACTTGCTTTATGGATGTAAAAAGGGTATACAGAATAATAAATTTAAGCTTTTATTGATAAATCATTCGTATGGGTCATATTTCGATGCATTGAATTTGTCACAAAATTGCCGTTTTCAAATAAAATCAACCGTTCAACATATCTTTAACTTTAATTTTGAATATATTTTTCAATATCCACATTGTTAATTGTGAATTTTATAGATTTTATAGCTTTCTCCATTATTATTTTTTACTTCTAAATAACATGTTTAAAGTATTTAGTTAAGCTCTTAACTAAACTCTTATTATGTATATACAATTTGATTTTATTGAGTTACACAAGCATTTCCTATGATTTTTTGTTTTAAGAGTAACATTACTGCATTATAGTTTTAATTTACTAAACGTTTAATTTATAACAAGTTTGGTACGAAGTATGTAATATTTTTCCCTATAGAAGCTATTCCGATCCAGTTTAACAAGATATGCCGTTAAGCGCCTTACTAATAGACATGAAAATAAATCGGATATTGCACAAATTTCGAGTAGTATAATGAATTTTAAGTTATTTTTAATTACAAATTTTTTATTATACATTTATTATTCACTTTATCGTTAGTTTTAACAATTTTTTTATTTCCTTCATTAATCAAAGATTTTGCTCTGATGCATTATAAATATAATTCTATTAATGTCAAGTCAAATGTCTTTTCTGGAGTAGCTTTCTATAAATATTTGAACGAATTGGATTTAGATGCTAACATTTGTCGAAAATAATAATTATTTTCTTTCGAGTTTCTTTATTTTTATCAATTTGGCATTAATAAATAAATATGAGAACTTCAATTAATCCTATGTTTCTGTTGTTTATATCTTTATTGTTCGAAGTAATAATTTTTATGTGTCCTTTAGGTCCAGTAAATAAACTTTGAAGTGCCTATTGTCAAAGGCGGTTGTAACAAATATATTAAAATGTGATATTCCGAAGTCAAGATGCGCCATAACCGATATGTCATATATTCTGATAGTAAATTACGATGTATACCTCAGAGCCCACTAGGAATCCATCGTTTTCCGACAAGTGTTTTTCAAACTTCGACAAATAGAATGGAATCGTTTCTCTCATCAACTTGACTTTCTTTTCTTCTTTCTTTATCGGATCCTGCTCCATCCTAAATTGGGCAATACCTGAAACAAAGAAAAATGTTAATTAATACCAGGTTACCTATATGGTTTTATCTTTTTATCGGATGTTTTAAATTTACAGAGATTCATATTTTCAGTTTTCTCGTCTGATATAGAAGAGAAATATGAATATGATACTCACTACTGATTTTATACAAGGGAATTGGTATATTTTAGGTGTTTTCTAAATCGAAATAGATTTCCTGGGGTCTTATTACTGCAAGCTAGAATTTGTAAAAGGTGGTATACATACATATTGTTTCGAAAATTCAGAATATGGTGAAATAAAGAAAATTCGACTCTCAAAATATGCGGGAGATGTACAGAAAATATTTTTCAAAATCTCATAGAGGATCATTCACGGTGACCGCCTCGAATTAACGAATCTCCAAAATTAATAGAGATGTAAATTTTAAATTTTGGCAGATGCCTTTTGACAGGTGATATATTTCCACCTAATTTAATAATACCTACTTTCGCTTTTTTTTAATTCCGTTTATACCTGAGATCCATGTGAACTTGCTTATTTTAAATTAAATATCCTTTATTAATATTTCGAAGGTATAAAGAACGTACAAATCTGGGTTGAAAATATGTATCAGACCCTTTAGCTAAACCCAGCTGTTTCGGATATATTATACATTAAAAAAAAATCGCAGGTGCAAGGATTCATAAAAAAACTCTATAACTTTTTTCGTTTAGCACGGGTTTATTTGGTTATTGGCAACAGGAAAAGCTTAAATTGTTACACTTGAGAAACAAATTAATTCAATAGTGCAATACCAAGTGCCCTATATTTCACGTTACATTTTGTAAAATTCAAGTAGCCAAAACTCTTTTAAACTATTTATATATTTCTTTTTTTAGTGGTATTTTTCATTTATATTATATTGCAGTTTTTTATTTGTTTACATATGTTTATACAGGGTGTCCATTTAGTAGCCCTTTCCTCAATTTTAGCTTTATTTGTAGCTCTATAAAAACTTTAGTGGGGAGAATATAAATGGAACTAAGCGGGGCATATTTTAAAATTAGTAGCAGCTATACTGGAGTTAGCGATAACACTAGCAGTTGTGGAAAAGCCTGAGACCAGTGTAAGAAACATAAGTAATGATTTGGAAATAAAGGAGTCATCAGTGGTGGTGTGTATTAAAAGAAATAAATTTCACCCATATCACTTCCAACTGCACCAGAAATTAACTGAAAACGGTTTTAAAAGAAGAATAACGTTTTGCGAATGGGCACAAAATCGAGTTAAGAGAATAAGGATTTTTTCAAATTTATGTTGTTTACTGACGAATGTACCTACATTTCATACGAATGGTTTTGTAAATAAGCTCAATTATCATTACTACCTACGGCACACAAAATCCTCAATATTCAAATTAGTAATTACTAGTATAATTGGAGTTTAAATGTGGGGTGGGGTAATACATAATTATGTAATAGGTCCATATATTTCTGAAGATATATTAACGGAGAAGTATTTTTGAACTTCCTGAGAAATTAATTTCCGCCCTTAACACAAAACCTTCCAGATTTTATTAGGAACATTATGTGCCTACAGCTAGATGGTGCTCTACCTGATTTTGGTAGAAATGTTCGTCAACATATCAATAAACATTTCCCCACAAGATGGATAGGTAGACAGGGTTTGTGTAATTAATATATTTTTATTTTCTTTTCACTACCTATTCCACGCCATCACTATGGCCTCGCAGATCCCTGGAACTAATACCAATGGACTATTTTTTGTGGTGAACTATTAAGTATGACGTTTATCGATATCCAGCGACCACGCTTGAATACATAGTAGAGCGGATTGAATAGTCTTTTCGTCGTATCACCCCTGATATGCTTAATAATGTGAGAAGGTCATTTGTGAGAAGGATTCAGTTGTGCTTAACGCAAAATGATAGACATTTTGAACGTCTACTAAATTAATGATTTTTTTTTCAATTATTCTTCTTCAGATTTACCAAATTTTGTACAGCTGTGAAAATTATGTAAATGTAAAAACTAACAAAAAATCAAAAAAATCAAAAGCCACCTACAAGACTTAGTTTTGTAAATACATATTGTAGGTACCAATTTCTTTTAAATGCGATTTTCTTGAAAACGGCTGAAAGGAAAGGTAGACTTATTGGTATCGAAATGAAGGTTACGAAACACTCTTTCCATACCAGTCATAAAATACAGGGTGTGGTATTAAAAAAAAAAAGAAAAATGAATCTGAATATGTCAATTCTGAACAAAAATTTTGGACACCCTGTATAAAATAATGGAACTCTAATAATTACCTCTGATAACAAGGACCTAACTGAAGCTTCACTTAAATTTTTATGAAACATTAACTACAGGAGTTGAAAAAAAAATAGGGTTAAGGACAATATGCACTTGCGCGCCATACTTTTTATTAAAACCCAGTCTAGGTGCTACTAATTTTAAAATGTACCCCAGTTAGTCACATTTACATTCCCCCCACCACTTTTTTATATAGCTACGAATAAAACTATCATTGAGAAAGGGGGCACTAAATGGACATCCTGTATATTTAGCGAACAAAAGTAAAGTAAAAAATATATTATATCTTAGTTTAATTATAGAAGTATTCTAGTAGTTGTCCTAATACGAACCAAGCACAATTATTAATTTTCATTCTTTATATTGAGGTGGAGTAGTTGAATGAAGAAAAACCTTTAGGAAGTTTATCTATGAAAAGAAAAAGATAATTAAAAGAGGCTCACTAAACGTAGCTCGGCTGCTAAACATTTAGAAACTTTTGATCCTTTAACGCAAAAGGATTTCGGATAAGCATTGGCTATAAATTTGGAAGACTAGCAGCCGTATGCTGCTTGAACAGTATAATTAATAATTATGTCATTTAGGCTTTAACACCACAAAATCCTAACTATCAAACTCTCTGATCACGTTCTACGAAATACTCCTCAATAACATTGGCGAAAATATACGCACCATAATAAATCATATATCATATATAATCCTACTTTTCCAAAAGTTATCGAATGCACCGGATAAAAGAGCTTATCTATACTCACTCTTTAAATTTCTATAACTTTAAAACAATTTCAGATCTTCTGATTTATTTTCAAAGTATTTCTTATAAGTATTATTTAGCTTTTCGGCTTTAATATTATGAACTCAAAAATATACAAACGCACAAAAACTCAAACACAACAATTGTGAATTGGTTATAACTTAGAAATGGCGAGAAGATAGTCCACGAACTGCAATCAGCACTAGAAGTTACTAAGCCCCTTTTATTAATCATAAAACATATGACTTTTCTATAGTAGAAGAAAGGAAGGACACTGTGATAACTGGAAAAATTAATTTATTAGGACAAATATTATTTTAGTTAGATTTTTCTTCAAATAAAAGTTTATTATTTTAAATAATTTTATAAATAGGTTGTAAAGGTAACCTGAAATGCTGAAGAAGACCTTTGTTATTTTAAATAAAATCTAATAAAATAAATTTCTAAAAACGTGTGTAAAAGGCTGCAATTCAGTAAAAAAGTTTAAACTAGTTTAGAGATTTCCCAGAAAAAAATACCGACCAAAAGAACAACCAGAAAATGAGTCACTTGACCTTCATACGACCTTTTATTCTAGAAATCACCAGAGAAAGGGTATGCTTCAGTATTTCAGATTATTTAGGAAACTCCTTGTAAGCCAAGAAAAATTATAGTAGTTCTTCTTCCACAGCTTCTTCTTCCAAAAGATCAAATGCACGAAAGCACTATGTTGATTGTTACACATTTTAATTTCGACTGCCCTACATATTGATGAACTGAACGATTCATAAAGGCCTAGTCAGTATCTAACAATTCATATCCGCGCCGAAAACAATTAAATCTGGTCCGTTGGCAATCAAGAACTATTCTAACAAACCGTGGCTTGTATATTAAGGTACGTTAATAAATCTCTGACAAACTGAAAACTGTTTCTTTCTTCCCACAGATTCTTAAATTTCTTTTATTATCTGTTAATCATTGCTGCTAAAGGTGGCGCGTAGAGTGGCCTGGTCCACAAATTATTAAATCGGCCGCCCTCTTTGTATGTTGGTTTCTTAGCTGCTGCTGTTTTAGAAGAAACCGATATAACATCGAACAAAAAGGTATTTTTTACCGAAGTTATTTTAGCATTGAAAATGCTATTGAAGGTTATATGGGTGTTTCGATAAAAAGTGTAACGTGATGAGCATGTCACACCGACATGGTTAGGTAGTGGGGGACCGAGTAGACCGGGCGGCGTGGGCGCATAGTTTGGCATTCGTATTCGTATATGCAAATTGCAAGTCTGAGAATCTGAGCTTTCATGTGAATGTGATATACAAGGTGGCAAAGTCTGTAAGGCGCAAATGGTAAGTTCTCAAATTAAAAGGTAACTTTTGCAAACTTTCTATAGTTCCAAATTTCCTTAATTCATTTTCAATGCACTTCGATGGTTGCAAGAATTGCGAAATCTGTGAATTTCTTTTACAAAACAGAAGGTTAATTTAACTTTATTGAACTATATTTAGTGAAAAAACTGGTTCTTTATTGCACTAGTGCAATAAAAATTTTATTGCACTCATCTGTCATTCTACTACAGCGTTTTGTGATCATGACAAACATAAACGTCAAATCGACGTGACACTTGGTGCCACCTAAATAAAAAATTTTTTGGTTTTTGTATGAACGCAGAAAAAATATTGTATGCAGCTCGTACAAAAAGTGTTTATTGAACTCGACATGTTGTCCGTCAATTTCACGTTGCGTGCAATAAACACTTACTTTTTGCACTTGTTGTATAAATAACTATTTTACACCATTGCATTTCTTATAAAAATATATTATAAGTACCAAGCTGAGGAAAGGGGACTATGTTTACGGTAGTTACCTTTCCCGTGACGGGAGAAAATACTCGTTAGATCCATCGATTTGCACTAGTTTTGCACCAAAATGCTTCCACTAATTAAAACTTTTGCTCAACCACTGTATAGCCCACCGACTCTATAAGAATCTGCATCAGCCAACCCCCGCAGCAAGCGAAGAAACTTCGCATTCGGGTCATCGATCTGCACTCGTTTTGCTCCACTAAGAACTGCTAGATATAGAACTAATGGTAAAGAGATGTTGGAACTTTTGTCAGAAATTTGCAGATTGTGTGTGTGTTTTTAAACGTTTTGCCATATTTTTGAAAAGTAGTCTTTGTAATTAAAAACTGTACAAACAATCAAATATAATATTGTTATTCAGTTCAGTTTCGATGAAAATTATAAAAACACCTGCCTACATAAAAACACCGGTAATTAAAAATTATGCGAAGAATAATAGTTCAGAAATATTCAAAAACAATATATTTGACAAATATGTAGAAACTACGCTAAGACCACAAGAATAAATAAATGAATAGAAGCGTTACTTGCTAGCAACACCTTTCATGTGGTTACCGCTGGATTCGTAGCCTCGGTTCCAAATGGGAGACGTTCGGGAGGGATTTTAGAAGATATTTTATTGCTTTTCCATAGACATACCTAATAATTAATTTATATTTTTACGGTTTTATTTTGAAAAAAATATGTTTTATAATAATTCACATTGTTTTATTGTTTTATACATTGATTGTTTTATTCTACAATCACATTTTTTTAGATGGCATAAAACCAGTACATATTTAATCAAAGAATAACATTTATTGTTTTTTGAAATTACAAAAAATAATTAAAAAAATAATTATCATAAAGTAAGGGATATATTTCAACTTATTATGTATTTTTAATAAATTAAGTTAGTAACAGGATGTGAAAAAAATTCGATTGCTTAAACAATAGGATTCCTTATGTCCATCAGTGATTAACGTAAATGTTTGATATGTCGCCATTTTGAGGCTGTACAATCAACAATCGTTCCTCCATATTCTACACAGCATTATTAAGCACTTCTGTTTGAATTGCAACAATTTTCTCCCTAATAGTCTTTTCATTCTTCCAGCGTTGTTATCGTGTTCTAAATATCAAATTTTTTAAATAACCCCACAGCCAATAATCCGCTGGGTTAAGATCAGGCGGTCTTGGAGGCCATGAATTTACAAAATATCTGCTTATAACACGATTTTGAAAAGTATCAGTTAAAAATTATTTAATTGGTCAGTAAATATGCAAAGGTGCTCCATCCTGTATAAAAATCATGTTTTGAATTCCTTCGTGCTCGTTTTAATGGCATAATCTCGTAAGATATGCAGGTATCGTTCACCCGTAACCGTTACAGATACGGCCTCCTATTCTGTATCTCCTCAAAAAAGTATGGTCCAATGATGAAATTAGATGTGAAACCGCACCAAACGGTGATTTTCTTGTTATTAAGACCTTCCTGAATTCATGTGAATTATCTGTTAGCCATATTCGACAGTTTTGAGTTTTGAGTATCGACTCCACCATTTAGAGAGAAATGAGCCTCATATGTTCATAAAATACAGGATAACTATTCGATATAAATTTCCATCCGAGCCAATATTTGCAAAGAAGAATCATACTTGATAGGAAAATCTGCATCATTTAATTCAAACAGCAGTTTAAGTTTATAGGGATACATTTTCAGGATTTTGCATAAAATTTTCCAAACCGTGGTGTATGGCGTTTGCAATCGTTTTGATATTGAATTCACTCTACTGATTGCTAACGGATTAGTGTTGGCTATGTTTTTATTTTCCCGAAGAACTTCTGCAACTTGGACATCAATAATCCTTGGTCTTTCTGATCTCGGTAGGTCAGTTACAGACTCTGATCTTTCAAATTTTCTAATAAAATAATTACGGTACGCTTTCATTTGACAGGGCCCTGCTCTCAAACCCATTTTCGTACGGCATCTTCGTAATCCAGCAGCGTAATTTTTGCCGCATTCGTAATAACATTATACTAAACCAATTTTTGTTTGTAGATCCATGTTATTCAAATTTAAATCGTTTCAATTTACGTTTACATGAGTTTTACTTTGAGAACAATTCTCTAAATCGCAATGATTATGTTTAACATGGTTTAACACTTGTATCAGAAGTTGACGCGACAACTCTTTTGTTTTCCCGAGATACAGTAAAATCCAATTATTGAAACAACTAGATTCCATTTATTTTTTGCTACCAACTTGATTTCTTAAAATTATATAAGACTATCTATAATAGACTTATATAATTTATGATATGGTGATGATGATGATATGATGACCCCATATTTTGTTTGTGACGTTCTAAAAGTTCTGTTTATACATTTAAGTGTATAATATAGTTTCACTCTACCAAACCAAATACTTGTGAACAAAATGTTTACTTGGGTGTACAAATTTAACGTTTTTACCTCGGTTTTTACAAATGTTTTTAAAACTGTTAATAACTCTGTTTTGTAAAACAATAATTTTAAAGTTTAAATAAAATCAAGCAACGATATAAAGCCTACAAAATCATTGTGAGGAATATTTAAATTGCCAAATAAATCCAAATTGGCATTTTCGTAAGCTTTAGGTATAGTAGAAAAATAAAGCCGATTATTCCAAGTCTTGATGGGCTTTATAATATTGTTCACAAACATCGCAAATATGTTTAGTGAGACATTTTTTATTAAATGCCCTGCGAGATATTTTACAAAATTTATTTCTAACATGCTTTTCTGCAACTTAACTACAAACTAACTCAGTAACTAAAATTAACGAAACTTAAGGCACTTTAATTAACAAAACTAGATAAAATGTATTACTAACAGAGACGTTACAGCACTGGCCGTTTCAGGATAGAATCTCAGGTTAACGGAGCATCGAGGTTACGGGAAGGAATAAAGCTCGTAATAGGGATATATTCTTCTGGTTACTTATTTATTCCTGTGCTAAGACGTCTTGCATTCTATTGTCACTATTCAGTGTGTCCTATTGGTCATAGGTTACCATTGCAATTTTGGTTATTACTATTATTAATATTAATTTGGGTAATTTGGTTATTAGTTAAACGAGTAGCCGCAAAGTGCATGCGTGTCAATATGCCTTAAGGAAATAATTGAATTCGAATATTGATATTATTTCAAACAAATTTAGGTCATTTCAAAAAATTGTCTGAACGTCTTTATTTGTAGTCCTATAAAAAGAATATTGAATAGTGTTTTTTTTTATTTTTAATAGCTCAACAGTGTTGTACGTGTAACAGCTTTATTAGTTCTTATAGACGCCATACTGGATATTATCAATTTAGAATTCAGCGAAATTGGCAATGGTCTAAAAAATAGTTCAATAGTAACTATTAATAGTAAAGCCTCTTAAATCGTCTCTTAATTTTTTCGTCTTAATTAATCGTCTCTTAAGTCTTTTTGGTGTATCATACATCAAAAAGGTAAAGTAAACTAGTATACCACAAAAACGAATGCTACAAAATATACCATACTAGTGCTTATTAACTTGACAGTTTATTGGTGCTAATTGTGTCTTTTATTTGCGCTAATAGCGGAGCTGCTCAAGAGTTCAAATGATCTAATTCGGAAGACATAATTTTCAATTGGGTTGTGACAATTTTAAGTAGGTTCTGTAACAGATTTGTGTATTTAACAAATCTGTTACTATTCCAATCTTATATATCCTAACTAGTTATATAGACAAATATTGTAGTTAAATTTGCTATATTTTTGTTTATTTTGTAGTCTTATAAATTCAAATGATATAGTTATTCATTTTGATTTCTGTGGTTTTTGTTTCATTCCAGTGTTTTTTCCATTTTCAGTCAATTTTTCGCCTTTTCCAAAAAAATGCCTCAATAACTTAAATGAAATATTTAGTTTTCTATGAACTTAATGTATTTTTTTTATTTCAGAACATACCTATCTTGATGTGATACGCTTGAATCAATATTTTGTGTCTTGATTAGTGTCTAGTATAAAATTAACTATTTATAGTTATCATCTGTGTACAATTATATGCAAAGAGCCCTATTTTGAATGAAAAACTTGTTCCCTAAACGATTTCAAGAAAAGAAATTGAAGTTGCTTTTAAATACTTATTTTTCAATGGCAGTTGTGTCTGGTACGGGAAAGATGGAACTCGAAAAGAATATGGCTTCGACATTCTATTAATATTACGTAAGGTAGGTAAATAAATTCAATTAATTAGTGCATGATATATCCGTTTATAATATCCGTGTTGGGAGAGATAATATTAATTATTTATGTACCAAAGGATGTTAGCAAAACAAGTTTACCTCGCGGTGTGAATTAGGGCCTGAGGCGCGAAGCCAAGAGGTACATATAAAATTGATATAAAAGTCTCATGACTCATGACACATTTAAACAGAAAGATTATAATATAGACAATCAATAGTTTTGCGTAAAAAAGCATATGTGAGATTATCATTGAATCATATATTTAATATGTCACTGTGCGTTAGGTAATAATTGTAAGCCAGATATACATTATAACGAAAATTCTGTAAATTCCAATATACCTAATATAGTTTCAAATAGTGGTCACTATTAGACAATATAAATCAAACATAGGTAATGTTAGTCTTCTAACTAATTTAAAATTTAACATGTTACCTTTATAGTATTGTAGTGGGGGAATAGTATATTAAACAACGATGATCAGAAGGGATACTTTTATCGCACGCGTCTAAGTTTAGAAAACGAGCCGCCAAATGGCGATTTTTCTAAAGAACAAGTGCGTTAAACCTCTTATGAAACACATTGTTTATACTATTATTTCTATTTTGCACGTTTTATACCTATGAAAGCAAGGGATTTGAATACATATTCTGCAACGGTTTGTATCATTGACATTTACCATCTATCATTTTTTGACATGTATTTTGTATTTTCTACTTAAGTACACCTTAGTTATATACGAGTATTTGATGAAAAAATATGACAAACAATAATAATATGTTATTAGAAGGAGATGCCGAAAACAACTACTCATAAATGAGTAACGCACTACCAGCCGGGACAATGGCCCGTGGAGTAGCTGTTTTCGGCATCTTTTCAATAAAAAAGTAGGATTATCTTCTTCAAAGACAATAGAGGTCATAATGGTGTCTGCGGAAAAGCAGGTCGTTATCTGTCTGTCAATTTGACAATAATTGTCAGACGGACCAAAGAGTAGCAAAGACCCAAAGAAGGTGTGTTTCTCACCACTACAAACGATATGTTATTGTAGTTACCTGTACTTGATTAAAAAATGTATTCATTCAAAGGAAATAATATTTTGAAAATTTAGTTAAGTTATAATTGCTAAATTAGCACATCATACACAACAAAGGATGTAAATTTGTTGCTACCAACATTTAAAAGCAAAAAGTTGAATCTCGCAAAGGGTTTGTTTTTGATACGACTTACTTGTAGACGCAAAACAGAAAAAAATCGATATATCGAACCAAAGCACGAATATTTATGTTTTTTCTATGTGTGACTTGAAAGACAGATACTGCTTTTTTATTTTAACTTTTGAGCTTCATATTTAATAATCAATAATATATTATTGCATTTATGTACTTATTGAGACAGATTTAATCAGTATTATATTATTTAATTATATATTTATACTCCAGTTAGGTGGGAATTTTAAGTATTAGTTAGATTATCACTCTCATATTTCTTCTGTTATTCACTTTCCATATTTTGGATAATTTTCTTGTAATTTAATATTCTGGGTGAATCCTAGTTCATGTAAATTTCACATATCAATTTTTGTCAATTTTGAGTTCATTCGTTTAAATTTTTAATCAACAGATTGCAGTTGTTATCATTGCAAAATCTGTTGTTATCTTTCAAAATTTCATATTAATTTATATAATTTTCCTTTACGATCTTGGTCTAAATTCTTCCCCATTTTATGTAAAAACACCTTGGCTTCTTGGAAAAGAAGAACCCACCTGGAATTTCGACTATAAGAACGACGATAAAGGGAGAAGGCACTTGCATCCCGAATAGCAGTACTTATCCGGATCAACAAGACGCTGGTTCGCAGTTTCCGGAAGGTCCCACTATCTGGTGCACATTACCGAATACAATACAAGAATTACAATAATTAAAATCTACTACCGAAGTAAATTTAGAACTCCCTATCATTTTTCAATTGGTCTGAACAGGAATGTTAAATTTACTAAAAATAGATATGTAGAAAATTTGTCAACTAGCCCCCGTCTCCCCTATTTTATGCAGGGTTATTTCAAATACATGAACATTTGTATTTGTGATAACACTGTAAAAACGACCAGGCCATTCATATAATTATGTGGAAAATAATAATAATTTTCTATTTGACAATAATTTGAATGCAATAAAGTTTAAAAAACAAATGGATATGGCTCCATAGACATTTATAGTGGACTAAAAAGTTATTCTTATTATTGTTTTAACAACAGAGTTCACAATATTAGTCACAATTTTAGCTTTTTCACGCGTACAACTCATCGTATAGTAAGCGTATATAAAAGCAGTGCCTATTTTTAAGTTCGCTTTCATTAACAGACTAAAATAGCTTTAACAGTGGCAGCTAGTAAAAGAAAGAGGATAATTAAGTCTTCAGAGAAACACCGGAACATTACACAATGTCGGGTATATTGTGAAGCATTTTGCCGACTCATCCAAAACTCATTCTGGTTTTTATGTTTTTATCTCTTAAAGAATGTTCCAACCCAATACAGGGAAAGTAAAATCACTATATTATCTATTAACGTAGTAACATTTATAACTAGGAAAAGAAAATTACGTATCATTAAGAAATATCTAAGTTTATGTGGAATGTAAAGTGGGTATATAATATTTATAAATAATAATTTATTTAATTTTAACTAAATCCCGTTATTATTTTGTTAGTGGTTGCTGCTTCTCTCTAAAAATATACTAACCTATTGTGATCTCAACAAATTGAGGAAAAGTTATTCAACTCAATTTCTTATCGCCAAATGAATACAAATATATATTTACTTGCTGTGACCAAAAAATAAAAAAGTGTATATGCATCATATAGGTTAATTTTCAGTTATTAAGTTATCACGCTAAAATTTGACAAATCACAATCGGATGCAGATATCAGTATAACATATAATGTGGGAGAGTCATTACAAAATTACATAAGTTTTTCTAATTGAAATGACTTCCGATTTGTTAGTAAAGCTTAAATTTAACTGAAATTGAAGCTTCTTTTCAATAATACTGTAACTAAGACTACGTTTACTTCGTCAATTTCGAGCGCTATTCTAAGTAAAGCCTCTTGAAACCGAATCACAATCCTAAGAAAATGGACTCAATCCCCTGTTCAAGCCGTATTCCCGCACTTGCGTCCATTATACAGAGTTATTCAGAACTTATCTCTAAAACTTTGAGGATATGTGCATCCTTAAATAAGAAATCGATATCACCAAAAAAATTTATAATAAAAGTCTTAGGATTTCCCGTAAACAATGTTTAAAGTTATACCATTATAAAGGACTACGTAGATGGGCAACTGTACTTCAACGACATCTGATATACCACATTCCTACAAAAAACAGTAGGAACAGAACAGAAACAGAAGTTTTTGTACCTGGAACGCCTGGTCAAGACCGAGCGAATAGAGTTGGAGTGGGGATAATATCTCTATTGTCTATCAGTCATCAGTCTATCTGTGTCGCTCTCAGTGCCGGTGTTTTATTTATCGTCGGAGTGTTAAACTATAAAATTTTCAAAATGGCTAATGTGTACAGTAATGCTGAGTTAATGGACATGATTCTTATTTATGGTGAAGTAACCAGGAGGAACATTCGCTATAGTGCGGCAAAATTGGATAAGGCGTGCCCAAAAGTGTGTAGAAGTCGAGGGACAAAATTTCGAACAGCTTTTGTAACAAGGTATGTGCAAATTTTTTATAAATTTCATGTTTCTAATACCTAGTAATCAAGTAGCGCAATTCTTCAAAATTAATGTAATAAAATTTTATTCATTTTAAAGACACGTCACTTTGGTCACATCTATCTATCTTTCAGTTTATTTTAAAGTAAAAACGCTGCAAATCTTTTTTGCGCCGGGTGTCGGTATACTCAGAACTTCCGAAGTTTTTTTCGTATATGTGACATCGCCAATTTGCATTGTCAGTCCCAAGGTCACTCCATTACAATGGACCAGTATCCAGCGGCGTGTAATTAAAAATTTTTAAATAGTTTTCAGAACCCGCCAAAAAAATTTTTTTTGCACTACCACATTTGTACTTGTATGTTGAACATCCCCAAATTTTATTATGGACAAGTTCTGAATAACACTGTATAAGTAGCTAAACTTCAGGTTGCTAGTTGGCTACCGCTAAAACCACAGAATATCACTTTTTCACAAGAAAACTAAAAAAGTTTTTCATTCTAGTCTTGTGATTTTCTCTTCAGTACGTCAGTACTGATGAGGTTGAATACCTCTGTCCATACAAGCGTTTTTCTTCCATTACAATTTGCTGCACCATGGTGATTATCGGTAAGTTCTAAAATAAGGAATTATCGTCCATTTTCAATACAAATTTTGAATTAAAAATCATCAAAGTTAATGTTCTGATGCCAACTAAATAAGTCACAAATAATACTGCGATCTTAAAATTGGCATACATATTTGGAATGTTTATTGTGATAAAGAATTGTTTTCTCCCAACAAGAAAGGTAGGTAGTTGAAATAAAAAATGTTAAAAGAAATACAGTGGTGTCCAACTAGATCTAGAATTCATTTAGTTATTTGTGTATGATTTAAAACATTTTATTGTTCTACAGTCCAAACGGCACATTTGCGGACATATTATGTTTATTAAACAAAAAAGGTTTGTTTTCATATCCCCTACCACCCCTTAAAGTTTGTCGGTATGTTCTTGGGACACCCTGTATATTAAAATTATATTTTATGGGAATTTCTATATTTAAAACATGTAACTTCAACTTTAGATTTTTTAATTATTAATATTGCTTTTAGGTTAAATCGAAAATGTACTATATTTTTGTCTGATAGGTCTGAAATGATTCAGGCACCGGGAAAGGCCGCCTTAAGAATACCTAAAAATTAAAAATTCTGTTCATTCAACTTCCTGGAAGTGGAAATTCCATTTACATCAGGACTTCCAGGTCTTGCGTTCAGTTTCGACCTGTAACTTTCTGACGCGTCCTATAAATAACTATTGTGTGAACATGAACAAGTGAATTAATAGAAATAAATGCTTTTAAAATGCAAAACTAAACTACTGCGATATAAGCATCAGGAAATCCTGTGCCTGAAACTCTACGAAATGGTGTATTTTAGAGTTCCAGTGATGAATTTGCTCCACTTTAACCTTAGAATAAGTAAAATGTTTTGAACATAACAAATTATAATAAATTCAAATATTTAGTGCCCTCATTCTTTATTGAGAATAATATTAATAATAGTTTTATTAGGTCTGGGGTGAAATTCTGGAAATACTTGAATGTGATTTAGATAGTCCCGATTAAGGAAAGGGGTGGAATACATGCAACCTAATAATCATAAAACTAATGGAGTTGTATCAGGCAAGCTAGTAAAGCAGGCAATAAATCTGCGGAATCTGATAATTTCATTATGTGATAACTTGCTCCCTAGAATATGAAGTATTCACTAAGTGAAGTAAAGCTCCAATAGTACCTTTTACAGACACAATAACTATAACATAACTATAACATTATAGCTCATAACTGATTCAACAAATTATGATAATAATGAATATTATTTTAAGTGTCGTTTTGGGCCGTGCTTTTTCAGTTAGTATTTGAATATTGAAATTTTAGATAACTTATTTTCAGATACTCAGAAATACTTTTGTTCACACAACTTATTGATGATCAAAGGACCTTCAGATATCCAGAAAGATATCCATAGTTTGATTTTTCACGTATTAAAATAGTCCGTTTTTGACAAACATTCGGATATCCGAGTAGGTACTAAAACTGATAACCGGTATGAATCCGTTACTGGAATTTTTTTACCAGTACTAAAGAATATATTTATTTTATTTTTTATCTTACCTCATCTTCTATTTATCTATCACCCCATAGCCAATAATTAATAATATCTCTAGGTACCCCTCATTGTAATTACAAGAATTAGCCCTTAGACATGTGTAAGAGAGGAAGTGGCATATTATTATTTCGCGGGCCGCATTTGCTTCTCAGGAACGACTTACGAGTCTGTTGGTAAGCACTAACTACAATTCAGTACTGAAATAACGAAAACCTGTAAAAACCTCATTAGTTCATTCTTCCCATCAAATTTTACATTCTTCCCATCCTAGGCCATCGCCAGGATGGTTGCCAACCCATCCCTGCGAACAAGCCTTGATCTACAAGTAAACAATTTAATTAAAAGTTGTTTGGTGGAATGGGGATTCGAACCCACGACCTCTGGGTTGAGCGATCGAGACGCTAATCCGTGAGCCACCGGCTCGCCGAATTATATTTGTCAAGATCTCTGTTTATTTGATATGTTTTCCAATATATCCAAGTTATACACTAAAATTGTGTCATTAGGAAATGAATAGTATTGAGCCTCAAGATTTGCCTCTCGTAGACTTAATACATGAAAAGAATACAGCAGGGGCCCCAAAACTGATCCCTGCGGGACACCGCAGATTGCCGAAAGCACTCCACTACTGCCCTCCCCTACCTTCACATATTGCTCTCGATTTGAAAGATAAGACTTAATTAAGGTATACATATTGCCTCTAACATCCAATTTATATAAATCATCTAATAACACCCCATGATTCACCACATCAAAAGCTTTTTTTAAGTGAATAAAGACTAATAACATAATTGTGATTGTCTAAATCTTGCGTTGAGGAATTTTCTACAAACCCATATTGATAGTCATCAGATAATTTATGTCTTTGTAAAAACTTTACTAATTTGATTTTCATTATTTTTTTAATAATTTTTTTAAAATATAATAATGACTGAAATGAACCTCTAGTTTACTAATGATGTGGTTGGACCTGTCTTATGAATATACTTACTTTACCAAGCTTTAATTCTTAAGGAAATATCCCTATGCTCAGCATATTATTTACAAGTAGATTTAAGACTGGCAAAATATATAGTATCTAAAACTGCTGTCATGGCAACATTATCATAACCTGGAGCTGCATTTATTTTAATAACATTTAATTTAACACTTGTTTTATTTCCTTTTCGGTAGTCTGTTCTAAACATTTATTAAAATATTTCGAAGTATTTATTAAACTTCTTGGCAATTTCAACCCTGGACGTAATTTCATTATCATTTACTATTTTCCTGCGTTTTTTTCATGTGTACCCTCCCTCTACACAAGCCTGAGGCTTTCAGAAGGGAGATTGTCCATTTCTGTGGTGTGGTGTGTTTTTATTAATTGTTGACATTCGTCTTTTTGTTTGCTATCTGAATTATTTGAAATTATATTATTGCTAACATTCCACTGTTTCCTAATATTTGATCCCGCCTGTCTCCTTTTGTTATAAAATAATTATGTTTTAATTTTTTTCATAGTTTTTAGTCTGTTTTTAATACCTATATTTTATATTCATTCAAGAAATTCAAATTATCTTTTATCCTTTCGTTTCACCAGTTTCAAATAATCCTTTGTTACCCATATATTCTTTACATTCTTACTTGCCAAAATTATGAATAATTTGATTTGACAGGTCGTCCTTAACTGAGGCTATGGAATTGGTGCTTGTTAGCTCTTGTTTTGTTTATATTATATTTCTTATTCAATTTTTTTTGTTTTTTCTACTTCTTTTATACTTTAGTTCTAAAATTTCATGATCAGATAAATCGGTTGATATTATTCTAACACCCTGGAAGATAACAACCAGGATAAAAGTTACCTAATGCATGATCAATAAGAGTTTTTCAGTTACCTGTAATTCTAGTTGCATACTGCTCCCCAATTTTATTAATAATATGAAAACAATTTAAAGTAATTAAATTTTTATATTCTTCAACAAATCCATATTCATATCCCCAAATACAAAAGCTTTCTTATTTATTTTACTTAGTAAATATTCCATTATTAATATAAAGTCTGTTTTACTGCAGGAGGATACCTTATAAACTGCGTACACAACAAATTTGTAATCATGGAGATTGCACTTACTATACTATAACTTTTCCACATTCATCACTGTAGTGAGTATTAAATTTAATCTTTTCTTTCACATATGTAGTAGAACTCCCCCTTTCTCATCCCTGCATGACTGGATAGATTTATATCCCATCAGATTATAATACTTCGCTTCATTCTTATATAGCCAAGTTTCCCCTAATGCTAATAAATCTACGTTATTATTAACTACATAATCTTATAAGTCATCTAATTTCCTGCTGATACTCTGTATGTTTAAGTACGTCATGTTAATGTTCTTCTTAATTACTAATACTGTTTCTAGTTTTTTAGATCCTCTTATCTATCCTCTAGATTCTCTAGGTATTTTAAACAACCACCTCGTACATAAAACATACTTTTAAATTCATATTTTCATAAATTTGTTTCGTGCACAAAAAGTTCTTAAGGTAGATATTTGAAAACATTTTAAATACTTATTAATATACCTACTTGATCCACTTATATTATACCTAATCTAAGATATTTTATATATTATAAAAATTACATTAATACCAGAAAGGAAGTAATAAGACATGAATAATAAAAAAGATACAGACATCACAACAAGACGACACAATTTAATTGAATGCAAAACAAAACCAAAATAACACCGTAAAAAGGAAATTTTCGATAATGAAATATGTATAATAAATAAATATGTCAATATTTTTCAAGATAATAATATATTCTCATTTAATTAAATCTGAACAGTTGGGTCGACATAAACCATCTGTTAAGGTAATTAGTTAGCTATTAGCTCATATATTATTAAGTTACCTACAGTGTGTCCAGCCAGGAGCTTACACTAGTCATTTAGACTAGAGTTATGTTAGTTAAATAATACATTTTTTGTAAATTTTGTTTCATCAGTCCAAACAACTTCTAAGAAATCTTCATCTTCTTGGTATTTTATTCAAATAAATTCACAGAAACAGGTTTTCTTTAACATGACCTACTTATAGAATTAATTAAATAAGAAAATTAAATAAGGAATAAATACATTTGATTGCATTTATAGAATTTATGTTAATAACTTAGAAACTGTTATCTATGATTATATAGAGAAGTGAAAACAAACTATAGATATTTTTGAGCGCTGAATTCATAAAAATAAAATATATATGTGTGTGTGTGTGTTTCCATTAAAAAAAAACGTATCAAAATATGTTTGATTTTAGTTGGATATTTCTATAGCCACTGTAGATACTCACCCTGAATACAACAAATTTTTTTTTTAATTGCCCGTTAAATACCTACTGCCTTCTTTATAAAGCCCAGAGTAAATATTTTTAATTTGATCGGCAGGTTATTCACAGATCAATTTTCTTTGTAAGTCTGCATCTCTCAAATTTTTGTTAAAAAAATTAATATCTCGAAAACTCTACATTTTAGGAATAAGATCCAATTATACAAAGAGGCCCTAAAATTTAATGTAGAATTCAAATATGGATAAACATACAGGGAGTTCCATTTACATTAAGCAAGTTGTTATTTACTTCCCGTAAAGTCGGAAGTCACAGAACTGTCAAAATATTTTACTTGCCGGTAACACCCTGTATTTACTACAAGTACAAAATGTTATAAAAATCGTATCAGTACTTTCTGAGATATATATGTACCGTGTAAGCTCCTCATTGGACACACTGTATGTCTACCGAAAAAATACCTTGTTTGAGGTCGGCTAAAGTGTCGATCAGGACGTCGCATTGCAAAGATTCCCATTCACTTTGACCTGCCAGGCCGAACTCCCTGGCCAAATATCGCGCAACTGCGATGCTCTGGGCGACTGGTTTTCCATCAATCTCCAGCACAGGAAGCATTCCAAATGGCGTTTCTGAAACGAAATCACGATTTTATTAAAATTAGATTAGATTATAAATCTATAGGAACTGCAGGGGAGTCAAGGAGTCCCTGTAGAGTATTTGAATTTGCTTGTTTCGGCTGATTATAATACGATACGAAATGCAATAACTCCATGCTATCAATTCGTGTTCCTACATGTTTATTTCTTAAGTTTACCCTTTAAAATACTTAAATTTAAATAAAATGTATTATCACAAATAATAAAGAACAAACAAATTAAATTGTGGACAAAATTATTTACCTTGGCATAACGAATACTTCTTATTTCCTTAAAGTTTGTAAATATTTAAAAATTAATCTACCGTTGACCAAATAATTTCTAACTTAATAAGACAATAAAAGGTAGGTACCTATTCTGTTTGAAAGACATATTTAATTTAAAATAATATTACAATCTTTGATTTTCTGTAGCGAAAGTATTGAGAAAGTATTATTATTAAACTGTTTACGAAAATATACTGTGCATCGCAACAGTTGAACTGCCTGAGTGAATATATCGTTTTATTATTATGATTATAATACGTGTATTCAAAATAAAAATATGTAAAAAACAGTAAAATGAGGTTATTCAAGATATACCATTATAATTCAACAGTGGAGGTGTAAATAAAGTAGTTAAAGATCGCGTTCATCATGCAGTAGCGATCACTGAGCGATGAGTTATGAATTTGGAATCGATCAAATCCCCGGCTGAACGAAGTATTTTGTGTGTATACCTATATATATTTTGTTTATCTCTCATATCATCATCACACTTATCTACACACTTTTCCGTTCAGGACACTTTAGTTTATAATATTTATAATATATGAATACTTATAGAATTTGTGATATAGAATTTGCTATACTCATCGCAACAGAGGATGATTTAAAGATGAATGTGATAGGGCAGGTTACGGAACAATTAATGAGGTCATTTTATTCATGCACAATGAGGAAATGAACCAATAGCAAGATGGCTCTACGGAACAAACTTGTTTCTTATGCTTTTTTAGGTTATATATTTATGATCAGTGATCATAGATCAGAAAATGTTTCTGCTATATAAAATGTCTGCCAATCAGTGAAAGCTAACTTGTGATCGTCCCGTTCAGGACAAATGATCCCTGACCGCTCAGTAACCACTTAACGTGATGAACACTGACATTGACATTGACATACATTATTTTATGTAATGAGGTTACTTTGCACACCTATATTATAAGTAATAATAAGAAGAATCTTTCAAATAGTTTATTGATTCGACGTTTGCGAATCCACGTATTTATTTATGCATTAGATTCCTAAATATATAAAACATGAAAATTATTGCTCTAACGGAGTAGCTTCTTCAGATGTCAGTACTATAGATTAGGACTCACATTTGACGAGACCACTGTGTTGTTGAAACAATCGTTATCTTTTTATATACTTACTTAGGAAACTAATATATAAATAAAAAAATGGTAGAAGTCATAAAACTATTTAAGATTTTTAATTAGTAATAAGGAGAATAGAAATTTTATTGATAAAATATATTTTAGATTAAATTGTATGGTTTAATACTTTAAGCATCTTCAATATCTCTTGGAAGGAGATGCCAAAAACAACTACTCCACGGCCAGTGTCCCCCGACTGGAGTTGCATTGCGAGCTCGCAATGGAACTCCAGTCGGGGCACATTTTCCGTGGAGTAGTTGTTTTCGGGATCTCCTTCCAATAAATAAGTAGGATTGTCTTCCTCAAAGACAATAGAGGTAACTGCTATAATGGCGCCTGCGGAGAAGCAGGTCTGTCTGTCAATTTGACAATAATTAATTGTCAGACGGATAGTAGCAAAGACCCAAAGAGGGCACTACGGTGTGTTTCGCACCACTACTAACATTTTGAATATCTATAACAACTAAATATGTAACGATAAGAAATAAATAAATAATATAAAAATATACCAATAAAAGTAATAAGTTGTTCAATTACGAACAAGAAATAAAAAGGGCATAGGTTTCATCCAAATTTCTGAGAAAGCAGATTTTCTTGTTAAATTGAAAACCTTGTTTCCACATACTACCAACCTTTTTATTGATTTGCTGCATGAATCATTTGATTTTATGCAGGATATGACTATACCACCATACGCACATTAGTCTAAGCAATTTCGTTCTCTGTTGTTTTCTTAAACAAGGGGAAAGGATTTACAAAGAAAATTACGAAAATTATTGCAAATTAGGTGCTTCATCATTCAATTGCGTCGAGTGTCATTCCTATTAAAGAGCCGCGGCCTAAGTTGCCGGTTTCAAAAAGTTGTAAACAGAAGTCATATTATACACAGAAAAAAGTTATATTGGTAATACAATGATTGGATACAATAATTGATATATAAATAAAATTGTAATAACTGTATTATTCTGGATTCTTAATAAAGGAGCAACGCAACATTCTATTGCAATAATACATTTACTTGTTTATATAGTAAAACTCATTAGGGAACCTGACGGAAAGAAATAACTTATATTAATAGACGGCGTGTTGATATGGTAATATTCTGTCGCCTTTATGGCATGGCAAACTTTCAGATATTACACTGAAACTAAATGTCTCTCTTGCATGGAATTAATGACACCGTTACAGTCCGTACCTATTCTGTATAAACTTCTATGTTAAATTTAGTAAAGATATGTCATTAAGATCTAGGACAAAAAATAAAATTTTTAGGGTTTCTCAAAGAGAAGTGTTAACAAGAAAATCCCCAATAGAAACTCAAAGACATCATCATTTACTGTGTGGCAAAATGGTTTGAGATTTCATGGCCTACCTCGTGCTTAAAGGAGTAGAAACTTAGGCGCATCAATCAAGTTATCTTGATATATAACCTTAGTATAAGTACATAACTTTAAATAATAACTGAAACCTGACTTTAAGACCTTATATAACCTAAAATACATGAACATATTTTATACCTATAAGCTTATTTTAAAAACGAGCTCCTTTCCCTACATATGAAAACTTTCACGTTTTTGCCCCATTTTTAAATCTAGGAAACATACAGACATAACTAATTACAGACTTGTTGTTCTAATATCAGACGTTTCAAAGTTGCTTGAAATGATTTCAAACAGTAAGGTGTTTGATCGAGTTTCTCACCAGAAGTTAATTCAAAAATTGAGTGAATTTGCTGTTACGCATAGTTTATTGTATCTTTTTAATTTACATTTAAGTAGTCCTTTACTGTGTACAGGGTCATTGGTTATATTTTAGCCACCCACCTAGAGGTTCTCCCTTTAATCTGAGGCAAAAAAGTTAAATACAAAAGTTGTAGGAAATCAAATGTAGTTTATTCCAGAACGTAAAATCTTTATATAGGGTGTTTAAAAAACGCGTGACATGCCAAACTTGCATTTTTTTAAATGGAATATCCTGTATATTATTAAGTTTTCCGATTCCACGCAAAATTCTACGACTTTTTCATATACTATACCCTATGTCTAAATATAACCGTTTTCTAATAAATGATGGTTAAAGATAATAATAATAATAATAATAATAATAATTTTATTTGTCCAACAGTGTAAACACCAATTACAGAACAAAGTATAATATAAAAGAACATGAAAAGATCAAAAGTGAAAAAAAATACGTGTATGCAAACCTACAGTGTGACTTAAACCACAACAAAAAAAAAACATGTATATATAAGTAAGTGCTCAAATTCGATTTAATTAAAGTATCAAAATTTAAAGTTGACTAACGCTTCTAAAAACATTATGTAAACTTTTTACATTACAGTTAAAGACATCACAGGAGTTACAAATGCCATTATAGCTACGTGTCATAACGCTAATGGGAGACTTTAATCCAAGATTAGTGTCGACAGCAGAACAATAAAACGTTAGTGGAGCACGACTGGCTGATCTAACTGCTAGAAAATTTAACTGGCTTAATATATCAGGACAGTCGATATGGTTATGCAAGAGTGCGTGTAAAAATTTCAGACTGTGGAAGTATCTTCTAAATTGTAGTGAGTCAAAATTAAAACGAGTTAACAAAAGTTTATAGTCGCAGCCTCTTGCAGGATATCTTCTGTCTGAACGAAACGTGAGGAATTTTAAAAACCTTTTTTGAACCGACTCGATGAGATTGATATGAACATTATACATAGGATTCCAAACAAGTGAACAATACTCTAACTTGGAGCGGACATATGCATAAAATAACCTGAACAGTACATCATTACCGAGGAAATCACGACCTTGCCTTATCACAAAATTTAACATCCTAAGAGAAGAAGAAACTATACGTTGTATGTGCTCCGAAAATGTTAACCTATCGTCAAAGTAAACACCCAAATCCTTGATGGACTTTGCACGTATCAAGAAGTCTGAGTTAATTTCATAGTTGAAAAGTATAGGATTCAATTTACGTGTAAAAGAAATTACTTTACACTTCGACATATTTAAATGTAAGTTATTCAGATCACACCATCTCGCAACCGCATTCAAATCATTTTGAAGAAAAGCACAATCATCTATACTCGATATAGAAAAATACAGTTTTAAGTCGTCCGCATAGATTAACTGATTGCAATTGAGAAGAGTAGTAATGTCGTTAATAAAAATAGAGAATAGTAGAGGACCCAAATTAGAGCCCTGAGGTACTCCAGAAGTAATAAGGTAGTGACTCGAGTTGTATCCACTATATGTGACATAATGGAAACGACATGATAAATAAGACGAAAAGAGCTTTAGTAAGTTATCGCAAAATCCGTAATTCTTAAGTTTATGCAAAAGTATGTTATGATCAATCCTATCGAAGGCCTTCGAGAAATCGGTATACAATACATCCACCTGACCGTGATGATCAATGACATTAGAAATAAACTGGTTAAAGCAAACAAGATTTGTGTTAGTTGATCTTTTTTCCATGAAACCATGCTGTACAGGTGATATAATATTTTTAAAAAGAGGATAAATTCGACTGTATAGGGACATCTCAAAAACCTTCGCAAAATTGCACAATAAAGTGATGGGTCTATAGTTAGTTATATCAACTGGATCACCATTCTTAAGAATGGGACAGACACTTGCTACTTTCCAAACATCAGGAAAACTGCCCTGTTTAAGTAGCAGATTAAACAATGTGGCTAATGGTTGCGCTAACACGTGACAACAATCCTTAACAAAGAAACTAGGAATCAAGTCCGGACCGCAAGTTAATTTGTCCTTGAGTTTTTTTGCTGATGTTATTATTTCATCACAAGATAAATAGTTGATATTTACTGAGGGCAGGTTAACATCCATGTTTTTGCTAATATTTTCAAAATCTGTGGCACCTGATCGAATCAGAACACTCTCAAAATAGATATAAGATATCTAGAAGATATAAAATATAGGTACCTAAAGACAAAGGAAATGATAATAAAATAATTCGGAATCGGAAAACCAAAATGTTTGACAATGCCTATGACAGATATCGGTTTTTTTTTTCATGGCTAACTAGGAATAGTAAGCACGCGTCCCTCAGATCAATTAAATTGTTACAAAATTATGGTAGGTATATATCTTTAACCATTATTTATGAAAAAACGGTTAACTTTAGATATAGCGGGTATGGTATATGAAAAAGTCGTAGAATTTTGCGTGGAATCGGAAAACTTAATAATATACAGGGTATTCCATTTAAACAAATGCAAGTTTGTCATGTCACGCGTTTTTGAAACACCCTATATAAAGATTTTACATTCTGGAATAAACTACACTTGATTTCCTACGACTTTTGTATTTAACTTTTTTTCCTCAGATCAAAGGGAGAACCTCTAGGTGGGTGGCTAAAATATAACCAATGACCCTGTACAGAATATGAAGGTGTCAAATCCATTGAATTTGTGACAAGCTCTGGAATTTCACAAGGATCCAACCTTATACCTCTCTGAATATTTCTTATTTTTGTTAACGATATATGTGGCCATATAAACTCTTCCAAGTATTTTTTGCACACGACTTAAAACTTTTAAAAGACATCGCAGGTATCCCAGATTGTCAGTTTTTACATCGAGATTTATCTTTTTTGATTGACTATATGCTGTATTATTAGTGAACTATGGATTACTTACCTACTAATGAGTGTAAGATAATATTCTTTACTTGTAAAAAATATATTATATTCTGTGTAATGTATTACCACATAAATTGTGTGGTCAGTCTATCATAAAAGTCTTGGGATGACCTTTGACTCACAACTAACATTTTAAGTAGGTAAATATCAATGACACCGTGTCGAAGCAACTAAAATTTTGGATTTTGTGATTATAAATAGCAGAGAATTCACTTCAATAAATGCGGTCATCAGTAAACTATATTTTTCTATTGTAAGGGGTAAACTGGAATATTGCAACAGTATTTGGAATCTCCACTATCACAAACAAGTATACCGGGTTTCCCATTTTATTTGACTAATGGCAATTAACATGGGCTATTACATTTCATTGAATTTTATATTCCCAAGGCACACTATGAGAAATATTGCTAACGGAATCGATAGTACTGACTGTCAAACACTTCTGATTACCAAAATACTAAAGCGAAATGCTTTTTTAATTAAAATATCAATAAAAATTCGTTTTAAGTTAATAGATGTAATTTACATAAGCGTTTTAAGAAATGTCAAGTTATGTCATCTGGTAGACTAGTTGGTTAAGAGGCAATGTTTCAAACTGAACCGCAAAATTTTCCAGGTTTAAATCCCGCCAGAGAGAACTTTTTTTATTTTACTTTTTCATTAATTACAAATTATCAGTGTCTACTTATTCGAATAAATATGGTTCATTGTCAGTACCTAGTTATTATTTTTGAAAGTCACAAGATTTACTTATCAAAAAAAAACATGTTTTAATTAGTTCGTTTACTTTATCTTTAGCTAAAGCTACTATCTTATAGTATAATATATTAGTAATAGGTTTTGTTTTGAATAAAAAACTATAATTCTAAAATTATAAGTTTTTTAAAATATGTTGAAAAAACTCATAATATTAGAATTATAGTTTTTTATTCAAAACAAAACCTATTACTAATTCACGACAGTTCCTCTGTAACTGTTTAACTCATATCCAGATTGAGGTATAATATGTAGTAACTATTAGCAGAGATAAGTACTATATCAGAAGTGTTTGACAGTCAGTACTTTCGATTCCGTTAGCAATATTTCTCATAGTGTGCCCTGGGAATATAAAATTCAATGAAATTTAATAGCCCATGTTAATTGCCATTAGTCAGATGAAATGGGAAACCCGGTACACCTAGTAACTAAGAAAACGCCCAAAGAAAATTCGTCCAAATCTTTTTTACAAAAAGCACTGTGCTCTGTTGCTCTGTACGAAATTAAAGCTGTGAATTACTTCGTGAATTTAACTTTCTTTCCCTCAGGAAAAGGCGGGAAATTGCATACATCTTATTTTTATACAAAATAGTACCTACACAATTTTATTGACTCGACGGCTATATTAAATTACATACATCTTATTGTATATCGTGATGCTTTTCCAGAAGTAATATTACTCCAATATTTCAGTTTCAATAAATTGGAAAATGTAGATTTGCTTTTGTGTAATATACCACAATTCAAAAGCAAAATTATTAATTTACTTCCCAAGTTCCTTACTGATGCAAAAGCAAATATTTAGAAACCAGTATACCTGTATATTTGTAAGCATATTGTGTCCATTTTTCCCTTATAATTCTTGTATACTTTTCTGAATGTTTACACACATTTTATTTCAATCATATACTCATATTAATAGCCGAAAGGCTGCTGGATGTTTAATAATTATAAATAAACAGAAAACACGGGCGCATCCGCCAAAATTTTAAATTTTCATTGATCAACTCTATTGCATGTTTTGAAAAATATTTAAATGTATAAATCAAATAATTCAGTATGAAAGGTTTTTATTTTAAAGATAGTTTCGAAGAAAAAGAATAACGTTACTGTTTAATTAACGTTCAAACGCAAGTTGACGTTGCTCTATACCTGAAAGTATCATCATTTTATATAAAAGACCAAAAATTGATCCTTTATCAAAGAACAGTGATGGGTTATAAAAAGAAACCATTTAACGAAGTTCAATCGGGGGCGTTCAACACAGCGAAATAATTTACTGCACAGCAGTGACTGTAGTAAATTGGCCTCCCGTAATTAATTTTTTCATTTTGAAACACTAAAAGTTAACAGAGTCTGGCAAAGAAAGATGTATTAAAGAACATAAAATAAGTAGGTTTCAAGTAAATCGCCTTACCTCTTTGTTGGTCAATATAGCACGCCTCAAAAATATTTCTCTGTAGAATAATTAATTTAAAATGTGTTAAATAAATCAAACTTAATTACTTGCATATACATTTAAATGCTAAAAGCACAGATACGAATGATTTTACTAAAAATTTTCTATATTTTTTAGTAAATTTTGCATTCCGAGTTATGTCATTTGTATTTGACTTACTTCTACAATACAAAGGTAAGCAAATAATGAAAATTTGTATGATTTGATGTCAAATATTCAATAAAATGGTAACATTTAATTTACGAACGTATTTAGACAGAAAAGCTTTTATTTATATTATATTGTAGCTTAGAAAAAAGCTTTTACTATATGTGAAATTTACCTCATTCTATACTTGCTTTTATCAGAATAACTGATTATTTTTTCTTTTTTGTTTTACTATTCATAATGGATCTTTTATACAATTTAAAATGTATAATATCATGTTTGTAAACTATATACATTATATAAAAACCCTATTTTCTAGTAATAATTAATCTGTTAATAGCCAAATATAATGCAAAAAAAGTAAACTAGAGCGTGGCCTGTATTTCCGTGATGTGTAGTGCCATATATACTTGTATTATTTATTAAAAACGGGTCCACTTATTCGGTTTAACATAGGTAATTGAATTATAATGTGAATAACAGTTTCTCAAATAAGCAAATTAATAATTTATAAGTATAATATGTGCGAATAGAAAAATACAGTGAGTCCCAGAAGGAATGTCTAAATTCATTAAAAATTCAGGGGTGTTTTGGAAAAACGCTCGGACCCGTTGATTTTTATTTTTTTATACGATTTTTTTATACTAAATTCATGTATACAGGGTAGCCCAAAAATAAATTATGATCATCAACTTTATTTTTTCAAATGTAAACACCTATTTTTCATTTCATTTTTGAATTCTGCATCGAATTCTAAGTCTCTTTCATATACAATATCCTATACCTATCTTTAACTGTTTCTGAAATATTGAAAGGTGAATATTGACATTTTGCAACTTTCACACCCTTCTTCTTTTTTCGTTTATTTAACGTCGGTCTATTTCCGCGACTAAGGCCAATCACCGACGCCAGGAGACGAGCAACCTCCAACCAGGAAATTCTGCCGAACCCCCACTTTTTATAGCAGGGTAGGAATCTTTTACTTGCCTATCATTTCATAGGCAACGGATCTCCGGATTTACATCCTATCCAAGGGATGGTACGTTTTCTACGCAAACCTCGCCTAAATTTGCATAGCTTCTGTGAATTCCCCGACGTACAGGCCACTAGAAGATGTGGTCAAGCACCGCCGGTCTTCCCTGCATGGTCACCCATCCAAGTACTAACCGCGGCCTACCTTGGTTGGCGCCCACATCGATAATATGAACGCCAAGTTGCTACCACGCCCTCTGATACCCTGAAAAATCTAAATGGTTTCAGATCAAGCAAAACGATTTGCACATTCCTATCTTAACTTTTCATAAGCTATCGTTTGACACTAATTACATATTTAACCAAGAGGTTAAATTTAATCAAAAATTTTTAATTTCTGGCTAAATCTGAAATTAGTGTCAAACGAAAGCTTATGAAAAGTTAAGATAGGAATATGCAAACCGTTTTGCTTATAAGAAAACCGCATTAAAAAATAAAGATCGACGGGGCTGAGCGTTTTTGCAAAAAACACACCGCTGAATTTTAAATGAATTTAGACATTACTTCTGGGATTCACTCTATGTATGTGAACAATGCGCAAAATGATGCCTAACTTTGTGAAAAAAAATTTACTTAGTAAATACGTACTTATACAAACGTTTGTGTACAATATTTTTAACACATATATTCCTGTATTATTGTAAAACAAGCCATGACACAAACAAATATCTCTTTAAATGTGCACTTCTTTATTCATAAACTTTTAAATTGTATGTACCTACTTTTGCAGTTTTTATGCATAATTTAACCTTAAAAAAGAGTTTGGAATAATTAGTAAAGTGTCCCAAATAAAATTCTCTATCCCCTTACCTCTCTAAAGTCTAAGAGGTAGAGGAAAACAATAAATTATTTTTTTTTTTATTTTTACCTAAATTTATAATGTTTACTGCCTTCTTGTCTACTGTCTTCTATAATCAGAGAATAATTATCTCCTTAACTCTTCAAACTACACGTACTTATATTGCATTCTTTTAAATAATAAAAAAAGATGAAAACCAGAACAATTTAAATAGGAAACTGATATTAGCTATTAGATAAATTTGATAAAGTTCGAAAACTCGGAAAAAACGTAGGATGTTTGTACATGTATCTGGCTGAAAGTACACTTTTATTGTTTTTTATTGAAGAAATAAACTTTAACAGCCAACAACTTTTCTAATATTCTCTTTCTCGGTTTTACTGATAGATGTCGTTACGTTAATACGTATTTATAATCTTGAACTAATTTTAATTTTCACTATTGACAGAAAAATCTATTTTTACTAAGCAAATAGATTATTCGCAGAAATATCGTAGAAAAATAAACCAGTTTTTACAAAAAGTAATTATTTAATATAATTAAATATTCACATACGGTTTAATGTAGGTATATGTGTTATTATAAACAAATAAAAAGTTATAACTTTTAGATTAGGTATGTTACTCTAAACTTAAATAACTATTAATTATAAATAAATGTAATAATTTTGTTTGGTCTGTTTACAATTGAACCGATAACTTCTGAAAGATATGTACATTCCACACTCTGCCTCGTCCTGTATCCTGCTGTGAAATATTTTATTTTATTTTATTTTTTTCGTAGATTATTTGATATTGGTCTATTAGTGTATAATAAAGTGTAAATCGTGTCTTCTGGGCGGATTTGAGATGCACAGAACCAGCGTCTATACTTAGGTGTACTTGTATCGACTTGGAGGATCTTTTGTGCCTATTTATGCTTATTAATTTACAGTGAATTGTTAGATTGATTTTGTAAAGTGATATTTTTGCTAATGATAATAAATTGAATTATTAAATTAATTATTGTTAAACATCTAAATTTTATGGAAACTAGTACATAAAGTGCTTAATATATTGCCTATATAAAACTCATCTATACTAAGAGGACGATCGTTCCGTATGAAATACTTTTTTAAATATATTGGTCACGAAATGAACCATAGGCAAAATTTTGTTCAGTCTTACAGATTTAGTAACACGTATTAATTGGTTCAGTACTTTGTGATACAGTTTATGTCTAGATTCTAATACATTTTCAAGAAAGATTACACAACCTCTAACACATCATTCGGATTCACGCAATAATTGTAGAGAGAATTACACGCAAATTGTAAATTACCCTGCGCCATATTCTGAAAGCTGTACCTTGTACTGATTCTTGTATTAATTAAGTTCCTGTAATAAATGATTTTCAGTTAATCAAATCAAATACATGCGAGGGAGAAATCAGATATATGTAGCATTCCTCAAGGTTAAATAACACTTTTGTAGACTATAATTTAACATTACTATAAGTCCTGTCAGTGAATAAGCTATAAAATTAATGAGAAATATATATTGCCATTTCAAAATGAGTAACTATAAAGATGTTGTGGAGACTAATATTTGAAATATAATAACAGTAAAGCAGTTTAATTACTTCAGTAATTGCTTATTGCAATATTTTCAACTATACAGAAGGTACTGAGAGTTACTGAGGTAGGTACTGAAGTTACCGTCAACTATAAATTGCTGATGGGATGAGGAACTAGTTGAGTAATTTTATGTCCATACAATAATAGTTACCTATCTCATTCAACATAGGTTCCTCCCTTAAGGTCCGTTTTCAAGCTCGTGAAATTTGCGCAAATTGACTTGCGCATGCCAATTTGCACAAGTAAATTGTTGCATGAAAACCAAAATCGTTCACTGGCACAAGTCAGAAAGTTTGACTTAAGTAAAATCTGGAGCGGTCACATAATTTGCATGTGGTTAGCACTAATGCTTGAATGTATAAACAGCACCCCAACTCGACGCACGCTTAGTAGTAAATAAGTCTCGTCCTGATCTGCTCCTGAATTTTTATATTTTCGGTGTTTTGTGACTGGTTGACTACACACACTCTAAACGGTTTACATAATTTATTGACTATAAATCTTTTTCATGTCTCTGGAATGTCAAATTCACGTTTATATAGCGATAGAAACGCTAAATCTGAAGCTTATGATAATTCGCCTTCTTGTTCCATCGTTGAGTTTTGCTTACACTCGCCGAAATCTCAACTGTACTGGTGGACACATTTGTGCAAGTTTAGACTCATCAAAACGGGTATAAACAAGTAAAACCCGGTCCAGACGCTAAGTTTTGCACAACGTTTTGTCTGCGCAGTTCAACACGTTACAAACAAAACGATGCGTGTAGGTAGGAAAACTGTCCAGTTTTGAGAACTGCGCGGAGACGGAGGCTCTTTCTTTATTGCAACGTTTTAATTCCGTTTTAAGGCTGCGCAGACAAAACGTTGTGCAAAACTTAGCGTCTGGACTGGGCTTAACAATTCAGTTTTATTTGCGCAAATTAGCATGCACAAATCAATTTGCGCATGAAATTTTCGCAAATGGCATGAACATGAAAACGAACCTTTAGATAGTCTTCTAAAATATGGGGAAAATATATGTGCATTTTTAAAAGAAAATTTGTCTGTTATTTTATTTAAAGTGTTTCATACTATATCAAAAGTTAATACATGGATTTAAAAGAGTTACTGTCTAGTTGCAAAGATTATATAAAACGTAGTAAGAGATAGAGGCCTAATGTATATTCTAATGACTATAAGAAATATCCTTTATTCGTTAACTTTTGTTAAGTTACAGCAGTGACTATAAAAAGAATATTCTTTCTATAGTCACTGGTTACAGTAAGTGCCTGTCTGTAAACATCCATCGATTAGGACAATTAACTTTGTATTATAGTATTATTCACTCACTTATGTCTTCAATTCTGATAATAAATGACATGACTACAACATATAATATCGTACCATAAATAATATACTTTTTAAATGGTCATATACAGGGTCACTGCAGTGACTATAGAAAATAGTCACTGGTCACTGATATGATTATATGTAAACGGTCAATTATTGCCTGAAGTAAGATAGCCTAGCACTCTGTTGGTGTGTCTGCCTTTTGGTCAAGAGACCCAAACATCTGGGTGCAGCGTTTCTCCTGTCCCAAGACATTAGAGAGCTTCCCCTAGAACGGGTGTTGGCCTATGCGCATAGCACGGGTCTCTTCCAATAGCTCTCGATTATCGGCAGGCACAATGGGTAGAAAGGCCTGAGTGCTGCGGGTAAGCGCTCCGCCTTCCAACAACAACAAGATAGCTAGCAAAAAAATGTTAAACACAAAAGTTTTAAGGTTTTAAGATCTATTATAATAGAAGAAAATTAGGTATACAGGATCAGTCAAAAAGTCATGGAAAAACAAAGATGCTCTTTTTTTAATCGAACGCTCTGTATATTTTTTCATTTTTAGTTAGAACGTTTCTTTACGAATATACTAATATAGGAGTTGATGGGTCTATCTATAATAAATAAGGAAGAGATGACTAAAAGAGTGTGCCAAAAGAGTAGTGTGTTGGAAAGAGAACATAAATTGGTTGCTAGGGTATAACGGGCTACATATAGCCTTTGTTCAACACATTACTCTTATGGCACACTCTTTTGATCATATGTTCCTTATTATTATAGACGGGCCCATCAAATCCTATATCAGGGTACTCGTAAAAGAACGACCTAACTAAAAATGAAAACATATTCAGGGTGTTCCATTAAAAAAGAGCAACTTTATTTTTCCATGACTTTTTGACTGATACTGTATACTTAATTTTTATTAGGTATAATAGATTTTAAAAAATCTTAAAACTTCCGTATTTAACAATTTTTTGCTAGCTATCTTACTTTAAGAAATAATCGACCGTTTCCATAGGTACATATCAGCTACTCTGTATATCGTATACACCGTTATTATTCTAATTAATAATAAATGAGGCAATGATTATATAATATACTATTATATACTATTATATTCGACTTAGTACTCTCTCAAACGGTACAATCGTGTCTAAAGGATATGTCAGATAATAATAATGCAAAATTTAAATTTGGTACCTCTATTCCAGAACCTGCCAAAATATAGAATACAGCATACAGCATACCATACAGCTGGTTAGTCTTATTGAAATTAACGTATCACTTAATAAACGTGTCACTTTAATAAAGTTTAAGGCAATTGTAGTTTCGGTAGTATCAATATATGAAGTTATATATATCCAGAATCCAGAATGTCTCAAAACGACCACACTTACTGATTCGAAAAATAAAAACGTCTTTAAAACGAGTTGGTACAATTATTCGCCGCCGTTGTTTTATTGTCACTTAAAAACTTGAACTGTTGACATTTTCCTCGCGCTTTAAATTCATATTAACCGTTAAAGCGATAATTAGGTTTCTTCTATCTTTCAGAAATCGTCAAACGGGAGCTCAAATGCTGAAAACCTATTTCAACTTGTAGCAACCTCTGAAAGGAAACTGAAATTAAATTAGAGTTAGGTAAATTTTCCCACTGGGAATATTACGCTTCCGACAAACTGCTCAAGAAGTCAAATAAAAGTACGAAGTAGAAGACTGAGCAATATAGCGCATTCAGTGTGATAAAAAGTGGGTTATTTGCAGTTAACAGTATTATGTTTGAATAATAAGTAGCTGCTTCGCTATAAAAGCAATAGGATGAAATAAAATAATCCATCTCTGGCTGCCAAATGTACAGTGTCAAGTTTTCGTTGTCTTTGAGAGGTACCTCGCTTATTAATAAGGTTACAGGGATGCAGCTTTTGCGCCTTTCTTGAGGACCAATTAAGCCATAAACAGAATTTCCATAGCCCTCTTAGTTTCTGAGTTGCAGAGTGAAATTGAAAACCAGTCATTTTCAAGCACTTCTTGTGTCTTAGTTACCTGATAACCCAAATGAGTTTGTGTACAATTTTTTGACGTGGAGTTAAGTGGACTTATTTTTTGTGAAAGGGTCAATTTTCGAGATATATGGCAAACTTACTACTTTTTTAAACGTAACACCCTGTATATTTACTGTCAGTTCAGTTACAGCTGCTTTGAGCTTTTCAAAAATTGATACAATACTTGACATATATTTCTAAACAAACACCCCCAAATTATTTAATTGGAAAATTATCTTCCAAGAAGGTTCTTTACAAGTCGGGCATTATAGACTGGCGTACTATCTTCTTGAAAACATGTCATTTATATAAACGAAATGGTCGTTTTTAATAAAAGGATCCCAATACATGTTCTAGTAAGTATATTTAAATATCTATTTGCTGGAGGTTCCCTTCATAAATTCGATATTTAATTTTTGTTCCCAATATAAAGCAGGAAACGCTAAAAATTTATCGATTAAAAATGCCAGCACTAAAGAAATAAATTTCGTCTGACCATACCTATTACTATTCCCCAGAAATATCTATTTATATAATTTTCTGCGTATGCCAATAGCAAAATAACCTTTCGGCGTATTTTTACTTTGTAAGGTTTAAATTTATATTTCTTTAATACGCTTTGCACTCGGGACTCGGATATTCCAACAACTTCAATTTTTTAAGAAGTTGTTGCTGCAGTCTCTACATTTGCCAGTACAGTAATATCATCATTTTCTCGATTTTCTTTGTTATATGTTTTTGATTTTGGTAAAGTAGGTAAATGACTTGTAATTTATTAAACAATGTTTCTTTGCAAAAATATTCTTTCATTTGCTACCTTCGTTCTGGATGTCTATAATGAAATATGGTTTTCTGATTAACGTATACATTTGCATCCATTTCCATGTATTTTATAGAAAGCTTTTGTCTATAGAAATTATTAATAATTGATTATCTACCTGTTATAAACCTTTGTTGTGTCATACCTCATTTATTTTTTGATACTTATCTCAAACTACTAAGAATTAAAAGATTTATAATTTCAATCCGGATTTCAATTTGCTCAGTTATTATTAAAAATACATACAGTATTATATATTTTTCGAAAGCTTAAAAGCGACCGTAATTAAACTGACAGAAAATAGACAGTGTTCCGTTTAAAATTCTGTTCTCTTCTAGAAATTCTGTTTATGCCATCTGTCGTTTCTCAAAAAAATATTACAGTGTCGGAAAAACCTCTGTAACGGTGGCAACTATTTTCTTTCAGCTAGGCTCAAGCTCACCATTTTCATGAGTATCTCGCTTATTAATAGAATTACAGGGATGTGGTTTTGTCCCTATACATTTAGTCGCTGAGCTATCTGAAAGAAGGTGGCCGCCAGCCATCCTTACAGCTTATCTGCTCTGATTCCGTTTCTAGTTATCAAAACAATGGAAAGACATGAATGAAAAAGTTGTTTTAAAAATTACATTCGATGTGGGAAAACAGGAAATCTTGCTAAACATTTTTATCAGCTTTTGGGTACATGCACATTGTTGAACAAAAAAAACAATGCTTATCTTATTGCTTAGAATAATCTAAAATAAGGGTAATTTCAGAAAACTCCTGCAGCTCTTTTGTTTTTATCTATTTAAAAATTTTTCTTATGAAAACTTTGCTCGATGTGCTTCAACTTTACATTTCTCTTAAAACATTTTTTATACTTTCATTCGTTAATGATACGACGATATAAGATGATAATAACGATCGTAGCAGGAATTTTGATTGTTGATATACTATTACTGGGCACTAGTACCTATCATACATATTGCAAAGTCTCTGTTTAGGGGAATATTTTCAAGGTAAAACTGTAACATGATTAGACTTACATTGTTTGTACTTTAAACTTTTTTGAACACTGCAACAACATAAGTTTTATTAACATAAGGATCTCACATACTTTGTTGATAAATAAAATTATGCTAATCATTTATAGTCTTGAAACTGTGTTGTCTTTTGTCAATTCTATTTCCTCTACAGGGTGAGTCAGTTTTTTGTAGACAACCTTTAAGGGAAAATAGAACACATGTTTTTAAAAAGACAAGTTCCTATAAACATATGTTCTAGAAGGCTTCGTTTCCGAGATACAGGGTGTTGAATATAGGGTGTTGTGATAACAAATAATTTATTTTGACTACATTGAAAAGAGATAAAGAATAAGATATTTCGGCTTTTTAGAATCCTTAACAAACCATATTTAGGTAGGTTTCGTTGAAAGAATGAAATATTTAGCCGATAATTGATAATAAATAAATTACTTAATTTAGAACCGCATCAAACAATAAAAATCAAAATAACTCGGAAAACGCACAGGAATTTCTAAACAGAAGAAGGGACATTATTTTTGGTAAACTGTAAGCAAATAATGAAAATAACAGTTTTTTTTAAATAGTCATTGGCGTAGTTCTGTTTAAGAAAGAGGTTAAGCAGCCCCTCTACTCCGCCACTGTGCAAGTTTTTGAACATTCTTATCGCTTGTTTTATGCCCCTTAATTAATAGGCAATATCCCCCAAACATGAAAAAATCTAAGCATTCGTTTATAAGTTATAATGAAAATTCGAGAAAAAAAATTATATTCAACACCCTGTATCTCGGAAACGAAGCCTTCTAGGACATATGTTTATAGGAACTTTTCTTATTAAAAACATGTGCTCTATCTTCCTTTAAAGTTTGTCTACAAAAACTGACTCACCCTATATATCTTAGAGAGGAAATCCGAAATATTTTTAAAATGTCAGCGCTATCAATTAATTAGCGCACCATACAAATTAACAAATTTTACATCTACTGGTTCTTATTATACTGATCGATACAGCTAAACGTGACACACCCTGTTATATATGTATATATATAAAATATATATGCAATGGAAGACCACAGATATAGTGCATAATTTTGAATCAAATTAATTAATTCACAAATATTTCATCAGCAGTTTTATCTTTGCAACGGCAATAATAGAAAGTAATCTATTAAGCCAACACAATCCAATATTGAATATCAAATCAAATAGTATAGAATAACGTGACAATTAACACTGCTATTGTGTTTAGTAATTATTAGTAACACATTTACTACCACAAACCCTAAACCACTTACGAATATATAATTAATTAATTAATACCTATCATTATACAGCTTTTCAATATTTAGGTACATTTCGAATTTATAAATTTATATTTTAATGAAAACTCTGGTCGTGAGAAAAACAAAACACTGGTAATGATGAAACTAAAAGCATTTAGTTAAATTATTATCAGAATGAAAAATATAAAAAATTCATTAAAAAGTACCTGAGATATGCTGCCACATATTTGCCAGAAATAAGTTAAAGATGGTCACGACATGATAAAATGTCGTAGTTATCTGAAAATCTTCACGAAAAATTATTGACCATAGAATTTCAAAACGTTTCCCTCTTTAATTAACTTTGTATCTCCTACAGTTTTCGAAATCCTAAAGATAAGCTTAAAAGGAAAGACTGCGGCATATCTTAGACACTAGCCGAATAATTCGCTATTACTACCGCCAGACATAGGCCAATTTCGAACCAGAAAGTTCTCGTCAGTTTGGAAAAAGCTCCCACAAGTAGTTCAATGCTGGTCGGGACTTTTTCACGAAGAGTAATTGTCTTCGGCATTTCTATTTACGTAATAGTTTAGTCTATTGAGGCAATAGATATATACTTTAATACTCTGTCAATTGACAATATCGTTAAAGAGAAAGAAGCACAAATCAACAGAACGAATCATTGGCCTCTGACCACAACTATAAAACTTAATATGTTATTGCGTTGACCGATTTACAATGCCTGTAATTATTTCAATAATATTACTATGTTCTGTGACATAAATTTTAATAATATGTGTGAAATATATAGAATAGCCACAAAAAATTTATGTAGATTATTTATAGATAATTTTGCGTGTGCACGTATTTTTTTGTTTTGATTATAATTTAGTTCCTGTAAATCGATCATTGTATCTGTTGGGCAATAAAGTGTTAAAATTAAATTAAATTAATTAATTAAAATTAATCACAATATACTTATAGCGAAATTGACTGAAATCGGTGTGCATGGTAGCTTCCTGAGATGGCTTACATCATATATTTATAACAGATCACAACTTGTAACTGTTAGGGGTTATTGTTCTTTGCCTTATGTAGCAACTTCTGGGGTACCCCAAGGTTCACATTTGGGCCCACTGTTATTTTTAATCTATATGAATGACATTCAAAAATGTTTTAAATTTTGTAAATTCTTAATGTATGCTGATGATATCAAAATATTCTCCCACATTAATAACCTAGCTGACTGTTTTTTGTTTCAAAGTGACCTCGATTCATTTTTCAAATATTGCTTAGCCAATAAACTTATTTTAAACCTCGATAAATGCCATTATATATGCTTTACACGTAACAAAAATACATTTAGGTACAACTACAACTTTAATAATGTGGTTTTAAATCAAGTTCAGGAAATAAAAGACTTGGGTGTTATCTTCGATAGAAAACTAACTTTTTCTACGCATATTGATCAAGTTGTGGTAAAGAGTAATAGAATGTTGGGTTTTGTTATTAGAACATGTAGGGATTTTAAAAAAATAAGCTCTTTAAAATCATTATACTATGCATACGTCCATAGTAGGTTAAACTTTGCATCTGTTGTATGGAATCCTCAGTATATGTTTCATAATTCCCGCTTAGAGGCTGTTCAAAATAGATTCTTGAGATACTTAAATTTTAAAGTGAGTGGTGTTTACACATTTGAGAACTCTGCTTTACTGAGACAAAATTTTCATATTGAATCATTACAAAAGAGGAGAAAGTGTGGCGATGTAATATTTTTGTACAAATTGTTGAACAATATGATGGACTCGCCTAATTTAGTAGCTCTTATAAATTTTCGTGTACCTCCTCGCAATCTCAGGGATAACACTTTATTTCATGAGTTATTGTCTCTCCTTTGAGCAGAATGCTTAGAACTTATAACTCTTTTTTTTCTCATATTGATATTTTTTGCGTTTCACTTGCTAGTTATAAAATAGCTTTAAGACAAACAACTGTTTAATCTGTAAGTTATATTTTATTACATTCATATCGATGTACTCAATAATTTTATCGCTTTCTTTAGTTTGTTTGTTTGGTTTAGTTTAGTTTAGTTGTTACTTTTAAGATGTAGTGGACTTTGTTTGGGCTTATAGCCTGTTTTGTCCCATTTTCCATAAATAAATAAATAAATAAATAAATAAAGAAATAAATAAATAAATAAATTAATAAAAATTAAAAATCATCTGTTTAGCATTACAGTTTACAAAAAAAGTGGTTGAGGAACGTATAAATTAATTTTATCCAAACATCGAATAATATAATTGACCTTTTGCATATAACGTAAAGACAATAGCAATTTATGGTATTTACTAATGAATTAGTTTATAAAAGTTCATCATCGTGTGGTTTATTTTTCTACATCACCTATAGTCAATGCCCTTAATTATAAGCAAATTTGACCAATTACAACATTCTATATCCTACCCATTGCAGAAATACTTTTAAATTTGTATCTAAAATAGAAACTGTGAACGACATGGTAGTACAATTTTAAAGTTTAAAATTTACAGAAATAAATCTTTTCTAAAACCGAAAAGAAATTCTTTTTTGCAAAGTATGGAAAAGTTTTCTCAGAATTTTAACGGATCTGTTAGAAAATCCATGAATACATTTGCTCTATTTTATGAAAAAGCGTAAAAGGGGACATACTTTTCTTTACTTCAGGCCATTTTTCTCTAGGGATCCTCTCGTCCTGGAATTCAACTCCAGCGTAAGCAAAAATGAAACGAATGTGCTCCGCTCGCCCTCTGGAATTGAAATATATCAGCTTGTAGTGTGGCGACATGCTATTTTAAACCTGAAACAATAAGAGCTTTAGAACGTGCTGTTTGGATATTATCAAGCGGGGTTGGCACATTTGCTACTTATTCATGTCTACATATTTGTTCATGTATACCTACGAAATGTTTTCTAGAGACAATATTTTACCAAGCTCACAGATCGTATAGCGAGGGTATAAATTAATAATTATTCATAAAAAAAATATAGCTACAGATTGCCTACAGTAAACTGCAGTAAATTTCTTTTTCGTTTTTACACCACTTCGGTGGAAGTGAAGCAATACCTATTTTTTGTTCAAATAGGAACAAAATGAATATTTTAAATTTAGAATTTATGCATTTAGTTCTCTATTTATTAGTTTAATGATCTCTTAATATCATGTATTTTTAAACAATCGTATATGGGTCGTGCAAGTCGGGTTGATCTATAAAAAGGAAACAAACCTTACGACCCCTTTCCTCTACGGGGAAAACACTACATTTCAATAAACAAACCATTACTTATTTTCACATGTTATTATAGAAACCGAAAATATTCAATTTGTTGGTATCATTTTCATAATTAGGCTACATTTTCTACAATAGTTATGTTCCTGTGTTAGGAACGTTGTTCCTAACACATGTGGAAGGTGATACTTTTCCGCAAGCGACTGCAGTTGTCCGAACGACGCGAAGCGGAGTTCGGACAAGCAGTGAGTGCGGAAAAGACACCTTCCACATGTGTTAGGAACAACGTTTTTTCTACGGGCGTGAAGAAAATTGACATAAGAAAAATAAATATTTGCACACAATGCTGTCTAATAATTAGAAGTGTCAAGCATTCCTTTTTCTTTATGTCAAAATCTGAACAGTGACAACATGATTTTTTGGAATTAAGATAATATTATGATCACATTGCAAGTAATACATAGGTATTTATTTTCCGCACTAGTGCGGAAAAGTGCAATTTTCTACACTCAAATGCGTGCAGAAAATTGTAACTTTCCACACGCCCGTAGAAAAATACAATTTCGATAGATCTTCTGCTTTATATGAAGGTAGCCATAACATTTTATGTCACTGTACTAATATATTACAATTATTAATATGAAATAATAAAATCAAATTAATTTTATTACTTTTATTGAAAATAAAACCTAAGTTATATTTTGCATAAAAAGTAGGAAAAGAGCATTTTCTACAAGCGGCTGAGAAAATTAAGTACGCTAAGCTCCTTTAACCAAAAAGTACGAGTATTTTCGTGCCTTGTTTAATTGATGCTTGTTACTCTCATTTCAAATTCGAAATTTTCCATAAAAAAAGATCAAAATCACGATACCAAAATTAAAATATTTAAAATAAAGTAAGTATAAATATGTAAGACATTTTCTTGGAATACCCTGTGTAAATGACCAATATGTTAGAAGAATGCATTGTAAAATGGTAAAGTAGTATTACAAAGCAAATATTTCTATTATCTTCACCTTCTATAACTGCCTATTCTCTTTCTAATATATCTGCATAACTGAGACTCATCAACTTACACATAAATTATGTCTATATGGCATCATGAATCTATGAATTAAAGTAATTTTTCAGACACATTTTAATATCGATTGAGAGATTACCAGATATAAATTCGATAAAGAATTTTAAACCCAGAAGTCGAGGGTTTGAATCCCCATTGCGTAGAACTGTGTTTTATTAAATTGTCCACTCGCATTAAGGCTTGTTCGCAGGAATGGGTTGACAAGTATCTTGGGGCCCGATCTCCCGAACTTATCCTTGTGAATACAATGAAGGAAAGAGATATTATTTTTTTGTTTTTTTTTTTTTTAATTCAGTCGACCGGTTCCCTGGCTCCGATTCTCAGGATGGGATGCTGGTGGTTGCCAGTAGCTATTTCCCGTTTGTGGGGTGTATAACTACTAAGTCCGGCAATCGTGTGTCCTAAGTAGACGTAATGAACCCAATGACAGCCTTCGAGGAGGACTACATTAGACTTATTAGCTTGAATCTGCCTGAGAGGGGGAAATGAGTAGTTCCAATAAATTCGACACTTCCCATTCCCCACAACGGACTCAATATCCCCCGGAGCGTATGGCCCTGGTGTTTCGTCTATCTCATACGAGTACCGTAGAAGCACTCGAAAAGCCACGTCATGTCTATGAATATAGACCGATACTGCATATGCGGGACAAACGGAACAGATGCGCGATTATCTTCGGCGCCCTATGGCAGGCCCTGCAGTTGGCATCAGGGACCTCCAGACACGGCTTCGATATACGAGGGTGTTAAATACATCATTCTGGCAAGCCATAGGTCAATTTTCTATGGTCAAGCCACGGCCTTAGAATTTTTATGTATGGAACTAGTTTTTAAAAATTAATGGAAAACAAGCTCACGAAAATAGGTATTAATAATTTATTTTAACACAATTTATAATGTTCAATTACATGATAAATCAACAGAGAATGCTGAAAAGAACATTTATTTGTCGTGTTATCTGACAACATCGAGTTTGCTTCAACATCTTTATGAGTTTTTATTCGCATTATTTTGCTACAAATATGATTGCTTTTCAATTTATACCTACATAATTACATTAACTAATTAGGTACGCAATTACGCTAATTATTTAGCTTTTCTGCTTTAAGTTAGTTTCAGGTTGAATGTGGTAATTCCAATTCGGCTTAGGAAAAACCAGTTTTGCAACGAGACTTGTGCTAATTTATCCTAGACAATTCCACTTTGATCTGATCTGAAATTGAGTTCTGCCAGGAACATACACACATCCTTTAGAAACGACTTTAATTAATTTTCACTAGAGCACTAGTCTGTGGTGCCTAGGATTTAGATGTCCTGCTAGATTTACACGTAATATGATATAATACAATTGCCTTGTCAACATAATGAAGATACATACTTTCCAGCAAACCTAACTTTTAACGAGGGACACGAGCGATACAGCTATTATTTATCTTTGGTGTGTTTTCCACAGAGTTAATTAGTATCGTGTTACATATTACACAACACGGCAACAATTATTTTCACATGAAAACTCGGAATTGAGTTGTGCCAAATTTGTGCCTGGAAGATTTTCCAATTAAGAGAAATAATTATATGCTACTGAAATTAGCCTTGGAAAAGTTAGTCGCAGTTTCTAGTCGCAGTCCGGTGTACGTACCTAATCCAATTCAACCATCAACAAAATCCGAGCGATTTTTCCTATTCAATTTAAATCAGATTTAAAGATTGTAGTGACAAAATGGAACACCTTGTACACTGTGTCCAGTTTAAGATAAACTATATGGGCATCTCGGAAACCATTAGAAGCACAGAATTTGTTAAATTGGAAAAAATTGGGCAATTTTAGGCCCAAGAAGAATCCAAGGTTACATTTCCAAGAGTTCCTTCTGTTAAGTGGTTATAGGATAAAAACTAAAATTGTGTATTTGCTGCAAATACACAGTCCATAGCTCGTTTATCGTAAAAGATACATTTATCAAATTTCCAGGACAGGGATAGCTGTCAACTATCTAAAGTCTTCTAAACTGGTTTCTAAAAAAATTTAGATGTACTAGATTTTGCGCTAACATGCTCAACCTTTGTTTTTCTTATTGGTGCCATATTGAAATTTCGCATTTCTTAAAACTCGCAGGTCAACCATGTAAAATATGCATATTTTCAAAAATGAAAAAATATTGAACGTGTTTGGACGAATTCCAATTACTAGGACTTTTACTGCTCGACGTAATTCCTCTGCAGTTTCATACGATTTCGCCTTGGTCTTACTACGGTCCTTGGTTTTATACAAGTTGACAATCGTTGCTCAAAATATAAAAAAGGCTTAGAAAACTTCTGATAATACCATTTAATGGGGAGCGGAATGAAGTAATAAAGATGCCCAGTTTTGTTAAATTATCTTTAATAGGCTAAATGGCTAAAGAAAATCAGCTTTTCAGTTTTTTCAGGATAAAACAAAGCGACACTTCTTAACACTTCTCTATAGAGACAACCCTCTAGCCCTCAACATATATGCCACATAGGATAAAGATATAGGTTATATTTTGTCCACAATTCTCGGACGTCACCACTGTTACTTATATAGACTTCCCCTCGTATACGTTGCTGTGTATTACTTATTAAGCTGCCCTGGTAACATTCATGAATGCTCAGTGAAGACATAAAGTCCGTCCCCCCCCTCTAATTTTTGAACCACTGGGTAGATTGTGATGAAATTTGGAATGATAATATATGACTAAATTCTGAATTTTTTGACAATCAATGACAGCTCTGAATGACAAACTGACAGTTGGGCGCGCGATAGGAACATTTTTTTAAATGGAAAGGGGGTCGAGTAATAACTCATTTTGAATCTATTCGGTTCAGTAATTTCCAAATAAAAACCAGTAATATCGATTTCTGTTAAATCATTTTTTTGCATACATATCACAAATTATTGTAAATTATTCAAAGCAAAACAAAAATTAAAAGTAAACAAATAACAATAAACCATCCCTAACTTAAAATAACCTAAATTAAAAAAATATTAAATAATTTAAATTAAACATAGAGGCAGAAACAAATTTAGATAACACGTGTTACTTCAAAAGATGTTGAAAATGACCACCATGAACCTCCTGACACATAAATGTTCCATGGGTAAGTTCTATTATAAAGATTATGTGGTAAAAAGATTATGTTATAAGCTGATATTACTGATTTTTATTTGAAAATTACTGAACCAAATGTTCTCAAATTTGGGTGATGTTTTGAGCATAAAAATAGCTTCAAAATGAGTCCTCACTCGACCCCCATTTCCATTTAAAAAAATGTTCCTAGCGCCCAGCTGTCACTTTGACATTCAGAGTTGTCATTGATGTGTCAAAAAATGCAGAATTTAGTCATATATTATCGTTCCAAATTTCATCACAATTTACCCAGTACTTCCAAAGTTAGAGAGGGGGGGGGGGGGGGACGGACTTTATGTCCTCACTGTATAAAGACCGTATTGTGCCCATGAGTAAGTGCCCGGTGTTAATCAGAAAGCGATCGAGACCAAAGGACCAAGACCTGTGTACCTAATTTGATATTGAAAAAGTGTTGTATTGTATCTCAAAGGCTTGTTAAAGGTTTTCATTGCTGTGTAACAGTCTCATTTATTGTTTGAACTCCTAGAAGCGTATCATTATTTCGAAAATTGTTTAAAACTGAAATATTCAATTGTTTATAACTTTCTTTGAATAGAAATTAAGCCAAAAAGTTAACTAAGAGATAAATTATTAATGAAATCATCAAATATTATAGTTCAATACAGTTTTTTTTAATTTTCCCCGTTACCTATAGCCTATATTAGGTACCCACATTAATAACTTTATTAATTTTAAGATATGTCGAAAACAATTATTTTTTTTTATTTTTAATCTAATGTAGATGCTTGTTTAATATTTCATTATTTAAAAGATGTAGATAACACTATCAAAAAGAAAAATGTATTAAAGACAATAAGTTGAGGTTATATGAACATTCGTTGTAAATCAATGCATATGCACGCAAAGTAGTTGTTTTCGACATATCTTAAAATTAATAAAGTTATTCCTTTGGTTACCTAGGTTACAGGTAAGGAGAAAAATTTAAAACTTTATTGAACCATAATATTTGATAATTTCATTAATAATTTATCTCTTAGTTAACTGTTTGGCTTAATTCCTATATAAAGAAAGATATAAACAGTTAAATAAGCCAATTAATAATATTAAAAATACACTATGAAATATTCAATCTTTAATTATTATAAGGAATTATAATTTTCTTCTGAAACGACGAAAACTTATCACAAAGTATTTGCATTTCTCCGGCTGTACTGCGAAAGTAATCACGAAAATATCAAAGTTTTTCAATAATTTCCAATATAAAGGCGACGGGAAATAAATTGGACTGGTTGATGTTCTATTTCGGCAACAGTTAGAATCGTACGTTACTATTGCGTTACAAAGAAAGGTGAGATCGACCTGGTTCAGTACCTTTGGATGGGTTTGTAAAAATCAATGCTTTCAGCCACGTGTTTCGTCTAAAGATGAACGTGAAACGCATAATATTCTTCACGTCGATGTTTACAAATAAGATTTTTCTTGGGTATAGGTTTTCCACTTTATTTTCGGAATGACAACTCATCAAATTTCAAGTCACGTTGTAATGTTTCATATAATAGATGATTTGCTGGCAGATAATACGTATATTTTCTTCTATCACGTTGCAGCGGAAATATAGGGTGCAAAAAACTGATATATTAGACTTCGTCGTCTAATTAGTTATTAACAAAAAGAGCGTACTACCGGAGACTGCCAATGCTCAATGAAACAAAACTCTATTTTTCGTAAACTATTATATTCATTTTCAAGATTCAAAAAATGTAAACCAATTTATACGAGTACATATGAATATAAAACAATCGCGCAGGGCCCCATCATTTAACAGTTATTGTATGATATTGACATGATAAATATAACATTTATTATTATATTTATTTTATACTGAATTGTAACTATGTATATGGATTATTTATACTGAACTGTGGATATGGTAGTTTTGTAGTAACAAAATTAATTGAAAAAATCATATTTCGACGAAAACAATTTTTTATATTTTTCGTCTCGATATTCGAACTAAAAAATGTTCAATACAATAACAGGTTGTAGAAACTAGTTCTAATACTTGTCAGATGGCAAACATATAGCAAATAACTACGAATAACAAATAACTAGCCAGGAGAATAGCTGTTTTGGCTTGATTTGTTTTAGTCCTTATTTAATTAATACAAGGCGTTTGCAGATGGAGGATGATCTTAATGACGTCCATACTATTTGTAGTTATTTGCTATATGTATGCCATCTGACAAGTAGTAGAACTAGTTTCTACAACCTGTTATTTTATTGGATTTTTACCATCCCATTAACGGTTGGTTTTGATTGTATTGCGAAAACCAAAAGGTGGCGCCATTAGGACTATTAGGACATTAGAGCTCAGGTCTTCGCATTCGTGGGTATGCTCACTTATATTGCACTGATAAGACCATAAAAAGGTCGAAACCGGTCTGCAATTAGTGGTAACTAACTATCTATAATCTGTGGGGGCATCCTACGATGTGTGATCTGAGTATTACCTAGTAGTTTTCGTTGCAATCCGATTCCTTGTATTTTTTATTCTAACTGTGTTTAGACCAAAATACGGCAAATCTTGCTTTGTAATTCAGCGTTCGGCGCGGCATATAGTCAGGAAAATAACTGTTTTGGCTTGATTTGTTTTAGTCCTTATTTAATATAAGGCGTTTGCAGATGGAGGATTATCTTAATGACGTCCATACTATTCGTAGTTATTTGCTATAAAAAATGTTCCTTTATAATGCGATCAATTAAAAAATAATATACAATACACGGACGAAAAATGAAACATTTTGGACTCATTGCATTAAGTCCAGCAAATCATCCCAAATATTTAAATTTTCGTTCTTAAACATTACTGTTAAGCACATATACTATTTAAAAAAAAATTTTTAATTTAGTTATACAGTTTTTGTTCATTTCGTAAGATACCTTTACTTACTAGTAGTTTTTATTTTCTGTTTTACAACACACCGTTAAAAGTATGTTACTTATATCTTAGTATGGTACATAGTGAATTTATTAATGCAGCTACAAATAATTTAACTATCATAGTACTGAAACTTATACCTATTCATCACAAATATATGTTCGCCAAAAGGCGAGTGTCCCCTGTGTAACTTATTTGTGGGACAGTTTCATGATGAATATAATCAATGCAACTATTAAACAAATTTAATAAATCTTATCGGTATTTTTAATTTAACAGAAATTAAATATTTAATTATAATGAAAAAATTACTCAACTTAACTAGGTGTTGTTTTATTCATACATACGTAAGTTAATTAAAATACAAATTTGATATTTGCAAATATTTGTTTTATTTTAATATTTATCAAATTGATATTTGAAACCCAAAGAATGCCTAACCGACGAAGAACCAGATTAGAAGTGTCACGCATTGAACCATCTAACAAAATCAAGATCTATGTAATAATTAGGAAGTATGTTACATTATACTATATCCCTAACTACAATGGATTATATTTTTACAATTTAAAACAAGAACGTAGCTATTGAGTTAAAAATAAAGTTTCGTTCCACTTTAATGACATTTTTCTCTTCGGATGAATAATAAAACTTTTGTTCTTCGGAGAAGTCTTTATTTCAGTCATTACAGAATCTATTAGTCAACAAGAATCCCCGCAGACCTTGGTTACTACGGCTTTCAATGTAATTTATTTTGTCACTCAGATATAAACGGATTGCTGAATCCCTGTTTTTCTGTTGAGTTGAAGTATTTCACTTAATTATAAGTTGGATTAAATTTAAATCTATTAAAGGACGTCGAAAACTTATGCAAAAACTTTAAATACTAGTTGAATATAAATAATAAAAATGGATTCTTGTGTTTTAGTTTTATTCGCATGGTTTAATAAAAGCTGAAGTTGACCTTTTGTGGAAGAAAGGTTATAACTTTGCTATTGGGTTTAAAATGTCACCATATGCACAAGAGCTAAAAAAAAATATATTAAAATCAGTGTTTCTAGTAAAATGCCAGTGAAGCACTAATATGGGTGGCCCAAGATAATGTGACACATTTTAAAGGCTTATAACTTCAAGGCAAAATAAGATAGCGACGAGCGGTTTTCACTGGTGTTCTTATTTTACAAAAAGTTTTTTTTGTCATTGGTACTAGTTTGTTTTAGTTCAACAGGTGCTTGAAAAAACAGGTTCTACAGGTTCCATTTTCTAAATGGAACACCCTGTAGATTATATTACCATTCAATAGAGACACTTTTCCTCTTTTCAAAAATGTATACGAGCCCTAACAACTAAATGTTGGGACAAGGTATTATTTTGGATATAATACAATGGCTCATCAAAACTGCTGAATTATTTTGTTTATTTTTTTCAATACAAACATAACAATATATCCTAGACTATTTGAACACATTTTCGTGCCATGGTGAAGCAATCGGTAGTAATCATAGCGTATTTAGTCATTGGAAGACCAAATTGGCTGACACCTAAATGTTGGGACAAGCACAAATCTCACATTTAAAATGTTTAAAAAACGCTATATAAACATCAAAAAAACGTTTTATTTATTCATTGACAGTTTGTAAGTGATGTAAATAGTTATAAGTAGTAGTATCTGTTGAAATATTTAAATTTTGTTAATTTAAATCGGAATAATGGGTCGTGGAAAAGCTACCAAACAGAAATTACGTGAAATTATCATTCACCAATACAATGCGGGCAAGACAATGCGTAAAATTTCTAGAATTTACCTATTCCAAAGACCACAGTCTATAATATAGTGAAAAAATATGGTGAGTCTGCCAATGTGGATGTTCGAGGTAAAAGTTCGGGGAGACCAAAAGTTGTTTCACAAAGAGATTTACGAAATTTAGTTAAATTATGCAAATCAACGAGAAGAAGTACCGTTCAAGACATAACTGCTCAATGGAACAGGGCAAGTGGATTAAATATATCTAGAGAATGTTGCCGAAAATACATTCATAAATTGCGGTTTGGGATTTTACAAGGTAAGTTCAGTTTTGTATGGTTCATCCATTAGCAAAAAATTTATCCAAATTCGTATTTAGGCCGAAGAAAAACCGCTATTGACACAGATTCAAAATAAGAACCGTTACAATTGGGCAAAAATCTAAACTTCTGTGGACAGAAAATGACTGGAATAAAATAATATTTAGTGATGAGAAGAAATTTGATGTTTGCGTTGGAGATCACCGTAAACGGATAATACGAAATAAAGCAGAAGCTCTTCATAAAGACTACTTAAAAAGGGTTGTGAAGTTTCCAAAGGGAATTATGATTTGGGGCTGCATGTCGGCAAGGGGCTTATGCATTTTAAAATTTATAGATGGTACTGTAAATACTTAAAAATAACAACAGATACTTCAGACCTCACTTTTACCTAGCGCGCAAAATTGTTTCCTAATGAGGATTTCATCTTCCAGCAAGATGGAGCATCATGTCATTCGGCAAAATCTACCAAAAAATGGTTTGGTGATAATAATATAAAGGTTTTATCTCATCCAGCCAGCACTCCGGATCTAAATGTAATGACTGTGTGGCATAAAATGAAGCAGTATTTAAGAAACCATCCTCAACGCACTATTTCTGATTTGCGGACAAAACTAGAAGAGATTTGTGATAATTTTTCTCCTCAAATGTGTCAGTCCTTGGTTAATACAATGCCTGCAACAGTTCAATCAGTCGTTAAAGCTAAGGGCGATGTGACCCTGTATTAAATTAAAGTTGCTTCTTGTTTGTCCCAACATTTAGTTGTCAGCAAATTTGACCTTCCAATGACAAACTACGCTATGATTAATGCCTATTCCTTTACCATGGCACGAAAATATTTTCAAATAGTCTAGAATATATTGTTATGTTTGTATTTAAAAAAATAAATAAAATAATTCAGTCGTTTTGATAAGCCATTGTATTATTTCCAAAATATTATCCTGTCCCAACATTTAGTTGTTAGGGCTCGTAGTTTGATAGAGTTATACCAAAAAATAAAGGAGTTATTTCAATTTACACACCAGTCCTTTTCAGTAGACCATAATTTTTTTTGGAAGATGGCATTTTATTTTTTTTACATTGTCAGTACAGAATAACGAAATTATCAAAGGATAGGTAGAGCCAGACCAATAGAATGGCTTGCACATTCTCTCGAACTAACAGTACCTGATTTTTTCATATGGGGTTACCTCAAAGGTCGTTGTTACAGTACTGTTGTACAAAATATAAAACAACTAAAACATAACTTAACTAATGTTTTTCAGACCATAACACCGGAAATGTTAGAACTTGCTTTCGACAATATGCAGTTTAGATTGCAAAATTGTATTGAAAAAAACGGTGGGCACATTAGCAGTTTAACTTGAAACATTAAAGATGTACAATACATGTGTGTGCATATTAAAACTGAATTCTTCTTAATTGATGTTTTTGTTTCAATAACTTGGTAATTTATGCTGTAATGTAATTTGTATAAATTTGTATTAAATTAATTCCTTTCTTAACAATAGCTTTATAGGAGGCATACCCTTATTTTGTACTGACAATGTAAATAAAATGCGATCTTCCAAAAAATTGATGGTCTACTGAAAAGGGCTGGTGTGTAAATTGAAATAACTCCTTTATGTTTTGGTATAACTATCAAACTATACATTTTTGAAAAGAGGAAAAGTGTCTATCGAATAGTAATATAATCTATGGGGTGTTCCATTTAAAAAATGATGACAATTTAGAATTAAAAAGTGGCAATTTTTTTCAAGCACCTGTAGAACTAAAACAAACTACTGCCAATTACAAAAGAAAACTTTTTGTAATATTAAGAGCACGAGTGAAAACCGCTCGTCGCTATCTCATTTTGCGTTGAAGTTGTAAGCCTTTGAAATCTGTCACATTACCTTGGGACACCCTGTTACACACGCCATAACCGATGAAACAAAAACTAGCAAACCATATATATTTTAAGTTTATTGTCGAAAATTGCTGAAATGTGATTTTGGAATATGAAGAAAATTCATAACCATGGACTATATGGACTTAGTTAACGTATGTTAAATTAATTGATCTACGTTTAATTTTATAAAATAGAATTACCTACCTATATTACGCTGAATATTTATGTGAATAGAAATTTCTAATGCCTATGAACTACAATTCCACTATTGCCAAAACATCCACGGCATTAAATAAAAATAACAGGGAAGTTCTTTGTGTGCTAACCATGAAGGAGTAAACTTTTAGTCCTCTAAGTATTTGCTGGGCGCTAAGAATAAATAGAACCTTTTCTAAATTTTTAAATGGACGATCAGCAAAACTCAGTGAAAGTAAATGTGAAGTAGAATTAGAATAAATGTTTGTAATAAAAAAAGAAAAAATCTGTTTAAGAGAATTCTATTTAACAGATTTATCTTAAAGGTGTTATTTAAAAAAATGCGAAATATACTTGTCAAGTATCGGGTAGGTGGCTCAGATTTAGTATTTCGATCACTCAACCCAGAGGTTGTGGCTTGGTTGGCCTGCAGCCTAGGATGGGAAAAATATCAGCTTGATGTTAATGCGAGAGATTAACATCGGTTAATGTTCTGACCTCTAACTAATGAGGTTTTTCCAGGTGGTGACCTCATTCTAACAATGAATCTTCCAGGGTAAGGATCTACCAACTTAAGTGGCTCTTGAAGCGCAAGAGCTTTTTACCGAATAATAATAATATACCGCCCCTGCCCACACAAGTTTGAGACTTGTGTCTCCGGGATAATCATTATGATTAGAAACAGGGGTTCAGATATTATCAATATTATGAAATTATGTATGTATGTATGTATGAAATTACAGTGAATATGAAGAACGTCTTCATTTATCTTAGGAATCTAATACTCTACTTGTTTCGTAATATTTCGGGAAACTTGGATATAAAAAATGTATTTCTAATTGTCTCGGTACAATATTGGTACAGAATTAATCAACATCATACTCAGGAGGAAAAAATAAATATTCAAGAGGGATCATGTTAAATATAAACGCTGCTTTGTTTCATGTGTTTCGCAAAAGAGTACCATTAAGTTACTTATGGTATATTTTGCCATACTTAAAATATGTCGCCATTAAAAATATTTGAAGATAAACTAGGGGGCAGTCAAGGATCAGAGCACAGAAGGACTTTTTGACTACTGATCAGTCAGTTCTGAAAATTAGTTTTGTCCAACCCAAAAATATAATTCTGTTGTACAATTTTCTGTTGGTTTTTCGGAAAATGTATCTCTTTCCACTCTTAAAGCACTTCATCTAATAAAAATTTAAAATTATTTTAATATTATGTTTAATATGACTATTTTTTATTTACTCTTCTACTCACTCAAGAAGTATACTTTCTAAATTTTTGTCACAATAATAAAGCAACCTGCATTTTGTTTAATTTATCTAGTACCTTCAGTGTGAGAATTTTCGATTCATGGTTAGCCAAAACTAACTAAAAAATCCTTTGACTGATGCTTTTGACGAAGTTTATTTTCTGTTTCTATGTTTTTAGGGGTACGGTAAAATACTCAAATAAAAGGAATACTTATTTATATAATGCCATACAGATCATACAAATTTTCAAATAATACAAGACCTGAGTAAATGCTTTAAATTGTAATAGTACTTCGGGTTCTGTTTGGTATATCTTTGATATATCTCTTTGGTATATATGGTAGAGCTTTTCTCAAGTCCTGTAGCTCAAATACCCACTATAGTATACAAGTTAATATAGATGTTCTGGCACTCTTAAAAATTGTACGTTCTTAGAACTTTATTCTAAGAAGTTTAAGGTATATCTATTATAAAAATTGTTGTTTAACGCCGGCGGAATAGTACCTAATGAAAAGTAGTTTAAAGATGTTACAATGCCTGTTTAGTGGAATTTAACCAATAGTAACTACTGTTACTAAAAAGCTAACCATCTGATTTTACTTAAACATTATATCTATACTTACTAACATGCCAACCTCTAATTAGATAGTTGAAGTAGTGAATCAAATATTGATAAACCTAAATACTGGTCCTTTGAAATATATCTCTAAGGATAAAGTGGGCATCAGCTGCAGATTCAGTATATACGTTTTATGTCAGCAGTGAAATTCGTCACGTAACGGCCATAAAAATATTCTCGGTTTCTGCGTAAGAAATGATAATAGAATATATTTAATAATATGCTTATTACAAAGATATTACAGCATACGAAGTTTTTGTGTGAAGGTTAAAAGTAGGTATACTTAGTACTTCACTGCGTCTATAACAAATTTCCTTTTCGATAATAATACAATAATAATAAAGAAGTTTTAGTATTCATTTATAAGAAACTTGTTTAGAATTAAGAACCATGGCCGTGTATAAAACTTTTAATTTATCGGTCTATTTTGGTTTTTGTTTTTATAGTGCAAAGTTGTTTTTTCTTTATTAAGTTTTTCTTAATATTACAGGAAAAATAATTTACGTGCATATATAGTAAAGTAGGTAATTAGACAAGTAGTGTAAAATATCTAAATTGGCAGTAGGCTGCAAAATTTCATGTATTTTTTGGTATTCTTCAATTTTAAACAGTGTATTCCAATATTAGTGTATCTCTTTTATTATCAAAGAGAAGTTAAACGTACGTACGTATTGACACGTACAGAAAAACTGCGTTGCAGCCTTCGTCTTGGTCTTATTGCACGAATACCGATATACATAAATATCAGAGTAGGTACAACAAAATTTCGGCTACAGCAGATTACGAACTGTATTTCTTTGGTGATGAATGATATTGTAGTTATTTACCATAATTATCTCGGTTTTAAAAAATTCTTGTAATAATCATTGATGTATTATTACAACACTGATAATAACACACTACCACATCGTAGCGTCGTGTATTTTTAGTTTTATCCTAGAAAAAATGTATTTACCAACGTAATAGTTGTGACGTCACATAGTAGCGCCTGAACTAAAGATAATTATTTAACTAATAAGAGTATGCACATTTATTCATGCTGTCAACCAAATTTCTATCTTTGTTACTATGCGCCAGGTGCATAGAATCTGGGTGAAAAATAATGCAACTGAAGAAATTAATTAAACTGGTTTAATCAGCGTCATATTGCATGTCTAGTTATCTTTGTCAGTGACACGCAAATGAGTGAAATGGAAAATGAGAGAACATCTACACTAATTGTTCATCTCGCAGCCAGGTCAGGGATTCGTTTCTCGTGTTACTTTGTTATTTACATTTTGTTTTTGCTGTTATCTGATTGATTGAATCATTTGGAAGCTTCGAGTGTCCCGGTGTTTGAGTGCTTGTATTAATTATATTATAACAATTATCTTGCATTATAAAAGTTACAAAAATATTGTATCAGTGCCAGGCATGGCGTAACCGGTCCTGTGCTCTCGTCCTATCCGAAAGGCAATATCAAATGTTCGTTTGAATAAATCAATTGTGTAGATCTCCGCGTGCGCTGGGTGCATCAGAAATCATCGAAAAAAAAAACAAAACTTGGGAGATAGGGATAAGTGAATTCTCTTATTAGTTTATTCTCTTTGCCTGAACGAGGCAGCATAATATACTATATTACAATTATTTCAAGTAGAACACTCAAGTATAGGTGCAGCAAAAATTTTACTTATTTAAATACGTCACTATTCAAATAAATCAACGTCATTATCACATTTACGTCAGCAACATTTAATTAAGTTTAAATCTTATCAAAACTTGTGTTCTGTGATTCATTCTTGACTCGACTAAGTAACTAAATATATCACATTTATTTACGGATTAATAAATATGAATGTACTCTGTACACTACACATGTAATTTTTAAAAGATGTTATAGGTAAACAAATGGACCAGAGTTCTGGTGGGGGATTCCCAGAGGTTCAGGGGGTAGGAAGCAATTAGGTACGCCTGATGGCAGGTAACCCGTTTGCAATTATCAAACTGATCACGCTCTGGTTTATTATTTAAAAGTGCTGTATATTGGAAATGAAAAGCTATAAACAGATTATACTTTAAAGGGAAAATTAGTGTATCCACATCCTACACTGAGGGAAAAATCTTGCTTAAAACCGCTAATAAGCCATAATTTTTTGAAATTATTAATTATTTGTTTTTGCATAGCTATTATATTTATTATAGATAATTATTTTTTTATTTAAGAGATATTTAAGAGAGTACAGAAGTGGCCTTTACTAAGGTGCAAAATTTGCGTCGATATACAGAGATATTTTGTCTAGACATTTTACGATTAAAAGATAATTTATTATTGACCAATAAACGTCGAACTACGTGTATACGCCTCTGTAGTGACCAAAAGAATTTATGGTACCTTCACCTGATTATTAAAAATAGTAAACCTAACTATGAAACCAAACCTACAAGAATTTTCCAAGTTACACCTTTGACAGCCTATATATTTTCGAAACGAATTATTTTCGATTATACGTTTTCAAATTAGAAAACACTTGATAAAGAAAATGTCTCGCTTAAGATTTTAACAACCCTCTAACTTTGTAGTTGTAACTGATTAGAAAACTTGGTTTAGTTATTTTTAAATCGAATAAATTTAAAACCAATCTTATTTAATGATTAAGAAACACGTTTGGAAGTTTGGATCAATTTAAAAAATGTCGGCCACTAAGCGTTGTTTAATGCAGATTTCTCGTTTTGTATATTTGAAATAAAAGAGTCACGAAAACCTATCCGAAATAAAAAAAACTATATTAAATAAATACTTAGTGCTTTAAGATTATTTACAAAACTAAAGTGGATGCATTTTAAGAAGTTAAATAAACTTTAACAATCCCTTGAGAACTATTTCATTTAAGTAGAATAAAATGTAAAAACGTCATAAGTGTATGTATGTACAGATTATTGAAGGGGGAGGATTGGAACCTTTGGTGAGAAGATAACAGTGACGTAGTTTTCTACATAACATCAAAACACTATACTACATTCGACGCGAGTTTCGCCAACCAAGTTGACATCATCTGGAGATGATTAAAATTAAACCTATGCTAATACTGTGTCCTATTTACACCTAAACTATTGCTACGGTTTAGTGAACTGTGATTTATTAACCAATAAAGCGGGTTTACTAACCAATAAGTATTATTTTTACACTTTGCAATATCCAAACTCTCAAATGCATCCAGCTGTCTGGAATTTGTTACATTCCTAATTCGTCTTAAATTGCTAGTATCTATTTTATGGTTGTTCTCAAACCCATGTTGGCCGACACTATACTTATCTGTTCTACCATATTTGAGATGTTCCATATGTTCCTTAATCTACCTTTTGAATTGACCTTCTAGTTTGTCCAACTAGGTACTTATGATTGTAGTCTTTGCAACGAATTTCATAAATCCTCGACTTTTCCTTAGTTTCTATTTTGTCTTTTGGATTGCCTAAAAGTTTGTAACGTACATTTTAAGTTCGTTCTTGCTTCCCAACTTGGCCACGGGAAGTCCACCTGGATCCAATCATCAGCAACAGGTTAAGGGTGAGATTACTGATCTCAAAGAGAAAGAACGAGATTGTAAGAGTGTCACCGAACCTCATAAAAGTTTTTGTAAAGTTAGCCAACTTTAAATTTTCATTGTCACCTTTTTTTTCATTTTTTCTAGTCAACATTACATCATTTTGAAATTATTGTTTAATAGCAACTTCACATTATTCAATTGTAATCCTATTTGCTTATTTGATTATAGTGTATTCAGCTACATTTTATATAGTTATAGTTTTTATAGTATAGTCCTTTTTTGTCTCTTATATCTAAAAATTATCCTGGTGCCCAAATAAATTGTCAACACTCAAAGCAGTCCTACGAATACTACGCCATAGTATCATAAATCTCCCTAAGCTACCGGAGTAATGTCAGTTGTCATGGGTACCCCACATAGACAGACAAATACAGAGAGCCACCGCGTCCTTCTGGACATGTAAGAGACTCTTTGGAAAAATGTGGGGGCTTAATCCGAGAGCCACCTTATGGCTCTATACCTCGGTTATTAGACCCTCCTTTGTATACGCGTCGATTGTATGGTGGCCAGCCGTCCGGCGGGTTACCATCAAGCAACGGCTAAATCAACTACAACGCCTGGCGTGTGTAAGCACGACAGGAGCGATACGCACGGCTCCCACAGAGGCTCTGGAGGCTCTCCTGTCTCTCCCTAAACTGCATATAGTGGTTGAGGGGGAGGCTTATAGGGTCAAGCAGTGGGGGCGGTGGCTAGGTAAAAGCCACGATGGTGGACACACAAGTATTCTTGGGGAACTTGTGGGAGGAGACAGTCTACTGGACGCACCCAGTGACAGGATATCTCCCACTTATGTGTTTCTCAAACCTTACATAGTAGAGATACCGGACAGGGACGCTTGGCTCGAAAATCCTGATGCTCAGTTCTCGAATGGGCTCGTCTGGTTTACGGATGGGTCCAAGACAGACGAGGGCTCAGGGGCGGGAGTCCGGGGCGTGCGCCCGAGGGCGAGACTATCCTTCTCCTTGGGAAAGTATGCCACGGTCTTTCAGGCGGAAGTGTTTGCTATCTCTGCATGTGTTCAGGAAAATCTCAAAAGGAGATATTCTAATCAGCATATCCAGATATGCACCGACAGTCAGGCGGCTTTACGTGCCTTGATCTCCTACAGGATCACCTCCAGGGCGGTCCTAGAGTGTGTTAATGGTCTGACCCAATTGGGACAGAACAACCAGGTAAAATTGACCTGGGTACCGGGTCATCATAATATAACAGGAAATGAGGAGGCCGATGCACTGGCTAAGAGAGGCTCAAGTATACAGTTTACAGGGCCCGAACCAGTGCTGGGGCTTCCGCCTAGTTATGTAGCAAGGTCCATTGGAAACTGGATCAAGGTAAGATCAAAGGAAGAATGGTCAAACGTGACTGGGCTGCGACAAGCCAGGCTCTTAATTGAAGGGCCTTGGTCGAACGCAACTCGATCAATACTTGCGCTAAGTCGTAACAGCATAAGGATTGTCACAGGACTGTTGACAGGTCACGGACATCTTAACAAGCACCTTAACACTATCGGTCTTAGTGACACTAGAAGGTGCAGGTTTTGCGGACACGATGACGAGGACTCCATTCACATCCTCTGTCGCTGTGCCTGCCTCATGGTCAAGAGACACAAACACCTGGGCGCAGCATTTCTTCTGCTTCAGGACATTAGAGAGCTTCCTTTGGAACGGGTGTTGGCCTATGCGCACAGCACGGGTCTCTTCCAATAGCTCCCGACTAGCGGCAGGCACAATGGGTCGAAAGACCTGAGTGCTGCGGGTAACCCCGCCGCTTACCAACAACAACAACAACAATGTCAGTGAACTTAAGCTAGTGGAATTGCACATCCCTAGCTTATCTAAAGTTCATTGCAAGTTGTAGTTTATTTCCCGATGAATAAACCACTGACATACTTATATCTTTAAAAATTCAACCAAAACCACGAGTGAAATTAAATTTACGTTTCCTAATTATTTTATCAATTAAACAAAGAATATCTTGTAGTGCAGAGTAATTATTAGTAAAGATTTCTTAAAACAATATATAAAGCCAAAAATTGGTAAACGGGTAGCTTTTAGTATAGCAATTCCTGATTTCTGATGTTGCAGCGTGTGTCGGGTGGTACGAGGACGCGGGACGGGTGGAAAGAGAAGACGGCACACGGCGCTGCTCTTCCTCTTCAGTCGGTTTCATCAAATCATCAGATCAACTTCAATTCCAACCAACTCTTTCATTGAATAGTTTGTACCGTAAAGACTGACGAAGAACTGGAATTATGTTTAAAGTATGAATTAGCTCAACGGCCAAATTTATTGAAGTTGGTTTTTTGTAACTCTAAAATTGACTGTGCTCAAAGAAGTGACTGTCGTTGACGGGGACTTCTATGTATGGCGATGGTATATAGATACAATTAAGGAACTACCAAAAGTGACAATTTTTCGAATTTCCATATCTCAAACATGAAGGGACGAAAGGATTTAGATTTTTTTATATATGTTCACCAAAATCGAGCACACAATTAAACGCGCAAATTAGACGGTATAATTTCATTACATGCCTACACTAATAAAATTATTTTGGTTGGAAGAATTGGTGTTCGTTCAAACAGTTTTGCAATAAAGCATTATGTTTTATATAAATTTTATATACTTAACATTAACATTAATTTTATGTACTTATGTACATATACAAAAATATATTTGGCCTTGTTATAGGTATTTTTTAAAAAATAGGCGAAGGCGCCAATACCAGTGGTTTATAGATAAATAAAATAGCCCAAATTATTTTAAAATATTGCTATTATTATAGCATTTATAATAATTGCTATTATTATAGAATTTATAATAATAGTATGAATTCATTACACATGATTTTTGAATTCGATAGATTTTTTTTCATTACAGATAAGAAAATGCAATGCTGAAGCATGCCACAACAGACCTTCCATGCTAGTTGAGGAAGAACAGTCGGAGATACAAAAATGCTCCTTAGATGAGGATTATAATACTCAACCAAACGAACCTGGACCATCTAGATTAGCCAACTAAAGTGTTCGAAGTATCGGTTTTTATATGAAAACGTTTTTTATATTGGAAGTTATGAAAATTATAATAAATCTTATAGAAAATAAATTTAGCAATTAAATATGCAGATATGCGATTAGCAGATTTCAAGCAGTTCAACGGAGTTTTCTTTTGTTCTAGGTTAAAACTGGGTTTGCTTTAGGCCAGCAAAATGGTGGCGGATCGAAATATTTGAATCATGGTTCCTTCCTAGCATTTTTGGCACATTTTTGATAATTCATTTGATTGGTTTTGTGATTTACTTTTAAAATACAAATTTTTGGCGGAGCTATTTTTTTTTTCTTATATTACTTCTAAGATGGCGGTCAATGGTGCTGCCCACCATCATGTACAAGCTGCAAAGCTATAAAATTGTATTTACTTACCCATAAGGTACCTTCAAACAAATTTTTAGTTTTATATTCTGTTTTTAGTTTGAATAAGCGAATTACCCTGTACTATTGCTATATACAGATGTAATCAGTACATCTGGCGTACTGACTACCAAATACGCATACATATCCCTGTAACGTTTTTAGTTTTAAATATGTATACTAACTGTACATTTATTTAGATATATCACCCTCAAGAGTGTTTAGGTATCGCGTCTCCCGTTATTTGACTAAATAGGCATAAAGCAACGCGATGCTCTTAAATAAGGTATAATATGTAGAGAGAGCTATAGTAAAACATTCTTTTGACTCATTATTTTAGGCTACAAACTATCGATCCGTTGGAAAGTTTTCTCCAAATTATCCCACTGCTTTGCTTGATTACAATTTTGCTGTTTACCGCATAATATTACAATAAATTCTAGAGGGATATACTTATAAATTCAAAGTTTAACACAACTTTCTCACGATTTTCAATGATTAACATGTATTAAATTATTACCGGGCTGAATCAACCCCTTAAGAGAAGTTTGGATAGTAATGAAAATGTGTTTCTTTTAAAAATAGAATATTACTTGGTATACGTTGCTGAAATATATATTTTTTAATGTAAAATGGTAAGACTGTTACTACGGTAGAAACAATAAACCATTTACACACAGAAAAAACAGATAAATGTTGACATAAAAATAAAAACCACCACCTCTTTCCACCAGTTGTTTGTGTTTTTTGTTAATCTACATTCTTCGTAGTTTGTGAGATACTTAACAGCTGTCAAAACTTAATTAATATTTTTTATTTTTGTATAAATATTAGATATTCAGCTGCTTTTTAGCTGTAAAATGTATCTTTAGACTGATAGTTTTACCGAAAAAGTTATTTATTCCTTTATTTATTCCTATAGCTCTTAGTATAGCCAAAATTAAGTTACATATATCTGTCCTACATACTCACAAACATTGTTATTTTAATATTGAATAAATTTATGTTCAGATACATAAAATTGTCGTGAAATTGGCAATCAATTAATGAAGACATTGCAGAATTAGAAAGAACTCTAATGTTTCAAGTTTTTGGTAAATTGTCACTACATTTTGATTTAAAGAATTAGTAGCAACTCTGAGCATGCCTGATTTTGTTTATTCCTTGTGAAAAGAAACGTCATATAAAAATTATTTACAAAATATTTATTTGAAATTTATTATTTATTTATTTAATTTGATTCAATTTGAAAAATAAAAAAAATAATTTATTGCATATAAAACTCATAAAATTAAGTTTTTATATGAACGAAATATGATATTTATCAAAGAATTAGACATTTTTTTCTTGTCCAACACTTGAAAAATCCACTTTAGTTACTTTTAATATCTGCAAATCATCAAGACAAGGTGAACTTAAGTAAGTCACGCAGTATATGCACAGTAAAAACTTAATACACGAAAGCTTCAATTTTCCTTGTAGGGGCACCAAATGATTAAATTTTGGTATAACTTATCTTGTTCAACTTTACCTACATGTAATTAACTTCATATCTGTTAGTAGTGGTGAGAAAAAGACCGTAGCGCCCTCTTTGGGTCTTTGCTACTATCCGTCTGACAATTAATTGTTGTCAAATTGATATACAGATAGCGACCTGCTTTTCCGCGGGTGCCATTACAGCAGTGACCTCTATTGTCTTTGAGGAAGACCATCCTACTTTTTTATTTGAAGGAGATGCCGAAATCAAGTACTCCACGGCACATTGCCCGTGGAGTAGTTGTTTTCGGCATCTCTTTCAAATAACTTTATATCTGTTATGATTGAGGGTACTTGTATTAATAGCAGATTTTAATCAGCCTGTATTGTGCCATCACAACTTGATACTTGCCAAAATTGTGATAAAATATAATTTGTAAATGCAGGTTACATTGATGAAAAATCCGTAACTGTACGCCCCAGGAAACTACAGTGTACCATGAATTGACTGACATTCCCGCAGAAAACAGAAATACAAGTAATTAATACATAAGCCAAGGCATATATTGAGACAAAAAACGTAGGGCAGCACAAATGTACCCATTCTGTGAGTTACGACGCAGAATGGGGGTATCTACATTTTACCAAATAGCTACATTTTAATAATTTAACTAATAATCAATTAAAGTTCCGAATTAGATTCTGATGCAAAATGTATCCGAATGTCGATGTATCAAAATAAAAAAATCTATATAGAAAAAAGAAAAATCCAAAAAGGTATTACCTTAAAAAAATCAAAATCAATTTGACTACATGCTGTCCGCTTGCAAATACGAATAGTCCCTCAACCATTTTGTTTACATACAGCATAACACTGGGTGTAATAAACTGTGTCATAATAAAAGGGTCTTTTCCGAGATCTGCGATTGATTCAATGACTTTTTTCGCTCCTACAAGCCAAATTATCGTAAGTTCGAAAAAAACACACCGAAATAAATAAACTAGTGTTAAGAGTCCATTCACTAGGTCGAAATAAGCCCTAAATCGGCGTTCGTCTCGTGTCTAATTATAAGAAAACTATAAAAGATAGCGACTTTTAGTAAAAAAGTATTGAAAGATAAAACTTTAATCTAAGTCCCTATAGTAGTAATTTTTGGTATTTCTTTTTATTTTTAAAATTCCAGCCAGACAATCTTGTACTAAAATAGCGTATTTTCAAAAATTATTTTCTCTAAAATACATATATTAAACAAAAATTTGCTACTATAGGGATCTAGTTTATCTTTTGATCTTTCCGGTGATATATAATTTATAACATTAAAAAGAAATTTTGTTGCAATTATAAGACAAATCCGGTACCCTTGCAATGAGGGCTAACTTTATTTCCATGTGCCTTTTTACTTCGGCTTTACGTGTACCTCCGAAATCTTAATAATTCGATAGTTGGAATATATAAGTCTCCACCCATCGGCCACCCATCCTCTCAATCCGGCCCAACATTCATGCCTGTCAAATCTACAGAGAATGGACCCTTAAAGGAACAAATAAATTACCAAGAATTACTTCTATTCTCCTATCAAACATTAAGTAACTGTATTTATTATATATTTGGTAAACGAAATACTATTATGGTATTTTTTAAAGAAATAAAACAGTGTGATCATTTTAATATAATTAAGCGGGTAGGTAGGTCTTAAGAAAATAATAATTCTAAGTTACACAAATAAACATAAAGCAGATACACAAAACGGCCGATCAGCTACCAACCTAAATATCGAATGTATATTTGCCTTATCTTAGATCATTTGAACAACCCGTGGACATAGGACTATACCATAACATTTCGTTCATATAAACGAACCTGCATGAATGCGTCATTTTAAAGAACGACCTGGTGTGATCCAGACCTCTAAAAAATTAATCCCACCATTAATCGTGACCACGTTCCGTACGAGTTAATTGTTAATTCTGCCCTGCTCTTCGTTTAAATTCGAGTGAATATAAAACATACTATCTGCCCTCTGACGCAAGTGTTATCTGCGGCAATAATTTGAAAAATTCACAGATATCGCAATTCTTGCAACCATGCGGAGTGCATTAATAATGAATTAAGGAAATTTGGAACTATACCAAGCTTGCAAAAGTTACCTTCCAATTTGAGAACTTACCATTTGCGACTTACAAACTTTGCCACCTTGTATATCACATTCACATGAGAGCTCAGATTCTCAGACTTGCAATTTGCAATATATGAATACGAATGCCAAACTATGCGGCCACGTCGCCCGCTATTCTCGGTCCCCCACTACCTAACCATGTCGGTGTGACATGCTCATTGCGTTACAGTTACATGTTTCATCGAAACAGTCCCATATACGAACCTTCGCGATCCTATAAGCATTTTCAATGCTAATAAATATAAATAGAAAAGTATCAGTTCAGTTATGCTTCAAAATATTGTTTTAATCATTTTCGAATCATTCAACTCTTTATGCATAGTTTCTCACCATCTACATTGATACTTTTTGATGAACGAACTGCAGTTAATAAATTCATTATCTATTATATTTGCTATTAATACTATTCATTCATATATGAGCTGGGAAAATGGAATATTAACCGATAAATGGCAAAGTGACTTCCCAATATCAGTAACTATTCTATAGAGAAAATTAATGTCTAAATCCACCTGGTCCTGTCTATCAGGTAATTCAACGTATCGGTTATTATATTACATCGACATCGATTAACAAACATCGGCATGTCAATGAGACAATGATGTAATAGGTGACAAAGTAAAGACTCTTATTCATCCATGAAATGTGTTTATTTTACAGAATTTAAAATTTCTTGTACCTACTTTAAATTATAAACATGTTAAAGTAAGTACCACCACTATTATTGAAAATTGTGGTTTTATAAAGAGGTAATGTAGAAGCTTCTGAGACCCATATTACCAGTCATACATACTCGTATAGGGGCAAGAGGACGAACGAAACAAAGTACAACGTTTTATTTTGTCTAAGCTTAACATAAATAAAAACAACCGCATGTATTATAAACCGTTTAAATTTCTGGTAATTAAGTCTCTTAAAGAGAGACGATTTTAAATGGTTAAAAAACTTGGTTTTTGGTTTGTATAAAAATTAGTAATAGTATACATAGTATAAGACTTTGTAGTTTGTTAGTATCATTTGGGAGTGTATCCTGTAGGTACTTGTTTTTTCTGAATATATAAATAAATGTTCTTTTTGTTCGTTAATGTTTGAAAGCCAGTGAAATTGCTTCAGACAGGTGAATATATCAATAGTGTGGTACTTAATTTTTAGTCAAAAGTGCAACGATGCCTTTTCGTTGAAATGTCAGAATTCAGATTAGAAAAGTTAGATAAGCTGGGCTAAATTGAACGGTATGTTTCGCTATACAGGAATCTTGTAAAAATAACAGCTACTAGGGACGTTACATAGTGAAATTAATATAAATTTTACTGTAACCGAACGATATTAAAACACTTTTCCAATTTCCGTTTTTTAAATTCCCGAATTGAAAGAGCTGAAAATATCTATTTATGCGTAATGTAAAGTGAGTTATTAAAGTGCAAAAAGTGAAATGTGTTTACGCGTCACGACATGGAAATTGATTAGCTGAAGTAAACAACCACGCCAAAAGCTATAAAAATACGTTTTGTATGTATTATATATCATATTTTTTCTAAGATCGTAATTCATTGAACGAGAAATGTTAAAATTATTTGAAACATTTACGTCAGAAAGATTCTTAGATTAGAATTAGATTCTGAATGTTTTAAGAAAATATGTATAACTCTTTTTACAGATTTTACAAATATCGAACAATAACATTGCCTACCATATATTAAAACAAATGATTTTTTTTTTCTAAAAACAATTTACAGTATAGTATCCGTCAAAATAAAGTACTTTTTATAAAAAAAATGTATGTAGGCATGATTTCTCTACTTGAATATTTTATGATTGAATATGAATCTACACTGAAAGAACAGTTTATTAATAATTAATGATATTGATTGACACCTAACAAAGGCTTTATTGGATAATGGCGTAATAAATTTTTGTTTATGAGAAAAAAATAATTTATTAAATCTTTTCAAATATACCTTATTACCGTCAAGTAAGGGATTATTGATAATCAATATATCTTTTATTTTCTATTAATAACGATCGTTTTTAATAAATATTATTATGAGTAAATGTAGCATTACTTATTTATTATGAATATTTCAGTTATTTATTATAAATAAAGCATACTAATTACAATTTCGACTTTATTAGAATATAAAGAACAATGTTTATAATAAATATTTGTTTTAATTTTAAAAAATAAAAGTTATTTATAATGAATAGTGTCTTATTTATCACATCCAGTAATTATTTTACGTTTATTTAGTATAGTTATAGTCCAGATCTATTTTTTATGTCACAGCAATCAACACTGAACAGGTAATAATTCTAAACATTTTTAATAAATCACACAATCGGTAGTTTTCCAAAGTTACGTTTTCAAAGGTATATAAGTTTTGACGTCCCTACCTTGTGCACCATACACATATGGGTCATATAGATATACCGTACAGCACAGTGCAGCGTCTATCGTCTCATCTCAAGTATCAAGTAAAGTAACGTACACTCACATTAACGAAAACGAAGCACTCGCGCCGCACCCAAATAATAGGTAAATGAAATGAAAATAATGAAATGAAATAAAGTCACCCAATCCAAGGTAAATAGAAAAACATGTCTGCTACTCACTGTCAACAATGCCAACCTAGCCTACACTGCCAACTGCACAATTTTGTAATGACACAATAAAATATCTATTAATTAAAAAACTACTTCAGGATTTTTAACAAAAAAATGGATTACTTCATAATAAATAAATTAGAGTAAATTAGAAACAAACATATATTAATTTTTAGTCTGGATTATTCAATATTAATAAAATCCAAATTAATAGTAAATATATTTTTTGGGAATACCACCAAATAAAGAATTTATTAAGATGAAACATTTCTCATTAACTATTAACATTTTTACACCAAACAAAGTATTTGTTTTTAATAAGTAAAATATATTTAGAAGAATATTTATAGTAAAAAATATTGTTTAACCTAAAATATGTATTATTTATTTTAAATAAATGACATCCAAATAAACAATTGTTAACTATAAACCGCGTCTTTTCTTTCAGTGTACTATGAATATTTCATATTATTAACTATCCACATATGGAATATTTGAAACATATATTCCCAACATAGAAACTAAGCTACAGACCAATTAAGAGACCATATTACTTTTTTATTTGAAATTTTTCTACTATTTCACTCAAAATTATACGCTACAGTAGTTTTAAAAGATAGCTCGAATATTCAAATACGCATTAAATCGAGCTATATTTTTGGTTGGTTATATTAAGAAACCATCGTGCATAATTTAATTATTTTTACCGCAATATTTAAATAATTTCTAGTTTTAAGTTAAGTGATAACTATACACTGGCTGTTCTCAAAGTTGAGACTTTTATTTTTACTGGGGTGTAGAACTCGTCAATATAAGTCAGTGTGCCAAATTGTCCTATGGGAAGCAACGAGAACGGCATACGAGAAGATCTGTATCACCAAAAATAGCAGACATTGAGGAAGAAATTTTAGAAACTATTGAAAACGATCTAACAACAAGCAGTAGGTCCATAATAAATTAAGTTCGAATGTCTCACAGTCAAGTACGGAAAACGATACAACGTGTTCAATTTTATCCATACCATTATCAAAGGGTACAAGCTTTATAACCTCAAGATCGTCCCGCAAGAGTTGAATCTTGAAATTTTCACAAGTTCCTAGTTTTTCCTGGTAACTTGAACGTAACGTTTGATATATATGCACAAAACCTAAGCGCTTCAATACTACAAAAAAAGTTACATAAACTTAAAACTTCTAAAATTATGCATTATAAAGGGTTTTTCAATAGGAACGCTCGATGTTTGGCAACAGCGTATGACGAAGTCGGTAGTCAAACAGGTTGTATCTTTGACGGACGTATTCAGTTAGTCTTTACATTTCATTATTTAACGCTATACGATTCAACAACGCCTCGAAATGGTTAAAACTTATTATCAAAATCAATGTTCTATTCGGCAAACGTTTTGTTCACTTCGGCCAATTTATGGTTTCGATGGTCGTCCTTCAGAGTCCACAAATCGCCATAAATAAATTGGAAGCAACCGGGTCGCTGTTAGATCAGACAACGCCTGTACGTCAACGAATCGTAAGATCCGTTGAAAATATTGCTGCAGTCCGGGAAAGTGTGCGTCACAGTCCATAACAATCCATTCCACGTCGTGCTCAAGAACTTGGCCTTTCTTCGACGTCAGTTTGGCGAATCTTGCATAAGGACTTAGGGTTTCACCCTTATAAAGCGCAATTAACCCAAGAACTAAAGCCCAACGTTCATAGACAGCCGCTTGCATTCGCTGAGTGGGCGCTAGAGCAGTTGGAGGTTGATCCTAATTTTGGACGAAAAATAATCATGCGATTTAACGCCACTGGATTTTTTTCTCTGGGGCTTTGTGAAATCTCGTGTCTATGCAGACAAACCACAGACGGTTGCCGCCTTAAAGGCCAACATCAGACGCGTCATTGGTGAAATTGAGCCACTTCTATGCGATAACGTCATCGAAAATTGATCTCCAGGATTCGAGTCACCAGGCGAAGCCGCGGCGGACATTTAGTTGATATAATTTTTAAAACATAATGTGCTCACATATGTTTTAAAATAAAAATAAAAACATGTCAGTTTAACTTATACAATTTGTTTTATTACATTACAAAGATCGAGCGTTCCTATTGAAAAACCCTTTACAAGCCAAGTAGTGTGCCTACACTTAAAGTGAGTACTTAAAAATTGACAAATTTAAAAGATGCTTAAAAACAGCTTTATTAAGTTGAACAATGTGATATCAGCCATTAAAACAATAGGAATCATCAAATAGAATTTGCATTTTTTTCCTTATTGTACAGAAGAGTGAATTTCTAAGTACATAATAAATAATTAAAAAGCTGTAATAGACATGGTGTCTAAAGCAATATACAACGCGTGACAGTTCCCTTTAAAAAAATAAAATTTTAAAATCTTGAGATCTTAAGAAGTTAAGAAATCTTAAGAGTTAAATTAGCACATGAGGAGCCATAATTCGGTGTATTAATTAATATTTTAATTATATAAGTCAAGCGTGTCAAAATTAACATAACGTGATAACAATAGAAAACTTTTTACTCAAAATACAAGAATTAGTAGTATAATCTTCAAGTCTGCTGCAAATTTAATAAATAAACTCAATTCTTTTAAAGCAGTTAATTATATCGGATTTCTCATCCCGCACGTGTGGTACCTATGTGGAATTAATATTGAGTTTCATTGTTTGATTGAATATTACTTTCCTGAGGCCAGCTAGGATCAATATTGTAAATGGAAACAATAGCTAAATTCTGTTAAATAGCTGATGTGCTTGTGTAAATAATTCGTTTTAGCCATTACAGTTTGGTCTAAATATTTGTCACATATTTAACCAAATTGAATACCATATCCTATTTTAATAGGTATATACCTACATAATATATGGATTGTATTTTAATTAATTTAGAATATAACACCTGCATGGGCTCTCATCAGAATACTACACGTGCTAATAAAATATATTTTAATTAAGAAACTAGAAATGGGAGAAAATCGCTATCGCGATTTTCTTTCCCTGATCTAGCCCTGCCAGGGGTCCAGGCCCGCGGCCTGGGGTCATCCTTCGGGTGACAAAAGCATCCAGAATAATGTTATTTTTAGGAAAATACATATTAAAGAAATTTTGTATCTGGAATGATGATGTAATTATGCTAAACGATTTTTCTTAATATTTTGACGAATTGTAAGGGAACTCTATTCTTGATGGTAAAACATCATAACTTTTTAAGTAGTGAAAGTAGCATTTATTTTTCAGGAAACATTATTATCAATTTTATCAATGGGACCAAAAATATTGTAGATATTTAGTTTTGTAAGCTAAAATTATGAATTTAACAGACTGCCAAAGTGAACGAATTAATTCCAAACTTTACCTGCAGAAAGAATAAAAACTACTGACAATGAAACAGAATAACTAAACACTAATACTAATAAATAATTTCCCCTCGCGATCCCCTCCGGTCGCCCGCGGGGATCGCGGAGCGATCCCCCCTTTGAGGAGATAGCTTTAAAACTTTGTGGATTCGGCGACGAAATTTAGAGCGAGACAGAATCGACGCGTTTTAATATATATGGATTAAGTCCACTCTAATAATATTTTTTTAATCAGCCTATATATTAATATTGTGCCGAAAGCCCTTTCGAGACCCAGAGTGAATTGCCGCGAAGCATCGAGAACGATGCTCAGTATGTACGACAAAGATCTTCCCGGCCGCCAATCGACGTGTCTAGTGTGTTCGAGATGCAACGGTCCCTTTCTCGAACAGGCACGAGTCATCTTCAGGCAGTTAGTTGTAGATATCTTCGTCTGTCTAAATAAATACTTATGAATATAAATGCGTGGAATAAAATAAATATTTGTAGTGTGACTATCTGTAAATCGATTGACTCTTGTTACATTTAGTGTTTAATAAATAGTGACTGTAAAACAATTGTGACTTTATTATTTATCTGCATTTAAAGAACCCCGTTTTGAAACTAAGAACGTAACAATATAATGGTGTATAATTTTTATTTGCGAATATAAGACTTTATATTAAATAACCATGTTAGGGTACAATCCTGTACATTTTGCCTGCTTTAAAACGTGCGTGTAATATGTAATTAAGTCTAAATTAACATTATTCCAAAGCTTAGTAGATATTTCTGTTCCTTACCGCTTACGGAGCTTTTTATTGATGTAGGCCCATGCATCATAGTTACCTAAATGGAAATCACTATTTTGCATGGCTTCTTTACAAGCCTTATTCCGAGAATTTATTGATCCTATTGTCGATATATTTTGCCTCAATTTTTCTTCATTACTAGTTTTAGAGCAACCTACTGGAATGAATTTCGTACCACACTTTAGTACAGTCGCCTGCCAATAGTATATTTTGCAATTTTTCCATATTAATCACTTTGTCATTTGTCATTTGAGTAAAGGATGGGGCGGTATGTTGTTATTCTGGTGCCTATAATTATTCTCGTAATTCAACTACCAAATAAAGAAAATTAACTACTGGCAAAGAGAAAATGTTCTGCTGCTTCTTTCTTAAGCTAGCTTGTAAACATGTTGTTACTCGTAAGTTTTTGTCATTTAGTGAGCTTTAGCTGTTGCGAATACCGCAATATAAGCTGATAAATCCTTTTTCTGTTATTAGCTTACGAGAACGACGAACATTATTTTGTTTCAGCCAGCGAAGTTGCCAGATTGACATTTTTTTAAATGTCTAAAGTTCTACAAGACGAAAAATCAGTTAAAAGAAAATAAAAAAGTGCTTTTATTAAACTTAATGGTGATAATTGTATCTCGTCAGAAACAATAATCATGCATCAAACGTGGTTTCCTCTACTCCAGAAGAATGCTATCAGTGGAAAATTAATAAGATCATAGTGATCAGGTGCATGTGATGACAATTTGAATTAAAAATGTCAATCTGACAAAAAATACTTCTTATCACACAAAAAATTCTTATCATACAAACGTTCTACTGACGAAGAGTTGAGGATCAACTCGAAACGTTTAGGAAAAAGCTAGTTAAGTAGTTAATATCTTTTAAATTTTATGATAATAATTAATTTATTTAGACATATTTTAAAATATGACATGTACAGAATTTTATACAGTGTGGCAAATTAAGAACCAGGACACCCTTCTAAAAAATTTTTTGAAAGTGCGATTCCAATGAATTTTTTTATATATGTATTAGCCTCCTATATCTACTTGTTGAACCTATTACGATGATCCAGCTGCAAATCCTCAGCCTACTACGATCAATTTTATCGAAAATTACTTTAAGGATTTTTTTATTAAAAATTTGACATTGTGGCATTCTTCAGCATTACTTAAAACCCCTGTGGCCCAAATTTCATCAATTTGTATCGAAGAATAATTTTTTTATAGAGCCTTAAATGTTTCAAGTTTATTGAATTTGTGTTTCGATTAAAAGATGTAGCAGGCATTGGAAACTCTAATAATTATTGTTAATCTAGAATACTGTTCCTTTACTTACTTCACAAATTAGTAATAATGTTAAAACAATACTTTTCAGTAGTCCCCTATATCCCTACATCCCTAAAGTAATTTAAAAAAAAAATTTATTGAAAAAAAAAATCGTAACAGGCGCAGGATTAGCAGCTGGACCATCGTAATAGGTTCAACAAGTACATTTAGGAAGCTAATATATACAAAAAAATTCATTGGAATCGCATTTACCAACATTTTTTTAGAAGGGTGTCCTGGTTCTTAATGGGCCACACTGTATAAAACTCAAAAACCACTGATGAAAATTAGTTAATTTATCAAATATTATTTTATTGCATATTATACAGTGGTTGTTTGGGGCAAACTTTAGAAGTTTGCCTTGATACTGCACTTTGAATATTTAATTTGTATGCTTCTTGTTTTCTGCTTTTTATTATTTGCAGGTGGTGTAATCACAAAAGAAATAATAAAACATAAGTCCAGAACTTAGTAGGATCATTTTCTATCGTACTTTCGGTTGTTTTTAAAAAGCTTTTATAGGTTGTAGTTACGTCACTCCTTAATTTATACCTTGGTTCTTTGAACTATTCATAATCCGCCGGGTCTTTGCACCCCTTAAATGCTTTCCATCTCTTCTGCTTAATTTTAATGTCACGAATTATGTCATTGTTAAGCCATACTCCCCCATGGCTTAACATGGGGAGCTTGCAACTTGAACTTTTTTTGTTAATCTGGTAGGTACCTACATTATTATCAAAAGAATCGTACATATTTTTTTAAAAGAAAAGAATGTGTCCAAAGCAGACCAATTGATATTAAAAAATGCGTCATATAAAATATAAAGTTGGCTTTTGTGAAGTTATAACTTTTGATGTCAAGAGTTTTCCATATTACTACATATTTACCTAATATAAAAATACGTACCCAACCTACTTACTGGAAGCGTAAAATGGGTTTGATGTGACAACCTATTCTAGTTCCAATTAAACTTTAAATTCAATAAGACTTTTGGTGCACTTTATAAACGAATATCTGAAAAAGCGATTCGCAGAACATTTTTACGAAATTGTTCAGTCAATCAAAAACAGGGGAACTGCTGCCGGATGTCACTACAAAAGGGGGGCAAAGTTTTGAGGAAATTAATATAGTCGAGCGAGTTGCGTACAAATAAACATCTCCATTCTTTTCTCAAATTTAGAGTTTTGCGCAAATACGTTTTCAAGACTTATAAACTAAGAAGTTTTAAGGGTCGACGGAATTTTTATAATTAAAAAGATGCAAGGAGAACTTCCGTGCGAATGAAAAATGTTTTAAATGAACCAATAATCTGAACTGTCAGTTGTTGTTGAAAAAAGAAGGCAGAAAAAATGAGGATAATATAAATATCGGGGCTGGAACGTTATAATAGTCACGCCGTGCAGCTATAAATTTAAATTATTCATATTTATGTAGACTGGGAATTATGAGAGAAAACAAACACAAAATAACATTTCACACTATTCATTTTCTTCGTAACGGTAACCGTTCTTAATTTCATTTTTCCATATCATATATTATTTTCCTTCGTTTCATCAGTAAACCGAAAGCATCCGCAGGAAAAGATTAATGTCATATTCAATTACATTGTGTTCATCTCTGAAATCGCATGAAAGCAAGCATTCATTAATCTAAATTTATGAAACACACATAAAGGTTTCCATCTTCTAAAAACTTGTTTGTATAATGTATAAATTCTATCCTAAGACCAGGTAATATAATAATAAAACATACATTGTCAAGATTTACCTAAAGGTTATTGTTCATGTCCTCGTTCAATAAATGTCTGGTAGTGGCTTTGTTTCTGTCAGTATATTCCAAAATATGAATAATATGTAATAAATACCTACATTTTTATTTATTAAATATTGAAAAAATGTATATGAAGATATATTGTGCTCAATGTTTTATTTTATTTTAATTTAACAAACCCAAAAAAAGTTCAATTTCGAGATAGAATAATAAACAGTTTTAAATACAAAGAAAATATAAACAAAGTAGAAAGTATAAAATACCCAACGTTTTACAACTTTAATGTTAAACAAAATTAAGTGTGTAGGTACATATTTAACTTGAGTAAAAGTAGAACTAGACAAAATCTCTAGATTGTTCCCAATTTTATGCAAATTATTGTACGTAATGTTGTATATAATATAGACGGAATTGGTCTAAATGGTACGACTATAGACAGGACAATCTATATTTTGTTACAGGGTTGGATAATTGTTTTTGTTATATTATATATTCTACGATTTATAATATAAAACGTTAGAAGCAGATTATGACCACTCTATAAAAGCCAATGAATGCCAATGTAAAGATGTATACATGGCTCAATCTCACAGAATCTGCGAGTATTTATAGTAAAACCTAAAGACTAGTTGGTCAAATAAGATAATCGATTCTCTCAGTACTCGATCTTAGTTCAATTGTACTGCAGTTCTGAAATAGAGTTAATGCATCAAATATGTTTAAATCATCTTATACGTTAATCTATCAAAATATTTTGTATATTCAACAATCATTTGGTTAATCATCAAACAGAGAAAATTGATCTGCTTAGTGAAAAACTTATGACGTTTGAAAAATTAGAAGAAAAAACACAAAACAAGAGGGTTACATGGAAACAGCAGTGACGAAAATAAAAAACAGTGTAGGAAATGCCAAACCACTATATGCAGAAGTAGTAACAGAAAAGGAAGCACGTAGGCCAAATATTGATAATGATTGCATTTTAATCGTAAAACGAAAAGAAGTACAGTGCAGGGCTGAAACAAAAGAAAGGAATAAAAAAGAATAATAGATTCAACCAGACTACGCGCTGGAGTTTCAGGAATGAGACAATTATCTCATGGTCAAGTTGTTATAAAATAAAAGGTAGGATAGACGACAATAAAGAGGATAGAGGAAACTTCAAAACAAAATCAATGAAGAATTGTTCGAAAATTATGAAATAAAAGCTCCATCTTTAAAATTTCCCAAAGTAAAGGTAACACTGACGTAATTTTCCACAGAACGCCAAAATACTATACTGCACCCGACGCACGTTTTCCAAACCAAGTTGGCATAATCTGGAGATTATTAAAAGTTTGATGAGTTTTAATCATCTCCAGATGATTAGGCACAGGTAATACTTTATTTATTTAGGTATGAACAAAAATTTATTTGTGTACTCTTACCACATGACCCGTCAAACAACTAACATCAAATGGCATACAGCAGTTTAGACCTATTAGTTTAGACCAGTGATTCCCAACGGAGGCGATACTGCCCCCCAGTGGGCGCTGGTACCTTCCATGGGGGCGGTGGCGGATCCAGAGGCAAATGGGGGGCGTTGAGGCAATCATGAATGAATGAATCTCGAACCGTTACAAAACTATGACATTTTTTTACTGTCAGGAGTCTGTAAGGTTACAGACTCCTGACAGGACAAGAATACAGGACATTTTCCTTACTGGAAAGAAAAGTTATATCTTAGTAACAAAAGTAGTCACTTTTAATCCTAGGAGTTAAAGTTGACACTTTTAATTCTGACAACGGTGAAATAATTCAATAATTTCAAGACATAAATTTATAATTCAAATGGGGATTTCGGTTGGAGAAAAATAACATGTTATATTCGAATTAAACGGGTCTTTTTTTATCTCGCAATTTTGCATCCGCTCGTCTACGCTACGTTTCGCCTCGCAAATACAAAATTTACTCTCAAAAAAAGTGGCACTTTTAATGCTAATATGACAATATACTACCTATATTATATTTCATATTTTTTTTTATAATTACATATTCCTTCTAATACAGAAGGCTTCTAATCCACAGAAAACAGACGTATTAAACCTTCCTAATATAGTGGTCGTGGATAAACGTATAAATTAGGTTACAGATAATATGCAACAATATTTTAATATTTCATATAAAATTAACTATTATGGACTAGGGGGGGCATTGAAATTTTTGTTCTCTTCTAAAGGGGGCGATGGTTCAGAAAAGGTTGGGAATCACTGGTTTAGACAGATGGAAGAGAGGAAACGCAATCACTGGATATTTTAAGTGGATAAACGGTTTCCCTCCATAATTGGAAATACACAGAAAATAACATCATGTTAAGCCCTCATCGGTTGTAGTATACATAAGCTTCGGTTATAGTCTCACGTATATTAACAATAAAACATTTATGGGAGGCAAACGAAACACGAGGGTTTACATGCACGGTATGAAAGTACATAAGCTTGGTCGATTCTGTTATGGGAACAAAATAAGTTAGATAATAGACATGACTAAGAACCGAATCCCGAGTCACGACTCAATAAGATCTAAAATGTTATATCTCTGGATAACTGCTTTACACAAGAGTCCTTAATCCTTTTCTTCTTATTATTTTATTTTATTTTCAATTACACTGTTCTACAGGTACCCAACTACAGAACAGGAGGGTAAGAGATAAAGAAGTACATATACGTGCATACATAGATATAAGAAATACATACATGAACAAATAAAATACCTAAAGTAAGTAGCTAAGAAAAAAGAAGAAAAAAAGAAAAAAAAACAAAAAAGCAAAAAAAAGGACCGATTATATACCGGATAAGGATTATACCGGACCATCGAACTATTTCACATTCGTATGGTGTATATGATGCTATTTATGCAATATTCTGCTTAGTTGATGGTTGAAACTAATAAAAAATTGCCAACATGTGATTAAGAATTTCCCAAATAAAGATAATTTATCTGTTAATAAAATTTAGGAATGGTCAGTTTTTCGGAACTATTGAATTGTAAACATTTCATACTCTTTGCCATAGTACAGCTCCAAAAACTACAAGTTTAGACTTTTAAGGGTCCATTCTCTGTAGATTTGACAGGCATGAATGTTGGGTCGAATTGAGAGGATGGGTGGCCGATGGGTGGAGACTTATATATTCCAACTATCGAATTATTAAGATTTCGGAGGTGCACGTAAAGCCGAAGTAAAAAGGCACATGGAAATAAAGTTAGGCCTCATTGTAAGGGTACCGGATTTGTCTTATAATTGCAACAAAAATTCTTTATAATGTTATAAATTATATATCACCGGATAGATCAAAAGATAAACTAGATCCCTATACTAGCAAATTTTTGTTTAATAGATGTATTTTAGAGAAAGTAATTTTTGAAAATACGCTATTTTAGTACGAGATTGTTTGCCTGGAATTTTAAAAATAAAAAGAAATACCAAAAATTACTACTATAGGGACTTAGATTAAAGTCTTATCTTTCAATACTTTTTTACCAAAAGTCGCTATCTTTTATAGTTTTTTTATAATTAGACACGAGACGAACGCCGATTTAAGGCTTATTTCGACCTAGTGAATGGACTCTTAACTAATTTAGTGAACGGGTTAAAATGTTGACAATAGTAGAGGTGGAAATTTGTGCTGAGGTATCGTAATATTATATCCGAAACTTAGGTCCATCCACTGTTTTTAAATTGAAATCACTATAGCACCAGCACACGAAAGCGCGAAAATGGCTCAGAGATAAAATCTAGCGATATTCAGTTGACCTCAACGTATACGATAGGATATACCTCGGCAAATAAGGCTTGCGTAAGCTCCGGCACGAAGGGAGGTGCTGGATTAGTGCCTTTGCTTTCATGTTACGCTCCAGTTCAACAAACAAATATATTGGCACAACTGCTCGATAAAACCATCAGTTAGCTAAATAAGCAAAATGGGAAAGTGTGTGTGTGTGGGCGGTTTTATATATTACACGAGACTCTGAATGTTAGAAACTTTTTTTATAGTCGTGGCATAAGTATAAATATAAAAATATTTTCCAAACGTCTCTATTCTATTTTTATTGCAAAATTTATAAAAACATATAGGACCTATTAATAGTAGGTATCAGTAAAAAAAGTAATAAAATAACAATCACAGCAAAATCAATGGCCAGACTACTCTTCGTGTGTAAATTTGGATCACAAGCTACGAATGAGAGTAGTCACTAAACACTAAACACATAAGGTCATGACAGATCTGGCAAATCAAACTTATTTTTGACGAATCGAATGCGGAAGAAGAATATGCTAAAAATGAACCTAGATACCTATTTGTTTTTAATAGAAAATATAAGGAGTAATACAATAAAACACAATAAAAATGCGAAAGAGAAATATTATGTTTTCATAATTTATGTGATTCTTGAATGTGTTATATTAGTCCGGTCGAGAGAGTAATTCTCGTGCGTTTTTTTCGGGGACCTTTTTTTATTATTGATACGTATTTTTAACATGATTTTAATTAATTTAAGGATGGGAGCCACATTGAAAATGCTGTCGTTTGGCGGCCATATTGAATTTCTGTATGAAAAGAGAAAAATGCTTAAATTGCCTTACTTATTTGGATAATATTATTATTTTATTAACACGTTTTTAATTTTAGGTGTACTTATAAGTCACTAATAATAAAAAAAGATACTGTAAGTATCACATTTATATGCAGGGTGGTTCGAATCAAAGATTTATTGAAGAATTAAAAACAAAACAAACTATTTTATACATATTATTATTTATTCATCATCTGTGTAGCTGTCTTCTGCTGCTGAGTCATACACAATTGGTTCATCAGCTTCTTGTTCTTCCGCCTCCGCATCAGGTATACTCTGATGTTGAAAAAACTCTTGGGCTACCCTAGGCAATGCCGGTTGGGTATGCATGACAGGCCGCAATTCGTTCTCTTCTGATTTCCACCCAAAACTAGTAGGAACTAAGCGTCTTAACTGCCGTGCATTCTTGTATTCGTAAGCCTGCAAATGACTCCTGAGACAATGTTGTTTAAAGGAATCCATGTCTGGCGGCAGCCGTGCAGTATCAAATTGTTGTAATTGCCGCCACTTACGTGCTCTAGCCTCTCCCATCGTTTTGCTTACTGGATCGCTATATATAACCCTAATTGTTAATAACTCTAAGTTAAGAAGAAGGTTTTCTGAAAACTCTTCACTAGCACCAAGTTGCTGTATTATCTGAAAATACCTCAGATTATCTGAATGAAGGATACGTTTCATTGCGGTGACCTTTCCCAAACCAAAGAACCCTTCTACAGAATCACAACCAGTAAATGTATAAACCCCAACCGCAGCCGAAGCTTTACCTGAATCTGAACACAGAGACCTACAATTAAAAAATTCTGAGCCATTTGGTTTTTTCTTATACATGTACAATACATATCCTGTTCAGTTAAATGGCTAATATGTGAAGCAATAATCCAAACATCTGTGTCCTAAAAATCGAAAACAACTGAATGAGAATCGCCCAGTTGTGCCGCTTGGAAAAATGCTCTAGTATCCGTTTCAGATGGTGAGGATGCTTCAAATCGGGGATCGCATTCGCCAGATGTAAGGTTATAGCAAAAGAGGCCTGCTGTGCCTCTATACCATAATACCAATCAGCATTATGGTCATATGTTATCCTTTCTTTTAAAAGGAATAGCCTTCGTTTGTTAGATGGTTTTGAAAGGAAAGAACGCCATCCTTTACCTGTAGGCATTTGCTGATCAGCCACAGGATATACGTTTGGAACAAACCCATATGATTGCATTCGACGTTTCTGCTCATGGCGATAGAGAATTTTTCCAAGCGGCACAACTGAGCGATTTTCATTCAGTTGTTTTCGATTTTTAGGACACAGATGTTTGGATTATTGCTTCACATATTAGCCATTTAATTGAACAGGATATGTACATGTATAAGAAAAAACCAAATGGCTCAGAATTTTTTAATTGTAGGTCTCTGTGTTCAGATTCAGGTAAAGCTTCTGCTGCGGTTGGGGTTTATACATTTACCGGTTGTGATTCTATAGAAGGGTTCTTTGGTTTGGGAAAGGTCACGGCAATGAAACGTATCCTTCATTCAGATAATCTGAGGTATTTTTAGATAATACAGCAACTCGGTGCTAGTGAAGAGCTTTCAGAAAATCTTCTTCTTAACTTAGAGTTATTAACAATTAGGGTTATATATAGCGATCCAGTAAGCAAAACGATGGGAGAGGCTAGAGCACGTAAGTGGCGGCAATTACAACAATTTGATACTGCACGGCTGCCGCCAGACATGAATTCCTTTAAACAACATTGTCTCAGGAGTCACTTGTAGGCTTACGAATACAAGAATGCACGGCAGTTAAGACGCTTAGTTCCTACTAGTTTTGGGTGGAAATCAGAAGAGAACGAATTGCGGCCTGTCATGCACACCCAACCGGCATTGCCTAGAGTAGCCCAAGAGTTTTTTCAACATCAGAGTATACCTGATGCGGAGGCGGAAGAACAAGAAACTGATGAACCAATTGTGTATGACTCAGCAGAAGACAGCGACACAGATGATGAATAAATAATAATATGTATAAAATAGTTTGTTTTGTTTTTAATTCTTCAATAAATCTTTAATTCGAACCACCCTGTATATAAATTTGATACTTACAGTATCTTTTTTTATTATTAGTGACCTATAAGTACACCTAAAATTCCTAAAATAATAATATTATCCAAATAAGTAAGGCAATTCAAGCATTTTTTTATTTACATACAGAAATTCAATATGGCCGCCAAACGACAACATTTTCAAAGTGGCTCCCATCCTTAAATTAATTAAAATCATGTTAAAAATACGTATCAATAATAAAAAAAGGTCCCCGAAAAAAACGCACGGGACTTACTCTCTCGACCGGACTATATGGAATTCAAATAGGTATGCAAATATTAATTATATCCAAATAAAATTGGTTCAGGTTGGTAATTTAACACATTACGTGACAACTTTTAGAAAATATACAGGATGTCTCTGAAATGTATGTACAAGCGGTTGACCACGACTTTGATGTAAAATATCACAGAACTTAAATTTTGTGAAAAAGAAACCCGTGTAGTTTGTGATGTATTCACATATTGAATTTCAGATTAATAGGTATGGGACACTTTTTAGATATTTATTTTTTCTTTCAGAATGCTGAAAGTTGCATCCAGCGGGATTCAAACTTGCGAAATTCTGCACTTGAAATCCTGCACATGTTTGAAATCCTGCGACTTATACCATTACGCCACCGCGTCACTCGTTATTGTTTGACTCTGAGACAACTATGTAAACTGTATGTGTTAATAACCTGAAATTAATTTTTACCGATATTCTAATTGGAAAAGCATTTCGCTGCAGTATTTTGGTAATCAGAAGTGTTTGTAAATCAGTACTATCGATTCCGTTAGAAATATTTCTCATAGAAAATAATAACCTGAAGTTTAATTAATTTAACAGTTTTCGTAGAAGGTGCGGCAGATAAAATGAGAAAGAAGTTGAGACGGACGCGACTCGAGAAGTTCGAAGACGAAATAGATGTAGAAGGAGTGGTCGTATGGTCTCGAAAAAAAATATCAAAGGATTAGAGAAAGGACGGGACTTTTATGTAAAGCGGTTCTCGAAGCCGTAAAAATTAGGGGCCGTAAGAATTAGAAGCCGTAAAAAGGGTCGAGAGGGGTCCCGCGAAAAGTCGGGATTTCAGTAGGCGTGACGGGGCCATCAGGCGCGAGAACAGACGCCGGTGCTATTTTGCAGAGGTTTTTTGAAAACGCGTAGCAAACGGGACGAAAATGCTCGTAAGCATAGGAAAAAAGGCTTGGGGCGACTGGGGGGATGGCTTCGCGTTCCCCGCTCAGAGGAGATAGCTTAGAAACTTTGTGAATTTGGCAACGGAACTTAGAGCGAGATGACGGAATTGACGCGTTTTAATATAAATGGATAAATACAATATAGTGTTTCCTAAATAATCTGAAATATTGAAGGAGATACTTCCTCGAGAGATGTCATGAAGAAAAATTCTATATAAAGTTATTTCGCAAGTGACTTAGTTTCTGAGATATAGGGCATTAAAGTATTTTTTTTATAAATGTTTGGCATTTGTACTACAATTTTTGGCGACAAAGCAGACAGAAGTAGGTAATTTTGATTTGATACCCAGGCTGCTACTATTTTGCTAAAATTCCACATACTAGAATGATTAACAAGGAACGAGTCTGGCAAGATTTTTTAGGGAATATCTTCCTTATTATTATAGACCCATCAACGTACTCGCCAGAGTACGTTCTATGCAAATATGCAATGTAACAGGACGTTCCATTAAAAAATCCATCCATGGCGTCACACCATCAAAATTACAAGGATTTCCATGTTTATTGCAAAGAATGGACAACAAAATATAAAAACCGATCTTGCAGCGTTTTTCCCAAAAAATACTTGAATTTTAACAGACTGCACAAATAAAGTTTAAAATTTGTGAACATTCATTTCTACTCGTATTTATAGACATGCGAATGTCATTTAATAAACAAGAGCTTTTTTAAATTGTCGAAATATTTGTTTTGATCCGTTTTTTTATTGAAATTTTCAATTGCCAAATTTATAAAGGAAGTTATTTTTTGAGTATATTTTTGAATATATATAAAAATATATACGTGGCGCCATGTATTGTCATGGCACTAACAAATAATTTAATATAATAGTGGTATATAATAAGAGGTTGTATAGTCTATCAGTGTTTCACAATTCAGCTTGAAGTTCACTATTAAATTTTTTCTACAGCCTTTCTTATCATCCATGTGAGTCACTTTTATATACTCGTAATGTATGAAGAAGATATGTGCTGTAGGTATTTCTCTATTTACTAAATAAATCAATACACTATTTCTACTTGCCAGCTATGCTACTGGTCATTAATACATTCCTAACCTAGGAAACATTGATAAACTACAAACACGTATGATTGATTAATTCCTGTATACATACAGCGTGGGCAAATAAACATAAAAACATAAACATAAAACACACCACAGAAATGGACAACCTCCCTTCTGAAAGCCTCAGGCTTGTGTAGAGGGAGGGTACACATGAAAAAAACGCAAACACACAACCATTCCCTGGGAGAGGTGCCATTACTCCCCTGGCGAGATTCGAACTCGCGCTGCGATATACCATTCTGTTAGTCACAGGCTATCACCCAGCACCTAACAGACTGAGCTATCGCCGCGGCCTAAACATTGGGAATGTTTGAATAGAGAAACTCAATAACTCTAATAGAAACAATATAATGATTTACACATCCTTGATGTAATTTTTAAGACAAATTCATTTAATAAAAACCATCTTATCATACAGACTTATATTTTAGAGTCATAAACCAAAGTTCGACTTTTCAATTTTTCAGTGAATATCGATTGTTTTTGAAATTAAATATAAATATTTATACGCTACTCAGGCACTGTGAGTTGAATGCTGTGCGGCGTAGAGTAAATAATATAACGTTTCTTTCTCTCAAATGGCATGCTTTATTTCAGAACAGACAACTCGGTTACCTGATCTAAGTCCATTAACGAATTTAGCATAATTCAATTAAAATTTTGTTGAAATTCCTCTAAGTAGTTTAACTTAATCTTAAATTTTCAATTCTAATTAGTCCCCAGGATAAAAAAGTTCAATAAACTCAGATCAAATTTTTTTAGAGCGTAAGTTTTGAATGATAATTCAAAACTCAAACTGTAAAAATATCAAACTGGTTAAAGAAAACAAATAGCATTGTCGAAAAATTTTCAATAAATCTACTTCACAGAAAAAGATATAAATGTCTCATAACTACTTATTTGTATAGGGGAGCAGCAGGTAAAGTGAAAGGAATGAGCAAAGCGGAAAAGTCAAGTTTCAGACCTATTACACCTACTATAGAAAACTGGATTTAAATTTAATATTCAGTTCAAAGGTTGTTTCCAACTCTCACATATATTACGTAAAATTTATTCTTTTATATCATTTGACTATACCTTTTTATTTATTTATTATAATTTATATATACAGGGTGCCCCACATTCAATGTTATAGAAAATATCTCCGTTAGTATAAAATCTAAATTTTTGTGGTGAATGTATTATATATATATATATATATATATATATATATATATATATATATATATAAGTTGATCATCAGGCATATAAAATGTATTATGTGAATGTGCTATATTTTCTACAGGGTGATCATAGAAAACAAGAAGCACTAAACCAAACTTATGTTTTATATATTGCTAGACATTTTGTTCTTACGGTTAATTCTGAACAAGTTTCATGTAACATGTGCTATACTTAAAGATATTACTTTCCAAAATATTAACGTTTTTATCAAAATACTACCAGTGAATGATAGGTAAGTATACTCTGAGAGTTTATTAAATAAAAATATAAAAGCCTCAACAATTATTTATAGAACATGTTCAGACCCAGACCGACGTTCATAATGCATGCTTCTGTTGACGGTTAAATTACCTGGAACATTTTGCTCATCATATATTTGGTGGTATATCACCAAGCAACACGAATTATGTTTTTAAAGTCATCCAAATTTGTTGGAGCAGTAGAGTATACTGTAGTTTTCAGATATCCCCAAAGGAATTAATCTGTTGGCGGCAGGTCTGGAGAGCCAGCGAGCGGCCCAGTGAATGAGCCCATTAGATCCTGCTCACCTATTAGGAATCTCCTCGTGCAGATATGCTGTCACAATTCTTGAGTTGAGAGCCGAAACGCTAAAATCTTGACAACAGTTTGGCAAAAAACGCTTTTCTGGAATATAGTTACATAGTTATACATAGTTATATACAACAGTTAACATAGAGGATGGCTCACTAAAGGGCGCCACTTTCAAGGATACTTTTTAAATATTGCATATTTAAATTCCACTTAAACTAGACGATATCCGATATCCGAATAAAGGAAGATTAAATATATTTATATGAGATGCAAAGTTTTATCGAAATAAACTTGAAATCTCATGCGAGAAAAGAGATTTGAATCGGTCCTTTGAAAAAAAAGGGAAACAAAAGGCCAAGGCCAATATTTGTTGATTTCCTTTATCAATTTATATCGGGCCGGTAGCTCAGGGCTTAGCGTCTCGATCGCTCAACCCAGAGGTCGTGGGTTCTAATTCCCACTCCGCCAACAATTTTTAATTAAATTGTTTGCCCGTAGATTAAGGCTTATTCGCAGGGATGGCTTGGCAACTATCCTGGCGATGGCCTAGGATGGGAAGAATGTCAACTTGGTATTAATGTGAGAGATTAAAATCAGTTGATGTTTGACTTGTCCCCCTAACTAATGAGGTTTTCCAGGTTTCCCTCATTCCAGCACTGAATGGTGGTTAGGGCCTACCAACGTAAGTCGTTCCTGAGGCGCAAATGCGGCCCTCGAAATAATAATATGCCGCCCCCTCTCCCACACAAGTCTCAGACTTTCGGGCTAATCCTTGTGATTAGAATGAGGGGTAGAGATATTATTATTATTATTATTATTCATTGGATGCGTGATTCAGTTTTTTTAATCAACGAAAAAACTAAAATGGGCACAGTAAAATGTTGATAAACCATAACCTCAAAGTATACCATAATAATTCTGCAAGAAATTAAGATAGGAAAGGTTTGGTCGATGGGCGAGTGATTGCACTTCATGAAGGTGAAAAGGAAGTAAAATAATAGTACTGATAAACTTTCAAAATATCGATAAAGATATGCACTGCATTATTGGGATTCCAAAATATTGATGGAATTAAATTTATTAGTAGATTATTTAGTAACCAAAAACAAAACCTAACATAATAGGTATGAAAGCACAAAATACGTATTTTTTAAATATATCCTAGCTGTAGAAGTTAAAAATATTTTTAGTTGGATAAATAAAATCCTTTCCTATTCCTAACATATATTCAGGTTATGTTGTTTGTCCGCCGGTAGCCATTTTTGGTAGTTTACAATAATCTCTATTGTTGCCTTATGTCCATTGTTTGTTGTTGCCAACAGACCGTGAGTTACTTGAAAAAAATCCATGTCTGTTTTTTGTAATTGTTCGTTTGTCCTGGCAATTGTCTAAGGCTACGTTAAACAGTGTCCAATCATAAATAAATTTGTGAACCATTGTAAATGATTTCTATCGAGACTGACAAGGTTAGAGTCTTGGAATAATATTTAATTATGACAAAACTGTGTTGGGGTTTTATCGATAAAAATTCGTGATTTCCATGTAAAATACTTTATTATCCTTGTCCCATGTCATACATATTATCGCTGTGCAAGGTATACTTTTAGTTGAGTGTCTGGTATATAAGGAAATGCAAAAATTCTGGTAATTGCTACTCAGTAAGGACATTATAACGTATGTATTACAGGTAATATGTATAAATTTAAATTGTCGCACTTTTTATAAAGAAGAATAAAGTGAAACAATTTATTTAATAATAAAATTGTGAGTTCAGAGAAACGCGTTTAAACCTGTTTTATGTCCCGGCTTATTTTTATCCAGTGTTAAATATTTAATGTTAAGTGAAATGTTGCGTCGTCCTCTGAGGATTTCCTTTCTCTAAAACCATATTACCTAGCTGACATTATATTGTATTTGTCGATGAACATTAGTCTTGCTAATGTTTCTAGCATTTCGAGAGTGATAGAGGTGAGCCACACAATAGCTTTAATATTTAAATAATTAAATATTCTGGAAAACGTCTTGTACTACAGCATTTATTTAAAATGCAAGGAAAAGGAGTTGCTATTTCTCGTGTCACTATTTTCAGTATTTGTCACTTAATACCATCCTTGACTGGGTATTTTCTTGACTTAATAACCTAATTTTATAATACACGAATATGGTTTTACTTATTTTATTCAAATACACTGATATAATTACTTAAATTAAACAAATATTTTCATCTACATTATATAATTTTAATTTTCCTTTTTACGTATAACCTAGGTAGTTTAAGTTTCCTTCTTGACCGGTTGTGACCGGTGACACAAATATTACTTGACTGTGATAACTACTTTTCGATTTATTATTATACTAAATCTTCTTCAGATAATTAGATATACCGTATTTATCACAAGAATGAAATTATTTTAGACCACTCGTTACCCATACCTACTGCGAAATAAAGAATCATGTATTCAAAGAAAGAAATAATTACTTTAGTCAATAGCAAAGTTGTTTTCCAGTTTTTAATCACAATTATTTATTTAAAGAAATATGTTTACTTGATCCTATTGAAAGAAAGAGGATCAGGACCTCCAATTTAAATTAATTTTAGATTTGTTTTAAAATAACCTCTTTTCTGTGTATTTAATCCAAACTATCAACCGCAATCAGTTCAAAAGTTAGCAGGGGTAGAAAGACTTCAAACGTATCAAATACACACTTTGTTTGCCCTACAGTTGTAGGTATTATATTTGCCTATTTTTGACAATTTAAATAAACTCTTTAAATGAATACCATGTGATACTCAAACGAGTACTCAAACAATGTGAGAGATTATTCACACAACCGTTTGTTTACTACTAAAATCCATTGCTCGGTCACCCTAAATTACCCAGTTATCCGTCCGTCTAGATCACTAATTCAGTGTTAAGAAGGGAGATTGAACAAAAAATTAAATGTTCTCTCAAGTGTAACAAATAGAATAAAATTAGTAGTGCTGAGAAACACACCGTAGTGCCCTCTTTGGGTCTTTGCTATTATTGTGAAATTATGTATGACAATTATTGTGAAATTGACAGACAGATAACGACTTGCTATTCCGCAGGCGCCATTATAGCAGTGACCTTTATTGTCTTTGAGGAAGCAGATCGTTTTATGTCTGTCAATTTGACAATAATTGTCAGACAGATAGTAACAAAGTAACACCACAACATTCACGATGCCCATTAGGCAATCATGTCGCAACATCGTTCATCGATTCCACTACCTATGACGCTCTGATGAGCGCATAATAAGCGCGAAACCGGTCAGTGTCTGCTGGTTGGTCTTGATAAAAGATGTGGCGACTAATATGGAGATGCAGGGGTAATTCAATGCCAGTCGGGGCACATTGCCCGTGGAGTAGTTGTTTTCGGCATCTCCTTCAAATAAATATAGAAGAAAAGCTCTAGATATCTCTCAGACAGCAGTTAAAATTAGTTAAAGAAGAATAATATTTCCGACGGACAATTATTAATTAAATTGTGTGTTCGTATATTAAGGTCTGTTCGCAGGGAAGGATTTGCAACCATTGTGACATGCGTGCCTATGATGGGAAGAACGTCAGCTTGGTGTTTTTGACTTTCCCCCTAACCAATGTGTTTTTCCGGGTTTCCCTGATTCCAGCACTGAATGGTGGTTAGGGCTTACCAGCGTTAGGGCGTCGTTCCTGAGGCGCAAATGCGGGCCGCGAAATAATAATATGCCTCCTCCTTTCCCACACAAGTCTCTGGCTTTCGGGCTAATCCTTGTGATTAGAATGAGGGGTAGAGATATTATTATTATTTAGTAACTAAAATCTTATGTCGTTTATACTCAGAATTTATTTGTATTATACAGAATTATTGCAATACAAATTGTGACATGAACTAATTATTTTTGGATCAATAGTTTTCACCAATTAAATTTTATTTATAGAAAGTTTATATATAATATACAAACTTTCTGTACCTACTGTTATCTGATATATACTTAGGGTCATCAGGTATGTCAGTAAATTTTCTAAATATACTGGACATTCGCAATTTTTCAGCTACTTATGTTTGTCAATTTTAGAAATATGGGTACTAGTAATAAGACCAAGGTATTTAAATCAGGGAGTTTTATTGATTAAATCAGCCATGCACTCTGAATTATAAAGATGTTGTGACTAGATCAGACCACACCAATGCGTCGATGTTTACAGCTCTGGAAAGTTTTCCGCCAGAATAAATCTCAATCATGTCATACGTGTATGCATAAAATAAATATACATGCTGCCTCAGTTGTAAGAGATCTTTCTATCTGTACAGACTCGCAAGAAGTAATTCCTTTAGAAAATAAAACACAGATTTATTACATAGTTTTCTTTCTTACCAGAAAACAGCTTTGTTAAATAAATGTCGTGTATTTCAAAAGATATACTAATAAATACGTTACAATTAGTGTGCCCTCTAAACATGAATCTTGAAACAGCTTATAACTGATCAACTAGAAATGGGAGAAAATCGCTGTTGGGATTTTCGTTCCCATTTCTAACACTACCGGGGGTCCAGGCCTGCGGCCTGGGGTCAGCCTTTGGGTGATAAAAGCATCTAGAAGAATATTATTTTAAAGAAAATATATATTAAAGAAATTTTGTATCTGGAATGATGATGTAATTATACTAAACGATTTTTCTTAATATTTTGATGAATCCTAGGGATACTCTAAACTTGATGGTAAAACATCATAATTTTTTAAATGCTGAAAGTTGAATTTATTTTTCAGTAAACATTATTATCAATTTTATCAATGGGACCAAAAATATTATAGATATTTACTTTTGTACGCTAAAATGATGAATTTAACAGACTGACAAAATGAAGGAATTAATTCCAAACTTTACGTGCAGAAAGAATAAAAGCTACGGATAATGAAACAGAATAACTAAACACTAATACGAATAAATGATTGGAATTAAAAAGTAAAGAAGAATTTGCCTCCAACGTGACTCGAACTGGCGAAATCAGCATTATCACGTTTTGAAGCCTACGACATTCCTATTGCGCTACAGCGCCTGTTATCAAAAGTTTACCGTGACACGTTTAAGTATGTAAACTGTACGTGTCAACCTGAAAAAATAATTTTTACTAATTTTCTAATTGGAAAATCATTTCGCTTCAGTATCTTGGTAATCAGAAGTGTTTGGCAGTCGGTACTATCGATTCCGTTAGCAATATTTCTCGTAGTAAAATAACCTATCTGAAGTTTAATTAATTTGACGGTTTTCATGGGAGGTGCTTGTCTCGTTAGTGCAATCTCACATCGATAGATAAAATGAGAAAGAAGTTGAGACGGACGCGACTCCAGATTTTCAAAGACGAAATAGACGTAGAAGGACTCGACGTACGGTCTCGAAAAAAAATCTCAAAGGATTAGAGAAAGGACGGAACTTTCGCGTGAAGCGGATCTCGAAGCCGTAAAATTAAAAAAAGGGTCTAGGGAGTCCCGCGAAAAGTCGGGATTTCGGGAGGCATGACGGAGCCATTATCTCGCCAGTATCTCTCTCGCCGAACGGCGATCGACGAAAATTTTGCAAAGGTTTTTTGAAAAGGTGTTTAAATTGGGAAAACGCGTAGTAAACGGGAAGAAAATACCCCTACGGCATAGGAGAAAGGTTGGGGGCGACCTTCGGTCGCCCGCGGGGATCGCTCCGCGTTCCCGCCTCGGAGGCGATAGCTTCGAAAGTTTGTCGATTCGGCGACGGAATTTAGAGCGAGACAGAATCGACGCGTTTTAATATATATGGATGTTGAATAATTTCATACCATTTCAGAAAAATAAAAATTTGTGCGTCATATTCCAAAAAAGTATTTGTAGGATGTTCTAATGATTCTGTAATAACTAGTATGAAAAACGAAGGGCCTCTAGGGCCTCCCTAGTTTTCCGTAAATTGAAAATCTTCCTGCAGCTCAAAACGATAAAAAATACAAGTATGTGCATGGCTTAACGATTCTTATTTTTAAGGCAAAAGAACTTCGGACATCAGATTCTCTTCGACTAACTGATTCTCAGAATCGTCGAGAATACACGAATTGGAAACAATCGGTACAGGGAGAGTTAAATACTGCCAGTAAGAGATCCCGACTTACTATAGGATTTTTCACTATACCCTTCCATTAAAAGCTTTTCAGCTTCCTATCATCATAAATTAAAACTGGGAGTAAATGCGTCCAATAATTAAAATTAAAATATTTTCGATCAATAATTACCTGCTTTCATATTTACAGAAAGTAGACACTACCTTACCCATTTTAAAGTAAAGCTTTAATTATATTTTCGTATTATACTCATTTTTTAAAACTGCTTTGGAAATACATTGCTATTCCAAAAGTGAATTATTTCTAAGATATTTAGAATTTTTTCTATCTTTTGACACTTGAGAGGTTGTTTGTAAAAATCAATATCTCCGTCAAGTATAAAGTTTTAATCAGAGGTACCCCTGGTACTATGTTATCTGGAAATGTCTTGAAAATCGTAAAGATACATACAGAGTCTGAAAAAGTTGGAATATTTATTTTCAAGGAACTTGTTTCAATTGTATGGTGTATAGTTTTAGTGGAACATTCTGTAAATGGATTATTTGCACAAAATTAACTATTTCAAATATTATTGCCTTATTGTGATACATGTAATACCATGAATTTGTAACCACTTTATACCTGATCTAACCATTGAATTTGTTTGTCCCTGAAATTGAATAGGATAGAGTACTTAAGACTGTAGGTCCAACTATTTAGAGGAACTGCAAATCAATTTTGGTTCATGAGACCATGTACCGAGTTGGTTGGGCTGAAAGAAAATATAGAGTATGATATACCATTAGAACGTAAATTTTCTGTACTTTTCACAAATTTAAAAATATACAGAGTATGCCATTTGAAAAACTAATCTTTACGTTATATAATAGTTTTACAAAATTTTATATAAACTTATTAATAATTTGTCTGCATTCTACAGCGCACTCAAAAGTGCCTAAAGAACGTATACATTCATATAATTTCAAAAACAACCAAAAGCGATATCACCAATGAATTTGTCTCAAAAAGGACAAGGAGCATGTATGATTTATTTTTTTGTATCTCTTATTGTTATAAAGTTTCTCTATACAAACAAAGTATCTCGAAAACAAAGAGGGGCAGGAATTTTGATTATATTCTCACTACTGAATTATACAAAATAGTCATTATCAAAATATGCGTTTATCTCTCTTGTACCTTCTATGACTCCCTATATCTATAAAGCTGAATATTTAGTAATTTTTCAGTACTTTATTTATGTTCAAGATATTTAAAACAGGTATCAAATTACTCTTGTAATTTGAAAATTAACTTTGTTAATTTAACCATCTTCTATCTATAATATTATCAAATTTAGGCATATAGGCAGCTATATAATGGACACTGCGTATAACCGCTTCCGAGTTATGGCCCCTCTCCCTCCCTACGGTTTTTTCCTCGCCTTCAAACTTTGAACTCCCAAACCTGTTTAAATTGTTTACAACGCACCAAATCCTAGATCTGACGGATCCTACTTTTCGTAACGTATCCAGTCCTGGAAAAGGTTGGGGTTGGCCTTACTTATTAAATACCTTTTCAAGTAAGCCAGGCATTACGTAAACTTCTGAAAATGGTAAAAAATTAGTTTTAAAACTCGAAATAAATCGGCATATCAGATTTATAGGTATTTTAAAAGCCGAAACTATGAACGTGCTATCAGTTTTCTCTTATAAAGTTACCGATAGTGGTAGCATATACTAAGGTCTTTCTGGTAATAACCTTAGTCATTTATTTTCAGTTTTGTCTGCAGCTGACTGATGAAATATTGCTGAAAAGAAAACTAACTTTTTCATTAAATCATAGCCGACTATGAATTTCATTTAAAAAAATACAAATTTATGTCATAACTCGAAATTTTATCAACTTTATTAACGAGAAAGGGGGAGTTAATTTCTTTGTATCTCTCTCAGTTCAAGAGTAGTCTTACAATATTAAGCAAATTTGATCACCTGGTATATACCTACCTTTTTGTAAAAACTTATTACGGGAATTAAGAAAAAATAATCTTACAAAATTGTTGACACAGTGCCCGAGTGGGGCGTTGCCAAATCTACGTTTTCCACAGCCTTAGGGACGTTGTGCATAATCTGGCAACACCGCCTCTGAGAGTGTCAGGGACAACCCCCCAAAGGCGAAGTGTCAACCTTCTAGTCTAGGCCTTCAAATAAGGGAGATAGGCCCTTTTGCCCACACTTCCTGGATATCACCAGCGGTACTCATCGAATATCCCTCGTATAACTTAGCTATCGATTAGTTATGGAACTACCCTGGTATGCGGATTATTCGTGAGTATTCGATGGAAATTTCTACGAGTATCTAGAAGTGCCGGCGAAGTCAGTCAGTCTTAATCAGACAGCGATCAAAAGAAGAAGCAATCCTTAAGTGAAATAAGTGCGATTTTTTTAAGTGTTTTCGGTGTGTAATTATTTAGATATTGTACAAAAAGTGTTGTATTGTGTCTGAAGTGTTAAATAAAAATTTGTACTGTTGTATAAAAGTCTCACTTAGTATCTTTAGAACCCCGGAAGGAGTAACAATATTATAAATCAATATATTTAAGTGTTACCTAAATAAAGTTAACAGACAACATACCCCATTATGACATTTCGTAAATAACTTTGATATTATAATGAATTAATAGGTATTACGCATACTTTACACTTCACTGTAAAGGGCAAAACCACGCATAAAAAAGCCATTACGTCTCGGTTTATTTTTATATAAAAATAACATCTGCGAGAGATATACCTAGAATTGAATATAAAATGAAGTTTGTTTACATTATACAGAAATTTTATGGAAGGGAATATTTTCTCATGCTCTTATACAATTTAATTAACTAATCTAATAAATATGTAATATCAAAATAATAATACGATGCCACTAAAAGCTTTTTACTTTAACATATCAGGTACCTACCCATTAATAAAGTATTAAGTTACAGATATTTTTTCAAAGGATATAAATTAGTTTTAATAGATGTAGAAAGCGATGATAATGCATGATATCATAATCTGTGCTATTGCAAATAATTAAAAAATATCTGTTGTTTCAGTCTAAAAAATGACAATAGTTTGTAGGGATAATTCTGCATAAGACATAAGACCGATAAGTCTACATAAGATAAGACCGACAGCAAATTTTCTATAAAGTGTGGTTAAAATGCGTTCATTTTTAACGGTTCTCCAGAATTAATTAGGGTCGTGCAAATTTGACATACGTATCCTGAGCTGTTTTGTCTTAAAATTAAAAATCCGTCGAACCTTATTCTCCTGTCAATTACAGTTCTATAATTAATGCTGTATGCAGAATAATATGTCGCCCCCAAACAGGTATTTGAACGAATGAGGAGTAATGAGATAATTATATTATTATTTTTTTAAAAAGCCTAGAAATTTTTCTACGTCATTTAATATATCTCAAACAAGTGTTAGGAGTGGAAGTAGTTTATATTGGGGTGAAATTAGTAACTAGTGATACACGCAAGTATCACACAGCACACAGCATATTAAAAAACACACAGAAATTAGAATTGACCGCCTGGTCAAAAATAATGTAATTGAATGCTTATCGTTGAAAAATAATATAATATAGTTTCTTATGCACGCTCCACTTTTTCTGTCACCGCTGAGTGAGACGTCAATAGCCGGCTCGGAATATACAGGATGTTTAAAAAAGACACGGCAATATTTAAGGGGGTGATTGCCCAGGTCATTATATAAAAAAAGTTCATATAAACATAGGTCCGCAAACGCTTCGTAACCGATCTACAGGATGTTGAAGTTTAATTTAAAAAACAGTAAAAATTAGATTTCTCCAAAACCGCTTGAGATATTACAATGAAATTTTAGGCCTGATGGGAGACGTATACTTTGCAATACAAAACGATTTTTTTGTGCAGTGGCGCGCGTATTGGCACGTCACTGGCTATTTTTAAAAAGAAATAGAACGTCGCTGGTTTTTCTTAAAATAAAAATTATTTTTGAATTCCTTGTTCAATATCGCCGCGGCGATAGCTCAGTCTGTTAGGTGCTGGGTGATAGCCTGTGACTAACAGAATGGGTATATTGCGGCGCGAGTTCGAATCTCGCTAGGGGAGAAATGGCACCTCTCCCAGGGAATGGTTGTGTGTCTGCGTTTTTTTCATGTGTACCCTCCCTCTACACAAGCCTTAGACTTTCAGTAGGGACGTTGTCCATTTCTGTGGTGTGTTTTATGTTTTATGTTTAATTATGAAGAAAAAGGCTTTATTCAGATTTTATCGTACGACGCACCGTTTTTGAGTAAAAAAATAAAAACAATTTTAGTGAGCGCGTGATTTGGTCCTAACTAGACTAAAATTATTAAGCCGGGGGGGGGCACTTTAACCAAATTTATTGATAAAAGAATGTACGCCACTGACTTTAATTAAATTTTGATATTTTTTTGAGATGAAGCAATTAAACTTCAACATATTCTGTAGATCGGTAACGAAACGTTTCCGGACCTACGTTTATAGGATTTTTTTTTATAAAATGACCGGGGCAATCACCCCCTTAAATACTGGCGAGTCTTTTTTAAACACCCTGTATATAGGGCGACATCACATTTGGTAGCAAGTACAACACAAGTACCTACCTGTAGAATGGTCAAATTATTTTGTAACAATTAATATGAAAAGAAGAACAGAGATCCTGAAAAGGCCCACTTTATGAAAACTGAAAAAACCTGTAGTAAAAAACGATAGTATTTTTGATATCTAGAAACTAAATTCAAACATATTTTACAGCTTCACTGAACACTTTGGTGACATAAAGTGTATGCATTTATTTGCAAAAAGTGTAGATCTGTGTTGCACTAATATATCATCCTCAATTTTTATTTCAGTACTATAAGCTCAAGATCGTCCAATTTAAAGAAGTATAATATATTTTATAGGGGTGCGGGCGGTCTGACTTGTCCCTCGACACACTTCACCTTTTGTACCATCTGCTAGGAAGATTCGAAACCAGCATAAGCTAAAATGAAAAATAAGTGTAACAAATCGAACCAATCCGTCTAACCAACTTACCACAAGCGCTCTCGGAAAACGTTACACGCAAAGCGCTCGAAAATTTTGCTAACTTCAGACACACTTTAATCTCATATGCGACACTTCTTTGATCTTGTAGAAATGCCGAGAATGGCCAAGGGCATTTAAAAGATTATATTAGACGTTGCTAGTTTGATAAATAAAAATTCACATTTAGAGAAGCAGCTACACGTTTCTATTCAAAACAACGTGTATTATTTTTCAATAGAAATAAGAATATCTACTTTATGGCAAAACAATGAAATAAGTATTTTAATACCTATACATTGAAACACTTTAATTGATTTAAATTTTCGTCTTTGGATAATTGAAAGAAGTTTATTAGTATATTTTCATTATTACCTATACACTTCAAATACTGATTATTACAGTTTTTATACATATATACAATTAATTTTCACTAATCACTTGTTCCATTAACACCACTCAAATATTAAATAATAAAGGAGACCCATGCTATTTATTTAATAATTCTTATATTTCATTTTCTTCAAATACAGAATACAGATATTTAATTTATCAAACATGAAATCCGAAAAGCACATAATCTATACCTACTGCATCCGAAAAGGTTATATTGCAAAAGTCTACATAGGATGCAATGATTGTGGAAAACACCTATTTTCGGTAGGCTTCGGATTCACCGAAATGTCACCTTAAGGGCGCGTTTGCACTTTCTTATCGATGAACCAGTCAAAGATGAACATATTCAGTATGCACTTAGACAACCGAAACATAGATGTCGCACTGAAAATACTATCGGCCAAACAAGTTGTAACAATTTCATTAAAAATCGTACTAGTCGACTGCAATTTAGGGATTTTTATGTTGCACGTTACAAATTTAGTAGCCTTATATGAAACAGTCAATGTGTCCCATTGACTGTCCTTAAAATAGTTAAACCCTTGTCCTCTACAGTTTGTAGCGAAAATTTTAACAATTTACGTACAGTGCTATATATTGCTAGTCACTCATATGCAACCATGACTCCACCTCTGTATTACCAGTTGCGGATGACCAGTTAGTGTCACATTGTACTCTTGCAAAAGAGAGGGGGAACTCCATAAATTAGCAGGACAGACCAATTTCAGGGCTTTTTGGGTGTAAATTAGCAGGTGAGATACTTCGGTTATTGAATTTCATTTTCTATATATTGATTAATTTATTTATTATTTGCTATTATTATATTTGTGGTTTATTCAGAGCATAGTGTTACTCAGTAATTATATTTGGTATTTTTCTACTTTTACACAAGGATACGTGTAGGGTTTTTTATTAAGGTTCAAAGCCACGTGTTGGCTTCAGTTTTTTAGGGCGTCTGATTGATGCCTTCTATATATATTATATTAGTACTTTGAATAACTACATATCGCTGTAATTTCGTTTTGAATTCATGTCTTTATGACTACCATTTTGTGGTAATTTTGGAGTTCAAATCAAGTTTAAGACTACAAGGCAGTTGACCTTTAAGTTCGATTTTTTTATGAAGGTTATTTAACCAGCTTTGCAGGAAAATCTATAACTCGGGGTAATTGTTAGTCTATTTGTGATATTAAAGGGATTCAAAGTCATTTAGTTATATCTCTGATTGGAGATAGGTTATTTTTTTACTGAGTATAGGCTAAGGTAATAAACCCCAAATAATTTCATGTTTAATATTTTTTCTTATTAACAAGTATCTCTCCTGAACAAGTTGCACAAAGCCATTAATTTGATTTGTATTTCTATTAATTAAAATTGCATAGATGTAAAATACATTTGTTTAAAGTTTAGGCAATTTTAATATTTATTTTTACTAATATTTAACAATCTGTTAATATTCAATCATTTACAATAATTAATTTATAACCCAGCAGTTAGTAAATGTTTATATATTTCCGTTTCAACCATCAAGGTCACTAATAGGTTTTTGTTCACATTGTAATTTTTTTTCATAAGTAAAAGAAATAATTCCTCATAAATTCTTTTAGGAACGAATTAACAGTTCCTGTATTTAATTAACTACATAGTATATTGGTTCTTTACTATTATTAAACTATTATTATTTCATTTGCAAATTTTGGATAATTTTATTGCAAATTATACAGGGTGATTCCTGTTAGTCTTTTAGTTCATTTAATTGGTTTCATTACCTAATTTAAATTTTAATACCACAGTTGTGTTTGTTATCACAGCAAGATTGTCTACTGAGATTCTACTTTGTTAAAGTAGAGTTTGTATTTATCCTATGATTTTGGTTTAACACATTTACTGTATTTCATGAGAACATCTTGGCTTACTGGAAGAGAGGAATCTTCAGAAATTTTAACTCCACCACTAGGAACGGGAAAGGACAAAGTTGCTGACATCCAACGTCTTAGAACATACCAACCAAACGCTAGCTAGCCATCTATTTTGGTTGCAGACTGCAGTAGGTGCATAACTGTTGCACTTTGGGAGAGTCCTGATCTACCATTGTTAAGGATATATTTTGGTGAGAGTTAATCTGATTTCTTCGAGGCCAGAGGAATATATTTGTTCTTGTGTAAACCAAATCAATATCTGCTACCAGCAAGTTTTTGTAAAGTCATTGTTGCGTGGTAACAACCACAAATATAGTAGTTTAATCAATATTTAATACATGATCATTATTCTTTTAACATTCCTCACATCAATTGTACATACCCTGCATCATTATTTTTTTAACTGTAATATACAATTATTTTAATCGACTTGTTTAATTTCATCAAACATTCATTATTTTATATTAACTCATATTATTTATTATCGTCTTACATTTTTTCTTCCTACGAACCGACACCTAACCGACAAGCTAAGCCGGAGCTAATGTCAGTAGTTCCTGGTGGATTAAAGCCAATTAATTTCCACTAGGTTCATTGCAAGTTACGCACTAAACACAAAATATCCCTATAAAATTCAGTTACTATTTGACAACGGTGTCCTCTAGCAGTAACTTATTGAAACTATTACGCAATTATTTATTTATTTATTTATTTATTCCCCAACAGGCATAAATGCCTAATTACAAGGAAAGATCAATAACAATAAATAATTATGATAATGAAGCAGACATGATAACATACATACTTTAAAGATACATTTGATATAAAAATGCTACATACACAAATGTACACAGCTACATACACATATAAAGAATACAAAGGGAGCACAATAGCCAATAAGTACATATAATTTTTGTTCTCAACGGGAAAAAAATATATTTTTTACAAACTTGCGAAATTGATTAAACCTCCAAGAAAAATCAATATTGTGATCGGCCGAAACCTGGTTAATTAAACGGGATATAACATAGAGAGGTGAGTGTGTAGTAGTTCTAACAGTAGGTAGAAATAAACATTCATGGACTCTAGTTCCTCTACTTGGAACTCTAAATGAAAACAAGGACAAAATAATAGGTTCATTAATCATGTTATTAACTATTTTATAAAAAAACATTACTAAAGCTACTTTTAGATTATGTCCAAAGCAAGAAATCTTCTTCGTTGTTAATTGACTTTTCGCATTGTTTCGGAAAAATTCACATGAAACTCAATTTTTTGCTCAATTTGCTCTCAAGGGATATCATTCTTATGAACCTTCTCGTAGCACGTCATTTTCGGAAAATATTATTCGACAAGTTATGACAAAGAAATATTATCGGCATATCCAGGTACCTATGTGTTTGATTAAGAACGCCGAGACTAATAACAATTTCATCGTTTTGTTTTTAAGAACAATGCTTTTTTGTAAGTGATAAAATGGATCGCAGCATTGACGGTGATAACGTCACCTTAATATCTCAAAGGGTAGGTCAATTAGGTAATAAGTCAATTACGTTATAAAAAGTACACCGTGTTCCACATAAAACGACCCACTATACTATCTGGAAATCTATAAAAGATGCGAAAAAAAGTTAAATACAAAAGTTTTTCAGATTTTCAAGTTCTTTTAAAATATAATACTTCCATGTATACAGGGTGTCCCAATTTTGCTGGGACGACATCAACTCTAAAAATTTAAATGAGACACCCTGTATTTTTGACGATTTTTCAATTTTTTGTCAAAAATAAACTCGACTTACCTATTTAAACTATAGTCGAATTTTGCGTAGTTTTCGAGATATTTGAGGTCATGTGTGCGTTTTTCAAAAATCAAGGTATTTTTCAACACAATATAAAAAAATTATCAAAAACTAAAATTAAGCGTTTGGGTGGTAATTTCAACTTACAAAGCGTCCATGCAGATACAGAATACAAAATTTTTGTTAACACTTATACAGGGTGGACATACTACGAAATCAATCTTGCAACTTTATAATCTGAAAAAGGTCGATTTTTTTAAATGAAACACCCATTATATAATTACTCTATGTTAAAGACAATGAAAATACCTATCATTTCATATATATATGTCCTATACATAAATTCAATGGTTACAGAGAAAATCGCAATTTTATAGAAATTTACAATGATTTCTAGTAGGTATAATGATATTGTAATGCTGGATGCTCTCAAAAAAACTAGGAGGCTATGGAATGAATACTCGTAATATTGAAATTTGTTTTAATTTGACAGTTCTGCAATTTATTTGTGTTTATACGGTGAGGACATAAAGTCCGTCCCCGTCTCTCTAATTTTTGAACCGCTGGGTAGATTGTGATGAAATTTGGAACGATAATATATGACTAAATTCTGCATTTTTTGACACATCAATGACAGCTCTGAATGTCAGCTGAGCGCGCAATACGAATATTTTTTTAAACGGAAATGGGGGTCGAGTAATAACTCGGCAATAGTAATATCAGTTTGTAACATAGTCTTGCTACCTATTAGGTGTCATTATTGATTGTTGCTGTCATGTTTGACAGTAAATTTTTGCTCGAAATTGTCTAGAATGGCTCGTTCCTTACAAGATAAATTTGAAGCGGTTATTATTTTTGGCGAAGCTAACCGAAATTACCATGCTGCTGTTTGTATGTTCAATGAACGCTATCCGGAACGTCAAATATGCAGAAAATATTTACGAAAGTTAATTTCAAAATTTAAAAATGATATAAAGTGGAAATCGATATTACTGGTTTTTATTTGGAAATTACTGAGCCAAATGTTCTCAATGGGGAATGTTTTGAGCATAAAAATAGCTTCAAAATGAGTTATTACTTGACTCTCATTTCCATTTAAAAAAATATTCCTATTGCGCGCCCAGCTGTCACTTTGACATTCATGGCTGTCATTGATGTGTCAAACAATGCAGAATTTAGTCATATATTATCGTTCCAAATTTCATCACAATATACCCAGCAGTTCAAAAATTAGAGAGAGGGGGACGGACTTTATGTTCTCACCGTATAAATACAAATAAATTGCAGAACTGTCAAATTAAAACAAATTTCAATATTATTCATTCCATAGCCTCCTAATTTTTTTGAGAGCATGCAGCATTACAATATCATTATACTAGAAATCATTGTAAATTCTATAAAATTGCGATTTTCTCTGTAACCATTGAATTTATGTATAGGACATAAATACATGGAATGATAGGTATTTTCATTGTCTTTAACATAGAGTAATTATATAATGGGTGTTTTATTTAAAAAAATCGACCTTTTTCAGATTATAAAGTTGCAAGTTTGATTTCGTAGTATGTCCACCCTGTATAAGTGTTTACAAAAATTTTGTATTCTGTATCTGCATTGACGCTTTGTAAGTGGAAATTACCACCCAAACGCTTAATTTTAGTTTTTGATAATTTTTTTATATTGTGTTGAAAAATACCTTGATTTTTCAAAAACGCACACATGACCTCAAATATCTCGAAAACTACGCAAAATTCGACTATAGTTTAAATAGGTAAGCCGAGTTTATTTTTGACAAAGAATCGAAAAATCGCCAAAAATACAGGGTGTCTCATTTAAATTTTTAGAGTTGATGTCGTCCCAGCAAAATTGAGACACCCTGTATACATGGAAATACTATATTTTAAAAGAACTCGAAAATCTGAATATCTTTTGTATTTAACTTTTTTTCACATCTTTTATAGATTTCCAGATAGTATAGTAGGTCGTTTTATGTGCAACACGGTGTACCTACTGTTAGAACAATTTTATTTGGGTATAATTACAAAGTAATTAACACAGTATTAATTATTAATATAAAAATGATCTGTCTCACTTAGCAACTAAACGGCTAATAATCCTTCTGTGGACCCGCGCGTGCTGACAGCGCCCTACTCCCATTCAATGCCTGTTATTGCCGATCTGGCAGATTTTTGGTTTCCAAATCGGCTGGTCCTAACATTCGGCCGTCGCTGACCTAGGCACGTCCTCGGGCCCATCAGTGTCAATGCCATGTAAACATGTGAAACAAAAATATTATCATGTAATATCGGTAGCAAACTAAACATTATGAGGATCATTATGTTTGTTATTAATTCTTCTTTTGAGAGTCGAGAATTAGTGTCAAATAAACACAATAAACTACAAATACTTCCGAGTGCACAAACGATGTTATCATATGGACTCAACAAACTAGTTTCCAGAGTGCACGCTACTACAGGGACTCGACGAAAACTATTGGAGTGCACACGAGGGACTCGACAAACTATTTTCGGAGTGCTCACTATTAGAGGGACTCGATAAAAACTACTTGGAGTGCTCACAAGGGACTCAACAAAATGTTCGGAGTGCGCAGAATCCAACATCAAATGGACTCAAGAAGCAATAAAACATATGTCTCTGTATTCTGCCACAAGTTCAGAGGTACATTAATAGGCATCACCCACCTAAATGCACTTGACTTCAATATAATTGATTGTACATTTCTGATGTCAATAAACAACAAACTAAGCTAAGTTCAGAGGTACAATAATTAGGCATCCTGCTTTCGCACACGACTTCGACTAGCCCGTTCCATTTTATTAAGTATTGCACAATAATTAGCAACAAATATAAAGTAACAGTACAAAGGTAAAATTATAACCAAATTAGAGCAGATAGACAACGCAATACACAGTGTAATAGGTTCAGAAGTCTTACTCACCAAAGCAGTGATAAGCGTCCTTTAATGCACAACCAGACACAACAGAACAGGTTGATAAAACACCTGACACAATTGACACAAACAACACAGGTGAGAATGGCCTTGATCCCGCTTCTGAGATGTTAGAACAATTTTATTTGGGTATAATTACAAAGTAATTAACACAGTATTAATTATTAATATAAAAATGATCTGTCTCACTTAGCAACTAAACGGCTAATAATCCTTCTGTGGACCCGCGCGTGCTGACAGCGCCCTACTCCCATTCAATGCCTGTTATTGCCGATCTGGCAGATTTTTGGTTTCCAAATCGGCTGGTCCTAACACTACCTATACCAGTCTACACATAAAATATATTTGTAGACTTTGCCTATACCTATCAAATATTCAAAACTTTCACAATACTTATTCTACACATTATAATTCCATGGAAACAAATACTGTTTGTATGATTTATTTTTGCAGGTAATAAAATTAAATTAAACGAATATCTATTCTTTTGTACTCAGAATTGTTGTTTATATCATCTACGCGTACTTTTAGGCCCTTTATCTGATATATTTTTACTTATAGTGTCGCGCAAATATTTTTCAGTGTCACAGGTTTAATATGTACTATTTGTTTCCTCTATGGTGCTTCGGATATAAGAATTGTTGGCTACAAATTTTCACTGAGTGACAAAGGTCAAAAATAATATATCGTGTATAACATTGCGTCTCGGTCGTAAATAGCTTCTAGTCCCTTTGGCGTATGATAGCTCTCTGTTAAACCATCAGGTTATTATATTCACACCGCCTAGCATTATGCTCTTGATAGTATAACTATTACCAAATCAATAATCATTTAGTAACAGTTATTCTCTACAAATAAATGAATTAAGTCATATATGTCGAAGCTTCGTGGCCAAGAGCGTAAATACATGTAAGTTTTAATGGTTCTCTGCATTTGACGACGCGATGGTACTTTAGTTAACAAGATTTTCCCTCTTTTCCTTCTAGTACTAATAGTAGTTAGAGTTATAACATCATAAGTCCTTCCTTGGCGCATCCGCCATATCATGTGGGAGAAGGAGCGGCATATCGGCGGTCGTGGGCAACATAAGAATATGCCACTCCTTCTCCCACACAAGTCTCTGACTTCCAGGTTCATCATTGCGATAACAATGAGGGATATAGAGGTGGATTATCACGTCCATTTAAATACAAATTTTAAACCAATTTAGGGGCACTGAACATACATACCTAATTACATTTTTTTAGATTTGTCTACAATTACAAAACAGGAAAGAATTGTATAGAGTGAAAGTCTATATTTAAATGTTTAAAAAAAATGGAATACAAAGCATTAAATTCAATATAGATCGTAAAATTGTTTAGATCACGTTATGTTATCACCGCCAATTCCGTGTCCCATTTTGTCTCTTACAGAAAAACATTGTTCTTAAAAACAAAACGATGAAATTAATAGGGTAATTCCGGGAGAGATGGACCACCGCCTGAGATGGACCACTTTCATATTTTTGTTTAAATTACTAGAGGGCGTCAATTTTAATTTTGTCGTGGGCCCAACGGTTCACTAGTTACGTTGGGATAGTCTCGGCGTTCGCACGTGTTTTCTTTAAGTGACTGCCTTTGTTTACATATTTACGGGCGCCAAAAAATTTTTGCCACCGATTTTGAAGAAGCGATTCTCGCCAACCGTAAGTATTAAAATGCAAATTTTAGTTGAAAAATAACAACATGGTATTTATTCTAATCACTTTTATGTATGAAAACAGTCGGTTTTCTATTATAGGTTAGAATTGCAGTGGTCCATCTATCCCGGAAATTTGGGATAGATGGACCACAACAGGACGGGATAGTTGAACCATTTTTAATTGCTCTTCTTTTTAGAATGCATACAAAATATCAACGTAAGTTGCGTTCGAAAAGGGCAATTTGGGCCGAAGATGACCTCATAAATGCAATAGAAGCTATAAATACAAGAACGATGGGAGTAAATGCTGCAGCCAAACACTTTAAGGTTGTGTTAAGTAGTACTTCTGAATCAGAAGGTGAAATATCTTTAAAAGATCATAGTGACACACCAGAAGAATGGGAGGAAAATGATTGCGTTGGCTATGGAAAAAATTATAATGCTACACAAAAGACTGACGACTGGATTCAATGTATTTTATGTAAGCGTTGGCTACATGAATCTTGCTTAAAATACGAAAATATGTGCGATAGATGTGGCAAAAGAGCAGCTCTTGCATCTCTTTAAAATAACATTAACCCTATTTCTTTGTACAGAATTTTTTTTAAGTTATTATCTGTGATTTTGTGTTATGGTTCATCTGCCCTTGAGTGGCCCAACTATCCCATGTATGGTGGTTCAACTATCCCGCATATTCAGGGTTAGTTGGACCACAGTAGTTATCATACACCGATTTAAACCCAATCCAAGGTCATCCATCACTAGGTGCCATCAGGAGCTAACTTCAGGCTAGAATCTCAGGATAGAACATGAGGGTAAGAGGTTATGGGGATGATGTCCACGTATGGGGTCCGTGGGTGGATGTTGGAGGCCAGTGGTGGTGCAAGAATCATGTGGGGAGCTGGGGGTTGTGAAGTTAGCTACGGGGATGGTGTCCATCATCAGCAGGTGTCATTCAGAGGGTGGTGCGGGTGAAGGAGGGTGGTGCTGGTGAAGGAGGGTGGATGTGGATGTTGTGTGCGCGCGCTGAAGAATAAAGATGGCGTCTAGCAGTTGTTAGGTAATAATGAATAATTAAAAATATTATTTATAATTAAGAATGATAGGTATGTACCTGCTTCTCGCGAGTTGATTTCGGGTGGTGATTAATGATATGTAATTAAGATATTAATATGATTGATGTAATTTAATATTGGAAAAGTATGTAGAAAAAATAAAGCTGATTGGTGGAATTGATAAAGAATAAATGTGTGTAGGTCTTCGGGGAGCTGTAGGGGGATGTTGTACTTTGATTTATGTGAAAAAATTGGTCGCTTGATATTTGTGTGCGAGGAATAAACGTTTAGCATATATAGGTACCTATATCAAACTTGTCGAGACAGGCATTACGCATCCGACGAAAAACATATTGCGTAATATTTATCATTATTGAATTTAACTACCTAGAATAGCGGTTTGAATCGAATGTCAGATTCTAAATACAGTAATAAATTAATACATAAATTTGTCGGCATTGTCCTCTGTCGGCAATGATACAAAGGAAATTTTTGTTGATATAAATAAATATACTGATTTCCGTCAATGATTACTCATATTATTTTAAAGCATATTGCACATTTCTTTAGATAAACATTTTTGATTTCTGTGAATAAATAGTGATGTAGTCACGTACGCTGCTAAATGTGTGAGAAAGTAATTTTTGCATAGTAAGCTGTGCCAGACATTATAAAATAAGAGATCAGTCCGTCTGGTAATCATTCCACTTCTAAATTTCGAATAGTGAACATCAAACAAATTACAATGGCATTTAATAAAATCAATAAAGAAGCTTTTGTAAAACCATTTATTAAAATCTACTATATGGAAGTAGATAAAAAGTATAAAATTGAAGATATTGAAATTTGTCAAAGCCAGTTTGGCCCAAGAGTGTTAGTTACACTGGATGAGGGTAAAGTAAGTTTACCTGAAAGATATATAAGAATAATTTCCGAGGCTGATATTTTGGAAATAAAGAAGATTATTCTGGAGAAACCGATATATCTGGTTAGCAAGGGTGCTGTAGGAACCACTACTAATCTAGAATTCGTAGAGTGAATAATATTATGGATTCTACCACATGTTATATGAAGAGGTTAAATAAATTTATTTTAAATATACAAAAGTTGAAGCAAGATCTTCAGTATATTGAAGTATTAAGAAAAATACAGAATGTTAACATCTGTGATGGATCCAGTTCAAGCTTGCAGAAAAAAAGTTAGTTTCAACGAACAGGTTAGAGTCCATTATATCAACCATTGGACTTATGCTCACCGAACTGCTAGAAATGGAAGTTGCTGGATGCAGGATGCTGTAGATCGAGCTCGGTTTAAGTGTAAAATATTAAATTTTAATTCAATATTGGAACCCATACTTATACATAAATGTAATTTAATTTCAGAAAAATAACCTCTTCTTATATACCAATATGTTTTTATATATGATATGATAAAATAAAATAATTATTAAATAATCTTCTTTATTTCTTTACCCTTATTCCCAATTAATTAATATAAAAAATAATTAAAAACAAATTTCAGATATATAATATTTTTATTTAACAAAATAATTACAGTGATATATTAATAATAATAATAATAATAATACATAATAGTACTTATAAAATATATTAAGCAATATGACTTTTATCAATCCAACTGTTGTGAGAACTGTCAAATCCAAGCCATTTTACGAAAACCTTGTCCCCCTTACTTCTCAACACCTTTTCCACGAGATATACATCTGGATGTTTGACTTTCTGCAGCTCTTCAGTGTAGAAGCCACCTTTTATGTCTTGACCTTGAGCATCTTTCAGTAAGTATGTGGGAGGGTCTGTATATTTAACTTTAGATATGGTGAATATTTCATTGGACCAATTAGGAGTATATCCCTTATCAAATACACCTCTGTATTTACTAATGCGAACTCGATCTCCTATTCTAAATTTAGACATGTGTGAGAAAGAAACAGTAGGATAGCTGTATGAGGCTTTTAATATTCTCTTTTCATTACTCTTATTTACATTTATAGGTTTCATACCTATAGTACGATGTTTACGATTATTATATTTTTCCACAATATTTTGTAGTAAATCATGCCATCGAAAAGTACCGTTAAGACTGAACTGCTTATATAACATATTCTTTAATGTTCTATTTACACGCTCAGCAATCGAGCATTTTTTAATGCTATATGCAGAGTAGTGATTAATATTATATTTTTTCATTAATTGTTGAAATTTGAGGTTGTAAAATTCACGTCCCATATCAGTTTGTAAGTGTACAGGGATACGTCTATCTTTATTTAGAATCCTTTCCATAGCACTCGTAACCGCCTCCCCTGATTTATCCTTAAGAGGCTCCGCCCACACGTACTTTGAGAAGGTATCAATCACCACGAGAATATATCGATAATTTTTATTTAAACTAGCGTATGGAATCATTTCTACTAAATCAGCTTGAAATAATTCATCTAAAGCCCTAATGACAACTTTTCTTCTATTGAAATTAATACGAGCTGATTTGTGAAGTTCATTCACGATATCTTTCTTTACAGCAGACATGTTTACACTTAGTCGGACGTATCTATACTAAACAATTAATCACGTGGTTCGATTATTTTAGCCTCGATGAGTTCCTCTATAATACTGTTAATCTCATTCGCATGATTTGTATTTCCTGCATTCTGAGAAGCTATTAAAAGCCTAAGCCGATCAACAAGTTCGTTTGGGTCATCCCAGTACATGTAATCGATAGCATTATTATTGACTTGCATCATCATACCGCGACCCACGTTCCCATGAGAATATTTAACTCGAGGACCTCTAGCAATGTGTTTAATTATATATTTATATTTCCAGCTCCTATTACCGGAAACTTGATTATCTGGATTGTACATTTTCTTATGAGCACTGGTACTTTTTACTATATCAATATAATTCTTTTTATCATCTTCATTATAATTGCGAGAATATTTTTTAAATAATAATTCATAGAGACCAGTGGTACCCTCGTACTCATTATCATTTATTATCAAATTATTACCGTTAAATTGGATTGAGGAATTCCCCACATAGAACTTGTCCTCATCAGGGTTATACCTAACCCCATATTTTAAATCATATTTGTTTTTAGTGTCATGTATCAATCCCTCGATATATGTTTTAGGTAATTCGCTAAATTTAGATAAATAAGCATCATCAGGTCTCTCACTAATATTAGAATCAGTATCATAATTATCATTATCATAGTCATTATTGGAGAAAGTATCGTTTTCACCCTGTTTAATCACCCCGAGCTCATCTTTTGGTTTGATTTTTCGCTCAAATTTTACATTTCTCTTTTTATCAACGAAATCATCATCATCATCGTCATCATCATTTACTTTTCGATTAATACGTTTAGCTATCGAACGCAGAGGTGTCGTAATAGGTGCAAAGGACTTTTCTATAAACAGATCTTTCCGCTTAAGAGACTCCAACTTGCGTTTGATGGCTTTTCGAGCCTCGATAATTTTACTAGTGGTTTTATTATCAGCGTTCATAGTAAAAAAACTAGAGGTGTATTTTTTTGCGGACGTTAAGCACAAACGGCTAATTGACAACTGACAGGTAACTGTTCAATTCACAGGTATATATATTCATCGAACCCCTTTCTATAACGGCCGTCTGTAATATCACTGTCCTTGTCTATCACTAAGAACCCATATCTGTCTTTCCAGCACTGAGAGCACATGAACTTGAATGTATTAAAATCCATATCGGTGTTGACGTGATCAGAATAAACATGTCTGAGATTCATGTCATCTTGCTTGAATAAAATCAATAGGTTAGCGTTATCTCTGATTAAATGCTTCGGAATGTGACTATAAGTCTGACAGAGATAGAAACTATCCACTTGTTTATGTCTTCCCATGCTGAAGTATTCACGTATCGGGCTCTGGTTATCGCAAGCCACATCATCGAAAATAAATACTGAATTTGTTTTAGCGTTGACAGGCGGTATTACTTTATCGCTATCCTTGAACTGATAGTATCCCACGAGTGAGTCAAGCACTTTTCTCAGATACTCGTATTTCGGCTGGTACAAAGACTTTGAATATATATAAACATTCATGAAACGTAAACCATTAGGATGAGTCAGCAGGCCTATCATTATGTTTGTTTTGCCACAGTTCGAGGGACCACAAATAATACATCTTATAGTGGTTGGTAATAATGAGCCGTGACGATGTTCCACTTTAGCACTAGCGTCATGGAAATCAATATTTTCGATTTTCAAACCCTCTCCTGCTCTTACAAACTTCATCTTGATACTGTAACAGAGACGGATAGATGTGCTGTATTTATACCTCTCAATCAGTTTAATGGAACTGGTACACATTGCTGGATACGTTTGGTGGATACAGAGCGGTTTTTTAAAACCGGTCAAACCGGTATCTGAGAACCGCTCGAACCGCTAAAACCGCTCACGAAAAACCGCTCGAAAACCGCTTTAAACCGCTTTTTAAACCGCTATAACCGCTCAAACCGGTTAGAGCGGTTAGAGCGGTTTAAAAAGCGGTTTAAAGCGGTTTTCGAGCGGTTCTGCGATAGCGGTTTGAGCGGTTCGACCGGTTTTCGAGCGGTTCTCAGATACCGGTTTGAGCGGTTCTACCGGTTCTCAGATACCGGTTTTAGCGGTTCGACCGGTTCTAGGATACCGGTTTGAGCGGTTGCACCGGATATATCCGATGTCTCTGGTATCCAGGACAGTCACCTATAAATAGACCTCTCGAAGATTACACCCTTCAGTCGTCTTCAGGGCACCGTAGGGGTAACATGGCTCTAAACTCTCTGATTAATAAGTTACCGTTTGAAGCTCATATCCCAGGTTATCGTTTCTGCGGACCGGGTACGAAATTATCCAAGAGATTAGCCAGAGGTGATCGTGGAATTAATGCTTTAGACGAAGCTTGTAAAAATCACGACATCAAATACAGTAAAGTACTAGACGCGACTTCAAGACACGTGGCAGATAACGAATTGGCTCACAAAGCTCTTCAACGAGTATTCGCGAAGGATTCCTCATTGTCTGAGAGGGCTGCTGCAGCCGGTATAGCTGGTATTATGAAGGCTAAAGTTAAATTGGGTTTGGGATGCTCAAAATCAAATAAGAGCTCCAATAGAAAGAGTAAAAAGAAGGGTGGATCGTTAACGTTCCGTAATATATCCAGTAAAATTCGTAAAGTGGTCAAGAGGGCTCCTACAGTCGACGAGGCCATCAAAAGAGCCGTTCGTGTGGCGGATCGAGTGAAGCGTGATAAAAAATCCATTTCACCTCCCAAAGCTCGCATTATACCCATTCCGAAAACAGGAGGTATCCTTCCTCTAATACCGATATTCGCGGGACTTAGCGCGCTCGGTGCTCTGACCGGAGGAGCTGCAGCTATCGCGAGGGCAGTTAACAATTCTAGGGATGCCGCCACTCAACTCAAAGAATCCCAACGTCATAATCAAACTATGGAATCCATAGCGCTCGGTAAAGGACTCTACCTCCGTCCGTACAGAAAGGGACTCGGACTCTATTTACGCAACCACAATCAACATAATAAAAGCAAAAAATGACTAACAGTGGATTTACCGAATCGAGCACTCACCGATCAAGATCTACATAAATATGCTGTTGATGTGTTGAAAATACCTAATTTCCGGGGAATTTTTATGCGCGATCGTCTACCTAAACGTGTACATAAAAACGAATGTGGAATCGTGAACTTGGACAGTGACTCTGGTAGTGGAACTCATTGGACAGCTTATTGTAAAAAGGGCTCGAATGCCATCTATTATGACAGTTTCGGTAATTTAAGACCACCTACAGAACTGATAAAGTATTTAAATTGTTCCATTAAGTACAATCATACTCAATATCAGACTTTTGATACTGTAAATTGTGGTCATCTGTGTTTGAAATTCCTATATAATCAGACTGCACGCAGTTAGTCACATTCATTCTGCGAACTGATTGTGTAAAGTAAACATGTCGTATACATTCACTTTGTCTGAACGATCATCCGTTCTAAACGCGCATTTCTGCCCACCCATTGATCTTGAACCGTCAGCTGATTACTCACTCGGTCTGATAAATTTCGATGCTTACAATTCCATACCTAACATTGACTCTTCTAATAATCGATTTTATTATGATGACGATGATAAATTTATAGAGATTCCAGAAGGTTCATATGAAATTGAAGATATAAATAAATATATAAAAGACTATTTTCTTGCCTCTCACATTAATGACACATACATCTCCATAATATCTAATAAAAACACTTTAAAGTGTGAGGTTAAATCAAATAAACGGATTAATTTCAGTCCACCCGATAGTATCGGTAGCTTGTTGGGATTTACAAGTCGAGAACTGAAACCTCTAGCGCGTCACATATCAGACTCTCCCGCTAGAATTCAAAAAGTAAACTCCATATGTATCGAGTGTAATCTTGTGACAGGTAGCTACATGAATCATAGACAGGTTCACATAATTCACGAATTTTTCCCGACTGTGTCTCCGGGCTATAAAATAGTGGAATCTCCTGCTAACGTGATTTATTTGCCTGTCAACAAGCGTAGCATAGACAGCCTAACAGTTAAAATAGTGGATCAGGACGGTGATCTGGTCAATTTCCGTGGAGAAGTCGTGACGATAAGACTACACCTGAAGAGAAATGGTTCTTAGATTTAACAAAAAGTATATAAAGGGTGCAGGAGTCCGTCATCCCCTCAGTTCATCTGTAACCTTCAAACCGTTAACAGCGCAAAATCGTAAATTTCTCTTGAATCTCGGTTATAAATTGCATAGCAGTCAACTTCGTAGTAGTAATGAATTCTAATGGTATTTTGAACGTGTTGGAGAAGCCTCAGTCAGATATCTCCATAGTCAATTTCGAGAAACATACTCACAACCCGTATGCAGCATCAAATTTAGGAAATAACGATGAAATTAGGATCCCTATTCAACAGCAGAACGCGTATACGGCGCCTTATTTCAGTACGTTATATATTCGAGGTCGATTATGTAAAGCTGATGGTACAGTGTCGGAGACGGCTGTCTTCGATAAAATGGGTGTTTTGCTTTTGTTCGACGAGATACGATACGAACTGAATGGTATAACAGTGGACCGATCTAGAAATCCTGGACTCACTACTCTTATGAAGGGATATGTGTCATTTAATAAAAATGAGGTCACCCGCTTGGAGAATGCCGGTTGGACTGATGAACATATGGTTAATCAAAACGGTTACTTTGACGTGTGCATACCTTTGAAAATTTGTTTGGGGTTCGCTGAGGACTTTCAAAAAATAGTAGTAAATTTACGTCAAGAATTGGTTCTTATTCGAAGTAGTACTGATTTAAACGCTATTGTAAATAACGCAGCTGATAATGAAGTCGTTAAAGTAGAACTGGAGTCGGTACAATGGAGGGTACCGCACGTGACTGTAGCCGATGTCGAGCGTCTAAAATTAATGAAATACTTGGAAAAAAATATGGAATTAGCAGTACCGTTTAGGAGCTGGGAACTACACGAGTTTCCATTGTTACCCGAAACTCAGACGCATGCGTGGACTATTAAGACCTCGTCACAACTGGAGAAACCGCGATTTATTATTTTCGGGTTCCACGTGGACCGTAAAAATAAAGCATCCAAACGCATGAGCGAATTCGATCACTGTAATCTGACTAATTTCAGAGTTTTTCTAAATTCCGAGTCGTATCCCTACGATAACCTAAATGTTAATTTTGATAAGAATTTTTATGCCAACCTGTATGATATGTACGTTCAATTTCAAGAATCTTATTATCAGAAATTAAGTGAGCCCTTGATTTCCCCTTATAATTTCAAAACGAGCGTGCCCCTAGTAGTAGTTGACTGCTCTTTTCAGAATGAGGTTGTGAAATCCGGAGCAGTTGACATTAGATTGGAATTTAGTACTAATAAATCTATTCCAAAAGATACTGCAGCCTATTGTCTTATAATTCACGACCGCATAATTTACTATAATGCTCTAACTAGCATCGTTCGGCCATTCTAATTTCACTAATCAGTATGTACATAATAGACATTCAGGGTTTCCAGTACAAAAAAGAACTAAATTTCATATGTAAAGAAATTTCTATTTTCAATATTGATGAGAAGTCTTGCGTACACAAGATTGTCTACCCTCCTACGCAATACGTGTACAAGCTGTTTAATAAAAATATTAAGCAACAAATCAGGTGGACCACTAAAAATTTGCATGGTCTGCTATGGGAAACCTCCTATGATGCTATCTCTTACAAGGATCTGGGTCAGTTTATACGAGATCACGTGACATATGAGGATGAAGATGTCCTCGTCAAGGGTGTGGAGAAGCAGCAATGGCTCCAATCATATTTACCAAATAATAATATTATAGATTTACATTCATATGGCTGTTGCAGTGTTAAAGATTTAATGTTAGCCAATAATGAATTCCACTGTGGGAAACATATGTATAATAACTTACGTTGCACTAAGCAAATTGTTTATTCCATATATAAATGGTTCTTTATCAATAGAGATAAGTTTTAAATGTATGTTTATTTTTTCTTATATTCAATAAACGAAGTTATGCTGAATACGAGTGTTTCATTTTATGGTTGCGAGGTGGGAGAGAGGTGAGTAGTGGGGCGATTGTGTGCGCGATGAGAGAGCTGCGGAACTGTTTAGTTCCAGTCACTTGTTATTTGATTTCTGACTGCAAAGATGCATAGAATCATAACTCTAGAAGAACTTAAACGAGGGGAACTGTGTACATGCAAAATGTGCACGGTTCCCCAATGGGTTTGGGAGAAACTAAATATCAAAACAGAAGAGCTCCCATCCCTGATCCCTATTATCGATATAAAAAGAGGTAATTTTATTTAATTTTTACATTAATAACAGTAATTATATGGATTTGTCTCTCATTGTTACAGATAGGAATCTTTATGAGCAATTTATAATTGCTCATAAATCAAGGACAAATGATGATGATGACATAAAATAAATTGTATATATGTATATATATTTTTTATAATAAAATTTTGTTATATATTGTATATAATTTTTTAATAAAATATTAAAAAGAAAAAACAATAAAATTTAAAAAATAACACTCAATAAACACTCTGTTCTATTAACATTGACAGAGATGGGCGCTACCATTACATTAATTTAGTAATGTGTTGGCAGCCCTGATTTTATTTACTATGGTAGAATCGTACACTGATTCACTATAATGTCATCTGTCATTTTTTAATATTGGTAACACTGGTAACCTTAATCACTAGTTGTGTGTGAGTAATATCATATATCTTTATTATTTTTTGATAACAGTATTTCAGTCTAGAGCTGAATAATGATAAATTACTAATATATCAAACACACAATAATTTTAAGCACTGATATATTTTATTTTATTTTTATAGTGGGATGTGGGAAAAGGAAATAAAAACACATAATTAAGTTTAATTAATTTTATTAATAATAATATATTTAATATTACAATAATTATATACATATATATATTTTACAAAAAATGTCTATTTACAATTTCTAATGTTTTACGATAGTCTTCGAGAGTGGTGCTAGGCCATTTGCCACTGTCTGGACCCTCTGTCCAACCAACTCGTAGACCAGATTGACCTTTGGATATATTATCATCTATCCAATTAATTAGCTGTCTATGCGTTTCGTTTAATTTTATATCTAATTTGAATGATAAATTGTTCCGATTCATTACTCTATACAAAATTTCTAGAAACTCATTCTGAGTAAAATAAATAGCCTCACAAACGGCTTTCTCTATTGACCAATAAATATCATGATAATTAATAAAAATATTATTACCCGGAAACCACTTTGTATAGCGATCTATTAAAGAGGGATCTTCCCCATTTACAAGTAATTTTTCTAGAAAATGTTTATAATAAGAGTTTATCAGCGGAAAATGATCTTTAATATATTGACTTAACATGTCCAGACTAAGTGTGAAAACATATTCCTTTTGGAAAATATCTTGCAACTGTTCGATAAATATGTCACATTGAAGTTTTTTATTAAAAATTTGCTTCATCAGTTCGAAATTGTGTTTATTCCTTAAAGCCAACCAGTATATGATTTTATTAGGTATAACAATTTTTTCTAAAATTTTGTTAATTAACGGATAATCATTGGCATCGATTGCTTTTATTAGGAAATCTACATATATTTCTTGAGTACCGTTTAGAAGCTTATAATTCAATTTTCGTTCAAGAGAGCACATTTTACCGATTCTATGACCGAAAAGAGAATGAAGTCAAGCAGATATGGAGCGGTTATTTATTCTGAACTGGATGATGACATCATCTGACTAGTTGAAACTTGTTGGAAGTTGTATCCCCACGGCTTGGTGTCTGTGTTTACATAATTAATTATTCGCTTATCATCGTACGGACTCAAGGCTAACTTATTCTGTTTGATTGTATAAATAGTGTGTTTTTTAGATCTTATAAGGCGCTGTTCTTTAGTTAACGTATTTTGATTGAATAAGCAGTTTTTAAAATCATTAAAAGTTATCTGTTTCACTGCAGACCGAGTTAGACCTTTGACGCGTTTAGTATCCGGTTTACTGTCGACTTTATACGTGTACATCTTTGCTCGTAGACCTACGAATTCCGTAACAATTTTACCATTATTTTCATCTTTCATAAGACCTAAAACCTTTTTGTTTACGCGAGGCATACCATAGATATTATCTTCAGGATAGTCCGAAGTGTCGAACAGATGGATATCCTTTTTCATGAATTCATAAATATCAATATCGGAGATCTGGTATATTAAACTGTCAGTGTCAGTATAGAGTAACTTAGCATTTTCACCTAGCTGACTTTTAATGTAATCATAATGAAAGTCGTAAAGAATGTTTTTCGAAAGGTCCAGTATAGAAAAGCCTACATAAATGGGTTTATTGAATTTAATTTTTAATCTATCCATTTCGATGATTACCATGTCCTCATCGAAAATAGTTAAACTGTGAAAATTAGGTTTAGCTATAAGAGCTCTAGCGCCAAATCTGCCTGTCCAAGATGTCGAAAGTATGATGTCTTTATGTTTGCGTACATTCTCCAATGTCTTACCGTACACAGCGTTGTTCATTAGTTTGTAAAAGTTTTTCTCAAATTCGTTAGTAGCCAATTGTCGTAAATTTGTGTTTAAGTCAATGTATTTTTTCAACCAGGCAGATTGATTGAATTTTAAAATTTTGTGAACCGCGGTAATTTTGAGACCCCTTTCCAAACACTTTTTCAAATTTCTATAGTGAATAACGTAGTTTGATTTCGGGAATAAAGTTGTCATTAATTTTGAATGTTTACCGCCGGGAGGAACCATCTGTTCTGGACACATCGGAAGATCCATATGTAAAGTATGCAGCTCGGTGGGATATAAAATGTTAAGTTCAAATATATAACCTATATCGGAATCATCCGGGATATTTTGTACATCTAAATGGTAAAATTGTTCTGGAGGTACCCATTCGAAGCCGTGGGTGGGTAGGTGAAAAGACATAGCAGTCCCGTACAAGTTGTTTACGTCAAAATATATAATATATTGATCTCTTTCGTCGGGATTGTATGCCTCGCCCATGTACTTATTATTGGCCTTTGAATACCGATTAGACACTTGTGCCACTCCGCCTCTGATACCTTTTTCGATCAGTAGAATTTTGTCGATATCGGTGAGAAGTTCTAAAGACTGGTTTGTTAGCTTTAACATGGCATCGAAAGCCAAACCCGGTGACGTGTAATAGTGGAGGGGATCTAAACCATATGTATTTATGCAATTTTCACGGAAACTTTCGAAAATATCAGCCAAAAGTAAAACGTCCGTTTTCAAATACAAGTCAGAATATTGCCCGAGTGTTTCAATGTTAAATTTATTCCAAACTTGACATGCGCGCGCATAGTCCTCATCAGAAATGTGTTCGTCAGTCAGTTTACTGTAAAAGTCGTCTTTAGTCGGTAGAGTAGTGTCGTTTAGTTTGTCCCAAGAATTTAGATAGTCGTAAGGGAAAACACCTTTCCTTGTCAATAAATGAAATTCCTCATCGTTAGTGCATTGGGATTTAGTGATTCGTTTCTGACTATCGTCGAGATATGAGGCCAATTTCTCGATTTTATCTGTCATGAATCGAAACGAATCAATAAATCGTAGTTTAATTTTAGTGTCTTTAACTTGCTTGGTGAAGGAAATGTATTTTTCCTTATTTATCGGTAACAATGAAATTTTGCCCTCGAATAACGTGGCTAAATTACGTAATACTATGTGCCCGTCGTACCCTGATAAGCAATGAAAAACAACCGGAATCACGTGACTATCCGTATAATTTATGTTACAATTTTGATGCGCGGCCCCTCTATAATACCCGGTTAAATGATCATGGTCCGCCACCTTAATGTCCGTCTCGGAAAATACCTTCTCACATATATGACAAACCGGCGCGTGTTCAAATTCATATTTCTGCGGAGCAGTGAAAGGTTCCATAGATTTAGGTTGCGCGATAATTTGGTTAACTTCGTCGGAAATATGTTCAAGTTCACGTACAAACCATTCCACACAATCTTTACCCCTATATAGTTTAAAACGTGAGAGTGTATCATTATACGAACATTTCAAATAAAATGCCACACTAAAAGCAATATGTTTCTGTAAATTTTGAGTATTTAAATTTAGCTTATTTTCATCCTGACAGTCTTCCAAAATACATTCGAAATCAGCATAGACGGCGAATGGTACGCGTTCCTTAAATCTGTAATTTTTAAATTTCAACCACTTTTCGTTCTCACCCGGTAACTCAATTTTACACGTATTTGTTTCCGAATTACAATATGTAGCATGTTTATCTAAAAGTTCCTGTTTACCGAAATGATTAAGACAACGATTGCAAATAAAATTTTTATGCCCATACGATGATAACTGTTTTGACAATAAACGTGACATATCTTTTATCCAAGCGAAGTGGTACAGTTGTTGTGTATCGGTATCCATAGGCGTATCACCGTTACCTACCGCGTTGGAATTCGTAGGCACCATTAAAAGGTTCACGACACGTTCATATTTACTTTTACTTAAACATACCGGAAGAACTTCTTTTTTATCAACTGTGTACACGTTTATGGAAATTTCATTTAACCGTTCAAATTTTTTAATACTTTTTAGTTTTATTGGATACTCTATTCCGCAATCAAATTTTAAAACATCGCTAAAGTGAGGATATGAATAAATTCTATCTGGATGTTTCTCAACAGGATATAAACAACTCACTATTGCCCATAGAAAACAATATTCGTCATTATTTTTAACGTTAACTACACATCTTTTGGCTTTAATAAATTTTGGCATATCAGTGTAAGTTGACAGACCGACGGTTATAGGCGAATAATTATTTATGTTTACTCGAATACCTATAATTTCCAACAATGTCCAACCCGAATCCTTTTGTTCGAAATCTTCAAGATTTTGTAATATCTGCTCCACTACATTTTCTTTCCACCACTTTTTTAAATTTGTATTTAAATCGATCTCTTTATTTTTAGTAGCAAACGATTTTATTTCAACTTGCCTGTCTTGAGGTTTCATGAAATTACCCTCGAAAATAACGTTTACTTTAATTAATGTTTTCTGTAAAATTTTATTAACTTTAATGGAGAAGCTTCTAAACGATTTTTCAAGAAATATTTTCGGGTCTTTAAAATGAATATTCAATATCACCCCAGAACGTACCCTTTTTGAAAAGCAGGATTCCAAATCTTGCCAAATTAAATGTTTGCGTTTGATTGGCTTTAAGGAACCACCCGATACTTTATTTAATAATTTTAATTGTTTTAATTGTTCGCGATAATATTTTAATATTGCCAAATTATTCTCCAAACGGAATATATTTTCACTTTTATTATTAGTATGAATTTTATTTTTTATTGCCCGGTTTAATAATTTAATATTTTTATTAATTATTTTTATATGTTTATCACATTCATCATCTGTTTTTAGTAACGTTAAAGATTTTTTGGTTAGAGCAATGATATCAGAACTAATTTTAGAAACGGTCTCGGAGAGCGACATTATTTCAAATTAAAATAGATACACTCTGCGATCACGAGACACACATACGATAAAATAGATGCGTTTACTACGAGAGCAAAGACAGCTAATGAGATTTTAATGTCAGCTTCTTCCTTTTATAGCCTCGGATTCCTAGAGTCAACGTTAATAATCAGGCTACCGGAATTGACCAATCACGTGAGAGCATCTGCAATCAGGCTACCGGAATTGACCAATCACGTGAGAGCATCTTGGCGGTGTGTAATTCCGTGAGAAAGGAAACGGCGTCTAACAGTTTTTAAAATTAATAACATAAACATATTTCATTATATCAACAAAATTTCCTTTGAACCAATGCCGCCTCATATAAAATTCTTGGAAATTAAATAACTAAGAAATTATGATACCGGAAATCTAAACATCAATGAGGAAGCGAGAAATGACTCATAATGTAAACAATTATTCATCATGTATCCTCTCATGAACTTCCTGGAATCGAACTATCTAAAACAATTATGATGGTAGAAAGGCCTTGTGAATTATACAATTTGTTCGTGTTTTCCATTTAAACCAATGCATATTGTACATTTTCTGCTGGGTGGCTACATTTTCCCATATAAAACCATACAAAACGAAACACAACTAATAATACCTACTCCTTATGAAATACTGTCCACTTAAAATATATCGCTCTGTATGTAATAAGTTATTTTAATATACTACATTCATATGGTAAAAACAAAACGTACGTTTTTATCTCCCATAAATATATATAAGCATTGCATGAAAGAGAATGCGTAATCAGCATAAATTAGACTATATTTTATTTTATAAACAAACAAGGTATTTTATCATTGCCGACAGAGGACAATGCCGACCCATTTATGTATTAATTTATTACTGTATTTAGAATCTGACATTCGATTCAAACCGCTATTCTAGGTAGTTAAATTCAATAATGATAAATATTACGCAATATGTTTTTCGTCGGATGCGTAATGCCTGTCTCGACAAGTTTGATATAGGTACCTATATATGCTAAACGTTTATTCCTCGCACACACAAATATCAAGCGACCAATTTTTTCACATAAATCAAAGTACAACATCCCCCCTACAGCTCCCCGAAGACATCCATTCCTATTTTTTTATGAATTCCACCAATCAGCTTTATTTTTTCTACATACTTTTCCAATATTAAATTACATCAATCATATTAATATCTTAATTACATATCATTAATCACCACCCGAATTCAACTCGCGAGAAGCAGGTACATACCTATCATTCTTAATTATAAATAATATTTTTAATTATTCATTATTACCTAACAACTGCTAGACGCCATCTTTTTTCTTCAGCGCGCGCACACAACATCCACATCCACCCTCCTTCACCAGCACCACCCTCCTTCACCCGCACCACCCTCTGAACGACACCTGCTGATGATGGACACCATCCCCGTAGCTAACTTCACAACCACCAGCTCCCCACATGATTCTTGCACCACCACTGGCCTCCAACATCCACCCACGGACCCCATACGTGGACATCATCCCCATAACCTCTTACCCTCATGTTCTATCCTGAGATTCTAGCCTGAAGTTAGCTCCTGATGGCACCTAGTGATGGATGACCTTGGATTGGGTTTAAATCGGTGTATGATAACTACTGACCACATAGCTGTTTTTTATTTTATTTTTTTGTAAAAAAATACGTACATAATTTATGTTTCTTGTAATAAATATAATTACAGTTCGATAAAATGAGTCTGCTAATTATTTTTTTATACCGATAATGCTATTTTTTAATAATTTCGGGAAAAACAAAAAAGGTGGTCCATCTCTCCCGGAATTACCCTATTAGTCTCGGCGTTCTTAATGAAACATATACCTGATTATGTCGATATTTTTTCTTTCGTAAGTTGTCGAATATTTCCCAAAAATGACGTGCTACGACCGGTTCATTTATCACGCAAATTTTAGGTACACAATTTTACTAAATTCAATGAAAATTTACATAACAGCTCTGTCTCTTCAGACCAAATTGTTTAAATTGCATAAACTACGGGAAAAAAAATTAGTCATGTGAATTTTTCCTAAACAATGGGAACAATTCAATTAACAACAAAGAAGATTTCTGCTTCGGACATAATTGCGTAATAGTGTCAGTAAGTTACTGACACTCCTATCAAAAAGTAATTAAATTATTTAAATATTTTCTGTTTAGTGTTTTGCTATTGGGAGCAGGACTTAACCATTTTAAGGACAGTAAAAACGTATTGGAAACTGGCCTAATTATTCATTGTAAATTATAAATTTAATAATGGTACACATTGACTGTTTCACATAAGGCTACTAAATTTGTGACGTGCAACATAAAAAACCCTAAATTCCAGTCGACCAGTACGGTTTCTGGTTAAAATGTTACAATTTATTTGGTCGATTGTATTTTCGGTGCGACCTCTATGTTTCGGTTGCCTAAGTTCACACTGAATATGTTTAATTAATCTTTTGACTGCTTCATCAACAAGGGAGTGCAAACGCGTTAAGTTTAAATATATGATATTTAAGTTTTAAATTAATAGCCAATATTATAGAGAATAGCAGTAGCAAGGTATCGCAAGGCCATAGGTACGTCTGGTAAGAGACGGCCCAATTTAAAAAATATAAAAAATAACTGAAATGTTTTATTTAAATAGGTTAAATCAGGTCTTTTACGAATACTAGAAAGTCCAATAGTTCCCGCAGTTGCAAGAACAACCTTAAAAACAATATAATAACTAATTTCGCAATTAGTCATCAAATAGACGTTTCTTACAAAAAACACGTGTTCTCTGCCACTTTGCTTGGATGTTATCGACATGTAAGTGCGCATGCTCTGATTTTCGACCTTAATGTTTCGACGAGTGTTTCGATATGAGCCAATCACATTGCTTATTTTTAAGCGAACCCTGATTAAGACAGTCATCCAACCCCAGTTGACATAAGCGTCAGCAACGTGGGCGATTGCTGCAAAGACGTATATGAAGAAGATCTAGGCCATCGAAAATATCGCGCTAGGTGCCTCCTGGTACCTGCGGACAGCCGATATATTATACCGAGACTTCGACTACGTCCCAGTCCTAGAAGTCATCAGGAGGCGCGGAGACAAGTTCTTCGCGCGTGCCGAGACGCAAAGCAACCCGCTAATCCGGGAAGCGGTGGACTACGAGCCTGATGCGGCCGCTGTACACAAGAAACATCTTGTTAGAAGAAACATAAGATCTTCTTATGTTTCAGATTACACCCGGAACAAGCGGAGAGAGCTATGAAGCGACCCCCAGACCTCCCCTCGAAGCCGTGACCGCCGACAGTGATCGCGGGCTCACTTAGAATACCCTTCCCTTACCAGCACAAATCGGCAATGCACACTTTAGAGGTTCATTACCGACTACGCAGCCACTCCTAACCTACCCCAAACCAAGGATTTTTAACTTATATAGGATTGCTCGATCCCGCCGTATCACGTGGTTGGGTCTTGCGGCTACGTCATCGGATTAATATACAAAATATATATGAGTTAGATAGTGACAGTGACTTGTCTACGCGTCATAGATAAGGAATCGCACAATACAGAGAGAGAAAGAGTATCCGGGTCTCGTAGTGACGTCACTAAAACGGACAACATTGAGGAATAGGGATCGAGCAGTCCTATATAAGTTAAAAATTCTTGACCCCAAACTACTACCCAGGACGAGAGTGGCTCGCCCGAGACAAACTACTCCCGATGCATGCAGGCGAAGAAAAAAGACAAGACAGAAGAGCGCCAGAAGATCCTACCCAGCCTGCAGGGTAGAGCGAGGACAGGAGAAGATTCCACGAATCGCCCACACTTGTCACTTTTGTGATCGGGGTTGAAGGATGGGGTGTACCTCTACGAGGCAGTCCAGGCCTACAGGAATGGGGAGGGTAAAGAGCGATAATCCCGCTCGGCCCCAAACCATCCCAGGTCATGACCACGGTCAATGGATATTGCCCTTGCTTATTATCCCGTCTGCCCATGGATATTATCAATTTATAGTTTCGAAATTTCTGTAATCACATTTCTACTTTATACAGATTTTAGTTTATTTTATTATTAACTTTATAAAAATATCATAATGATTTTTTCCCACTAGTCCTACACCCTCAAATTACCTCACAGCTAATTTAAAAAAAAAAAATATATATATATATATATATATATATATATATATATATATATATACTAGTGTAAAAGTAGAAAATAAATTTTGTACTCGGTATATTTTACTTGACAATATCTCACAGACCAATCCGAATGCGGATGACGGTGTCATCAATTATTTGGCACATCAGGTTATCCCGGTGTAGCTGTAGGAATAAATATTTCGCAACAGCGTGTATGAGGGTCGCGTAGTTGAATGTTTATGCGATGTGACAGCTAGGAGGGATGAAAAATTAAAACATTAGAAAAGCGAGTAGAAGACTAATACCTGAAAGGTATTTATTGAATAAAATCTACTTTATTTCCTCTAATTGGACTCGTCCTACGAGAATTCATTTAAAAAATATATAATTCCTGGAAATATTCCACGGCGAATTTCATAATTTGTTTTCTGTGTACTTACTCGTAATTTAATTACTGTAATCAGCGTGAAACAGAATGAATCTATACTACGGCGATTCTTCGAGGCACAATAGCAGATAAATAGGCTCTTGATTAATATACATTGTATAATTAATGCAGTCTATAATTAAAACTAGCCTTCGCTCGACGAGACATATATTTCATAACGAAGATGTACCAAATGGATTGCTTTAAACTGTGTTTCAATGGGATATTCTAATCCGTTCCATATTTAGTGAAAAAGCAGTAAAACATAAATGTAACCGATACTTTGAAAAACGTTATAACAAAACCACTAGGGTTATACATTATACAAATATATAAATGACTAATGATGCTGGAACTAGGTTAGCTATAACAGTATTATTAGATTGAATATCATTATTATTTATAAAATTTATATATATTGTATATTTCTTCAATGATATTTTATAAGTTTAGAAATATCATTGAGTCAAGGATTTAATAACGTGCAATTCAGTTGAATCGAGATATTAGTCATTTGACCTTCACCGACAATAATGCGGATTCTGAACAATATTTGGTATTACGTGACCACTTAAATGACTCGGTGATCGGAACTATTTAATGTACAGGACGATGTATGGAATGCCTGGGGGCGATTTAATAATAATATGCCTCGGCGATAGCTCAGTCTGTTAGGTATAGAGATGGTAACGATTAATCAAATGACTGAAGAAATCGATTAACTTGTTTCGGTTAATCATATACACCTTGTATTTCAATTAATCACCAATTAATCGATTAATTATGAGTTAATAATCGGTCGACAGGACGTTGCTATCGTTATATTCGAGGTTTTGAGCTATTTATTGATTGACCTTATTTGGAATTTGGTTTGTTTCTTATGTGAGACATGAACGTACCTTGTAGTTAATGTATGTATGGAGCAAATTGTTACTACACTATTTTTTTGGTAAAGTATTCTGCGTTTAGGCCAATAAAATAAAAATAAAAGGCCAATGCAGTAATAATTATTGTGGTTGTATTTATTACCTGTCTAATCGAAGGCGAATCGTTAATTTAATCGAAAATCGGTTATCATAATTCGAATCAAATGATCGATTAATCGATTATATAATTTTTATTAATAGCTACCACTAGTTAGGTACTAAGTGGTAGCGTGCCACTAACGGAATTTCGGTGGGAGTTTGAATTTCGTTAGGGGAAAAATGGCACCTCTTCCGGGGAATAGCTACGTGTCTGCGGTTTTTTCATGTGCACCCTCCTTCTATACAAAACTGAGACTTTCAAAAAGAAGATTGTACATTTCTGTGGTGTGTTTTATGATAAAGTGATGCACAAAATTCATAACAAAAGGTGCCATCATCTTTTGTGCCTTATGAAAAAACGGCTAATACCATAAATGAACTTTTAGTAACAATTTATGAAAGCTATAATTTCTTAAAAGATGTTCAAGTAAATAAGCTGAAAACTGCTGCTTATAGGCTGTCAAATTATAAAAAAAGAGCTAATATACTTTAAATAAAACAACACTCTGTAAGCAAGAATTATAATATTATTTTTAATTAAGTTCGTATCGGGGATTTCTCAAGTTTTCTATAATCGAAAAATACCAGCGCATCCACCTAAAAGTAAAAAACTACGTTGACTAGGTAGACTTGAAAAAGTTGTAAAGATTTGGGTAACTAAAGCATTTTTGGCAATTTCCAATAATCGTTCCAATGTTAATTCATTACAAAACAGTAATAAATTCAAATTTTAAACTGAAATTTCTATGATGAAATTTACAGTCATATCTATATTATTGAAATACAAAATAATATTTTACCGTTCCTATTGTACCTACTACGTATATAGCCAAAACTGTTTACCCTGTCAGGGTCACCAAATGAGTGTTATTTGCCCTTGGGGACAGTCTTTATGAACGTTATAGGGTGTGTAGCGGCCATTTTGAATGTAAAATGCAAACAAAGCCGCCGAATTATTTCAGACGCTATTCCAACTCTTTTCCCAACATTGGAGGGCCTATACCGGAATATTCATCGGCCATTGTGTGTAGAACATCATTTCAGTGGCCCACGGCAGATACATTTTGATACTTCAGTGGAACAAGAAGACCTCGAAGAACCACCCAAGAAAATTCGTATCTTGCAAAATATTGCATTCGCCCAGCAGGTTGGTTATTATTTTTTTCTATGAAATTCAATAGAGAATTTATTACTGGCTTTGATATTAGTATAAATGCGAATTGGGGATGTTGTGGTGATATTACAGACTATATAAATATTTAAATAGAAGCTTTTTTCCAAATATATGTCAATTAGCAAGGCCAATTTTCATATTTAGAAAATGGTGATCCTCTTTCCCAAGTAGGTACTCTTGGAGTTGTCTTCCTGTTCAACTCGGACATCTACGGCATTGTCTTCTAATTCGTTCAGAAAACGAAAAAAACCGTGAGACTATCAAGGATTTGACCACCGAAAATAAGAGATAGAAAATTGAGATAGAGTGTTTGTAGTGGCGAGATACGGTGAAATACACCGTAGTGCCCTCTTTGGGTCTTTGCTACTATCTGTCTGACAATTATTGTCTAATTGACAGACAGATAACGATCTGCTTTTATGCAGATGCCATTACAGCGACCTCTATTGTCTTTGAGGAAGACAATCCTACTTAATTATTGGAAGGAGATGCCCAAAACAACTACTCCACGGGCAATATGCCCCGACTGGCGTTGCATTACTTCAACATGTTGATGTAATGCAACGCCAGTCGGGGCATATTGTCCGTGGAGTAGTTGTTTTCGGCATCTCCTTCCAATAATTGAGATAGAGTGTTTAAAAAAAAAGTGAAAATATAGTGGACAACGTGTCATTAGACAGTAGGTACCTTGCACTGACATATACTCGTAAATTTTGTAGTTCTTCAGAAACTGCCAGTTTTATAAATTTACAAGTAAGTAAGTGTCTAAAAGGAAAAAAAGGTCGACAATATTCGAATAAGTTTAAACGCGGGAATGTCTAACAATGTTTTATTTTGGACCTATAAGTTGTATACAAACTTTTTAATGAAAACATTGTGTTACCAAGTCCTCAAACTTTTTTAAACACATACGTGGGATTACAATACACCTAGGATTAAATAACCGTCAAAATTGGTAAGCTAAAACTTAAAACTAATAATAATAATAATAATAATAATAATAATAATAATAATCTCTTAAGCTACACTACAACAAACTAAAAAGAGAAGAAGAAGGAAAAAAGTAATCTTCAACAATGCCAATCCAGAAATTCGTTTGTTAGGTATTCCTGCACATTATAAAAGGAATAACATTCCAACCATTCCTTTGCCCTGCGTTTAAAAGATATAATATTTGGGCTGTCTTGGATATCACGGGGCAGATGATTATATAGTTTGAGCGACATCATTGCAGGCGATTTGGAGACCTGAGTAGTTCTACAGTATGGAATGTGTAGCTCACCCGAGTTCCTCAACACGTATGGATTCAGATCACCTCTCTTGGGGAATTTTTCTAAATTTGATTTTATATACTTTACGCAAATTAAAATGTATAAAGAATAAACCGTTAAAATGCCATTTTCCTTAAAATAAGATCTACATGGACAATTTCGTTTCAAATTGAATATGTTCCTGATTATTCTTTTTTGCATTATAAAAATTTTTTGTACACTACTACTGCTACCCCAGCAGATAATTCCATAATTTAGAACAGATTCAATGCAACCGTGATAGTATAATTTTAAAATTTCTAAACTAAGGCTTTTTTTAATACTCCAAATAACATAATTTTTTATACCCAGTTTTTTTAGAATTCCCATTATATGAGCGTCCCATGAGAGGTGCTTGTCAAGGTGTACACCTAAAAATTTAACAACATCACTTTGCACCAAACTTCCCGTTGATGACCTGATCAATAAGCTATAGTCATCTCGTGTCCCCACAGATGAAAATTTTATAAAACTAGTTTTTGATAAGTTTAGAACTAACCCGTTTTGGCAACACCAGTCCTCCATTAGAGCAACGCATTCCACCGATAATCTGCATAGATCGCGTTCATCCCCTGAACTAATTAAACACGATGTGTCATCAGCAAAAAGTGAACTAGAGCAAATTTGGGAAAGTTTTTGGGGAAGGTCATTTATGAATAAAATAAATAAAGTTGGAGCTAGAACACTCCCCTGTGGCACCCCTGTGTCCACAAAAATTTCCCTGGATAAATAGACATTATCCCCATCTTTAACTTTCACAGTTTGGCTTCTATCCCTTAGATACGATGCTAGCCACTCCCAAGGATTGTTAACTGTTTACAGGATTGCTCGATCGCTCAATTTTGTCATCCGCCTTTCTGACGTCATCGAAGATCTATGTAATCGAATTGTCGAAATATACCTATTTTGTGTTTGTTATATTTCACATTTGCAAAAGAATTTTCGTATTTGAATGATTATTAATATTATTATTTATTAAAGTTTGTAATAACAGTATAAATTGTACCTATTTCTACAAGTTCGAGATCTTTGGATCTTTGACGACGTCACAATTATGGATTACATTGTAGTATAGGGATCGAGCAATCCTGTAAACAGTTAACCATCCTTGAGCCACTCCAATGGTGGGCCACGAATACCATATCTCTCGAGTTTATTGAGTAGGTGACTATGATTAATGACATCAAAGGCCCTCGACAATCATAAAATATGCCGGTGGTTTTTTTATTTTCATTAATTGAGTCAATAATATTACTACAAAATGACATAAGTGCATCCCGTGTCGAGCGGCCTTTAACAAACCCATATTGATGGGCAGATATAAGATTATATTTACTGATAAAAGAACTCAGTCTCTGTGAGTAGGCTTTCTCATAAATTTTTGAAAAAGCGGATAGCAGTGCCACGGGACGGTAATTTTCTATACTGTAGACGTCATCTTTTTTGTGAAGTGGTACGATCATTGCACATTTCAGTTGATGAGGGAAATAACCGTTCTCAAAAGAAACATTTAGCAGATAAGTGAGAGGGATTAATATAAGATCTGATACTTCTAATAATAATGAACAAGGAACGCTGTCTAATCCAGACGATCTTTTCACTGAAATTTGCTTAATTATAGAATATACTTCATTGATTGATATATCCGATAAGAAAAATGAATTTGGATTTGGGGGTATATCTATATGTTGACTTATATTTGTTTTGGAAACCAAGGATTGAATAGAATTTGTAAAAAACTCATTAAAACTATCGGCCATTTGTTCCTTGACGTCAATTACTTCGTCTTGTACTTCGTCTTTATGTGGTCTGGAAGCTTTTTTATGGAAGATATATTTGTATTCATTCTCACAGATTCCAAGAGGATCTAGATATATTCTCTGAATTAGACATTATATCGTCATAGTAATTTATTTTTGCTCTGTGAATATTTTTCTGATGAGATTTTTTCATCGTTTTATATTGATTAATTAAATCATTATCTTGTTTTGCCAATTTATGAAATTGGCGTAAAAATATGCCTTCCTCGATAAGGTTTTTTGTAATCCACTTATTTATTTTACGCGGTTGTTTACGTTTAAACTTTTTGATCGGAAAAGCCACTTTTTGATCGGAAACTGTCCAAATTGAGAACAATACTCAAGACCACATGAAGAATCAGATGACCTTTCTATTTTTATTTTTCTTAAAGAATATGAAAATTATCATTACAGCTGCCCTGATGACTTTGTAAATCTTATTACAGATATTTAATTGATATTTAAGCGCCACTTTGAGGATTTTTTTTCTTGAAACGAATATTTTGTAGAAAATACTTTGATCATTTAAGTGCTTTCTCCTATGAACATCCACGTCCAAATTTCCACAAATATTTATAATTAAGCTCCATATACGAGGAAGACTATTATACAATTAAAAATATTAATAGAAACTTTAAAACTTTTAATAAAAATAAAGTCATTATAATGTAACATTTATAATGAGTCATTTTTAATATAACTAAAAATAATATTTTATTATTGTTGAAATGTAGGTTTGAGAAAACCCTACACCTATGAAAATATTCCATTATTTATATTTAAAGTTTTAATAAAATGTAGGTAGGTATACTTTAAATTGAATAATAATGTTATTTTTTCTATTCAGACCACAAAGTCAAAACTTGCACATTCATTACACTTTCTATCACACACCCTGTATATCTCCAATCGACATTGTTTTCCCTGAATGAAGTAAGAAAACTTAGTAGGTAGATGTAGTGAGATGGGTCTGTCAGTCAACCCTAGGAAGACTGAGATGATCCTTTTCACAAAAAGAAGAAAAACCCATATCTGCCATCAGAGTAACTGAAGCAAAAGACCGTCTCAGATTAAAGAGGAAATATGCCGTTATATTTCCAGAGAGGGAGGAATGAAAGCAGGATCAGTTTAAATTCCCCCCTGATTCTCTGGTCTGCTACACAGATGGTTCTCATGTGGTGGACAGGTTCTCGGGGGCAGGAATTTATGTGGAAGATAGGGGCGTGCAGCAAAGTTTTGCACTGGGTTCGTATGCCACAGTCTTCCAGGCTGAAGTCTTTGCTATCCTAATGGCAACAAACAAGGAAGAAGTAAGGAACTGTCCGGAGCAAAATATTTACTTCTGCTCCGACAGTTAGGCAGCCTTAAAGGCTTTAGCATCTCCAAGGACAAGATCCGCCCTTGTCCAAGAGTGCGGATATACCCTGGAGGAGCTGGCGGCTCGACTCGGATCTCAGGGACCCGGCCAGGGACCAGAACCGATTTTAGGCATTACACGGAGGCAGGTCAATATAGCTCTTAACGATTGGGCTCATGAGACACTAAGTAAAAAGTGGAGAAGGAGTGGGGGTTGTAGACAGGCTCGCAACTTTATAGTGGAGCCAAGCAAGACCAAGACGGCCTGGCTGTTAAGTCGTAGCCGGAAGGCTCTAAACCAGTTGGTGGGAGTTTTAACGGGTCATTGTAGGCTTAGAAGACATCTATCATTGATGGGTGTTGAGGGAGACCCTATCTGCCCAAAGTGTGGGGAGGGCGATGAAACGCCTTCCCACTTCTTGGCAGAGTGCGCGGCTTTTGGCAGACTGAGACACGACGTCTGGGGGGCCGGGGAGTTGCAAGGGGAAGAGGTTAGTTCCCTTGAATGGACCGACATTCTGACCTACATTAGAAGGTCGGGTAGGTTCAATGAGGGAAGAGGTGATGAAGCTAGGTAGGGACTACAGGGGTAGGTAAAAAGGGCCCGCTTGTGGCCTACTTGCCAGGTCTTGGCCGCCCCACTGCTACTACTACTACTAGTAGGTACCCAAAAACTTCTAAAGTTTTTTCTATAATACTAAAAATAAAAGTTAAAATTCTATAATACTATACTTTACTGTACAAGAAAATTATAATTTTTTAAATTATTTTTAATCCGGCTCTGACTTCTACACCAAACTGACGTTAGCGAGGTCAAAATTATTATTTTCAGGTTCAGTGTCGAGTTGTGTATACCTATTGTTGGTTGTATTTGCTGTGCTTAGCCATGCATCTAGAATGGAGAAGAGCGAATGTATATATGTTCTTATTATATGTATATAAATTATCAAATTGGTAGAACTTCCTAGTGCTATATTCATATACCGCTTTACAGGCCGGGACTTATTAGGCGTAATGTGCATACGTCTAGTTTTAATAATTTAATAAGATATTCTATAACAAATATAATTCTTTATTCATAACAAGTATCCGGTGGAGTGTGAAGTATTTAAAATATTTTTTCGCCCATTCTTTATAATATAATTACAAGCTTTACTTATATTAAATTTAAGAAAGCATATTCCAAAACAAGGATTGCTTTACGTTTTATTTAAAGGCGACGATAAAATAAACTTTTTTAACGAATTTATTCTCAATAAAACCAGTAGTGGAATTAAAACGTAGCCTGTTGGGAAACTGAAAATGAAACAAAGCTATCTTTGAATTTCCACATGGCTTGATTCATATTGAAACAATGAAAAACGTTTGTTTGATAAACTCTATATAGGTGTCGAGGATGTTTTCATATAAAACTTTAATTAAGATTGAACATTAATTTACTTGCTATAAATACTCAGATTTGTTCTCCTTGTTCAATGTACAGTCTAAGCAAATTATTCGGAGCAGGTAGCTGTTTCAATGAGCAGCAGATTAGCAGAGAAAATATCAGTATCTTTAATTAATACCAGTATTGTTAATTCAAATAAAATAAAAATTGTTCAGTAAACCCATTACCACTAATAGTAAAATAGTAAAAACAAAGACAAGATTTAATAAAACATTAAAATAAAATAGCTCAACGAAGATAGCCCCTCCATCATATCCATTGTTAATTTCTACTTAATTATTTATTAACATTCTATACACGTTTAAACGATACAAATATAACATCAATATCCGTTAGATGGCTGTCACATATATAATTAATAGATAATAATTTATTAAATAAAGTTTTTACAGGAAATTTTACTGAATCTATATTTAATATTATTAGATTATAGCAAAGCATTTGATATGCTGAATCGGGCTATTTTAAATTTTATTGGTTTGGGCACATCGGCGATAGAATTATTTCGAAATTATTTTAGAAATACGACACAACAAGTCTGTTTCCGGGGAAATATGTCTCATGAAGGAATTATAAATAGAGGTGTACCTCAGGGATCAATCCTTGGCCCTTTATTATATTCAATATACACTAGTAATATTTGCGCAGCCCTTAAGAAAATTCAAATTCACATGTACGCTGACGACACCCAAATTTATCATTTCTTTGATAAACATGAGGCACTTGCAGAGCAAAATTTGATTAACAGGGAAATCTCCGATCTTATTCAAGTTTCTAAGAATCACGACCTTGTAATTAATTCATCTAAATCATGTGTCATTTTATTTGGTAGTAATTTCCCTGATGATTTAGCGTTTAGAATTGATGAAGACTTGCTAAACGTAGTTGACAAAAGTAAAAATTTGGACGTTATAATTGATAAAAAACTGAGGTTTACAGAGCACGTATCATTTATATTAAAGCGAGGTTATGCGACACTTAAACTTTTATATCCTAATAGACACATATTGAATAGGAAAATTAAAATCCAATAGTGTGAGTCTTTGGTCCTCTCATATGCCAACCACTGTGATTTTGTCTATGATTCGTGCTTAACAGCAACCGACAGCATAAATATTCGACAAAAATACTATATAACTATTCCTCAACATAAGACATCGATTTTCGAGAGGTCTTTTCGGTATTCTATTTTAAAAAATTATAATTATCTTGCAAATGATTTGAAAGGCTTATCAATCAAAAATTTTAAAAGTAAGTTATTTGATGTATTATTTGAGGAGCAGGCACTGAAATAGTTTTATGTTGATTGTTTTTTAATAGGTTCACTACATCACTACACTAAGTATGTAACTTATTTGTTTGTTGTTGTTTGTTGTCCGTGATAGAGTTATATTGAGTTAATTATGTACTTGTTTCTATATTATATTAGGGGGAAGGGTGATTTGATAAATAATGAATTTAAGATTAAGTTTAGGCTCCTGAGGTAGAACAGCTATGCTGATCAGACGCCTTTTAACCGACAAATTATATTTTGAAGTTGGAAAATTGTATGAGCACTTCGATTTTTGTTATTCCATTGTTGGTTAATAAAGACATATTATTATTATTATTATTATTATTATTATTATTATTATTATTATATAACAACGGTTTATGACCCAAAGACAAATTCAGTGTTTTTTATTTCCTCGCCTCGTCTCCTTTAGATTCCTTTATACACAAGGATGGTCAGGAAAATATTTCAGTATGTTTGTTTTCCCTTACAAGAATCAGCTGTACCTACTGGTTAGCTTGTGTACTTAACTACTACATAAACAAACTTAAAGTGACTGTGATGAATGCTTTGTATGTCAGCTAATTGGTCTTCTGTAAGTGATTATTTGACACAAAAACTAACAAAATTATTATAATATGTAGCTAAATATAACTTATTACAAATTTTGTATAGGTGTAATTTATCTATTTCACTACACGCAGTGGATTTTTAATCATTTTTTAATAACGGTTATAATAACTAAATTTAGCAAATAAATATGGCAACATAAGTATTATACTGAAAGCATTTACATACAATGTGATTAATACCTCTGTCAATATATCGCTTTATGCTTACTTTGATCAAAAATATTTTATAGGAACATATTGGTATAGATGGCACACACATTTCAAAATTATCTTGACATCTACAGGGTAGCCTATATTTTTCTGACAGAGCTTAACCCATCTTTTTTAAATACGACACCATATACATATATGTATTATAATATTTTTAAATTCTTCATTAAATTATGAATTTAAATATATAGGCTACTATAGGTCTAAAATGTATACATCTTTTGAATAATTCAACTATTTTCAAAAAATTTATAGGTGCTGCCCTATTTAAAAAAATTATATCTTCTGAACTGAGCATTATTAGCGTACGCTTGTCTTACAGCTATTGTTCATGAATATTATCGAACTACTTTAAAATCTTATACAGGGTGATAGCCACAGGATTATCAATTTTTCTTATTTTGAACTAAAATAAGTCAATTTTTTTAAATGGAATATGCTTACTCAATTTTATTATCTCATCGGCCAAGACATTTAATTGTCTTGGCCAAATAGATATTAGTTGATATTAGCTTTCCTATACCTAAAACTTATACCAAAGTCTACATATATTAGAATATATGTGTAGACTTTGCTTATACTTTCTAAGTTATTTGTCATTTAATGCATCTGGGTGGTATTATCTCATGTACGTGGTTATTATTTCAGAGTACCTTGACGATTATGTTGAAAGGACAATTCTGTCACATAGAGGTAACTAACAAATTTGTTATTTACGATTTTAGTTTCCACTAACGAATTAATAAGAGTTAAATTAAAGTAAGTGTAGATGATTTGAGAAGAAATATCCCAAAAATTCTGCACTAAAGATGGTGGAAATATAGCATCATCTTTCCACTATATAAGTAAATGTGGATATTTAAATGTGGAATTAGTAAATGTGGAATTTTTATTTATTTATAGTACAAAAGGGATGCGCGATAGGCTAGAGAGCCCAAAATGTGATCCACAAATAAAACAAAGTAGAAAAGAGAAGTGAACATGAGCAAAAAACAATAGTAATGATCATTTAGATTTACAAAAGAAAAATGAAAAGAAATGTGAACTCTGACTTCAGTCTCCATGTTGCCTAAATTACGGATATGCCATCGCCACTTTAAAATAGGCGCACTTTAAAATTTTAAAAAATAATCGTATACTATAATCGGCAATACTGTATTGTAGTCGAAGTCTGGTCTGAATTTCTTTGTCTCATATTTCTCACTGATCAAGAAGCAATAACCAGTCTTTATTCGACATCAATATTCCCGGAGCGACTTAATAAAAAATTTTACGCGATTTACTGACTCAATGTTGGGATTAAATTCTACTCCCAAGTACTTATACAATAGGTTTGTTCCTGCAGGAGTCCAAAACTGTCAGTAACTGTCAGAAGCATGCGCATTACAAATCTAAGCGTTCCAACAAGAGTCGAATGACAGTCCAGGATTTCTTGTCCTCTGTTCCAGCTTGAGACAGGGCAGTTTGCTGATAGTTTAAAAAGTTCACTGATTCTTCGGAAACTCATAGTAAAATGTATCCAGGAATTAAAAATTTTCAGAAAATTTTGAAAATTTTTAATTCTTGGATACATTTGAAATTAGTATCAAACGATAGCTTATAAAAAGTTAAGATAGGAATGTGCAAACCGTTTTGCTTGATCTCAAACCGTTTAGATTTTATAGGGTGTCAAAGTTGCAAAAATGTCAATATTCACCCGTCAATATTTCAAAAACAGTTTAAGTTAGGTATAGGGAAGGCTGATGATAGTCCTACTAAAATCAAGGGTTTAGTTCGAAAAAGCAATAAAAAATATATATTTCCATTTAGAAAAACGAAGTTGGTACCTGTCCAGGAAAAACTGAACACCCTGAATATGTAAATATATTTTCATTTTGTGCAGCTCGGGATATTAGACAACCCTGTAGAAAAAAAAATTAAGTTATCTCTTTTATTAACCCAGATATTGGACTTACGCGCACTAGGTGGACACCCTGTATATCATCTTTTCTCCTTTACGTTTTATACACATATAAAACATAAAATAGAGAATATACTTACATACTTACATAACTATTATGTACAGGGTGGGCAAATAAGAAACAACGCCGCGCCGGCTGTATCTCGAAAACCGCTTATCGGAGAATTTCCGGAAAAAAATTTCAATGGTAAATGTGGCCAAGAGATGTGGCTGGAAATTATTTTCAAGTTCTTGAAATGACCGCTAGGGGCCATAGCATCCATGGCCAACTAGAAAAATGAACTTTTCTCGAAAATTTGCCTAATAAAGTAGTACCGTAAATAAGTAAATAATAATCTAGAGGAAATTTGAAACTTTTTCGTGCAACTAATTTTTTTCTTTCTTTTAAAATAAAGTGGAGGGGGGCACCAAACTTTATTTGCTTTAAACGTTAATAACTCAGCTCAGGATAAACGGAATCTACCAAACTTAGTCTCATTAGAAAGGGCTTTTTTTGATGCATATTTAAAGTCATGAAAGCTAGTTTTGCTACTTTTATTGTAGTCGCTAGAGGGCGCTGTCTCCCAATAAAACAAATATGGCGGATTTTCTAGAAAATTTCAAATGACAGGGTATATTTATTGTCGCATATTTAAATAAAGGACAACAATCCCTAAAATTCAGTGAAAACCGCAACTTTCTATCTCATCCCTAAAGGAAGATATTACCAAAAGAATTGCAACTGGAGATTTAAGATGTAGCCTTTCACCTTAGGCATTCAAAATCGACTCGTGATAGCCTATTATTAATAAAATATAAGAAAAAAAAATTAACGGCGTTCTCTCTTATTTGCCCACCCTGTACAAACTCTACGCTAACATTAGGGACTGCAAAAGTGTATCTACTGTCTATTTTTGTATATTTATAGGAATTTCCAAAATTGTTCGTTATTCAGTGCAGTGTTATCCCTGTATTGTGAAAAACATATGGGACTAGCGCCTCCGGCAAAAAACATAATTCAGGACAACTGTATTATGTGTTTAGTATTATATTAATAGACTGTTTTCAATTATACGTATAACATACATATAAAATAAAAAATATTATACAAATATATAAAATATAAATAGGATATATATAAAAATATATAAAAAATATAAATATATATAAAAACATACGTATGTATGTATGTATGTATGTATGTATTGTATGTTTTCATGATGTATATTAATTGATCTACTGAAATTTATTTTGAAAATTATTTCTTGAAAAAAGTATTTTAATGCATTAATGAATCATTAAAATATTATGTATTCATAGTAACAAAATACTTCGAAAGTCCCTGAAAAGCAATGAAATTGTCTGTTTTCTTTAACTTAGTTGAGAAGTAAGATCTGATAAGTAATTCTTAGTAAAAAAGTTTATACTATGAATCAACCGTATTCTCAGTATAGTTTGTCATCATTGTTATCTCTTATCTCTATGACAATAATTGGTAAACATGCGTTCATAACCATTTTGTAGTGAGTTTTTATCACTTAATATCACATATTGACTTAAATGATACTTGATTGCTATCTATGTGTAATTAATTATCGTCAATTAATATATCACTATCAGTGAGATCAGAAAAATGTTAATACATTAAATTGTCACTATAACAATTACGAGCATCATCAAGATTTTTCTATATAAAAAAAACGCTTCAGCTATATCTTATCTAAATAGCAACATGGTGATTCAAAAGCACATAATAATGTTAATTAGCTCTCGAAAGGTGGATTCATTTCAAATTTAAACATATATTGAGAAAAATGTAATTTCATAAATAGCCCTCCATTAGAAAAATATGTTGTTTTTTATAAAATAAGTGTTTTGCTTAGTTAACAGAGATTTGGTTAACTATCCACAGATAATTTGATTTTAATAATACTGCTGGCTCTAAATACGTTAATGTTATTGTGGGACACCTGCTGTATACAGGGCGCCCTATTTCTTGACCCGTTGCATGGGTAACTTTTTTATTAGTAGAGATACAAAAACGCTTAAATGAGCAAATTAGTGCAGTTTCCTATTAGTAATTCTACGGTAAGGCGAAAAATTATATACGGGGGAAGGTTGAAAAGTTATTGACAAAAAACGAAAAATCCAACTTTTCTATTATCCCTCGTAGCTCGTTCATTTGAAGAGTTAGAGAAAAATGCTTCACATTTTTTTTGCAGTATTTTTCATGTAAAATGACATGCACTTGCTACTTTTTATATATCTCTTAAAATGGTTGAGAATCACAGTAAAATATATTTTTTTTAAATGTAATGGATAGGTGGCTGTGACATTAACCGAAAGTCCCCTTTTTTCTCTTTCAGATGATATAACATAGTCCATATTTTATCCTTACAAAAGTAATAATAATCGTTGTTTTTAAAGAAAGTTTATTGTCACATCAAGAATGCTATGGAAATAAAACAAAAAATAAGATTCCTGATATTTTTAAAAACGTCTAGTTGGCATTTAATTATTGACAGATCATAAGTGACATTTTTAGTTTTTGTTAAGTAGTTTATTGTTTATTATTAATACTGCATACAAAATAATAGTGTTGCAAATATGTACACCAACGAAGAGAAAAATGATATGCTATTTTGTTATTATAACCAAAATCGAGATGCACAAGCTGCAGCGAATCTTTATTTTTAAACTTACATGGAACGAAGACAACCCCATCATAGAATATTTAGACAGCTGGAAAATAATATACGATTATACGGTTCTTTTTCAAAGCCTAAGGATGAAAGAAACTTCAATGAAGACACTGAAATAAATGTTTTGGCTTATGTAAATTTTAAACCTGATTCTTCAACTGCAGAAAGTGCACATCACTGCAACACTTCCAAGGAAACTGTAAGAGCTATTTTAAAAGGTAACAATTTAAAGCCTTATCATTATTCCATATGCAATACTTTATATCCAGCTGATAATCAAAGAACGATGACATTTTGTCGATGGTACATTTCAAAATGCGAAGAGGATCTAGACTTCTGGAAAAAGATTTTATTCAGTGATGAAAGTAGATTTACCAACAATGGTATTTTTAACCGCCATAATAACATAATGTGGTGCCGAGAAAATCCACATCTTGTTTCTGAAAGAAGAAATCAACGTCAATTTGGGATAAATGTGTGGTGTGGAATTTTTTGTGGCAAAATTATTGGCCCATATTTTTACGAAGATAATTTGAATGCGAATAATTACCTTCATTTTATAAGGAATACTCTAACAGAGAAATATTTAAATGAATTACCACTTCATATTTTTAGAAATCTTAAATACTTCCAACACAATGGAGCACCTGCGCATAATTACCGCGAGGTAAAACAATATTTACATGAACAGTTTGATAATGTTATAGGAAATAGAATGGATATCGACTGGCCAGCGCGAACACCTGATTTGACCCCCTTAGATTTCTTTCTTTGGGGGTTATTGAAAGATAAAGTTTATGTGACAGCTCCTCTAGATATAGAGGATCTAAAAGTCAGGATTCAAGATGCAATTAGAAGCATACATGGACATACAATAAATAATGTTTTAAGAAGTATCCAGAAACGTTGCTTACTATGTATCCAACAGGATGGTGGTCATTTCGAACATTTACTTCAATATAATTAATTAATTAATAATTTCTGTTCTCAAAACATTCTTTTGTTCCATATTCCATAGCATTCTTGATGTGACAATAAACTTTCTTTAAAAACAACGATTATTATTACTTTTGTAAGGATAAAATATGGACTATGTTATATCATCTGAAAGAGAAAAAAGAGGACTTTCGGTTAATGTCACAGCCACCTATCCATTACATTTAAAAAATATATATTTTACTGTGATTCTCAACCATTTTAAGAGATATATAAAAAGTAGCAAGTGCATGTCATTTTACATGAAAAATACTGCAAAAAACATGTGAAGCATTTTTCTCTAACTCTTCAAATGAACGAGCTACGAGGGATAATAGAAAAGTTGGATTTTTCGTTTTTTGTCAATAACTTTTCAACCTTCCCCCGTATATAATTTTTCGCCTTACCGTAGAATTACTAATACGAAACTGCACTAATTTGCTCATTTAAGCGTTTTTGTATCTCTACTAATAAAAAAGTTACCCATGCAACGGGTCAAGAAATAGGGCGCCCTGTATACAGGGTCTTACAAATTCGCTTCTCACAATTGTGACCTCGGAAACATAAGAGATACGAGGAAGCTTAAATGGAGGCAACATTGCGTAATCAGGGGACCAACAAATGCCCCAAAAAAAAAAAAGCTAACGTGACTAGGTTTTGAAATATTTGAAAAAAACAAATTTTTGATGTTCGTTTTATTTATTTGTACCCTTATTTGAGCAGATATTGAGAAATGATGAAAAAAACATCCGAATATATTTTGTTTCTAGGCACCTCGTACGTTGTTAGATGTAAATGGGTAGTTGCGGATTATGGTTTAAAGATTCAAGGAGAAAGTGCTCTTCATATATCTTCATAGTGTTTTCAATATCTGTTCAAATAAGTCTGCAAAAAAATTAAAACCAATCTTCAAAATTTCGATTTTTTCAAATATTTCGAAACCTAATTAAATTAGCCTGGATTATTTTGGGACATTATGTATGTAATTTACTTCTTATTTATACAAGTTAGAATTATTTTTGATACTTGCAGGCTTAATTAAAGAAAAGCAAAAACTCCTTTTCCATACTAAAAAACGTTTGCTCTCCAAGTAAATAATGTCTCACCAAATAAGAATAAAGTAAATAACTTTTATCCGACTATTTGTTGTAAACACCACATATTTATATAATCTCAAAATGTAGCATAAACAGCAGCATATAGCGACTTAATATTTGAATAGGAAGATGTGTTATTTGCGATAACTGACAAATTCTGTGAAATAACATCATTTATTTGATAAAGAAACTATTTTAAAAGCTAGAAAACATTTTAGAAACAATTATTTACTATTTCATTAAATAACATACTCCTTGAGTATGCACTCAAGGACACTTAAAAATATGTAAATATTGTAAAAATAATAGATTAACAAAATTGTTCCTTAGGTAAGCAAGTTAATACAAAATTATGGAACAAAATAGAACTGTAGCTACTTAGTATAGGCGGATATAGATACTCGTACATATTTTATAGACAGGTAAGTATCCATAAATTTGAAACACTGCGATAAGGTGTCAGTAGTAGAGCTGAACATTATTACTCATAAAATTATGATTTGATTCAATGTGAGTTAATTGTGCAATTTTGATTTACTCCGAATTCCTGTGAGAATAATTTTTAATCTAGCAGTGCACAATTAAAATTTACTGAAATTGCAGTTAATATTCATAACCAAATCCGGTAATATTCCGGTATCCGGTAAACCACTCCAAATTATGATTAGTTTGTTTACCGCATTATATAAAAACTACACCAAAACTAGAAACTAAAGAGATTATCGTTAAAAAACACTTATCGTTAGAAACGCAGAAATTAAATGACAGGTATACTTTTTTATATCTATACGAGAACATCTCGACAGTTTGCTGCAAAGCCAGTACAAAAAAAGAGTATTTACCTAATTTAAGTTGGAGGAAGGTTCTAATAATAGATAGTAATGGTACGTTTTTAATTTAGAAAATCCTGGTATACTATTTATAAGCACGGGTGTCTCACCACCATGAAGAAGCACTGATAAAATTTAGTAAAATGTTAGAGTGTTCATAACAAAATATATGGATTAATGACATTCATAACTATTTTCCGTAAAAACGTTTAAGTTTGCTTTAATTCTCAACATTTACAGGAGGGATATCAGACAAGAAATTTTATTAATCGTAAATCTGTGCCACAAATAAGTTATGGACGAACATATACCCATCTCCATTTATCCAGTCCATTCTACGTTGTATTCACATAGTGAATTCCGTCGTTGACTTTACATACTACATAAACTCCCAACTTATGGTGTAAAATACTGATATCGCATGATGTGCCCAGACTTTTCATGAAACTACAATTTGGCTTCGGAGTTTATCGTGCTTCGACACATTTACCGTAACTTGATATCGCCGTTTCGTCAATGACCACACAGATATGGCAGAAGGCAGATTCTATGAAGTACCTATACAGGTTTCATAAAAGGATATGTACTATATTCTCTCAACTAAAAAACTGTCGACAACAGATTTACAGCCTGTAGTTGTAGTTCATGTATACAATGCCGAGGTTTGTACTGTGCGTTTCACGAAGTTGTATCCCGGATTGGAATGTTAGTATATATCTCCAACGTATGGAGCGTCGTCATGTTATTAGTTAAATCCAATGCATTGACACATCTCGGTTACGGACCGCTACAAATTGAGGTGGTGTGATTTAAGCGCGCGTGCCAATCTCACACAGGATTTGCCAGCGAATCCTGACAATCCGAACATTCCAATCCGGGATACAACTTCGTGAAACGCACAGTATGTACGCATTTATTTCATGCAGATAAATATGGAAATACAGCGTCGAGGCAAACAAAAAATGACAACATAAATAAAGAAATAATCTCCTTGTTCGTTAATCGGTAGCGACACGACTTAAATTCTGACGTATTTTCAAAAATTTAAATATTAAGAAATATATACACAAAGGAAAATATTCGTAGAAACAAGAAAATGATATACCTACTCAGCAGCTTTATATATTTATCCAGAAAAAATAATTTCTATCTTAAAGTATCCCTAATAGTAATGCTATATTAACACATTTTAAATATTTATTTCCTCAATGCATTATCTTAAATAAAGCATAAATTATTGTTATAAGAGTAATTAATATTTAATACGGAAATACTTATTTTAACCCACCACACACTTACCACATTAAATTCACTTTGACTGAATCGATTTGAGTAAATTATTGTTGTAATTAGAATAGTATTTTTCTTAATCTGGTAATAATTCGTTATCGCATTGAAATAAACTAATTGTTCTTCAAACTGAGGAAGTCGATTTCTTGATCGAAGAAGAAATTAACCACGCTGCGCAGAAACTTAAAGCAATTTCTGCCATCGCCCTAGTCCGCCAATCGCTAATATCAGTGTCGATTATGTGGATTGTGTGTATTGTGATAATTCAGTTGCTATTGGTGGTTACATGGTGTCTTCATATTTTTATATATGTAAATTGTTTTTGTCAACAAAATACCAGTGTCAAACGTGAATGTGAACAATTATGAAACTTGGTGTACATATACAGGGTTATTCACGCAAAGCGGGTATTAGACGTTCTTGGGGTTCGGTTAACGATAAAAATCTGATTTTTTTATGGGGGAGGTTTTCAATTATTTCCGATTCAATGAAAATATTTTCAGGTTTGCATCACTACCGGTTATACCGGAAGTAGACCACAACTTCGTTATTTCAAATGGAACACTCTGTATATTATTGCAATTTTGAACTCTACGTGATATTCTAAACACATTTCATGTAGGATGTCCTATACCTATCTCCAACTGTTTTGAAATATTGACAGGTGAATATTGACATTTTGCAACTTTGACACCTTGTAAAATCTAAACGGTTAGAGATCAAACAAAACGGTTTGCACATTCCTATCTTATCTTTTCAAAAGCTATCGTTTGATACTAATACCAGATTTATCCAGAAATAAAAATTTTCGATTAAATTTAATCTCTTGGTTAAATCTGAAATTATTATCAATAGCTTTTGAAAAGTTAAGATAGGAATGTGCAAACCGTTTTGTTTGATCTCTAACCGTTTAGATTTTACAAGGTGTCAAAGTTGCAAAATGTCAATATTCACCTGTCAATATTTCAAAACAGTTGGAGATAGGTATAGGACATCCTACATGAAATGTGTTTAGAATATCACGTAGAGTTCAAAATTGCAATAATATACAGAGTGTTCCATTTGAAATAACGAAGTTGTGGTCTACTTCCGGTATAACCGGAAGTGATGCAAACCTGAAAATATTTTCATTGAATCGGAAATAATGGAAAACCTCCCCCATAAAAAATCAGATTTTTATCGTTAACAGAACCCTAAAAACGTCTAATACCCGCTTTGCGTGAATAACCCTGTAGATTGAGTTTTGTCAACTTATATGTTAGGTAAATTCTTTACTTTACATTTTCATGCTGCAAGTTGCAAGGTAAAATGCCTCCTAGTACTGAGTACAATTTATTTGTTTCCATTAATGACCTGTCTGATATTTGTGTTAAAACTAACTATCCACATTACAAATAATGGAAAGAAAAGTGTCACGCTAATGTGTTATTAGTTTAATACTAACTATATTGAACTAATAAAGGTAAAATAAAGTGAAAATTAATATGCATTCCATTTGTTTAGGTGCTAAGTATATTGGATTTGTAGACCAAGCTGTATATTTTACATCGTATCAATAGTTGCAATATTTATCTTAAAATTATAATCAGAAGCAATTAACCTATCTAGTGTTTTCATTTTACAATTTTTTTAGATAAATAATTGTAACGACTTACTTTTCATGATACCTACTATTAATGTATCATTGATTTTATGTTGATATTAATTACTTAATAAAATAATGTATTGATTTTTATTTCTGTTTATATAAAATTGTAGTATTATTAATTTAGGAAAATTTTAATTATTTAATTAGATAAAATCTTGTTTCAATTCAATTCACTCCTAATAATTTAATTGAAAATTTTATTTTTTCCAATTGAGAATTAATACATCATTATATTAAAACAAGTAATTTATTTAGTTTGAAATTAGAGCATTATTAATTTGAATATTTTCATACTCAAACTTGTTTCTTTTTCTTGTTTCAACATTTTCATACTTAAAGGAATGATTATTACCTACCAAGAAAATGTAATTCTCAAAGGGTATTTTTCATAATGTTTTCGAGGTATACGGAGAATCTGCAATATAAAGAGCAAATCTGATGGACGAGACCGCATCTCTCTGATCGTTTTCGAGATACAGGGCGTTTCTCGATTTTTGGTAAAACCGGCCCATGTCCTTCTCTCGTTTCTCTTTCAAGATACCTCAAAATAGTTTGAACATTTTACAGGCACTGTTTAGAATACATTCGATGGTATAAAAATAAGTTTTATTTAATTTTTCTTTTAACTTCCTCCAGCAATTTGAACGACATTTCTGGACAAGTTAACCCTAATTATATAAATAAACTTATCAGAGAAAATACAACGAGAGAAACATACAAATATAAAGATAATGATTAAAAATAGCCTTATTTAATATAATACAACATAAATGTACATGTGTCCAAATAGAGGGAAATACCTTAAACGTAAGATGCACTCGACCGATAACACCGATAATATAAGTTGTTGTTGACACAGCACGTAAGGTGTTTAGCTCAACAAAGTTGGTTGTAACTCAACCAACTGATTCAATATTTCAACTGATGGACCATGGATCGAAAATACTGAAATAGTGAAAATTTAATTTTAACGGGTTAAATGTTACATGAATAAGAATATAGAAAGCAAAATTGTTAGAGAAAAAGATAAAAGTTTAAACATGTCCTTTAAGAGTAATAAATTAACTTATCGGTTAAATTAAAATTAATAATAATAATATCTCTACCCCTCATTCTAATCACAAGGATTAGCCCGAAAGTCTCAGACTTGTGTGGGAGAGGGGCGGCATATTATTATTTCGCGGGCCGCATTTGCGCCTGAGGAACGACTTACGTTGGTAGGTCCCAACCACCATTCAGTGCTGGAATGAGGGAAACCTGGAAAACCTCATTAGTTAGGGGGTATTTCAGTACGGGGTAATTCAGTAGGGGGTAATTCAGTACGGAAATTTAAAATCGATCAAAACTAATACTAGTTGAGTATACCTATTTTTATATAGCAACCATACTGTATATCGGGGAGCCTGATAAATAGATAATGCCTAAAAATGTAGTCCCTACAATATACAAATATGATGAGAGGAATCAGGCTCGTATTGTCTTTATACAACTTTTTTATCTTTTTGTTATCTGATTGAATTACTAGGCTAAATTACTTGTTCACTATATTTAACTATTCTTGTATCGCAAGATAACATTTGTGATTCGAAGGCATTTATTCAGCTATTATTTATAATTTTCTTACAAAGAATTAGCTATCCCCATAAATAGTCCTTTTTTCTTAGCTTTAAATTTTGGCATAAATTTACTTGAATTTTACGTCACGTATACTTACAATTATATTATTGAAGAGCTACTAAAAAACATACTTGACTTGTAAATTTGTTGTTGTTGTTTGTTTGTTCCATAGGCAGTATGTTTGTTTTTACAGGCAGTAAAACAATATTTTACCGCCCCATTTGAACTAAAAATAAAATATTCAGAGATCAAAAAGAAATATTTTTATCTTCATTAAAGACTTTCGGAATAAGAAAAATGATCAGCTATTTGTTGAGATAAACAGACGTCCTCCTTTGCCTACGCATATCCTCTACTAGGGGTTCTATTATTTTTTTGATACTATAGTCCGGCATAATATATCAAAAATCGTCTTCTAGTTTTCAGTGAAAAAAATTCATTACAAAACTATTTTTTCTTAGTTTTGACATGAGGCCACTCCAATTTTGACAACTCCATAGGTTTTCTATTTCCATGGTGCGGATTTTCTATTATTTCCCGCTTTCGTCATTGATGATATGAATTAATTTGATATTAGTTCTGTGGTGCTCTATTGTTGGTAAGTTTAATCCCAGGCTAGGCAATACCAGAAACGCGAGTCTCGTGAGCACCATTAACATCGAATGGTCAAGCTGTTGTCACCTTTTTAATAATGTGTTGGGCGGTATTTAGGACTTGTACAAACATTGAGGAAACAGTTTACTTATTTTAACAAATTACATTTATTTGATTATCATTTGTTTCTATAAATATATTGATTAAGTCTTATCTCATTATTTAAGTGAATATTCTGTAACAGCACTATTTATTTATAAAGTAAATCGATTAAATCCAAAATAAAATGATTAATAGTAAGTAAATGCATTGTTTTCGCAGTATAAACGGTAATCTACCAAAAACATGGCCACCTTTGTGGCCGGAACCTAATGCATACTAGCAAAATGTCCGACTCTTCTTCTTCAAACAAGATGATATAGAAGAATCGGCAAACATTGCGGTTCAATCATTATTTCCCAAATCCAAAGATAAATATGAAAAAGCATATCGCTTATTTGAAGATTGGAGTCATCAAAAGGGAGTAACTGTTATCACTGAGCAAATTCTACTAGTCTATTTTGAACAAAAATCCAGAGTATACCAGAGTTCCACGCTGTGAAGTCTTTACTCAATGATAAGAACCACATTGGCAGTGAAAAAGAATATTGATATAAGTTTAATTGTTTTCCTTAAACTTAAATCGGTAGGAAGGAATTCAGAGGTTGAGAAATTTTTCAAAGAAGCAGATGATAAAACCTACTTGATGAAGGTAAAGTGTAATTTTCACATTTCTCTCCAAATATTGAAATTGTTTCTTATTTTAGATAGTCTTGATTGATGGCATCAGTAGAGCATGCCGTCGGAAATAACTAACATTTCTTCAGCTTGAATATATAAAAAACATGGAATAATATATTTAATAGAGATTCTCAACACAAAGACCGTGAACGTGAGAAGAGAATTTACTATTTCCAGCGTGAACATCGAAGGAGTCAATCTTGTTGAAATGTTTCGAAAGTACTCCTCTCTTCGTCCGTCACCAATTGAGCATTCAAGATTCTTCCTGAGATATAGAAATGGAAAATGTACACGACAATGCGTTGGTATAAATTCTATAGGGAGTTTCCCTAAAAAATTGCAGAATTTTTCGAATTGCCGAATGCTGGGAATTACCCCGGCTACTGTTTCCGGAGAACGTCTGCTATGAGACTAGCTTATGCAGGAGACATCAACACTTTTAAAATGCATGATGGATGGATGGAAAGCAACGAATGTGGCAGAAGGATATATAGAGGATTCCGTTCAACAAAAACTTGAAGTAGCCTCAAAAATATTGGGTCAAAGAGAGATCAATATAAATACAAACTCGGCCTCTACTTCATTAAATACATGTAGGGCTTTCCATAACCAATTGTAAAAAAGTTATAGTTAAAATTTAATGATAAGAAATGATTTAAGTTGACAATAAATGAATAGTTAGTTCAAGAATTAGGATGTATTTTTTGCGTGCGAGAAATTTTTTCCCGCACTAATTAAGAAAAATCGAACTTTTCAAAACACTATTTAAAAAATACTGTTATTTTTAAATATAAAATGAAAAACCAGATCTGTCTTTATAGAAAAAGTGAGTTGGTAGTGATGCCTCAAATGTTAAACGTCATTTCAAAACATCGGTTAGTATCATTTTGGAGGTAAAATAAAATTTCGGTTTGTTCTTCTTTACTTTTTTCGCTGGCCAATAGTTTTCGAGTTATTAAAAAACAATTTTTGACATTTTTCATATTGTACCTAATATCTGATTATCGCTTATAAACTTTTTAACTAAAATAATTTCACTAAATTCTTTATCACATTTTATTTTACATTCTAATCGTTATGTTATATTAAAATTTAATTTTTTCCAAGATACATTGCACCAATAAATTAGACGAACACTAAGGAAAATAGTTGCAATTTTCTTGAGAGTTAATACAAGCAGTGAAATATAGTAAGCTAGTTATTTTATTGTTTATTTACCGTAAGATTAATGAAATTTGAGCAAATCAACCTTATCATCCCAAAAAAGACATAAAATATAGGGAAACAGTTCAGGGAGAAAATCATCTTTTTAAGTGTGCGTATGCCTATTATTTGTATTTAGACTATTTGACACCAAAATTGTGTATATGCGTGAGGCACCAGTTTAAGTTACAGCCATTCTGCCATTCCATGGCCATGGCCAGTATCCATTCTGTTGGATACAGAGTGTGGAATCGGTACTTGGTACCTGCAGTCACCCTACTAGAAATGAAAATTAAAGAGATCATTTTTACAAACCTACTATTCGAATAACTGGGTTATCCAAACATACAAAGTTGCCAAATTCCATATAGGGTGCTCAGAATGTAGTACTTTAGTAACTTCAAACCCTAAAGTGTTTTTTTCAAATGAAACCTCCTGAAGGTATCTCATAAAATTTATCTATTGATTAGTATTAGAGTTGCCTATTTTCTCTTTTAGTTTTTCTGTAATTTATAATTCTTGTAATAATTGACATGTACCTATGTGAATATATACTGAATAATACTTAGTTTGTTATAAAATATTCACTGGTTGTGGATGTCATTTTTATGATCATCCTAATAAAATAGGTTCTAATAAACAATAATTAATAATTATTGACCATCATTGTACTTGGATACTTACAGGAATTAACATAGAAAATATTCAAAGTTTTAGTTACTTTACTCAGGTAGGTATTTATTATTTAATATTGCGACTATAGTGCGGGTGTTAAATTTTAATTATAATTTTTCAGTTAATCAGGTAATAACTAGAAGTTTTATATATTTATTTTCTTTCAGGTAGGTACTATATTTATATTTTTACAATATACAGATCTTATTTTGATATAAAAACGTACGTAGTACAAGTTTTGATGGTTTATTTCTCATTAATAATCAACACCCACAAAAATAATCGCAAGGGTTCATCGTAATGATTTTTATAGTATCACTTTTATTTTCAATCATTCTACCATCATTCTTATTGTATAAGAATAATATTGATAAGTAATATAATATACTCTTAATTTTGCTACATATTGTGTATTGGTGTCCCAAAAAACATAACTGTGAAGTTATCCCGAAGTAAATTGTTTACATTTTTTTATATTCAAGATGAGGTGTTAAGTACTGCAATAAAGAACTTACCTTGTATATTTAAATCAAGAGAAACCTTTTGAACTCGTAAATGTGTTTACAATCGAGGATTCACCTGGTTTAATGTCCGTGTTTTACAGATACCTGCGCACGATTCCGCTGAAAACTACTTACTGATCGAGATTTAGCCATCGGCGAAACAGCCGGGCAAAATTTTGTGAATCGACGCTGAGTCTCTCGCGCAGATCCTTTGAACGCACCTCTATGTAACTTGTAGTAAGATATCGCCTATCGGTGGTTTTATTCATCAGCTCTGAATTGCTTCTTTTCTGTCGCGGTTTTAATCACTGGACAATGAGTATTTTAATAGTGAAGTAACTAGCAGCGTGGAAATCCCATTTCTGATGTACTGCAGCTTTAATATAAAAAAGACCAGACTTCAAAATACCGATTTAGAAATGTTGACTGACTGATTTTTTTTTCTTTTTTTTTTAATACACTGCTATATTAGTGTCCGACAGTTACAAACAGTTGGTGTGTGTACACTAAATTGGGCGTTGAGAAATCTTATAAAACATTTTCGCTAGTACTGGTTAAAATATTTTCCGCACACTTATCTTAGCTGGTGATATTTAGAAATTTTATGTAGGAAAATTGACAAAAGTAAAAATTCCAATAACATTGACTGATAATTCATACATTGACACATAATTCACTGAAGTATGGCAAATAGGCATTCCAAATAGTTTGCTAGGATACTTATACAAATTCAGATAATTGAGAAATGTCATGCTCATGTCATGATGGTCAGCTTTCAATAATTATTGCCTTATATTATTAACTTACAGACTTCCTGCTCATCCAGTGGAATATTGTTACTCCCATGTATTGTTTATTATTTCTATAACAACATAAATAATAAATAACTATTCTTATATATTTATTCGCGTAACTTCAAAACTAATAGCTTTTAATTTTTGACTACTAACCTACTACGGTTGTTGTTATATCAAGTTTTAAGTTTTTATAGGAAACTTCACACGTCAAATATTATCAAACATTACACACTGATTATTTGATGAAAGATTGAGAAAACTGGTGCGAAAAGCCGATAAATAAGTTATAATAGTTTTCGAATTTCACATTCCATTACTAATATAACAGATATACCTAAGCAAAATCATTAAAATTTAAGTCTTATGAGAGAGTTGACATCTGTTGAGCTACGACGAAATCTTAACATCCTGTATTACTTTAAATACTTCAATCGACAAACTTCTCCTAATCGATAAAGGAAATTGATCAGATATGTCTATCGATGTCAACTCTGCAGAAGAGAGAATCAGATCAATCCTCTTCTATTTGACATACCTATATTAAAAGGTATTGGTATTGGTAAAGGCTCTGGAATTTATCAAATAGTATCAGTGGAGCAACCACAGAGTAACTCTAGATCTTTAAACAAGCGGTATGCAATGCAATGGCTTTGTGAGGACACTCAAAAATATAATAAATACTGTTCCAAATGCAGGTAATGTGATTGACTTCTACAGCAAATTTTTGGGCTACAAATGAACACTCATTCGTCATGTCATGAACCACTCAACGCTCAACAACACGTCATGAACAAATCAACACAATTGAATTCGTCTTATTCGCTGTAATAAGTCCTATCTTGCAGGTTTACAACATTATTCAACCTACCAACCAGGCATAAAAAAAATTAAACTTGTTATAATAATGATTATTATTCAAATCTTCTTTGATTGAAACTCTTCATTCCGAGTTCTACCCAAAGCACATTTTCTGTACCAAACTCTTGTAAGAAATTTTACATACCTATATTTAGATACATATACTCCGATAATATTCCGCTTACCCGTTTTCTAAGTCACAAGGATTCGTTCAAAAGTCAGAGATGTGTGAAAGGGAGCAGTATATTATTATTTTGAGGCCGCATTAACTGATTGAAAAATTGTGCACCGAAAACAGTGAAAAACCTCCTCCACGAAATTTCGATCAAGGTGTCTTAGCTTAAAACAGTGCTGAGGTGATAAGTAAATGTAGAATATACTTTGGTTAGTTTAAGATACAGAGTCGGTTAAATTGGGGAAAAAGTCGGCAATTTTTGGCCCAAAAGGAATCCAAGACTACAATTCCAAGAATTATTTCCCTTAGTAGTAGGGGAACGCACTATGGGAAACTCCCATAGTGCGTTTATTGTAAAAGATATACTTAGGTATTCTTCAAATTTTCAGGACATAAATAGCAGTCAGCAAATATTTCAAAAATTGGTCTCTAAAAAATTAAGGTGTACAAGATTTTGAGCTAGCATACTCTACTTCTGTTTTTCTTATGGACGCCATATTGGATTTTCGTATATTTGTAAACTCCCGTAAAAATCTTTTCAACCACGTATAATATGCATATATTCAAAAACGAAAAAATATTAAACATGTTTGAAGTAATTCCAATTACTGCGTCTTTAACTGCTCGACGTAATTCTTCTGCTGTTTTACACGATCTTGCATACACCTTGTTCTTTAAATAACCCCATACAAAAAAATCCTTATTGGTCCTCGGTTTTGAAAGTTTTGAACATATTGTTAGATTCCGTGGTAAATCTCCGTCATACTTGTATTAAAAATGAATTACAGAAGTGCTTGTATTGTAAAATATCAAGTGGACGACTTTTATAAATACAGCAGTGAGCCATGATATATAAATGCGACGTTCACACGTCGCAAGGCAGAAAAGCACTGCCTTGTCGCAAACGCTAGAAGGTATTTTGGTAATATCTAATAATATGCATATTAAACATGGTTGAAAAGCACTTTTTACGGAGTTTACAAAAAGGCCTACTGGCATACTGGCTTACTTGAGGATTTCCCTTCATCTTTTCCTGTCTTGCCATTTGACACCACCCTCTTACTCAGGGCCGCGCCAACCCGGGGGTGCAAGGGGTGCGTGGCACCCGGGCGTCACGTTTCAGGGGGCGACAAAAGACACCGTTGGTTAGTAGCAGACGTCAGTCAAGATTTCTTCCCCCTTTTTGACATTTTATTTTTGTCCGTTAGTTAGATCAGATCCCCTTAGTAAATAAGTACTTTCTAAGATCTCAGTTGAAGTGTTATAATTATAATTTACAGTTTTGGCTAAGTTAAAAGGTTTTCTTCACGGTCTATTAGTCGCCGGTCATCACATTAGTCGCGAGTATCAACAAAACGCCGTTTTTCCTACTCGCTTAAAAGAGGGCGGCCCGCGCGTGACTGACCGGGCCGGGGAGTCACTCAGCTGACTAGGCTGAGTCAAACAAAATTTCAAAAAACCTAGATATGTCTGATTTGGTTGAGGAATTTGCAAGAAGGAAGACCCAAAAAATAATTTTTTGAATAATGACTTAAAAAATTAACTATTTAAATAAAAAGACTATTTAAGTTCCTGTTCTTAGCTCTTTTTTGTTTTTTAATATTGTTGGTTTTTTGTTATTTATTGTTGTTATTTTTAATATTGTTTGTTTTTTGTTAATTGTTGAACAAAAATTCATTTATTTTTATTATTATTAATGTTCATTTATATTTCCATATTTATTTTATCGAATTATCACTCCATTATTTGGTGATTAACCTGGAATGCTGCTAGGGCGGCGGCAAAAGTTCCGCACCCCGGCGGCAACTACCCTTGGCGCGGCCCTGCTCTTACTCCCAACCTGTTAAATCATCCTCCACCTGCTTTAACCACTTTATTCTGACCTTACCTCGTCCTCTATTGTCTAGTGATCTCTTATCCATTGCCCCTTTTACCATTCTTCCTTCTTCCATCCTTAAAATATGCCCCAGCGATCTAATTATTTGGCTCTTTATAAATATTTATAATAGAGACTTTCTACAGCTCTATGCGATGCTCTTTGCATGCTTACTAAATTTGCCTCAGCATGTATCTATCTTTGATTGTTGCTAGTATTTTATAAACAATATCTACCAATGCAATCGCCCTACAGTTCTCACATTTTTTCCCCTTCTGTCTTCCCCTTTCAGTAGCGGATGTATTACCGCCTCTTTCGATCTATCAAGATATTTTTTTCTTTTCCCATACTAGCCTCATAATTTCCATTATTTCATTCTGTAATTTTTATCCCCAGGGCTCTTATTATTCTTCAATTCCCTAATGACCTTACTTACTCTTCCTTCTCTAGTTGTCTCATTTCTATGTTCTCCTCTTGTTGCTGATACTCTTCTCTCTGTTCTTCTTCCTCTAAGACCAAACATGTTCTGAAAATAACTTTTCCACCTTTCTTTAACATCTTCAGTTTCCTCTATTAAATTTATTTCCTCATCCTCAAGGTATATCGGCTTTAGCCTATATTCCTTCTTTTCCTCTTTTACCTCTCTATAAAACTGTCTTCTGTCTTTATTTCTAAACTACTCGTCGACTCTTTCTAATTTTTCTTCTAAAAATTTTCTTTTTTTGTCTCTACATATTTGCTGCGCCTTCATTCTAGCTTCTTTAAATATGGCACCCATAAAGAAAATAAAAGTTGAGTATGCTAGCGCAAAATCTAGTAGACCTAATTTTTTTATTTCCTTGCTGACTGCTATATGCCTGCCCTCAAAATTTGATGAATATGTTTTTTACAATAAACGAGGTATGGACGTTTCCAGCAAATGATCATTTTTTGTTTTCAACCAGAATCTACTTAAGGAAAGAAATTCTTACAAATGTAACCTTGGATTCTTCTTGGGCCTAATATTGCTCAACTGTATCCCAATTTAACCAACTCTGTCCATTTAACCAATCTCTAATAGTCTTCGAGATGCCTATCATCTTGTCCACAGTTCATCTTAAACTGGACACAGTATTAGCAAAAACTAACCGCTTATCTATTTCAGGACGCAGATAAAGTCAGTATTTAATTGTCAGATTTTCAGTGTCTGATTATGATATTTCAAAATAATTTACAATTCATCTGCGGTACAGGGTGACCCATTCGTCTGGGATTCCTTTATTTCTCCACTATTACCAACTTTAGAAAAAAATATCTAATACAAAAGTTTTCAGAAATAATAAGGGCTTCAATTTAAAATTAGTTACATATATACAGGGTGTTCACATCCTTCCAAACCTATAAAAATTTTCTTATTTTAAATGGAACACCCTGTATATTATTAGCTCATTGGATTCCTCATCGCAAGTGCTTTCAGTCCATATAACATTTGTTATAGCTAAACTTTATAGTTTCGAATATATTTAATATTTTGTGTAAAAAATGACAAATGCAGACTTTGGTGAAAATAATAGTATCTTCCTTAGTTTTCATATTTCGATAATAAATATTGGTATTCGTTTAGTATAAGCCATGGCGAATATTTTGCTGTATATAAATGTTTTATAAATTATACAGGGTGTTAATAATCTCGTAGCAAAATTGGAAAACTGTAAGGGCCAATATCTCGTTTATTTTAAATGGATTAGATTCAGAATTGAAAACTCTATCGATCCATATTAGTATGTTATATACCCAAAGATAATAGTTTTCTAGTTATTTTGAAATTTAAAATATTTTACTCTTTGGTTACAAGTAAACATAAATTATGAGCCTAGATGACTTGGAAACAAATTTATCAAGTGAATTTAAATCATAATTAAAATCATGATTTAAATCAAACTCTTGTAATATTTTTTTTTATTCAAATAAATAACTAAGGTAACATGATATTTTTAAAAGTTATCAGTACAATGTAATAAAAATAAATTTTTGATTTTTTTAATATAAATGAGATTTTGCTCAACCCTTCTAAAGATTAACCTACGCTTAGACAAGAACAGTTTCGTTAAATTTTATTTTATTTCATTTCAAACAGTCCACCCTGTTGCTGAATGCACAGTTCAAGTCTTGTTCGAAATGAAACTTGCACATTTCTTAGGATATCTGGTGTAATGTTTCGGAAGCAATGTCTAATTCTTTCTCTCATATTGTCCGCTGTCGGAGACATGCTGTATACTCTATCTTTGACGTATCCCCATAGAAAAAATGCAGACATGTAGGGTCTAGAGAACGCGCAGGCCAATTTACTGGACCCACTCGACCAATCCATCTATTTGGAAAATGCCCGTTCAAAAAATTCCTTACATTAACGCTATAGTGCGCGGGGGCACCATCCTGCTGAAGCCATAGTCTTGGTAAGATATTTAAGGGAATATCATCCAATAGATAGATATTCCAAAAGGTAATTTTGTAAAAAATCTAAATATGTCTCTCCTGTAAGTGGATTTTCAAAAAAATATGGACCTATTATGTGCTCTCCTAAAATTGCTCCCCAGCAATTTATAGTCTATTAGCCTTGATTATTGACAACTCTCAAAAAATTTGGTTGTTCTGTTGAATAAAAATGAAAATTGCATCGATTCACATTTCCCTTTTTATGAAACGTTGCTTCATCGCTGAACATTACAAAATTTAGAAATATTTCTTCATTGTTTATTATTTCCAACATCTGTTCGCAAAATTGTAGTCGTTTTTCAAAGTAATTTGGACGTAGAGCTTGATGTAACTTAATCTTGTAGGGATGAAATTTGTTATCCTTTAAACACTTACTAACTTGTGTTTCACTAATGTCTAGGCTCATAATTTATGTTTACTTGTAACCAAAGAGTAAAATATTTTAAATTTCAAAATAACTCGAAAACTATTATCTTTGGGTATATAACATACTAATATGGATCGATAGAGTTTTCAATTCTGAATCTAATCCATTAAAAATATACAGGGTGTTCCATTTAAAATAAACGAGATATTGGCCCTTACAGTTTTCCAATTTTGCAACGAGATTATTAACACCCTGTATAATTTATAAAACATTTATATACAGCATAATATTCGCCATGGCTTATACTAAACGAATACCAATATTTATTATCGAAATATGAAAACTAAGGAAGATACTATTATTTTCACCAAAGTCTGTATTTGTCATTTTTTACACAAAATATTAAATATATTCGAAACTATAAAGTTTAGCTATAACAAATGTTATATGGACTGAAAGCACTTGCGATGAGGAATCCAATGAGCTAATAATATACAGGGTGTTCCATTTAAAATAAGAAAATTTTTATAGGTTTGGAAGGATGTGAACACCCTGTATATATGTAACTAATTTTAAATTGAAGCCCTTATTATTTCTGAAAACTTTTGTATTAGATATTTTTTTCTAAAGTTGATAATAGTGGAGAAATAAAGGAATCCCAGACGAAAGGGTCACCCTGTACATTGCAAACTTATGCGAAAATCTAATATTTTCGATATCAGATGCACATTATCAGTTATAAAATTATTTACATGATGTTAAAAGGTCAAAAACACTTGTTTCCTTGTAATGATGTAGTTACAGCAAATCACACTTGTGTAAGCTATGCTAAAGTATACAGGGCGCCCTATTTCTTGACCCGTTGCATGGGTAACTTTTTTATTAGTAGAGATACAAAAACGCTTAAATGAGCAAATTAGTGCAGTTTCGTATTAGTAATTCTACGGTAAGGCGAAAAATTATATACGGGGGAAGGTTGAAAAGTTATTGACAAAAAACGAAAAATCCAACTTTTCTATTATCCCTCGTAGCTCGTTCATTTGAAGAGTTAGAGAAAAACGCTTCACATGTTTTTTGCAGTATTTTTCATGTAAAATGACATGCACTTGCTACTTTTTATATATCTCTTAAAATGGTTGAGAATCACAGTAAAATATATTTTTTTTAAATGTAATGGATAGGTGGCTGTGACATTAACCGAAAGTCCCCTTTTTTCTCTTTCAGATGATATAACATAGTCCATATTTTATCCTTACAAAAGTAATAATAATCGTTGTTTTTAAAGAAAGTTTATTGTCACATCAAGAATGCTATGGAAATAAAACAAAAAATAAGATTCCTGATATTTTTAAAAACGTCTAGTTGGCATTTAATTATTGACAGATCATAAGTGATATTTTTAGTTTTTGTTAAGTAGTTTATTGTTTATTATTAATACTGCATACAAAATAATAGTGTTGCAAATATGTACACGAACGAAGAGAAAAATGATATGCTATTTTGTTATTATAACCAAAATCGAGATGCACAAGCTGCAGCGAATCTTTATTTTAAAACTTACATGGAACGAAGACAACCCCATCATAGAATATTTAGACAGCTGGAAAATAATATAAGATTATACGGTTCTTTTTCCCTAAGGATGAAAGAAACTTCAATGAAGACACTGAAATAAATGTTTTGGCTTATGTAAATTTTAAACCTGATTCTTCAACTGCAGAAATTGCACATCACTGCAACACTTCCAAGGAAACTGTAAGAGCTATTTTAAAAGGTAACAATTTAAAGCCTTACCATTATTCCATATGCAATACTTTATATCAAGCTGATAATCAAAGAAGGATGACATTTTGTCGATGGTACATTTCAAAATGCGAAGAGGATCTAGACTTCTGGAAAAAGATTTTATTCAGTGATGAAAGTAGATTTACCAACAATGGTATTTTTAACCGCCATAATAACATAATGTGGTGCCGAGAAAATCCACATCTTGTTTCTGAAAGAAGAAATCAACGTCAATTTGGGATAAATGTGTGGTGTGGAATTTTTTGTGGCAAAATTATTGGCCCATATTTTTACGAAGATAATTTGAATGCGAATAATTACCTTCATTTTCTAAGGAATACTCTAACAGAGGAATATTTAAATGAATTACCACTTCATATTTTTAGAAATCTTAAATACTTCCAACACGATGGAGCACCTGCGCATAATTCCCGCGAGGTAAAACAATATTTACATGAACAGTTTGATAATGTTATAGGAAATAGAATGGATATCGACTGGCCAGCGCGAATACCTGATTTGACCCCCTTAGATTTCTTTCTTTGGGGGTTATTGAAAGATAAAGTTTATGTGACAGCTCCTCTAGATATAGAGGATCTAAAAGTTAGGATTCAAGATGCAATTAGAAGCATACATGGACATACAATAAATAATGTTTTAAGAAGTATCCAGAAACGTTGCTTACTATGTATCCAACAGGATGGTGGTCATTTCGAACATTTACTTCAATATAATTAATTAATTAATAATTTCTGTTCTCAAAACATTCTTTTGTTCCATAATCCATAGCATTCTTGATGTGACAATAAACTTTCTTTAAAAACAACGATTATTATTACTTTTGTAAGGATAAAATATGGACTATGTTATATCATCTGAAAGAGAAAAAAGGGGACTTTCGGTTAATGTCACAGCCACCTATCCATTACATTTAAAAAAAATATATTTTACTGTGATTCTCAACCATTTTAAGAGATATATAAAAAGTAGCAAGTGCATGTCATTTTACATGAAAAATACTGCAAAAAACATGTGAAGCATTTTTCTCTAACTCTTCAAATGAACGAGCTACGAGGGATAATAGAAAAGTTGGATTTTTCGTTTTTTGTCAATAACTTTTCAACCTTCCCCCGTATATAATTTTTCGCCTTACCGTAGAATTACTAATACGAAACTGCACTAATTTGCTCATTTAAGCGTTTTTGTATCTCTACTAATAAAAAAGTTACCCATTCAACGGGTCAAGAAATAGGGCGCCCTGTATAAAAATTAAAAATATATATATATTTCTGGAAAATAACACTGTAGATCCTTTATGACGTGCATCGCTTGGATTCTTGTTTCAAGTTTATCTGTTTTTTTCAGTGTGACAATAATAAAACAAAGATTATCTAGATACTCTAAACAAGTTTCATAATTACGTATAAGTATAGACATTATGGAAAAAAATCTCAGTTCTATATACGCTTATAAATATAAGTCGGAAATAGGCTGGTCTAATCCAAATTGCACCTTTACACATGTGTTTTTAAAAGTTCATCTCAATAGTAGGTATATCTAGTTTAATACACAGAGTAGTAATATAAAAGTTCGTCAATTTGCCTATTAAGGACACATAACAGCGGTTTCCACTTTACGCTAGCTCTCAGCCATACTTATTGCGACTCAACATGCCCTCCTTACTCTATAGATACCCAAATCTTGAAATGAATTTGGGACCGGGCTATTTCAGACTATGCATTTCTCATAATTTTCCATGGTAATAAAGGTCCCATTTTAATCCTTTATCACTTCTATAGAATTTTTTCAACTTTCATCTAGTTTGTTCTTTCTGCAACAATGTGTCTTGTTAATAAAAATATTTTTTTACAGAAACAAAGTCCCATATACCTTCTAATATGGGGAGTTTCACCATGAAATAAACCAGATATCAAGTTTATAGTTGATACACCTTCTCCTGTATAGTTAAATATTTTCCACCACTAAATGTGTAATTTTTAAAATAAACTTTTTAAAGGGTTTTGGACTTCATCATCTTCATCATTCTAAAATGTATTTCAATGTATTTTTAGGATATTCGCAGAAAAGTGTATCAAACGTCTGCATTATTAATAGGTAATTAAAGCGATGGGGACGTAGGATTTGCTTTTTAATTTTCAAATATGTCACCAAATCTCTGTGAACGTTCCTGTAGTAATTACAGTCATGTCAGCAATCATCGTACCATGGAACAGTTGAATATTGGGTTACTTCGTTATTTAGACGATTTAGCCTTTACTTTTTTTACCCCTGAAATTTGTAATTAACTTTAATATGGCAGGTAAATCCTTTTCATGTAGCTCTGTACTTTAAAGTACCTATAACTTCGAATCCACCAGCATAGAATTAATAATAATCATCATCACCGTATCACAATAATAATTATTTTCATTATATATATATACCCTTCATTCTAATCAAAAGAATTATCTAGAAAATCAGAAGCTTATGTGGGAGAAGAACAACATATTATAATTTCAAAACAGCATTAGCGTGAGGAACGACTTACTGGAACGACTGAGAAAATCTAACCATGATTTAGTGCAGAAGTGGAGAAAATCTAGATCCTAAATCCAGGCCTACATCCATATTAATTTCTCATATTAACAGTTGTTCTTCCCATCCTGGCTTGTAAGTAGAGTTGCATGTCTTATATACTAGTCACAATTTAATTAAAAATGGTTGAATACGCGTGCGATGGAATTCGGTACCTTTAAGTCCAAAGACCAATGCTCTAAGGCCTTGCGCTACCATCAAATGTGTGCTATTGAGCGCTGCTATTAAGTGTCGAAAAAATTAAACTAATTATGTTTTTATAATAATTACTCAATATACCTACTATGATCTAATGAAGTTATTTTGATTTCCATGATACATACTTAGTTAGGGGTAGAGCTGGAAAGTGTTATGAGTTATTTATTTTATCTATTTTCTTATTTATTTCAATAATTTATCAAACGGATTAAAACGAATTACAAGATAAACAATAACACAAATAGAAAAAGGAAACAACAAGAAATAACAGTTAGCAAACAGATAACAAAACGACATATAACAGCTGCCATTCAAAGCATTGAATTGTAAATGGTATTTTACACAAAAATATTCGAATAATAATAACAATAATAATGACACAATACACCCAACTAAACAAAACTTACAACAAGAAATAAATATATAAAAGGCTATAAAAAGAAATTGTTAAATGGTAGTGAAATAGATGATTTTTATGTGAGACAATTATACAATTTAAGATATCCAGCCTTTGCTCTATGTTGTTAAAATTTAAACAGATTTGATGCAGTGGGGATGAAAACAATATATTGGTTCGAACAGTAGGTACACTAAACATAATATTTGTATGAGCAGCTAGTTTAGTCACTCTGTATTTGATATATCAGGGTAATAGGGTGACAGTTGATTTTATTATTAATAATTTTGGGTAAGAAAATTATTGTAAACATTACCCGTCTCCTAAGAAGACTGCTCATATTAAATCTATTCAAAAACAACTCCTGAGGTGTACCCTCCGTTGGATAGTTATCCTCAAAGATAAATGTGGATAAAGAGTTAAAAAAACGTCTATGAACTTTCTCAAGTAGTGTAATATTGGTACTATAACTTGGACTTCAGGCAATGGAGGCGTATTCTGATTTAGATCTAACCAATGTTAAAAATAGTAAGCGAAGGGTAGGCAGATCTTTTTAAAGTCCCTGTTTACTGTTACATAAAATAAACCCTAGGGCCACATCATTGTAAGCTTGAGCCACACATTCCACAATATGCCTGGAAAAAGCTAATCTTGAGTTGAAGTCCTCAGTCCTTAACGAACTCAGGTCTATCCAAGACACAATTATCCAGACTTTAATTGAAAATAATAGAGTTTGCCTTACGTGAAAACGACATTACATTGCATTTATATGCGTTTAAGAGGAGATAGTTATAAAGGCACCAGCCATTAAGTAGATCCAAATGATGCTATAGTTTAAAATAGTCGTACTCAGATTCAATGCAAATATATAATTTAAGATCATCAGCATAAAGTAAATACCGTACGTCGGGGTGGTCAACAATGTCATTGGTAAAAAGTACAAAAAATAACGGTCCGAGAATGGAACCTTGCGGTACTCCTGACGTTTGTTTGAATGGCACAGACTGGGAGTCACGATATTGAACAAACTGGAACCGACAAGAAAGATAAGAGGTAAATAATATAGATTACTAAGAGAATCACTACACCCAAAATGTTGCAACTTATTTAAAAGTATACCGTGATCCAATCTGTCAAATGCTTTAGAGAAGTCAGTGTAGATTACGTCTACCTGACCCCTTTGATCCAAAACTTCCGCAATAAACTGCGACTTACTCACAGCGTTCGACACTGTTAATTTCCCCTGTATAAATCCATGCTGTTCTTCTATAACAAGATTTTTATTGTGAAAGGATATATAATCATAGAAAAATGTCATGCTTATTACTTTTTTCAATACTGGACAAGTTCTCGATTCTTTCCACTTATCAGGAAAAGTAGCAGTCTTTAATATCAGATTAAAAATAATGCAAAGCGGCTTACAAAGAATCGCAGCGCACAATCCGGTCCAGTAGTCATGTTTGCTTGGATTTTTTTAATTGAGTTAATCACATCATTCTCAGTAAACTCTCTTATATGAAGGATATTGTTGTTATACCCCAGGCTCCCATCTAATGAAGGTTCACTGTTAATAAAAGCATTTGAAAAGTAATCAGCAAAATCGTTGACAATATATCTCTTCAAGTCGGGCCAGCGTGGTAAATTGTATTCCTCTGGGCTTAAACATTGTTTCAGGCATTTTGTTTGGTCGCGGAATTATAATATAAATAGTTACAGGTGCCAGATCTATTAAATTTTATATTAAATAAAATGTGCTTCATTACAATTAGGCGAAGAAAAAAGATCAGACAGAAGATCCTATCCAGCCAGCAGGGTAGAGCCAAGCCAGGACAAGATCCCACAAATCGCCCACACCTATCACTTTTATGATCGGGGTTGGTAAAGAATAGGGTATTCACACACATAGGGCCACATCTACGAGGCAGTCCAGCCTTACAGCGATGGGGAGGATAAAGAGCGATAATCCCGCTCGGATCCAGGTCATGACCAGTGTCAACGGATATTGGCCAACTTCCAAATTTCCAAAGAATATTTGGTATTACGTGACCAACTAATAGCCACTGCGGATAGGATAAAAATTACCTAACAAAATTCGGGTTTTTTTCTACAGAGAATCGAGTATCACAATATCTATCTCGATTGTACTAGTTGTGTGTCTTATTTAATCAACAGTCGATGGCCATACTAAAAGTATATATTCACATTGTTAAAAGTACAACTTGAAAATTACATGCAAAAACAATTTCTTATATGTTCGAATCGAATCGATAGATCTTAAGAGTCCATTCACTAGGTCGAAATAAGCCCTAAATCGGCGTTCGTCTCGTGTCTAATTATAAAAAAACTATAAAAGATAGTGACTTTTAGTAAAAAAGTATTGAAAGATAAAACTTGAATCTAAGTCCCTATAGTAGTAATTTTTGGTAATTCTTTTTATTTTTAAAATTCCAGGCAAACAATCTTGTACTAAAATAGCGTATTTTCAAAAATTATTTTCTCTAAAATACATGTATTAAACAAAAATTTGCTACTATAGGGATCTAGTTTATCCTTTTATCTTTCCGGTGATATATAATTTATAACACTAAAAAGAAATTTTGTTGCAATTATAAGACAAATGCGGTACCGTTGCAATGAGGGCTAACTTTATTTCCATGTGCCTTTTTACTTCGGCTTTACGTGCACCTCCGAAATCTTGATAATTCGGTACTGGGAATATATAAGTCTCCACCCATCGGCTACCCATCCTCTCAATCCGACCCAGCATTCACGCCTGTCAAATCTACAGTGAATGGACCCGAAATAGAAAGTCGCAAATAAGTAAGTTTTGACATTCTATAGATCAGTAAAAAATAACAATAAGTACCTATCTAATAATAGGTACATACAAAAGTATTATTAGGTAATTACCTACATCTGATCTCAAACTAAAGAACCACATCTCTTTTTAGTTAATAAATAAATTTAACCATTACGATTTAACCGTGCGCAATAACAATTAAAAAATAGATAAAATGGGCAGAAGGCGTTTTTAGTTAAGTAATTGCCATAGTCGACACGCACCGACATTTTACTCTACGCTTGTAAATGTATATTTATCCTTTTCCATGCAAATTAAATTTACTTTTATCTTAATTTATCTGATTTACGATTAGAGGCCTAAAAATAAAGGCGCTTTGTGCAATGTAAAGGCCGAATTAGCAAAACACGCAAACGTTAAATATAGACATCCGTGGACAGTGAATATATCAAGCAAAAGGATCATTATTGTGGAAAGAATTTTCTCGTACTTACTACATTAGAAACTCTGAGACACCAATCTGTAACATTACCAAAGATATGAGTAGGTATATCTTGCTTTTCTACTGTATCAATTTTGAATTCTAGAATTAAATATACAATTATCGAAAATTTCTGGGATACTGAAATAAAATTATTATTCGTCCTGAACAATAATTTTAAGCAAATCCCCTTCATGTCAAAGTTTCAGTGTTCAGGGAATATTATATTCATTGACTGTTTGACTATTATGGTTATTATACTTATTAGGTATATGTACAGGGTATTCGCGTATATTTTGACCCTACCTACAGGGGTTATTAAGAAAGTTAGAAAAAAAAGTTTAAATACAAAAGTTGTTTTATTTTTCACGTATTATCTTTTGGCTAGGTCTAAAAAATAATTGCATGTCGTAAATTTGAAGAAACCAATTGAACATAATATTTTTAAATGGGACACCCTGTATAATTTTAGACGCCTGGGAATTTATTTTTCTCTGATTTCAAAATAGTATATTATACTATAAGGGACAGAAATGCGTTATTTTGGCAGAGGTGCAATTTGAAGCCCGAGGGCGAAGCCAGAGGGCTACAATGCACCGAGGACAAAATAGCATTTCTCCCGAATGGTATATACTATTTTTTTCACGGTCTCATTAACTTAAAAACACATATTTTGTTATTATGAAGTAAGTAGCACCAGAATTATTGTATTCGGATTTGAGCATTTATTTAGTAGTCGTTGAGTTATTGTCATAACTACAAAATAAACAAACAAAAAGAATTGTCAAATTAAGATGTTAGTTTGGTTTAGTTTACAGTTTGTTTAGTGCACAATGAATAATTGTGAGTCGGAAGAGATTGTGGAGGCTGCAAATATTGCAATAAGCAATTTGTTACCTACGAAGTCAAGATCTTTATACGATATAGCTTACAATCGGTTCAAAACGTGGTGCGCCGAGAAAAATATTCAAGTATACAGCGAGAATGTTTTGTTGGCATACTTCAGTGAAAATGCAAAGAATTACAAGTCTTCCACATTATGGGCGCAATATTCTATGGTTAAGTCATGCTTGATAATTTACGACAACATAGATATAAGCAAATTCCCCAAACTGATCGCATTTTTGAAAAGAACCGGTGACGGATATCAAGCGAAAAAATCGAAAATATTGACAAAGGGTGAAATCGACCGTTTTCTATCAACTGCAGATGACAAAGAATTCTTAATGATTAAGGTAAGATTACTTTTGTTGTTAGGTATTTCAATTATTTAGTATTTTGATTTTTTTATAGGTTGTATTAATTCTGGGGATTGCCGGAGCTTGTCGAACTGATGAACTAGTCAATTTAACTGTAGATGATATTGAGGATGTAGGCTCATCCTTGATTGTAAAAATTCCAAACGCTAAGACAAAGATTCCACGAACCTTTGTGGTTACCGATGTGGGAAATATGCTTGAATTGTATCGAAAATACCTGTCCCTTCGTTCTCCCCACGACAAGCATAAGCGCCTTTTTTTGTACTACAAAGCAGGAAAATGTAGTTCGCAGCCAGTTGGCAAGAATACCATCGGAAAAATTCCTAGTGTAGTAGCTTGGTATTTAAAATTACCTGATGCTGCATGTTATACTGGTCACTGCTTACGAAGATCTTCAGCGACATTACTGGCAGATGCTGGTGTGGATATCACGACAATAAAGCGTCATGCTGGTTGGAAATCAACGACAGTCGCTGAGGGTTATGTCGAGAACTCCATTGAAAATAAGACCAAAATTGCTAATCACGTTTTAGTAGGTACCACCACTAGCGCAATCACAAAAACTTTAGATGTAAGCGAAAGTAATATTCCTTCTAATATTAATTTTGAAAATTGTACAAATGTTACATTTAATTTAAATGTCAATAAATAATTTCAATGTTACCTCTTTTTTTGCATGAAAAACGTTCTCCATAATGTAAACTCCCTTGGGAATAATCGACTACTTCTGTTTCAATTTTGATGTCATAGAAACTGATTTCTACTCCCGACCGTGGAAAAATATATATTTTGTTGACATTTGCACTAACAGTTTTCGCAGTTTCGCAGTTGACAGCACCGACAGTCGAGCGGCTTTACATGCCTTGATCTCCTACAGGATCACTTCCAGGGCGGTCCTAGAATGTATTAATGGTCTGACCCAATTGGGACAGAACAACCAAGTAAAATTGACCTGGGTACCACAACATAACAGTAAATGAGGAGGTGGATGCACTGGCTAAAAAAGGCTCAAGTATACAATTTACAGGACCCGAACGCGTACTCGGGCTTCCGCCTAGTTATGTAACAAGGTCTATTGAAAACTGGATCAAGAAAAAATCAGAGGAGAAATGATCGAACGGGACTGGGCTGCGACAAGCAGAAGGCTTTGGTCAAACGCAACTCGATCTATACTTGCGCTAAGTCGTAACAGCATAAGGATGGTCACAGGACTATTGACAGGTCACGAACATATCAACAAGCACCTTAACACCATCGTACTTAGTGACACAAGAAGGTGCAGGTTTTGCTGACACGATGACGAGGATTCCATTCACATCCTCTGTCGCGCTGGGCCTACCTCATGGTCAAGAGACACAAACATCTGGGTTCAGCATTTCTCCTGCCCCAGGACGTTAGAGAGTTTCCACAAGAACGGGTGTTGCCCTATGCGCATAGCACGGGTCTCTTTCAATAGCTCTCAACTAGCGGCAGGCACAAAGGGTCGAAAGGCCTAAGTTCTGCGGGTAACCGCGCCGCCTTCCAACAACAACATACTCAAAGGCATTAAAAATGCACTGCAATAGTTACTTTATATTCATCGACTCAACAGGACCAGTTTTTAAATTATCGGTTAAATCCACCGGTGTATTAAAAAACCTGCTCCAACTGAGCTGAAGTACCCCTCGAATCTGGATTATTTTACCATAACTTACGGAAAAGGGAAAATAGCATTTTTATAGTTTTTTTATTTACCTAGAATCTAGTGGTGTATTTGGTTTTTTCTAAAGGGTTCTGTTTTCTAGATATAGAGTGAACTTGAGTTATTTTTTGAGAACGGATACATGTATACTAGGTACATTCTTGAAATGCAAATTTTATGCAGTTTTTAAAAACTGAAAAATATACAGGCTGTGCCTTTGAAAAAACTCTATGTACATTCCATATCTCACAAATAGAACATTTCAGGAAAACATACACTGACCTTAAAGAACTATACAAACCTGTTTTTTCTTTCCCGTAAGAACTGATATACTGAAATTTTAAGATTTTCAATTTCAGAAACCAATAGAGCCTATGAAAATTTTGTTTGTAGCATCTTTTGTGTCTCAAATTAGTAACACGCGTTCTCATGAAAACGGCAGCTCTGTATTTTGAATAATAAGGGAGATACAATGAAAAATACTAAAAAGTTTGGTCAAGAAATTTCAAAAGTCTACATTTATTTCAAGAAAAGTTATTTGACATAAAAGAAACTGGCAAATTTTGTGTTTTCTGGCATAACTCCAGAACTGCCCAGAATATATTAAACTTGTTCACATATTTTGAATCAGCATGAAATTGAGCAACTTTTTCCTAATTTGAGCCACGTTGTATCTTACTGTTTCCGAGATACCAATGGTGAACATTAAAATTTTTCCCACCCTGTATATAATTCTACTATATCACTATATCGCATTTTCCCTATGTTAGCCCATAAGTGGTTTTTCCGAAAACCACTTATGGGCTAACATAGGGAATCAGTTCGTTGCCAGGGTACAAAAACTAACCTAATTATAAGTACCTGCACTGTTTTTAGTCCATATAACCATGATACAACTACACAGATATGCTCTTAACTTTCGTTTGTTTGCGCATGACGTCATTTGTGAGGGAAAAAAGGTAATGCGATGCGAAAATTCTTATGGGCAGTGATATAATTATTTTCGTGTTTATCAATAGTTTTTTCCTCGTAACTGACGTCACTATGCGGAGTGGCATATCTGTGTAGTTGTATCATGCATATAACTATATTATACATGTAAGTAATTACATGTTTGTAGTGGCGAAATACAGTGAAATACACCGTAGTGCCCTCTTTCGGTCTTTGCTACTACCTGTCTGACAATTATTGTCTAATTGACAGACAGATAACGATCTGCTTTTCTGCATATGCCATTACAGCGACCACTATTGTCTTTAAGGAAGACAATCCTACTTATTTATTTATTTGGAGATGCCGAAAACAACTAATCATTCATCGATTCCCATACCTATGGCAGTCTGATGAGATCATAACAAGATTGAAACCGGTCATTGTCTGGTATTTGGTCTTGATGAAGGATATGGCGACATCCATGGAAATGTTGATGTAATGCAACGCCAGTCGGGGCATATTTGCCGTGGAGTAGTTGTTTTCGGCATCTCCAAATAAACAAAAGAGTAATTACATGTCTCTACCGACCACTTATTAGATGTCGAACTTGGTATAATCATATCTTGAGGCCGTCTTATCTATGTGTATAAGGTGATAGAATTGGTTTAAATAGCTGCAGTAATAAAAACAATAAAAGAAAAAATTTTATCTTTTTGAAATTTCAGCAATTTTCTGTCAAAAAAAAAATTTTTCGGCCATTTTTCTTTAAATTTCCTAAGGAAAATCACCTTGAAATATTTCTTTATCTACTTCGAAACAAAGAAGTTCCTAAAACCCAAATCAATTTTCTAAAAATAATAATACAAAATAGGGCCAATAATAGGTTACGCCAATTTAATTTTTCTTCTTTTGATGTAATTCAAACAATTCAATGTAAATTTGTTTCATCTAATTGTACATTAGTAAGAAACTTTCACTGTGAAATTTATATAGGGTGTACTATTTAAAACGAAACACCCTTAAAATCTCGAGAACAAAACGAGATAAAAAAATCGCCGAAACAGGTCAATCTTTGATTCAGGTGGGACAACTTTTGGAGCATAAGTGAAGGTTGACCTCTTTTCCCCTCTCCCCCTGCCTCAAGGACATAAAATTTTAAATAAGAATAGGGGTCAAGTTGCACTTCATTTGAAAGGTATTTTTATTCTCTATGCAACGGTTTTAAAATCGGTCAATCGGTTATCGAATAATTGATGTTTGAAGTTGCATAAAGAGAAGAAATAGGAAAAGAAAATGAAATTCTATTTTGTACTCAAAATCAACAATATTAAAACAAAACTAAATGCTCAAAGTGTCCACCATCAACTTCCATGCAATATTTCAAAGGGGGTATGTAAATATTTATTTTAATGTAGATTTTTATTTTGATATAATGATATTTTAAAGGGAATAATTATTAGATAGCTTAATTTAAGACTAATAACTTTCAGCAACGTTTGTATTACTGCATGGAAGTTTGATGATGGACACTTTGAGCACTTAATTTAGTTTTTACATTGTTAATTTTGAGTACAAAAATGAATTTAATTTTCTTCGCCCTTTCTTCTCATTATGCAACTTCAAACTTCAATCTGTTATCAGTTACACGATAACAAATCGACCAATTTGAAAAATAAGCACGCAATGGAATAGAGAATAAATTTGGTTTGTTATATTTTGAGAAGAGATCAATCTTCACTTATGCTCCAAAAGTTGCCCAACTACCCCCACCCCCCGAATCAAAGATTGACATATTTCGGCAAATTTCTATAAATCATTTTGTTCTCGAGATATTAAAAGTTGTTTAGTTTTAAATGGGACACCCCGCTGTAATTTGAGGGTTTGTACATGACCACTGAAATAAGGAAATCTTCCCTAACCTGTTAAGAAGAGGGTGAATGGTCGTCAAAATAGCAGCCTAGATTATTATAAACTCTTATTTATTAAAAATAAGTCATATAACAAAATAAACCGTCTTAATAAATATAAAACACTCCACTCACATTACTTATACAATTAAATTATATATCACGTTTTAATATAAAATTGTTTAAAAAAACAGCCTAGGGGGTAACCTTTTTATTCAAGGTTTAAATATAACCATACTGACTAATCCTAGAACATAAGCTAGCACTAATTTAAAATTTACACTGACATGGAGATATGCTGGTACAATGGAAGTTTGAGGTACCTCTTGCTGAGTTGGTAATATTAAAGTTAGTACACACACCGCTCCTATAATTATAGCTATAAAGTAGTTAGTCGAATGGGTCGCAGGTGATCTAAAACAATTAATTAGCAATCCACACACACATCCTCATGATTTAAATGATACATTTTACAATCATTAAAGCTGGGGAAGTAACAACATAATGAACAGGATTTATGAGTAATATTGTTCATATTTACATATTTTATTTTAATAAGAGTTTAATAACATGCTTTTGAGGCGTTCCAAGCCGTCGAAAAATTAATAAATTCATATATATGCTAGTAGAAAAATAACTTTTCTAGGTGGCATGATAGATCTTGAATCTCATGTAAATAACTAAATTCTAGACTCTCGGTATAGCTTACTTGCACCAGTCCACCTAGTGACACATTTTTTCAACACCCTAGCTATGTAACGGTCCATTTGTGGATCTGAATTTTTTTTCACTCTAAACTCTAGACAAGAAGAGTAATTATTCTGGTTCAGAGTTGTCTTATTTTCTTGAAAATGATGTTTGATATATATTTAAAACTACTTTTTGTTATGAAACGAATGGTGGGTATAATAGATCTCTAATAATTGTTGTACAGTTTTATAGGAAAGAATCTGAAGAACATAAATGTGGCATATAAAACTATATGCCAAGAATATATACTATAGAACTAAATGATCGTAAAGAAAAACGAATCCCAATCTGCATCAGAGCAGAGATTGCATTGCCAAAAATCTTAATCGGTGATCAAAATACTATTACATTTGAACCTAATCAGCCAGGCTACAAGTCCAGTCTATATATTCCCTTAAAAAATATGTCAACTCAGTTACTCAGGTAACAAATTATACACTCAAAGGTATCAGTATTTGAAATACTTTCAAAGTGCCTATTTAGTAATTGCATTGAATGTAATTTAAAACACCTACTTACAAGTCATTTGAAGTAGATACTTAATGATTATCTTAAGCTTAATCGAAGATGAACTTTTGATTGCAAAAAGTGTACCAATAACTACCAGTTTAACTTTAAATAGACCACCTACAACTTCAAATGGTACAACACCTCTCATAGAAGAAACAATAGGAACCAAAAAAAATTATGTAGTTTCTATCAAATTTATAATTTTTTTATTTTTATAAATACAACTTGTCAGGATGATGAAATAAAAAATCATAAAAAATATTTTATGGTACCTACTTATAGTGTCTGAGATAAAATATCGGTCCATAATAAACAGACCATCTAGTACATACATCGGAAAGAGATGTTTAATTATTTTTTGTAGATTTAAAGGTACAAAGCACAAATCCTGATTCCGGACTATAATGCTATTCATATTATTCTTATTCTCTACATAGGTATCTATTATATACAGATAATAAGAATAATATTACTTACTTAAAACTCGTGTACCTACATACCTGTTTTTATTTTGAAAATATTTACATGTAATTATTTCAAAATAGCCGTACCAGCTACTTTGAAATAACTGCATGTGATGTATGTAAAAATTTTCTGAAGAAAGCCTGAGTGAAAAACATTCATGAGGTGGCCCTGCTTTCATAATAAATACAACGGATTTAGACGAAAAAAATTGATAAATTCCCCCCTGAGTTGGAATTCATGTTTAGGCCCGAATAGCATCAGGGTGAGAGCATGATAGGTTTCTAATGGTGCCTCTGGAATACCAGGCAAATACCAGAGTATGCTTGCCTTGTCACAGTAATCTGAAGCTTTGCTGCGGTGGACTTGCTTGGGATCAATCCCACTCCTAATGAAAGCTCAATTTTGTTGAATCAAAAATGGAGGCTGTAATAGTTTCCAACGCCTGAGACCTGAGAAAAAGGCAATTTAGAGGATACGGCTTCCACAGCTTTAGACAACCTCTGCCTTAAAACAAAACGACTCAGTAGAGCTGTAAACTTGCAGGAGTATTGACAAACTGGGAACTCTACAGAGGACGATAATGTCCACCGTAAACAAACTCATAGAACAATTGCACACATAAGCCTGTGTTTTCTTATGACCTGTGCAGATAAGGAGAGTACCTCATGGTTGAAGCATACAAAAAAGCACTTCAAATTCTGGGAAGGAAAAAGTCTGAAATAGGGAAAGGGGTCTGAAATAGAAAGAGAAAGAAAGAGAGATAGGTGATATATTATGCAGATTGGTTTTAGGTCAAGTAGATACCTAATTATTTTTTACTATGGTACAAATATACCTCAATAATAACAATATGCAATAGTTGCAAGACGCAATGACTCGTGTACCTTTTGCTTCAGAACTGGAAGATCATTCCTAACACGACTCATATTGATTATTAATGTCATCCATATTGTTTAAATAAATTGATAAAGCTTAGCATTATTACCTGTTAGTAAAAATCCTTTGGTCTTCATTTACATTAGGTCTTTCTATAAAAGGAAGGCTATGAAACTCCCCATCATTCGAGATATCATCTCTATCTGTTTGCAGTAAAACGGCATCTACTTCCCTTTTACCTAACACCTGAAACACAATCTGAATATATACCTATGAACTAATCTGAAACTTATTAATATTGCTAATATGTATATACCCCAATGTATAATTTAATAAACATCTTTTAATCCTGTATTAATCATTAATCATTTTTTTTTAACTTAAAAAGAGTTGTAAATATTTAATGTATTTATGTTTACGACACGAGCCGTAGATGAATGTCGTAAATCACCTGAGTGAATAATACCCATTATATGCAAGTAGAATACTATACTTTGTCCACCGATATAATCAATACAAATTTTTTTACACTATCAATATGACACGACAGGCAAATTTAGATGTTTCAAATCAATAACCAAATTATGCTTTGACAAATTATCATGGCTTACTAATATAATGTTTTTAGGCACGTAAGTAAATATTATGTGAATAATGGATAGTATTATTCTCGAGGGAACACATGCATAATAGATATATCATTCCACGGCTCTTAAATAATACATGTGTTAATAATGTATTATGCGTGTGTTTCCTCGAGAATAATACTGTCTATTATTCACTGGAGTGAATAATTGTTTCAGTATTCACTGTAGTGAATAATGGACAAATTCACATAATTACCAAAGTGCCTAAAAACATTTTCTTAGTAACCCATGACAGTTTGCCAAAGCTAAATTTTGTTATTGATTTGAAACGTCAAAATTTGTATATAAATTTATTATTTATAACCGCGGACAAAGTATAGTATTCTATTCGCATATAATGGGTATTATTCACTCGGGTGATTTACAACACTCACCTATCAGATTTAAACATATTTAACAGAATATTACCCGTTTAAAAAAAAATCACTAAACGTTGCATCTCTAGAACTGTTACGAGAATATTTTCCCCATTTTAAATGTAAAATATTTCATTTACCGTGTGGTGTAATTAAATTATCTATCACATCACAATTATCATTTATTTTTACCTGTTTAAAATGTCTTATCTTAAAGTAATAAAGTCTTACATATATAATATAAGCATGTACTTCTTATGTTAAAGACAATAGTTTGAATTTTATTTTGTGGCATTTGACATGATATTGTGACTCTATCTACTGTAGCAAACTTAGTTGAAAAGTCCAATGTCAGATACATCTAAAATATGTAAAAGTTGTCCATAATTCAAATGTACCTTATGGTAGAACACTCAACCACATGTTAATTTATTGTCGGGAGGTCAATAATTTTTTGCCTATCATGTACATTTTCCTTGTAATTGTAATTTCCCAGATTATGAGTAAATTCTATGAACTTTTACTGTTTTAAACTTAACTCAGCAATCTGTCCTCAGACCATCCCACATGTCCTACATGTGGGGTGGAAGCATGAGTACCTAATACTACAATATAAAGTTTAATTTGAAAAAGTTCCTTACTTGTTTAGTTGTATGCTCTTGCATTGTAATTCTAAATTTATCTATACAATTACAATTAGCACTTGTTGGAACACTATGTCTTACAACAATGTCAACAAGAGTGTGTGGACCTATCGTTCCTTCGGGGTCTATGACAGCGTATTTGTTGGGTGCAGTACACAAAACTAAAATTATAAGATGTAAATTAAAATTAGATAAGATGATAATTCTTAAACATTACCTTTAAACCTAACAGGAAACTCGTATGGATTATAAAGAGTTAAAAACTGTTTGTGAGATGTTTTTGATCCCAAATAAAATTTAAGAATATTTGGAAACACGAAAACTGGGATTTTTTTAATATTCAAACTCATTGTTTTGAATATTCACAAATAATTATAATATAGGAGTACTAGGTCTTATTTTGCAGTCTATATTATATTTATACTTATGGTTTATATTGTGGATGGTCTTCTATCCAAAAATAAAATAACAATAAAACCACAGAATATAGAATATATAAACTAAACAAAACAAATAAAGACCACGACCACAGAGCCCACAGAGGGTGACTCGGAATCGAAAATCGAAACAAGAATCGGACCCAAACCAGAAAAATGGAAGAAACCGGAAACGTCAAGTCATTGAACATGTACATTGTTGATGTCACAGAACATTACCTTACGGTTCACACTAGATGCGTAAGCCAATTCAATGGCTAATACGCATGAGCGGAAAGTCCTATGGTAAGGCTACAATGAAGAAGAAGAACTACTAGAAGAAGAAGAAGCTGTCAAGCGAGCCATTGTTAAATTTTTTTCTGTTTTCTGCTGTCAAATGAGGACAATGTGCGATGATTATATTTGTTTATGTTAAATTTTATAATCGTGTTATCAGCATTGTAGAAAGCAGTATTTGTACTAAAATTTGTTATTTTTATTAACTACAGGATGCAGGTAAGTTCATGTAGAAATTGTTTTGTGTAAATATGTAGTGTATTGTTGTAACCTAATCTTACAGAATCCTAATGAGGACACAGAATGGAACGACATTTTAAGAGAAAAAGGAATTATTCCCCAGAAAGAAAAAGAAATTACAGAAGATCAAATTGTTTCTATGTTAGAAGATACTATCGAGAAAAAAACAAGTAAGATTTTTTAAATACTTATAACTTATTTTAGTATGCACTTAGTACCTGCTTATTTCCAAATAATTTCATTCGTAAAAAACCAGATTCCAACTCCTAACTGACAAATAGTGTATCCTGTCGAAGTTCCTACTACTATACTGAAGTACTTATAAATATCTATTTCAGGACTTCTAACTGCACAGGTAAAGTGATCATTGTATTCAGGCCAATTACAGTATTGTACTCAGTACTCATGAGTGTTATGCGTAATTTTTGCTATTATTGAAAACTGGATAAGAAATATGATCTTCCTGAGCATTTTGCAGGATACGAAAAGCAGTAAATATTGTTGTTTTTTTAACAGTAATTGAGAAAAGATCATAAGAATCTTTTTTGTTTTATTTTAAGGGTGTAAACCTGTATGAATGTCTAGTTTTAAACTTGTACCTGTTTTTCTCTTCTTTACTTAATATGGTTTAATTATTATAAGATTGATGAGTAAAAGTTTATTTAATCTTATTTACAAACGTTTCTAAATTTGTTTTAGCTAATCTATTCTTTTAAAAAAATAATAGTAATCTGGATACATATTGTTTTATGTTCTTTTTATATATTATATATATTGAGTTATTTAAATTGTTTTAAATCTATCTAGAAACACCTGTACTGTCAGGATAGGTGCTGTAAAATAAATATTTCAGATTTTATATAAATTATATTACGTAGATATATAGATCGAAATGTATGAACTATCACCACGTGAGTGTCGAATCACTCTAACACCAAGCGACAAATGTTATGGCCTATTAGGTCTCCTCCATGATACAACTACACTGATATGCTCATAGCTTGACCAAATTTCGTTTGTTCTGCGCGTGACGTCATTCGTGAGGGAAAAATGGCGAAAATTCAAATACGTTACAGTCAGTAATATAATTTTTTTCCTGTTTGTCAATTGTATTCCCATATTATAATTGTGAGGCCCGAGGTTTGTCAAGTTTTTATATTATAAGGTGGTATTTATTCACAGTAGTGCTTCTTATTATCTTCTCTTCAAATCGTAAAATTTACGTTAGAATTATAATCGGTAGATAGGTAGGTTTTTCACAGAATGCGGTTTGAATTAAAATAAGAAAGATTAATATTTAATCAACTATTATTTTAGTTTTCCTGTATGAATCGTGTATTATAATTCCATAATCAACGTTTATTTTATTTTGTTATCTTTGTTTACAAGCATTTTATTTAATTTTTTCTCGTAACTGACGTCACGCTCAATCAATAGACCACGCCCCCATGTGCATTGGCATATCAGTGTAGTTGTATCATGGGTCTCCTCAATCGTGCAAGTCTCAGAGGAGTGAGTTTAGTAGTGGTGAGATACACACCGTAGTGCCCTCTTTGGGTCTTTGCTACTATCTGTCTGACAATTATTGTCAAATTGACAGGCAGATAGTGACCTCCTTTTTCCACAGGCGCTCTCTATTGTCTTTGCGAAAGACAATCCTACTTATTTATTTGAATGTGCCTCGACTGACATTTCATAACTCCGGCATCTCAGGAGTCGCCACATCGTTCATCGAGACCAACCACTAGACACTGAGCAGTGAATAATGCAATGTCAGTCGGGGCACATTACCCATGGAGTAGTTATTTTTGTTATGTTATTTTCAAATAAATAAGTAGGATTATCTTCCTCAAAGACAATAGAGGTCACTGCTATAATGGTGCCTGTGGAAAAGCAAGTCACTATCTGTCTGTCAATTTGACAGTAATTGTCAGACAGATAGTAGCAAAGACCCAAAGAGGGCACTACGGTGTATCTCACCACTACCAACTTTCACAATGCCCATTAGGAAATCATGACGCAACATCGTTCATCGATTTCACTACCTATGGCACTCTGACGAGCGCATAATAAGTTTGAAACTGGTCAGTATCTGGTGGTTGGTCTTGATTAACGATGTGGCGACTCCTATGGAGATCCCGGAGTAATTCAATGCCAGTCGGATAGCCCATGAAGTAGTTGTTTTCGGCATCTCCTTCAAACAACTGATAATGTAATTTAACAGGAAATAATTACTTTAAGTTTACTAATGATGCATGTGTCCATTAGAAACTGTTCCCACACATTAATGGACTTATAATTAAAGATACATATTTCAAATTTTTCTATACACATTTTTTGGATTCTATTAATTTTAATAATAATGATACCTTATATTTAATATTTTAAAGATGCATTTGGATTCCATTATCAACAGTAATAGTTATTTTTAAAACTTTAGTTGTGCGAGATAAGAAAATAAATACAATGCCGAAATGGAGGTCTTCTCAATTTAGTTAAAAAAAATCCAATGTTCTTTATAAATAGTTTTAGCACTGATTTTTTCATCAGCTCTAAGGCAGTGATTTTCTTTGAATTCGGTTCCAGAAATATCTCCTGCCTAATAATTTTGTATTACATATTTTCAAGATATTTTTACATTTGATATAAATATAAAATATCCTAAATTAACAGATCTGTCTTTTTAAATATGCCGCTGAAGGTCACATACATCAGAAAGTGTTAGAAGTTAGTGGGAAAAGCAACATGCTATTAATTTCTTGGATTTTGAGACTTAAGCATATGTTAACATAAAATTAAGAGAAGAAAAATTAATCAGTTTTCTAGTTAAAGAGTACTAAAGAGTTGAATCATACAATTTTTCAAAAATTAAATAGTAATAAGATAATAATGAATAGTTGGTTAGGTATAGGGGAGAGAGAAGTGGTAAAAAATAATTACTGTATCTTAAGAATATATCAGAAAAATACAAAAGCAAACTACTGTCAAGAAAATTATAAATTTCTATGTGCAATATAATGCTGAAGATTATTATAATAGTAAATCAAGAATTTTAGTTATAGGTTTTTTAAAATTTTTTTTTTAGATTCGGGAAAAAAAATAAGTGAACTGGATCTGGATGAATTGGACGAATTAGAAGATTCAGAGGATGAAGCCATTCTCTTAGAATATCGACAAAAAAGAATAGCAGAAATAAAAGCATTAACAGAACGTAAAAAATTTGTAACAGTTTTAGAGATTTCAGCACAAGATTATGTTAACGAAATAAATAAGGCTGGGGAGGGAATTTGGGTGGTTTTACATTTATACAAACAAGGGTAAGTTTTAGTGATATTAATTAAATATATTTTAAATATATATTAGAAAGTGAAGTAAGATTTTTCTATGTTTTGAATTCTGAATAATAGTTTCTTTCACTTTCAGTGGAACTAATATAGAATGGATAGTTAATGGAAGTTGAATCAAGCTGGTTGTAATGTTTGTAATTATTATCTAAAAATTCAAAAAACCAGTTAGCATTTGATTTTAGTTCCTTTAATTGAATATTTTTTTAATTCCTAACTGTTTCATAGCATCAGATAATATGCCAGAAAGTTTCAAAAAGTAGACAAAATCATTTTATCCATATCATTTTTATAGTAGGTATACAGCTTATTCTAATTACAATCAAAGAATAAAATGAAAATTATTATTTTTAATTATAAACTAACTGGTATTGTAGAATACAAATATAGGTACTTTAACCACAGCTTTAAGCTGTGCTTTAACTCCCTCACTGAAATACTTGTATAAGAAGATATAAATGCTTTAAGATATTTAAACATTTATTAACATGTATATCATTACTTATGTAAAAGAAGGTTATAAACAGCCTTGCCACAATGAGTATGTGTCTCATTTAACTTTTTTGTTAAAGTTTGTCATTTTGATCATTTTTTTTATACAAAAATACTATATGGTGCCCCAGTTTTATGTGCTGAAAAAACTTCGGGAACACGTAGAACCAGTAAAAATAATAGGACTGTTATATAAACTTATTTCCAAATCTGTACCGTTTCCAAGATACAGGGTGTTGAAGTTGAAAACAAAAAATTATTTTTCATTTATATCTCTCAGTAACTATAAACCAATTATTTTCAAATTTTATTTGGTAGATGCTATCTACTTCCACAAAAAAGTTCAGCTCAATGAGAATAGCCAGTGCCATACAACCTGCACTCTTGGGACCCCTTTTCTAAAAAATATAAGTTAAGTATACTTTTTTGTAGATGAATGGATGAATGAACATCGAAATGTATTATTTTAAACATTGGTCAGTGGTGTAATGTACAAGGTGTTATTTAAGTATGTTAGGTTAGGTTAGGTTCAAAAGTGAGTGGGCCGAAAACCAGACCCTCCACCGCGACCATGTGGTCTATTGTGGCTCACACCTTATTGGGTGAGAGTTTGTTCAGATCCTCTGGCAGAAGTTGTCCTTTGCCAAATAATGAGTATCTGATCCTTTCCCCAGCAGGGCAGGTGCACAATATGTGTTCTGCCGTTTCATCATCTTCTAAGCATAGGCGGCACTCAGCATCTTCTGCTAGGCCGAATTTGCACAGATGATATTTTAAACGGCAGTGGCCCGTATATAGGCCAATTAGAGTTCGTAGGTGAAACCTGCTTAACTCTAGAAGTTTTTTAGTTCTTGTTTTTGAAGGGTTTATTATAAACGCCTTCGAATGAACTAATCGTGGTAGTTCCTGCCAGTACTGGAGGATTTGCTCCTCAGCCCGGGTCAAGAGCGTTGCTTTGGCAGTACTCGAGGATATGCCAAGCACCGGTTCTGGTCCGACAAATTCAGAAGCAGACCACATACTTAATATTTAAGTATGTGGTCAAACTTCAAGGGGTAATTCTTTGAGTGATTCTAAGACGAAAAGTTTACATACACATAGGTCCGGTAATGCTTCGTTTTCAAGATACAGAGTATCAAACAACATAGATTTTAAACGGCTTTGTTTTTTAACAAGAAGAAGCAAAACAATTTTTATAACAATTTACAAGACTAGAATAGACTATTGATATGGAAAAAAATAATGGGTACACCCCCGTTTCTGATAGTTGGTAGTTTTAATTTTTGTATATATTGTCCCAGGGACATGCAATAAAATGGTTTTTATTTTTTTCTCGAAAACGAAGCAAGGTACGAAAAAATTCAAGAAACAAAAAAGTTGTATTTTTATTTGCTAAATGTGAAAAAAAAAGTTTTTAAGTCTGTGGCGCACATTTTATTTACCAAAAATATTGGTTAAGGTGCCCCCGGGACGTCACTGGACTTGATAATTTTCATCTAGGGCAAAATTAGCTCTTTTCTATCATAAATAACACTGCCAAATTTCAACAAAATCAGCTAAAGGATTATAAATATTTTAGGAAAAAACGATTTTTTTTTTAATTTTCACACCCTGTATCTTGAAAACGAAGCATTACCGGGTCTATATTCATATAAACTTTTTGTCTTGGAATCACTCAAAGAATTACCCCTTGAAGAGTGGCTATGTATTTAAATAACACCCTGTATATTGCTTAATAAATGGTGCCAATGAACAGTTGGTTTATTACTGTCAGAGATATAAATAAAACATTTTTTTTACAACTTCAACACCCTGTATCTCGGAAACGGTACAGATTTGGAAATAAGTTTATAGCAAAGTTCCATTATTTTGATTGGTTCTACACATAGACTTAATAAGAGGAGACCTCACGGTTCATTTATAAATAACCTTTTGTTTTGAATCCATCATTTGCAATGTGTATGACAAAGAATACTGAGAGAAAGAACTGCAAAATTCAGACTCCGTGCGGCGTTGCAAAAGTTTTGGGAGAACTTGCTTCCGACGCCAAAGGCGTACTGTTTTTGGAAGGGTTGGGTATGATAATAAAACATCAAAAAAGGAATTTTAAGAAAATCACTACTATACATTGCAACAGCAAAAGCTTGTGAGATTAAAAATTAAATTAGTATCGGAGTTATAATGTAGGGAATATGAATTGAAACTTGAACACTTAATATTCTGAATTAAGTAAAGGTGGTATACCTACTACATTACAAAAACTTATATATACAGTAGTGTAAAAAAGTATTTTTCAGTTTTTCAAAGATACCCAAACTCTGTATACATGGTTCAATTACATTTAAAAGTGAAATATAATTTAAAATAAGAAAGATGTACATGGTGTTAGTTTTTAATTCAACTTTTTGTTTCAAGTTATTTGACTTACTGTTTTCAAAATAACTTAAAAGCCTGATAATGGTGATTTTCTCTTAGATTAGTATAAAGGATACCTTTAAAAATTACCTTGGTTACGCAACTGATTTTAATTTTTGTGGGCAAACGTTCCATGTTGGCTTCACACTTACCAAACATTATAGGTTTTTTAATTTGTTATGCAGCAAAGTGCTGAATGATGTCTTTGCTTCTTGCTTGGATTCTTGTTTTGACCATATTTAAGTACATATGTGTGTAGGTAACTCCAAAAACTAACACATCAGCCATATTTTAAAAAATAACAAAAGCAATTCCATAATATAATATATACATACTATATTCCGTAAAATGATAAGGAAGCCAGCCAGCACGCCCCTGAAAATTCGTAAATATGGCGTGACAAATATAGCGACCGAATAACAAAACAAAACTTGGCAAAATTTACCTGTGGAAAGACAGTTTTGATTATAAAGAATTTACTTTTCCATACACTTGACACTGACGCACCATTTTCTGAAGAATAGTAATAAAACCCTTACGAAAAACACTGAAAAATTCACAAAAGCAAAATTTCGACTGCCAGCAACACCGCACAAAGAAATACTATAAAATACTACGATTCACGTACATTGTTAAGCTGGATTCATAGTACGTAAAACTTAAGCCGTAAGCTATAACCGTACGCCGTATGACTTAATTTCTTGAAAGTGCATTCATAATGTACATAACGTAAGCCGTACGCACGCGCAAAGAACTGGCAGATGGGATAAGGTTAAATGTCAAATCAAAATTTATATCAATAATTGCTGTTTAATTTTATCCAAGTTAGTTAGAAGTGTTCAGTATTTGGCATTTTCAAATTTCTGATTTGAGGTTTGTATTCTATTGATAATACGAAGACACAGAACATCGTTTCAATTTCTAAAATTTATGGTCTATGATCAGAATAAACTTCGATTCTATCCGATCACCAGCGGTTTTACCCGATTCCGTAACGATAAACGTAAGAAATAAAAATGAACCATTTCTTACGGCATACGAATTATGTTACGGTGACTATGAATTGTCATGCGGATTTCATATAATTTATTTTTAATACGTCTTACGGTTATAGCTTACGGCTTAAGTTTTACGTACTATGAATCCAGCTTAACAGGTGTCAATGAACATGCGGATTTGAGTAGGGAGCAATGATGCCTGTTCATTCCATTTTTGCATTATGAAGTTAGTTTTTTTCGGAACGTTTTTAACAAAATATGATTTATCTACTTAACTAGGAAACGGAAAAATATTTTTATAAAATATTTTAACCTTAGGTAACCCATAATCATGGTAGTTTAAATGTGAAAATATAAATTACACAATTGACAGTTTGGCAACAGTTTTTCGTACAATCATAAAGTAGACCTTGCAGTTGACCAGATAAAGAGTAAACAAGGGGTTCTCTGATTGCTTTAAAATGTAAACAATTACATCTCCCTTGTCTTATAAATCTATGGTTCTACATCTTTTTTCCCCTTTCCCAATTTTTTTCAGCATAAAACTGAGACACCCTGTATATAAAGAATGGTCCGAATTTTATGCAGAAAACTTTGAGGGCAAATAGATCTCTTTAAAATAGTAGGTGTTTGCCTTATAAACATAGGTCTGGAACGGACTTGTTTTGAAGATACAGGGTGTTGAAATTGAAAAAAAAATTTATTTTTTTATTTATGTCTGACAGTAATAAACCAATTGATTTCAAATTTTATTTGGTAGATGGTACTATGAATCGTTCCACAAAATATTTCAGCTCGATGGGAATAGCCAATGGCGTGCAACCTGCGTTCTTAGGACCCTTTTCTAAAAAATACATGTTACGCCACTGACCAACTTTTAAAATAATACGATATTTGGATGTCCCACCCATTTCTCTACCAAAAAGTATTCTTACATTTTTTCATAAAACACCGTTACTAATACTAATACTAATCGATGTTTTATGAAATCAAATGTTCTTTCCGAACAAAATAATGGTTTAAAATAAAATTATAGCTATTATAGGTATAATTACTCGTAAATTTTAAGGTACCTATTATGTTATTAGGAAAGAGATGGCATGGTTTTATAAAATATCGATTTACTCCGTAACGGTATTTGAAATAAATATCTCTAGAAAAATACTTTTTTGTAGAGAAATGGATAGGACATTGAAATATCGTATTATTTTAAACGTGTCAGTGGCGTAACACATATTTTTAGAAATGGGTCCCAAAACGCAGGTTGCACGCCACTGACTATTCCTATTGAGCTGAAATTGTTTGTGGAAGTAAAGATTCATAGTAGCATCTACTAAATAAAATTTGAAAACAATTGGTTTATAACTATCAGAGATATAAAAAAAAAGAAATTTTTTCTTTCAACTTCAACACCCTGTATCTCCAAAACGAGGCCGTTCAGGCTTCGTTTTATTCTATCCAATAAAGATGGTTCAGATTTTTTTTTATTATTTATTTTCACTGTGTTGAATAAAATATTTAGCATTAAATTCTAACATTGGCATACTGCTTCTCAGATTCAAAAGTACAAAAATACATTTTGAATTAAAGAAAGTTACACCATAATTTTTCATTTTATTTTTGATTAATTGACGAATATCAATCATATATATACATATATAATTTATTTATACTATTTTTAGAATTCCTCTTTGTGCCTTAATAAATGAACATATGAAGTACCTTGCTGCAAAGTATCCAACTGTAAAATTCGTAAGATCCATTTCTTCTACTTGTATACCAAATTATCCTGACAAAAACTTGCCCACAATATTTATCTATTTTGAAGGGGAATTAAAGAAACAAATAGTAGGTCCTTTAGAATTTCGAGGCCCTAACTTAACTCAAGATGGTAAGTTTACATAAATAAATAAATTTAAAAATAATATATGATACTTGTTTCAGAATTTGAATATCTTATAGGAAAAAATGGTGCTATAGAAACCAATATTAAGGAAGATCCTAGACCAAAAATTAAGGATAAATTGTTTACTGATTTAGCTGATACAAATGACTGGTAGAGCAAAATTATGGGCTTTGAATGTATACCTAACAACTTCAATTTCATTGCTGAATTTTTTATTTAGAAAAAAATTCTACCAATGCCTACACATTTTTTTTTTTTTATTATTATTATTATATTTTTCCGAAAAGAAATGATTGAATGTAAAAGAAATTCTTGTGTAATCCATATTAATGCAAAAATGAATACCCCTGAATGAACGATGTACCTTCGTACCATATATTTGAGGCACCTGAGGACTGGGTGAAAACTTGAATTGAAACAGTAATGAATCATTACAACGCAGAGTGAACATTTTAAATTACTTATAAAAATTTATGCTCTTATTTTTTCTTATTGGTGTTGGTGGACTTTGTACCCACCCTAATTCAAGAAAAAGTCATGTAATGAAATTGAGTGAGACATTCAATAATATAATTATCTTGTACTTATTTGTTATGTACACTTACATATATGCAATATCTTTATTGACATGAGAGTTTATTAACATATTTATTTATTTATATTTTACATAAGTATGCAGCGTTTGTTTCATTTTTATTAATATTTTACTACATCTTTGTAAGTATTTCATTGTTTTATTTATTAACTAAACTAATAAAACTTCCTATATAATAAATTTAAGGGATTTTTCTTTAACAACCGACTTAAAAATATTCATTGAATATTTCTAAGAATAAAAAGTTTGTTTTGGTATGACTGATAATGCAAACATAAACTTTGATACTTACTGGGCTCAACTTTTTTATTTGAGTAAATGTTTTATTAATTTATAAAAGGAGCTGGAGTGGCTCAAGTACTACTTTCTCAAGACTTTGTTATTATTAGACATTTGCCTAGTTTTTAAATAATTATATTATTTCCCTATTATTGATAACTGAATAGAAACATATTTCGCTTTTTCAAATTTTTCATTGAATTATTTCTTGCAACGTACGTACAGTACTTGTGAAATTATTGTAATAAACAAGGCAGCATTTGATTAGATTAGACCGTAGAATTTAATGTTTCTCTTATTTCCATAAATAATTCAGTTACTTGATTTACAAATACCATGAAATACATATAACTACTCAGAATACTACTATATCGCGTATTCCCTATATTAGCCCATAAGCGGCACGATATATACCCGGATTCATGCATGAGCGGTTTCTTCGAAAATACTAAAGGACAAAAGATAGAGTGCTATACTCTTCTAGAGCCCCTTTGTTCCATTTGCGCATGCGCAGATTTCGTCGATCTGCATGGTCATGGTAGCTGAAACATTGTTTATAGGCTGACAGACATCAGAGTAATAAATAAAGGGGAGACCCCATTCCCTATTTCAAAGCATAATGTAAACATGTAACCTCAACCTACTGGATGTTGATAAACAAACAATACATAATGAACACACGATGGTCCCTGATCGTATCAGCGTAGTGGCGTATCAAGCTATATCACGGAAATGCTTACAATATACATAATTATATACAAAAGTTAAGTTCGAAAACACAGTTTAAGAACACATAAAACACTCGGCTTCACCAATTTTTGATTTCAAAATAATTGCGTTACTTGCTATATTAGGTTAATACCAGGCAATGTTGCCACTTCCGGCGCTTAATATCGCTGGAAATTTCAATAATGTATTGATGGATATGGAGAGCCTATAATTATAACACAAGTCACAAAAAAATAGTGGGTAGCCTTAAACATATTACAATGTAACTAATTTGTAAATTGATTGAGGTCAAGAATGTGGTAGATCTTTACATGTTAATCAATGAAAATGATGACGGCTGTACCTAGCTATAAAAATAAAAAAGTAACTTCGGCATCAATGTCAAGGACGTTGCAGGGACCGATGTTTGTAAATACATTTACCTCAAGGCTTCACTTTAGAATTTAAATAACGGTCTCCCCTTTATTTATTACTCTAATTGACAGACTTCCCAACTTTCAATTATTTTTTAAAAGAAATCCAAAGACAGAGATGCAGTACTTATGCTGCATGTTATTGGATTTTGCGATATTTGTGCGCATGTGCAGATTTGACTAAGGTACTCTCGCTTGAAAAGGATAGAGATAGTATGTCGGCGCCGTGGTGTTTTCGGAATTTTTGGGCCTTTACTCGCGATATAGTAGTATAATATATAATATAATGAAATACCAATTTTCCACTTGTTATATTTAATTGTCTTTTGTCTTAATTTGGTAAAAGTATCTGTCATTTCTTTTTATAGACATGCAAGCAGTTATTGTGAATCTCAAGACACATATTTTTTTCTATGCTTTCTTTGCTTTCTCCAATGATGTCCAATGTAGTGATGGGAATTCCAATTCACTTTTGTGAATAGTTCGTACCGAAACAGTTCACTTAATTGAATAGTTCTTTTTTACAGTTCAAAATGAACTACAGTTCGTTTAATATTTATATTAGGTTCGATCGATTGCTCAAAGAGTATATAATGTCTATGGTATGAACACTGAACACTAATTTCAGAATTCCATTCCTTTGTCCTTATTTAGGGCAGTGTGCACTACAACCAGTGCCTTATACAGTGTGGCCCATTATGAACCAGCAGGACATCCTTCTAAAAAAATTTTGGCAAACGCGATTCCAATGAATTTTGTTGTATATATTAACTTTCTAGATGTACTTGTTGAACTCATTTCGATGGTCCAGCTGCTAATCCTCAGCCTACTACGATTTTTTTTCAATCAATTTTTTTTTAAATTACTTTATGGATTTAGGGCTATAGGGGACTACTATAGAGTATTGTTTTAACGTTATTATTAATTTGTGAAGTAAGTAAAGGAACAGTATTCTAGATACTGTCTAAAAAAAATCCCTAAAGTAATTTTCCAAAAAATTGATTGAAAAAAAATTGTAGTAGACCTGGTTCTTAATAGGCCACCCTGTATCAACGTACATAAGGTGATTGCACTCAAGAACCCTAAACAAAGAATGACTGATCAATCAGTAACAGCCAATCACATTTGTTTATCACTTATGTGACGTCAGTGGATTCCCTTTAGCGGGAGATTTGAAATTTAAATATCCTCTTTGTTTTAATTTGACAGCTTTAACCTATCAACATAACCTATATATGTCACATTGTCATGTAGAATGTCTCGGTTGTCTTTGGAATGTCATCACTGTCATCAGTCATGTCATCATATCAAAGTATTTCTGTATCATATCATAGTAATCTGTGCACTGTCACAAATTACAAGTTAGCATTAACAAAACACAAGTTATCGCAGTTGTCAAATCGACAACGATTTTTGCACAACGCATTTCAAATCGTAATGTATATATCGTAAAACACATATATAAGTACTTTAAAATCACATTTGATTGCATTAATACAGTCTCTAAAATAATATTGGGTTGGATATTTTGACTGAAAATTTTTGAAATTGCAATTAGAGGCAAATTTGGCAATAGGGGATCCACTGACGTGTTACGAGAAATCTGTTGAAAATGACCTTCAAATTTTTATGAATGAATTGATCAGTCCTTCTTTGTTTAGGGTTCTTGGATTGCACTGACATATCTCAGCTGATGAAAATGTAGTGTATACATACTGGTGCTTGGTGCCTTGGTGCACACACTACACTAGCCGGCAATTGAACGGGGAACGGACCTATTCTTTTGCAGAGCGAATACCTGATATATGAATATATATGAACTGCGATGCGAACTGCCAGGCTGGTGGCTATACGCGATTCTTGCTAAGCAATACGCTACCTACTGGCGGTACCCACAACTAACAAATGGGGTATTGGCACGGATTTCTTAAAATATTGGTTAAGTTTTGCGTGTATGTCTATTGTGAATTTTGAAATATCCGTCGTTATAATTAGTTAATTGCTTTGATTAGATATGAATCATTATTGTTGTGAGCGTCATTGTTCCTCTTGTACAAAGAAAAACCCCAAGATCAGTTTCATACTTTTCCAAAAGCGGGAAAATCTGAAGCTATCGCGGAAATTATAAGTTGGGCATTAAAGAGTTACAGGAGACAAGTAGAAGAAGCTAAAGAACGCAAAGTAGAGTGTGTGCTCTTTACCTTTCTCCAAGAATCACTATTTACAAAAAGGTATGTATGCCGTATGTCCAATAAAGAATTTGACATATTTTGAGGTTAAGTTTCATTTTCAGATTGAACGATCGAAAAATATTGAAATATATTTTAATTTTATATCACTACTTAGGTACCCCTTTCAAAATAGTTTTACAAGCTTTTTACCTGGTATAAAGTTCTCGACAACAAATCTTTGATGAATAAAATTTCAAACGTCAGTGTCAGAGACCGTAAGTTAGTATAGGTTACTGCCATTTTGGCGCTTCGATCTTAAAATCAATCGCGTATAGTAGATGAACGGTGAACGCACAACGCACTAAATTATTATGACTTAAGGTTTCGTTTTTCGTTGCAAATTGCAGGTTGCAGGTTAGAGATGGAATCTGAGTAGTTCGACGGTTACTTACAATTTTTAATATATAATGTATAGGATAGAGGTATATATATATATTTTTTTTATTATTACATTGAAATATATTTTATGTATGTTATCGGGTTTTGGGATAAGTTACTGTTATTAGTTAATAAAATAAAAATAATACTTAAATACTGTTCAAAAAACAAAAACTTTAAATTCATTTTTTTTCCTAAACGTTTCCTTTCGTGTCGATTCAATGTAATAATTATTCAATCAAAATTACTGTACTGATGAATTGAATCGTTATAACATTTCACGTCCGACAAGTTGAATCAGACCAACCCGAATCAGACTACCTATGAACGATAAAAATTTGTTAATTTGTAACAGTTCGAATAACGAACTATTTCACGCACCTTAAGCGAATAGTTCACGCGAACTATTCGATCAGGAACTACACATCACTACTTTAACAGCATTATTTCCTAATGACGAACAGACAGTCCTAATTATCATTTTGCTTCTATAATTCATAGTTGCAGCCTTGTAGCCTTGTAGCTTATCCCTGTAGTTTGTATTGTCATCCAATATGGCCGATCCACTAATTATAGGAATTTTCTGTGAGTAATTTTAAGTAATAACCCAGTGTAGAGTAAGCAATATGATAAATAGGCAGGAGCACGTGCGTTGCGTAAAGGTCCGATAATTATTTGTTAAACATGGTCTATGTGATCCTGGTTTATCAAGAATTCAACCTGGCCTCGTTCTAATAACCTAGTAACAACAATCATATTGGTCCGTTTAATAGACGTTTAAAACTTGGTCCGGCTTCAGCTAAACTAATGGATGAATCACCTGTTAGATGGTATCTACTTGGCTAAACAATAAATTATATATCTTCAGAAATACATGCATATTATTATTATTATTATTATTATTATTATTATTATTATTATTATTATTATTATTATAAGTAGGTACCTAGGTAGGTAGGTATTTGTCAGCTGTGAAAGCTTTTTGTCAATCATTTTCATATTTAACAAGGTAATGTAGGTGTAAACGTAGTCTAAACCTAAAGCCGCCCCTGAGACTGCCGTCTGCTGATGTATGCATTTACTGCATTTCCGAACCAATGAATTGATAACACAAAACACAACACAATAAGCCTGAACCACACGCTCGCACGTTTCTCTTTTTCCTAGTTGCCCTGTAGGAAGTAAATAATAAATCTGCGGCCTGTGGTTTGACTGTGTATTTGTAACCAATATTAGTGTGGAGAATTACGTAACTTACTTACTAAGGTAGGTACGTAACGTAAACTTTTAGCGAATGATTCCAAACAGGTAGCAGGTACCTACCTATAATAGGTATTTGCCTGTCCGTGAATACCTATTTATTCATTTTAATTTAAATACCTAGGTACCTATTATAATAGTTAGTATTTATTTTATTAGGCAGAAAATCACAAGATTTAATGCCCGACTGGTGTTTCTGTTAGTTCTGTTACTTGGGTGAAGTTACCCATAAAAGTTAGCCATAGAAATTACTATCTGTAGCGGTGAAATAAAAATAATTCTCGTGCCGTTCCCGATCCCGGACAAGTCATTCTGACTATATAGGACGACAAAGGGCACTTCCCTTGACCACCCAGCATAATTTTTTTATCAAAATTTCCCATAATTAATTGTTGACAGACTTAGCCATAGAAATTACTATATTGATCGGAAAAATAAAAAAAAAATCTAGTGCCGCCCCCGGTCCCGGACAAGTCGTTCCAACTATATAGGACGATAAAGTGGGGAAGTGCCCTTTATCGTCCTATATAGTCAGAATGACTTGTCCGGGACCGGGGGCGGCACTAGAATTTTTTTTATTTATCCGATCAATATAGTAATTTCTATGGCTAAGTCTGTGAACAATTATTTATGGGAAATTTTGAAAAAAAAAATCTGCTGGGTGGTCAAGGGAAGTGCCCTTTATCGTCCTATATAGTTGGAACGACTTGTCCGGGACCGGCAGCGACACTAGAATTTTTTTTATTTTTCCGATCAATATAGTAATTTCTATTGCTAAGTTTGTGAACAATTATTTATGAGAAATTTTGAAAAGAAAATTATGCTGGGTGGTCGAGGGAAGTGCCCTTTATCGTCCCATATAGTTGGAACGACTTGTCGGGGACCAGGGGCGGCACTAGAATTTCTTTTATTGTACCGATCGAGAGATCAATTTCTATGGCTAAGTCTGTAAACAATTAATTATGGGAAATTTTGAAAAAAAATTTGCTGGGTGGTCAAGGGAAGTGCCCTTTATCGTCCTATATAGTTGGAACGACTTGTCCGGGACCGGGAGCAGCACTAGATTTTTTTTTATTTTTCCGATCAATATAATAATTTCTATGGCTAAGTCTGTCAACAATTAAATTATGGGAAATTTTGGTAAAAAAATTATGCTGGGTGGTCAAGGAAAGTGCCCGTTGTTGTCCTATATAGTCAGAACGACTTGTCCGGGACCGGGGGCGGCACTAGAATTTTTTTTATTGTACCGATCGAGATATCAATTTCTATGGGTAAGTCTGTAAACAATTAATTATGGGAAATTTTGAAAAAAAATTTGCTGGGTGGTCAAGGGAAGTGCCCTTTATCGTCCTATATAGTTGGAACGACTTGTCCGGGACCGGGAGCAGCACTAGATTTTTTTTTATTTTTCCGATCAATATAATAATTTCTATGGCTAAGTCTGTCAACAATTAAATTATGGGAAATTTTGGTAAAAAAATTATGCTGGGTGGTCAAGGAAAGTGCCCGTTGTTGTCCTATATAGTCAGAACGACTTGTCCGGGACCGGGGGCGGCACTAGAATTTTTTTTATTGTACCGATCGAGATATCAATTTCTATGGGTAAGTCTGTAAACAATTAATTATGGAAAATTTTGAAAAAAAAATTATGCTGGGTGGTCAAGGGAAGTGCCCTTTGTCGTCCTATATAGTCATAATGACTTGTCTGGGACCGGGGGCGGCACTAGAACTCCCCTCGTACTCACCCAAATCTCACCAGCCACCACTGATTTATCTATGCCTCCCCTAAAGAAAGAAAAATTCACGAGCCGCCAGTGTGAGGTTTCTTGACAAGGCAAAAGTACTTTTCAAAAAACCAACATTTGACTGATCCGTCGGCACAGAGGTTGATTTATTAATTTTTTATTTTTTTTAGTGGTGGCATAATACCCAAATAAATAAGAGTAATTAGTCCATATTTATATAGAAGATAGGTACAGAGCGACTAATCATAACGATTAGAACATAAAAGTGGTCTTTGGAAATACTATGAATACTAGGCGAACCTAAGATCTGCAAAAATGAGCTGAATTCAAATAATATACATTTAATTATATACAATAATATATAATTTAAAAAATCATAATTAGACACTGCCGAAAGGGTATGTTTTTTACATACTCTGTGAAAAATTCAAGGTGGCACACTATAGTTTTTGAGAAAAAATTATTATATTAAAAAGCAAAAATTCGTTTCTGAAGTTTTGCTTCTATTCTGGGTCTCCTACGGGTTTCTGGAAAAAGCTGATAGCAGGACTCGAAAGGGCATGTTTTTTACATATTCTGTGAAAAATTCAGGGTGGCACACTTTATCGTTTTTGAGAAAAAATTATTATATTAAGCAGCGAAAATTCGTTTCTGAACTTTTGCTGCAATTCTGGCTCTTCTACGGGTTTTTAAAAAAAATTGATAGCAGGGCTCGTAAGGGCATGTTTTTTTATATACTCTGTAAAAAATTGAAGGTGGCACACTGAAGGTTTTTGAGAAAAAAATATTATATTAAGGAGTGAAAATTAGTTTCTGAAGTTTCGCTTTAATTCTGGGTCTCCTATGGATTTTTGGAAATAACTGATAGCACGGCTCGAACGGGCATATTTTTTTTATATACTCTGTGAAAATTCCAGGTGGCACACTCTATAGTTTTTGAGAAAAAATTATTATATTAAGTAGCAAAAATTCCTTTCTGAAGTTTCGCTTTAATTCTAGGTCTCCTACGGGTTTTTGAAAAAATCTGATAGCAGGGCTCGGAAGGGCATGTATTTTTACATAATCTGTGAAAAATTAGAGGTAGCAATATCGTTGTAGTATTTTCAATTCCAATAGCTACCAGTGGCGCAAAAGGTCTATTCCTTAAATTAAGCATTTTTAAAAATGTTTATTTCACTATCACAAAGAGTTTTTACACTAAATAACAATTATACTTAAACGGACATAGATTCGTCTAGAATGAATATTATTTGGTTTTTACATTGGTTTTTATATTTTTTGTTTATTAGAATAATGGACGGGTGCATCCTACAATAAGGGATGCATTAGAGGATCCATGACTTGATGATGGTGAACTTGTGACCTGCGGTAGTTGATTGTGGTAGTATAGTGGTAGGTAATTGAGGCACGGGAATCTATTGGAAATAGACGGCATTCAGCATAATCGCCTGTCAATAGCCAGTACTTATACTTATATAAAAAATAGTATTTCCTTATAAAGTTATAATTCCTAAAAATTGTTAATATATTTTATTAAATATTGTTTACAAATGGAATATTACATATAAGCGCTATTTTATTATAAGTATTCCTAGAAAACTGCAGCAACAATTAATCTCCGAGTAGCGCTATCTAAAGATATCGACATACCTTTGATAAATACGAGGCTTTTGTCGCCGAGTGTTCTACAGCAAAAACTTTGGGGAATAACCGAAAGTGATATACCTACCTCAGGTGATTCACTGAAACAATTCGTTAAATATTTTAAGATTTGTAGTGAAACTAATAGTTATTTGTTTAACTAGTACAAAAAATACACATTTTCGGAGCGAGGGAAAAGGATACGAGCCTCGAAAACGTATTTCTTATATATTTTGTTTTTAACTTAATTGTTTATACAGGGTGCTTCAAATTCGATGCAATACATGGGGATCTCGGAAACGGTAAGAGATACGAAGTCGGTTAAATGGAGGCAATGTTGCGTATTCAGGGGGCAACATAATGGTGAAAAGAGATCAAGGCTAACTTGATTAGTTTTCGAAATATTTTGAAAAAACCGAAAATTTCGATTTTCGTTTTTGTTTTTTTGCGGGCCTATTTGATGAGGTATTCAAAAATAAAGAGCACTTTTCTATAGCAACTTTTTGCCCTTTTTCGAATGGTGTTAGTGAATTTTCCGGGAAACAAAACGTTTTTCGGAAAATTCAACATCATCCAAACCAACATCAAGTTAATTTTTTTAAATACGGACCTGGAATTTTTTTCCAGTTTTTTGGAAGCATTTTTGAAACTTGATATAATGCCACCATAAAAGGAACCAGATTGAAACGTTTTGTCTAAGAAAAATCCATCATTAATAATTTCCCGTGGTCCTCTTAGATTTAGTTTTATCTAGGCAAACGTTTCTATGACAAACACATTTCAATGTTGTGTCAAGCACTATCGGTACTTAAAAATGGCTTTCAGCAATCTAGAATTTTTTTAGTTTTATTTAAATTTTCTCATAATTCAGAAATTATGCGCAACTACTTAAATTAAACATTTCCAAACAGATGGATTGGAAATCATGGTGCTATAGAATGGCCAGCAAGAGCTCCTGATTTATCCCCATTAGACTATTTCTTATGGGGACGAACTAAAAATGTTTTATATAAGAATCAATATAATAACATTGAGGATTTGAGAAATACCACTATTCGTGTTCTGAATGCAATACCTGCAAGGGAAATCGAAAGATCTATTCAAAACTTAAAAAGACGAATACGCCTCTGCATGAATAATGATGGAGGATTATTTCAACATCTGCTTTAGGGTTTTTATAGTTTTAACATATTTTGTTGTTTTATTCATTGTTTATTCAATTACATCAAAGTTTATAGTTGTTAATTCGTTCTTTTATTATTAGCTTTTGTTTATTTATCGTAAATAAAAGTGAAACCTCAAAAATATTATTCAATATCCAGAATTAACAAAAGTCGAAACAAAAATACCAATGATGGATTTTTCTTAGACAAAACGTTTAGATCTGGTTCCTTTTATGGTGACATTCTATCAAGTTACAAAAATGATTCCAAAAAATTGAAAAAAAATTCCAGGTCCGTATTTAAAAAAAATTAAGTTGAAGTTGGTTTCCGTGAAACGAAACGTTTTGCGGAAAATTCGCTAACAACATTCGATAAAGGGCAAAAAGTTGCTATAGAAAAGTGCTCTTTATTTTTGAATACCTCATCAAATAGGCCCGCAAAAAAACAAAAACGAAAATCGAAATTTTCGGTTTTTTCAAAATATTTCGAAAACTAATCAAGTTAGCTTTGATCTCTTTTCACCATTATGTTGCCCCCCTGAATACGCAACTTTGCCTCCATTTAACCGACTTCGTATCTCTTACCGTTTCCGAGATCCCCATGTATTGCATCGAATTTGAAGCACCCTGCATATATTTTTACTGTATCCTGGGAAGAACTCATTACAGATTATATTTTTATTACCTAACTGTTTCCGTATTACTACTTTTATTACAGTTAACGAAATAAATTTATGCTACAATGTAGGTACGTGTATGTGTTACAGGAAATATCCGATTTCAGACCGTTTCAGTTTGGCCTAGGACATACTAACAGTTCCTATCGTTGTTAGGAACTTTGCATTTTTCCTAGGACATACTAGTATTGCCTGATAATTTTTAGGACAAACTAAAATGGCCTGATTATTATTAGGAAATACCCGAATAAAAATTGGCATCCAAAAGTTTCGATGGTCAGTGATAATAGTGTTGTAGCTTCTTAATTGGAATCGTGCCGCTATACCTCTAGTTTATTTTTAAATATGGCACAATTAAAGTGGACGCTTTATTCAAAAAATGTTGGAAATGGAAGCTAACGAAAATGTTTGCTTTGCGTTATCCTTTTACCCTGAATTAATTTTCCTAATATAATGCATTTTTTTTTTTCAATAATTTAAATCTGATATTTCTTACCACTAATAAGGCTATTTTAGTTTGTTCTAAAAACTATCAGGCAATACTAGTATGTCTTAGGAAAAATGCAAAGTTTCTAACAATATGTTACAGGAAATATGCGATTTCAGGCTATTTCAGTTTGGCTTAGGACATAATTTCCTATCGTTGTTACTTTGCACTTTTCCTAGAACATACTAGTATTGCCTGATAGTTTTTAGGACAAACTAAAATAGCCTCATTAGTGGTACGAAATATCCGATTTAAATTATTGAAAAAAAAAAAATGCATTATAGTAGAAAAATATATTTCAGGGTAAAAGGATGAAGCAAAGCTAACATTTTCTTTAAAAGCGATATATAAAAGAGATCAAAGTTACCTATAAACCTAAATTGGAACACATTTGTCAAAGGTAAATATGATTTAAATAATATAACAAAAAATATAGTTTTTCATTAAACAGTAAATAAACAACAAAAGGGTAAGTACCTTATTTGTTTCTGCAAGAACTGTTTTTGTGACATTTTGAATTGCACAGTAATTGGCGTTTTCTACATAAACATGTATTTGTACCACAGTGTGTTGTGCATTGGCATCTAGTATATCCCTGGAAATAACTTAGCAGACTAACCTCATCTATTAAGCCCCTATATTGATCACTTGTTAACACATTTAAACGTGTCAAGGATTCAGCTTCCATTTCCAACATTTTTTGAATAAAACTTCCACTTTAATTGTGCCATATTTAAAAATAAACTAGAGGTATAGCGGCACGATTCCAATTAAGAAGCTACAACACTATTATCACTGACCATCGAAACTTTTGGATGCCAATTTTTATTCGGGTATTTCCTAATAATAATCAGGCCATTTTAGTTTGTCCTAAAAATTATCAGGCAATACTAGTATGTCCTAGGAAAAATGCAAAGTTCCTAACAACGATAGGAACTTTTAGTATATCCTAGGCCAAACTGAAACGGTCTGAAATCGGATATTTCCTGTAACATATGTACTAATCGTTGGTTGTAAAAATTGTACATAATGGACTTCTTACTTGAGAGATATACAGACAATTTATTATATAATTTCATATTTATAAAAAAAATACATAACCAATTTTACAGCATGAATATTCAGGGGGTTTCAAAGATATGTCGTAGGATTTTATTTGATAATTCTTAGGTCAAAAGAAGAAAAAAATGTTTCGTTACTGATATACAGTCAAAGATAATTCACGAATAAAAATTTCGCTATACCAAGTGCTCATATTAAATTTTTAAATATAGACATTCTGCATTAAGTCCCTCCACTTTTTCTCAGAAACTATCCCGCTGGGCGATGTGAGTACCTACCTATGTTACTTGGGCAAAAATAATTGTAAAGAAAATCATCTTTTTAAAAGTGCCAAAATGTTAAAGGACAAAAGCATGAACCATGAACATATATCAATGTAGTAAGATAATAAATAGGCGCATTCAAGGATGCATGAAATGTCAACGAGAACACTCTCCGGCTGTCATTCTTTATCTTTTAACAATGCCTGCCATGAAGAAACTTGGCAAAACTACGACTTGACCTTTGATTTTCATATAAACCCCGCGAATATTTTTATGTTTCTTGAATTGATGGATCATTCTGCGTATTGGGCTATTATTTCTTCTGTTTTCTTCTGCTACGGAATAATAGACCAGGCATATTTTAAAGAAATATATGTTAAGTGTGAAGTTTTTGCGGACATTATTTTTTTTGTTGAAAACGATAGCTCTCTCATCATAGAATGCAAATCTAAAAATCCCAAAAAATCGGAAGTGAGCTAAAGTCAGCATTTAAAAAAACATGGCCGCTCGTGTTATTTTTAAGGTGTTTAAGAAGCATACATTCATGTAAGACAAACTGTTAGTCTTCAGTGATAAGAATGCGGATCTAGATGAACTACTAAACGTTGGTTATAAATTTGTCTCCTTTATGAATGTACGGATTAGAGGGATCCCGAGACATTATAGAAGAACGATATAGGCTTTACAACATTGGTATAGCTAAGCAGACGCTCGAAAAATCTTTTGATTTGGACGTTCGTCCCCCAACGAAAGGTGCACTGAAGCAACATATTTTAAAGTAGTTTCAAATGGTGATTACATTAATAGCAAATATTTTTTTTATATATTTTCAGCACTTACCTTCAAATACAGCAATGGATGAGAAATTTCCTAGCCCCGGATAAAGCTATTATATGCACAAAAATAAATACAACACAAGGTTTAAAAATGTAGGGTTTTATTAATCCAGTCAAAATGTTATTCTTTTTTTTCTTAACCAGTTTACTTTATTTACTTTTTATATATCAATACCTAATGCTTGCATAAAATCAAACAATCTCCAAGTAAAAAGTATCCTTATCTAACCAAAACCTTAAATTTAAAGGACTGGAATTGGATCATCATACTTTCTAATTATGTGTTGTATTTTTATGTATATTGTATACTTTAAATTGCGTGTTTTGTAAATACCGTCAAGAACGGTGAACAATCCAGAAAAATATTAATAAATAAATAAATTGGTGAACTGAATTTAAATTATTTAAAATTAAATATTGGTAAATTTAAGATTATGAGGTATTTTAACTATAAAAGCCCGAATGCTATGGACAATAATAAACTAGCATATGTAAATATTTTTTAAAATTTGGATAAGCCATCATTTTGGCATATTTGATATATATGGTCGTTACTTTCCAATCCTTTAAACGTAAGGTTTTGGTTAGATAAGGATACTTTTACTTGGAGATTGTTTGATTTTATGCAAGCATTAGGTATTGATATATAAAAAGTAAATAAATTAAACTGGTTAAGAAAAAAAAAAGAATAAAATTTTGACTGTATTGGGTAATTAAACCCCACATTTTTAAAACTTGTGTTGTGTTTATATTTATGCATATAATACCCTCCCATAGTTTTCCTTGTAGTATATTTTGTGCTCTACAAAATAGTGTATGTACAATTTTACTCTATATTGTACAGGGTGGGCCGTATAAGAGTGCGTATCCCCTTATCTCAGAAACTATGTGAGATAGAAAAAAAAGTTTTATATAAATGTTGTTTGCGTTAAAGATGTCGGTATTTTTTAAATATAGTTATATTTGTAGCTCTTCAATATACAGGGTGATGAACTAAACTTATCTTTTTTTAAATGGAACACCCTGTATATTATTACATTTTTGAAAAGCTCTTCAAAAGACTTGTTCAACGATATATAATATGATGGGTCTGTAGCCCACCGTTTCGGAGCTATTGACTGTTATCTTCAGGAAAAGGTTAATATATATAGCGAGCTAGAAAAGTTACTGATTGAAGTGATAAGCTGTAACTTGGGCCAATAAATTCTAATTTGGTCTATTTTATGAAACTTCTGTCTAATACTAAAATAAAAAAAATTGCAACAGTGATGCCAAGTTTCGTGAAATTTTATTTTTCATGATTTTTTTAAATGGAACACCCTGTATTTTATTACATTTCCTGAAAGTCCTTGCAAAGACGAGTTTATTGATATATAATATCAGGGGTCTATAACGCAAACAACATTTATATAAAACTTTTTTTTCTATCTCACATAGTTTCTGAGATAAGGGGATACGCACTCTTATACGGCCCACCCTGTACAATTCTCCCGAAATCCGTGGCGAAAACCTTAGAGGAACAAATTTCGCAGTAAGAATAATGTGTTTAACAGCTCAGTTTCGCGAAATTGAGACATTTTATATTTTTAAATTATAAAACGAACCACAACAAACATCTTTTGTTTGAGATTTTTTTTGTAACTGTAAAAATTATCACGTTACAGACGAAAAACGCACAAAATGCGTATCCCGGTAACGCGAGAAGCACTGTAAATGTAGAAATGGCTGCCAAAAAAAAAAATGTATATGTACGAGGATCTTTTAAATGACTGAGTTTTTGTAGTTAACTAGAATGTAAAGTTCGTTAGTGATATTAAAAAAATTAATGTAGGAAGTCAAAAAAAATTTAAAAAAATCGTTTCCTTTTTCGTTTTTTTGTTAGGAAATTTATATTCTTGGTTATCTAAATTAAAATATATTTTTTTTTCTAATGTTTTAAGCTTAAAATCCTGTAAAAATAAAAAAATGTTAAAATTGCTCCAAGGGATAAGAAGATATTTAATTTTCAAAAATTTGAAGGGGCGGCTATGTTTTTTCAAGATGACATTTTTAGCTCACAACGGATTTTTTGGGATTTTTATATATTTGTTCCTGAACATAAAACCTATCGATTTCCACTGGAAAATAAATGTCCCCTTAAACTTCATTGAAAGAATAAGATTTGCCTGGTCTATAATGGCTTAACACTTGAGCGTATTTAGCCAGCTTTTCACTTGTTGTTTTTCCTCTTTTTTTCTCAGATGTGCCGATTTGACAGCACGTCTGGAATAACCCCCATATCTTCCGAGATTTATTTTTATTTTTTTTTTATTCCAATTCGTGTCGGGTGGTGTCGACGGAAGTGTTAGTTAGACATATAGTACAACCACAGATAAAAGCTATTTTATCTGTGGTACAACAAAGGAAAATATATAAACTTTTCTCGCTCCAGGGCAACGGCAGAGCATTACACAACCCTAAAAAATGCCTCGGTTTAAGAATGAATCCCAGGTGAAAATAGATAGGGAAGAGAGTATTCCAAATTCCAACACATTGTGGATTTATTGGATTTACTTTTATGATTTATATTTTACTGATTGTCTTAACTTTTATTGTTTGATTTATTTATTTTTTATATTTGTATCTTATTGTAATTTAGGAATTTAATAAGTGTAATTGATGTTTCTACATTTAGATTTCTAAGAGGTGTTTTTATATTCATGGGTAGGTCTGTGTATTGCTACTTTTTTAATATCAATTGGCTTATTTAACTGTTTACATCTTTCATTATATAGGCATTAAGCCAAAATGTTAACTAAGAGATAAATTATTAATGAAATTATCAAATATTATAGTTCAATAAAGTTTTGTATTTTCTCGTTACGTATTATCCTAGGTATGCAAAGGAATAGCCTTACTATTTTTAAAATATGCCGCAAACAACTACTTTGCGTACAACAGGCACCGACCAACATTGAATATTGAATTACAACGCATATCTTCACATATAACCTCAACTTATTGTCTTTAGTCTTTAATACATTTTTCTTTTTAATAGTGTTATCTACATTTTTTAAATAATGAAATATTAAACAAGCATCGACATTACATTAAAAATGATTATTTTTGGTTACGTACCTTTTGTATCGAATTTCAATGAAATTTTCTTTTTTATTTTTTATTGACAAAACTGAAATTGTAGTAATCCTCCTTAGCCTAATGTAAGATACTATTATTTCTGCATCCGGCGTCTTCAGGCACATGTGTGGCAGGAGGTTTAACATCTTAAGGTGGAGTGCCAATCAGGCGACTGCAGCGGCTACAGTCGCGCGGCTGGAGACGCGCGACTCTGGCGACTTTGCATCGGTCACTGGTTTACATGTAAATATATGAACGCGTTGTCAATTACGCGACTTCAGCGTGACGACAGAAGCGTCTGCAGCGACTGTGGCGACGCGTCTTCCAAAATAGCAGTCGCCGTGCAGGTTATAATAAATTTACTAATAACCACGTGTTTTGGTAAAATTTTTGAAGATAAATGGATGATTCTTTATTAACTGAACTTGTAGGGCAACATCCCAGTTTATATGACCCAAAGAACATTCATTATAAAAATCAAAATATAAAAGACAACGTGTGGAAGGAAATTGCAGACATTTTAAAGCAATCAGCCTTTGCTTTCGTCTTGTAATAGATGTCTCCCAACAAACATATTTTCGAAACCCTCTTCTCCTCGGACGCGTCTTCAGCGTGACAACAGAAGCGTCTGCAAAGACTCTGGCGACGCGTCTGCCAAAATAGCAGTCTAGCCGCTACAGTCGCCGTGACATGTTATGATAAATTTACTAATAACCACGTGTTTTGGTAAAATTTTTAAAGAGAAATGGACAATTGAAAAGAAATACAAAATTGAACTAATTGATGTTAAGTCGATAAAAACTTCGAAATTTGCTTTCGTCTTGTAATAGATGTCTTCGAACCAACATATCTTCGAAACCCTCTTCTCAACGGGCACAAAAAGTATCTGGACTGCTTCGTAAAGAATCCACAAGTAATAATAACAAAAGTTCTTCTTCCTCTTCTTCATTATCTAAATCGCACCACAAAGCCACTACTTTCTCCATAACAGCAGAGTATACAGAGTATATTCTCTTTATACTATGATAATAGTCTATTGAAAACTGAAACTTTGTAAAGAGAAAGCGGTCGAAATCGCGCAATTGACACTCGTGTAGGCCGCTGCAGTCGTACTGCAAAAGTCGCGCGTCTCCAGCAGCGCGGCTGTGGCCGCTGCAGTCGCCTGATTGACACTCCACCTTAAGAATTGTTAAAAAACTACAAGAAATACAATTCAACTGTCAATTGAACGTCAATAATTGAACTGATTAAATAAAAATAATTGCAGTGTCAAAATTGTCAGTAGATAACTTAATGTTTTTTAATAAAATTTTCCTTATGTAAAGCATGGCAAATTAAGAGCGAAGGGATAATAAGGGATATACTTATTATGTTTGTAATTACGTAGGTACTTACAATTATATCACCTAACTAGATATGTATTTGCATAAGTACCACTTAAATAAGTACAAAAGTACTGTCATACTTTTTATCCCTATATTCCAAAAATCCTACATACCGGAGTTCGGAATTTGAAAATGAAAAGTTAGATTCATTCTGGAAATCACAGAAATGTAACACATATACTTCAACTTCTGTAGTAGTAGTAGTAGTAGTAGCGTATAACCTCCACCAAGTTTCATCACAATCGGTTTTAAAATAAAAAAAATAACAGCCTGAAAGTGATCTCGTTGACGGTAGGTATAATTACTGTAACAAAATTATAAATAATCGTGGAAGTTCACGATTTTCGCTCTGGAACAAAAGTCTTTAACTCCCCCAATTAGTTGTAAATATTATTTTACCTGCGTACTTACGATCTCATATACAGAAGGTGCCGTAGAATACGCCTACTGGTATAATTTTCATAAATTAGATGAAATATCTGATATGTCCGATTTATAAAAAATATAATACCTATAAGAATATGCATGCATTTTCAATATTTTTATCTAAGAGATACGTAGATAAGCAAATTATTGTCTCATATATAAATAAAACAAAAACAACATTTACCTCATAGTTATTACTTCATTTCAGGTCCGATTAATAGATAAGGGAAATGGCAGATGACAAAAAAAAGTATAAAGCCATGGAGCCCGTGCTCAAAGAAATTAATAAACAGTTTGTGTCATTATCGGATGAAGATATAAGACGCAATAACAATATTTTAAAATCGGTAAGTTTTTTTCTTTTATTGAAAGTGCATGATTAAAACAATTCTTGAGGAAGACTGTAGTCTTCCTCAACTGAGAATGTAGTCAATTCGATGTTACTTGTTGTTTTAATCTTATAAAAGTTCTAACTATAGATTCTCTTTATAAGTATATAGATTTTACTAAAGCTATAGAAACACAAATTTAGTAATTTTCAGTAGATAGGTATACATCTAGATACTTATAACATAAAGTGAGTTCATAAAGTTCCGCATAAATTCATTATTTTGAAAATTGTAAAGTTTTTGAAAAATCGCTCGAACACGTCGATTTTCTTTTCTTTTTACACTTGGTTCATATATATTAAATTTTTATACATGGTGACTCAATGAAGCTACGTCGATATAAATTTTAATATTTTAAATGGAAGACCCAGTACTGTTTTACATATTTGGAAAGAACAGTAAAAGATATAAGTATGTAAAACAGCACTGGGTGTTTCATTTCAAATATTAAAGTTTATATCGACGTAGCTTCATTGAATCATCCTGTAAAAAAATTAATATATATGAAACAAGTGTAAAAAGAAAATAAAATCGACGTGTCCGAGTGATTTTTCAAAAATTTTACCGTTCTTGAAATAATGAATTTATGCGGGACTTTATGGACTCACTGTATAAATGTTCTAGATAATTAAATAAAATAAACTGTAAATCATATTGATACTAAAGAAGTATTTTCTCAAATTTGTATAAAATATTTAAAAAATGAAATATCGTAATCTATAAGAACCATTTTATGCAGGGTGTGTAATGAAATGATGAATGGAGACAGTAGGCGTTGCTCTCGCACTAGTTTAGATACTTACGTCGTAATTGAAATTTTGGTTTCGGTCGTTTTAATATCACGGTGTGTGTCGATTCAAAATAAAGGTTATCTAGGTGATTATCGGGAGATTTTGTCCGTAATTATAAGTTATTGTACAGGGTGAGTCAACGATAGAGTAAAGTTCATTATCTCATTTGTTTCGATAATTACGAAAGAGCGTTAAATACAAAAGTTTTATAGAATACTAAGGTGCACAGTTTAAAATTATTTTTGAGTATACGGGGTGGTTCAGAAAAGCGTGGCGAATATAACATAAGTTTTTTTAAATGGAACACCCTATTTTTTAATTTATTTTTAGATTTTACATGAAATTCTATAAATTTTTTATTAATAATGTCATATACCTAAACCCAGTAGTTTTTCTAATATTTTAATTTGTTTAGAAAAATATTAGTTTTTACTCTTGACAGACAAAAACTGACAGTACCGCCATTGTTTCTGAAGGTGGAATACTCAAATTTGGTACAAACGTTCTATAAGGATGACAAGAAAGGTATATGTAAATAAATTTGAGTTAAATGCTACAAGGCCTTCAAAATAAATTTATACATTTCGACTATTTTAACTTAAAAAATTTCAATTTTTTTAAATGGTACACCCTGTATATTATTATTTTTTCTGATAGATTTTACAAAACCCTTCAACTTTTTTTAGTATGTCATATACCTAGTTGTCATAATTTGCGAGTTATTTTGATTTTATTCTTTTTTACACTTACCTACGCTATTGTGGAAACATAAACTAATATAAATAATAATAATTTCCCTACTAACTACCTTACTTTTAATTATTATGGAGTAATCAATGATCAAAAATATGCCCGTCTACTTAGATACACATGTTTAGTCTTGTTACTATATTTTCTTGCGCGTTCCATAGCATAAAGGGTGTTTATTGTCCTCCAGGTATCTCGTATCCTATTTTCCATATCATCTGGTGTTGTAGGGGAATTCACATAAACACGATCTTTAAAGAAGCCTAACAAAAAGAAATCTAAAGGTGTTAAATCACATGATCGAGGGAGCCACCCAATGAATCCATTAGTATAATAAAAACAAGTGTAAAAATGAATAAAATCAAAATAACTCCCAAATTATAAAAACTAGGTATATGACATACTCAATAAAAGTTGACGTGTTTTGTAAAATCTATCAGATAGAATCAAGATAAAATAGTCGAAATGTATAAATTTATTTTGAAGGCCCTGTAGTATTTAATTCAAATTTATTTACATATACCTTTGTTGTCATCCTTATAGAACGTTGGTACCAAATTTGAGTATTCCACCTTCAGAAACAATGGCGGTACTGTCAGTTTCTTATAAGAGTAAAAACTAATATTTTTCTAAAAAAATTTAAATATTAGAAAAACTACTGGGTTTAGGTATATGACATTATTAACAAAAAAGTTATAGAATTTCATGTAAAATCTAAAAATAAATTAGAAAATAGGGTGTTCCATTTAAAAAAACTTATGTTATATTCGCCACGCTTTTTTGAACCACCCTGTATACTCAAAAATAATTTTAAACTGTGCACCTTAATATTCTATAAAACTTTTGTATTTAACGTTTTTTCGTAATTCTCGAAACAAATGAGATAATGAACTTTACTCTATGGTTGACTCACCCTGTACACCTACATTTGCGAACTTACCGGTTCAAACGTATCAGATAATAGGTACGTATCCTAAACATACGAAAATGAGTTTTATTTCAATTGCTCCGCCATTTTTTAATTCAACTGTCCTCCAGTTTTAACTAGGATAAGAGTTAATATGAAATCGTGTCTTCACGTTGATTCTTGGTTGACTCTTCTGGTCATTACCTACGGGCGTTGAGTGAGCAAATTATAAAGAGACGCAGCCGTGTACAAATAAACGTGCACTATGCTGGGCTCGAGATTGGGATGGCGTTGCCGCAGAATTGGGCCCGAGATTTTTCAGTTTGCTTCGAACCGTTGTAGACGTAACATCGAGCGCTCGTCTGTGTACGATTTTCTTGGCAAATGGTTTTGCGTGATCTGTAGTTCTATTTAAAGTCTACCTACCTAGTTGTTTTTTTATAATCTATTATAACAATTTTGTGGTAATCATGACAACAGCTAATCACAACTGTGTGTATAAAAACTGTTTAAATAATAAAAGGCGAAATAAAGGAATCAGTTTTTTTAAATTTCCAATTACCGACGGTAAACGTGCCCAGGAGTGGCAAAAAAATTGCGGTAATGTAAATATTGCCTTGATGGATATTCCCGACTTAAAATATAAGTTAATTTGTGAGGTGCATTTTTCTCAGGACTGTATTATAACAAACAATAGGAGAAAATTGTTAACTAAAAATGCAATTCCCAAACAGTCATAGAACACAATTGTGCAATGCGGTCAATAGCCACTTTTTTGTGCATTTTTTATTAGTTCAGTTAAGCTTATTGTCATAAAAACTTATGTAAACATCATGTTTTATAGTTAGCATAGGTCAGTATCACCACAATTTAAAAGGGATTTACAGAGCCGTCTTCAGCATTTCCAATAACATTAAGCTCAGTTATCTTGGTTATAAAAAAACTTTTATTAGAGCAACTTTCTGAAAAATGTTTTTTTTTAATTACTACTACCATCTGTTAAAATTAATACCTCACTTTCAAAATCACCCTGTATGTCTATATACTGTAGGGCTGTAGTATTTGTAATGAAGGCTACGAAAGTCCCAAATATTTTATTATTTCAAGTTATGTGAAAATATTACGTAATCCCTAAATATCCCTAAATATCTACCGAATAACAAATCTGTTAATGATTATTTACTTTTTTTGTAATGTTTTATACCAAATAAAATATATAAATTTGCTTCATTAAATTTGTGGTGTTCGCGTTTTAACTTTCTTTCGAATATTAATTATATTTGTCCTTGCACTTCCGGTTATACCTGAAGTAACTGTCAATTTTCCTCCTTTGCAGTATTATGTTTGCCGATTAATATTTCTTTTATATCGAATATTTTCTACATTTTCATATTAACATAAACACTTCGATAAACATAAATCTTTTTCATGATTGCACATTATGCTGAAATAATTTAAAATATAATATATTTGAGAATAATTTGGTTAATATCCTACAAATCTTTCTCTGTTCTGCTACCCTTCAAATATTTTGTATTAAATCATTAACACCCTGTATATTCAACTAATCGGCAAACTGATATACAGATTGACAGATAAACAGATCGACAGGGCTATCCAAAGAAAATTGGGGTGCTCCATTTAAAAAACTATAAGTTTATTTCAGCTGAAGTTTAGCACCCTGTATAATATGACCATGGCATGACAGCGAAAATAATTTTAAAATATGTCCCCTTTTGGTATACGCCACTGCAATATCCGACAATTTTATTTTTCATTTTTTGTATTTTATTGTAGGAGCTATACTCCGTCGACGCAGTAATGGCGGACCACCCTGTATAAGTTTTTAATTTACTAAAAAACGAAAAGGTACCCACCGAGAGTGTAATTTAAGAATGTACCTATATACTGATAGGATTTCTGTGAATTTGTTATCTAGTAAGTGTACACTCTTATTTCTAGTGTCCAAGTAAAATATTTTCACATTTCTGTTGGTTCTAGATTAACTTTTATAAAGATTTTTTTTATATCAACTAGACAAGTAGATTAATAAGTCAACCTTTTTGTTTTAAATAAACACCCTGCATATATTTGAACGTTTTCCGCATGCAATTCTAGGATCACTGTGAATAATAAACGTTGTTCCCTTAAATTTATAATTTTGGGTACCTACCTAGTTACATTAATTTTTTACTACCAATTTTACAGACTATGTTATAATAGTAAGGGTTCCATGAGTATTAAAAATTGGAAATATTTTATTTCTTTAGTTTTTACATTTTCATTGTTAGGTAGGTACTTACACGTTAGATATGTTCGTTAATTACCTACTACCTTGGATATAAAAAAAATTAAATATTATTTTATTGGGCAAATAATAAGCTTGGCAAAACTATTTTTTATTGGTAGGTATACATAATAAATAGGTAGGTACATAAGAAAATAAATGGTAGTAAAATACAGAACAAAATAATATTGCTTTCCTTTCATATAATGTAAAATAGGTAATCAAACATCAAAAATTAAACAAAATCGGTAAAATAATAGTTATCATTAATTATTGTTTTACTTCAATGAATAGTAATTGAGGTATTAAGCATACAAATGCACGATATATGATATAAATGTAATACCTGCTTCATTAAAAATAAAACGAAACAAATTGAAGCCAAATTTTCCGAAAGCTGCTGCACCGCGCGCCTTTCAACTTTATTATAATATAAAATATAATGTATTTTCTGACTCCAGTTCGTGCTCCCTAAAAATCATGTTATAAATACATGTTTCTATCTTCTCTCGTTGGCGGCGCTTCAGTACAGCGTTGCAGTTTGTGGACGGTGCGGTACCAGGGGTAGAATGGCGTGGGGACCTGTATGAATACGCATTGTGCCATTAGGCTTGCGTCTCTTTTCACTCAACGCTACGGGCCAGAAGTTTATAATGGCTGAAAGGCTTTATTCCATGCAGGCACGAAGTTAAACGCATTTTGGAAGTTGGAACGCATTGAAGGATTGTCACGCCAGAAAGGACCTAGAACTGCCCGTGAAGATGAAGTACATTTTTTCCATAGGTAGATCTTTTGATAAAGATACCTAAATTTGTTCTTAAAAATCCAAAGTCGGTCGTGATAAAAATGTATCAGTCTCAGTAATATCTTTATGTCTCTGGATGAATTACTTACTCAGAAATCCAACAATTAAAGTTATGCTAATAATTATTTTTCGTCTCGGAGAATCATAGGGGTTCTTTGGAGTCGGGGGCAATTGCCCGTTTTGTTATGAGCATAGATAATTATATCCTGGATTCAATGAAAACACGCATTTGAGGATGAAATTATGGCTTTCTTGCTTTTTAAAACTATTTTGTAAATAACGCTAAAACCACTTTCTTTTAAATGAACTGTCGCATGTTCATATCCATCAAGTAGGAGCATTTTATGCCACTTTAGATTTCTATTTTTAAACTTGTTTACATTTTTTTATGTCACAAAATGACTATTGGAAGCCATGGTGCAATATAGTATATTGGTACCACACTGAGAAATTTTCTATATAACCACAGCTAATTTTTAAGCTATCCTAGCTAAAATTTTTGGCAACATAGGCGCCAGCTAAGAAGTTTACTACACCACGAGAATCCACTTTGCTACTCAGGATTTACAGTTACAGTAAAGTTACTTTATGAAAAATCTCACAGCCACTGTAGTGTACAAATATTACTGCTTTAGCAAATGCATCTTTACTACTACAGCAAAGATACTTACAAATCAGAAAGTGTACTTACTTATAATAGTTAAAATAATTTGTTGAAAGAAAAACATATTCTTTGGTAGTGGTAAAGATCTTTTTAAGCCAAAAATTGTACTTTCTACTGGCAACAGAGAGATTATAACACCATTAGGAATATATGTACCTGTTGCAAGCTGCATCTATTTTATATCTGTGAACTTACTTTACTATTCTAGCAAATATCACTTTTGTTTCAAAAGGGATCTCGCCCCTAGTAGGTAGCCAACTTGGCCAGTACAGCCATATATTTTTTACCAAATGTTACACTTTCTCGTCATCACAACATTGTTTTGTAAATTATACAGGGTGTGCATCAGAGCTAAATGAATATAATCAACTTCTTATTAGTTCATAATGAAAATACTAGAAAAGAACTACTAAAAAGTTGATTATATCCATTTAGTTCTGATGAACACATACTGTATAAATTTACAAAAAAATGTTACCTAATGACGACAAGAAAGTGTAACATTTGATAAAACTCCTTAAAAAAATGCCTATTTCAAAAAAACTTTCTCCCCAGGCAGCAGTAGTTTGAACGTGTGTTGTATGTTCACTATAATTCATCGCAGTGTACGCCTACAATTTGAGTTTTGCTTTCATTTTTTTTTTTTTGGGAGATTGTTAAAACTTACCATTAAAACAAAGTTGTACATAAAATATAGTTTATTGTGCATCAGTTTTGGCATAGGTATATGTAAAAAGTTTTACAAGTATTATAAGTAATTTTAATAAGTATTAAAATATTAACAATAAATAGGTATTTAACTAAAATAAATACTTCAAGATAAAAAAATAATAGTACATACTTTGGTGTAGCCTATCTAAAAGGGTCCAGTGCAATTTTTGGCATATTAAGTGAAAATAATGATCGGACAGGCCAGTTTTTGAGGAGACATGTTTATCAGTGGCTTCATTTGTACCACATGAGCACTTTCTTTTTAATTCGACTAGTAGGTAGTTATTGCAAATTAAAAAAAGTTTTGTGTTACATTTATTAATTCAATTATTGTAGAAGATTTTCAACATTTAACAAAATTATAATATGTAAGTAGTATAATGTATAAATTTGCAATAGAAGAACAATCAATTGTCCAAATTATAATGTAGGGTTTTGTTGTAAATTTAACAAGTTTTCAGATGATATATATCGCATGACATATAGTGTTGCAATTTAAAATTTGAGGGTGGGACTGTCTTAGTGGCAGAAATAAAAATACTATAACTTACAGAAACATGCTAAAACAAAAATTGCACTGCACTCTTTAGTTTATTTATAATGCCACATAACTTAAATTATTAACATTTGTAATGTTGAAAGTATCAAAAAATATTAGATCATTTAAAAAAATACAGTTCTTTTGACTGTGTTTTTTTACAAGAAAAGCACATAAATGGTCATTAAAATTGATGGTCACAAAATTTTCATATATGAATAATACATTAAGTTTATTGTTAACGACAATATATAAAATATTTCCAAAAAATGGGATATTTGTGAAATTTACACAAATTATGTCTCCTATTTTATAGACTTTTGAATTTATAGTTATTCTTTTAGTAGTTTTCACACTATCTTCGAAATTATGTATTGATTCCTGACACAATATTTTGGAATCAGGTATATTGCATTGAGCAAGAAAGTCTTTAACATTAAAATATTCTTTTTCAGATTTATAACAAACACTATCAATAAATCCTTTTTCATCAGCAAATCGTGAAGTTAATGAAAGTTGATGTTTTAAGGCCAAAGAGTGGGTAATATTTACCCTTGATGATATTACATTTGCCGACAATTTAAACTGACGATGTTTAGACTCGAACCTCAAAGTTGATAAACATGTCAATGGGCCACACATTTCAAGAACAGTAGGATAATGCGTCATAAAATGAAATTTAGGTCTAAGAGTCTGTTCAAATAATGATATATACAATGTATGATGTTTATGGATTAAGTCCTTCAATTCAGCAATCATTTCCATTGTAACATAACGTTTAAGAATAATTTGTAATATTTTATTCAATAGAGTATATAATTTCCAGTATTTATTTTGAGCAGGAATTAATTCGCCAAAAATTAATCCAGCATTTAATACAAAAGTTTTCATCTCTGAGGCCGACATTTTAAGAGTTTTCTTTTTTAGATTTTCATGTGAAATGAGAGGGGGTTTATTATGATTAGAATTAAAATTAAAAAATTTTATTCTATTGTTCACGATTTCTAAATCAAAGTATTTATCAATAAAAATAAATTGATATAATAAATTTGCCATAACTACACCTGCTACACCTTCAAAGATGTCGTGTGCAATGTCTACAGAAAAATTTTCTGTTACATGAAAAGACTCGATACTGTTTAATACAGAGTCTACCTTTATACCTGTTAAATACGGATAATTAGTTTTCAAATCAGTATTATAATTTTCGCGGTTTCGAATTTTCTCATTGTTTTCAGTAGTAGCATATTGAGTTTCATTTCTTAGACATTTACATATTCTACAATATGAATTTGATGAAAAACTTTCCTGAAACCCTAGGATAGTATTTAATGCTAGATTATCTCCTAAAAATGCAACAGTACAGAAATAGATGTGAATATTTTCTGATGATTGTGTTACCCTTATACCTTTTTTTCTAAGAAGATTAAGTTCATTTATCATTGGAGAAAAAATGGCTTTAGGACCAAATTGTTTTAAGTCCTGAGAATGAAATAAAGTTAGTAAAAATATATGTTCTAATTTAGATTGATATTTTGGCGGTAAGCAAGCTATCGAGCAATAAACACCCCCTAATTTATGTATTCCACAATGAGAACCTAATGGATTGCCTACTTCAAAGTCATCATAATAAATAAACAAAGGAAATATTATGTCACTTTCACTAAAATCACGAATTTTGTTCCGCCAAAAATTTGTCTGTATAATATTACTAATATCTTTCTGATTTTTAATATGTTCGATGTACTTAATAGTATCTAATAAAACATCAGGCATAGAAAAGAAAGTTGCTAAAACTTTAGAGATGGGAACAAACTCTGCAGTGTATGATTTATTTACCATTACTGATTTTTTTAGCTCAAATCCTTCTCCTACAGTAAATGGCATTGGCTTGATAAAGAAATTGGACTTTTCCAAAACATTAAATCTCAATGTTTCGCTATCAAATTCCTTAAATAAGTGAGTAATTTCATTAAAAAATTGATTTATTTGAAAATAATCCAGAGAGTTATTTTCAAAAATTGTTTTTATTGCTTTTTCGAGAATATCAATTGGTTCACCAAGTAATTCATTTACCCTGTCCATAATGTTTTGGATATCTTTCCTTGAATATGTATTTTTGTTATACAGTTTACAAATAAAAACTATCTTTTTTTGGTGCAATCTATTTTTAAATTGGAGAAAAATATTTTCTTCAAAGGGGTTAGAATTTACAGAAGGAAAAATAATATTTTCATTAGTGTGATCTGATCCATCAGTGACACTGCAAAAAGATGAAGACGTAGCTTCATTGATATTACTTTTTTCACAAACAGTTGAATTTATATTACTTGGATGACCATTTATGTGCTTTCTGTAGGATTTTAAAGATGGAAATATTCTTCTACAATTTGTTTCAGCACAATTGTAAGTGCTGGTTTCTTGACATTGGTGTATATATTTTAAATGTGTAATTAATGCATTTGTCTTATAATATGTGATTTGGCAAAAGCTACATCTGGGCATAGTAAAATATATAAATAAAATGTATTAATATTAAAAATAAACTCCCACTTAACTTTTGTTTTCTATGTGATACGAAATATCTGCCAATAATGCTGAGGCTGCTGGACAAATAGTTTTTACTTTCATTTTAAAGACTGCTTGCTCTAAAAACTTCCAAACATGTGTACATTCGGGAGGGTATTCTACGTCTAAAGCATGGAATAATTTAAATAATAATTCAAGAGCACGTATAGGTGTGTCTACATTGTACAAGACTTGATCAACAATGATTATAAAATTTGGTGAATTTATATCTCCAACTATAGCCCCGAACGGTTGATTTGGCAAGCCATACCCTGTAAGTTTTTCCTGTCTCAATTTGAGTTTCCCTTGTAATTCATTGACATTCTAAAACAAAAAAAAAAATAGTCTCAATAATACAATAGAATGAGGGGACTGTTAAGTTTTAGGGCAAAATAATACAAATAATTAATTATTGATTAGTAGTAAATATGCAGTACTGTATAGTTTAAAATATTTTTGTAAAAAAGGGTGTATTATTGTATACTTTATATTGCTAAAATACTGTCAATATTATTGGATGTATTACAATTATTATTATTTTTATCATAAAAAATTTGTTTCGTACCTCGACTCTCGAAAAAAAACTCTCCTGCACCTCACTTCGACTCGGTCTCCAAATGCATCCTTTTCTTGACTTTTTGATGGTAATAGGATTGAATAAATATGGGAGCAACAGAAGCGTCTTCACAAAGTCATCTGAAATAAAAACAGGTATTACCATTTGAATAAAAATACATGATAAGTAAAAATTAGCCTACTAAATGATAATATCCAGTCATGAATTTACGCTTACCTGCATTAGGACAGGGATCAGTAAGTTTCCGCTCTCGTGCTTCAGCCAGAATAGCATCACATACTTCTCGCCATGTATGATATATAATATCGATACAATTTGGATGACGTTTATTAAAATCTGTTTCAATCTAAAAATGTTAAAATAACTTACTGATATTTCTAGGACTATCACTAATACTAATAATAATCCTAATAACAATTAGTTTTCTACAAGCATATAACATTTTTTGATTACACTTACCAATTCTAATCCTGGATCTAATCTTAAACAAGGGAAATCTTCATAGATTTTTACAAGTTCAGTATTTAAATATAATTTTCTTCTCAATTTGAAACTGCCTTCCCATGCTTCTAAAACTTTGGTGTATGGCTCTACGCCTATTTTTAAAAATGTTAGGTATTCCTCCTGTAATTTTTGCCCTGATGATGGGTTTACATTTTCTTTTTCATGCTGATCATGATCAATTTTGTCAGTGGTAATACAAGCATTTGCCAATTTAAGAGAAGATTTTGTGTTAATCAGTTTTGTATAAAGTTTTCCCCTTGGGCCCTTTTTTATTGTTGCGTCATATGGTATATAATATGTCTCCCCTTTTTCTGCTGGAAAACATGTTTCGATTTCATCAGCGACTCTTTTCAATACATCTCCCTTAATACTAAAAACAATGAAAATGTATAATATGAAAATACCTGATGGTTTGCATACTTACTGATTCATTCCATATTGTCCAAAAAGTTCGCTAACAATTACTTTCGTTAACTTTGTCCTCAAATCATTAGTTAATTTATTTCTCTTCAAAAGAACAAGTTGTCCGTCCGGATACTTGTTCAAAGCTGCTTCTAAACCCTACAGTAACAAATAGACTTTAATATGGAAACTTTGTCAATTTCATTGTAAATTATAGAAAATAATAACGCACAATTTAGAAAATAATTCAAGATTAAATTTACCTGTGGGAAAACACTACTAAATTTAATTTTCTTTACAGACTGATCTATTACATCTGTTTCAACAACTTCAGTTACAGACTTTGCAACATATGCATTATCTTCTGCATGTGTTGGATTAGGTGACGATGTAGCTAAAACCTGATGAATAAAACTTTCATCTGGTACAAATGAATATATACTTGAATTTTCCAATGTGTCAGTTGATGCCCTTGAAGTGGTATCACTTTCCTAAAATAATTTGCATACTTAATACAGTTTTTATTTTCTTATTAATTAAGTATCCATACCAATACCAAGGAAGCTGAACTGTCCAACTTTTGTTTAAATTCATTAAATTTCTGTTTAAAAACAAGCCTTGGTCCACATTTTGGAAATAAGGCCTTTATGGTTTCATCATCCAGCAAGTAAAAACTTTGATCCGTGATTCCTTCAACTAAGAATCCATAAAAACATTTAAAATGCTATACATGCTATACCTATGCTGATACATTCATAAAACATATAGTACCTAGTCATTTAAAATTACTTGAATTGATTTTAATTGGCAATAAAACAAAAAATGTGTAGGTACCTATATAAAATAAAAATTAAGTGCACTATCTTAGCAGTATCGAGGGGCTTAAGCATGTCAAAGTAAATTAAAAAAGTTTAATCATATTCATCAGCTTTCTGTAAGAATAACAACAGAAATAAAAATGTTTTGTTTATTCGTTAGGTCTCCATAGTCGATAGTAAATCAACCAAACTAACAAAGATAACAAACACATAAAGTTGATAACTAAATATAAATAACAAATTGTAGTAAATTGGAGGTTATACAATATTCATTTGCATGAGAGTTGTTTTTTAGTTTTTATATTATGTTGTAGTATTATCACAGCTTTGTTTATTAAGCTGTGGTATTATACCAGGTACATACCTATTATGATTATGATGTGATTTAAGTACCTACCCGCAATTTTTACTGGTGCAAGCGCAGAAACAAAAAAAAAAGGTAACTTGAAGGTCACTGGGTATAACTAAATACGTATAGGATGCGTATTATAATAGGCATAGATAAAATATATATATATTATAGGTATATAAGCAGTAAGGTAGGTATACTATTTTTATATAGCTAATATTCTTAATTCTTATTCTTATAGAAGGCCACGTAACACATGTAAGTATCATACCTCATATACCTATTAAAAAGAATCAGAAAAAAGTTTATAAGTAGTCCTAACATAAAGAAAATAATACTATAAGTACATAAATATACTACCTATATATGAATATACTGTATACTTACTCTGAAAATTTTCAAAAAAACTGGACAACCCCCAGTCAGTCAAGAGGCTTTCATATTCATATTTACGCTCACTCTCACAGACCTTTTCACTCTCAAAATATATAGACATATTGATACCTTATTGCTTGCACGTCTATAAAGAAACGACGAGTGGTAGAAGAAGTGGTAGAACTATTCTTTGGTAGTAGAACTTTCTCGCAATTTCGTCAGCCGGTCATGCGCAGAAACTCCCGAACAGCTACTTTATAAATATTAGCTGTGCTGAAATAGAAAATATTCTACTTGAAGTAGTAGAGTATATTTTATAAAAAATTCTCTTTCGCCACAGTAAAATATCTACAGTACCAGTCATGTAAATTTTACAACTGCAGTAATATATTTTGCTAATCTTTTGTTTTGCTGTAACAAGAATGTAGTATTCGATAGTAGCGAAGAACATTACAATTTCAGTAAACTCATATCAGTAAAGCGTACTCCACTAAATCAGGTAACTCGTATTTCAGTGCTTACAAAAATTTTGGCTAGTTTAGCTAAAAAAAACTCAGCAAATATTTTTCTCCTGGTCATTTTCTCAGTGCATAAAATCAAACGTCAAATCATTTTCTGTGACTTTATTTTCGTCTATGTGACAGCTAGCAAGTAACAAACAGCCTACTTTATAATAGTAATATTGTCTAATGCCGTTTTATTAATTCATTTTTCTCAACTTTACTTTATCTTTTCATTATTACTTCATTGCTGAATAATTTAAAGACCAACAGATACTCAATATTTTTTCACGATCTTCAGCGGGGATATTACATCCGAATGATTGATATTTAGGTATTACTGTCTCTCTTTACCACGATCTAACTACAAGGTCACTCATCTTTAGAGTATGGATACAATTAAAATGTCTTCCAGAGAAGGTGCAACGTGGCACCCTGCAATATTAACCACATGATACCCTACCATTTAATTGTTTTATATTGATATGTGGTGATCTCTTAGAATTTTAAAAAACTTATTTACTTTTATAAAAAGGTTATCCTAGTTTACATCGATTTGGTTGGAACTTAATTATCCACAATACATATAACAATATACATTAATGCATGTATTATATTATGTGCATGTTTTAGATTATAGACCTAATAACAGATAAAATGAAACAAAAGGATACTTTGTTTAAAGAAATGTACACTAGGGTGTTTTTTGGTGGCAGTTACTATGATGGATTAAGAGTTGGTCAGCCGGATGAATTTGACCTTGACTTGCTATTAAGTTTGCCAAGGTTATTGGAGCCCACAGTCTCTACTAGTAATATTCCAGGATTTGTGCATGTACTTCTTAAAGAATATCCGAAGTTCATGAAACAACAAGAGTTGGTTCTGAGATATAGGTAAGTACTGGTAATCTTTCTACCCATCTTTCTTCCATATTTCTATGTCGCACTGCATTTACATCCCTATGTATGCTACCCGACCTTTGTTGTTCTTTTATACTTTTTCTTGGAAAATAATTAAAATTATTCGTACAAGTTATATTGTAGAATATTCCATATTAAAATACTTGTTGATATTCCCCAATGCCATCCTCATGAATTAAAATCGTCATTCTAAAATATTTTAAAACTCAAACTAACTCAAATCTCTAATTCGCAATATAAACTTTGAATATGGAACATCAATATAATGTTTTTTTTAATTAAGTTGTTATTAGGCAATGTGTTCGGTAAGTAACCCTGAATATCGCCGGTATTCCATATTAGAGCTCATTCCACAATCACTGACTTTACACAAGAACAAAATATTCATAAAAATTATTGCACTATCTTGTTATAATATTATTTTTGAGAAAGTGACCGTTCTCTTTTAACAGGATGTTAAATGGTTCTTTGGTCAAAACACCCAAAGAGTAATATATTTATATCCAAAAGTGTAAAATAAGACACATTTGACAAGAAAATTTGTCTGCCATGATTCGCCATCCACATAGAGTAATTTTATTGTTTAATACCTAATTACCTTAATATTTATACTTAATATTTTTTATTGAAATGCCTTAAGAGGAAAACACTTCAGATAAACCCTTTGATTCGGTTTCATGTTTGCCAATCAATTATAATTTGAGGATACACTGTTGCAGTATTAATTAAGGTTGATTTATATTTATTTACAAAAAAAATATGCCTCATAAGTGTTTTATATTTTTAGGGGTCTTGATAAACTCATTGATAAGTCGCAATATTTGGATACTTCCAAAGTTTTAAGTTGGATGGAAAGTGTTGTTACCCTTGCCCTTAATGAGTTTCCCAGAAGGGGTAACGAATATATTTTGACGACGCCATATGGATCACTTTTTGTAAGTGTCAATTTTTTTAAATCATTTTAATTTATAAATAACAGACCTTTTGTAAGTATACATAGAAATGTATGATGCAGCTATAGCAGTAGTAGTTATCATAAAGCAAGAGATATATTTCAGCTTATTATGTATTTTTAACAAATTAAGTTAATAACAGGATGTGAAAGAAATTCGATTGGTTAAACAATAGGATTTCTTATATCCAACAGTGGTTAACACAAATATTCGATATGCCGTCCATTTTACTGCTGTACCAATTTGCTCCCTAATAGTCTTTTAATTTTTTCAGCGTAGTAGGTCGTGTTCTAAACACCAAATTTTTTAAATAATCCCACAGTCAGTAATCCGCTGGGTTAAGATCAGGCGATCTTGGAGACCATGAATTTTTGAGAACAATTCTCTAAATCACAATGATTACGTACTTTTATCAGCAGTTGACACGACAACTCTTTTGTTTTCCACAGATACAGTAAAATTAAATTATTGAAGCTACTAGATTCCATTTACTTTTGCTACTAGCTTGATTTGTTAAAATCATATAAGACTTTAAAGTATACCCCTTACTTTATGATGATGATGGTTATATTATTATAAGTGTTTCTTAATGTTGAAAATGAATCTTCTCCATGAAGTTATATCTCCTCCCTTGTTTGCATCTCTTTCATTATTAATAATTCAATTATTTACACTTAAATTTACTTTGACTAGTCATGCATGTAACGTTTTGTCATCATTTATCATTATAAAGAGTGTGTTGTACTTAATCAACATATGAAAATAGCATAATATGCAAACTACTGTAATAACTATTTTCTTAATATTGGCTCATATAATATAATAATAATAATATCTCTACCCCTCATTCTAATCACAAGGATTAGCCCGAAAGTCTGAGACTTGTGTGGGAGAGGGGGCGGCATATTATTATTTCGCGGGCCGCATTTGCGCCTCAGGAATGACTTACGTTGGTAGTCCCTAACCACCATTCAGTGCTGGAATGAGGGAAACCTGGAAAACCTCATTAGTTAGGGGGACAAGTCAAACATCAACTGATTTTAATCTCTCACATTAACACCAAGTTGACATTCTTCCCATCCTAGGCCATCGCCAGGATAGTTGCCAAGCCATCCCTGCGAATAAGCCTTGATCTACGGGCAAACAATTTAATTAAAAATTGATGGCGGAGTGGGAATTAGAACCCACGACCTCTGGGTTGAGCGATCGAGACGCTAAGCCCTGAGCCACCGGCCCGATATATAACCAAAGAAATATACAAAGTGTTACAAAATGATGGAACAAAACTCATATTCTTTTTCTAGTTGCGATAAAAATAAAACGGTGTATGTAGGTACTAGTACTACTTTTATTATAGCAAATGTTCAAAATTGCCCCCATTAACCATTGCCACAATTCCCAATTAATTTATTCATAATTATATCTATTTATAAAACGGGATATGAAACTAATATTTGTAACTAAAGTCTTATTTAGTATAGTTAACAATTTTGGGGTTTTAATTAACTTAAATTAATCAAGATTTTTTAAAAGTGTGAAAACTAGTTTAGTCCAATATCCAAGTCAAAATAATAGGTAGTTTACAAGGATTAGTTGGCTACGTTTAGCTTATATCAACTCTCTTTTATCTTTGATATGCATGCTGAAGTTATTATCTTCTGCGAGAATTCATGGACATAATATGGACGCCATTCTTTAAATACTGGTTAAACTGATTTTATCGCTTTTACTCAACCAAAGGCGAAAACGCCCCATTTCACTAGAATAATAGTGAAAGGACATGGAATATGAAATTAAGAAAAATGGGATCCAGTACATCGGAATAATCATTGATAAAAATTTTAAATGGAGTAGGTAATCATATAAATTACCTAACAAAAAAAAAAAAAAAATAAAACTTATGCATGAACCGAATCTTTGAATTAATCTTTTCAAACATAATCCCTAGCTTATTCACTTTTTCATTATGATCACTTTATCTTTATGGGGAGGAATTTCTAGAAACCTATTGTAAAAATTAAACACAACACAAAATTATATGTTTATGATAGATACAAAGAAAGTACCTATAATAAAAGTCTGATCTGTAGAAAGAATATTTAAAATATTCGATCTGTATAATTTCATATTCTACGTATATCTACCTCCTAAATATATGTATGTACCTACATCATTATCAGTATTCAGCAATAATGTAGGCCAATAAATAATTGCGTATCATAATTTAATTTTCTTAGAGCCTGCTTTCTCTAATATTAATTTTTTTAATAAAGTAATTATTAGGGCTTCATACGGTATTCATTAAAATTCTTTCAGGCGAAAATTCATAAAGGTGGGCCCGCCTTTACATTAAAAGTGAATGGGAATGTAAGTGGTTCAAATATAACTATGGACGTAGATCTCGTTCCATGCTTTGTTTTTGGGAAAGAGAAATGGCCAGTGAATGGATTCAGATCAAATCCGATAACAAAGAAGGTATTATAATTATCTATATTATCGGCATTAATCAAATGAACTCATTATAATTATTATTAAAGGCTGATTACTTCATTGTTCCAAAACCACTGAAGACTGTTACAAATATTGGCGTTATTGGTAGGTATTGGCGCTTGTCCTTCCAAGAGCAAGAAAGGGTCATAATAGATTCAAAAGGAAGCTTGAAGCCAGCTGTAAAACTACTAAAGGTTAGTGTTTATTGGTGCAAACATAAGTCCAATGTAGTATTAATTCACACCAGCACCTCCTAGATGGACTCCCTTATAAGATTATCTAGGAGGTGCCAGGGATATAATATTTTATTATATCCCTGGCAGAGTATAAATACGTGAAGAACTACAAAAAATATAAAACAACAGTTGATACCTCTCTTCTCTCTTAAGGAATATATTGTATTCTCACTCTATACAAGTATAAGGGTTTCAGAAATAAGATTGTCTACTGTCTATTCATTTTAAACTTGGTATAAACAAATACATGCCAGCAGCGTGTGACTAACACACGCAGGCGATATCAAGACATGACCGCACTGGTTAATAAAATTTTTGGGTGAGTTTGTCAAGGCAATAACTTAAAATAACGCAAAAATTAATTGCCAATAACCTTTTTTTGAAAGGGGTTAGAACTTTTGGTGTGAGGATAACTCTGACGCAGTTTTCCATATAACACCAAAACATTATAGTGCACACGACACACGTTTCGCCAACCAAGTTGTGGAAAGGCACGTCGAGTGCAGTATAGTGTTTTGGTGTTTATGGAAAACTAGATCAGTGTTTTCCAATAACCTTATTGCAAATAACTTCGCACCGCAGTTCTTAGCACAACATTTACAATCCCTCAAGTATTTATTTACCATATGCACTGATTGCGTTGCTAGTAGTAGTACATAAGTTGCATAACTGCCTCCTTGGGAATGCAGCATTTAACAGATTGTGTTGCTAGCCCGTAAATATCACGTGATTGCCCTTAATACGTTGTAATTTTATGTTGACCACGTGAAGTGGTCACGCCTAAATCATTGTTTATTTCGAATCTATATCTGTATTGTGAAAACTCTGTCTGTTGTATGTGTACGTTATTTATTTCATAGTATTCCTCATATTTTACGGTAATATTTTTTTGTTGGTTGTAGATTTTCTTACCTACTCCAAAAATACTGAGTCAACTGAGTTACGATACCTGCCACCCTTTATTCCTTTGTTTGTAATGCTAACTGCTAGATCTACGAAACAGCATTTATTTTAATATAAATACCTCGTTAGACTTGCATTATCCTTCATGTTTGTTACGTTGATTCTTTGTCCGAGCTCACATCGTCACTTTGTTAAACCAAATCTGAATAAAATTGTTCCTTTTAGAAAATATTACCAAAGATTGGTCTATATTCTTTGCTACTACTAATCTTAAAACTAAAGTAACGCATGCATATCCAGGTCAGGTTGCCATGATTGACCGACTATATCTACCTCCACCAAGCCCCTCGAAAGCAGACAACACATATTTATTTTCCCTTGTATATTAGGTACAAACTTTGTCGTGTTTCTGATGTGTCAAAATGTCTAATAATTTTGAGATAATGCCACGAATAAAGTGTTTCAGACAATAAAATGTTTTAAAATTTAAAAAAAAACCTTTTTTTGCAACTTTTCTGATTAAGTATGTTACGGTTATATCCGGAAATAATTACATATTTATGATTCTTAATCCTTAATCAGCAAAAATTAAATTGTGGTATGATTATGTATATAAATATTCTGGTATCTTAACAGTTACCCGAAACTAAAACTGTAATATAGGTACAGGGTTCTCAGAAAATTATTTATTTTAAATAAAACTCTTGTCAGTGCTGTGCATGTAACTGAGTTATTTACCTATATACATTTATACGGATTCCCAAATAAAAATATATTCAATTTGGAGACACGGACGGATTGATCGTAACTAAAGTCTGAATTAAACAATGAAAAAGAACGGTCCACGGGTGGGCCGAGGTATCAATATCTACGGGTGGAAGACCGTTTCTTATCAAAGTACGTCCCTCGGAGGACAGCAGCCAGAGGTGTGGCCACAGAAGGTCTGCGGGTACCTCTCAGATATGCGTTTCCCCACTAATTAACGAATTAAAAGTATTTTTCCGGTATTATGTTCTTTATTTTTATTTAACTATTATGTCCTAATATCTTGTTTCATTGTTTCTAAATTGAATATATTTTTATTTGGGAATCGGTATACTATCCATTGCGATATTAAATAGTCAGGTAAGACGTAGACTCATAATATACTTATCGAAATAGTAACAATACATTATACATTAAATAACAGTAAGTAAAAACCAAAACATGGAAATATTAATACATCCACCATTACCTAATGCAGTGTGATACCGGTGTTTCGGTTATATTTGCAACGGCATTGGTTCTTCAGATTTAGGGATGACTATCACAAATTATGTCTGCGCACAAATTGCATATTGTTCTTATTGTTCCTCTAGGTTTCTCTAGGTTCTATTGTTCCTCTGTATACTCTCGAGAAATCGATATATATATATATCTTATTATCAGTAGATTATGAATGTTCAAGAAGACATAACACAGATGCCTCATGCCTCGCATGTTTGTCTAATATAAAACACTAAGGTTACATTTCGATATTATCCTAGCCGAACAGGATTTCGATTAAACTAAATATTAGTAACCCTGAAAAATGTGTAATAAAGGACCCGGCTTGTTAATCAGGATGAATGATGAATTTTTTTGTTGGGATTAATTTAACCTTAGATACATTATGTGCTTAAATATTTTATGGAATTAATTTAGATTAATTAATTGAGAAAACAATCCAGTCAAAAGATAAGTAACGAACCTTTCGAAAAATGGATGAAGGGGAAGATGCTTTGGTATTGACACTTTCTGATGGAATAATCATTTCTGATAATCTGAGTTTAAATTTTTTATTTTACTTGCTAACAGTTAATAATGAAATTATACTGATGGATGAGCAGGTTGTATATCATTGCATAGATTCTATCATTTAGTCCACTTGGCCAATATAGAAAGGTAGTCTTTATAAATACATATTTTTCATAACTCTTAACGCAAGAAACCACACTCAATCTGTTTTCGCCATCTAAACAAAATATAATCTATAAAATATAACCAAACTCTGCCACTCTGCGGTTGACCAGTTCACCGCTCCCAGACCACGGTCGATAGTTTGACTTCAGATGACCGCAGTTCCAAAATTAAATAATTTTCAGGAATTTGTATATACCTAATGGAACGCTTAATCGGGATTTTGGTTAAGCATGTTCAATATTAGAATAAAACCTAAATAGGCATCAAATTTACTCAAACGTCATTAATTTAGTTTTTTTTTTTAAACGTTTTAATTTATTTTAAACAATTTAATGTGCACAGATATTTATACTTTTAGATAAAACAACGGTTAAATCAACGATGAATTATTAATTCAACAATTTTTCCCCTTTTAGGTGTCCATTTTATTTTAGAATAATATTTTCATGGCTCGTTCCGCATAATAATTTTAAATTGGAATCTACATTTTTTTTTAGAAATTAAGAGACAACATGGATCACAAGTGTGTGGCAAGTTACTACATTAAAACTGTAGTACTATGGCAAACTTCAGAAGTAGAAGAATCATTTTGGCATAATTCTCTAAGTTATGTTTTTATGAATGTAAGTAGGAACCTACTTATTTTCGATAAAAGTTATAAACTACAAGTTTAATCAAATCTAATTTATTATTTTCTATTTTTTTTTTCAGGTTCTAATTCAATATCAAAAATGTCTAAATGCTGTAAAAATAGCTTACTTTTGGAATAAGAACAATAATCTAATAGGAAACATCAAAAGAGAGACGATAGTTAATATAAGTAACAAAATAAAAGCTATTATTGACGACATAGAAAAACATCCAGAGGATCCTCTCATTATAGCAAAATATTTATGTAAGTGTAATTAATATTTGAAAGTACGAAGGCGTAGAAGGGTCACATTAAAAAAAAATAATGAAAACTCGAAATTTCGACTTTAATCTCGAAATTTCGTCTTTAATCTCGAAATTTTAACTTTAATCTCAAAATTTCGAGTTTAATCTCGAAATTTCGACTTCAAACTCGAAATTTCGAGTTTATTCTCGAAATTTCGACTTCGAACTCGAAATTTCGACTTTAAACACGAAATTTCGACTTTCAACTCGAAATTATTCAGATGACCACTTTAAATGTGATTTTAACCAGTCAGTTACATCTGTTTATGTAATAAATTGTCCTAACCTAAGAAAAAATGAACATATGCCTATAATATACTCGTATTTAATTTTATTTTAACGTCTTATTTCGTTAGGAATAAAGGACATGACATGGTTTGATAAAATATCGATTTACTCTGTAACGGTGCGTTTTATGAAAAAAATGTAAGAATACTTTTTTGTAGAGAAATGAGCGGGACATTGAAATATTGTATTATTTTAAACGTTAGTCAGTGGCGTAACATAATTTTTTTAAAAAAGGGTCTCAAGAACGCAGGTTGCACGACACTGGCTAGTCCTATTGAGCTAAACTTTTTTGTGGAAGTAAAGATTCACGGTAGCATCTACCAATTAAAATTTGAAAACAATTGGTTTTTTACTCTCAGAGATATAAATAAAAAAATATATTTTTTTATAACTTCTACACCCTGTATCTCGGAAACGAAGCATTTGCGGACATACGTTTATATAGCAAACTGTCATTATTTTTTCATGCAGATATCTAAAAAAGAACCGTTGACATGATTGCCATCTTTTAATGTTTGAAATAAATTTATCAAAAATTGTGAGTTATGCTTCCTGAGAAGTGACCTCCATGACTCTATTCGTTGGTTCGCTGTACTTTTCCCGTATATAAAGGCCGTATTTTCAGAATTGCCATTATTTTCTTTCAAAAATGTTTGCAATCTTTCAACAGTGCCATTTTCAGTTCCAAAATCAGCACGTACAATACATGGGCAACCATTAAGCATTCTAACGAAATTTAAATAATAACCTCCGATTTATTTTTTCTTCTATAAAGGTTAAGAAAGCGAAGTCTTCGTTTCAATGTACGCAAGCTAAGGTAAATTCCATGTAGATGGCTTAAGAAAGTTAGAATTTCCTTATGTTGTAGGCCCATACTAGAATACCTATTACCTAATAAGTTTGTATTCATTTTCTGACATCGCACCCAAGTTTAATATCACTAATAAAACACGAGATATTACTATCTATACCCAATTTATAACAAACAGATGTAACTGACTGGTTAAAATCACATTTAAAATGGTCATCTGAAATAATTTCGAGTTGAAAGTCGAAATTTCGTGTTTAAAGTCGAAATTTCGAGTTTGAAGTCGAAATTTCGAGATTAAACTCGAAATTTCGAGTTTGAAGTCGAAATTTTGAGATTAAACTCGAAATTTCGAGATTAAAGTCGAAATTTCGAGATTAAAGACGAAATTTCGAGTTTTTATTATATTTTTTTTAATGTGACCCTTCTACGCCTTCGTATGAAAGTGAATAATGACTTCAAATTAATTTTGATAGTTAAGTAAATGAAATCTACATGAGATAATAATGAATAATTTCTTATACTTTGTTTATGTAACATTAAAGCTTGAATTAAGAACATGTTGCATAAATTTATCGACATTTTTTATATTTTACCGTTTTTGAGATATCTGAGGAAACACAAAGTTTGCCCTTTTCTTTTTTTTTGCATAACAAATATTATCTTGACCGAATTTACACTATTATCGTGGTTTTCAATTAATTTGTTCTTATTCTTACGCTGCAGAATAAATAAAGGAAAGTTTTACTCATTTTTCTTAAAAAAATTGTATTTGGAGATTGTCTACATTATATGTTGATGTTTTAATAAAAAACAATACAACACGGCCGAGATAAGTAAATCAAAAGACGATTAGGGGTCATGAATAGCAATAGCAATAGCAAACATTGGCAAATTTCGTTTTTCCCCAATATGTCAAACACACTAAGGGAATAAATACGCTGGAAGGAGTACAATTTCTTGTCGAAGAGCGGACTATTGATATATATGAGGCTTCACCCCCGCACCTTTGATATTTTCGTCCTTCCCTGTGCATCGCTCTTCTACAGGTAGTTATGATACACCAGACCTGCACCTGCAGATCTTGTTTCAAAGGAGGTCATGGATTTTATAATAATTTTTGACGTTACTATTCTACATTTACATAAATAATAATTTGACTGTCAAAATGTGTCAACAATTACTTTAATTTGGTTTTTTTGTTAATAAAATCGTTATTAGTCTCATTTTAATTTTCAAACTCGTTATTCGTTAATGTTTTAGAATACAGTGCATTCGCACGTTATTGATAATGCAAAATTTTGGCAGCTAAGCTAAGACTGCTTTTCCATTTTATGACCACCTTTGACCAAGATAATTTTTCATATATTATTCTTATTCACTCATACGTATTCTTCACATCAACGATAGATAAATACTAGTTTGATAAAAGGTAGGAAAACTAAATAAGTCACGTGCCAACTCGTAAAATTGATACTCGATATACAGGGTGCTCCAAAAGTCAGTTTACTGATTTGCATTTCATCATTTCAATAAAAAAACGCGCTGTGCTATAGTAAATATCATGAAAAGGGGTACGACTACAATATAGTTTAACAGCGTGACAACCGCCATCTAGATTTATAACATCTACATTATCTAAGAATTTAAAGTAGCATATAGACAAACTGAATATTGAAATATTGTAGCAAAGTAATGATGCTAAACTGTCTTGGGCCACTCTATATGGTATATGGAGGCTATGAGGATATTCGGGAATAACTGTTAGAGCTGATCTTCTTGGCAGTAACACTAGGTCAGAACCAGAATGCAGGTAGAAGTTGCGACGAAGATTTGCTTAGATCAGATCCAATTAGAAATTACTATAACCAGAGACATATACTGTAGATGTATATGTCGCTGCTATAACTCAGTTATGTTTGTTATCTTATGTAGATTTTATTGTAATATAGGCATATTATGGGAAACTATCTACTACCATATTTTGATTCTGATCTATCTGCTCGACGACGGATCAGTCTTGTACGTTCATTCGACGCCTCTTGCTTTCATTAAAATACTGCTAGGATTGGTTTCTTATAGAGATACTTATATCTTACCACTTTTACTATAATAGAGAGAAAGACTTTTCGACTCCTATTATATATGAATATCACGCAATTGAAATTAAATAACTATCAAAGGTCATATATAAACCTATTGTTCGGAAAATTTTGGATAATCAATAGGTAAAATGACTTTTACAGTTTTTTATAAGTAAGTACATACATTTTCATCTGTGTTAATGGTGATGAGAATACCTCTTAACGATATAAATGGAGACACGAGGAAAACCAATTACCATAAGACTAACGTGTCAGACGAAGATTTTATAGTATGACAAATAATTGGTAATCTCTATAAGATACTAATGATTACTATAATCCCTGTTTGTATTATATAAACAAGGGTATAATGTTTAAAATATATGTCTGCATAACCACTAATTTCTTTTGCAGTGACTAAATCTGAATTCACAAAATTCAAGGCCGAAGCGTCTTCGAATACCGAATTAAGTCCCTTACTTGCCAAAATGAAAGTGTAGACTTGTTTTTAATGGATAACCCAACATACAAATTGTTTTATACTTATTTTATTACTTTCTTGTAAAACCGTTATACTACATTATTTTATATTGAAATTATTGGATATTTTTACAATAAATTATGGAATTTTATTAGTACATACTATGGTTTATTATTATAGTTTTTAGTTAAATATGCTAGTATAATATACAGACAATGGATTGTTAATTTTGCCTTCAATTTTTCTGCGTGCATGGCAATAATAGAAAGAAAAGTAGTAGGCTAATGGAACCCAAAGAGATTATAAGTATTAACATAATTTATATATTATTTCGATATAATAGATTTATCTTTTAAACGGAAGCTGTTGGAGTTCAGTATGAGATTGGTCTCATACTAAAAGATAAAGAGTACCTAGGTACCTAGGGGGAAGGAATACTATGATTTTTAGGGTCTATAATACTTTCCAGAGATGTTAATACAATTAGATTTGGTGATTGTTGGTATTCTTGGCAAATAACTGAGACACCATACAATTACTGCTTACTAACTGATTCCATGAAGTAATATTATTTAGTTGGAATTGTTAACATCCATATATATTAAAACACGTCGATTCTGTCTCGCTCTAAATTCCGTCGTCGAATGCACAAAGTTTCAAAGCTATCTCCTCCGAGGGGCGATCGCGGAACGATCCCCGCGGGCCACCGAAGGTCGCCCCCGGCCTTTCTCCAATGCGTAGGGGTATTTTCGTCCCATTTCCTACGCGTTTTCCCAATTTAAACGCCTTTTCAAAAAACCTCTGCAAAATTTTCGTCGATCGCCGTTCGGCGAGAGAAATACGGCTATAGCATCGGCGTTTGTTCTCGCGCCTAATGGTCCCGTCACGCCCGCCGAAATCCAGACTTTTCGCGGGACTCCGTAGACTCTTTTTCTAATTGTACGGCTTCGAGAATCGCTTCACGCGAAAGTTCCGTCCTTTCTCTAATCCTTTGAGATTTTTTTTCGAGACCGTATGTCTCGAAAAAAAATCGACGTAAAATCTCTTTTACGTCTATTTCGTTATCTCAATCTCATTTTATCTGCAGATGTGAGATTGCACTAACGAGACAAGCACCTCCCACGAAAACTGTCAAATTAGTTAAACTTCAGATAGGTTATTTTCCTACGAGAAATATTGCTAACGGAATCGATAGTACCGACTGCCAAACACTTCTGATTACCAAAATATTGAAGCGAAATGCTTTTCCAATTAGAAAATCGGTAAAAATTATTTTTTTCAGGTTGACACGTACAGTTTACATACTTAAACGTGTCAGGGTAAACTTTTTGACAACAGGCGTGGTAGCGCAATGGGTAAGTCGTAGGATTCAAAACGTGATAATGCTGATTTCGCGAGTTCGAGTCACGCTGGAGAGATGTTTTTTTTTTACTTTTTAATTCCAATTATTTATTAGTATTAGTGTTTAGTTATTGTTTCATTATCCGTAGCTTTTATTCTTCCTGCATGTAAAGTTTGGAATTAATTCGTTCATTCTGTTAAATTCGTAATTTTAGCTTACAAAAGTAAATATCTACAATATTTTTGGTCCCATTGATAAAATTGATGAAAATGTTTACTGAAAAATAAATTCTACTTTCAGCACTTAAAAAATTAAGATGTTTTACCATCAAGATACCATAGAGTACCCTTACAATTCATCAAAATATTAAGAAAAATCTCTTTAATATAAATTCTTTAATACATATACACATATAAATTTCTTTTCTTTATACTTCTTTATTTCTTTCTAAAATCTACCAAATTAAAACCAGTAAATTATTTATAAATTTTATAGTTAAACAGTTTCGTGCCCTCTAAAATTATTGTTTTGTTCTTTCCAATCAATTGTAATGGAACCTTCAGTTGATGAGATATTGATGTTGATTTTCTTATTAAGACTCAAATGTTAGTTTTATAATTTTATTTCACTCTTACATTGGTACACTAGTTGATTTACACTTAACTAGAATTTGACTTTTCTATATAGGAATTAGTAATTAACAATTTAACGAGAATTTTTGTTAGTGAATGATGAGTACTGGTTCTTGAATACAGCTTTCTTCTCCCTTGTGGAAATATTTATACATAACTATTAAGAAAACAATCATGTCCATAGAATTTAGGTTCATTGTAAATACAAATGTAATTAGGAGTCCGATGTCCAGTCTCCGAGGAGTAAACAATAACAGGGATATCTTGTTTAGATAATTAACTTGATGGTTTCAAATAATAGGGAACAAATAATTATTAGTAATTTGTGTACTTGTTTACTTCCGGGGTGGCTAGTCATCTGTTTAAACCAGAGACTGTTATCTCAAGTCTCTGGTTTAAACTAGTTTACATATACTTGTGTTAGATATACTAATGAAAATTAGTTATCAGTTGTAATTTCTTAGAGAATGCATCTTATACTACGGCTGACAAAACATATATAGGCGTAACATATAAGGTACAAAAGACTGGGTAGGTACATTAGGTACACAATATTTTACAACCCTATAGCTATTTATTTTGTGAAATATATTTTTAATTGGGTATTATAAATAGTATCGTGAGTAGGTACCCGCCTAATTTTAAATAAATATTTCAATTTAATAGACCTTATTCAAACCTTTATGAGAAGGTAAGTTACTTGTGTCCCGTATTCGCATCTGGAAAATGTTATGCACGCCACTCAATTTCGAGGCAAAATCCACCCTCAGTGAACCACCAGATAATAGTAAGTATAATTAATTTCGTTCCTTAAGTAATTTGTGTACTTTTATGAGAAATATAATAAATTTCGGCCATATCCCACTTTCTTTTCATTGGCAATGAAATTTTCTCGATAAACCCAGTTAAACTCAAACTCAACGCATACCACCCAAACTTTGATGTAAAACTTGATAAATTGCCGACAGTTTTTTCGTATAGTGCATTATTTATTAAATTAATAAAAATCAATTAGAAATAACTTAGTAAAAAATAACCACGATTCTGGATTTTAGATTTTGCCAATAATATATCATCGAGAGCTGATTGAATGGCTTGTTCGCTCACCGGATCTGACTATCTTGGACTTCCTTGCAAGGTTATCTTAAATAAATAAGTATTTTGTATTTAAGATAACTTCGCTAAAAAGTTGAAGTTAGTCAGATTCAGCGAATCAACTTCGCATTCGCCTTTCAAGCGGTTCCCATCTATCTATTCAGAACAAGCTGATCACAATTTTTATAAATATATAAGTTCACGGATAAAAACGCTTCTGTTTGGATATAACTGTAAGTAGATTTTCTCTAATTTGAATTTATAGGCCTGTTCCTGCAGCAATCAGCAACTAGTCAGATGGATTGTGATTGGTTGAAAACAATTTGCTGACTGGTTTGGAATGATTGGATTGGATCTGACTAGTTTGTGATTCCTGCAGGAACAGGGCTATAAGTTCCTGCAGGAACAGGTCAGTTCTATAAGTCCATCAAAGTTTTGTGAAAAATCAGATAAATAAAATGTGTGACTGATTGGTTCTGAAAGCTGGGAAAATACATATAACATTTATATGTTTCTTTATATAGGAATTAAACAAAAAAAAAGTTAACTAAGAGATAAATTATTAATGAAATTATCAAATATAGAAATTATTCAAAAAAGTTTTAATTGTCCTTGTTACCTATTTTCGACATACCTTTAAAATAATAATATTATTCCTTTGCGTACCTAGGTTATAGGTAACAAAAAAAATTAAAACTTTATTGAACCACAATATTTCATAATTCCTTCTGGAGTTACATTTAAAATAACGAAGATGACATCAACTTCCGGTATAACCGGAAGCGTTAGGTGGACACAATTATTTTAAATGGGAAGGGCATGCCCGAAAACACTATTGCCCAAATTTTCAAAATCAAAATCGAAGTAGTCTCGTCACCGTGGGACACTCTGTATATTGCTTTTATGCAAACTACTAAGCATGTTTATTTTATTAGAAATGCAAATTGCAGTGCAAGAAAGTATCGATACTAGATAGAAAATGCAGTCAAATTTGATTGAACTTATCCGTGTTTTATTCCGTGCATCAATGAAGAATTGGTTAACTCTAGGTATAGAGGCTGTTACAAATTCACTTCTCACCATCGGGATCTCGGAAACTGTAAGAGATACGAGAAAATTTAAATGGGGACAAAGTTGCGTAATTAGGTGATCAACATTATGTCTCAAACAAATCAAGGATAACTTGATTAGATTTTGAAAAAAAAACGAAATTTTGAAAATTCGTTTTTATTTTTTTGCAGCCGTATTTGAGCAGATATTGAAAAATGAAGGGCACTTTCTCGAAGCAAGTGAGAGTTTCTGCCCTGTATTGGCCAGGATATTTTGATTTTCAATGTGATTATTCTTTTTTCCAGAACAATGAATTTTTTTAAATACGGACCTGGAATTTTGGAACCATAAGTCTCCTTTACCCCTAACAACATACTATCCCAGAATAAAGCATATTCGGGCGTTTCGAACTTAAAAAATGCATCTTCAGTATTTCCATTTCGAATTGTACTATGCGTACACTTTTTGCTCATTTATCGTGTACACAAATGTCACTGAATGTTACCAAAGTCAATTAGGCCTTTAAATTTTGATGTGAGGCATTTTCTACACCAACAGTTTCCTGAAAAATAGAAATGAAATGGAGGGGTATTCGTACCCGAGGGCAAGAGTACCCGATTTATCGTCAGTAGATTGTTTTTTGTGGGGAACCCTAAAAATAGGGTATACCTACAAAACGTACTCAACAATGTAGAGAAGGTGAGAGTAAATATTCTGCAAACGCGTATAATTCCATTAGAATAAGAAACTTTCAAGGTAGGTACAATGCAAAATATTTTCTGAAAAATAAATTTTTGTATACTTTTACTGTACCTATATTTTTAATGTAAATTCTGAATGTTTGTTAATCATTGTCATTTTTAAAAACTTTTTGTAAACTTTTTCTAATAAAATAAACACATTCATGCTTGCTTGATAAATAACTATTTATAAGATGCCATTAAAGCAAACATTAATAAACAATTCATGTATGCTTTAATGGCATCTTTTGGTCTAGAATTGCTCGTCGTCTTTTATAAACAATGTCCCAAACCATCACTGTCATACCCTACGAAAATCAGTTAGATATTTGAATTGAAATAAAGTGGAAACTGTGCCTTGCCCTGTGTTAATTGTTTGTGAATTTAGATTGCAGTAATTACCTGGTGGGTCTATCTCACGGAGTAACCAATTTTACTTTTTACCTTCAATTACCTCTTCAATTGTACAAGGTGGCCCGTTTAATATGGGCCTATACCTTATCTCAGAAACTACAAGTCCCATCGAAAACAAAATTATATGAAATTGTTTTTTTCAAAGTTATCTTTAATTTTTTAATAGTTTCAAATTTATAACCTGTTTATATACAGGGCGATGAACTAAAGTTCCTTTTTTTTTAAATAGCACACCCTATATATTATTACATTTTCAGAAAGCCCTTCTAAAGACAAGTTCAATGATATATGACATGATGGGTCTGACGCTCACCGTTTCGGAGTTATTGACAATTATCTTCAGAAAATAGCCCATAAATCGTGCTAGAAAAGTTAATAATTAAGTTTTTGAGCATTAACTTGCACCAAGAGATTTCTAATGTTATTGACTTTATTATGTAATTACTCAATATTCAGTTTATGAAAAAATTTTTACCGTGTTGCCACATTTCGAAAACCATAAATTCTCACGATTTTTTCAAATGGAACACCCTGTATATTATTACATTTCTAGAAAGCCCTTCTATCGACAAATTCAGAGATATATGATTTGATGGGTTTGTACCCCATCGTTTCTGAATTATTATCCTCAGAATATGGAATTTTAATATTGGCTATTTCCCGAAGATAATACTTTTTTTTTAAATAGCACACCCTACATATTATTATATTTTCAGAAAGCCCTTCTAAAGGCAAGTTCAATGATATATAATGGGATAGGTCTGATGCTCACCGTTTCGGAGTTATTAAGTATTATCTTCGGGAAATAGCCATTATTAAAATCCCATATTCTGAGGATAATCATTCAGAAACGATGGGATACAAACCCATCATATCATATATCTCTGAATTTGTTGATAGAAGGGCTTTCTAGAAATGTAATAATATACAGGGTGTTCCATTTGAAAAAATCGTGAGAATGTATGGTTTTCGAAGTGTGGCAACACGGTAAAAATTTTTTATAAACTGAATATTGAGTAATTACATAATTAAGTAATAAAATTAGAAATCCCTTGGCACAAGTTAATGCTCAAAAACTTAATTATTAACTTTTCTAGCTGGATTTTAATATGGGGTATTTCCTGAAGATAATTGTCAATAACTCCGAAACGGTGGGCGTCAGACAGATCATGTCATATATCATTGAACTTGTCTTTAGAAGGGCTTTCTGAAATTGTAAAAATATGTAGGGTGTGCTATTTAAAAAAAAGAAACTTTAGTTCATCGCCCTGTATATAAATAGGTTATAAATTTGAAAATATTAAAAAATTGAAGATAACTTTGAAAAAAACCATTTGATAATTTTTTTTTCATGGGACTGGTAGTTTCTGAGATAAGGTATAGGCCCATATTAAACGGGCCACCTTGTACATACATACATAATAGTATTTATTAATCTAGTTCCTAATTATATTCAGGGATATATTTATTTATTCATTTCTTAATCAAGGGAGTACGTCGCGAGTGTACCCTTCATACCCCGCTAATTCTATAGAGTGGATGGGTACCCTTCTCTTAGTACCTTAGTGTAGGCATGCCAATATACAGGGAGTACGTCGCGAGACCCTTGGTATTTTGCGTTACTATGCGACTGTACCCTTAGTAACTTATTGATGGCATGTTATTACACTACTTACATGGTGAGTACTCTACTTACTCTCTCTTGTGCTACTTACTGGTGAGATATCTCGCGAGTGTACCCTGCTTGATACCGATCATCCAAAGTAGTATGAGTAGTATAATCAGACTCCATTTTAATTATTTACTTGGTCCTGCCTGGTAAACGTTATTACCGCAAATACTTGACTTCAATATAAACACGATGAATATTGGTTGCTCAGACATTTTTTTCTATTTCTCCAACCAACCCCTGGCAACTCTTCGTGTTCAATTTACTATTTATCTGTAGTTTTCTTATCAATTTAAGTTTAGCATTATAGATATTCTTATTTATCTTAGTATTTATCTTAAGTCACTTAGCAAAATTTGCTTTCACAACCATTTCAGAAAAAAGTAAATATGCCACTGGATTCTACGTAAAAAAACTGTGCACAGATCCGTTTTTGTTTTTCCAATACGTTATCAGGTAACTGAGGTACGAGCAGTGGTTAAAAACGGCAAATTATCAATTTCACCCCGTAGTGTTAATATAAGAAGAGTTTATATTACATATCATTTATCATTGAACTTGCTCACATATTCGTTTTTGAAAAATATATAAAAATGTAGTCAATTTAGACGCTTTCATGAAACATAATATGTTCTGATATTCGCGGTTGATGGCGGTTCGAATCTCGCCGTGGTCAACTTTTCCTAATTGCTCCAATATTAAATCTGTGTGTATAAGGCTGGTAGCGTTCTTAATATGCAACTAGTACTACAATATCACTGTATAAATGGCTAACAACCTACTGTACATTTTAATTAATAAGGTTTTCCAGGTTTCCCTTATTCTCGTACTAAATGGTAATTAAAGTTATAACATCGTAAGTCGTTCCTGGGCGCACTCGCGGCCCGCAAAATAATAATATGCCGCTCCCTCTCCCACACAAGTCTCTGACTTCCGGGCTCATCACTAAGATGAGAATGAGGGATAGAGATATTATTATTATTATTATTATTATTATTATTATTATTATTATTATTATTATTATTAATTAATTAACAAGAATTAATTATTCTGAAAATGATTATCTTGTTACCTTGTACCCAATGAATAAATAGGATTTTGGGGATAACCTGCTCGCCCCCTGGATCGTATATGTGGGATTATCTCAAACAAATAAACATTTTATATTTAAGATAACTCCGCCAAAATTTCCAAGGGAGTCAAATGCGAATAAAACTTTATTCACAATTTAAAATATATATTACATTCAACCATGATAAAATCGGTAGGTCATGTCTCTCTATACAACACCCAGCACCCGTCCATTCCATAGCGCGATATACACTGTCAACGTCCACAACATCAACTTGCTATGAATGGTAAACTTAAAGATTAATTATTGTAAAATCAGCATATTCTAACATGCAACTGTTCATTGAACACAGAAGCGTTTACCCATCATTTCACAGTAGCACTTCGATGTTTACCATATTCATAAACACAGGTATGTCAATCCATTCATCTATTATTAATTGTATGAGATAGCTGTTGTTGTTAAAAAATAAAATTTTATAATAAAGTCAGAAGATAGGTGTTTTCTGAATAAATGTGATATATTTAAGTACCTATCACGTATTACAAAACGAGAATTAGCAAGTTCTGTAAGTCAAATTAATTCGGAAAGCTTTAACCGACTTTATTATGGACATAATTTTTGTAATATCGGTCTAATTTTACAAAATATTTTATATGTTGATATTTACTTCGATGATGTTTGATTCCTTTATATAATATGCCTTAAATATATGTTAGATTTTAGGGAATATTAAACTAAAAAATTGTTGTTCTAGAGGCCCAACACAAATCTTTATTTCTAAGATATAACTTTCTGCCAGGTCTATCTTAAAGGAGCGTTCAGTCAATTCAATAATAATGTACCCTTGGAGCAGTCACACTTATGGACCTAATATTATCATAATAACTATAAATTATAAACACTTAAAGCACGTCGAGGGCTGGTTATTGATGAGGAGATGCCCATTTTGGTCCCGGGCGTCGGTTTATTTGTTTTAATATCGATGAAATCTCACATAGGTACTTATTCCAGATAATAATCTCCACCTAATCTATTGCCAGAAATTACTGCACGCGAATAATTGAATACGTGATCATTGAATCTCTGTATGTATTTAAATATAACAAGCTAGTAGATATGGTAGATGTGGTGTTCTGGGAATTTACTTGCAAAGTCTCATAATATATGAAATCATAGATTTCAGTAATGAAATTGAACAGTTATGATGGGTAAAGTTATACAGTAGACTCTCGATTATCCGAAATAATGTGGACCGGACCGATTTCGGATAATCGAAATTTCGGATAATGCGGATATTGAGGAAAACCATTAATATGATGTACATATTGTGTTTGTTTAAGGCACATTTATTAAATTTCAATTTAAATATATACAACAAAATAAATATATAAGTATGTATTTAAATATGTACATACTTAGGAAAAAGTAAACACATATACTTTTATAGATGTATGTAATAAATCCTAATAATACATAATCTGCATTCTATAATGGTAATATATATTCTAAATAATATTCATAAATTCAAGAAAAAGGTAATTGGTCATTGTTTCAATTTGAAAGTGTTTCGATTTTAATCGAAATATTAATATTTACATACATATTTCAAAAATTTCGGATAATGCGGTGGCATAGCGAGAATCATTTCGGATAATCCGGTTTATGTGTCGTTTCGGATAATGCGGAGTTCGCATAATCGAGTTATCGGGAGTCTACTGTATTTAAAATGGACTACACGTTAGTTATAGGCCACTTGATAATAGGTAAATTATTTTATAATATTTTTGAAGAAACTGGATCAAATAAAATGCCAATTAATGAATGTTCTAATTATGCGGCATTTCAATATCAATCTCTTAATACTTGGGAGTCCAGAAGTTCGATTCTTGAACCTCTACTGATATTGTCGTATACGATATTTATCACCTATTCTCGAAATATATATTCTTGAGTAGGTAACCGTAAAAAAAATAAACCGTTTGGCATTAATGTCCTGTGATAAAATGTAGTAACAGTGTGTTGTGCTCTGATCACATTGATCACCAAGATTATTGAGGTTATTTTATTATGTAATATTGTTATTTGTCTTATAGCGGTGACTCCCTTATACATTTTTTGGCAATGATTAGGTAGGCTACCAGGTACATACATTAAAAATTTTAAGTAACTAATACTTAGGAAACAGTTTGTTACAAATTCACTTCTCACCCTTGGGATCTCGGAAACTGTAAGCGATGCGTAGAAGCTTAAATGGGGCCAAGTTGCGTAATCTGGGGACCAATATAATGCTCCAAACAAATCTAGGATAATTTGATTAGGCTTTGAAATATTTGAAAAAACTGGAAATTTTGAATTTTGTTTTTATTTTTTTGCAGCCGTATTTGAGCAGATATTGTAAAATGAAGGGCACTTTCTCGAAACAAGTGAGAGTTTCTGTCCTGTATTGGCCAGGATATTTAGATTTTCAATGTGATTATTGTTTTTTCCAGAACCATCATCGATTTCATTTTTTTAAATACGGACCTGAAATTTTGAAACCCTAATTTGCAAGTCTCCTTTACCCATAACAGCATACCTTTATACTTGTGATACTACCCCAGACTAAATCATATTCCGACGTTTTGAACAAAAAATTCATCTTCAATCTTTCCATTTCGAATTGAACAATTTTTATCTGCGTACCCACTTTTTGCTCATTTATCGTGCATATAAATGTCACTGGATGTTACTAAATCCAATTAGGCCCTTAAATTTTGATGTGAGGTATTTTCCGCACCAACACTTTTCTCAAAAATGCATATGAAATGGTGGGGGAGTCGAATGTCGAATGGCCTGCAAGAGCACTCGATTTATCCCCTCGACACTGTTCTTTATGGAAAACCCTAGTAACATACCCAACAATGTAGAGAAGCCGAGGACAAATACTTTGTAAATAATAATAATAATAATAATAATAATAATAATAATAATAATAATAATAATAATAATAATAATAATAATAATAATAATAATAATAATAATAATAATAATAATAATAATAATAATAATAATAATAATAATAATAATAATAAACTTTATTGTCCGTTAGATCATATAAAATGATATGGAACAAGTCAGGCAAAACATACATTAAATATTTTACTATATCTTTACAAATAAAATCTATACAATTTACAACAATTACCACACATGATTAAAATACTCTTCTACTGAATAGAAACAATGTTCTAAAAGTAATTTTTTAACAGCTTTTTTGAAATGGTGTATAAGAGATATTTTCACAATATGACTAGGAAGTCTGTTAAACAGTTTTATTCCCATGTATCTGGGACTACTTTCGTAAACTGACAATTTGTGTTTTGGAATTAATAATTTATTTTGGTGGCGAGTTACGTAATCATGGTAATAATCATTTCTTAAAAATTCATCTAGGTGTAGTTTAACAAATGACACCATCTCCAGGATATAAACACATGCAAGTGGTAAGATTTTCAGTTCCTTGAAAACATTTCTGCAAGTATGTACTTTGCTTAAACCAGCTAAATTACGAATAGCACACTTTTGAATTTTAAACACTCTTTGACAATGGAAGGAAGAACCCCAAAAAATAATTCCATAAGTTAATCTAGAATAGAATTGAGCGTAATAAAAGGATAGACTAATACTTTTATCAACAATATCTCTTAACCTGTAAAACACTAAACAATTAGATGACAGTTTTTTGCAAAGTACATCAATATGATTTTCCCAAGATAGTGCACTGTCCACGTACACACCTAAAAATTTATTGCCCCAACTTGTTCAATAGATTTCCCATTTATTTTCAACAGACTGCTTTCATTGTATTGCTTTAATCTGGAAGTGAAATGAATAAATACAGACTTTTCTCTGTTAACAATTAGACTATTGTCATTGAACCATGAAGTGATTCTGTCTAAATCAGTTCGAGCAGTCGCCTTTAAATTTTCAATGCTTGAATTTGAACAAAGATATGATGTGTCATCTGCAAATAAGGTCAACCTACTTTCATTGTCTATACAACCCAAATCATTCACAAATAACAAAAACAACAAGGGGCCCAAGACAGAACCCTGTGGTACACCACAAGTTGTTTCCATCATTTGCGACTGATATCCATTCACTTCAACTTTTTGATTTCTACAACAAAGATAAGATTTCAACCAATCCCCACAATTTCCTATAAAACCATATTCATGTAATTTAGTGATCAGTGTGACATGATCCACAAGATCGAAAGCTTTACTCAAGTCTAAAAATATTCCAAAGCATTTCTTATTATTATCATATAGTTTATCCATAAATCTAATTATGGCTGATTGAGTCGACTTATCCTGTCTAAAGCCATGTTGCATATCAGAAAATATTTCATATTTAGAAATAAATTTGGTCATTCTATTAGTCATTACCCTTTCCAATATTTTTGACAGAGTTGACAAAAGCGACACTGGTCTATAATTGGCAATTAACGTTTTTTGACCTTTTTTATACAAAGGTATGACCTTTGCCAATTTCAGATTTTCCGGAAAACAACCTTCCTGAAGAGACCAGTTTATCAGAAATGTCAATGGAGATAGAATATAATAAACTACTGATTTAAGAATATTGCTACTAATATTATCAAAGCCACTGGAATTCGATCCTTTTACATTCATTATAATATTGAAAATTTCGTTCTCTGTAGCTGGTTCTATAAAAATAGTTGGAACATTTTTACAAAATTGAAATCCACTCCCATTGTTGCCACATTTGTTTTTCAAATCTTTAGGTAGATTAATAAAATATTCATTAAAAATATTGGCAATCAAGGCAGAGTCACTTATTAGAGTATTGTCTTTTTCAATGGTTTGAATATTTTGATGAGTTGATATAGCATTACCTGTCTCTCTATTTATAATAGACCAAGCAGCTTTCGATTTGTTTGAAGCCCTTAAATAGATGTAATCGTTATGTAGTTTTTTAGCTGCTCTAATTACTTTACGATATATTTTCTTATATAAAAGATAAAAATTCCGGTCTTCATCTCTATTCCTTTGAATCATTCTCTTGTATAATAGCTTTAATTTCACTGCTGAATTCTTTATACCTCTAGTCATCCAGCTTGATGGTTTAGTTTTACAAGGTCTGCTGAGCATTAAGGGAAAACTTATGTCTATATAATAAGAAATACCGTTCATAAACTGTGAGAAACCGTCATCTAAACTTCTAGCGTTATATATATCAACCCAATTTTCAGTACTCACATAATATTTAAATGTTTCATAATTATCTTTAGTAAATAGCATTGTTTTAACTGTGTTTTGAAGGAACTGAATATCTTTTAAATAACAAACTAATAATTGCGCACTGTGATCAGATAATCCATTGTGTAGCACTTTACAATTAATATTACAATAACTAGGGTCCATATTGCTACATACATAATCTATTAAGTTCAGATATCTAGTAGGTTCATTGATGTGACATAGAATGCTATACGAATTTAGAAGGTCACTTAGATGATGTTTATTAAAATCATTTACCAAAAAATTTATGTTCCAATCCCCACATAATACTATAGGAGATCTATCTTTCAATAAAATACACAAAATTTCCTCAAGAGCCTTTAAAAAATTTTTTGTGTCGGATGTTGGGGACCTATACATACCTATAATTTTAATAGACATGCCATCATTCATTTTGATTTCAACACCCACCACTTCACAGTCTTTTTCAATTGATTTTTTGTTGACTTGTATTAATTCTTTTACACATATATGCAATGATGACTTATGAAATATTATAACTCCGCCGTTTTTATAATTAGTTTTACAAAATGCCGCAGTCATAGTGTATCCAGTAATATGTAAACCATTTAATTCATTAGAATCAAGCCAGTGTTCAGTAAAACACGCAATGTCCACATCTAAAGACTTAAGTTCTACCTCTAAAAGATCAATTTTATTTCTTAAACACTACGTTTTGATGATAGGTACCTAAACACCCTTAGTTTAATTAGAAGCAGGGCCATTCAAAGATCACTGCAGAATATTTGCAGAAGAATATAGTTTTCTATACCTAGCTCAAAATGGAAATTTTTAAGCATTTAATAAACATTTTTAAAAACACATTGTAATAAAATGAACCCATTAATGTTTTATTTGGAAGGAATAGTTTTCATTTTTAATGCAGTTAAAAAATGTAAGGTCCTAATTGAATTTGGTAACATCCACTGACGTTTATGTGATTATGTGTACGATAAATGAGCAAAAAGTGGTAAACATAGATAAAAAATTGTATAATTCGAAACGCAAACATTGAGGATGCATTTTCGATACGTCCGAATATGATTTATTCTAAGGAAGCATATTGTTAAGGGTAAAGGACACTTTCAAATTATGTTTTCAAAATTCCAGGTCCGTATTTAATAATATGAAGTTGATGATGGTTCTGGAAAAACGAAACATCATATTTAAAATATAAATATCCTGGCCAGTAGAGGGCAGAAACTTGCTTCGAGGAAGTGCTCTTTATTTTTCAATATCTGCTTAAATAAGACTGCAAAATAATAAAAAAAAATTACAAAATTTCAGTTTTTTTCAAATATTTTAGAACCTAATCAAGTTAGCCTAAATTTTTTTGGGCATTATGTTGGTCCCCCAATTATGCAACTTTGCCCCCATTTAAATTTTCTCGTACCTATCTCTTACAGTTTCCGAGTTTTGGCTTTTACACTATGCTGAATTACGAGACGGCCTTGCAATAAAAAGAGAAACATTTTTTATTAGGTATTCGGATGTCATTTTAATATCTCAAATAACTTGAGATATAATCTCGATTATATACTGGTTTTAATAGAAAAAATTAGGTAGTTAGTGACGTAGGAGTTGAGAGTGTACCACAAATAAATGACCACCATTTAACTCACTGTGGTCTTAATATCCTTATCAACAAAATACAGCCTACCTTTAAAACAGGGATTTTAGATTTACAACTTTCAAATTTTGAATCATGAAATTATTGATCAAATTTCTTCACAGAAACTATTACCATACTTCTAAATATTCATGCACCGTTTGGTATTCTAATTACCAAACCAAATATTATTCCATGGCTTATTCTCAATATTCGGTTGCTAATGTATTTGCGAGATAAAGCTAAAAAGTAACATAATCCACTTAAATCGTATAGAGAGATAAGATAATTGGAACCAGAGACTTATCATCTAACGGTTACAAGATATTAAGAAAAATGGTAACACTGGTTATTCGCAATGGAAAAAAAACATACTTTAATTCGGTATTTAAGGCTAATAGGGGAAAATGTTACGGTCATCCTTAAACCACAGTGTAATTATTATACTGTGCCTCTATTCTACTTTTACCTTTGCTATAGGTAGCTATATTTTATATACCTAATACAGTTAGTTATTTATTATCTTGATTATGATTATGACTTACCTACCATGTTTCAAGGAATTTGTATATAAATTCCTTGCCATGTTTATAATACAATTACAGTTACCTTGAAGCTATATTTAGTACCCAGTAGATTATTATTAGTTATATTTTGTTACATTTTACAGAGTTAGATGTCTTTATTGTATCTGCCTAACTTCTTTTCTATGTTTTCACTATTCTATAAATGGGAGGTATTTGACCCATTGAATAGTGTTTGTAAATAAATAAATAATTAAATTAAATACGTCGCCACCTCCGCCTATAGGATAGGTAATATATTTATGCATTACATAAAGAACATTGTTATATGCGGATATCGGCAACATAGCATGAAAGTGTTTGTTCAATCAGATAAATTAGCAGGTAAACTAAAAATTTAGTTATTTTAATAATTCAAAAATGTGTATTGTGTTCTGAAATAGCAATGTCGTAAATAAAAATTGGTAATTGTATTAAAATGATGAGGCACTATTTATTGGTGGGCACGATGTGTAGGTACTTATTGCCTATAAATACCTACCTCTAAATAAATTACACAAACTACACTGTTTGAAATTTCTAAAGTGATAAGGAGTATATATGAGTAAGGAGTACAAGTATTTAAAGTGATAGGTTCCCGAGATTTCAAAATTTTATTAACGATTTGTAGAATTGCTGAATATATTGGCTGACATCTTGTTCTATAGAATATTAACTCACAGTGGCGTAACTACGCTGAGGCGGCAGTGTGCGACGCACAAAGGCCCAAGAGCTTGAGGAGCCTCGGAGGGGCCCAGTCCGAGTGAGAAATCAAGAAGTTAACTATTGCAAGCCAATTCAAAGGCTAGGAGGAGAAACTTTTAGTATATTTATAGTTTTTTTGTGTTTTGTTTTTGTTGATTTTTTAGAGAAATTTTATTACATAGTTATACCTACTTGTTTGTTTGAGTTTGAGGTTACAAAATAAATTTGAAACATATTAAATTCAGTTATATTTTATTTTATTTCGATAATTCACCCGACATGAATGTTTCGATATTTTTAAAGCAATAATTAATTAAGGGGTAGAGGGCCCGAGAAGATTTCTGCACAGGGGCCCAAAATTTCTAGTTACGCCACTGTTAACTCAATTTATTAACTATTATAATAATATAAATAAGTAGGTGCAATATAATATTATTAATACAACAAATACAATAAATAATAGGTACAAGTAAAAATTATCTACATGTAACAAAAATATAAAAAGTTTTCATTCATTCAAGGGATATTGGCTATCAATTGGAAAATAGTACTTTTATTACACGTGTTTTGGTTTAGTTTTGTTGTTACACTGTCTAGTTTAAATAATATGGATAGGTAGGTATAGGTACTTATCGAATTAAATGAAATATCTGTATTTTTATTTGTATACCTAACTTGAGTGGGCTTCGACCGTGTTTACCAACTTTTGCATACCTATGTCGTTATTTATAGAATACTTGTATCAGCTATCATATCATTTTGTTAAGTTGATCAGTGACGGAGAGGTAAACTGGTTGAAAATTAAATCAGACCCTGATTTAATCTCAGTCTATCGTCATTAGGGCACTCATTGTGTCACCGATTTTAACACATTGTGTTCTGCTAAATAAATTTCAATTAATTGAAGTGGCGTTCCCCTAAACCAGTACCTACCTTTTAAAACATCAAGAAATTGACTAGGTAACTGGGGTTTTTTTTAGATCTACAAAAATAAATAACGCTGGTCTGATTGTCCCTATCCATTTACTGATGTTATTTATTAGATACAAAATGGTATCCTCGCAGTGGACCTTCCTTGGGTAAATTCAAGTTATTGAGTAATTTAATTTTAATGCAAGTAAAACTAAATGAAATAACGCAGCTTATTTAGTAAAAAAGGTTAAAGTGTAAATATTTTACTCTACTCCTCTAGAAAAAATTTTAATGACCCGCCATTTGCCAAGATTACAGATGAATAATATAATAATACAGTGCGAAGGTCACTAGTGGAAGCGGCACCACATTATAATGCTAAAGAAATATACTGTGGCGGCACTATATTGTAATTGTTACCAGAGGACGAGAGGACGGTGGATACCTAAATATAGTAACAGTAAAACGATTGTACTAAACGTAAAATAGTGGAAAAAATAGTACAACTGTAAGTAAACATATTTATGTATGTATATGTATATCTCCGATCAAATATCAAATATGTATAAATAAGTAAATGAAATGCGTATAGGTATTTGTCAGTATATATATAAGATGGTCGTTTCCAAGAATAACCAAAGACATAACCTCAATTTCATGAAATTTCCTGTCACAGGGCATGGGCGGCTATGTTTTAAGGGGTAAAAATAATAATTATGAAACTAAAAGTACAAATTAGAATATTTTATTTTAGTAAATACAAAATTTAAGATTTACATATTCAAGAACATCAATTTTATATATTTACTACACTATTTATAATAGTATTTAATATTTACTATTAAAGAAAAAATTGCAAAATCATTGACGATCCCTCTCGCTATTGCCGATTCTACGCTTATGCATGGTTACTTACTTGTGTAAACCGCGCCCATCCCTTGAATTGCCAATATTTTTGCACGCTACACAGCTTCTAACCGTATTTAAAGTTTTTAACACGTCAAACACTATACAAAATCACTTCTAAACGATATATTTGTTACGTTGAAAATGTAAATGTAAACTAGGTTGACAATTATTTAAAGATTTCAAATTTAAAAAGTAGAGTAGGCAACCTAAAAATTGGTGGCATTTTTGATTGAACCAAATGCTTGAGCACTAATGTAAACAAAAAGCTATTGTTTTGGAAAAAAGACTGTGTTGCTATAATTTGTCTATATTTACCAGAGTTATTCCTAGATAAGTAACGGTGTCCCTCCATTCGATGTCGACCCCGTTCATGTTGACGTGTTCAACTGGCGTCTCTGCCAGAAAAGAGAATAACATTAGACTTGTCGAGATATATACTTATACCTTGTACCAGTCCTCAAGAAGGGGCCGCCGCCTATTATTGGAGGTACCTCTTTACTATTATAGTCCGGAGAGACCGTGCAATGAATGCCGTGTCTTCTGCGTACAGGGCGAGCAAGGTATTGTGCGTCCTAGGCAGGACTGACGTAAAAATGGGGCGACAAGACTATGCCTTGGGGAACTCCGGCCTCTAACGGACGAAACGCCGATAGGGCGTTTCTACCTTCTACCTTCGTCATAAGCTCTCTTAATGAAAGGTACCTACGTCTGAATGAGCTTCACCATCGCGGCAGGGTAGCCCGCGTTGATCATCTTGACCAGCAGGCCGTCATACCATACCCTGTTGAAAGTTTTGGCGAATCCAGGAAAATCGCGCCGGTGACCTGTTTTCGACCGAATCCTTCGATCACGTGTTATACCAACCTCACGTCTTATTGTTCAGTGGAGTGTTATCTCCTGAAAGCGAACTGCTCGTCGGGGATGACTCGTAGTTCGTCGGAGCACTCTTGAAGTCTGGCCAGGATTATCCTTTCCACCACTTTACTTATTGCCGGAAGTAAGCTGACGGGTCTGTAACTTTCGGGAAGGATTAGGTTCTTACCTGGTTTTGGGATGAGTATCACGTCGGCTTTTTTCCAATTGGCAGGGAAATAGAGGAAGCCTCAGAATTGCGTTAATAATATTTACCAGCACTGCTGCTCCTTGCGGGGCAGCTCCCGAAATGTCCCGTTCCCTGTCTGGCCGCTCCCCGGCGCCTTGCGGACCTTAAACCTTGACTTCCTCCGCGGTGGCGGGGCGGATCTGTCCATGGTCTGGCATTTGTGGGATCCTCATTTGACGAGTTGTTCTTCCTTCACTGCATCTCCAGTATTCTCCAGGTTGTCAGCGAATGCTTCAGCTTTTGCCTATCTCGTATACGCGAGCCCGTTTTCACCGTGGATCGGCGGGGAAGGGGGGATCGTTCGACGGTTAAAGATCTCTGGATATTCCACAGACTACGGTCCTCGGTGTTTAGCGTCTCTAGGTGTTGCTGCCATCTGACCTAACGATGCCCGTACAATGCGGCTTTGACCTTTGACTCTCCGGGTTAGTGATGGGTTGCTAAATAGCAGTCTGCTATTTTTTAACTGCTAAATGGTAGTAGCAGTAACAACTGCTATCAGCTTAAGAAAAATAGCTGCTAATTATTTAGCAGGTTGTAGTTGTATGTTATTCACTTTGCTGCTGCTAAATGCCCACGCGCTACGCCTGGTCGCCAACCGAAGACTGCGATTTCAGAGCAAGTAAGGTAAATTAGCAGTGTAGCAGTGTAGCGTGAAGCAGTTTACCTTCATGATACAATAAAGGAAGGTATGATATTGCGCATATCCCTCCCACATCCGTGTCGTCACCGAGAGCGCAAATTTGACATTTTACAGTGTTTACATATGTAAAGGTGTGAAAGTTTCGTGGTTTTTACTACATTTTGTCCTCTAAATTCATTTTTTTTGGCAGAGTATTTGTATTATTCTAGTGTATACTAATTATAATCATATGTGAGTATAGTTAAAGTTAATTTTATATTAACACGTACCTAAACTAAAAGTGAAATAAAAATGCGTTGTGCTGTGTGCTTGTATAATAGTGATAATCGCAACCAAGAGCCCAATAATTTAAATAATATTAGGTAATTATATTGCTATGATATTTAGACAATGTAAACATTGCACTATCTATTATGTTACAAGGTTTTTCACGTTTCCACGGGATGAAGTAATAAAGAAACTTTGGGTGGTAGCTTGCTGTCGAGCAGAAAAGTTTAATGTACATATTGCCAGAATATGTTCCAAACACTTCACCGATGATGATTATGAGATAAATTTAAAGCCTGTAATAAATTATATAACCTGTAATAGATATGGTTCTGTAATGTGGTCATTAAATAAAAAAAAATGAGAAACATTTAAAATTTTCGAATAATTAAAAAAAATAAATACATTTAATAATACAGTCAATTTAGAAGGTATCAATTTAAGGAACAATTTTCACTTTTAGTCGTAGGTGTAAGGCGAACGGCGAAATATATGTATTAAAGTTAACTTGTTGCCCACATCCTATGTTTATGAAGCGTTTATCCTATATTTAAGTACTAATCATTTTACACGCGAATCAGAATAACTAATTACTTATAATAAAAATTGCAATAATCACCGATAACAGTTATTATTATTGAAGTAGGTAAGAAATTAAAAGAGCCAATTTTAAACCACCAGGGATTACCAGGGCATTTTGTATATGATAGGTACCTACCATATGGAGTATATCTAATCTGTGCTTATGATTATTAAAGAACACATTTAAGGACACTGGTTAAATTTCCCAATATTTTCCTATTCGGGACACTGTTTTGTGCCAATTATATGAAAGTTTTGATAATGTTTCCATTGAAATCGTATATAACATTTGTATTTAGCGATCATTCTGCGCTCTCGGTGACGTAATGCGCATAGCGGACGCATTTACGTACTCAGGAATGTCATACCTTGTACTTATTATATCATGGTTTACCTTAGCAGTTAGCAGTCAGTACCAGTTAGGTCTGGCGGCCGCCCCACAGACCGGCCGGCCTCGGTAACGAGCATTTAATTTAACAATCGACATAGAAGCGGTAGACCACACGGCAGACGAAGTTAAATTTAGGGAAGGAATATGTATCTAATTCCTACAACAATATTTTTTAACAATATTTTTTGTTCGTTCTGCTCGCTTATTTCAGCGGCATAATTTAAGAGGCTATACGAAGATTTGTACCTATCACAGCTGAATAAATGGTTATACATACAAATTATTTATTATATTTATAAATTATAAAAGTTATTTATATAAATAACGTAAACAAAAATATTTTTAATAATAATAATTAATATTTAATAGCAGGAATTTACTATTACAACTGAACCTGTCAATAAACAGTAAACTGAGACCTTCCTACTGTCTTATGAAATTGGGAGGGGGTGTTTGTTTATATTGGTGTTTAATAAATATCTAAAAAAATACTTGGTATTATCACAGTATTTAGCATTATACCACAAGTATAAGATATATATCTTATACTTGTGATTATACTGTGGTATTATCACAGTATAATGCTTTTCTTTAGCATTATACTGTGGTATTATAGAAAAGTGTTTTTATTACCTTCAGCAAGACATTTTAGGGGTGATCGGAGTACCTACTGAATAATAAATAGAACCGTTGAGTGAGCAATATAATTTGCTCACTCAACGATAGAACGTAAAAATTATTTTTTACATGTCATTTGAGAGGAAGGACATGCTTATTTTTCATACACGAATTAATATTGTTGTTATAATTTATAATTCAAAAACCTTCTCTGACCTTGAAATGTAAAGAGAACACCGGAAAATTAAGACTTAGTAGTTTCAATTCTTAAGAAGTATTGCTCAACTTGCCCCTATAAACTTATGTGCACGTGGCACGCTGTTTTTGTTCTATTTTTTTGTCAATTAACCCGCTCCGTAATCGGAATACCAAATACCTACCTCCATTGATCGGGAAACGGTCCTTACAAAAAAGGAGTCATAAATCACATTTATTTTCATCCAAAACATGAAATATAAATATCAAATTATATTTATGGCTGCTATCAGCCACAGTGAATATGTTCATTTATTTGAGCTAAGGTAAAATGTCAACTGTTAGCTGCTAATAAACAGACAACTACGCAAACGTACTAAAAAATAAATAGCTGCTAATAAAATAGCAGCTATTTTTAACTGCTAAATAAGATTAGCAGTAGCAGGAGTGGCTGCTATTTAAAAATAGCGGGTTCGACACATCACTACTCCGGGTTAGCTAGTTTAACGTCTGGCTATAAAGGGGAGCCCTCGTCTGCTCATCGCATCTATTGGTACTGCGACTGCGTAGTTTCCTAATTAACTTCTGTGTTACCTGTGTTTCAGTTGTGCTTGCTTCCACGGGCGCGCGGATATCATTCTCAAGATTTTCGACGGCGGCGGTCAACTCTCATTCCAGCAAATTTGATGCAGGTTCTGTAATAACGACGATTATTCCACATAAGTAAAAAAAACCATAATTGTCCGCAGTGATGTGCCGGATAATTATCCGCTTATAATTAACCGGATAATTATCGATAATTATCCGTCGGCTAAATTTTCTTTCTCAATTAGCAGGCTAAATATTATAGTGCCAGTGGTAATAATGGCCTCATAGGGAGATATATTAGAACTTTTATTTATTTTTTTATTTTTAATTTGTATGATTATTTTTATTTTTGATGTGCTTAATTCGGAGACTTAATTAAATGATGAGAATTGCGATATTAAAAAATAAAATACAAAATATAATCGCTATTTCTAAATTTAATTTCTCCTTATCTAGGATTTACAATATGATGACCTAATAATACCTATTATGCTTACCTACCTAGTAAGTAGGTTTGTATGTAGGAATGTATATGAATAGATATTTTATTGGTAATTGCCAAAAAGCTATGTGTCAAAAATTAAAAAACTGTATATTAAGCTAATAGTCCAGTAACTTTATACATCACAGCATGCGTCAAATCCGGTAGTTCTGATTTTTTGCAGACTTGTTTATGATGTTGGCCTAATGAATAATCCAAGTTTGTGACCTCGAGCACCGAACGCAACTTTGTCAAAAATCGAAAAAACCGCGAAAAAATCGGTTTTTTTCAAATTTTGGCGATTATAACCCTAAAGGACTAGTTTTTGAAAAAACTTTCTTAAGACGTTTTTAAAGTAGACTAAATTTGCTACAATATGATACTAGAACTGTCTCTGTAGACCCAATAGTTTCCGAGATTAAGACTTTCAAAGCTTATCATTTATTTCGAACTTCGCAATTTTTTGCAATTCTGTCGTTCTGAATAAATTTTGACCCTGATTATACTATCGAAGCCCTGTACTTTTATGATGGGATGTTAAAAAAGAAAATGAGAAGTGTGAACGATGATGTTTAAGCTAAGCTACGGATAATGAAGTAAAAAAGATAAGTACAACAAAAGTTAATAAGTTTATTTGTTAGGAAATTGAGTAATATTCAAAATCATGAGACTTATGACTTATAAAATATTACTTCATTATGCGTAGCTTAGCTTAAACATCATCGTTCACACTTCTCATTTTCTTTTTTAACATTCCATCATAAAAGTACAGGGCTTCGATAGTATAATCAAGGTCAAAATTCATTTAGAACGACAGAATTGCAAAAAATTGCGAAGTTCGAAATAAATGATAAGCTCTGAAAGGCTTAATCTCGGAAAATATTGGGTCTACAGAGACAGTTCTAGTATCATATTGTAGCAAATTTAGTCTACTTTAAAAACGTCCTAAGAAAGTTTTTTCAAAAACTAGTCCTTTAGGGTTATAATCGCCAAAATTAAAAAAAAAAACGATTTTTTCGCGGTTTTTTCGATTTTTGAGAAAGTTGCGTTCGGCGCTCGAGGTCACAAACTTGGATTATTCATTAGGCCAACATCATAAACAAGTCTGCAAAAAATCAGAACTACCGGATTTGACGCATACTACCCCATACATTCAGGCGACAAAGTTACTGGATTATAACGGCTAATTATAATATTTTTCAGGTTTTTATAGTTTACTAAAATGTATTTTTCCTTTCAGGGGATCAAGCGATGAGTAAAGAAAATACTCGATAAACTTTTAACTAACAGTTTTTTATTTTTGCACTTCTGAACGTATGTCACAGAATGTATGATGTCTATTTGTGTCTATCTGAAATACTTTTCAATTATACCATGCGTTTTTACAGAATTTCTCCATTGTGATCAAAATAATAAAAAAATATACAAAATATTTATTTTATAGATATTTTGGAAAATATTTCTGGGGACATAGAAAGTCCCAGAATACCAGTTACGTTCCAAAAAAACTAGTATACCAGTTAAGACAATAGCCCTGTTCCTGCAGGAATCACAAACTATAGTCAGATCCAATCAAATCATTCCAAACCAGTCAGCAAATTGTTTTCAACCAATCACAATCCTTCTGACCAGTTGCTGATTGCTGCAGGAACAGACCTACTGTTTATTTTTAAACTGTACGCTTGACAATTGGTAACGGCGCATATGTGTAAAACTAAACTATATTTGGTTGTAGCAAGTAGTATCGTCGTCGTCTTCACTGCGGTATCGATTTATTCCTCCAATAGTAACAATTTAAAGTTTTCTTTTACATATACTCTCTTCTCTATTATACATATACTCTATTATATACTATAAAATTCTAAATAAAAAATGCAACCTTAAAAAGTTATTTTTATTAAGAAGTTAGGGACCAGACTGTGATTCCTGCTCCATAACTTCATAAGATAACGGTAAACAAAACGCTGCCCAACAACAATACAATATGCAATTCAAGGCGAGCGACCCAAAATTCTACCTGTATGTAAAAAAATAATTTAATTTTGTGCTCTTATATAGAAAATTCCTAATCATAAAAAGTATTTCAATAAATTCGGCATTATTTAAAATGAAACATCTTAACATGATAATTATTATATTTCAGGTTCTGTACGGTAAATCACTATGGAGGCTAACCGTAAAAAATATAACGCAATGGAAACATATTTACACGTAGTAAATAGAACTTATATTTCTTTTTCTAAAAAAGAGACATTGACGAACAACAAAATACTAGTAAATGTAAGTTTTTAAGGCATAATAAAGTCAGTGTAAGTTTTAAGATGATGATATATACCTATAATACTCATAGGATAAGATCCAAAGTATAATAAACTGTTACCATAACATTGTATTTATCATACTTAATACTGAATGATTCACAATCATATCGTATCATATCGATCATACCAGTGACTATATATAGAAATCTAGTCACTGATCATACTTTAAGTAATAATTCTGAACGACGGCATATAAAGAAAAAATATCAAAAAATCATTATCGTCATCTTTATCATAGTTTAAGTAAATATTAAAGTATGAATTTATTTGTAGATATCAATCCCTAATGATTTGATATCGGCTTTTCGACAAAGTGTATAGACCATAGGCGGTTCTAAGTGGGGGCTTGGGGGGGGCTAAGCTCCCCCAAATCTTGAATTAGCACCCCCAAATTTACCAAGCCCGTCCCTGAATAAAAAAATTATAACTACATTAATTTCAATAATTTCACTAATTTATTATAGTTCTATTTAATTATATCATAAAAAGTTTTCATTTCTTCGTTTCCAAACCGCTACTAATACAACTTAGAACGATTATTATTTTAATTTAGCACCCAATATGATTTACGCATAATTTGCAATTTTGCAAGCTGTTTATAATTTTTGATATCTAAATATGAATTACCTATTTAAATATGGTTTTAAACAATTTTTGTCGAAATTTCCGTCAATCGTATTAAAAAGGAGGATATTAATTTGTTCAGCAAAAGTTATTTTTTCAGGCAAATATTTTTCTCTGCGAATTTCTAATTTATAATTTTAAGGGGTTTGACCTTGAAATATGCAAAATTTTCGCCTGCGGCACATTTTTTTATTTTCTGCGCCTTCCTCCATATCCAAATCTCACCAACCGCCACTGCTTTTCAGTACACTGTATGTATATAGGGGGAGCATCTGCTATATATGAGTTTTTATATGCTATATCTGCCTAGGGCTTAACCCCCCAAAACAAAAGGTCTAGAACCGCCTATGGTATAGACTGATTAGACTGCATAGTGTATAGTGTTTGACAAAGTTATTCTTCTTCTTCTTTAGGGTATGGCCTCACGCTTTTGCGTATTTAGCCAGATACACACTTTTTCCTGCTCAAAATGCATGGGAGATGTACCTTACCTTTCATGTCTGGAATGGTTCTTCCATATCTCCCAAGTTGTGATTATTTTCTTCTTGAATTGTTTTCTCTTCTTTTTAGTTGAGTTAATTTCTGCTTTCTTCTTCAATCTGTTCAAATGCGGGTAATCGGGGAGTTAGTGTAGACAGAAACTTTTCTTACTCCGGGGCAACGGCGGAGCATACACAACCGAAATGTGCCTCGGTTTTAGAGCACCAGGTCAGGAAAAATGAGGAGATATTGAGGAAAGTTATGTACAATAACTTCGATACTTATCTAACTATCTTTATGTTGTTTAATTATGAGCATTTTTTGAATATTTAGCACCATATGTTGGTATATCATATTCTTATTTGGTTATATTTATATAAATTTATAATTAGTGTTGATTCTTCCAATGTAAGTTTTTTTAATATGATATTAATGTTAATTGGAGTTTGAAGTTTGCATAAATGAGCTAGAGAGAAATATATATCAAGGTTATGTAGGTATTTTAGTGATTGGGCATTCAAGTAAACCAAAAACTGATTGAGGTGAGTTCGTGAAGATGAATATAATTAAATAAGAGAATACACCTTTCTTCACATATCTATCTATTAGTAATGCTAAATGTATAAACTTCGAGGTTAGCCCGAGTTGCAATATTGGGAGAAGTCATTATGAGATCTACTGCACTAGCGTTGCTTCCCGGAGGTGTCAGTCGAGTCGGAGGACCCCCACGTAGAGTATTTATCACCACTAGATTTAAATCCTCCAAATTAGCCTCTATTATTTCACCGTTATAGTTAGTTAATCATTCCACTACCTCATAATGGATTTTGCCATTAAGGTCACCGAGTATAATAACATTTTTGTCATATAAGTTTACAAGGTTTCTCCATATATTTGAATGCAATTCGATATTTGAAGGGCAATAGATATTTACGATATGGACATTGCTTTTTTACACTTTTTATGCACAATTCGCGCACTAGGTATAACTTACTATCTTACTATAACTCGCGGACTCTTAACTTCTCTCACTTTAATTTCAGTAGTTTATTAACAAGCTACGGAAAATTATTGAGTATATCTTTGAGTGCCTGGTAAAGTTGTAACCTACTTACAAAATAACATACATTATTTGAATTTTTAGGTTCTTGACCGTCTTATAAAGAAAATGAAACGAAAGGATGAACTTTTTAATACACTTTATACGGAAAATTTTTATGGAGGCAGTTTTTACGATGGCTTAAAAATTGGATCTCCTGATGAGTATGACATAGACCTACTATTAAAATTTCCTCCAGATTATGAAATTGAAATTTGCAACAGTAATACACCTGGTTTTGTCCATATAGAGGTGAACGAAGAAAAGTAGGTATACGGGCTCGAAAGTATGAGTTCGGTCGATTCTGGTATGAGAGGAACAGAATAAGTAATAGACATGGGTGAGAACAGACAAAGATGGTTACATGTTTCACTAATGTAATAATTTCTGCATTAAGCTCATAAAATAAGATCTTAAGTGTGGCATCTCTATGGATATGGGTATGTCTCTCTATGTAACTGCCTTACACAACAGTTTATCTCTTTTTTCTTATTGTACCAGACCACGGAACTCATGTACTTTCGTACTTTCTATGAACATCGGTAGGTAGGTAGTGATTAAATTATGTCTCTTTTAATTTAATCACTTGATCTTTCATATTTATTACTAATATACACACAATCTACTCAATGTTGTGGCGTGGTGTTTATTACATTTTCTGTGTCAGTACCTATAGATAGATGTAAAGCAGACATTAATAATTAAGGCTACAAGTTGTTTTTAAATTAAAATGCCTTAAAAAATTTCCGCATTTCTTTATTTATTAACAAGTTAAAAAACCTGTGTGGTGCTGGTGGTAACTGCATGTGGATTCCTTTTTTTTTACTCTATTAAAGCTCAGACATTGTAAGAGATAAACTTTTAAAAATAATTCTGCTCTCTACTATTTTTTTTCAGATATAGGAATAAATATAAGAAAGTAATGGTCTTAGAAAAATAAAAACAATTCTGTATTTTCAATCGTTGAAGAAATTTACAATATCGATCAGTAATGGCGCACACCCGTGCCCACATCCCGTACCCCATATAAATTTCTACGTCTGTTGCCTCAACTCATACATAATTTTTCTGCCTCATTTTTTCTGTCATTCTTAAGGCCCGTGCGTGGCACCCTGGCGCCACGTTGCAGGGGGCGGCAAAAGACACGCAGTTGGTTAGTAGCAGACGTCAGTCAAGATATATCTCTTCCCCTTTTTTTACATTTTATTTTTGTCCGTTAGCAAGCTCAGATCCCCTTAGAAAATAAGTACTTTCTAAGATCTCAGTTGCCTTGTTATAATTTACAGTTTTAACTAAGTTAAAAGTTTTCTTCGCGGTCTATTAGTCGCCGGTCATCACATTTGTCGCGAGTAGCAACGAAACGCCGTTTTTTCTACTTGATTAAAGAGCGCGGCCCGCCCGCGACTGAGGAAGGCTAAGGTTACAGTGCAAGCGATTTCGCGCGAATTCGAGCGAACTAACGAACAGATGTAGGTGGTTATAGTATAAGCGAATATATGTATATATATATATATATATATATATATATATATATATATATATATATATATATATATATATATATATATAGTATAAGCGAAATATATAGTATAAGAAACCATCCTATTTTCGCGCGAAATCGCTTGCACTGTAACCTTAGCCTGGAGGCGGAGAGTCACTCAGCTGATTAGTCTGAGTCAAAATAATTTCAAAAAACCTAGATATCATGTCTAGGTTGAACTATTTAAGTTTCTGTTCTTAGCTCTTTTTTGTTTTTTAAATATTGTTGGTTTTTTGTTAATTGTTGTCGTTGTTTTTAATATTGTTTGGTTTTTGTTAATTTTTGAACAAAATACATTTATTTTTATTATTATTAATGTTTATTTATATTTCCATATTTATTTTATCGAATTATCGCTCCAGTATTTGGTGATTAACCTAGAATGCTGCTAGGGCGGCGGCAAAAGTTGCGAATCCCGGCGGCAGTTACCGTTGGCGCCGTCCTGTAAAATGTAATAAATTTACTAGAAACTTACCATACGAAAACTATAATTTGGAATCCTGAAGGTCCCGATCATTTTAACAAAATAAAGAAATAAATCTTTCTACTTTCATATAATTTCGAGACGGCGGCGATTTTTTTTATTTTTCAAAATCAGGTGGTAAATGAAGATATCTGCTATCTGCTATCTAATAGCTGCTGCTAGCTGTAATTGCAGAGCTGCATTCATTGCTGAAGTGAGATTCAAACTGAGGATGAAAGTCGCGGCGCTGTGTCGTAACCTCGTTCGGTTACGTTACGGGTTGAATGACACGGCCAAAACACAAAATGCTTCCGGAGCGAGCCGTGTCATCTTACAAAGAGCTGAACATGTACGGTGTTATATGTTACGGGTCATTTGTTACAAATGAATACGGGCCTTTATAGTTACAAAAAAAAACATTTCAGATAAATGTTGAATACCCCTTTAAAAACTGTTGATTTTTCCAAGTGATCCTTTAGAATAATGTTCAATTCGGCACTAAAATGAACTACGAAAAAACGCGGATTAGAGGAGATCGGGGACTCATCATGTAACTCTCAATGTAAGTTCGGAAGGTCCATAAAAAGACAGCGCAAATAATTATAATGTTTCACATAATATGTATCTACAGAACAGTCCATTTTGGGTATGAATCCACGGTAACTCAAAACGTATAAAAGTTACGGACAAATTAATTGTACAGTCTCGATCTACATTTTCAAGGCCAGGTTGATAGTGCTATCAGTTCAATTCTATTGTCACATGTTTTCGAATTACAGGGTGATTTTAAAATTTTGATTATTTCAACAAAGGCGTCATCATAAGGCGTACTTTTATCGCACGCGTCCAAGTTTAGAAAATGAGCCGCAAAGCGGTGAGTTTTAAGCGGGATTTATAAACTTGCAACTGGATTTGGATTCGGAGTTGGATTTGGCGCTGAAACATAAATACACGCAGTTACATTGATGTATTTATATTCGCCGTCGGGAGAAAATTTGACGCTGGCCGATGGCCGCTTGCCGTCGAACATGAACCAATTTCAATTTTATCTTTTTGCCGTTGGCGTTCGTAGCAAATCCGTAGCATCGCGTCGTCGTCCAATACAAATCCATCGCTGACAGCACGTGATCAAGCGCGTTGGAAAGAAATGTCAAATTGATATTTTTAGTCACCGATTATATCTACTACGTGCTTTAGTTGCGTTTTTAAGATGAATTTATAAACAAAAACTTCGATTTGCAAGTCTACTTCTATTTAGTGTACGTACGTACGTACATCGTGAATTTAAAGAATTGCTCTTCATTCCAAGTACTGGTTTTTTTGTAGTATTGGAACCCACCAGAGTGTTTGCGAGCCCTGTTAATAGGCCTCACTTTAAACCGCCTATTTCTTCTTTTTCGTTTTTACAAACTAATCACATAACTGCACAAAGTTAACCCTAATATACCTAAGATTCCGTAAGTAATAACAGCTGGTTTATCTATTTTAAATTTTTTAAAAAGCGAAATAACCCCACAAACTCAAATGTAAACAAACAGAAATGTACAACGCCAACTTCAAGAATATAAATTGGGTGTGAAACTTGCTACGAAGATCAGCGCCCACGTTCGGCGCCAGCACCAAAGCCAAATCCAATGTCAAGTTTATAAATCCACCTTTAAACTCGCCGCTTTGCGGTTCATTTTCTAAACTTGGACGCGTGCGATAAAAAACTCGCCGCTTTGCGGCTTATTTTCTAAACTTAGACGCGTGCGATAAAAGTACGCCTTATGATACTCGTATAATATACATACTACTTTTAATTCCTAAATAACTCAAAAACAAATAAATGAGTTTCGTTAAATTAACCAACAACACACATTTTGCAATTCGGCAATTTATAACGAGATAACGACGTCCTTTTATTATGACTGATGAGTGATGAGACATCAAAATACCAATTTTGAATTAGATCTTGGCACTTTTAGAAATATATGTGTATAGTTTATTGAAGCCGAATATAGCTATATAGCCGAATTGAACATTCTCTATCTCTAGGTACCTACAATGATTATTTTATTAATATTCCTGATATTATAATATAAATATTTTCTAAGTAATAGGTAATTATATGCTTTTTTAGTGGATTTAAAAAATTCTGTGTAAAAATCAAGAACAAAATATACCTAGATACGAAAAAAGTTTTATCTTGGATGGAAGGAGTAGTTCAGAAGGCATTAAATAATTTCAGCGAGGAAACTGCAAAGTTATTATATTCTTTGGGGAAGAAATACGATCTACAGATTCATGTAAGATTAATACCTATTTTTTATATAATTCATTAAACACGCTCGCAGTTTATTATCTGTATACAGGGTGATTAACTAGATGTTGACCCTCCTGTAACAGGAGGGTCAAAAAAGTTAACAGTTAACTTTTTTGTTTACAAAATTATAAAAAAACATGAAATATAAAAGTTGCACGATTTTCTTATGAAGTTTTTCATAGTAGAAAAACAAATGAAGTCCAAACAAATTGGCCGCGGATGTTAACTGAGTTAATTTAAATGGAACACCCTGTACATTTTGCATATTTGGATAGAACGCAGGCAGTAGGTAATATAGATATTGATTGGTCTATCTTTAATAATAACAAAGCTATGACCAAAAAAGTGCACCATAAGAGCGATGTGCTAGAAAAGGAATATCGATTCGTTGTTAGGCACAGTCTTTCTCCAACACTTCGCTTCTATGGCGCACTTTTTTGGTCGTATCTCTGTTATTACTAAAGATAGACCCCATCGATATCTTTATTCGTCCTATTCAAATAAGTAAAAATATACAGGGTGTTCCGTTTATATTAATAAAGTTAACATCCGCAGCCATTTTGTTTGGACTTCATTGGTTTTTCTACTATAATTTTCGAAAACCTGATAAAAAATCGTGCAACTTTTATATTTCACATTTTCTTAAAATTTTGTAAACAAAAAAGTTAACAGGGGGCCAAAATACAGTAAATCACCCTGTACGTACTGGCAGTGGGTGACTGAAATGTTTCTTGTTAACAACAAATCCTTCATTTCTCTATTTTCTTTCATGATTAATAATTATTGTTGGAAAAGAAGGAACATTCATTTCATAAAAAGTTTGTAAAAAGTTTGGTTTGTACCTATATAACACATATTATGTTAGCTACTATTTGAATTATATATTTGTTTTATTATAATTATTCTAATTAACAGCCTCCTTCCTTCCTCTTACATGGAGCCGATTTTCCGTCGTTGAGTTTCTGCAGTCTCATCACATCATCTAAAATCAAAGTTCAGGTAGCGCTTTCCTTACTTTCAATTTATTGGTTTCGGGCTCACTGAGCTAACCAATAGATGACAAGAAGCGTAAGAATCGCAATGTCAAATATAACTTGTACATTCGCCTTAATAATAGAAATTGGAGATTTAAGTTTAGTCCGGTTTCCGGTATCTCTGTTGTTGTTGTTGTTGCTTGATACTTGTTGAGTTATTGCTTGCTTGGTAATTCTCTGTGGATATGTCGTAAATGTATGGATTTGTTAACTTGTCACAAAAATAATTATGAAATTTGGACGCTGCCACTGGTTATAATTTGAACATATCTTTTATCTTTCTTGTACCTGTCATCCTGTTTTTAGTTTCACACTGCGCAACTCCGGGCCGGAAGTTCCGGTCCCCTATGGGATACAGAACAAAATATAAAAATCTACGTTCCTTTATTTCTGTAGTTGCAGACCGTATGTGTGAGCTCAGGTGAGGTAGAAATATATGGATTTTCACACATGAAATGCCGTGAGCTCACGACCATGAATTGTCCGTGAGCTCACGTGACATAATACCAGTCTGCTTCCAGTGCTTCCTATTCTACGCCTTTAAAACAATAATAAAGTACAACCGTTACTCACATAACGTGACGTAACATGATACCTTGATGTCTTTAAGGCGAAAACACATTCACATTAATATCACTTCACGTTAAGTCACGTGATCAGACAAGTTTTTGCATTTATATACATTAATGAGATAATGAGACATACACTATTATCACCTGGTGGATTCACGTGAAATAAAGGCCTGTTCGTATGCAGCAATTAGCAACTAGTCAGAAGGATTATGATTGGTTGAAAACAATTTGCTGAATGGTTTGGAATGATTTGATTGGATCTGACTAGTGGTGATTCCTGCAGGAACAGAGCTAAAATAATAGGTATTACAAATCATTAAGCGCTCAGATTTTCTGTTTGAACATCTATTTCGTGAGGCGTGAACGAGTGAGTTTAGAGAAATGGAGGAAATTTTAATTGAAAAAGTGCCAGACACGAGGAATTGTATAATAACGGTCGGTACTAAATAAATTACCGTGACCAAAACATGCGACAACAGGCTTGGCAAGAAATTGCTCACACAAGCATTTTCTACATCTTCTTGAATCTTTGAAGATGAACTACTAATTCTTTTGCACATTTTTTGGTTAATAGGTATTACCAAATCATTTTTATGAAGACGAATTTCGAACATACAGCTAGTTTTATAAAATGAATCGAATGAGTTAACTTGATGTGATAATAATAATGTGTTTGCGCCTTTAAAGTCCCGTCGTTGTTTCTACAAAAATCGTTAATTTAACAAGACCCACAATCAGCTACAATAATATGCAGTAGATTTCTTCACACTACTTTTGAAGAAAAAAGCACATTCTTGTTAATTATTCTTCCATATGGAAGTGGCCATGTAATATAAAATTTTGTTCGAAACTATCTAGGCGTAACTATTTAGCTATTTTGATAATTTTTTTTAGGTAAGTAACTTTATTTTCGGCCAGCAACTGCCACAGTATTGTTATAGTTTATACTTACATTAAAATTGGAAACCTGCACGTTCTCTATAATTTATATTTATTAAATATATTTCCAGATCACGTTTACTAAAGGAGGCCCAGCGTTCACTTTGCATATATATGGAGAATCTAGTACTGCAAAAGTAATGGATGTAGATTTAGTACCATGTTTTTCATTTAACGGGGACAAGTGGCCAGGAAATAGATTTAAACCGAATCCATACAGCGACAATCCTGATTTGGTTCGTACTTCTTTAATAACATGTTCTCATATATTCTTGACTGTATAAGATAAAATTGACAAAATTACGGATTAGGTATAAGTACCTACTTCCTTTATACATTGTAAATATACGTTGTGGTTCTACTTTACCATAATCATGATGCGTGATATATTGTAGTTCGCATTATATTTCATACTGGATTTCCAATTTTTCACCATTATACTCTTATATGATTCCCCTAAAAAATGTCTATTTTTCTTTACGGCAAACGACCGGAATAAAAAATGACTTTAAAAAACTTGATTTTTTAATGTTGAAAAATGTTTTTGTAAGATGTAAGTATGTCTTTCTCATATTGAAAATTTCTCATATAGAAAACGCTAAGGTAATTTCCTGTAATAAATAATTCATACAACTGAATATTTTTTGTACATACAATTCAGTGATTTTGGATTTGTTACGTTTGAAGAAAATGTCCAACAGGCATCTAGTTAGGACAGGATACGGACCGTGGGGCTGAACGAGTTGCTCCAATAAGCAAAATATCTAGATAGTTACTTGAAAAATAAGTGACTTGATTTGATAATATCGAAATATCAAGGCCGAGAATATCCAACTTTTCGTCAAATGGCCGTCTAGAACACGTGTTTTTTTATAGACAACTTCAGTTTGACGATTAATTGCGAGGTTAATTTTTATAACATTGTTTTTGTACGTGTGCTACGAGGTGGGAGCTACTGGACTTTCTAGTAGTAAGAAAATATCCAATTTAGTTATTTTTATATTTTTTAAAATTCGGCCCACTTTTGCCTGACGCGTCTGTGGAATCACGTCGCCTGCTCCTATAATATCTAGTCTGTCGATTTGTCATTTGGCCCAATCATAGGTATAATACTACATATATGGGCCCAATTTTGGTACCAGGGGTCTGCAATTTATTCGGTAGCTAGCGCCACCACATTGTGCCACTGAGAACTACAAAGTGTCAGTGTGGCACTCCTATCAAATAAAGACGAAAAGTCTTAAGCCGGGTACCTACACAGAACTAAAACTGTCGCCCACGACGGCTCCCCACCACCTTGTCTTCATGTGTCGTGTTTTTTAAAACTAAAAACTAGCACAGCAAAACGCCATGAGATTGACTCTTTTATGATTGACCAACATAAACTCACAAAAAATAAAGTCTGTCGCATGTAGTTAAGAATTTTGAACTTCAAGGCAGCAGTAGCCAGCGACAGAAAATAGGGAAGAAGAATCAGGGGAATACAACTCATGATTGGTTGGATTTACTGTCGAAAGCGACAGTCTTAGTTCTCTGTACCCGGCTTTATGGAGGTTTTGTGATATTTTGAAGAGCGGAAATGAGGAATTCGGTTCGGTACGGATTCTATGCAGTACACGTTTGATGACGGAAGTCGGCATTTTTCTTGGAACTTCGGACGACACACCATGAAGTGACATGATATTTATGAGAGCTCAATAGTATATCGGGTTACACTCTTTAACTTTTAATTCAAGAAAAGAAAAACAGACATTGAATATACCTACGTGCCACCCAAAAACTTTCAATTTGAAAACATTATTATCAAACAACAAAAATCCTTCTTGATGAACATTGTAAATTTTATGTCAATAACAATTCCTATATCTATGAAAAAGGATTTATGGCTAGTTCAACATATTTTCTCCCAAACATTTATTTTAAAGGAATGCAATTCACAAATCCTTCTCTTATACCAATAAAAGGTTTACAAAACATGCAAGATCAATTCAAAATCCATATTCATATCAACTATCTATGGATATTAATAACATTAGTCTTATTAACTATTTTTTTTTAAATATCTATGGATTAAAAGACCAAAAGTTGCACAAACCAACCTAGCTGTACAGTTCCGGAAAGAATCAACAAACCAAGATTCTAACGCTACAATAAAAAAATCCCCAGAGGAAAATCATGAAAAGAAGAAATCAATTCCAGTTGCTACCCAACTTCCATTTTAAGAAGGGAGGAGTTATACATAGGTCCCTCAATCCGGAAATTACTTATTTTTACCATTGTTAATCATTTTAAGCATAATAATTCCATTGTTATGGTCATTTACCTGACTATCTTTTTAAACAAAAGATAAGTTTATGCATAAATATCCGCTAAATTGTTAATTAATGGCAATCTAATACGAACGTTTGTAAGAGTTAGTAGTACTATTGTACTACAATAAAGTTGGTTCTTCACAAATTGTTGCGTTTAAAGAACCTAACCCTCAACTTAACTCGTTTGAAGCAGAAAATTAGGACATTTTTCATAAATCATTGAAAATAATAAAACCTAATAAACAAACTCGTTTCTATATCAACATTCCCTCAGGATTCTTGATTCACATTTTCGAAATTCACAATTTTCAATAAAAAATCATATGTGAAACTCGTAGGAAAGGTGTATTTTCCGCATATGGCGTATTTTTTATCTCGGCTGGCGCCTCGATAAAAAAACCCACTCCTAATGCGGAAGAAAATTACTTTTCCTAGCTTATGGCACAAATAGTTATTATGTGTAATGTTTTAGTCTGACTTTTTTGTTGTGCCAAAACATGCAAAAGGAGTTCTAAATTATGAGAGCAGGTACTGGCGATTATCTTTTCAGAAACAAGAAAGGAGGCTAATTCACAACAAGGGACGCTTAAAGCCAGCATTAAAACTATTGAAGGTACGTTATTTTCCTACTATCAGGCACCTATAGATATATTTTTACCACTTCCCATTGGCTTATTTATATTTATGCATAAAGCGGCGTTTACATTGGTATAGTAAATGGGTTAGTTACTTGTACCAGTAACTTGCAAGACAGCCACTTATCCAATGTTAACTTCGTAGGCAAGTACTTGCACCAGCACTTGTACCAGCAGACTGGCCAGGATAGTAAATAGCTTCCTATGCTATTTACTTACCCACTAACCTTCCCCCACTTTACTAAAATTTTACTGTCCGGGCTACTAGTCTCTGAACTCGCCTAATGTAAACAGTTTTGTGCCAGTAAATAGTAAGCACGTGTTGATTAAAAATTTGCATATTAGATATTTATTTTTTCTATTCGAAATGAGGTGGTCCGAAGGGGATACAGTTAAATTTGTAGAGTTCTATAGGGAACATGAGTGCGTTTGGAATGTAATACGCCCACAGAAAGCCATCTCTTCTTCACTTGCAAAACTGCTACTAATAAATACTAGCACAGAAAAAACAGTTTTGTGTGTAAACGCCTACTTACTTTGGACTTGGGCTCAGTCAACTGGGAAGCTACTTACTAGTACCAGTTACTGGTATAAGTAACTATACCAATGTTAACGCCGCTTTAGGAGTGTATTTGTCGAAAGTTTGATTGATTTTATAAAACAACAAAACTGGAAGGTCAGAATATGTGTCTCTGGATAGTGACAACGGAAACTAGGGAAAGCAGTACAAAGGAAACTAGGAAACTAGCTTCTTCCAAGGTTTTAATTTGACCTTAGCTGCTTTAGGGTACAGCTACGCCAGTCTCTGGAATGGTGTTTGAATTTGTAGCAAGAGACAGGCTAAAATATTGAGCAAAGATTCCGCTAAATTCAAGCAAGACCTATTAGGCCAAAATAGAAAATGATTTTCGAATAAACTAAACTTTCAGTTATTTTTATCTTTTCCAGTTTATTTGATTATTTAAAAAATTAACCACACATCTGCATTGCCATCTTGATTCCGATAATAAATACGACCAATAATTTTAGGTGGCTTTCTCAAAACGGATTTTTTCTATATTCGGTCAAAACCTAAAAATATACCTAGCCTATGCTTATTAAATCTATTTTCTTTCCAAATGTTTTGTTGCTGCTCTGAAAACAGATATCTCATAATTAGATCTTGATTGTTCTCAGACTTGTAACACTTGAACTGATTTGAAATTCATTATAGGAAATTGATTTCTTATTTATAAATTTTACTAGGTACCACCTATATATCTTTATAACCTGTAAAACAAATGTATTAATAATTATAATGAATCAATTATTCAAATTATGATATTTTAACTTTCTATGTCAATATCAGTATCAAATTATTTAAATAATTGTACATGACAAAACTATATTAAAAATCGTATACTTAAACTTATAACTAAACAAAAACTAAGAAATATATTGAAAGGTAAATTGATAAACCTGTTTACTTAGATTTATATTTAATAGAAGTCAAATTTAGGACATCTATAGAAGATATTAATTATGAGTTAGGTATCAATTAATTATGTCCAAAAGACTATGCCTTAAGAGTAAAATATATGGTATATAATGTATAGAGTACAAAACTAATATATTTTCAGAAAATGAGAGATACTATGAAGGCAAAGCAGATATCTAGTTATGTTTTAAAGACTGTGGTTTTATGGGAAATTGAAAAACAAAATGATGATTTTTGGATAAAGAATTCATTAAGCTACGTATTTATGCACGTAAGTAGTATTTAAATGACAAAATAAAAATATATCTACAAGCAGATTGAAATTAACAAGACACCACATTGCAAACTTTTTTATTATTAGACTATTGGTGAGTTAAATTTGTAAGATAGTATTTTTTAAAGTGATTTAATGGTATAGAGGAAAAAAATATAAACATATCCGTGTGAAGCAATATTTGAAAAATGGGATGATTTGTTCTTTTTCTGCTCAAAACATGTCAATATAAAAATATAAAACTATGTTGCTATCCTTGTTTTAAGTAACAATTTAGCAACGGTATCCTTCTTATTGCTCCCTGTTTTAGATAGGTACTAAAGAAGTTCCAAGAATATTTAAGTGTTAAAAAATTAATGTATTTCTGGAACAATAAATACAATCTCTTGGAAGCAGTTGAAGATTCTTTAGATAATATAAGTAACAGAATAGAAAAAGTTATCAAGGATGTTGATAAAAATATAAAAGAAGATCCAGGTTTAATAATGAAATATTTATGTAAGTATAAATTATAGCTACGTATATTCATGCTTCCAGGAAAAAGTAAGTGGACTCCCTATTATAATTTTAGTGACGACTATGAAAATTGATGGCCGATACCCAGTTATGCCCAGTTTATGTTATTCCTAGTAAACACAAAAACATCACAGTTAAATTCTTAGGAGTTTATTTTGTGAAAATCAATCTGCCTCTAATCAGCGAAATGTCTGCCATGTTTACCATCCCAGTGATCTTTTTTTTAAGACCGCATTGTGAACATCGCTTTTTGTAAGCTCTTGTAAATAAAAAGCAGGAATATGACTAGTTTAACTTTATAAAACATTACTATACAACTTTGCAGCATTATCTGTTGTGATGTTATATCAGACGTTAAAATGTGAGTGGCCTTTTTCTTATGAATTTACATAATACATCATCACATTGATACATTTTTAAACATCGCGAGTAAATGTCGATAAGCCTTGTTCTGGTATATTCCACAAATGTAACGAGTCTTTGTAATGGAATACACTGAACATTATTCCTCGAAGTTTCAGTGGTATGAGGAATACCACGATTTTTTGAGAGGAAGTAAAAAAAATTGTTGTAAAGAAAATAGATAAGATGGCAATGTGTAGATCATATAATGTCTACCTTCTCAACTGTCAAAAAATTTCCACTTAATTATCACCTCGCCTCGAAAAAAATTCCGGAAATGTTTCTGGTGTGGCATGGTAGAGTCAAAATAAAGGCATCTTATTGGTTTTAAAGTAGAGGCGTGAAATTTTCACTTGTAATCTCCCTAGTGCTATTGAATTATTTCTAGAAATTTAACATTTTCATCACGAATGACAGAAAAATTTCCAATGTAATTTTGTGGGAAGTTGAGAAGTAGGAGGATGAATATTTCCGGAATTTTTTTCGGTATCATGATAATGATTCGAAATGAAAGTGTGCGATTGGTTAGAAAAAGTGGGTGCGAAATTTTCACTTGTAATCTCTCTAGTGATTGATTTATTTCTGGAAATTTATCTGAGGGCACGAATATTTTGAAAATTATCCCAAGTCGCAGATGAGGGATAATTTTCTTAAAATATTCGTGACCGAGAAAAAATTTCCTGTATTAATTAAATCACAAGAGGGATTCGTTAAGAAAATTTCGAACCTATTAAAGTTTTAGAAATGTTTAACATTTTCATCACGAATGACAGAAAAATTTCCAGTGTAATTTTGTGGGAAATTTAGAAGTAGGAGGATGAATATTTCCGGAAATTTGTTTCTTTGTCATGGTAATGATTCGAAATGAAAGTGTGCGATTGGTTAGAAAAAGTGGGTGCGAAATTTTCACTTGTAATCTCTCTAGTGATTGATTTATTTCTGGAAATTTATCTGAGGGCACGAATATTTTGAAAATTATCCCAAGTCGCAGATGAGGGATAATTTTCTTAAAATATTCGTGACCGAGAAAAAATTTCCTGTATTAATTAAATCACAAGAGGGATTCGGTAAGAAAATTTCGAACCTATTAAAGTTTTAGAAATGTTTAACATTTTCATCACGAATGACAGAAAAATTTCCAGTGTAATTTTGTGGGAAATTTAGAAGTAGGAGGATGAATATTTCCGGAAATTTGTTTCTTTGTCATGGTAATGATTCGAAATGAAAGTGTGCGATTGGTTAGAAAAAGTGGGTGCGAAATTTTCACTTATAATATCCCTAGTGCTTAAATTATTTCCGGAAATTTTTTCGAGGTCATGAATATTTTGAAAATTATCCCGAGCCGCAGGCGAGGGATCATTTTCTTAAAATATTCATGAACGAGGAAAAATTTCAGGTTTTTAATTTAAGCTCGTATGATATTCGGTAAGAAAATTTCACACCATTAAGTACTTTATAAATATTATGCCAAAATAAATATGAAATAAAATGTCATTTTCTAAAATTAGTTACATAAATATTTTATAATTAAATAACTTAAAGGCATCTTACATATTTTTTTCTTATTAACTGGAATCTACTAACATTAGTCGAACATCAATTTATTTTTGATAATAATTATTCTGAAGTAGCTACCTACTTCAAAATTTATATGTTTAATAAAATGCTAAATTTCTTAGTGAAATAACATACCATTTTCCAAGTTTAGTTAAACTTTTTATAAATAACTTAAAAACATATTATATTTTTATTTCTTATTAACTTTGATCTACTAATATTGGTAGAAAAATTTAATTCTAAAAGCACTCCAACTCCCGCGTCTTTATTTTGACATTTTAAATGATAGAAAAATTTTCACTTATTAATTTCACACAACGTTAAAAATTTCCTGAAATTTTTTGGGTTGGCAGGGTAACTGCGAACAAAAAACAAACCTCTAATTGTAATTTTTACAATCGAATACAAAATAATGTATGATACATGGACGAAAACAATATTTCAGCAAATCGTTCTAAATATTTCATTTTTCATCGTTTATAACATAAATAACTATTTTGGCGCCAAATTGCTCTGAGAACGTATAGATTATGGGACGATGGCAGAAAACATTTGTCTTGTGATTATTTTCTAATCAGATATCAAAAGTTTCTATTAAATAATAGCAGTTTTAGGTAATAGGTACATTTTCTAGTTTTATTAGTTTCATTACTGTTCTGTTTTTCTCGATGTATTAATTTGCACTGTAAAATGATGTTCTGCAAGAATCTGCTGGACGGTTATTAAGAGTTAATTTATTTTCAGTGACAACTGATGAGTGGAATGAACTATTTCCTGAAGAATAATATGCTAGGCAGTATGGCTGAAGAAGCAGTTGAATAACTAATCATAGTAGCAATAATATAGTTTTAGAGAACAGAAATTAAATTTTTCTTGAACTAGCAGTTTAAGAAGAGTTACATTACTCAATAATATAATTAAGTTTCTTTTTATAAAAGTTTATATCATATATTATATCATATAAGATAATCGTTTACTCAATATAATACCAGTAATCATTTCTCTAAAAAATATATTTTTTTTAAATTATAAAATATCTCAGTAGTGGTGAGAAATAGAGTCCTATAATAGGTCTTTGGGTCTTTGCTACTAACTGTCTGAAAATTATTGTCAAATTGACAGATAGATAACGGCCTGCTTTTCCGCGAGCGCTATTATAGCAGTAACCTCTATTGTCTTTGAGGAAGACAATCCTACTTATTTATTTGGAGGAGATGCCGACAACCACTACTCCACGGACAATGTGCTTCAACTGGCATTGCATTACTTCGGCATCTCCATAGGAGTCGCCACATCCTTCACTGAGACCAACCACTAGACACTGATCGGTTTCGCGCTTATTATGCGCTCATCAGAGTGACATAGGTAGCGGACTCGATGAACGATGTTGTAACGTGTTTGCCTAATGGGCATCGTGTATGTTAGTAGTGGTGAAAAACACACCGTAGTGCCCTCTTTGATGAGCGCATAATAAGCGCGAAACCTGCCTGTGTCTGGTATCAGTGAAAGATGTGGCAACTCCTATGGAGATGCCGAAGTAATGCAATGCCAGTCGGGGGACAATGCCCATGGAGTAGTTGTTTCCGGCATCTCCTTCAAATAAATAAGAAGGATTGTCTTCCTTAAAGACAATAGGGGTCACTGCTGGCAAAGAGGGCACTACAGTGTGTTTCTCACCACTACTAACATTCACGATGCTCATAAGGCAATCATGTCGCAACATCGCTCATTGAGTCCACTCTGGCACTCATGGCACCTATGGAACTGTGATTGATGAGCGCATAATAAGCGCGAAACCGGTCAGTGCCTGGTGGTTGGTCTCGGTGAAAGATGTGGAGATACCGAAGTAATGCCAATGCCAGGCGAAGCACATTGCCCGTGGAGTAGTTGTTTTTGGCATCTCCTTCAAATATAAAATATCTCCTATACTTCTAGTCACTTTTAGAACCTTTTTAGTCACTAGTGTTATTATGTTACCATATGTTTAGTGGATAACATAGATTCTCGCCACAAATAACACCCTAGGAAACCACCAAAACCATAATAACTGCAATATAGACAGTTTGCAGAAGGTTTGACCCCATAAAGATGCATAATAGGTAAGTGATTAAGAATTAGAGAAGGGTTATAAAGTGCATGTGCATTACTTGGCCCATTTTTCTTTATTGGTGATTGCTCTTTTTGTTAGCTATTTAATACAGTAAAATTCTTCAACTTTCTGTTTTTTGAAATTTTGATCAACATAATATACTTTTTAAAGATATGTTGACGTAAAATGACTACCTATATCTTGTATCTTTATTTTTTAAATAAATAATTAGTTACTTATATTATTAGCTGCTAAATCTAGAAAGTATTGAGAGCAAAACGTTTAATACACTGTATATAACTTATTAGTAAACAACTTTAGCTAATTTTAATACTTTTATGATACTATTGTTCCAATAATAGTACCTACCCAATACATTTAAAGGTAGGTAACTTTAGCAAAGTCCTCATTTTTTAATATGAAATCCGGCATTATTATACATATCTTCTAATAAGGGAAGGATGGATGGGTCTACTAAACTTTTAGTTTTACTCATCATCATTGATGATTCACCTGATATGTTTAACGGGCGAATAATAATTAGCAAGGGATCGCAATTCCATAGCCGTTTCTGGTAAGATAGCACCAAATTTTATAAAGATAAAAAAATAACTGAAATTTTTCTTTAAATATGATAAATTAGGTATTTTACGAATACTAGGAAGTGTTCCTATTCCAAGTATGTTTACGTTGTTTTTATTGTTATTTACTTAAATTAAATTTTGTTGAATTGAAAATGCATTTTTAATTGACAATAAAAATGTAGCATGAAAATAACACATAATCTTTTGGACTCTTTTGGGCAATATGATATATTTAACGAAGAAAAAAAACGAGAGACAGAAGAAAAAAGTGCAGCTTTGGCTGATGGCAGCATTGCCATTGGATAGTGTCAGGAGACAGAGATTTCAAAAACCCGTAATAAAACATCCAAGGCCGTATTTACAAAATTTGAATTGGTGATGGCCTGGGAAAGACAAAACGTTTTATGAAAAATATAATTATCCTATTCGATAGAGCATAAAAAGTTACTCTGAAGAAGTGTTCTTTTTTCAATATCTAATTTCAAATAAAGTTGAAATAAAATAAAAACAAAAACCAATTCCACAATTTAAATTTCTTTCTAATATTTCAAAAAACAATCAAGTTAACAATCCCTCAAACCAGAGCGGTACGGCGGGAGCGGGATCGGGAGCGACTGCAACGCGGGACCAAAGTATGTTGCGGGGAATCTAAGCGCCTACATGAAAGCGACGTCCCGCCCAGATATCCCGCCACATACTTTGGTCCCTCGTTGCAGTCGCTCCCGCTCCCGCTCCCGCCGTACCGCTCTGGTTTGCGGGCTCCTTTAGTCTTAACATCTTTCAGCTGTTATGTTGGTCCCCTGATTGCGCAACTTTGCCCCCATTTAACCGACTTCGTATCCCTTACCATTTCCGAGATCCCCATACATAGACCCGAATTTGAATCAGCCTGTATAATCTACAACCAAACTGAGCTAAAGCGCCTATTTTTATAGGTAATTAAAAATATAATATTTCAGTTATACAGTGTGTTTCAAATTGAATGCGATAACATTGGTATCTTGAAAGTCGATTAAGAAAAACTTAGTCAATTCACGAAAAAGTAGGATATGAAAGAGCTATGAAGATAACATCATAAGGAAGAGTAGGCCTAGGCAACCACAGAGGTGTCAGAGTTAAACGAACACCATGTAGTTTTAATCACCTTTAATAGATGTACACGTCACCTAAAAATTATCTAAATCTACGAAACGGTTTATATTGCGGAAAATTGTTTTTTTTTTTCTTCCAAAATAACACCCTGTAACTCGTTAGGCGTGCATCATAGAATTTTTTTTATAAGAATTTTATTCTTATTTTGGTCTGGTCTACCCCCTGGTAATTTTTTGTACGCTCACACTGGGACACCCTGTATACCTGTGGTATTGCGTAGGTATGTGTTAAGTATATAAAAGGCTAATTGATTTACTATTGTTAAAATAATACCTATAATTATTTATTTATTGATTCGTTTGAATAACAATAACAATACAAATACCTACCCTTGGAATTTTTCCTAATCTGTTTATACTACTGAAACCTTAATTCTAAAAATAGGTACTATCAGTGACTATACAGGGTGTCCCGAATTGCAGTGACCAAACTTTACCAGATGATAGAACTTTTGAAAATAAGTAAAAAAGTTCATATAAACATGGGTCGAGAAATGCTTGGTTTTCAAGATACAGGGTGTCAAAGATTTTGAAAAAATATGTATTTTTTTAATTAAGATCCTTAATTGTAAAGATACAAATTTGAAAATTGGCATGATTATTTCTTACTTAGTGATGCCTTTTTAGAAAAACATCTTAGAAAAAAAAATTGTTTATAACCCTATAATTGGGGGGGTCCGACCCCTTTCGTCCCCCCCAAAAAATTTTCCGCGTACGTCTATGATATTAAAACTGTGTTCGTAGGATAGAAACTTTGATTTGCAAACTTTTATGTCTCTTGATATTTTTCGATTTAAGCTTCTATTTTTTAGATATTTTGCATTTTTGTAATCCATGTCATACATTTTCCTCTCATACATGCTTAGTGTAAGGGCAGACACTTCAATTCAATAGAGTGCCATGATTTTATTAAACAATCAGGCCAAATGACAGTTGTTTGTCAAGTCGGTATACTTATGTTCCGGAAGAGTTTTTTTTAGTTAATAAAAGTGTTCAAATAAAAAAATGGTTGAGTTTTCTAATGTGGAGTACGCTGATATTCATTTTATTTATGGATACTGCAATGGAAATGCGACTGCCGCCGTACGCGAATATCATAGAAGATATCCAAACAGAAGGCTGCCGTCAAAAACAGTTTTTACTCAAACGCATATGAAATTTCGAAATCTTGGCCTTCAAAAAAATCGAAGAAATGAAGTACGGCGAAATGAAAGACTAAGAAATGAAATTTTGGCCCAGTTTAATGACAACAATAAATTGAGTGTAAGAAGAGCTGTACAACAGTTACGTGCTGGAGGTATTAATGTTTCCAAAAATAAAGTGCTTCGAGTTCTGAAAAACGATCACAGAAAACCTTTTCGAATGCAACCAGTACAAAACCTACAACCAGGTGATGCCGAGAGACGTGTTGAGTTTTGTAATTGGTTCATAAACGCTGTTGAAGAAGATCCCGATTTTAAGTCGAAAATCATTTGGACCGATGAAGCCACCTTTACACGTAGTGGATCGGTAAATTTTCATAACTCAAGAATCTGGGCGCATGAGAACCCTCACACAATCAGGCCTACGGCTTTTCAAACGGATTTCTGTGTAAATGTATGGTGCGGAGTTATAAATGGTACTTTCTGCGGTCCTCATATCTTACCACCACGTCTTAACGGACAATTATTTCATGAGTTTTTAAATAATAGCTTTTTTGACTATCTTGAGGACGTTCCGCTAAATTTAAGAAATAATTGCTGGCTTCAAATGGACGGAGCGCCGGCCCATTACGCTATTGAAAACCGTAGATGGTTAAACAATAATTTTCCCGAAAGATGGATCGGTCGATTAGGGCCAATAGGCTGGCCACCTCGTTCTCCCGATTTGACACCTGTAGATTTTTTTGTTTGGGGCTACTTAAAAGACAAAGTTTACGCTACCCCTGTAAACACCAGAGAAGAACTGATCCAAAAGATTCGGGAAGCTTGTGAAGAATTGAGGGCGAACCAAAATTTTATTAATGCCGCAACACATTCTCTTGTGCGCCGCTGCCAAAAATGTGTTGAAGTGGAAGGATTACACTTCGAACAACTGATATAATTATGATAATAATTTTCAGGACAATTTAATTTTATCTAAGTTAGTCAGTTTATTTAATTATGTAATAAGTTTGTTCTAGTAAAATAGGAATTATTATTTCATCATGTGAAGAAACTTATAAAAAATTGTAGGAAAACATATTGTTCATTTTAATACGGCCTGTTACAATTACTTATTTATTTTTCAGTTAGTTTTAATTAGTACATTTTCATTTGTTGACCTCCAGAAGTTTTAAATTATATTGGAAAAAAATAAAGAATTTAATTTGCATGCTGTCTTATGATTTACGACAAAAGTTTATGATTGACATTGATTACGAACATGTAAAACATTTAAAAAAGTTAAAGGTAATTCAAAAAATATCAAGAGACATAAAAGTTTGCAAATCAAAGTTTCTATCCTACGAACACAGTTTTAATATCATAGACGTACGCGGAAAATTTTTTGGGGGGGACGAAAGGGGTCGGACCCCCCAATTATAGGGTTATAAACAATTTTTTTTTCTAAGATGTTTTTCTAAAAAGGCATCACTAAGTAAGAAATAATCATGCCAATTTTCAAATTTGTATCTTTACAATTAAGGATCTTAATTAAAAAAATACATATTTTTTCAAAATCTTTGACACCCTGTATCTTGAAAACCAAGCATTTCTCGACCCATGTTTATATGAACTTTTTTACTTATTTTCAAAAGTTCTATCATCTGGTAAAGTTTGGTCACTGCAATTCGGGACACCCTGTATAGTCACTGGTACTATTATTTTATCGGCCCCCGTATACGCAGGTACGAGATGCAATATTATTGTCATCATATAGATGCGTCCTCGTATAATGCAGCGCCAGCACGCCTAAAATGATTTACGATTGGTGGCAAAAAATTGCCGGTGTTTCCAGAAGTGAGCGGACTTAGTGTAGTAATGACATATAGGCGGTAAACCGCAAAACGCCAAAAGTAGCAGGAACAAAAACCGCTTTTCTGTCTGATGACATACTGCACAAAGTGCACAATTGCTCGGCGGCGCGGCAGGGGGATGGGACCTAGATTTACTTTTCAATTGTTTACCTTTTAATCATTAACCTTTCACCTAAATAATTATTTGGTACCTTTAACTTACATTTCTTATTCCGCTCTTTCTTCCCAAATGTATCCTAGTCCTGGAAGATCCTTCGGGCCACCTGATCCAAGCCTTTTCTTTTTCATATTTGTCATATTCTTCACAACTTTTTTCCAAATGCACCGATGCATCTCAACGAGCGCAATGATGTTTTCTGTGGATATGATTCAGCAGAGTCCTTGTCAAAATCAGGAAAGACATTGAATTGCAAGTCGCAAGCCGCAGCGGTATTATGTCATCAGCCGTTAGTTTGTGTATGTTCCCCCGCCCAAATCGCAAAACGCAAATCGCTTTCCCGCCGAAAAGACGCGGGGAAAATTTTGCCGCCAACCTCAGCGGAAGGCGGGACGGGAACGTAATTATGTCTTTGGGCATTGAGATTACATTAGATTACATTGCTGGGGGTTTTCAAGCGCGCCGCTAGTTTTAGCGTTTTTGCAGTTTCCTGCCTAATATATCATTATACACTTATATAATATGTAGACTTTGGAAACAGATAAAAAGAAATAAAACTCGCGTATCTTTATTATTTTTTTTAACATTATTAACATTAAATTAATAATTAATGTGATGGATGAGCCTGCAAATTACTGCACATTTTCTCAAATCGTGGAATTAAACTGGACACGGCCACCCTCATTTCTTTTTCCACATGGATTTTTGCTCTATACTTGCTTTTTATTACAGCGATCGCCGAAAACCCAGCTTCGCACAAATACGACGTCGAAAATGGAATTAAAATCTGCTAAGCCTTATCACTTAGAAGGGGATATTCATCTTTTATTGAAATTAAAAATTCTGTCAATTCCATATATGCTGCCAAATTTTGCTTTCAAACTGTTATCGCCGCGAGATAACTCGATAAGATTCCCTTCTTCTGCAGAAGTAAATTCAGACGGAGCACTAGTGTTAAATAGATCTTGAATCCATGTAAACTTATCGAAATTTTCATTTTGAAAATATTTCTCAAACCAGATAAATGACCTGTGATAACAAACATGGTTTTTATATCTTGAGAAACATCAAATTCATTTGTCGTCAAAAATTGCTGTAATATTAAAAAACAATCTTTGTCTGCATCTTCATTCAATTTTATTCTCCATAGTTTGAGTTTTTTTTTATATTTTTCCCCTGCAGAAAGCGATTAAGGGAAATCAGCTTTTCAAAAATGTCACGTAAATATGCCAGTTTTATTATAAAATCGGTATCAGCAAATTATTCGGCATCTTTATTGTATATCTTTTTCTTTTTATAGGCAAATAAAAATTTCTTGCTGCAATTCAAAGGTACGTGATATAAAACATTACCACGAGAGAGTCATGGTCTACTGCTATAGTACAATAAAGACGAGTATTCGGCTCACATATCCTTAGTTTTTTAAAAAACATTCTAACACCTGATTCAGTGCAGGACTCGGATACTTTGACCCAAGTGCTTCTCTATGAATACATCTGTACAGACACCAACGCAGTTAGGCCAATTCAAATTATTTTCAGATATGAATGTATCAAGAATCTCGACTGGTCCTGAACCTTCGCTCCTGCAGTGATATTTTTACAAAAACTGTCTTCTTTAATATTATTACCATTTATAAACCATATATAGCCTATCAAATGAGCATGCTTATTATTATCCTTAGCCTCATCTAACTCCAATCCAAATTCTATTCCATTAGTTTTTTCAATTAATTGATCATTGATATCCTCCGCCGTATGTTGTATTCTTCGACTAATTGTGTTATTGGACAAAGGCACTTTTAAAAGCAGCTTCCCAGCAGACTCACCAATCATTATGTTCACCATATCTACAGCAGCCGGTAGAATAAGTTCCTCTGCGATGGCATGAGGCTTCTTACATTTAGCGATTCTGTAAGCCACCTTGTAAGATGCTAGCAAAGTGTTATTTGGTGTTTACGCAGTTTTAAAAAATGTATTTTTTTTGTTTCAGTTCTCTTAACTTCCTGGCAAAAAAATTACAAGGTTTGCCAACCATGCTGTGGTGATTAGCTTCTAAATGGCGCTTCAATTTACTTTGAAGCATACACTCTGCTGCCAAAACTTTCATACACAATACACATTCTGGTCTCTCTTTACCATTAATTTCTGTTGACTTAAAACCAAACTCTAAATAACTGTCATCATATTTACGATATTTTAGTTTCTTCATACTCCTATCACTGGTTGAAGGCATACTTTCTTTATCTGCACTATCATGTTTATTACTGTTTAAAAATCTGTCCAGTATCAAAGATACAGGAGCCAAAAATCACAAAACTATTTATAGAAGACAACAAACAGGAAGTAATACAACACTAACTAAATTTCAAAGGGCCCTAAGTTCCAAAGGGGAAACTCTGAGGCCGCTGAGCCGCCTGAGGCTTCCGCTTCCGCGGAGGTCCGGGCGGAATCTGGGGCTTCGGAGTGACCCTCAACCGGAAACAAAATGGGTACACAGGTAAATTGTGACCCCAAACTGCTACGTTTTACGCAGAGCAACTTGCAACACTGCATCGCTGCGACTTCCATTATAAGTCAGCAGCTCGCGGTGGGGCATACAGATATTGTAATTATACAGGAACCTTGGGTGACCAAAGGCTCTATCAAGGGTCTTAGTCGTAAATGGGGACGCATATTTGTGAGCTCCGACGCGGAAACCCCAAGAGCCTGTATATATACTGCTAAGCATGTTAATGCCATTCAACTAACCAATTTCTGTTACAGGGACATGGTAGTCATCAGAGTGAACATAGGAGGTAGGAGCTTCATTGTTGGCTCCGCATACTTACCATATGAAGCACAAAATCCACCATCTAGACAGTTCATGGATCTCGTCACGTGGTGCAAGAATCAAGGTCTACCGCTGATTATTGGGTGTGACGCAAATGCTCACCACACATGTTGGGGGAGCAGCGACACCAATTTTAGAGGCACGGCAATTTTTGAGTACATCAACTCCAATGAGTTGGACACGCTCAATAGAGGCTCGAAACCTACCTTTGTTACAAGAGCTAGGCAAGAGGTTATAGACATCACTGTCAGCTCATCTTGGGCTTCGCACTGGGTCAAAAACTGGCATGTTTCGTCGGAGGTGTCCATGTCCGACCATCGCCACATCTGCTTTAGTCTAGAGATAGACACAATCCCTACGACACAAGAGTATAGAAACCCAAAACTCACAGATTGGGGTATATACAAAGAAAGTCTGTCGGCTAATGTGAGACCTCATTCTAGGCCTCGCACAAACTATCAGATAGAGGAAAGCAATGATATTCTTAGCCGGGCCATGGTCCGAGCATATGAACAGAGTTGCCCGCTAAAAGTTACTAGGAGTAAACATACAGTCCCATGGTGGAACTCTGAGCTCCAAGAAACAAGGAAAGAAGCACGCAGGCTCTTTAACAGGGCCATGAACACAAAATCGAACTTTGATTGGGACCAATATAGAATGGCTCAACGTCGATTTAAGAGCTGTACTCGAAGAAGTAAGAGACAGGCATGGAAAGACTTCTGCGAAAGCATTGAAGACGCCCCTGCCACATCTAGGATTTATAAAATCATGAAATATAACCACGAATCTAGGATCGATGTTCTTAGGCTTCCTAATGGTACATATACGTGCACCACCAAGGAGGCGTTGGAGCACCTCGTGGATTTCCACTTTCCTGGTTCTGCCAAAAGTTCCAGCTCTATCCAACACCAGAGGACTCCCCACATAGAGGTTGCAGCTATGGATTGGAGGATGGCCTCGAATGTTGCCACGGTGGAGCGAATTAGATGGGCCATAAACACTTTTGCCCCATATAAGAGTGCGGGTATGGATGGAATATTTCCGGCTCTTTTTCAACAAGGGTCAGAATACATCATCCAGCATCTGCGTGATCTATATATAGCAACATTAGCTCTAGGATATATTCCAAAACCCTGGAGAGCAGCGAGAGTGGTTTTCATTCCTAAAGCAGGTAGAGCTTCTTATGATGAAGCGAAGGCCTTTAGACCGATCTGCCTAACATCGTTTCTACTGAAACTACAAGAAAGGCTCATAGAGAGATTTCTGAAAGAGGGCCCGCTAGTGACTATACCATTACATAGCTCACAGCACGTTTACCAAACGGGTAGATCTACGGAAACAGCATTGCACTCCGTGGTCTACAAAATAGAGAAAACGATTAGCCAGAAGGAGCTCGCTATCGGGACCTTCATGGACATAGCTGGGGCATTTGATAATACCTCCTACAATTCAATTCTAACAGCGGCTGAGGATCACGGATTCCCACCTACCATAGCTAGGTGGTTTTATTCCATGCTTTCAAACCGCTCGATTTCTACCTCTCTCAATGAAGTCACAGTTAGAGCGACTGTGGGCCGAGGGTGCCCGCAGGGGGGGGTTCTTTCCCCCTTGCTATGGAGCCTTGTGCTCGACGGTCTTCTTCGCAGGCTGAATGAGGAAGGGATTATGACTCAAGCATACGCAGACGACCTTACGGTCTTAATCGCGGGGAAATCTGCAAATACAGTTAGTGAGCTCACTCAAAGGGCCCTAAGAATCGTAGAAGAATGGTGTATAGGACAAGGGCTGAGAGTTAACCCCTCTAAGGTCGATCTAGTCCTCTTCACTAAGAAAAGGAAGTTGGATGGTTTTAAAGCACCAACCATTTTCAATAAGACCATCCAGCGTTCAAAGATGGTCAAATTTCTGGGAGTTATCCTAGACGAAAAGTTGTCATGGGTACCCCACATAGACAGACAAATACAGAGAGCCACCGCGTCTTTCTGGACATGTAAGAGGCTCTTTGGAAAAATGTGGGGGCTTAATCCGAGAGCCACCTTATGGCTCTATACCTCGGTTATTAGACCCTCCTTTCTATACGCGTCGATTGTATGGTGGCCAGCCGTCCGGCGGGTTACCATCAAGCAACGGCTAAATCAACTACAACGCCTGGCGTGTGTAAGCACGACAGGAGCGATACGCACGGCTCCCACAGAGGCTCTGGAGGCTCTCCTGTCTCTCCCTAAACTGCATATAGTGGTTGAGGGAGAGGCAAGGAGGGCCTCTTATAGGGTCAAGCAGTGGGGGCGGTGGCTAGGTAAAAGCCACGATGGTGGACACACAAGTATTCTTGGGGAACTTGTGGGAGGAGATAGTCTACTGGACGCACCCAGTGACAGGATATCTCCCACTTATGTGTTTCTCAAACCTTACACAGTAGAGATACCGGACAGGGAAGCTTGGCTCGAAAATCCTGATGCTCAGGTCTCGAATGGGCTCGTCTGGTTTACGGATGGGTCCAAGACAGACCAGGGCTCAGGGGCGGGAGTCCGGGGCGTGCGCCCGAGGGCGAGACTATCCTTCTCCTTGGGGAAGTATGCCACGGTCTTTCAGGCGGAAGTGTTTGCTATCTCTGCATGTGTTCAGGAAAATCTCAAAAGGAGATATTCTAATCAGCATATCCAGATATGCACCGACAGTCAGGCAGCTTTACGTGCCTTGATCTCTTATAGGATCACCTCCAGGACGGTCCTAGAGTGTGTGAATGGTCTGACCCAATTGGGACAGAACAACCAGGTAAAATTGACCTGGGTACCGGGTCATCATAATATAACAGGAAATGAGGAGGCCGATACACTGGCTAAGAGAGGCTCAAGTATACAGTTTACAGGGCCCGAACCAGTGCTGGGGCTTCCGCCTAGTTATGTAGCAAGGTCCATTGGAAACTGGATCAAGGTAAGATCAAAGGAAGAATGGTCAAACGTGACTGGGCTGCGACAAGCCAGGCTCTTAATTGAAGGGCCTTGGTCGAACGCAACTCAATCAATACTTGCGCTAAGTCGTAACAGCATAAGGATTGTCACAGGACTGTTGACAGGTCACGGACATCTTAACAAGCACCTTAACACTATCGGTCTTAGTGACACTAGAAGGTGCAGGTTTTGCGGACACGATGACGAGGACTCCATTCACATCCTCTGTCGCTGTGCCTGCCTCATGGTCAAGAGACACAAACACCTGGGCGCAGCATTTCTTCTGCCTCAGGACATTAGGGAGCTTCCCCTACAACGGGTGTTGGCCTATGCGCACAGCACGGGTCTCTTCCAATAACTCCCAACTAGCGGCAGGCACAATGGGTCGAAAGACCTGTGTGCTGCGGGTAACCGCGCCGCCTGTCAACAACAACAACAACAACTAAATTTCAATATAAACTAATTTATGTCACTGTTTATGAAGCGCTGAGTTTAACTTCCCTAGACTTAAATTATAAGACTGAATCGAGCCGGCAACATTTGCTTATATAGGTACTTTTCGTAAGATCTTTTAGAACATTCCAAATGTGTCGCGAAGGATCTACACATCTCGACATGTCTAGTGCGATCATATGGCACGATTGAGAACAGTGTTGCTGGCTCACATTCGCAAGAATATTCTGTGCCGGAGACTTTATTTTTATACAAGGACAAAAACAAACTGCACAAAAGAATCTAGAAATTTTTAGCTTCTCACTTTGTTTTTGTTTAGTTAGGCCAAATGTCTTGATTAATTATGAACCTTTTACAATATTTAGGGGTGTCTCTGTTTGAAAATCACTAGTCGTCTGTCAAATACCTTAAAAAAATCAGTGTATATAATGTTGATGACTTGTTATAAGCAATAAGAAAAAATATAAACATTGGATCATAATATTTGGATAATTTCATTAATATACCTCTATGTTTAATTTTTTCAACTGATTACCTATAAAATAAAAATATAGGTATACCACTAAAAATAAGTACCTTTATTTCATACACAATTATATAAATGAAATATACATGAAAATATTACAATAAAATAGTACATAAATATTCTTAAAATCTAGTGCGGATCGGTTTTCTAAATAAAATATTATGTTCCAATTTTTTTCCCAGATACCATCGGAGGGATATCACAGTAGTTTTTCGCATTAATGTTGGCCCAATTTACAAATTTATCACCCAGGGTTGCAGCACATGTAATTAACATTATAACATCACCTTCTGCTTGATGTTCTTTTATAAGAGGGCGCTTAGTTAGTCTGGTATAAATATCAGCTAATTTGAAGCTTACGCTAAAAGCAACACAGAAATAATAAATCCTTAATAATGAGATTAAACCAAGCATATTTTAGTTGAAATTCCATAATTTAGGATATAGGTATAATTTAGATATCTTCTTGATTAGAGTACGTTTATTAACTTATTTTCATTATAAAAAAAACCCAAAAGTACTGACACAAGCAAGAAATTTATCTTTTGCCCAGGTAAAATATCTTCCTCTTAGATAATATTAACGAGTTTACCAATTTTGGTAACAATTGATTTATTTGGATTTTTTCTGATTTACTCCTCCAAAATTAGTCCTCTCTTATAATATAATAATATAATAATAATATCTCTACCCCTCATTCTAATCGTTTATAAACGTTAGTTTGAACAACTTTTTCAAATTAAGTTATCGTCCCAGCCAAGACCTTGACTGGGACTTTTCAAAAATGAAAATATACCAGGGAGTTTCCTAATTAAGTAGACCTGATCTATTAAAATATCACTTTTCAACTTACAATTATTTTTTAAATTACTCCCTTTCTCTAATCCTCTGAGCACCTCATGATATTGCTTTAAGAACGAGAAAAAATAAATCAATTTTTGTTTTTTTTTTTGCAATATATTTTGCAGTTAGCACTGTGTAACACTTCCTCTCTGTATTTGTTTGAAGATGCCGAAAACAACTACTCCACGGGCAATATGCCTCGACTGCCATTGCATTACATCAGCATCTCCATAGGAGTCGCCACATCGTTCATCGAGGCCAAATACCAGACACGGACCGGTTTCGCGCTTATTTTGCGCTCATCAGAGTGCCATATGTCTGTATCTGTCTGTTAATTTGACAATAATTATCAGACAGATAGTAGCACAGACCCAAAGAGGGCACTACGGTGTGTTTCTCACCACTACTAATTTCCTCTCTGCATTTTAATTTATTTGGACATAATTGTTTTTTCGCCAATCTAATATTAAAATATAAAAGCAATACGATGAGATAATTGCCCTTATCTAACATATTGCCCTTACAAGAGGAAACAGTCCTAGCAGAGCCTATATGAGTGTTCAATGCATCCCAATTTTGTTAAATATATAGTGTATTGAACATTGAACTTAGAATAAAAAAGATCATGTGACTTCCGAATGAACTGCAAGTGTTACACAAAAAACGCTAACTGAACACACTTTACTAAAGCTAGTCATATTTAGATGGAATGGAGATGGAGCGACGTGTAACTTGGAGCAGTGGTGCACTGAAGTATACAAAAAAAATCTTTGATTATTTTGATATTTTCTGGCTTACATGACCGATTCTTTAAACCAAGTATGAATTAGATAAAAATCAGGCAATAAATGTGTTTAGTTGCCAAATAGTTATTTTTTGAAGATATAAAGCTTTAAAATATCTTGTTTAAAATATCAGGGTTATCCTATAATATTCACAATAAGCCACCAAAGTGGTTTTGGTGAACCAGTGGGTGTATAAACCAAACCACACCTCCAGGGTAATTAAAAAGGTTCACTTTTGAAATCAACAATAGGCATGCACAAAGTTTGTAGAATTTTTACTGACAATGGAATAGGAAGTCACTACTCAAAACAGTAAAATATAAGGGTAAGGACAGAAAGAAAGCGGGTTACCTACTTGCTGGTTATCGGCGCTGAAATTCGGCACCGGTGTAGGCAGGTTAGCGCTCAGAAAGAAAGCGAAACCTGTAACTGTTTTCGCAGTTATTATTTTAGTACCTAGTTGAAAGTAATGCAAAAATGTCTTCTTCATCCGACGAAGAAATGTTATTAAACAATCCGTTTTTAAAATTAAGAAGACAGAAAATAGGTATTCATCCTATTAATCAAATGAGAACACAATTTGGAGAATATCACAAGTTATTTAAAGAATATTTTTTTCGCTATATGCCAATAAATCTAGATACGTTTACCTACCTATTGAACAAGATTAAACATAAGCTACTAAAAACATGGGCTACTAAAAACCTCATAGATTCCTCGGGAATCTTTTTCCAACACTTCTCAACAACATTTCTGTTACTGTGATTTTTTTCACGTTTGTCCCATACAGGGATTTGTTTAAAAACTGCAGAAATTAATGCTTCTGTATCCATTGCCTGCTCGCTTATAATTAAATATTCATTCCGGTAAAATGCAAGCAGCTTGCTACACGCGCCGACAAGCTCCAGCCTGTTTTGTGTCTGTGCGTCCACGTTTAATAAGCATACTGATTTTAGGCGCCGATCGGCGCCGATAACCAGCGAGCAGGTAACCCGCTTTCTTTCTGTCCGTACCCTAAGATTACATCGAATTGAACCCTACAGTGTGGATTTTATGAAGTATATCTTAGTTTATATATGTAGTTTGATTAGTAATAAAAACCAAGTTGTATTTTTTGCAATCTCATAGAAATGATATTGTTTCATATACTTACTCAAAGTTAAAATTTTTTCTAGAAGATATTAGTTTAATTTTCTTAGCGGGGTTCGATATTGAAGGAAAAACCTCCATTAACTGTTTTTTAGGAGTTGTTTCGTTCAGTTTCTTGACATCAAGAATTTTTTTAGATAACCCACTTCCTCCTGCTTCTTGAGCATAATTTGTTTCTACTGATAAAGAAAGACAATCCGTCATTTCAGTTTCCTTAGGCTCCGTTATACATTCTTCTAAATCTTGATAATAAATTTGTTTAAACGTAATCAATGAATCTATACAAAATAGACCATCAATTAAAGAATTTCCTGTCTTTTCTATTTCTCTACGCAAAATGGGATAATCAAAATGATCCCCGTTATGAGCGACAAAGCAAATTGGTTTCTGATTATGGTTTAAAAAACAGTTTATTGTATTCACAGTGTCCGAAGAAAATTTAGATTGGTGTTCCAAAATATTATTTGAAAGTCCTGTAACAAAAATAAAAGAAACATAAATAATAAATTCAGCAAAATGTTTCGTAGATTTTATAAGTATGGATGGAGTTGAGAAAATCCTCTATAGATGAGCTGAAGTAGTGCCTATAGGACAAGTATAAAAAAGTAAGACAAGTAAAACCCCTGTATATTTAGTAACATTTGCCGGACTTAAATGTTCTAGTGTTTGCTGTGTTTAAAGTAGCATCTAGCAGAAGATGCTGAGTGCCGTTGGTGCTTAGAAGATGATGGAACGGCAGAACACATATTATGCACCCGCCCCACTGGGGAAAAGATCACATACTCATTATTTGGCAAAGGACAAGTTCTGCCAGAGGATCTGAATAAGTTCTCACCCAATAAGGTGATCAGCTTCATTAAGCGGCTTGACCTATTGGGTGAAATATAAGTAGATGAGGTGTGAGCCACAATAGATCACATGGTCGCTTTGGAGGGTCTGGTTTTCGACCTACTCACTTTTGAGCCTAACCTAACGTAACCCATAAATTTTCTGTCTCTCTCTCTCTCTGTAATTCCACCTCAGTTAACGGACAACGATTTTGTCTGCTAGTTGAAGCCATTATACTAAAACAATTCATTATATGTTGAAACAAAATAATTACCATAAACATCACTCTTCGGTTTGGGGCCCCCTTGCTCATATTTTTGGGAATATTCTACCTTGTTTCAGCAAAATGCAACAAATGACCCGTATTCTGCCTCAGCCAACCACAGACTGAATTTATATTTATATAAATTGGCGACATAAACTAATCACTCATGCGCACACCACATTGCAATTTAATAGCCCTCTGGATTTCTGAGGCCCAACTGTGCAGATCCAGGGTTAACATTTTGCCACTCTCTTATGTTGAAGCATAAATGAGTAATTGTATATAACAAATTATTTTACGTAAAGGGATAATCTCTTAAATAATGCAAACATTTCTTGATCATTTCAAATTGACATTTTATCTAATAGTATTTAGTGTTTAATTTCTTTTAAATTTTATTATAATAATTATTTATTTAAACATAATTCAAAATGTAATACTACAGAATTCTGTATAAAGCTAAAAAACCACTGATAAAATTTAGTTAATTTATCAAATATTTATTTTATTGCATATTACACAATGGTTTTTGGGGCAAACTTTAAGTTTACCTTGATACTGCACTTTGAATATTTAATTGGTTTCCCCGTTTTTGTTATTTTACAGATGGTGTAATTCTCAAAGAAACTACAATGAATGACATTTTATCTTTTACCAATATTTTTGGATCTCAAAGAAGAAACTGCATTAACAGAATTGTATTAAATAACAATTATGTAGATACCTGTCATTTCTTCACTTTCTAATGAAATCAATTTCCATGGATTAAAACAAAAATTTAATTTATTCTGTACTCGTGGAAAGACTCCCAACTGTAAATGAGATGCTTCTACAGCAACCATGCATAATTCTGTAATTTTTGTCTGATTATTTTCCAATTGTGGTAATCCTGTTGTTTCAATATCAAAAAATACAAACGTTTTTATGTTTCTCAAGATGTTCATTTTAAAAAGACCACGTTTCCAGAAACTACTGTGGTTAAATACAATCAACATGACTCATAACTTGTTTTTCATCGCCATATGGATTAAGGGCAACATAACTTTCCAAATATAATCCGTAAACCAGACCTGCTTCCAGATTAGACAATTAAAATTACATCGATACCTACCACTTTTGGCTTACTTGCACATTTTTAATTAGGGAGCCGACTAGTAATTGATAAATACTTAAATAAACTAAATATTACTGAAGTAATAAATAATAAGTTGAGTTGAATAATAAATTATTGTATTGAATAATTACATCATTCATTGTTACAATTAATAATAAGAATGGATGATTCAAATCCTACCTGGATCAAGGGCAAAAGTGCAAGTGAACTGAAAGCAGTTGTAGGTATTAATTTAATTTCAATTCCACTTCAATGTTAAATTTTTGTTTCATTCGGACAGATTCCTTTTAGACAGTCTTTGGATTTTCTTGAGCAATTTATGTGGTTTCATTCATTTTTTAAGTAGAATACAAATATAAACAGAAATTTGGCAATGAAGTAAAACTGAGCTTTTGAGCTTTATATATTTATTATTTACAAAACGTTTTAAGTTTTCAGTTTTAATTTTTTTGGGTTATGGTTATGAAAACGAGATGACATTTGAGATCACAGAATAGTTTGAGATGACATAGAATAGACTTAGGGTGAGTTCGAGTCAACACTCGTCAGAGCGAACAGTATTATGACGTCATGAGCAAAGTGTTCTGGGGATAGCAATCTATCTCGAACGCTCTGTGGATGCCGCCTGTCAAAAGTGATCCGTGATCATAACCACAATCTTATAAATTCGTGTCAAATTTGTAATTTCTTTTGATATACTGGTAAAATGAGTTAATTTATCCATAAATAACTTGTTTTTTTTCAATTTTAATTTATCGTATTCTGATCCTGGCACACACCATTGCTTACCGTATATAGTCAAATACTGTAATTTTAAAGTATTTGATTAGTGTCCTGGATTCCTGGATATTAATTTTTGTGGCCACCACTTACCAGTCACCAGTAATACATAATGGATTTAAATCGGCTTTATGTATTGGAGTTTGCAGTGGAAATGTTTTTTCAAGATGATATGATCACTACCTCTGTCTTTTCTTCAAATACAGGCCAAAAGTGAGGTTACAAAACCCTCATGCTCTTAGATCTCCATCATTAAACTTGGAGAAATAAGAGCACGAGCACGCTCAGATTACGCACTCTGTGTCGACTTGAACGCAAATGAGAACGCTTCGAGTTGCGAATAAAACGCAATAAATGAACTCTGACCAATCTGAGCTAGTGATGGGTAGTTCGTGAACAAACGAGTTAAGACAAACGATTCTTTGTAAGTAGGGAACTAAACAAACTAGTTCGCTGATCTAAAACAAAGTAGTTCGCGCGAACTACTTCTTGATACCAGCGATAAGCTTGGTACCTAGTGTTGGCATGTCTCAGTACTCTCAACCAATAGATATGTTTACTTGGCCGAAATCTTGCGACCGCCGGCCGATGCTAAACGATCGCATGGATACTAATGTTTACCGACCGACCGATCGTTTCCGAATATCTATCTAAAAAGTAGTTCGCGCGAACTAGATTTAGAGACTAGTTCGCTTCGCTCAAGCAGTTCCCAAGAACTAGTTCTCTGAAATGAACTATTATGCCCATCACTAATCTGGGCGTCGACCCGAACTCGCCCTTAGTAACTAATAGAAGTACAGGAAGTGTTCAGAGTTCGGAGCACAGAACAAATTTTAACCAACGTTTGTGATGAAAAAAGAACTAGAAATTTCCCTTCCTCTTTACTCATGCTTCGGTTGCAAAGTCATTTAGGAGTTACGAGTACGAGCGAGTTCATGCTGCTAGAGCACCTATTACACTTGCACGGTCAGAGCACAGAATATCTATAAGAATACAAGAGATACTTAAATAAGTCCAATATAAGTCATATCTCTGATATATAAGTCCATTTGTTTGCTCGAAAAGTGTAGCACTATATGGACTACACTAATTTCAGAATTCAGTTTGTCTCTCTTTCGGGCAATGTGCATTACACTTTTTTATTCGTTTGTGACGGATACTTCCCGATTTGCACAGGTAGGAAGTGTCACGTTAGTGCCCGAGGTTCGGTTTCTCTTTTGCCTCGGGCGCCAGTTCCTGTTTACAGTGCAGAAACACCACTACACAGGTAGCTTCAGTGAAGATACGGTACGCCAGGTCGGTCGATAGGGAAAATTAGACTTCACACAACAGATAAAAATAATACACCAATAAACCTTTTAATACATTTATTAACCTAGAACCTAAAATGGACAAAGCTAAACTATATTTTTTCCGTATTGGGCAAAAGCATACGGGCGGTGTAAACAAGCAGGGGGGGGTAAGCACAAGCGGGTCAAAGATGCAAACGGGGTGGCAACAAGCTAAGCGGAACTACCTACAGCGGGTTTACAAGCAACGGGGTTAGCTAAGGGCAGTGACCGTGCGTGGATACCAGGTGAATAAGCAATCATTAAGCAAATACTAAGCAATGGGTTAAACACACCAAACTAAATACAAATTCGGTGACACTTGGCTATTGTCAGTTATATCTGTTGTAATAAGGCTCGGGCTGAAAATAAAACAAGTTATGGTTAAGATACGGATAGCAAAGGAAACAGAAAGCACCCCACTACTCACATGCTTCACCAACCACATGAGCAGCGTTCGGAGCCGTGCTTTAGAATAGAAACAGAGATAGTAAACACCCCTCTACTCACATGTGCTTCACCAACCACATGAGCAGCGAAGTAGAAAGAAAGACAGAAGGCACCCCCACTACTCACATGTGCTTCACCAACCACATGAGCAGCGAAGTAGGAAGAAAGACAGAAAGCACCCCACTACTCACATGTGCTTCACCAACCACATGAGCAGCGAAGTAGAAAGAAAGACAGACAGCACCCCACTACTCACATGTGCTTCAACAACCACATGTGCAGCGAAGTAGAAATAAAGATAGAAAGCTGTTAAGAAAATATGATTAATACACAAACAAATACAATAGCCAAGTCAATATTCCCTAACCGGTGATTAACTTACTTCCACACAGGTTCTCGGCACGTCTTCCTGGTTGGAGCGGTCGGTGTCTACTAACTTGGGTGCTAGCTAGTAGCTAGTAGTATTATTCCCTAGGTACTGAGTTCACTGGTGGTGGGGAACTCTCGGTACCTGCGCAGTAGTTCAGTTCACGGACTTGGGTTTATTTCCAAGTCTGTCGCACAAGTAGTAGCGGTGACGGGCTGGACTGCTTGCAATGCTGGCTGGAGATAGATGGACTGCTTGTGCTTGAATCTGTCGCTGTTACCTTTAAGTCCCTATCGGAACCTCGGACATGCGCAGCGTGGAAAACGGACTTAGTATAGTTAAGGCGTAGTAGACAGCAGCTGAATTTTTTCCAAGTATCAACGCCTTTGTGGACTTGTAATATTTACTTACTTATTCCTGGTGTTGTTAGTTGCTGTGGATAGGACTGCTCGTGGCGACGAACGGTAGGCAACTCCTTGTCTCAACTGTTCTCAGTTCGATGAAGGGGCAGTGAGACCTCAGACCGGCGCAGTAGTGAAATCAGCGACTTAAGCAATTTCCACTCAAGTCGGATTTGTGGACTTTAACAAATTTTACTTACTATTCCTATAGTGGAGATGTAGGTGTCGACTGAACTGCTCTTCACTGGTGCCAGCTACGGACCATAGAAAATATAGTTGTTAATATTAGATTTTCTATGGCTACGGACTGACTGTAAATCTTGCGCGCTGGCATAGGCATAGTCAGCGTGGGACGTGAGGATTCGAGAGCGGTCGGATGTCTTCGAGTCAACACGGCGCGACGTGATACATTATATTTGCTGGTTAATATTTAATAAATGTCGTTTCCACAATATAAATATTTTACAGGCAGCGGATATATTTAAATATATATATGAAATGAAATGTGCTTCATTACACGTTTGTCAAGTGCTAATACAAGCAGTGCATTCTATCATATATGATCTGTGTTTCTATCTACACCACAGCATATAATGGGTGAGTTTGAGTCAACACTCGACAGAGCGAGCGGAGTATTATGACGTCATGAGCAAAGTGTTCTGGGGATAGCAATCTATCTCGAACGCTGTGTGGATGCCACCTGTCAAAAGTGATATGTGATCATAACCACAATCTTATAAATTCGTGTCAAATTTGTAGTTTCTTTTGATATACGGGTGAAATGAATTAATTTAAACCATAAATAACTTGTTTTTTGAGTTTGAATTTATCGTATCCTGATCCTGGCACACACCATCGCTAACCGTATATAGTCAAATACTGTAATTTTAAAGTATTTGATTAGTGCCCTGGATTCCTGGGTATTTATTTTTGTGGACGCCACTTACCAGTCACCAGTAATACATAATGGATTTAAATCGGCTTTATGTATTGCAGTTTGCAGTGGAAATGTTTTTTCAAGACGATATGATCATTACCTCTGTCTTTTCTTCAAATACAGAGCAAAAGTGAGGTTACAAAACCCTCACGCTCTGAGATCTCCACATTAAGCTCGGAGAAATAAGAGCACGCTCAGATTACGCACTCTGTGTCGACTCGAACGCAAACGAGAACGCTCAGAGTTGCGAATAAAACGCAATAAATGAACTCGGACCAATCTGAGCGTCGACTCGAACTCGCATATATAAAACAATATATGCTGTCTACTAGTGATGGGTATAATAGTTCATTTCAGAGAACTAGTTCTTGGGAACTGCTTGCGCGAAGCGAACTAGTCTCTAAATCTAGTTCGCGCGAACTACTTTTTAGATAGATATGCGGAAACGATCGGTCGGTCGGTAAACATTAGTATCCATGGGATCGTTTAGCATCGGCCGGCGGTTGCAAGATTTCGGCCAAGTAAACATATCGCCGGTTCAGGTATTAGAGAGTTTTTGAACCCCTTAAAATTTACGTTATCGTTATGGTTATGGTTATTCTGAGCATGCGCAGTGCCGAAAATGATAGTATTTTTGGCACTGCGCATGCGCAGAATAACGATAACGATAACGACGTGCTAGAATTTAAGGGGTTCAAAAACTCTCTATTAGGTAATATTGCGTTGGTACCAAGCTTATCGCTGATATCAAGAAGTAGTTCGCGCGAACTACTTTGTTTTAGATCAGCGAACTAGGTCGTTTAGTTCCCTACAAAGAATAGTTCGTCTTAACACGTTCGTTCGCGAACTACCCATCACTACTGTCTACACTTTCTAGGAGGCAAGGGCAGATAACACTAGCACGCAAGAGTTTAAGATTTTGTGAGTTTAACTGTTGCTAGATAGTTTGGTTATTCCCATATTAATAGTAATTAATAATTAATATTAATAATTCCTATACGTTTTGATGAGTTTAATTCAAGTTTCAAGTGATATGTGATAAATCCGATAAATTTCACATAACATAAAATATATGACTTATTTCTTGACTTTCAGCCAGGTACATGGACAAATATTCTACGTTTCGCCCGAGTTTTCGGACTTTTTCAAGGTTACCTAATAGGTAAAAATAATGGTTTTACATAAATATATTAAATTAGATTAGTGACAGAATAAATTATTAAAAAAAGTATTTTCTTACCTATACTATCCATTTTTCTATTTTAATTTTATTGTATGGGTTGGTTTTATTTTGTTTTTCATCTTTTTTATTTCTTTAAAATGCAATGCAATTGACTACCTTCTGTTGATATAGAATTGATACATACACAGTACTTTATAAGTGACCAATGTTCTGATAACATAACACCTCCGATCAAATATGTATAGATAAGTAATTGCCTATTTGTCAGTATATAAAATAATGTGACCTAGAATAACAAAAAACATAACCTCAATTTAATGAAATTACCTGCCACAGTGCCCAACGGCATGGGCGGCTATGTTTTAAGGGGTGAAAATAATAATTATAAAACTAAAATTACAAATTAGAATATTTTATTTTAGTAAATACAAAGTTTAAGATTTACATATTCAAGAACAACAATTTATACACATATGTGTATAATATTTACTGCACTATTTATAATAGTATTTAATATTTACTATTAAAAAACAATTGTAAAATCATTGACGATCCCTCTTGCGATCGCCGATTCTACGTTTATGCATGGCTACTTACCTGTGTAAACCACGCCCACTGGTGACAGCCACAAAATCCCTAACAATTTAGGCGGTAAATTAAAATGACCTTTTTTTGATTGGACCAAATGCTTGGGCACTAATGTAAACAAAATTCCATTGTTTTAAATATTGTTGGTCACAAAAATGTGTCGCTATTATTTGTCTATATAATATTTGGTCGGATCATAACACCATAACACTGCCTACAGACAATTGACATCATGTCGATTGCAGAATATCCATATCAAAATGTCTATATATCCTTGATACATAGTACGGACGTACTGAGCCGCTTTCCAGCTCTGCTCCCGTGGGTGTTTGGAGCTTTATGTGTTTCAAACACCGACAGTACTGAAAAGGAACAGTTCAAAACTGAAATGACTTTTTTAATTTTGAGGTTATGTATTGAGTATCTTGTCACTCAAATTTCAAATCCATTTATCGTTTATTCGACCTACATGGTCGAAGTTTACCAATTTCACATGAAAAACATATTTCACTAAACTTATATATAAGTCTTGACAAACAAAGCACATTTTTTATTGCACTTACGATCTTTGGTAGAAAACTTATAAACAAATAATTAAGAACTTTTCCATTTCATTGTAGCCAAAAAGTATCCACTTTAATCAATATTTTATTTTCCATAATATAGGTACCTATCTATAATGAAAAATACGGTAATGCAATAAATACAGTAACTTTTAAGTTTAAATCTTAAAACTTGATAACTCAAGATGAGACAATTTTCATACATAACCTTACAATATTTGAAAAGAGTTTCAAACACTGGAAAATTTGCTAGTGCTTGAGAGGGCAGGGGAATGAAAAATTGGTACTGTTAAGGTACATCAAACCAGTGATGGGTTTTTAGCCGCTAATTATATATTTAGCCAATGCTAATTATATAATTAGCATTTGGCCGGCAAAAAATATTATAATTAGCCGTTAGCAGAATATATAGTTTTTTTAATTTTTCACATATCAGAATAACTTTTTCGCAATTAACAATAAAACATCTATTTATTCTTACCTACTAGGTATTATTAGGTCATCATATTATAAGTCATAGATAATGGGAAATTAAATCTAGAGATAAGGATTATTATGTATTTTATTTTATAATACCGCAATCCTCGATCATCATTTATTTAGGTCTCCGAATTAAGTACATCAAAAATAAAAATAATATTACAAATTAAAAAAGAAAAAAATAAAACAAACTAAATTAAATTAAAAAATAAATCAAAGTTCCAATATGCTTCCCTATGAGGCCATTTTTACCACTGGCACTATAATAATTAGTCTGCTAATTTTGAAAGGATTTTTAGCCGACGGATAATTATCGATAATTATCCGGCTAATTATAAATGGATAATTATCCGGCACATCACTGCATCAAACTTTTGAACATGGAACTAGAGAATATTGAATTGAATATTCTCTGATGGAACGCTGAAGTACAGTTCAGCAGCTTGGCGCTCTGGATCGCTCCGGGAGTGGAACTGGAAAGCGGCTCTGGTGACTTAAATAATCATATCCGTTATAAATTACATGCACTATGTGTGCATGTGGCGGACATAACATGTTTGGTCTATAAAATTGTACATCGCAGTAAACTCTCGATCTCGATATACCTACCTATGCTACTGAGATTTAATTGTGTTTGATGGGATATATATCTAGGCTGCCTATACATGTGCTCTATAAGGTAGCTATATAGAGATATAGAAATCACACGATTATTTACTGGGTATACATAGCTTTTCTTTAATTTTAATTTTATATAGAATACTGTTACTGAAAACAATGTCCGTCACTTAACTGTGTTGAGCTTATACTGGGTCCAAAAATACATGGAGTTTGGTCCAGTGATGGGTTTTTAGTCGATAATTATATATTTAGCCAATGCTAATTATATAATTAGCATTTAGCCGGCTAAAAATATTATAATTAGCCGTTAGCAGAATATACATTATTGTTTTTTAATTTTTCATACATCAGAAAACTTTTTCGCAATTACCAATAAAATATCTATATTCATATACCGCCTATAACCTACTAGGTAGGTATATAAGCATATAATAGATATTATTAGGTCATCGCATATTATAAGTCATAGATAAGGAGAAATTAAATCTAGAGGTAGCGATTATTTTGTATTTTATTTTATAATACCGCAATCTTCATCATTTAGTTAAGTACATAAAAAATAAAAATAATTATATAAACTAAAAATAAAATAAACCAAATTAAATTAAAAAAATAAATAAAAGTTCCAATTTATCTCCATAGGCCATTATTACTATTGGTACTATAATATTTAGCCTGCTAATTTTGAAAGGATTTTTAGCCGACGGATAACTATCGATAATTATCCGCTAATTATAAACGGATAATTATCCGGCACATCGCTGGTTTGGTCGGTCTATATTCGGTTATGAGAAGACCAGAATAAATTGATAGGCGTGAGTAAGAACAGACAAAGATGGTTACAGGATGATTTTGAACCATAGATAAAGATATTCTGTCTTTATCTATGTTTTGAATCCCTTTTTAGCACGTAGTTATCGTAATCGCTAATCGTTATACTGAGCAAGCGTAGTGCCAAAAAAGGGTATTATCTTTGGAACTACCCTCAGCCTTTTCAGTATAACGAATACGATAACGATTAACGATAAGGTAAAGGGGTTCAAAATCTTCCTATGTAACATCAAGTACACATTTCTGCACTAAGCCAAGGAATTTACTATATAAATTCCTTGCACAAAGCTCATAAAATAAGATCTATAATTCTATAATCTATGGATATGTTATATCTCTGTCTAACTGCTTTAAATAAGGGTTTATCAGTTTATCCTCTTCTTTCTTATAATACCAAATCATCGAACACATGTACTTTCTGGTATTTTCGTACCATGTATATGTTCTTTGGTTCTGATTAGGCTACTTTTGTTTTAAAAATTTTCAAAATCAACGGAATCTGTCATTCATTCATTTCATTAATTTTGTAAATTATTTATAGCATTGTACATCTTTTAATTTAATTTTGTTGAAACAAATTTCAGGGTTTAAGAATTGTTTGTGTCTATTACGTTGTCTACATGATCCCTAGATAGGTATTCTAGAAGACTAAGAAGACAAGAGTATCCTTTCTCCTTTCTTTGTAGTCTCTTTGCATCGTATACTTGTTTCGAATCGTAATTGGATCGTGTTTGTGAACGTAAAGTGAATTATTTGGTGATTCATATTCATCATACGATTATTTGCAAGACTGTTGAGTAGTGTCGAGCGAGGTTTAAGAAAAATTGCTTGTGATTACCGGTTAGTTAAAAAATCAGTGCAGTTTGCAGATATTTTTATTTCCACGAGTATATTTTGATTATCGTATGTCCATCCAGAATCTAACCACATTTGGTAAGTTTTCCTCGCATTCTTTTATAATTGTAACAAGAAAAGTTTAGACAAAATGGCGTCTATTTATTTTCTGGGAAAATCAGTTATTTTACGTTTAATTCATTGTACTAGATTTAACGTATCTGTCCAAAATAAAATAAATTATTCATATCTATTATATTGATTCTCGAGTGTCTGACCTCGACCTACATATTAATATTTCAGACCCCTTTGCTGACGCAAGTAAGGGTGCAGACGATGATGTTCAGGACGGACTTGTTCATATAAGAATTCAACAACGAAATGGTCGCAAGACTTTAACAACAGTGCAAGGACTTTCATCTGAATATGACCTGAAGAAAATAGTTCGAGCATGTAAAAAGGTACCTAACTTATAATTTTCAATAGTTTCTATATTTGAATAAGGTTTTGGCTATATGTACATGATTCGTATTGTTGAACTTAAATGCAATTATTGTTATATCAATAATAAATAACTCCTGCGTACGATGGAAAAATATACGTTTAATAGTACATAAAAGAATCATGGGAAGAAGCCTACAAATTCAATTTATATCTACCATCAATTATTGAAAACTTTGCTAATTTGTAAAAGTACATTTCTTATTCAATCTCTGGTTCAAACATTTGATGAATATACTTCAATGGGTTAGTGTTTATAAATAATCAACATAATGTTCATATTATACATTTCTTTAAGACAACGATCAACAGTTTGATGCCAAATATCTGATCAATTTCCAATTAAGTAATTCAAACAATCATTTTAAAACGTGTCCTATTAAATCCACCTTTTATGTTTAAAAATGGTAAATTATGGTCTTTTAGTTGTTAACAAAATGAGAAATCCAAGATCAGTTGATTTCGTTAAAACTATAAAAATAAATTTTAATTTGTCTCTATTTTTATATTGGATGTAAATTGGATCAAAGTACACTTGCTAAAACTAGGTATTTATTCTTTACATTTTGTTGAAGTATTTTTAAATAAAGATACAAAAATGTAATGAAATCTGATTTGTTGTAACATATCGCCACCACTAAGACAAATAAAACACAGCTAGGTATTTAGATAATGATACACATCCTCCTGCATTTTCATTTATTCAAATAAACTTGCTCGTAAACTTGTGAAGCCCTTTTTACATTTATCTTTTTCTTTTATAAAGCATAAGCTGCTGAAACACTTATTGTATTAAGGCTTGTAGGGGCCTTGATGCACAATACAATATTTGTATGAATGCCAACTGTAAAATTGTTGATTACACAAAAAACCTATTTAACTAAATTCTACATCACCTATGTTTATGTAGTGTTGCCTTACGATATTCAAGCTATGAAGGCAGCCATCAGTTCCTGACCATACCTACTGCATCTGTATTGGAGAAGGTGACGGTGAGCTTTAGCCAGCCGACACTTATTCAGTTAATATCATTCTTTTTGGAGAAAATTACATAATAGTTATTTTACCCAATTACTACATATTTATTTTGTATATAAACAAAAAATGCTGAATAGTAAAATTTGTATTGCTAAAAAAGCTACCGTTAATTCAAAATGTCAGATCTGGATTTGCATATTACTCCCAGAACTGGTCCCGATAGCCAGATCCTATTTTCAACTTCCTGACCGGGGCTGATAGGCAAATCTTCCTGTACTGGCAATAACTACCAGGATTAGTTCATTTGAAGGCGTTCATAATAAGCTCTTCAAAACCAAGAACTAAAAAACATACGAGTTAAACAGTTAAACGCATTTGCACATGTGAACTTTAATTGGCCTATATACTGGTCACTGCTGTTTAAAATATCATCTGCACAAATTCGGCCTAGCAGAAGATGCTGAATGCCGCTTGTGCTTAGAAGCGGCATTCAAATAGATAATCAATATTTGGCAAAGGACAACTTCTGCCAGAGGATCTGAATAAGTTCTCACCCAGTAAGGTGATCAGCTTTATAAAGAGGTTGGCCTGTCGGGTGAAATTTAAGTAGGTGTGGGCCACAATGGACCATATGGTTGCAGTGGATTGTCCGGTTTTCGGCCCACTAATTTTTGAACCTAACCTATCATTATTATAAAATTCATTGGATTATTTTTTTGACCCGTTTAACTAAATATAATTAATAATTAAATAAGTATTTTACTTTTACAATTTTAGGTTTATTAAAAATCTTCCACGTTTTTATTTTCACATTATAACCTTAAAATCTGCCTAAAATGATCTCATGTTATACTTTAGTATAAAGTAGTATAAAATTTATACAGTTAATAACTTTGGAGACAACTATAAAATAAAATTAATATCATCTAACATTGAATGGGAGACCACAGTAATCTTTTTTGAAATGTAAGCAAGATTTTACTATTTCTAAATCTTATGTTACAGGAGTTTGCTTGCAATGGAACTGTAATAGATCATCCAGAATACGGAGAAGTTCTCCAGTTGCAGGGAGACCAGCGAGAAAACATATGTCAGTGGTTAACAAAAGCAGGACTAGCCAAACCTGACCAACTCAAGGTGCACGGTTTCTAATGCACCATAAAGGTGTTTTTAACTATGTAAATGTTACTCTTTTATTTAACCACGGAATTTTAACAGCATGTGCCCATCAAAGTTGCTGATTAAATTATAATTAGCAATTTTGTACAATAATTTTATAATTGTGCCTTTCCATAAATACATTAGTTCTCAGAGTTTGTGTTTTTCTTTTCCATGTTGACTGTGTTTAGTTTGTAATGGAATCTTATAATAATAATAAATGGCTGGTTTAGATGTAAATGAGTATTTTTTACTAACCCATGTACCTAATAGTTAAATATTTTTTGCATCTATTTAAAGTTGGTAGAAGAAATTATTTCTAAATATTAAATAAACTTGGTTTTTGTGAAGATTACCATAATAGTAACTGGCAACCTTTTATATAATGGAGATTTATTTTTTTCATGGGTTTATCAGTGTAGTGGGTTATAGACCAGTTGTCTGTAATTTTTGCAGTAGCTGGATTTAACCGATAATCCATACAGGGTATACCATCAGGAAAACCATCGACCAATTATGGGAAAACTATAATTAGGAGAAATGAGATTTTGGTAGCGCTTCAACGTTGATGGGAGCTATTTTGCTAAAATATTTTCAAGATGGCCCTTCCACTTCAGAAGTAGATGACAACTTGCTTATTTTAAATAGGATGGGAAATAGCATTTCATTTTTAGATTTTGGGCATCATTCAATTCGACACATTTCGTGTATAATTTATACGTGAATGATCTATACCTTAAGTCTATCCGTTTTTGACATATTTAAAATGTTATGTAAAATATGACGTTTGCAGACTGAATAATAATTACCAACTTTGACTTATGGGTGCCTTTACCATTCAATTTTAAATAATATGGTTGATTTATGTAGAAAGGGACCTACTTTACTTTAGCAGGCTTTGTATATTTTCAAAATAATTAACATAGGGTTCTCAAAAAAGAAGGAATAAAAAAGAAATTGAAAAAACTGTCACAAGTAAATTTTTTCAAATGAAAATTCTCTGTTTTTATAATGTTATCTCATTCAGCAATAAAAAATTAAAAAAATCGGCCTTTTAATAATTACATATTTCATTTTTATTCTTTTTTCAGCACCGTGATAATAATTATGAAAATGTTACACCAACTCTGCTAAAGTAGGTCCCTTTTTATATAAACACTAACCTAAATTAAATAATAAGGGCTCCCGTAAAAATTGGTAATTATTTTTCGGTCTGCAAATGTCACTTATACATAAAATTTTAAATATAAAAAAATTAAACTTCGATGTATAGGACATTATATACATGAAATGTGTGTAGATTACTGTGTATAGAATCTAAAAATCAAATGATATAATACAATATAAGTTGACATTTATTTACATATAACCAGAAGTGCCCATCTTAAAAATATTTTAGCCGAATAACCCACATCGTTGGTGTGCTACCAAATTTTCAGATTTTTCCCAGTTATAGTTTTTCTACAGTCAATTAATATAGTTCCGGGTGGGACAGACCTATATACAAGATGTATAGATCTGTTTTTCAAAATAACGAGAAAAATGTATAAACCAGCAGACAAAGTATTCAATGCAGGAGTATTTTACAATTTTGTGAAATATTTAGTGGTGGAAGCAACTACATGGCTGCTACTCTCAATTGAAAAGATATATTGTGCATGCAAGAAAAATATTTACATGATATTTTCTTATTTTAATTAACATAATTTTTCGTTTTTATTTTGTATTTAAAAAAAATTAGGCACCTCATCTTGCATTTTTATAACTGCCTGAAGTTTTTTTTTTATTACAAATAAGCGTATTTTATTCTCGATTTAGTTTGTTTCTGAAAACGCAATTGTGTATATTTTAAGATATTCATAATATGTAATACTCATCTCTTCAATTTTTTTTCTTGTTCCTCATGTGTGATATATATTTTGTTACAACTACTTTAATATTTGAAACATTTTAAAATTTTAAACTTTCAAAATTGAAAGGAATTTATGAAAAGTGCTTGATACCAAACTCGTGAAACATAAACTAAATATCATTATTGACTTATTGTGTCTAACCCCACCATAACTCTTGCCACTTAGCAAATAAAAAACAAATTAGATATTTGTTTGTAGTGGTGAGATACAGTGAAATACACTGCAGAGTGCCCTCTTTGGGTCTTTGCTACTATATATTATTTGCTACATATTATTTTTTGGAATAGTAATAGAATGTTTGTATTTTTTAGTTTATCAAATATATCTCAGTCAACTTTTGTATTTATTAGGCACCTACTTCTTGCCGAACATTTAAAAACCATTAACATTTTTTATGACAATTATTGTCTAATTGACAGACAGATAACGATCTGCAGAAAGCAGATGCCATTACAGCGACCTCTATTGTCTTTGAGGAAGACAATCCTACTTAATTATTGGAACTATTGGAAGGAGATGCCGAAAACAACTACTCCACGGGCAATATGCCCCGACTGGCGTTGCATTACATCAACATCTCCATGGATGTCGCCACATCCTTCATCAAGACCAAATACCAGACAATGACCGGTTTCGATCATAACAAGATCGAAACCGGTCATTGTCTAGTATTTGGTCTCGATGAACGATGTGGCGACTCCTATGGAGATGTTGATGTAATGCAACGCCAGTCTGGGCATATTTCCCGTGGAGTAGTTGTTTTCGGCATCTCCTTCCAATAAATTAGATATTTATTACCACCGCGCTGAACCGCTTTGGAATACAAATAATTACTTAATTTCGGAAATACTTGTGGAATTAAGTACCTATTTGTATTAAAAATACAATGTTTTTCCTAAAACGTGCTAAAAGTGTAGCATAAAATGCTACAAAGTTTAGGCTACCTATATGCTACATATTTTTGTCTAAAAATGTATATATAACACTCATGCTGAGTCAGAATTATAACATCTTCAATTAAAATTAGAAAGTAAGTATAGGTATATAAGTTGCGGAATTATGTAACTTTAATATCTATAAGCTCGCACCACTATTTTTAAATAACCGAAAACAATTTAAGATGAAATAAGATTAAAGACGAGTTTGTCTTCTATCTCCAGGGACAAAACGGAGTTATAATGTATTGAGTAGGTACCTAACGTAAGCCCAGCTTACTATAATACACGCATCGATCTACCATGCAGTTCATTTACTTCCAGGAAAGAGATAAAATGAGAAAACAAAGGGATATGATCACTGCAATGTTATACTTCTTGCACAGATTATTAAAGAGATTACTTCTTGTATCAATCACGACGCCTACGCCCATCGGCCGTTACGGGGGCGACGGAGGACCTGGGCAGCGTACTAGCGTCGGCGCGACGCCGTATTTCAATCAGCTGGCCGAGCCCGGACTCAACAGGTCGGCATGCTGAGTAGCGGTGGCAGCTGGTGCTCCGCGAGTACAGATGCCCCTTCGGAGAGGCCGCGGCAAAGCCGTGTCTGGGTCTGACCCTCTAACCGCTTGTCTTGACGCGAACGGGACCTATATTTGTACGGCATTCAATCCGCGTTGCTACATCATACAAAAGGTAAGTTCCATATGGAGACGGCGTCTGCAGATGTTCGACGTAGTTAACACGGATGGACACATTTTAAGTAAATCATATTTACTGGGTGTCTTCTTGTATCTTGTCACAAAATGCTGATGTGTGAATTTGTGATTACTTGATGTCGTGGCATTTAATTTAAGTATTTTAATGTTTTGTTGTTCTTCGCAGTTTGGATCAATACGCATGTTTTGATTTCGAACATCATTTGAGAAGTGCAACAGTGCAACACGTGGAATACCAAAACAATTGCGCTTCTAAACAGAACTTCACTAAACAAAAAAACCAAATTTTTCTAATACCTATCTATGTAATCTTTAAAATTGTAGGTAGGTAGCTAGCTAATAGGTGAATGTACGAAGGTATAGGATGAGTATATAGGTAGGTACTTAGGTAGGGCAGGTTATAAAGTTCCTATAGGTAGGTACCTATATTTTATATAGGTAAGTAAAGTCAGGTAGTAGCTATATGTACCAAAATGGTACTTATACCTATTTACCAAAAAGCTTTTAAAATGCCATGTATTTACTAATTTGTAAATTAGTACAATGCCTAAATAATCATGCCCTTGGGTGCATTTGAACAAATTATATAGGTAGGTATACCGGCATATATAGATTATAAATATAGATGTACCTACCTACTTATAATGTAGATAGAATAGGTACCTAGGTAGGTACCTATATAAAAAATACTAAATGGTTTTAATCTACACATAGTATACTTATCTATATACTTATAGTGTGGTATTTGTGTACTTCCTCATACTGAAGTACTTCAATACTTCCTTATTCCTTCCTCTAAAAAAAATATTTTATGCTAAATAAATTTAGTATTTTAAAAATCATTTCTTTATATATAAATTTTGGGTCGCACCTATACCCCACTTCATTTTAGATAGGTATTAACTCGCCATGAAGATGAATAGAAAAGTAAAGTATTTAAAAATCCTTGAGTAACACCTTTGACTTGTTTATATAAACTGAAAAACTGAAAGCTAAAGCTACCACTCATACATGAAATCCATGACATCATGAAATCTAGTAGCAAACCTACTTATGTAGGTACCTACCCAACTATGCCAAGACTAAATAAGAATTTTGTTGTAAGGGGTGGCAGGTATAAAGGTATACCCGTACTTATTTAAAATATATGGCAATTTTAAATTAATAGTTATTTATACCTACGACCTATGTCTGCAATTCAAATGTAACGGCAAAAAGTATTGCATTGTGATTTGTTTCAGGTGGTTTCTTCTTCAAATACGTCTAGCACGACTTCCAGTACAAATACAGAGGAAATAGATATCAAAACAGGGTCTAATGTAGAATTAGAAACACAGCTTAGCTGGGACTCACATCAGTCACTTCCATCGGATTTTACTTACCCTCTGACTATTGACGGTAAGCTACGTTTCTGTAATTTTAGTTAAATAAAAAGGTTATTTAATAAATGTGTTACGTATTTTTGTGGTGCCATACGGGCATACGGTTTCTGAAATGATGCTTGAAATATCCGCTAAAATTTATTTGTTGAGACATATAAAAGATGGCAGCACTAGTACCAAATCGTGCCATCTTTCTCTTCGAGATTACTAGTTTTCTGTGGCATGTGCCCCTGCTCCTCTGCAACGGCCATTTTGCCAGTTCCGTGAGAAATTGTGTTGAGTTTTGCAAAGTAATCTAAGCGGTAAGCAAAAATTCTTCTAGATTGTGTAGGTTAAACTGTGGTCTACGTCATATTTCCAAGTTAGTGTTATTTTAGTGTTCCAATAATATCTGCAAAGGCAAACATCTGCGGCTGTTTTTTAATCGGTAAAATTGTGCTACTCTTAAGACAACTCGTTTATGGAAGCCGAGTGATACTCATAGGCACATGGTTTCCGGATTAAAAAGAAAACTTTAGAAAATATTTTAGTGCCGGCAGTTTATTTTGCAGTTCAAAGTGAACTGACTTGCCATGGACTGTTTTGTAATAGAATTACCCTTCCCCGGCTGAAGGATCCTGATTGTCCAGTTCGTATTCTAAATTTGTCGTTCTCGTTTTATCGGTGTTTCATTGTGAACAATTTGCTTCTTTGACTGTAAAATAAATTACTAATTTGACTTTCGTTATATCACGTAACATTCCCCATTAGAGTGGTGTCAAACAAAATTTTCATACGTCAAAAAACGCTTGGAACTTAGAAGTTAGAAGTGACTGTGACTAGTGATATTAAATTGACAGTTTTGGCCCAAGTTTTACTACCATCCAGCGTAATTTGCAAAGAATTTGTTGTTTAAGCAGTTCAATAGTATTTGTGTCATTTCGATTATTTGAAAACGATGTTTGTCTATAATCTAAAGTGTAAATGACCTTGACGCAAATATTACACCCATCACTTTTTTAAAATAAGGTTAGGTTCTACTTTACTTCAACAATCACCATATTTAATACCATGCATGGTATGTACCACCTTTTTTATTTTTAAGTAATTTACCTTTATACCTACACACTCAAAGCATTTTTTAAATATCTACTATTGCTTTTATATCTAGTACCTACACACTACCTATATATATTGATACTTGAGACACAATATTTAGGTATCTACCTATTTGTAGCTGATTCTGAAATTGAGAAATGGTGACATTGTTGTGTTCAAAAACTGGTTGTTTAAAATGGTATTCCTCATGCAATTTATGTATACTTACTGGAATACACTTGTGAATAGGTATACGATAAGTATAAAAATATGGCATTTAAATTCATATTCTGAGGAATTTGTTTTCCAATTGTATATAAGTATATTATATATTCAATTCTCGATACAATAATTAATTTTTTTAAATGATTGAGTGTTACACCAGATGTTTCAATGATATTAGTGTTTATTCTCCTTAAATTAAAACACCATTATCAATGAATATAATATTTTAATTTTCACCTTAATTTAACTAGTTAACTATGGGGCTGTGAACTAGAAAGTATTTTAAAATTTAGTTAAAAGATAATTCAGTTGTCTGGATTTCGTTTCAAAAAGTAAAATGAACTTATGAATCTCGGGTTTTATACCTATACCTACTTAGCTATAAGAAATATATATACTTAATACCAATTGTATCATAGTTTGGTGGAGTTAGCTATAGTTTTGCTTAAACTGTGTTGAAAGCGAGGTTGAAAGTCATTGTTCATAGTCTTCAAATTTAAAAACATCTATTTTTGCCATTTCCAATATGGATACATTTCTATGGATTAGGAATTCTTTGCATCAAGGGGAAGCAGAAATTTGCATTAAGGGGAAATTTAATAAGTGTAATGTAATAATGAAATCATAACTAAGTAAATTATGTAGCTAAATTTTTTACTATTAAGTGTTTAGAACATGTCTATATACATGATTGAGTCGAGGATTCAGTTAATATTAATTAAAATGGCACCATGTGATGTGAATCTTGATTCTCAATAATATTTCATGTATCGAAGATATGAATGAATTGTTGCCTTTATTCTTCTATTCATGATTTTGTCACCTTTCATCCCATAATTTCCAGATTAATGGTGGATATATACCTAGTATCCTTTATAAATGAATGAAAAATTTTAGAAGAATCTTGTTGATCTAATTGATCATCTGTATTAAAGACTTAAAGACAGTTATTTTGCTCTGCCCATGTGTTACATACATAACATACATGATTCATTGCAGATTGCAGTTTATTTTTTTATCTGCCTTCATTAGTTAGCATTTTAATTGTTCACTTTTAAAAAAGGCAGATCTCAGTAGACTTAATTGTAATGGTTTTCCAGAATGCAGCGATATTGGAGATATATCTATATTTGCAAAAGCTGAAAGCTGTAATTGAAAATTAAATATGCAATTGTTTCGGTTTTGCTGGATGCAATTTTATAAACATGAGTACAGTATAGTCCTATGGGATCTTAGAAGAGAAAGTAGAATCATTGAACCCAATTACCTAATTAACTAGACTGCATAGATATTATGTATATTTCAAATAATTATAATCTTGTAAAGTGCGAGTCTTAGGTATATTTACAGATGATATTATATTAGCAGATTATGAAGAAATAATGGTAACCAAGATGGTAACAAACATTCAATTGCAATAGATTGATGGATAAATTATCTTGAAATTTGTTTAGGCTATTTGTTTGTGCATTTGTTGTGTCTTTAGTGAAATCGTAAAGAGAATCAGTTAAATCCTATATTTGAGGTAGTTATTACTATACGATTGGCAGGTATTTCATCAGCCCTTTTTTGACCACATTTTACTTTGTTTTTCTGTAAGTTGAGTTTAGTCGCTTATGTATACATGAGCCACAATAGACCACATGGTCATGGTGGAGGTTCTGGTTTTTGGCCCGGTCACTTTTGAACATAACCTAGGCCGTTTACTTAATGGCATTATAAACCTATTGAGATGTCTATTTATTGAGAAGTAGCAAAACACACAAAATAGGTGTAGGTAATTGATTTAATAATTACTCGATATGTTTGTTCATATTTTTTAAAAATTATAGTTATTTGTTCGTATTTTGTAACTGTTAGTTTCTGCCTTGCCTCGACAAATTTTGTACCCTTCTATGCACATTACTTCCTAACCTAATATACCTAACCTAATAGGTACCTAATTGTAATGGTTAGCGAATCATTACTAGGTTTTGTTTATAAAGTTATTGATGCTAATTTATATTTGCTACTTACCTACCTTCACAAGCTTACACACATAAGTATATGTGTGTGTTTTAAGGACAACCCTGATGTAATCATAAAACTTTGCCTTTTGTCTTTGGTTTGTGACTATAAAAGAAATACCGAGAAATACCGATTTACTAATATATTTGGTTCAAACCTATGTTCAAACTATAAAAGAAACAGTTATTTAGGTACTACTACAGTTTGTTGTATTATTTTTTATGTAATCATGAAACTTTGTCTTGTGTCTTTGGCTTGTGACTATAAAAGAAATACATACTTCCTTATACAATTGGTTCAAACCTCTGTTCAATTTACTACTACCTACAGTTTGTTGTATTATTGTTCTTTGTCGATTCAACTCTACCTATTCCATCTTATTAGTGTTGTTCTTTTGTATTTTTGCTATTTGGTGTTAAACAGATCCCAAGTATTTGTTATTCCAATGAATATATCAGTAAGTATAGGTTCTGATGTTGCTTATTGAAATAAAAGCTAATACCTACTTATAAAGTAACTAAATTGCTGTTTTTAGTTGACAGGTTTAATTTAGTTGACATTTGGTAATAATAGTTTAAAAGCCAGTTTTATAATAATATTTAAAGGAACTTAACTACAGTTGCTTTTTAATACCTACCTTCGATACAATAGTATCAATAGTTCAATAGTAATCCAATCCAAGGTATTTAATGGCAACTTTAGCTAAATGTTCTTTATTTTTTATTATGAATTCAGTTCATAATAATTCGAATTCTCAATAAAATTAAAATCTTTCAGATCTGTTTTTGGAAACAACATTTTACGCAAAATTTGACATCAACTTAGAGAGGGTTGTACCTAATAATAGAAAGAAATAGAGCATAAGAGCAATAAAGAATAGACCACTTAAAAAGTGCTTTATTAAAGTGTCGTCTTTCTTTTAATTCGATGTCAGATAACCGCTCTAGAGCTTCTAAGGCGGTTTTTTGGCTAAGGCATAAAGGCTAAAGACGATTTTTGGCGTTTCGGTTTTTCCAATATATCGAAATTGATTAGTGGCATTTCAAATTTTAGCACATATTATTACTAAGTAACCAACATCTTTGATCCCTATCCCCCTATCTTTGATAATAACCAGGTTACCTATATCTTAAACCTATCTTAAGTGGGATCCTTATGTACCAGGTGTTCAAATAAGAAAGGACGTCGGTTTTATTTGAGGAATGGTACATCTTCGGGGCAAATAAATTTACTGCAAAGAGTAGTAGTATACTGCAAAGATACAGGAAATTATTTTCAAGTTTTTATCTTTGCCGCTAGAGGCGCAATATGCACTTGAAAAACTTGGTTTTTGGTTTAATCTTTGTCAAATTTTGCATCTTTTTCATTTGACGCTTTTTGCTTTATCTCTCCAAATAAGAGAGTGGAGGGGAATGCCTTTCTAAAAAAAATGTTTATAACTCGGTTTATAACTAACTTCGGTTTGCATCAAACAAATTTATCAAACTCTGTCTCGTTGGAAAGAGTATCCAACGCTTAATGATGCGTTTTTATTTGATGATATATTTTTTTATAAAGATATTACCCCCTCCACTCTTTCCTTATTTGGAGAGATAGAGCAAAAAGTGTCAAATCAAAAAGATGCAAAATTTGGCAAATATTACAATACAAAGTATTTCTGGTCTATCTCAACTAGGGAAAATTTTGAAAAAATAAGTTTCTCAAATTGACCATGGATGTTGCGCCTCTAGCGGCAGAGATAGGAACTTGGAACATAATTTCAGCATTGCAGAACATAAAAAGCGAATTTCAGCAGTGGATTGAACCGGTACAGCTACAAATATTTAAAAAATTTGTTGCTACTATGATTTTAATCTCAAAATATTCATAATACTCTGGACTTTAAAAATTGTAAAAACCGAATTTGTTGCTGCATTTAAGTAAAGTAATGTAATTACTACCTATTTATTTATAAGGAGGCGCGGCGACGGTGCAGGACCTGGCACGTCAAAAATGTTTAAAATATTTGTTGCCCCTACAGTTTTTGCCTTAAAATGTTGTAGAGACCTCTGACTATTGAAAAACATCAAAAACCGAATTTGTTATTTTTAAAAACTAAAGTAGCACACATTTTTAACGAGATACTCAACTCAAGACTTAAAGTCCGCTAGAATATTTAAAAAATTTGTTGCTCCTATGATTTTATTTTTAAAATAATTATAAAACCCCGGAAGTTAAAAAAATAATAAAATCCGAATTTATTGTTCCATTGAAGGTGATATAAAAATTCGGTTCTTACAATTTTTTAAAGTCCAGAGTATTATGAATAATTTGAGATTAAAATCATATGCGAGTTTTCTCATTTTAACATTAGCAACAAATTCGGTTCGTTATATTTTTTAATAGTCCGATGTTTCTAGAATATTTTAAGGCAAAAATCATAGTAGCAACAAATTTTTTAAATATTCTAGCGGGCTTTGTTCAAAAACAGTTGAAGATAGGTAGAGGATTACGTAGAATCCGGAAATGATATAATATATAGGGTGTTCCATTTAAAATAAGCAAGTTGGTGTCGACTTCCGGTAATACCGGAAGTGCCAGAAATGTAAAAATATTTTAAAAAAGGTAGGCCCCACTGACTTTTGTAAATAACCAAATTTTCAAAATCACTGTACGTACTTTTCCATATATCGATCGCGCGGGCCTTCCCGGTGAGAGACTGTGTCCCTGTAGTATACCTATGTTTATACTGTAATGCTGTTTGAACTACCTCTGTAAAATCCAAAATAAATAAATAAACAAATAAATAAATGGATAAAGATTTAAAAAAACGGCCTACCCTTGTCCTTGATTATTACCAGTTTGTATAGATACTATAGATGAAAAACATCCATGGACATCTGAAGAATTCTAAGGAATTCTATGGATATCTAACGAATTCTAAGGAATTCTGTGGATATCTAACGGATTCTACGGATATCTACGGAATTCTACGGACATCGTAAGGAATTCTATGGAATTCTACGGACATTTAAGGAGTTCTTTGGAATTCTACGGACTTCTATTAGTATGTAGGTACACTATAATTCCATCGCGGTTCGCCCCTCGCCAAATCTAATTATCAGCGTACCCGCGAGAAAACTACTGAAATCTATACAGGGTCTTTCGTTTGAAAAAAAAAAAAACTCGCCGATATCTTTGAAATGCAACAATCTATTGTTTTATTATTTTGGACATTAAATCAGTATAAAAAATTACATATACTTATTTGTTAATTTAAGCGATCCTCTTAGTTGCCGAGGCACCAGTATTGGAAAATTAAAATTGGGCCACCCGGTATATCGTTAAAACCATTCCTGGAAAAACCGTTGCTAACTTTACACCTATAAAAAGATGGGTGTGAAATTAGCAACGATAGCTTTGTTCGACGAGAACAATTCTGACGAGTACCTGACTAATCCATGATAAACAATCAGCTACCTTTATGCGCATGCTTAATATGGGATAAGTCCCGGATTTGTGGTACTCCGCGAACAATTCACTGACTACTTATTTTCTGTCCTTGTCTGAGCTTTTGTTTCATTTTCGAGCTTTCATGGTGCCACTTTTTCTATGCATGATGCGGTGTTTGATTCCACACTTCCACAAAGTGTGCAACTGTGCATTGCATGAGGTTATGTTATTGTCTCTGGTTATGTTTATTTTTCACAATTTTTTATAAAGGAAAATATAAAAAACTTTCTACCTTTCAACAGCAAAAGTACTACTTACCTTTAGAATTTGAATCCTATAATAAAGATATAGAAAGAATAATAAAGAATTTCAAGTCAACAATAACCACAGATTATAAAGTATACAATAACCAAAGAGTAACTAATATTAGTTCCTCTTTGCAATAACTATACAACTTCAACAGCAGATAACCTAACTGTTTTTAATACAAAATATATAAAAGTTTTTAAAGAAATTTTGGTCAGCGCCTTGGAGAACTGAGAATTTTTATAAGGCGTATGCGTTTGATAAAATGTTCTTGCTATAGTCCGTGGATCGTTCTGATGGGTTGTTGACTAGTCATGTACTTGTTCATACGTTACCGCGAACGACAAATCTTTTGTCGAAATCAGGGATTTCGTGCACCGCGAACGCTTATTTTTGAATTGCGCATGTGCAATTGTCACGGACTAATCCCTGACCAGCTGCGCGAACAAAGCTAATATCAGATTTGCTTATAAATAAAAAAAAAAATTTTTTTTAGTCAAAACTCAACAAGGGTTCACTTTAGGTGTAGCAAATTTTACACATAAATAAATAAATCTGACATCATCTAGTTTAATCATTAATCGAGCGCGTTATGGTATCCCGAGTTTTATCCGGATATCTGACAGAAAACGTTTTATGCTCTTTTGTCTTTTAACGACTTTATCACTTTCACTTTAAATTACTATTAAATTCAAGAGATCTTCAGTATCCAATCCTAGAAGCGACAATTTTCAAGTTTAATAGTACCTACCTGACAGGTCGATTAAACTATCACAAGAAACTAATAAGTAATCGGCTTTGGTTATAAATCATGGGGAAATCAGAGGAATTTTCTTGAAAGAAGTATATCTGGTACCTATACGTATAATACTTAGTCAATACCTATACAAAATTATAGCCGTGGGTTGTCCCTCGGTTCATACAGGATGTTTTAAGTTTTTATTCAGTTTGCTACTTTTGAAAGTATGTTTACGGTATACATATATGATTATTTGGTATAATTTTTCCTGGGTGTTTGGTTGTGTCACCATTTTTTATATTTTAATTAATTTAGAAAAACCAGAGGAAAAACCATACGGTTCAAATAGGTATACATTTTAATTAACCAAAAAAAATAAAATCTGAAAAATTCTGAACTGGACGCGGAATTAATCTAAAAGAAATATATTCTAAAGAGAAAGAGGCTATAAGCTAAATGAAATAAATAAATATTATTGTTTATAACATAAGCCTTGTTTATATAAAATATAGATAATCAACCGCAGTAGTGACACCTTGTGAAAGAATCTAATACTACCAAGGTCGTTGAATTTGATTGGTTATTTCTGTAAATGCACGAATTTCATTGGTCAGGTGCACACATTATCCACCATGACATCTGTAAGCCATCCACTCGTACTAATGCGGTTGAATAACTATATCTCTATAAACAAGGCTATGAGTAACCTCCAAGTTTTACCTAAAACGCAATCCGAATTGTGCATCGAAGTACTTCTAGACACAATTCTACTCGTTTCCTGAAATTCTGCAATGCAGATGCAATATGTCCTTTCTTATTTTTGTTCTCAGGGTCGTAATATTTCTCCGCAGCTCATCAACATCAGCTCATCGTTTCATCACATTTTAGGAAACGAGTAGAATTGTCTCTAGAAGTAGACGGTGAACAATTCGAACACTTGATGTAAATTATTTATTAAGTTATTAATTATTATTATCTTTTTAAATCGTTTTACAAAAAATAAAAATGTCCTGCTGTTTCTGATTAAAATCCTAATTATTATCTAAACTGAAGAAAGTTTAACTATGTACTACGCTACGAGATATACTTTGTATATTTTTATATATGAAAATACTGTGAAAACCCGTGAAAACTGTTGGCTACTTTTACTGTTTTCTCAAGTGATGTAAGAAATAGGTATAACACTTGTGCCATACAAAGTTTTATACGACGCCCTAAGAATTAAAATTATCTGATTTTTTAAATTAGACATTTTAAGATGAAGCAAATTTAAAGCTATATTGCTAAAGGCCGGCTTAAAACGCTGTCACTATGGTGATTATATCCCATATTTCACGACCGATTAATAAGAGACGCAGTCTGTATTTACTGAAAAATGATACAGAACGTGGAAACATTTTTACGGCCTTTAAATAGTGTAATAAAGCATTATAAAATGTATCTTTGTAAAATGAAATGTTGATAGTGTACTTTCTCCATTAATTTTCTTTTGCATTTAGAACCGGTATTGACTGGGGATTGTGCAGAATGATAAAATATACCTAGTATATCTGGTCAAGGACGCACCAATCTGCCATATTCACCTTGTATTCCGTCGTAGGGAATTATTTTTCTTCACAATAATACCGGTGCCTCAAAAAATATTTGTTAACTCTTTTTGTTTGAAACCAAAAGTGTCATCAATTAAGTAGGGGTTGATAATTGTTATTGAAATTGATTACATCGAAAAAAATGTTTTGTAAGGACGTAATTTTTACAATTTTCATGTATCCACATTAGCGGTGACTTAAAAAAATACCGGAAATAGAGGGCGCTAAAGTTGACTGTGTCAAGTAAATGCTTTTTTCGTGAATTGTCGTACATTATAAAACTCCGCATCACCAGCGAGGTAGAGATTCAGGCGTATTTTTTTGGTATTTTGTCCTTGCCTTTTGTTCAATGACGTGATAACAATGTATAATGTATACAAGTATATTTATCTCAACTCTCTTCGGTGACGACTTCTTAACTTTTGGAATCGTTGGTAGTTCCTTCGTCGAAGTCAACGTCTTCAATGCACAGTCAAAATAGGTATTCGACGACGACTTCGAACTTCCAGTTGACTTTAAGGAAGGTATATACATACCAACGATTCTGAAAGTGAGGAAATCGTCACCGAAGTTGTAGGAAATGTTTTTACTACAGAACTATCAAAAAAATTAAGAACATAGGTATTACCAATATTACATATTTTCAAGATGGCTGCCGGCGAATAGGGAAACTGTGAATTCTTTACTACCCCCTTTTTCATCATGCTGGTCGGGTTCTCTGAGGCGAGTTCTATAACATTGCGGTCACAATCCTACTGATTCCCTATTATTCAGCGAGTATATTTTGTTCCTTGCATAAAGATGCAAAGTATAAAGCAGTGCATAAGTCCAAAAGTGCAAAATTATTATTAGTCCTGATTCCTGGTTTTAAAATCACCATCATAAGTTATAGCTTTGTTATTAAGATGTGTTGGATTTGGTCTTATATGCATTACATAACAAATTTTGTTTTTCATTAATTGTAAAATACAAGACTTAGAAACTCTATAGTTTAAGTTATTTCACTGGGTAAATCCCCAGTTTATATGGTTTCAACATTTATCAGACGTTATCAATTAAACATAATTTATATGTTCTAGCGTTTGTTCCAAGTCTAATAAAACAAATACAAAGTTAAATAGGATACTTGACAAAAAAGAAACCTGATCTACAAAGCAGCGCATACAATTTTTCTCCAAAGCGTACCTATTTTCCGGAAAAATATCTAACTTGATTTTTTTTAATGGAACACCCTGTATATTTTTTACAGAATCGGGTTCTACTCCATTTCTCTACCGTAGTTTATCACAAACACCATTTTGATTTTAAATTATGCTTAGTACTTCAACAAATTATTACCCTCGGTATTAGCAAAGTTTCCAGAATAATATATTCTGTACACTTTGGTATTAGTCCTGTTTATTCAACATAAACAACGGTATTAGTGTTCTTGATAAAATTTACTTTATTATTAACAATAAAATTGAATAACTCGTTATAATGACTTCACATTGTCCACATTTTTGGGCATTTGACAGGTATTTGTAACCACCAACTAAATGTAAGTACACCAATAATTTTATTTGTTGAATTACTAAGCATAATTATTTAAAATCAAAATGGCGTTTGTGATATACTACGGTTTAGAGATGTTGATGTAGAATATGATTCTGTAAAAATATACAGGGTAGATATTCCATTTAAAAAATCAAGTTAGAATTAGAATTTTTCTGGAAAATAGGTAGGCTTTCGAGAAAAATTGTATGCTCTGTTTTGTAGATTAAAGTTCTTTTGATTCTCTCCTATTTATTGAATCTTTAATATTTCAGGAGATATTGCTAGACAATAAAAAATGGGTCACGTATGTACTTATATCGGTATACAATTATACAATTATTTAAGTATAATCTAACACTGACGTAGTTTTCCACATAACACCAAAACACTATGCTGCACTCAACGCGCGTTCCGCCAACCAAGTTGGCATCATCTAGAGATGATTAAAACTAGATTGAATCATCTTTCTCATCATCTCCAGGTGATGCCAACTTGGTTGGCGGAACGCGCGTCGAGTACAGTATATTATTTTGTGGAAAACTACGTCAGTGTTATCTTCACGCCAAAGGTTCCATCCCCTTTCGAGATAAATATAATCTAATGAAGTTTTTCTTTTTCATGTTAATAGGTACCGGGATATCAAAAATTATCTTGGTCAAGGGTGGTTGTGGAATGTAAAACGTGTGTCTTACTTTAAATTTTTGAATATGTTTTGTTGTGTCAGAATCTGTCAAGTCATTGTGCTGAAATAAAATAAGACACACGTTTTACATTCCACAACCACCCTTGACCAAGATAATTTTTGATATCCCGGTATTAAGGAAACCCTAGGTATACAAGGAAATGCAAACGTTTGAAACAACAACGCTGCTTACTAAAGCCTCATCCAGTCAGTATTAAATGATACACTCATAACTCATATCCTGAAACAACTTCAACGGATTTCTTTCGGATTTTTTTTCTATTGTCATTATAAATCGGTACGAAGCTGGTAACGGGCCAGCCAGCATATCATAATTTTAAATATCAAATTAGAATGATATAATTTTCTAATTCTAAATCTAATAAAAAAGAAAAATATATAATAGACAATAAATTATTTGCAGGATGTGACGCTATTATGTAATACTGGACGGTGCTTTAGTCACATAGTAGATGTTTCCAATATATGCCTTAGTTTAATATTTTTTGCTAAATATCTAAATAATTATATTAGTTAAAAGGCAAATAAATAACATAAAATTAAAATAAGTATATGTTTCAAAACTATATAAAAAATGTAATTATATAATATGTCCTAACATTGTACTTACCTGTGGTAGGCAAGGCTAAAATAAAAAGGATCCTAACAACAGAATAAGTAAAATGAAATTAGAAAACAACTAAATAATAAATTGGCTAAATTGAAGACAGCTAAATAATAGGGAAACGTAATGCATCGTAGATGGGTATTTACGAGGATACTTAGGAGGATATTATCAGTTATAACATTAGTAAGGGCTTTGAAAATAATCAAGAAATACTTAATTCACAGTACGCAATACTAAATTTGGATTATTGTATCTCACCATAAACGGCAATCAGTAAAAGATATTATTCTACAAATTTGTAATGTTAAGAGCACTTTTAAGCATTTTCTAATAATAAATTATGAAAATTTGTGCTTGATTTTAAAATTTGAAAACGTAACTATGTATTACATTTTTTAATACTACTGTTGACAATTACATCATAAATATATATGACCAAAGACACTTCATTAGTAGTTAAACATGGGTTCGGACAAGTAGACTATTTCCAAATTTTCTCGGTTATCTTATTTATTCCTATAGATTTGTACATGTGATTCTTTACAGTGGAAGACTCCTCTTTTCAAACCAAATGAGAAAACAAAATATTTAATTTAAATTACAAATACATTTCATTTAATTAATAATTAAGCAACAGTCATCAAACTCAAATTTTAAAATAATTCACTATACTGTAATCATTTAACTAAGGATATTAATATTATTTTCTTTTTTTTCTAGGCTACGCGTACATGAATGGGGATGTTGGCAAGTTGCCTTCAGGGGCGGTATACAATGCCACCCCTGAACCAGGTACTACCATGGGTACTCATCCAGATTTCGTGGCAGTCAATGGGGTAGCAGAGGGGGCTGAGGGACCTAGCTCTATCCCCCCCTCAGCTCCCCAAGATAATGCCTCTCAATCTGCCTATCCCTTGCCACAGCTTAAACAGATGCTTTCACAGCAATTGGAGTATTACTTCTCCAGGTAAGTTTAATATTTATTGAGTGTTATTGAGGGTTGGACTGTGGGAGAAATTTAGTGTACAGAGTCGGGGAATTTCAGGTAATTGAGGGGATTTCTGTAAAAATTTATAGCTAATTTGTAAAATATTTGGGTGACATAATAAGGTTATTGAGGAGAAATCTTGTGGCGTAGTAGAGGGCTGTGATAAGACGAATACACTGCCAATTAACAAAATTAAAGAGGAAGAACGAAACCACTGGCGTTCACACTTTAAATAAAATGGAAAGTTGCAGAAAATTGCAGTAAAACAGAAACAAAACAAAAAAGTAAGAGTTATCACCAATTTATCTTGAGCCTTTGTTGGGTTTTTCCGAGGGTTTTTCCAGTTTCATGTGGACTGAGCATTATGGGGAGAGTAGTACACAGTGGAACGAAAAAAATATACTTATTTATCAAACACCAGTTTCTTACAAAAATGAAAACTAACATACATAGGTTGATTAAACAATGTTTAAACTCACATAAAATACAAAAAACCTGTAATGTTGCTTGAAGTTAAAAAAGATACATATTATTTTTATAAACACTGAATTTGTTCCACTGTGTACTGCATCTTGTACACAGTGGAACAGACAATGGAACATGTTTTTATTAAATTAACTGAAGTAATAACACTGGCTAAAATAAAAAATAGATTAAAATGATGATAAACGAACATAAACAAAATAATGTCTCTGATATTATCGAACATTTAATCGCCCAAACTTTATAGCAAACCTAAATAACTACTAAATCATTTGTTTTCTGAGGTAACTTAGTGGTTGTGGCAAAACATGTTTACCTAATATCACATTTCTCACCAACGAAATGTCTGGAACTTGCGGAAAAAGAAAACAGCGACCACTTAATTTTTTGTTAAATTATTATTTATTATATTATTATTAAATTACTAAATTATTAAATAATTCAAGAATATTATTTAATTATTATTAATATTATTATATATATTATTAAATTTTGCTTGAACCGTTTAGCAGAAATTCAATATCTGGGTTAATAAAAGAGATAACTTAATTTTTTTTTCTACAGGGTTGTCTAATATCCCGAGCTGCACAAAATGAAAATATATTTACATATTCAGGGTGTTCAGTTTTTCCTGGACAGGTACCAACTTCGTTTTTCTAAATGGAAATATATATTTTTTATTGCTTTTTCGAACTAAACCCTTGATTTTAGTAGGACTTTCATCAGCCTTCCCTATACCTAACTTAAACTGTTTTTGAAATATTGACTGGTGAATATTGACATTTTTGCAACTTTGACACCCTGTAAAATCTAAACGGTTTGAGATCAAGCAAAACGGTTTGCACATTCCTATCTTAACTTTTTATAAGCTATCGTTTGATACTAATTTCAAATGTATCCAGGAATTAAAAATTTTCCGAAAATTTTGAAAATTTTTAATTCTTGGATAAATTTGAAATTAGTATCAAACGATAGCTTATAAAAAGTTAAGATAGGAATGTGCAAACCGTTTTGCTTGATCTCAAACCGTTTAGATTTTACAGGGTGTCAAAGTTGCAAAAATATCAATATTCACCAGTCAATATTTCAAAAACAGTTTAAGTTAGGTATAGGGAAGGCTGATGAAAGTCCTACTAAAATCAAGGGTTTAGTTCGAAAAAGCAATAAAAAATATATATTTCCATTTAGAAAAACGAAGTTGGTACCTGTCCAGGAAAAACTGAACACCCTGAATATGTAAATATATTTTCATTTTGTGCAGCTCGGGATATTAGACAACCCTGTAGAAAAAAAAATTAAGTTATCTCTTTTATTAACCCAGATATTGGACTTACGCGCACTAGGTGGACACCCTGTATAATGAGGGAGCTAGCTTAATATAAGATGCCCCCCTCATAATGAAAAAGTTATATATCGCGACGCACATTGCACCAGAATTTGTTGCTATTTTATTGCTTTAACAATATTGTACATAATAATATATTTTTGAAATAATAATCGCTTTTGACAAATCAACATGCGATGCATGCGGTTTCAAATTTTGGTATTTACGGGTTTTTGAACTATGTGAAAAACAATCACATGATCATATAAAAAATATTTAGGTGCAATAACTGAATTTGTTGCTCCTTTTAAAGTAATGTAATTTCCTTATTTATGATGAGGCACGATTTAAACTAAAGTACACATTTGTAATTTAATAGTGAGGCACCACACCGCGCAAGGCTTCAGGCCAGCTTGAATATTTCAAAAATTTGTTGGTCCTATGATTTTGTCTTAAAATATACTTGTATATTCTTATCGATATATGTTATAGGTGAACGATAATATTCAAAATTTCCATTGATAGAAAAAAATTCTTTGGTCTTCGATTATGCCCAAAAGAGATCGGCTGCTGTCTCAAACTGGTAACATTAATATGAGGTGCATGTAGTGCTGTAATATTTTATTGGAATATTTCAACTTTATAAATTTCATTAAATATAACAACACTAGGTGCATGTCAAAAAAGGGCTGGTTTTAAGGTTTTGGGAAACATTAGGTAAATTTATAAAAGAAAAAAATTGTAAGTATCTAGTGACTGATTAAAAATTGAAAATTTTTTTCTTAAGTTAAAATGTCAAAATAGGAAAAATTACTGTTTAAACATACATTATCAAAAAATATGTGTGCAAGATGATTAATATAACTAGTGTAGGTGAACATTTCTACTTTGGTAGACGATTTTATACACTTTTATAGGTCGTTTTACGTAGGACTGACACCTGTGATAACGGTAAAAATCATACTCTGTGATCTGTGGTGAACTATACAATATGGCTGATTTTTCTCATTGTTCAGCTAATAATATGTTCTGAAATATTATATAAAAAATAGTTAAATAGGGGACCTATCAAATGAAATCTGATCTACAAAACAGCAGATCCAATTTTTCTCCAAAGCCCACCTATTTTCTCAAAAACTATTGAACTTGAACATTTTTTTAAATGGAACACCATATATATTTGTACAGGTTTGAATAAAACGTAATCTCACGAATACACTGATACAATATAGGATTTGATGGTTCAAGCTCTAATAGTGAGGAAAATATGCCCAAAAGATTGTCACATAAACATAATGTGTTGGAAACAGAACATTGATTCGTTGCTAGTTTGCTACACACTACCAAGTCTTTCAAAGTCATCAAACTATACCTATCAATGTATTCGTGAGAAAACGTTTTATCCAAATCTATCCAAATATACAGGGTGTTCCAACAGAAAATAGATAGATTTTGGAGACAAATTGTATGTCCCGTTTTGTTTCTACCTAATTGTCACTTTCAACATCATTTTCATTGTTTAACCGCAAAATGTTCGTAAGCTTTACTATTCTTTATACTATAGTATATTTATTATACTATTCTTTAACTGCCATCTGTTAGTTCATACGTCTGTCACTTGATAGGTTCTTTTTCATGAGATTACCAATCTACAGACCAGAAGGAGAAATTTGGAAGGCGTTTTATGCAAGTTTTGACTTATAGATATCTATAAAGCGTCCAGTCTTGATCTGCCAGTATAACTTATCATATAATTTACACATATTTCTATTCAGACAGAAAGAAGTCTTCTATAAAAGGTATTTATATCAAATCACAGCAAATCAAATGCTAATTATGTGTACCACAGACCAAGATAGGTAGTATAAAGATTGAGTCCGAAAATTTCTAATGTATCTCGGAGAATTACTAGATACATGTTCAATTTCCATCCAAATGTTGTTTTAGTTGTTATTGATTTTTTAGAAATTTTTAGAACCAATGGCCAATTTAGGCCAATGACCGACCTAATTTAGTATTTGAAGTTCTTATTTATAATAAGGTCTGACCTGAAGTTTTTATTATAATACTGGTCTTGGTTTTTGATAAATGAAATATGATTCTGGGTTCTTCGTCTTCGTGCTCATACACAGTAATAAATAATTCTGTGAAAGCGGTAGATACGGAGATTAACAATACCTAACAAGGAAAATAATATTTGGAAACTGGATATTAATCTAATAATTACTCTCTGTTGTACAGTAATTTAAGCAAGTTATATAAAATTTTGGTTTACATTGATTGGCTGTGGCTACGTAGATAGCAGCATTTGATGGAAAAATGTAAAAATTGACTATTATGACAACTTAAAGTACACTCAAAATTAGCATTTATATGGTTTGCTAGGATTTCATAAATAAATTTCAGGGAGATTTCTGCCTTAAGAGAAAAATATGCCAGTAAATTTATGGTAAATAAATATGCACCTGGTTGGTTCAAAGGTCCTCAAACGCCCAAGGAGCTAAGAGACACTTTTGTCAAGCAGTGAAAGTGATGACATCGAAAGTGATGAAGATTGGGCAGAACTAATAAACAGCGGTGGTGATTTTGACTAAAAAATAATTTAATACTTTTAAGTACCTACTTTGATTTAGGTTCATTTACGCATAGCTTACATCTTATATCCTATAGCTTTTGAATGTATTTGTTTTTCATTTCATGTCTAATTTGTTTATAGGTATTGTATAAATTCTTGTTTTTAGTATTACCATGCACAGAAGGTCTATTGCTGTGTTGTAGCCTCGGTTGTAGCTATCTGCTGAAAATGTACACTTATTTACTTTTTTAAAAGTGACATGCACGACTAATTTATTTGTAGATACATATTTAATATTTACCAAATATTTTGATTTTATTTTATTATCTTTATTTAGTCTCTTATTTTTGGATTTAGAAGGTATAAGGTCGTGTTTTTTTAAAATAATATTACTTTTTTTTATTTATTCACAACAGGTTTCAATTGTAATATAACTGCTCGACAAACTTTCACATTAAATGATACTAGTTACTTTTGTTACATATACCTTTACTGCTGATTTTTTCGTCCGTTGATACTTCTATTGTTTCATCATATTATTATGTATTGATTGGAGCCAGAATACTGTTTTTGATAAATCTAGTCAACCAAAGAGTTTTTGCCATTTTCACAGTCGTCTGCCATACGTAAAATAATTAATATGTGTATCTATCGGTTTGTACAAGTAGTTATATAGTTTTTTTATCACCATGCACAACGATTTTTTTAAATAAATGTGTCAAAATCTGTACTATTACTTTCGCAGTGTCTCCTCGGAAGCTGTTACCGATTTTTTTCCTCTGCTGATGCGTTTCTGTTTTATCATCACACTCATAAGCTGCTAGACTGTGAATTTTTGCGGGTAGCATGATTAAGCTAATAATACATAACTAGACACAATTGACAAAAAAATTTTTTTGAAATACCTGAATGATTTGATTTTGATATGATTTTTGATTTAACTATATAATTCAGTAAACCAAGCTTCTTTTTCCATTTTGCCAGGCGTTTGCACACAAATGAAAATACCGTACCGTACAGTAATTATGTTAAACCTTAAATTTTTTTCATCAAAACAAAAACACATCCTATTTTATGTGTATCTCATGTTTGAGACTGTTGGCAATAGGCTGATGGTTCAGATTTTAACTGAAGACCAAAGAAGAATCTATTTTTTCTTTGAATATCTATCTTTCATTCATTATCGTTCACCATCCTGCCAGCCAGCTTTCATTCGATAAAGCATACAGAGCGGTAAGAGTTCGTTCAGTAAAAGTTCTAGATAAAGGTCGGCAGTCCCAAGCTCAATATCTACAATTCATACCCAAAGCCTTTTGTGGGAAGTTGAGATGTCATTCGTTTGTTCCAAAGTCTGGTCAGTGTGAGTTTTAACATGACCAGTAATCAGAATTACGAAGAGTTAACTTTGTTTTAAAAAATTAGTTTCATCAGCAAAACTATTTGCCAAAAAATTTAGGTCCTCATCTATTTGGGTAACAATTGAAAATCCTATGATACACTCCATAAATAAGCAGACCGATCTGATTGAAATCACGAACCATAATTGAACATTCTATATATATAAATAAGCAGACCGATCTAAAGGATGTTTTACTGTGTAGATGATGACTTCATTAATGATCCAAGCCAGCATTAGCTGAATGATTACATGGAGACTTTCTTGTGTATATATCCATCTTAAAATAAGTGTAATAAGTATAATAAGTGACGTCACAGTATGGAAGACAAAATCCAGACAAAAGTAATCATTTACATCATCACATGATCAAAAAGTTGATATCAGAGCTAGCTTCAGTATGGGTAACCATTTGTCCAATAAACCGACTCACATATTTAGCCTGAAGTGTACTTCTGTTTGCCATTCCTAAGGTTCATGAGGATTTTTTTATGTGTCATAGGTATCTTCATTCCATCTTAATTATAATGTTGCATTTAATGCATCATTATGTTTATGTTTTTTAGTATTCCCCATACCAGTTGATACAATATATTCAGCTAATTTTTGCTGGTGGAAATCACGATTATCTTGTATCTAACAGTAAATTCATTAGATATTCTGATGTTCATTTTTGGGAGATATTTCTTCAACTTACTGCTTATACCTATAATTTCTAGCATATTCCGTGTTTCTTTGCGAATAAATAACTTTCTTAGGATCTAAATATAAGACTTGATCATAACATTTTCTACAAGTTCACAACAGGAAAAGCTGTATTCCTCAGACCAAATACTGTATAGACAAATTATTGTAGCAATAAAGTTTTGTTTCCTTACATTATTTAAAACAATAGTTTTTCGTTTAAATTGGTTCCCAAGCATTTGATTCAATCAAAAATACCAATTTTAATTTACAACCAAAATTTTTAGGGATGTTGTAATCGTGACCACCTGTACATGGGCTAAGTAATCTAACATCTATGCATATATATTTGATTGGAGCTCTATTCAAAATGTAAATATATAACTTGGCATCCATAAGAAAAAATAAAATTGAATAATGAACAAAATTGAACCCTTGAATCTAGGATTCCTCTTAAAATAGGAATACAGATTTAGATATCCCGTAAAAAAGTACCTTCATGTCCTGGCAAAAACGCCTCGTGTGTCGGTTTTCGTTTACAAAAATTTAAAACAGAATTATCAAATTTTTCAACCAGTTGTGTATATTTGCTAATGCCATTGTTCTCTCTAATGAACACAATGCTTCATAATGTCAAGTAGTATGTCAAAAGAGAAGATTTATCTGTTCATAATATACCAGCAAGTTCATTAGGCTTTTTTCTTTGTTTTCTTTTTTTCAAAAAAAAGTGGATAAATCACTGTTTCAGCAGTTTCTTTCTATATCACACGGTGTATTATACCGGGATATCAAAAATTATCTTGGTCAAGGGTGGTTGTGGAATGTAAAACATGTGTCTTACTTTAAATTTGAAATAATTATGTCACTGTCACACTGACATCAACAATAACCTACAAATTTCATACCTATTTATTTCAGTTGTAAAACAATAATGAAATTTCCATTAACTAGCGCACCCGTTCGAAAATAGGCTTCAATCATGAAAATTTTGTGCTGTGTGGTAAGAGACATGATTCAAAAACTGGATTAGAAAATTTCAGCACAATGACTTGACAGATTCTGACACAACAAAACATATTCAAAAATTTAAAGTAAGACACACGTTTTACATTCCACAACCACCCTTGACCAAGATAATTTTTGATATCCCGGTAGGTACGTAAACATCCAAATCTCTCATTTTTTACATAATAAATATTTAATATTTCCATAAGAGCAGCGCTCTTATTTATCTCCAGTTAGTTGTTACTGAGAGCGTAACTTATTTATTAGTATTATAAAGTGTAGTAGTTTTTTTTTTGTTAAATATTTCATATTTTCTTAAAAGTTTTATTAATTCACGTTAGACAATAAAGCTTTGTATGTTATATCGGTTATAGTCACTGGTTATAATATGGACAGTAATTAATTTCAAAAAAATTATTAAAACCAAAATACTCCATTAAATTAGACAACAATCAAATCTAAAGCCAAGCCTGCACGGGACCTAGACCGTAATAGATAAGTGACTGAAATGTGCTGCCACAACTCGCCCTAGTCCACTGTGCTATTTTGGCAATCATGCTACATGCGTAGAAAAGTTCCCGATGGCTATACTACATCAAATCAAATTTGGCTCCTTTGACTATCGTGTGATAACTTTCACAACTAGACATGCATTATTGCTATTTGGATTCTTATTAACACTGTTCAATATTTCTTATAATAATGTAAACCATCAGGTTTGTATTGTATTGTCGAATAATATAACAAAAAAAAAAAAAAAAAAATACAATTAACACTGTTGTCGAATCTGAGAATCATTAAATAGTAATGTTAATTTACAGATTTATAAAACATTTGATTGCAAAAATGCCCAAAATCACATTTGGATTAACAACATTAGTTCAGTATCGATATAATTTGCAATATATTAATAAAATTGTACAATGACACTGATTATACATTCTTTTCGTGTATCTATGTATATTTATTTTATATAATTATACATTTGAAATAATGTCTTTTACAGAACTGATTCTTTACCAGCAGTTATGGTTCAGGTAGATGACTTTTTCCTTACAAAAAAAAAACCAAAACGGTGAATTTCGATGTTATATTTGTATATTGGTACTGCAATTCACCAACTAATGTATAATTAGTAAATAGAAGATTATATATATACCTAAAATATATTTTTTTTTGCAAAATGAAAGCAGGGAAATTGATTTTTACCACCACCTCTAATCTGATAACTGAGTCATGATATCAATATTTAAATGTCTATGGATATGAACCAGAACCTGACCTAGCGGGGAAGGTGATTACAAGGCCCGTTCCCAACAATCACAAACCAGTCAGATCCAATCAAATAATCAAAATTAGTGAGCAACCTATTTTCAGCTTTGTTTGTGATTGCTGTGGAAACCAGCCTCACTTAATAATTTTGTTTTTAGTTTTTTCTCAATAAATTTAAATTAGTTTAACAAATAAGTATGTACCTATCTTCTTAATTTTTATGATGTTGCAAACATTATGTTTTCATAATGTCACTATTTGACAATTTTATTCCATATAAATAGTACATAAATTATTCATTAAATAACAGTGACTTGTTCAACATTTTAATTTTTAGAGGCCTTAATCATGATAATTTATTCTTAATTTAAGATGAGTAGTGAACCTGTCCAAAAATATAATTAAATAGTACTTAGAACACTTACGATTATTAAATATAAAATCTTTAAATCAGAAAATTGGGTCATATCCAATTGGAAAGCTAATCATAATTTTGTTTTAGAGAGAATTTAGCTAATGATACATACCTGTTGTCTCAAATGGACAATGATCAGTATGTACCTATTTGGACAGTGGCAAATTTCAATCAAGTGAAAAAGCTTACCAAAGACATTAAATTGATAACTGAGGTATTGAGGGAGTCACCTAATGTTCAAGTTGATGAAGAAGGCGTCAAAGTTCGTCCTAATCATAAAAGGTGTATTGTTATTTTGCGTGAGATTCCAGATAATACACCAATTGAGGAGGTTAAGGTAAGTGGATGATAAGATTGTAGGAATTTCCAGTAATAATAAATTGATTAGATTTTTAATTTAATAAATGCAGCATTGCTACAACCCAATAAAGGTGTTTTTTTTTATTAAAAAAAATATTTTACTTTTAATATCTCCCAAGTAATTGAATAGAACAACACTTACTCCAAAAATAATCCAAAAAAACAGTACTTTATGTATAGACCGATAAATTGGACATACTGTGAGGCGTCTTTAGTTTTAATAAAAAAAATGCAGCTCCAAAAACTTAATCTTTACATAACTACATTTCATGAAGCCAAATTGATGGATAAACATTTCAGTGAAGAGGTTATCACTTGCAATTATTGTCAAATTATGTTTGGGATCATTAACTTTTTTTATTTAGATTATATTCCTCAGTGTTGGCCCGTAGTTAAATAATCATAATAATAATAGTACATTGATACCATCAACAAACAAAAAATATAGAAAGAGAAATGTATTGCTAAAAAGCCGTAAACGTCAAATATAAAAAGAAACAGATTCTACATTAGATAAAACCACAAACATTCAAAACTGATATACATCAAGAAAAAGGTACATACAGGACATAAAAATATGATTAGAGATAGAGTCATAAACAATATTTAACAACTAATGCAAACTGTGCATTAATATTCACACATAACAGATATTAAACTTAAGTAGTATATTTTCTGCATAAATATTGTACAGAAGAAATTTTAACATTAGATTAATTTGTGCGGGTTGACAATAGAATGATGCAGGTGATTTGATAAATGAACCTGGCACTAAAATAGTAAGTTAAAAAACACTGTATGGGCCTCCGATCAACATAATATTTGGGTGGAGGTATGGGCCGACCAGACCTGTATGTCAACAAGATTATGAAACAGATTATCTAAAATTCTTCATCACTGTGAATAGAGTTTAAGTTGCTAGTGTGGCAAGTTAAATGTGTTTCTAAATTCAATATATTCTAAGTCGAATTAAAAGTTTCGAAAAGGTACTACTATAACAATGTGGTAGATTTTAATGAGCAGACATTTATTTTAACCTAACCTATTTGATATGAGAAATGGGAGGATATTAGTACACTGATTTCTGCACTGATGAAGCGACATTATATTTCACTTTTTTCACAAGTCATCTTAATAATTCTGAATTGTATGTAGTTATCAATGAATAATTATCAAAATACTTAAACTATTGGGAAAATAAAAATTACATGTTTTTGCTTCCAATAATCATTAAGTAAATTTTGATAACTATATCATAAAATGCTGTAGGTATCAGTATTTTCCCCAGTGTGATGACCTTTTTTATAGCTGAAAAGTTATTGGCTCTGTCTAATTAGTAAGATACTGAAACCCAGGAATTCATAAATGAATAACTCAGTAAAACTATAATATAAATATTTGTTTAGTAGGTGTAGGTTGCTTACTCTTGCATGGTGGAATACTGATTGACTGCTCCACTAAAGTTAAAGTTCAGTTGAGGCACTGAACTAGGTATCTGTTTATAATTACAAAGTTTGTCAAAATTTTACAACCCGAATGAATGCAAAATTTATTGGCATTGTATAAACTGACATTTTATAAAAGTTATTGCAGAAAACCCCCCGTTTCCAATATGACAGCAAAATTAATTTTCCTTCAGGAATTTAGAGAAGAAAGTAGGTTTTTATTGACAAGTAATTTAAGCAAACCAATTTCAGTACAAGTAAGGAAAGTAATGCTGTGATGGTTGAAATAAATTTCAAATATAATTTCTACTTTGATATACCTATGTAAGTGAAGTTACTTTAAGTTAAGTTCAAAAGTGGACCGAAATCGAGACCTTCCATTTCGATCATATTCATTTCTATGTGGCTGCCAACAACACCCAATGTGAAAACGAAAGTTTTTTATCAAATGTCGGCCTATTGCAAATTTCATATTATTGGATCACTACTGGTTGCTTGTAATCCAACATTTATAGTTGTTTTGCGATGAATACTTTTTCGCATTTATTTGTCAGAATACTATTTCACAAGTGGTAATAACTGTGATTCTAGTGATTTTCTAATTTTTTTGTTGCGACATTTGTTGCAGATTATGAAAATATAAATATTGAAAAGCACTATTTAAATTATACTGTTTAGATTATTGTTGTATACTGACTAATATTGGATTAAATCCATGCAGCTTTATAGTTTGGAATTTATTTTTAGAATCTTTTTGCTGGTGAAAACTGCCCTAGGTTCATATCCTGTGAATTTGCCCATAATAGTTCATGGTATGTTACATTTGAATCCGATGAAGATGCTCAAAGAGCATATAGATATTTAAGGGAGGAAGTAAGGGAATTTCAAGGGAAGCCAATTATGGCACGAATAAAAGCCAAACCAATGAATCGACTACCTATACCTCCAGTGACTGGTGTAAAGAATGGTTTTAGGGCCACTCCACCTCCCACAGCTGTATATGACCCGGCTGCTTTTCCTCCTGGTCAGCAAAGATTTATTTATACAAATGGTACTCCAGGGCAACCTGTTCCTGCATACAACCAAGTGCATGTTTATGTAAGTATATAAATTTTTATTGAAACATATCTTCAATTAAAAAAGCACATAAAAAAACTTTGATTATTAGTCTCTGAATTGACGTTAAGTCATTGATTCTATGTTAATTAGTTGTGAAATTCATATTTCTGTTATAGCTAGAGGGATAATATCTTGCATTACTCCACTTTTCTGGAAAAATAGATCATAGCAGAAACATAGCAACATATTTTATTTGTGAAAAAAGTGTCTGTGAGCCCACAGGTAAACAATTGTACTATAGTTTCGGGGCCATAGTGATTATTGCTATTATAAATTTAAAATTTTTATAAATGAAATATATAGCCGGTGTTTTAGTCAGAAATATTAGAGCTTGTTAGCGTAGGGTTTCGAGTTTATAGTTTATAAATTATTTTAGTGACTGTGAGCAATTATTCTCATTAAAATGCCTTGTGTTCCCCATTCAGTTAAAAAAATACTTGTTGCTTCGTAATTTACATTTGAAACAGAAATTTTATTGTCAACTTGATAAAGTATTTGATCGACTTTTCGAAATATCTTTGTTAGTAATTCTTTTGCCTTTTAGGCCATGAAATTGGATTAATTATTACTCATACTCATTACACATACTCATTATACATACTCATTACCTTTTGGGGGGTCTTAGGATAAAGTTTTTATTTCCTTCAGAGTTTTCCCTCATTTTCATGTGGGTTTGTATCCTTTCTCAGTCTGTCTATTTTTATTTTCAAGTAAAACTTTTCTTAGTATTCTATATAGTCGACTGTTGCTGGCGATTTCCTCATATCCTTTGTCTTGTGTTGACTATTTCTGATTATATTTTCCATTGTTTTGTACACTGCTACTGCCTCGGTAGTGTAATAGGCTAGAATATGTTGTTTAATTTATCTCCAATTCATTATTGTCTTCTCCTGCCTTTCCTATTTCAATCCTAGTGTCATTTCTAACTCGGCTATCTTTTTTTCTTTTATTAGCAGCATATCTATCAAGTATCTACTTTCTCATGTTCCATTTTCTCAGTTCTATTTGCTCTTCTGTTTGGTTTTTGTTGAACGTTTTCTGTATAATAATCATTCCATTATTTTTTATTATTTCTGTTCTTTTTTCCTTCATTATCATTTTTAAAAGCATTTTTTAATTCTGTCCACAGAATTTGTCCACAACTTCTTTTTGGTTCTCTTCACTATATTCCTTAATCTTTTTTTATTTCTTTTGCCCACCAGATTTTTTTTTTTTGTTGGAGTTCAGATTTTCTTTCTACATATTTTCTGAGCTTTTAGTAAACTATTGGTTTTAGCTTCCATTCTTGGCTTTCTTTACATCCCAGTAACTTGTTCATTTCTATACGATATGCTTTTTTAAATTCTTCAGTGCTGTAATTTTATACTTTAGTTGGTACTATATTTCTTTTTTATTGCTTGTATTTTATGTGTAACACGTTGAATGACTTAAACCAGCTTTGCCTTATCCCTGTAGTTCAGAAAACATTAAACTTTTAGTTATTATCCATTAGACTAAATAGTTCTTATAATTATTCTCATAAAATATAAAATGAATAAATATGTTGCCTATTACCATTATTGTATATCATTAGTGACTTTTTAACAAGACTATGTAAAAGTATTTAAATTGGGTCTCCTTTCTCTAAATTTCTAATTTGCATGCCATTTTTATACATTGATTCAACTTCATTATTTTTGAATAATATAGTTTTATAATAGCCAGAAAATTTTCACAAAGAAAGTTTATAAAAAATACAGAACTGATTTTTTAACATCTCTGCTTTGTTTATAGTAAAATATTCTATATAACAAGATTTACCAAGTTGAAAATTCATTATTTATTCAGTTTTGTTCTTGATTTTGTAATTGTTGTCTATACGGTTGTGATTTGGTTATTTGTGACTTTGATAGCTGGTACTTTCACACCCGGTTAATGTACTAACCGAGGGTTAAAATTTACTAGAATTTAGATGTGAGTTCGTGCATTACTTAGGACTAAATCGCTCACAGTTGATATCAGGTTAGTATGAAATACTAAATCGTACTAAACTGAATGATCATTTAAATGTATTAATATTCAAAACTAAACTAAACAAGGATAAAATCTACAAAAATAAATGAAATAAATAGAAAATGTTAGATATTATTTTGGGACAAAAAGTTGGGAAAGTTTATCAAAAAATTAATAGATTAACATAAACTGGCTCTAATTGGAAATTATCAGAATATAACTTGTTAGTTGTTCCTTTGTAGGTACTTAAATATACTACTTAAGTCTTCAAATAAACTGAGTACTCCTTCGGGTGCAAGTAAATCTTGAATTCCAATGTTTATTCTCTAGAGATTATATGAATTTCACAAATTTTCTATAGTTAACTGCGTTTATACTGTTATACAGGCTGATAGATTGAAACTGTTCATTAGAAGTTTCAATCATTAGAACTTCCAATGCTTATTGAAAATTCTGTTCATAATTTTAGAATAAACACAGTGAGCCATGCCCTATTTAATGAAAATATTTTTAAAATCGCCACATTTCCGGTTATATAGGAAGTCGATATTAACTCTTCGTTATTTTAAATGAAATGGTGTATTTTTTAATGCATATTTGTATTTTACCTCTGATTTTACTAATATTTTAGGGTGACTAATAAAGGATCCCTATACTTAAATTCAACCATTGTAGATAATAATTTCTTTTTTGAAAATTTTTAATGTTACGTTGTAAAACTTATCTGTCGTGGCCCATTTGAAAATAGAAAAGGTGATGTTGACATTATGAATAAAGAGGTCGCTTTCCGGTAACCACAGTTTTAAAAATATTTTTATTAACTAGGACATGGTCCACTATGTTTATTTTGAAATTTTGAGGAAAAAAAAAATGACCGGACCTCTCAATTCTTCTAATGAAACCAGGTGTTTCGATCAAACACCTGGTATACCATAGATTTTTAAATATGTTATTAATAGTAAGAAAACTTAAATCACTTAAATTGTCACACAGATGAAAAGAAGTATAATTTAGTGAAATTATTAAATTGTTATTTTGACAAATTCATCAAATATGTATTGTTAATTAATTATTATGTACTTCCTTCTAGCCTTACCAGCAGCAGCAGTTTTATGCTTCAGTAGCATGGCCTCCATCTGCAACCGGTTATTTTGATATCAGCAGCGTGTTTCAAGTAAATGGGCTTGCTCCCCAAACTTTCAAGCATCCTCCGTATCGTTCTAATCAAACTAGGCCCCGCAAGCAATCTAGGGGTGCATTGCAAAGCAGCAGTGATCAGTCTTCACAGGGTTCTTCTCAAGGTGGTAGTGTAAACAGTGGACAGGGTAGTTCAAGACCATCGACCTCTCAGCAGGCTGCTAGGTCCGTGTCGCCTCAAAGTAATAACAATATCAAGACCAATATTTCTTCAAAAACGCAAATTTTGGAGGGAGCTATTCCAAGGACTGGTCATATACATAATATCGTTAGTGATAGTCATGATGCTCATGCAGCGAGTAGTAGTAGTGTACCTATCGGTAAGATTTTTTAATTTTTATACAGGTTTTGCTGATTCACTGAATGACAGGCAAATTTTTAGAGGTTCTTAGAACAGAATTACCATAAGGCAAACATTTTGCATGCATTTCAAATAGAATGTTTGATTTCAAAATTATAAAGAGAATAAATTATAAAAATATATACAGAGATTTATAATAAAAATTTAAAAGGAATAATGAAGTTAGAATGGAATCTGCCTATTATTTGATTGGAAATCTTGAAAGTTTTTATTTAGTTTCAGAAATCAGTGTATCTTGAATTGAATTGAATCTTGAATTTAACAGGATCTGTTGATCTGATCATGAGTTAGCCTAAATAATTAGTTTGTTGACTTTAGTAATTGTTAAATTGTTTTTTATTTTTATTGCAGGCCTACCGATTCTTCATGCTGATGTTTCTTTAGATATGTACAGGTTTCCTCAAGCTCCTCCTTTAATTAAGGAGGTGATACCCCCACGTCACCGTAGGAAAAAACGTGATGATGAGAATCTTGCAAACAGTCAACCTGTTCAAACACAAACTAGAGAATCGGTTAATTCTAGAGGAGCTCAATTTGATTTAGTGGAGGAAGCATTTCCTCCACTGCCAGGTAAGTGTAATGCATGTCTTTTGCCTTAAAAGCTGTTCTGATACATACTCTATAAATGTGATTTCTTATGTTGATATTTGATTTAATCATATATATTAATTTGAGGTTATTAGAATCTGCACGTAATGCAGCATTTGCATCATTTGCACACAACGTTCAATTCTCAAACGATACCATAATATTTCTAGTTTTTTCAGTTGTTTGTTTTGGTTTTTACTTTTTTGTTTTGTGAATCTTACAATACACTTTTGACTAGGTATTTCCATATCAAGTGCTGCGACATGGTTCTAAAATAATCTGTAGCAACACTTAACAGTGTGTGAAGTAGCAACATCTTGCTGAAAATAAATTTCATTGTCTTATATTTCCTAATATCGTTCAAGAGTTTACAGTACTGTTTGATTTTTTGCTTTGAAGAAGACCTCATGGCTATGACCGGAGTGTGTGTTGAAGTATCTGTATCGGCTATTCTAAATCTAAAAACCTAAAGTTCTGTTTATTAACACCCCTACAAAGATGAAAATATACTTTATCAAATATCAAATTTTCCAGGATTTTGAAATTTACATTTATTAACAATACAAGAAATCCATTTACCAACCTTTTATTGGGTAATTAAATCACATGAATATTGCGTAATTTGAATTTTGTCGGTATTAAGCCGCAAATTTTGGTAGAGGATACAGAGTAATGTTGGGAAGACCTTGCTCATTTTAGAGTACTGGTTCATACTAGGTCAATCTCTAAAATGACCCGCTAACGATGATTTATTCGTATGACCCGCAATACCGCAGTTCACAAACATCATTCTTCATCTTTCAGCAGTGCAGCGGTTGTGCACACACAGTTCCATGAACTATTCTTAAATGTTGAAGGATTTATCCCAATGCAATCCAATCATTCACTTCCGTTTATTACTTTTAGGTGGTACGAGTCACTCACATCTCACATACAACTTTCAATCATATGAATGATAGGGTCACCGGGCATGACAGAATCATTCATGGGTCTTCAGTGTGATTCGGTTATTGTGATGTGTGGTTTGTGAACAACACATCACTAATATGCAGTACTATTCTATCCAAATTGTTCATTGCTAATGAATGTATTGCTTGTCTCTCGATAATTTTGAGTGTCTGCACTATTATTTACTTCAAATTTTGTTTCAATATAAGCCTCGCTACTTCATAGATGCATTGATTTAGGGTCCAGTTATTCATAATTGATAAAACGGCACTTGTTTATTAACCTGACTGACTGATGTTTAATCACTTACTCAACCTACCCTTTTTATTAGATTTCTAAAAAGTATCGCATCCTCTAGCCAGATCTTACCTTGGTATTTTAATGGGGTATTTTCCTTCAATCGAAATGAAAGTGGAAACCTGTATTTTTATAAAATATATATTTTTTTATATTTATTAGGATAAAAATTATTAAGATTGAATCGGTAGAAAATTTTTAATTCAATTTTGAAATCTTATTCTATATTCGTGACGTCGCTAAGCGAAAACTAGGGAATATGTATCTATAAAGAGGCAACACTGATAATATGTGGCTAGATTCAGTTTGTAACGACGACAAATGACAGTCGACATTTCGACAATTGACATTTGAAATTTCCTGTTTGTGTTTGGCTTGACGTGTTGTATTGTTGTTTTCTTGTGAAATAAACTTTTATTAAACACGGAGCAAGGTTTTGTAGAGGCTAAGTCCGACTAATAAATACACTTAAAACATAAACTAAAAACAATGTCATGTTTACCATGATGTTTACCCTAACCAAACAATTCAAACATAAACAAAAGTAAAGTTGTCACGCAGTGACACCAACCACACGAATGAAAATATCCTAGAAATCACTAAAAAATGGCGGAAATTTTGAATTTTCGCTTAGTGACGTCACATAGATATTGCGCACAATAAAAAAATGATTTATGGATTTAAATGAACCCAATATTAAAATTCTAGAAATACGTATCTCTTCTTTTTCCAACTACTTTCCATTGCCGATGTAAAAAAAAATAGGAAAACATCCCATTGATGATTTTCTATTTTCCTTACAGGACTTGATGTCGGTACACAACCACAATCAAAGCAGTCACTGGTAATAAATTCCAATGTGGAACTGCCTCAGTCACAAGTGGTGAATGAGCCTCAACCACAAGGACATTGGGGAGAGAATAGACTAGCAGATGTTGTTAAAGGCACTGCAAAATCCAAAGGCAGCACCAGCAGTAAGGAATCGAGTAGTGGAGGAGACAATGACTCTCCCAGAGCTATATCACCTCATTTTCCCCAGTGCAATCAAATTTTGAGACAGACTTCGATATCCGGTCCTACAGAATCCAAGGATACAGCAATCGAAAGTGGAGACATACAGCTTAGCACAGTTACACTTACCCCGCCAAGTTCACCTGAAAAGTAAGTATCATAAAATTTGGATAATCCTACTCAGGGTTGATTTTTCAATACTTTGTTATTATATTGATAATATTGAATTAGAATAGTAAACAGAAGTATACAGGGTGGTTCAGTCATTACATTCATTTTAACCAGGTATTTAGAAGGTCTCATAAAGACAGGCATTTGGAAGGTCGGAAATCTAATAATAATTTTTTCTCCACATTTTAAAAGTAAAGCAAATTAACCTGTATCTCCCTGTAATACCCCTGAAGCGCATCAAATTAGGATAAGTCCCGCCCGTGAAGCATAGCGCGCATAACCTATCGCTCCAAACCAACATGTTAGGACAGACATCCGAGAGCAAATTCCGTATCTACAATGTATGGGTACACCTAATTAACTAACAATAAACAAACAATAAAACTAAGCATAAATCAATATCTAGAAAATATTTAAAAAATTATAATGTTCACCATTTAGTAAGTGTTTCCTATTTCTATTTAATAATTATTTTATAAACAAATAGCATTTATTTAATTTTGGAATATTTAATTTACAAGTGATTAGGTACTTTAATGAGGCTGCCGTGGAGTATCATTGTAGGTAATCAACAAACAAAAAACCTCGCATTAGTCTCAAATTTGCCATCCAAATTTCAGATGGTTGAATCTTCATATAATTTCTAATTCAAAAAGGTCATGATATCTACAGATTCTATGATCTACTACAGTTCCGTTTGATTGGAAGATAATACTATAAATAGTTATATAGACAAAACCAAAATGTTAGTAGGGATATTAGTTGAAAATTTATTACCAATATTCAAAATACCATCTTTTTTCTTTTAGATTAGTTCCCGTATTGCCAATAAAATGTACCATGGCTGACAAATCAACAAAAACTGATGATGCTCTTCTAAATGGTGACTTAGACACTTGCCCCACGACTACAAATGCAGCTACCATGACCACTGTTGTGCCAACCGAAGCTCCGTCTAGACCAACACAAGTAACTGCTAGTACTAGTATGAAAACTCATGTACCAGTGCATAGGCAGGATTCTAGATCTGACACTTCTAAGCAACCTTTATCTCCATCGCCTGTTTTGGTATTTATATCTATTTTGTTGTTTATTTGCTTTGTGTTTTGAGTTTTTATATTGATAACTTAGGAAGGAATCGTTAACAAATTTCATTGTTAATGTTTTCAGTGATCATACTTGTGTATTTCTTCGCTAATTTGATTTTTATCTTGACTTAAATAACATGGTATTAGTCAGGTATTTATAGGTATTCCACCAGAAAAACTAAACTATGAGATATATTAATGAAATTATACAGTGTTATTCAGAACTTATCCATAATAAAATTTGGGGATGTTCAACATACATGTAGAAATGTGGTAGTGCAAAAAAAAATTTTTTTGGCGGCTTCTGAAAACTTTAAAAATTTTTCAATGCACGCCGCTGGATACTGGTCCACTGTAATGGAGTGACCTTGGGACTGACAATGCAAACTGGCTAGCACGAAAAAAACTTCGGAAGTTCTGAGAGTATACAGACACCCGGTGGATAAAAGATTTGCAGCGTTTTTACTTTAAAATAAACTTAAAGATAGATAGATGTGACCAAAGTGACGTGTCTTTAAAATGAATAAAATTTTGTTACACTAATTTTGAAGAATTGCGCTACTTGATTACTAGGTATTAGAAACATGAAATTTATAAAAAATTTGTACATATCTTGTTACAAAAGCTGTTCAAAATTTTGTCCCTAAAGCTATCCAATTTTGCCGCACTAAAGCGAATGTTCCTCCTGGTTGCTGATCTTGTAAACGCAAATTATTAAGTAAATTGGGGATTTTCAGCATTTTGCTGCAACAACCACTCACAAATCCTAACTTGTAATTGATAATCCACTGGTAACAGTCCATTAACTCAGCATTACTGTACACATGAGCCATTTTGAAAATTTTACAGTTTAACACTCCTACGATACCTAAATAAAACACCGGCATTGAGAGAAGACACAGATAGACTGATGACTGAATAGACAATACATAGAGATATTATCCCCGCTCCAACTGTATTCGCTCAGTCGTCGTTCGAGGGACAAAAACGTGTTTACTTTTTTTACCACATTCTTAGGAATGTGGTAGGTATATCAGATGTTGAAGTACAGTTGCCCATCTACGTAGTCCTTTATAATGGTATAACTTTAAACATTGTTTAGGGGAAATCCTAAGACTTTTATTAAAATTATTTTGGTGATATGGATTTCTTATTTAAGGATGCACATATCCTCAAAGTTTTAGAGATAAGTTCTGAATAACCCTGTATAAATCACAAACAACTAGTATATATGCTATTTGCACATTCTACTATTGAATTATAATGGTGCTATTATCATTTTTCATATTTACATATCCTTTTTAGATTAAATTATTTTTTTATTTTGTATCTATCTCGGTATCTGTAAACAAATCATGAAACACAATTGCCTGTCAAAAAGAAACCCTTTTCAACACAACTTTTTGTTTTTGAATGTTGGTAGCATCAAATTTAGTTCCTTTGTTTTGCGTGGTGTAATGTCATACAAATGGTATATAAATCTTAACCTAACTAAATTTTCAAGCAAAGAAAAGTTGATAAACACCTGACATCAATTCCAGAATATGTATAAAAATCCCTACCTGGTAATTCAATTTTCTGCTGATTTTTTTGGTTTCCTAGGTGTAAAACGTGCAAAATAGAAAAAATTGTATAAACAACGCGTTTCATATCGCCATGTCTTTTAGAAGACATGCCGCTTTGTGCCTCGTTTTCTAAACTTGGACCCTGCAATAAAAGTACGCCTTATGATACTCGTTTAATATACTATCATAGTTATACTGAATTTTGAATGAAAAACTTTTTTGACATTTCTATTTTCTACTTTTTTTCTGGTAAATCTGAAATTGTAGCAGGAGGTTTTGTTTTTAAGCATTACCAATAAAAGATAGCTAATCAAGTATTGAAGTAATAACGCTCAAGTAATAAGTTTGTTTCAACAAGAATTTCCTGATTAATAATTGTGCAATTGTGTAATAATAAAAAGTATTATTTTTATACAGGACTATTCGAGTAATCCTCCTCGCATGAGTTATGCTCAAGTAGCTCAACATCACAAGGAGGCTCATGCACAGAAAGACAGATATGCCAAGGAAAAACAGCCCGAAGTAGCAGCAGCTTCAGTTACAGGGAAACCAACGACTTCGTTTACCAATCCTAGTAATAATAATACTAATACTGTACGCATCCAAACAGACCGTGATAATAGAGATTCTAGAGGTAAGTGACATTATGTCTTTCACTAAAAAACATTAAAAATTAAATTTTATTTTTAATATCTTTTGTCTTGTACTGAACAAGGCAGATGGTTAGGTATTTTCGATAACAATTAAGAACCTATCATATTCAATGAACGTAACCAATGATTGCTCGTTTGTATAAGTGATCTATTAAAAAATATCAATATACTTGTGAGACAACGTTCTATGCAAATGTTAAACAGATTAAAATTATGCATTTGCTATTTAACTATTAAAACACTATTGTATCTAGGTTACAATACCAATACCCATTAATTTTACTACCCGGGTACCCGTTTTCAACACGCGGTATTTACCCGCTACCAGTTAATTACCCGCTACCCGTTATTAACCCGGTACACCCGTTAATTACCTATTACGCGAATCAACCCATAGCCTTCAACATAGCAAGTAGTATTATTTTAGGGTAATAATTAGTATTAACCAATATTAATAACAATAACTGAATCGGATTAATAAAAAAATATATTAAAAAATAACCTTTATTGAAATGTGGCTTTTCGTATGGTAAGTGTATATAATACATTAGTTGAATAGTTATGTCATGTTGTCTGGTCCTCCTCAATTCAGATCATATTTTATATCGCTAAACGTGTTAACAATGCCGCCAACGCAAAACCGCAAAAAAGAAGTTGTCATATGAGTCACACAGAGGCCGATTGAGTGCGGGTGCTTAGAGGGTTATAGGGTATTTAACGGGTTATCGGGTACTAAAATGGGAATCAGGTACCGAGTTGTTATTGGGTACCTGGGTACCCGTCGGCATCCCTGATTGTAACGCAGTCACATACACTTAGTATTAATATTGCTTCCATTGACGATTCCTTCTAAACTGCGACATGGTGAAAATACATATTTTAAACCCAACATAGTGGGTTTAAAGTATTATTTCCTAATTTAAAATATTCCTTTGCATCTGGTTCTTGATTATTTATACATTCGTTTATAAATTGCAGTTTCTGTAAATCTGGATTTTTATTTGACATGGCGGTAAATTTCTGAGGTACAGCAATTTCTATATTATCTATTAGTTTACCCATTGACGTTTTTAAATTATCAATGACAATCAGTCCTATTCTCTAACTTCAGTCGAAATATGTCCGTCGAATCGAAATCTTTTCAAATCAAAATGTCCAACGTCGATTTTACTGCATTCGCTTTACATTTAAGCACCTCCTCTTTGCTTCTACGCATGCGTCAACTGCAGATTTCGATGTCGAAATCCAACTCGACAGCTCTTACTTCAGTCGAGATGAATATGAAATGAGTATATTTCGACTAGAACATTTCGATTTCAAATGTCAAACGACCTTACAGAATACCAAATCCGAGGATTTCAATACCGTACATTTCGATTCGACTTGATACATTTCGACTCGATTTGCGCTTATAGAATAGGGCTGAATAAGTGGGTCTGCTAAAGATACACTGTTTTTGTAATTCCTGAAATAAATTCTGTAACCACAGGCCACGTGTCAAGACTCTGCTATATTTTTTAAACTTGAGGATCTGAAAATAGTTCTTGACTTCGTTTAATTGCTTCAGACTCATGCGACTTTCATAATGAAGGATTTGATATTCTGAAAATTCTTACTGTAATAATCGACTTCATTAAGCCACATAATCCAACTGGTTAATATCGGTTCAGGTCTTAATGGAAGCACAACATGTCTAGAATCTCCGAATCTGTTTTGGCATTTGGGGACTTGACAAAAACCTTCTTTGTGTTGGTGATGAACTGGTCTCAAATTATTGAATCATTTTTTTATGATAATCCTGTAATCAGAAACAGTATAAGAAACCATTCTCCATCAATAGTACAATATAAACTCAACTTTAGTCTTTTTCACAAGGTCTAATTTTGCATTATATTTAGTATCAGACTTAATTCAAACAATAATAATATTTCTGGAATGTTTACGCAAGAACGACATTTATTGCCTGTTGGAACTATATTTTGGTTCCAACATTTCTTTTGAAAGTCAATTCAAATTGAATGTAACTTGATGAATGACTCAAAACACTTATTAATTGTGAAGCTGTAAATTAAATACTGTTTCTAGTTTGAGGTCGCGTCACGATGAAGTCATGATGTTGTTCATCTGCTACATGTTCATATTGTATACTCATCAATCTTAATATGGTCATAATCTTAATATCAAAAAATACAGCATATTTGAAGAGCTACATTTACCTTAAAGTTCAATAGTTTACTTCTTTTATGTGAGTAATTTAAAAAATACCGAATACACTGCTGTAAAAAAAATAGTGTGTCTAGTAAAACATCATGCATCTTGTATGATGCCATGATACAATAAAACAAGATATGATATTAACGCGTCCTAATTTCGTCTGCTTTCACGCATGACGTCACTTGGTGTCCAGAATTTTAAAATGTATATGGCGCAAAGTGCGCTTTATCGTTGGAAAGCGTCGAAGTTTAATTATAATTGTTTTATTTATTGTTTGAAATATACTTTTAGGTGGTTTTAGTTTCCAAGAACACATTTCTTATGTAAAAAAAACTTCGCATTGACGCAACATTTGTGTAATTAGAGTAACGTGTTACGTTACAATCCAAGTACTTTTATCATATTATAGTGAAACAGAATAAGTAAATGTTGTTTTTAATAAACATCTGAAGTACCTATGTTAAAGACTAAGCTTGTATTACATTATAGTTACTTTCATTATATGAATTTAGGTATTATATACAGGGCCTTTCAAAAATGACTAGTACATTCTAGGTAATAAAATACATAACATTTTTTCTGGTTATTTTTTAAAGGCTCCATATATAATACTTAAATTCATATAATAAAAGTAACTATAATGTAATAAAAGTTTAATTGTAATTATACAACAGTTATACCGGGTGTCCCACGGTGAAGATCCATTAGAAGTATCTGGAGAACCAATTAAGCTATTAATTTGAAATTTGAGGTGAAGTGAAACTGGGCCATGATCTACTTGATGAAAATATTTTGTAGTTTCTACTATTTCCGGTTATACCGGAAGTCGACATTAACTTCGTTATTTTGAATGGAACGCCCTATATATTATTTCATTTTTGGATTCTACGTGAAATTCTAAACACATTTTATGTAGGATGTCCTATACCTATCTATCTATCTATCTTAACTTTTCATAAGCTTTCGTTTGACAGTAATTTCAGATCTAACCAAGAGATTATATTAATCGAAAATTTTTAATTTCTAGAAAATCTGAAATTAGTGTCAAACGATAGCTTATGAAAAGTTAAGATAGAAATGTGCAAACCGTTTTGCTTCATTTCAAACCGTTTAGATTTTACAGGGTGTCAAAGTTGAAAAATGTTAATATTCACTTGTCAATATTTCAACAGTTGAAAATAGGTATAGGACATTCTACATGAAATGTGTTTAGAATTTCACGTAGAATTCAGAAATGAAATAATATATTGGGTGTCCCATTTAAAATAACGAAGTTAATCTCGACTTCCGGTATAACCACAAGTGGTAGAAACTGCAAAATTTTCATCAAGTAGATCATGGCCCACTTTGACTTCACCTCAAATTTCAAATTAATAGCTTAATTAGTTCTCCAGATACTTTTAATGGATCGTCACCGTGGGACACCCTGTATAATACCTGTGGAATTTTCACAGGTTAGTTTTTAATACCCAATATATAATAGGTACTTATAATTCAGAAACATATATACCCATGTGCTGATGGAACTTAAGTATTTATTTTATAAATTACATATGAAGTTAAGTAAGGCAATATTTTATGTTGGACGTCAAAGAATATCAAATATTTTTACATTATATAATTATACATGTATTTACTCTTTTTAGAAAGATGTGCAAGATTAAACAAAAAATCTTAAAACAATATTGAAGGGAAAACATTATCAGACCTATTTCTGTCAATTATTAAGGAATTAAAAAAAATATAAGGGGCGTCAAGGGACGATGTCTTGCTGGTCTATATCCCAGCAATTCATGTTTTAAATTGCGTTCATAATCGCTTTTAATAAAATGCTTATCGCAAACACGAGCAAATTTAACATTAGAACTGTCTTTACATTTACACAGCTGTTTCCAAATACCCTGCATTTCCTTGTCTTTCGGAAATCTAAAAAACATGGTACCACGATCGTACAAACCCTTGCACATATTATCAACAGCATAACCATACATCGTACACCTCATTTTTCACAAAAATCAACACTTTAACACTTTTAAAACTATTATTTTAAAAAGATCTTTGCTATGAACGGTAAAATAAACACACGAAGTATAGGCCAATATGGCGGAAATTCGCACCAATTGACATCACATATGCCACCCCCACATGCGTGATATCATATCTTCTTTTATTCTATCATGGTATGATGCAGTATTCTGCTTGAACAATTTTACAAGTTGAGAAAATATTTTATTTCCATTTATATTTTTATGGGTTTACGTTGCGTGGGGTCCTGAGTGTCCTGAGTACACAAATGAAGAAGTAACATAAGAAAGGAGGAATGCTGACTGTCGTATATCTGCGCAATCTGGCATGTTTGGGAGTGCTACACCCCACTGATCATAAATACATTATCAATAGTCAAAAAGTAAGAATATGAAAGTTAATCTAGACAGCAGTGGGTTATTACAAACAAATATTTAACAATAGGAAGCTTCGACGTGAGTTTACAATACATTATATTCATTGCATTGCAATACATATATTTACCATACTTGCCATAAATTTTAAATTAAATACATATCTATTTCTTTTGACTTCTGTTTTTATTTAAACAAAATGTCTATTGCAAATCACAAGATATTTCAAGCCTTCAGTTTTTTAGTTTCTATAACTGTTTCACAAGTTGTGCTGAAGATAATATTAGTGGTTACTTAACATTACTTTATTAAAGTAATTCCCAATAAATTATTTATTTAGACAATGGTCCACAGAGAGGAGAAGTTGTACTCAATCAGCAAAGACACAACGGACCAAATCGTACTGGAACTAGAGTAGGACATGACAGATCCCAGCGCAGGAGACCAGAGGCAAGGACATCCCAGCTTCGTGATTTTGTGACCTCTCGATCACCCAAGTAGCACAAAATGAGCATATGGTAGTCGTAGTGCACATGGGCGTTGTGGATTAAACCTGCTGGCTTATAAAAATTGTGACTGGTGCATCTTGTGTGATTTGATACTGCCCCAAACTATGGCATTTAAGTGTACATGTATTTTATGATTTCACTTGTGCGAGTCATATGTTCCTAGCCCATCATAAAGCACTGTTGAATATTGATATGTTTAAAGTGAATATTAGTGCTGTACAATGCAAGTTGAGTTGGCGTTGTACGTCTGTGATTGGCGGCGCGCTCTAACGCCCTTGTCTCGACGCGGCTTTATTGAACTCGCTGTCTCCATGTTGTACAGGCTAATGTTAAAAATTATTTTTGACAAATAATTACCATTTATGTATAAGCTGTATAGGGGGAGTGTAGGTCTAGTGTATATTGTTGTTGGGTTTTAACTTAGCTACGCATTCCACTGTTGCTCAGTCACCCTCGAGGAATATTTTAATCAATGAAAACTTGTTCACAATGTATGAGAATTAATGTAGCGGATGAAAAGTGTGCTGAATGATTAATGAAAAACAATTTTATTAACAAGTTTCTTAAAAAAAATGTATAAAGATGAGATATGTATTTTATTTTCCTTAATTTTTACTTTTAAGAGTTGTAACTTCAAATTCATTCATAACATAAATTATATGTTGTGTTATTTTAAAATTTTGTTGGTATTGTTAGAGGTGTAACATATTTGTAACTACAGTAGGTATGATGCACTGATTTTCTTAGTAATTTCTTTTCGGTTTACTTTGACATATCAAAGCATGTAAATTATATTTATTACGACTTAGTCTAATTAATTTTAAGTAACAGCTATTTCTCATGGAATTGAAGGTTAATTTGCAAAACTCGATCCCAATTTTATAACGATACAGATTTAGTTGTATTGTTACTTATAGGCTGTGTATGTACATAACGAACCTACAGTGTCAGAGCAACGGCTTGGTTTGCGTGATATTTCAGTTATCAGTATGTAACTTACTTTAAGACTGTTAGCTGACCACATTTTAGATTGTTACTTTGGTCATTTTTTAAAGTGCTTTGGCACACACACTCTGACTTGTCATGTCTTACATACTGGACTAAATGTGTTTAACCACGACTGTTTTCCAAATTATTATTTTAATTTCCTTTAAAAGTTTAATAAGAAACTAAGCTGCAGGGTACAGCAATTCTTATTAAATTGTTATTTTTGTCTCAATGGATATTTTGACTAGCCTATCTTTAAGATGTAGGCAGCAACTACTGGATATTTGTACCTACAAAGGGAATGAATAGGATTATCAAGTATTTAGGACAAAGAATTTACTTAATATAGGAAAACTTGAGAGAGGTGGCTATTTTACATAACAGATAGAACTTACAATTATTATTCTTGTAATTATTTTTTGTCTGCCAGAATTCACAAAATGTAGGAATACAAAATAAAAATAACATTAATTTTATTCATTAGTACCAGTCAATCATCAATAACTTTGCTTTTAGACAGCTCTAGCAAAAAATCTACTTAAAGAGTAGAAAAATAGAATAGATTTGAGAAAATTTGAGTAATATCTTCTTTCTTTTAGAGTTGACTTTAGTATTTTTAACCTTGTTTCTATTTTTTTTTTGTTACAAAGAGGATATCTGTAATTTGACAGATAGGTAGTCTTCCCTAGAAATATGTTTAACAAAATTTAGTACTATACTAGTATATTGTTCATTGTACTATTTTGCATTTTGTTATTTTTATTCTGATTGAAGATTATAAGTCTTTTGCAAATGTTTACAATTGAAATTTCAAGTAACCGAAATACATACAAAAAAGCAATTTGGGATGAAATGTAGAAGACATTGCATGTTTTATTATTTAAATTAATATTTAATGTTTTGGGTTTTATCAGTCAACGAATTGCCTTTGGCATATTTTTATATTTTAATACTTAAATAAGTGAAATAGTAAGTAATTTCAGAATTGGACAAAATAAATTTGTGGGTAGTCTTGTAAAACATGGTTTTTGTCATAGCAGTTTAAAAAAAATATAATTGGTAAACAATTCATATTGTTATTCTAATTATATAAACACAATTTATTTTCTACAGAGGTCTTGTATGTTTGACACAAGTGGAGTGCGTTTTAGCACATTTTTATGTATATTTACCCTAATTATTAGTTACAAACCGCTATGTTTATTTTTGTGTGCAAGTTTCTATTATTATAATAATTATTCTTATATATTTGTTCTGCTTGCAGGGGTGTTACACTTTTATTGGTAATGCTCAATATTTTAACGTAGTAATGATACTGCAGAAATCTGGTAGCAATGATAATACTGCTCATATTTTAATCTGGGGTTAATGTATAACTTTTTAGAATCTACTTTTTGTTTTCGATCATTTTAATAGGCTGGATTTTAGACAGTGGTTCCTCCGGTTATTTTGAACTGTATGATAAAAATTTGCACGCTGAAATTACTATATAATTTTGAAATTTTTAGAAGTTATAATTTTTTTCTAGTCTAACATTTGTATGTATATTTGTTTTTCGATATGTATGTTAAGTTTGAGAAGATAAAGCAGGTGATGGGGTTTTTACTTAGAACTTAGGTATAATTTTGCATTAAGATATTAAATATTTGTAGAACTCGTCACCTCATGTTGTTATGTTACGCACCTTGTCTAAAGTCCAATTTTTCACCCCTGCTTTATTTATATGGTTTTTGAGCTGTACTGATTAAGCTTCTGATGTTGCCCATTAAAATTGTTATAAAAAGAAGCTGATTTTCATTAAATTATACGTACACCTGGTTATAGTCCAGTCAAGATGCATATTATTATTAGTTTTAAGATAAAAATTTGTGATTTGCAGCAATGCAAATGTATAAAGTATTTCCAGTGTTATGTAATTTTAATTATGTATCAACCTTGAAGTTAACTACAGTTATGCCTTCATCTGTGGGTAAGTACTTCAAAAAGAGTTTATAATTTCATAATTTTTCTTTCAATATCAAGATCATTTAAATAGATAATTTTAATAGATGGGTTTTGAAAACAATAATTGTATTGCTACTTAAGAAAATTAACGAGCATTAATATAATATGAGACTCATGTAATAATATTCATAATTTAATACAGATCTAACTTAAGGCAACCATTTCACAACAGTAAAATGATGCTTTTTGGAGTATTGCATATTAAAAATTTGGTTTTTAGTTGTGTTCATTGAGTATTTACTTTTCAAACCACATTTTTATATTGAAATTGTTAGCAAATTAAAGTTGACCTTTAAAATACTTGAGTTAGGAAACATCGATTATTGTAATTATAGAATTGATGACATTAAGAAATAATGTTCTTAATCTGTTAATTTGCATTAGGGTGCACTTAATATGCAATGTAATTTTTTTACAAATATCAGATAAATTTGTTTTTGTAATTATAAATAATTTTTTGGACTAGTTTGTCAGTAGGGATACTGTAACTGTAAGAATAGAAAACACATTTCACATTTGTTTAATAGAAGACAAGCTGTATATGCTTTGGCCTGTAAATTATCCCCGTAATACATATTTTGGTCAAGTATAAAAAAATCTGGTTCGACTGATTTTTCAAACATGATTGATTAAATAAATTGTCTGACAAAACATTCAATATACTTTTTAAGTACCTATACCTTTTTTAAATTTTTGTAATTAAAGCGGAATGTTTTTTTTTATGAATTTTGCTCTGCCAGAACAGTATTACAGTACACAGTAACAGTACATTCGTATTGTTTGATAATTATTCATTTTAGATTAAATTAAAATATGATTGCTTTTGGACTTTGGTTTTTATGTATATATAATGCACATTAAAGATTTGTGACGCTTCAAACTAAAAAAAAATAAGTTTTCTAAAATTATTTTGGATTTAATTATGGATGGATTACTCAAAATTTCAAATTTCAATTATTATTTTGTATTTAAAGAAAAAGCAGGTGGTACATATGGTTATTATACATATACATGTGTATATGTGGCTATTGTACATTTTTTATATACAGGGTGTCTTGCAAATAAATATGAAAATTTTAGTCATATGAAATTCATTCGTTAGTTTTTCTTCAGTTTTGACAAAGATTTATTTTTGAAAACTCGTTAAGATCACAGAAAACTGTAGTATACTGTCTTCATCACTACATTTTTGAAAATTCGAATGCAGCCTATAAACGAAACAAAATAAATATTTATTATGGAAAAACATTCTCAAGGTCACTGTCACGCTTCTCTCTGTTCGAAATGGAATAATTTCTTATCAATAATTATGTAGAAAATGAACTTCGATATAGCTCTTGATTAAAAACGGTGTAATATTATTTATTTGCATAACAAAAATTTTTGCTGAAATTGTTGATCTTATTCTCCTGGGTTAATAACCACTATTCTTAAATTGATACGTTGTTAAATGTTTTTTGTGAAATATAGTATTTTAATGTATAATATAGGTTTTAAATTGACTTGGCATGTTCTCCATAATTTCTAAGTGTGGGTGATCATTATGTATAGCTGGTTGAAGAGAAAACACAGAAAAAGGTTTTGGTAAAATTGAATAAACAGGTTTTTAATAAATAGTTCAGATCTAGAATGTCTCAAAGATCGTACTAAATTTTAAATTGCAATGGAGCCGTTGATTCTGTGATTATCGTATACCGAAGAACTTTAAAAAATATTTTTATAGTCTTAGAATATTTCTATTTATTTCCTAGACATCCTGTATAAATAATAATGGCAAATGACGAGTAATTTTTTAAAATGATGACTACGTCTAATGACCGGTCCCAATTCTGATAACATGGACTTTTTTAATTTAGACTAAACTAGAACTATTTTAATTATCTTTTCAAGAGCTTCAAAATGGTTCCCTACCCCTTAGACTCAAACTAGCTTGCTAAATGACACTATTTCATTATATGTGCTCTTACCTGTTTTACTTTACCATTCCCAGCGCATTAATACACGCACTTCAGGGTGCAGAAAGAGTAAGTGACATATTTTTTTGCCTCAAAGTTTTATATTTCCAAACAATATAGTCTGTTCTCACTATTTAGCTAAAAACAATGTCTACAGTGCAAACAAAAATCAAATAAGCAGTGTAGTAACACTACTTTTATTTGAGTGTAGTAACACTACTTATTACTATTCTGTTACTATTAAGCTAGATTAATACCATTTTGGGGGCAATTTTAAAGTAATTTAGAAGTTTTAAAGTGTTGAATTAAAGAGCTTTTTTATATACGACTGTCAGTAATAATTTTTGATATTAACACTGTGCCACACTCCTTATGTATTCCCGGGTATTTTGGAAGTGGAACCAATTAGAGATAAAATTGATAAGTTGATGCACTTATAGGTAGAAACTTGTAATTAAATTATAATTTAATGGTGTTAAAATGATTTAAGACATTGAAATTTAAGACCAATGCAGTCATCAATGAAATAATAATATATTTAGCCATTTCCATAAAATTTTTGTTAAATAGGGTATTAGCTACTATGTTATATATTGTGATTTTGAAACAAGAATTAGATCAGACATACATAATAAATAGTTATTTGGACGAGAGGTCCCTAAGAAACAAACCAGCGTGATTAAATATCATTATTGGAGTCTATTCTTTATAATAATGTCTTCTAATTTTAACGCAGTCTTACCCAATCAGTCACCATCACTTTAAAAAATACCAATTTCTGATTGGGAATATCAACAGAACCATTAAAAGTCAATATATGATGCAGAATTTCATATATTATCTGATTCCGCTGTTAGTTAACAGCAAGGTTGATAAATCATATTTCAAAACCAAATAATTAAGAATAAATTAATGAAACATCAAAATTTATATTTAATACACTGCTGATATCAAATTTTAAGATTAGGCCATATTCAGGTGTTTCTAGAGTATATCTGTAAAAAATAAAATTTCTAAAATGCATAGAGCTTCATTCTGCTTGTCTGTACATTTCAATATTAATTTATTTTGAAATTTATTGATTTCAGTTATAGTCTCAGACAAATAAACAAGTATTATTTTTCTGAGGTTGTATAGTGCATTGCATTACAATATATACAAATTGATAAGGCAGGCTACATTTCAGTAAATAATGTAATAAATTTTAGATTTTTGTGATAAAAGTGGACAAAGCATTTTAAATTTATCATCATTAGATTTTATTTTGATGGTGGGTATTGCATAATGGGATGACTGGTAAAAAAAAAGTTTTATAGTATACAGTAAAAATTAAAATAATCTTTCTTCCTAAATCACTAATTTGAATTAAAAATAAATAAAAGATCTAACAAAAATGAAATGTCTATAAGTTAAATAATACTGTTGTGTTTACAAGATACATAATGAGCCATATCTTAGGAAAGATGATAGAACTTTATATAGTAAACAAGAAGTAAATATTTAAACTTTTCTGTATTCAAATGCAGTGGAAAATAATTAACTTATTTCTACCAGGTATAGTTACTTTCATTTGAAAATTATTAATTGCGATTATTAAAGTGCTTCACAAGAGAATTTAGAGAAATCTGCAATAGGACATTATTAATATATTTAAACTGACTAGAAAATATTGTGCTATATGAAAGAATATTTTTATAAGAGCTGCATTTTTTATCCAATAATAGGAAATAACTGGTGTGAAATTGTCCCATTATGTGATATAGAACACCTCCAATGTGCTTTGCATATAATTTTGAAAGTGAACACCAAAAAGGGACACTAGAGTTATATTTCTCGTTGTACTCTGTTTAAATTCTATGAAGTTAAATGTGTGCGTAATAAAATGTAAAAAATGTATATACATATATATGATAAGAGCATGATAACTTTCTGTGGTTTTACAGTGATGGTCTTCTTAGATTTATCACATAGTTTATTTAATAGCCTCATGGGAAATTATTGTCGTACCCCTCAGTCAACTGGTTATTTTTTAATAAGTGTCTTAAAACCATATTGGAAGTGGAAGGTTGTATCAAGTTAGCTGAGGGTGGCGAGCTTGAAGGGTGAAGCTTATGAATCAAAATATCGCTTAGCTTTTTACAAAGTGTGATAATAAAATGTCTATATTTATAATTCAGAAGTGCATGGTGAGATTATCTTGTTGCCAAATATAAACTGTTAAAAATTAAGGTATGTAGAGGTACATGGGGCTATTTCTAAATTATCACATTGTAAAGACTGTTGTATACTATCAGTATAACGAAGTTTAAAAATAAAGAATAATGAGAATAGTGGAAATTGCTTTCATACTCACAAAAAGTAGTGATATGAACAAAATTAACTTTAGAGCTTTCTTCACCATGATATACTAAATATTTCATATTATTTATTTTAGATGAGGTTTAAAGCGAGGCATTTTCAGTATAACTATTCTTATTTACTTTAATTTCATTACATTTGTATTGTTTGTGTCTTTGCCTATAAGTATACCGAGTTTTGTTTTTTATGAGGTGCTATTTACAGCCCCAGCCTGTGGCTATGATACATTGTGTACAGATGACTAGACCTTATAAAATATTGAGAAGTCCTGGATACTTTCACTTAGGTTGTTTCTGTTGATTATTTGGTTGGAAATAAAGGAAAAACAATATATATTGTTTATTTATTTACTTAAAAAATGTACCAATTTTCACCTAACCTATATATGTACATAGAGATTTAGAAAATTAAACTCTTTATAAACTTGTTTAAATAATGAGCTATGCCAAATCATTTGTGGTCATATATCCACATAATACCATTACACACATCAATGGTCATTAATAATGACCATTGATGTGTGTAATGGTATTATGGCCATATATATGATTATGGGATAGCTATTAGATAGAATTGAGGTAGTATGGTAAGGAGATGCTGTAAGCATCCTTTCCGCATACAAAAAACAAGTTCACTGGGTGTGGCTAATTGTCGTAAGAATATGGCTGCCCCGCCAGGTCCAGATTATTTAGAATTGTAAGTCAGAAATGGGGAACCAAAATAACAATAAAATAAAACACATTTATTTGAAGGAGGTGCCGACTCAAACAACTAATCCCACAGCCAATGTGCTCCGACTTCCGGGTAATTAATCTATGGCTCCAACTGGCATTACATTACTTTGACATCTCCATAGCACATTGGCTGTGGAGTAGTTATTTTTGGCATATCCTTCAAATAAATAAGTAGGACCGTCTTCCTCAAAGACAATAGAGGTCACTGCTGTAACGGCGCCTGCGGAAAAGCAGGTTCTTAGCTGTCTGTCAATTTGACAATAATTGTCAATCCTAAAGAGGGCACTACGATGTGTTTCTCACCACTACTAAAATAAAACAGTTTGAAATAAAATGGTCATACAGATGAAAAAAAAAGTTTATTGTTCTTTAAATAATACAATTTTATTGCTGTAATGCCTAATGCTTTCAGATTTATTTTAGTAAATTAGCTTTAAACAATGTATAGTATATGCATTTTAATTGAGGATCTGATATTTCTAGCTCCTGGGCCTCGCACCGATAGCTATGTTCGCTCTCCCCATTCTTATATCTGTCCACCTTAATATTTAGGGCCCTGTGCGTAGGTATGCTCCATGATACAACTCCACTGATATGCTTATAACTTTCGTTTGTTCTGCGCATGACGTTTTTCGCGATGCGATGCAAAAATTCAAATATCTTAAGGGCAGTGATATATAATTGTTTTCGTGTTTATCAATTGTTTTTGCTCGTAACTGACGTTAGGATCAATCGATAGACCACGCCCCCATGCGCATTGGCATATTTATGTAGTTGTATCACGGGCACTGAATTATATATATATATATATATATATATATATATATATATATATATATATATATATATATACAACATCATGGGTATGCTCCATCGCTGCAAGGATTTTTAAAAATCCTTGCCATCGCTGTGCTGTTTGTGCTGTCGCCTTGTGTCCACAAGTATAGGCAACCAACATTGCACCTATTGGTATTGATTAACAAAAACTCCCTAGACTCAGTGCAGTCCTCCCGGCCCAGCTAGAGGTTAGTTTTAATCGAATAAAAATATTTTAACAGAATTATTTAACCCTACAAAGGATGTGTTCGTAATATTGAATTTACATGGAATATTACAGTGTTAATAATATTGAATATTAATAGTGTTACATATGGATAATTGATAACTACGGGAAAAAATTTACCAAGTCAAACTTGATTGGTCCAACTTTTTCAACATTTTTTATTTTTGTTAATCCATATATATATATTAAAACGCGTCGATGCTGTCTCGCTCTAAATTCCGTCGCCAAGATATCCCGCGGGCGACCGAAGGTCGCCTCAAGTCTTTCTCCTATGCCTAGGCGTATTTTCGTTTCGTTCTCTACGCGTTTTCCCAATTTAAACGCATTTTCAAAAAACCTCTGCAAAATTTTCGTCAATCTCCGAATTCCGTTCGGCGAGAGAGATGGGGCCTAGCACCGGCGTTTGTTTGGGCGCCTAATGGCCCCCAATGGCTTTGTCATACCTGCCGAAATTTCGAATTTTTGGCGGAACCCCCTCGGTCCCTTTTCTAATTTTTACGGCTTTGACAACCGATTCACACGAAACTTCCATCCTTTCTCTAATCCTTTGAGATTTTTTTTCGGGACCGTACGTCGATTCCCGTCTATTTGTCTATGTCTATGTCTATTTCGTCATTGAAAATCTCGAGTCCCGTCCATTTCAACTTATTTTTTATTTTATCTGCCGATGTAAGATTGCACTAACGACAAGCTCCTCCTACGAAAACTGTAAAATTAATTAAACTTCATATATGGTTCCTTTATGAGATAGGTTATTATTTTCCTATGAGAAATATTGCTAACGGAATCGATAGTACTGAACTCTTTTTATTTGACTTTTTAATTCCAATTATTTATTAGTATTAGTGTTTAGTTATTCTGTTTCATTGTCCGTAGTTTTTATTCTTTCTGCAGGTAAAGTTTGGAATTGGAATTAATTCGTTCATTTTGGCAGTCTGTAAAATTAATCATTTTAGCTTACAAAAGTAAATATCTACAATATTAATTTGCTGCAGCAATTATGACAGCAATATATTTTTTAACGCCGCCGTTACACCTTTTCGAAAGGCGGATGGGCCTCCGAACCATAGCGAAGGCCCCATTGATAAAATTGATAAAAATGTTTACTAAAAAATGAATTCTACTTTCAGCACTTAAAAAATGATGATGTTTTACCATCAACAATAGAGTACCCTTACAATTCATCAAAATATTATTAAGAAAAATCGTTTAGTATAATTACCTACATCATTCCAGATACAAAATTTTAGCTTTCTGTTTCTAAATTTATTACTTCATGTACAAGGGATGATCTCAAATTTCTTTAATATGTATTTTCTTAAAATAATATTATTCTAGATGCGTTTGTCACACAAAGGGTGACCCCAGGCTGTAGGCCTGGACCCCCCGGTAGGGCTAGAAATTGGAACGAAAATCGCTATCGCGACTTTCTCCCATTTCTAGTCAATTGTATTAAAAGGAGAATACTAAAAGATTTCACAACTTATAATAATTTTATATAAGCAAAAAGGTAGCTATGCTGAATCACGGTCCGTATACTAGGCTGAATAGCTTTAATAGTTATTATTATTTTTTTTATTTATTATCCAGAGTAAAAGAGACACAAGAGTGAAATTTATTTTTTATTAGATACAAAAACCAACATTGAAAAACATAATACGTGCTACTCTCTGATTTACTGTATCATCGCACTAACAATAAACCTGAAATTATTTAAGAAATACTTAAAAAAAATTATATATAATATTGAAGTTTTTTTGACGTAACCGAGGCCGCACGAGGCATAACTTAGGTAGTTATTGTTAACGTTGAGAGTTTTGATGCGAAAGATACGAAATACGAAATATTGGGATCCGTATCATTCTGTTGATGCGGATCCTGCCCATCTCCACAAAAGTTTCACAACGGCAGTATCGCCGACATTAGAGCACTAGGTTCGACCAGCAAGTATATAGCGGATCTTAGGTGAGCATACCCGACGATTTCAGCTATCAGCCACGTCGAAATCCTTGCCAAGGCGCCCAACGTGGGGCTTGAAGAAGTTGGACGACTTCCACGTGCCTGAAGCCCTTCACTAGGTGGTCTACATCCAGCCAGGCCTACACCAGGTGGTCCAGGCTCCATCCGAGGAGGTTCACGTCTAGCCAAGCCTACACCAGGTGGTCCACGTCCATCCAGGCCTGCACTAGGTAGTCCAGGTCCCATCCCAGGTGGTCCACGTCTAGCCAAGCCTTTACTAAGTGGTCCACGTCTAGCTAGGCCTACATCAGGTGGTCCAGGTTTCCTCCGGGGTGGTCCACTTTCATCCAAGCCTACACTAGGTGATCCACGTCCAGCAAGGCTTACCCCAGATGACCAGGCCTACTCCAAGATGGTCCATCCTCAAGCGAAGCCTACCCCAAGTGGTCCATGTCCAGCCAGAGGCCTACCCCAGATACCCAGGCCTACTTTAAGGTGGTTCATCCTCAAGTAAAGCCAATCCCAGGTGGTCCACGTCCAGCCAGGCCTACCCCAGGTACCCAGGCCTACTCCAAAGGTGGTCCATCCTCAAGTGAAGCCAACTCTATCTGATTCACGTCCAGCCAGGCCTATTCTAAGTGCCCAGGCGTACTCAGAAGTGGTCCATACCCAAGTCAGCCATACATCGAGTGGTCTATGCTATACCCATCCAGGTCTACCCAGTGGTCAACCAGCCATAGCCCATCATAGCTCCACCAATTTTAAGAAGGGTCAGTGCCAACATAGGAGACAGCGAACTGTCCTTCCCTAGAGACGTACCTGACACAAAACCAAACATGACCCAACCAGCTGTTTTTTCTTATTTATATATTTAGGAATGTTTTAACGTTACGGCTATGGTCGGCACTTACATTAGGAAAACTGACAGGCAAAAATTGGACGAGAATGGAACCTAAAACCAAAATTTATATTTGTGTTGCTTGTCAATAGTATATGCCATTCTGCCATATTTTAATAAAATAACATATAGTGTTTTTATTCTCGATGTTTTAAAGTTCAATTTTCTTTGTAGAATAAGTATTTTTATACTTATTTACAGCAGTGCAATAGTTATTAAATATTTCCGTTTTCTTAGAATATATTAGATATTTTATCATTGTATGCCATTTTACCTATACTCATGTGGGTAAAATGAATAATGCAACCACCATTCAAATAAAGTTTTTTTGAAAAATATTCTACTTGCTTCTACTGTATTATTTGCTATGACCTTATCTAGCTAAACTCGCAATAAGAATCCAAGCGATGCACGTCATAAAGGATCCGCAATGTTATTTTTCACAAATATATATCTTTTTTTAAATTTTGATATACCTCAGCATAGCTTACACTACTGTGATTTACTCTGATTCCATAACTACAAGGAAATAAATGTTTTTGGCACTTTAAAGTCATGTAAACAATTTTATATGTAATGACGTGCATCGCTTGGATTCTTGTTTTGACCACAATCCCATAATTAACTTTTAAAAATGCTTATTTTAGAAAAATTATATAGCAGATTTAAAAAGTGGTATACAATTTTAGGCCAGTTTCCCCTACTGTGTTACTGAAGAAAAAAAAAGGAAAATATATTTACAATCAACATAAAATTGATTAACATACAACATACTAAACTTCTCTAATTTAACCGCTTCGATCTCTATCTCTTATAATAACTGAGATATATATATTACCATCGAGCTTTGGGCACAGTCTATTTCGTCCAATATTACGAACTCTTTGTCTGCAAAAATTATATTGTCTTGTTGGAAAGACTTATGTACAAACATTGAAACGAAAATTTGTACGTCAAAATAAAAATTATAATACACATAATTTTCTTGTACGGATATACAGAGAGGTTTTCGCTCTAAAGCCGCATCCACACGACATGGCAAACACCGGCCAGCGCTGGCCGCGTTCGTCACGCCGTGTGTATGTAACACCAGCGGCAAATGTTCGCCTTGGAAGACGTTCGCTATGAGGGCGGTCTTTTGAGCACAAGTCAAAGGAGCTGGCCAACGTTGGCCGTAGAATGTATATACGAATTTTGTACCATCCACACGGCCGGTATATATTTATTGAAATATAAATTTTTTTTCACCCGTTGCCCGACATCTGCGATCGTATTTGAGTAGTGGATATTTGTTGATGTGTTGTATTAAGAAAGTAAAAAAAAATGTTTTAAAAGGGCACCAATAAATGAGTCGCCTATTTTCAAAAGCGGCTAAATCCAATTTCTACCAGTTTCGAGTTAGTGCCGCCATCTGGTAGACAGTAGCAATAGCTATCACTACCAACATTTGCTCAGTTTCAAATCTGACTTTAATCTATTTAAAATGAGCATAGAATCTTCAGTTTACTTTCAAATCCGGCTTAATCCTTTATACAGTATATTTCAAAACCGACTATATCCACTCAAGTTTGTTTATTGCAAAAGCGACTAAATCCATATGTTTGAAGTGTGAAGTTGGGGTGTTTACGAACAAATTCGGGTAAATCCAGTTTAGACTTGTAAGAAATTCAAATGGCGTGTCATTGTTTACTGTGTCTGCTAGATATAGAAGTGTGTGCATAGATACATAAATAGAGTGTGATTTGGCTGGTTGTGGTAATTTAATCGTCTTAAAATAATGGAGACTGTTGAGGAAAAGACTCCGGATAAATGTAGGAAAAGGAGATATTGTCCAGAACAATGGAAGAAAAATGTGGACAAGAAATTGAGGTTATAGTTTTATAATTTTGTTTATAAAATAATAGATTTCTTACAATTTACTTTTATTTATACAGGTATTCGGCTATAAAAGACCCTCAATATCCAGCTTGTAAGCATAATTCTAAAACTTATGAATGCTCAACGTTATCCATGGAGGATGTAAGAAAATTTCATGAAGCTTTTTATCGTGTACCTACCACAAAAAATTGTTCAAGACAATTTTCTTCTGAAATACATTTCTGTGTGTCCTATTAAAAGAATAAGGAATCCTACTTCTGGAAGACCACGTACTATGTCAGCAAAATACTTTATTCAAAAGGGTAAGGAAATAATTCCTATATGCAAGTTGTCGTTTTTGAACATTCTTCATGTGAAAAAGCACAGAGTAGAAGGAGTGATCAAAAGATTCTTTGATAAAAGCCAAATGCCGCGGGAAAATAGAGGTGGCGATCACAAAAGTCAAAAAACAAAAGCCTTGAGAGAAAATATAAAGACATTCGTGAAAGGATTTAAGGTATTAGAGAAGCATTACTGCAGGGGGAAATCTGAAAGGCAATACTTGGCAAGTGATTTAAGTATAGCAAAAATGCACACAATCTATAACAACTCCTCTGAAATGAATATGCGTTGTAAAGCAAGTTTTTTCAGAAAAGTTATTAATAATAACTTTAATATAGGCTTTAGTGCACCACAAGTGGATGTTTGCTCACAATGCCTCGAATATAAAGAAAAAATTAAACAGGAAAAAGATAAAACGGTAAAAATCAATCTAATGACTACACAACGGATTCATAAACTGAGGGCAAAAGCCTTTTTTGATCTTCTAAAAGAACAGAATGATGAAATACTAACCATATCATTTGACTGTGAAAAGAATTTAGTCTTACCTAAAATTCCTGATCAAATAACGTATTACAAAAGATAACTGTACTTATACAATTTTACAGTTGTTATAGGTTCGTCTAAAAGTAAATTAACAAAAGAAAATATTTTCATTCATTCATGGCTAGAAAGTGAGGCATCCAAGAGTTCCAATGAAATCGCTTCAGCGATTTTTGACACTTTAAATAAAATCAGTTTTTCGGAAAACATAAAAATAGTTAGATTAGTGTCAGACGGTTGCTCAGGTCAGAATAAAAACAGTATTATGATGACTATGTGTGCCAAATGGTTACTATGTGATGCTCCACCTCACATTAAAAAAGTGCAAATAATATTCCCTGTGACGGGACATTCCTTTTTGCCACCAGACAGGGTGTTTGCTTACATAGAAAAAAAAATAAGAAAACTTGATACAATAATTTGTCCAGACACGTACTATGAAATCTTTGAAAATCAAGGAACACTGAAAAAATTAGGGGTTGATTGGCAAATCCAAGATTGGAAAAAAGAAACACATGCCGTAGTAAAAGCTACAAACGGTCTACATTTTAAAATTAAATCCTGCAAAAGATTAATACTTTCACGTTCACGAAATAAACAAAATATTCTTGTAAAAGGAGAGCCAAATTATCGAAATGATGTAAACAATGCAAAAGGGATTTGCAAACAAGGTAAAAGAATATCCTACATCAATCCTCAGAATATTGAAATAAATGCTGTAAAAATTAATCCAAAGAAATTAAACAATATTGACGAGTTGCTAACAAAACATTTCGGAGCAGATTGGAAAGAAAGAAGTGTAGATTTGAAACTAGAATACTATAAAGCTGTTTTGGATGGGTATGACAATAATGAGGAAATAGCCGAAGAAGATCTAACTGAAGATGTTCATGAATGCTTTGCTGATGACGATAATAATAACAACACTGACGATAACCTAGTTTAGTTTTGAGAGAATAGATTTGCTATTAAGAAAAATAATATTAAAATATGTAATATTTTTGTACTGTTATAATATAGGTTAAGTTATGTTTCTTTTGTATGTCAAAGTATTAATAAAACAGGTATTTAAAAAATCAAGTTATTTCAATATCTTGTAGAAAACTGGTCACTCAGTGTCGGATAAATCCACAAATTACTTCCAAATCCGGATAAATCCACAAATTATTTTCAAATTCGGATAAATCCATTTCATTTTTTCCTTTTTCATAGTCGACTGACAAATAATGTTTTTGAATGTCACATAGAATCAAATATAAGATTTTTTACAATTTTTGATAATGTTTTGAAATTTCCTATATTGTTTCTAAGGTATACCTCCGTTTTTTGCGTTTTTTATAAAATATGATCAGATGGATTTAGCAGCATTTGGAAATAGGCGACTCAAGTAACCAATTTTTAATTTTTTAACCAAGATTAAATAACCTAATCTACTCCTGTGGAAAGTTAACATCCACCATCTTCTTTTGTGCAACAACCATGCGTCTTCTTCGCTCTCCATTTTCAAGACTGGATCATACGTTTATACACATTCGCTTCCAATATACGATCACCCTTGGGCAAACAAACCAATTCCAATCGTGTAGATAGTTTTCATGCACAAATGTTTGTATGCCAAATGTTTGCACGAACTCTGGACACAAATACGTGAGCCAGCGCTGGCCAACGTTTGCCATGTCGTGTGGATACGGCTCAAGGAGAATGAATACCAGGCCCATTTACAATTTCTCAAATGAGATACGCGCCCTCGTGCATGGATAAAGGTATTAATTTAAGTTAGTCACTCGTGCGATAGCAATTTAACTTGACGTTCAATCAATTTTCCTTACAAATTGTTAAATCGTGTAATTTTATTTTAACACAATGAAAGTCTACTTTTAACAATAATAACACCTACACCAATTTTATTTAGGAATGTGTTCATTATGAAATTTGAGGAAAAAGTGCTAAGCACATATTAATAATATATTATGTTACTAGGAGTAGAAGGCGAACATTATTTGTTGAGCTCAGAAGCTTACACAGCCGAGGCGTTAGCCAAGGCTGTGTAAACTGGGCGAAACACATAAAGAGCTTTATACTCCGAGTGATATATATAATTTTTTTTTCAATCGTTAAAATGAAAACTATAATATATTATGTCATAGTTTTCATTTTAACGCTTGAAAAAAAAATATATATTTGTCACTCGGAGTATAAAGCTCTTTATGTGTTTATATTATATGCTTGTATAAAAAACGATCTGACGTGACGTTTAATTTCAAATTGCCAGTTCTGAGAAATCATGGCTACATAACTTTCTTTTTGCCATAACATTACGCTGTGGCTAAACGTTGTGGAACTAAGAATCAACCACGACCACTGAAGATTTACATCACTGGTCTAACATACTGGCCGTGAAAGTTTACTTACTTTTTTACTAGATTTGGTGCATTTTAAAAAATGAGCAACGCGGATAGGTTTATATCCTATCATAATCATCCTTTAGTGAAAGCAGCTGGCAAAGTGACACCGAGATACCGTGTGTTGATCCGTAACCTATGCAATACGAGGGTCAGACGCAGGGCCGTATGTAAAGAGGGGTTTAGGGGGTTCAAACCACCTCCAAGGTAAAACCTACATTATTATTCTAATAATATACTCGCTAATAAAAACAAACAACAGCAAATTATGTGTTCGAAACCCCTCTACCGCCAAACGACTAGTTATGCCCCTGGTCAGGCGGATATTGTGCTGGTTAAAATTTGCTTGAAATGCCTGTGATTGTGTTTTAAAGCAGTTAATTCATATTTTTAAATGAATATTATACCAATGACAGTGGCGCCCCCATAAAAATATCTTGGGGAGCAAATTCTATATACTCAATAATTCATAACACAGTTGTTTTTTTTATTGCCAGCTCGAAGGGTGGGGACGGCTGGCTGCTTGACCCTACCAGTGACTAACAAGGTGCATTATTTTCATACACTATTTAATCTTGTTTAGTATTTTTTAAATGATGCCATTATACAAAATACAACTTTTTAAAGTAGTAATAAGAGAACAATCACTAGTTAGTAGTTTCGAATAAATATTGAATTGACCATTCTCGAACACGAATTCCTGTTTAATGGTTTCTCTAGTAGAAAAGCGAATCTCGGACAAAACTTGAAGACAAAATGGAGAGTGGTCGCCATTTTTATGAGACTTCAAATCAAATTAATGGTGTTGAAATAAGTAAAAGAAAGTAGTGGGCAATGTTTTATGCTTGTGGATATAATAAAAAACCGTCTCATCCTTTTGGAAAAAAATAGCAAGCGGTAAACAGGGACCAATCAAACGAAATTGATTTGAAAGGTGGAATTTATTGATACCGCGGAAAAAACTAAATGGGAAACAGTTAAAGTTAAAAATAAATATATTATCAGGACATATTATGACTGCAAAAGAAAATATAAACACCCAACCCCTTTATAACCAAAGAAGATAATGGAGTTGATAGACACAATTTACATATACTTACAGTCAGCTTATGGGCTTAGGCAGTGGGATAGTCTACTACTAACAGGTGATTATTTGTAATTTAAATTTTGTTTCTGCAGATGGGTTCCTTTGTCGTTCCATTTGTACATCCATAAGTACAAATATTCATTTTTCATATGAATAAAACCTGCCCTTACTACAAATTTTTTGCTAAAAACTAAATTTTCAACATCTGTAGTATCAGTGGCAGTGGTAGCTCGCCAGGTGACGCAAGTGATGCGCCGCTTCACCTAAAATTTCGGAGTTTGGTTGTAACATTTAAAATTATTTTAATTTCATATACATTTTGTAATTTAGATATATTTACATTTATATAGATAATAGATATATTTATATAGTTAATAAACCGAATAATTGTTATAAAACGTTGGGCGCTGAACGCCTTCTAAAAAAAATCGCCTTCATTAGAGCAAACATTAGACCCCGTACCGTTCCCTTCCTATAATAAGCAAATGACGCAGATCGCTATCAGGTGATATTTCTGCGACAGTCGGAATGGCGGTTGCCATGGCAACAATGCGCCCGATAGGTGACTAAACTGTCATGTGGGCGAATGAGTGCCGCGGATTTCGATAGCGCATCACATCACTCCTACCGTCATGGCCAGTTTGCGCTCTATACGTGCCGCCGCGCCGGTTAAAAAACTACTCTTATAATAATAAATAATCATTGTTTTCTATCAATCGTAGAAATGTTTCCTATGTATGATCCAGTTTGTGTTTTATTAGAAACACCATTTTCTAGATGAAAAAATGAGGACAAAAAAGATTTTTTAAATTGCGAGAGACCTGTGCCTTCTCTCGATTTCGAAAAAAAGATAAAGTCAAAAGGCAAAGTGTTTGTTCGAAAGTTTCGGAATGAGTGGTATTCAGAGTATAAGTGATTGTGTGGAAGTATTTATTTAAAAAAACTTTTTTGTATGCCGTGTTTAATTGTGGGTGTAAAAAAATTAAGCGTGTGGAATAATGAGGGATTTAACAACATATACTGTGTGCATTAATGTTCGCAGAATTAAGAAAAAGCCTCAATACAATCGAAGACGCTTTGAGGGAAAATTCCAGACTATATATTAAACAATTTAACGATGACGTCCTTTTAAATAGACGGTTTATGCAATTACCTACTCGCGCAGCGATTTATTTAGGCAGACAAGAGTTGACATTTCGAGGTCACATTGAATCAGACAATCGAGGAATCGTGTTCGGGCAATCGTGGCAATTTTAAAAAACTTTTGGATGGCGAATTCGCCGCTTAGTATTTGTCTGCTTCAACTATCATAAAGTTCACAAGCAACAGGCAACTGCAATGACCTTGAATTTGCTTGAAATTTTCGCCTACGGCGCTGTTTTCATTCCGGACTTGCGGCCCGCACCTCAGTCCACAATCCGCGTCACCTATTTACTGACACACGAGCCGCCACTGATCAGTGGTACATATAAGATCTAATGCCACCATTCAAAATTATACTAAAAATCTTCTTATTTTCAGAAAAGAGGGTCGTTGTGCATTTGTCTATACATATAATATGCATTATTATAATAATCACACATAAGTATGCCTCGGTGAAAGCAATGCTTTCTTCTGTTTCTGAAATTTAACTTTTTTTTTAACAAAAAAGGACGCCCCGAGTTTATATTAATGTTACATAACAGATTTCCAATAACGGAATTGAGATTATATCCAAATTTCTTGGAACCTGGAGTTTCAAGAATCCGTGACGTAAACAATGTATTCAATGTCACGGCACATGCGCAATGACCATTTGTGTAGGGGTAGGTCAACGGGGGCGGTTGCCCTTATATGGATATAATGGGATAGGGATATACGATTGGACAGCAGGATTGCACTGGCACTATCTGGCCCGGAAAACATATCCAATTTTAACACAAATTTCCAAAAACTAGATAAATAATTGGTTACTGATACAGATTATATTTTTTGACAAATTTATAACCGGATTACTAATTATATTAAAATATGTTAGGTGTAGTAAACATTTACCATTATTACATATACAGTTTGCCAAAGGACTCATTCATATGAATTTTGATAAAAATGGATTTGAACTTTCTTAATTCCAGACCATTTAACTGAATAACTGCATAATCGAGAAAAGTTAAACTCCTGGAACAAAATGAATAGTAGAAACGAATTAAATGACTTAAAACCTACAGTATCTTTAAAATGGGTGCCCTCGACAAATATAATGATGACTTTGGTGGTTGTATTCAATTTTACTCTTCAATTTCCTTTTTACCGGAATTTGAAGTTGGCGGACTCCATGATTTCATCATTCATCATTTCGCAAAATCGAAAGAAACTTTATGAGAAACTCTTCGTTTGTTAATAGAAGTTATCTATTCAAAGTACATTTGGTGGAACTCAACAGTGGCAGTAAACAAAAATGCATTAATGGGCGCATTCAGGGAAACATTGCACTCCAGCGCTTCAGCGCTTCAGCGCTTTACCGCTTCACGTTCGCTGAATCGACATTTTAAACGCAAGCTTAAAGTGACATAATTTTCAGTAATTCATATTTTGTAATTAATATTAATAATAATTAATATTATCCATAGATATTTTGTGCGTAAACCCATGGACGTAAACCTAACCTAAATTAATTTTATCGCTTGATGGAACTATTCAGCGATCCAGCGGGAAAAATATATGCTTTACCGCTTTAATAAAGCGCTGCAGCGCTTTAATACAGCGCTGCAGCTATTTGAATAAAACGCTGAAGCGCTGCGGTTCCCTGAATGCGCCCATTACACGTGCAAAGATTAGGTATACGTATTAGCTGCTGCCATATAGGGGCGGGTCATAGTTACTGCTGTAAACCAATATACTCGTACTTTTTTATCATGTGATAATGCACATTGTTTACTTCCACTATCACCAAATGAAAATTAGTAGCTATGTATCTTAATGATTCTTACAGCTTAATCTCTGTAGAAATATAAATTTGTTGTAATCTGCAACATAAATATAGTTAAGAATTTTTTGTTAGAAATAAGGCCATCTACCAGTGTATAATACATTTTGCTTATTATAAAGGGATGTTTGTTCCATTCTGAAGCCTATCCTGATCCCTTTACGTTCACGCTCGACATTTGGAGCAGTTCGGTTTCCCGGTTTTCTTGGAATTTGCTCTGCATTGGCACTGGCTCCGGATCGATAAGGACCACGAGGAAACAACTTTTTTATTGCGTCTCAGTCTAGTCTGATGGCTTCTTTCCAAAAATGAAAATGAACCACATAAATATCAAGATTAACAACGGCGATAGATATTTTTTGAGATAATTTTTTTATAAACGAAAATGTTTCTTAGAATTAAAATAATATATATATGAAATTAGATCTTGGTAATCCCTCAGTCCAATACAGAGCTATATTTTGTATAAAAATAACAAAGTATGGGTATAAATATGATGACTACTTTGACAAAGACAAATTTTAGTAGACGATTGCGTATCATAGAATCAGTGACTATAAAGATTATAGTCACTGATCGAATGTAACAAAGTGTGAAGGGTGTTTTCAGTTAAAATGCAGCAAATTTAAATGGTTCTAATAACTGGAGACAGTAAGTGCAATATTTAATCTCATAATAATATACTGATGAAGATGCGAAAAACATTTTATTTATTATTAGATATACCCATTATTTGTAGATTCGCAGATTATATACACATAAACTAGAAAATCTGTAGCCCAAATCTAAAGAAAGACGAAGCGATGTAAACAAGCACAGCGATGGTGGTGGGCAAAGTACGGTCGGCCCAGGCCACGCCTTTGTCTTCTGTTCCCTCCGGCGGGCGCGATGGCCAGCGGGTGCTATTACAACCACAGCTTGACCGACATTCGCTATCGCTCTCGCACTGAGAAGAGAAGTCAGAGTTGGACGTATAATATTTGTAGTTATCGTAAATGCGCGATAACAGTGCCGTATTAAAAACTTTTGAAACATTTTATAAATAACTTTTGAAATAGACATGAATAAAACGATAATTATGTACATATTATGTTTATTACACATTCATTATTTACAAAAATAAAAATAGACAATATACTTTACAATGAGGTACATGTAATAAATAATAATAAAAAATCTTTATTGTGTTCTTAACGAAAAAAGAAAGAAACACAAACGGTGCACAAGAATTCGGCATTGTCGTTCTTCTATTCCGCCTATATAAATTTTCAAAATTGAAGCTTGGCTTGGCTTTTATATGAAGTGTGTCCAATTTGTCCAAAAGGTCTTCCCTATTGGCTTTCATTAGCCATATCCTTGCCCTTAAAAAAAATAATATTTTTAAAATCTAGTTAAAATTATTTTTAAACACACCGCAAAACATTAGCAAAAAAAATTTACACTCGACTACTTGCGCAGTACTGTTCTATAATTTTGTTTTTCCTAAAACTAAAATATAACAGCAAGCTGGTCAACTTTTAAACGAAATTCATTAAATCTTAAATTGAGTGATTGTTGATTGTATAAACCATATTATTGGCTGTCTATGAATGAATTTCCTAAATTAAGTTAACTTAGATACTAAATTACATTTATGTATAACGCATTTTTATCTACTTACCGATCGGGTTGTTTAGGAAAGGTAAAAAAGCTCTTATTACAATTATAGCTTTTATTATTGCAGTTTTTAGTTGCACATACGTTTCCTGTTTTTCTATCACTTATTATCACTAATGAAAAAAGGAACCTATAGAAAAGAAAACAATAAAAAAGCACAATAAATAAACACAAAACATTACACTCAAAATAAATTCGCAAGAACACTACGTCGCTGGCTTAATCGATAATCAACACGAATAGTGGAGTAAAATCGGTAGAAAAATGTTTCAAAAAATTTTTTAAAGGTATAACCACATGAAACCTATACAGGATCATTGGTTGGGTCCTTGTGCATGTGAAATGACTAATTACGACATCTTTAGGGGGGTCAGACATTTTTTATCCCCAAAAATGTCAATAATTTGTAAAAATGTTATATTTATGTTTTTTTAGACATACCACGCGATAACTTCGAAACTAATTAACTTATAAACATGAGGTTTTTTTTAATCGATTGAGGATATATAGGCGCTCATAACTGTACTAATTTAAGTCCCCTGGTTAGCATATTTTTTCTTGGAGAATGGAGTAAACTCGAAATTTTACTTTTATTGCTGCATGATTTTCGGTAAGCGAGAAACTTTTTTATTTCAAGGAATTTTGCCATAGTATCTGCGTATGAATTAAAGAAAAAATATTTAAAAAGTTTTTAGAAGAAGAACCAACCTTCTGTGACAAACAGTTTTCGAGTTATCGCCATTTAAATTTAATAACACAGGGGCGCGCTGCGCCGCGCGACGTGCTTTTCGAAGACTATCAAATTATCGCACCGTACCGCGCTATCGATGTGTTTCGAAGGCCCGCTTGGGTGATCTCCTGACCAATATAAAATATCCAAAAATAATTTTGTATTAAAAAAATAATTTAATGTTCTAGTATAATATATATTTTCTAATTTCATATGAATCGATAAATATTTTCTATCAGGAACTCAAATTTGCATTGTATTTACATTCATATTTTTAATACAAAGTTAAAACACGAATTACAAAAAAAAAGGACAGAAATTTAAAAAAATTAGAATTTTCTAGACTCCGAATCTGACGAACTGAGATCTTCGTTTTGTGGTCTGTTACTATATAATGGGTGGTATGAATAAAAACGAAGTACCTGCTACTACTACAAGTATTAGTATGTTTTACATAGTATTTACTTTAAAACGAAGTAGATACTACATTTCAAAGTACTCCGTTCTATTTTTCCGGAAATGCTAAAAATAATAACATTCTTCTAAACATTATAATTACTTTAATACTTTTTACTGGTAAATACTTCCATTTTAACAACTGAAATATTTTCTCCGTCATTAACGAAGTTGATATCATGGCAGCCTCATCGTGCGTGCTACAAAGTGATTACTTTAAAAATGGTTCAAATACATAGAAATAAAATTTATACTGCGAGAAGACACTACGACGCTGATACCATATACCGTCAAATATTTAGGTAAACAATTAAGTACCATCAATTTAAAATGGTTTATGTTATATTTTTCATCTAGGTTTAGTAGGGAAAACGTTACTTTCTCGTTACTCGATACTCTTCTATCACACTTCCTTCATCCGAAGACATCTTAAAGGACTGCTGATGTTATAAATACATACAAAACTGAAACTGTCTCTCAAAAACTTTTAAACATGTATATCTCGTTAGCCGGGACCTGGCGCACGGCGTATGTGTGACGGAAGTAAGTACTACACATTTCAAAGAATGTACTACACTTGTTAAGTAGATACTTCATAATATGGAGCATATTATACTTTGTGGTGAAGCATGTTCTATGTCAAGTAAAGTAGATACTACCGGAAATTAGTAAATCCTGCGTTGTAAAGTAGATATTACGTAGAAAATACTAATACTTGTACTAGTAGTAGCAAGTACTTCTTTTTATCCATACCACAAATTGCATATTTACATTCGTCGCAACATCTTAATCTTTGTGCTAAATGCGTGCACTTATTATTGTTGCAATTTCTGTCGGAACATCGGATTGACAAAAATTGCAACCATAATAGGTGCACGTGTTTAGCCCAAGGTTTAAAATGTTGCGACGAATGTAAATATGTAATTTGTGGTATGGATAAAAACGAAGTACTTGCTACTACTACTACAAGTATTAGTATATTCTACGTAATATCTACTTTAAAATACATTCTTTGAAATGTGTACTTGTACTTACTTCCGTCACACATACGCCGTGCGCCAGGCCCCGGCTAACGAGATATACATGTTTAAGAGTTTTTGGGAGACAGTTTCAGTTTTGTATGTATTTATAACATCAGCAGTCCTTTAAGATGTCTTCGGATGAAGGAAGTGTGATAGAAGAGTAACGAGTAACGAGAAAGTAACGTTTTCCCTACTAAACCTAGATGAAAAATATAACATAAAACATTTTAAATTGATGGTACTTAATTGTTTACCTAAATATTTGACGGTATATGGTATCAGCGTCGTAGTGTCTTCTCGCAGTATAAATTTTATTTCTATGTATTTGAACCATTTTTAAAGTAATCACTTTGTAGCACGCACGATGAGGCTGCCATGATATCAACTTCGTTAATGACGGAGAAAATATTTCAGTTGTTAAAATGGAAGTATTTACCAGTAAAAAGTATTAAAGTAATTATAATGTTTAGAAGAATTCTATTATTTTTAGCATTTCCGGAAAAATAGAAGGGAGTACTTTGAAATGTAGTATCTACTTCGTTTTAAAGTAAATACTATGTAGAATATACTAATACTTGTAGTAGTAGCAGGTACTTCGTTTTTATTCATACCAACCATTATATAGTAACAGACCACAAAACAAAGACCTCAGTTCGTCAGATTCGGAGTCTATAAAATTCTAATTTTTTTAAATTTGTCTTTTTTTTTGTAATTCGTGTTTTAACTTTATATTAAAAATATGAATGTAAATACAATGCAAATTTGTGTTCCTGATAGAAAATATTTATCGAATCATATGAAATTAGAAAATATATATATTATACTAGAACATTAAATTATTTTTTTAATACAAAATTCTTTTTGGATATTTTATATTAGTCAGGAGAACACCCAAGCGGGCCTTCAAAACACATAGAGAGCGCGGTACGGTGCGATAATTTGATAGCGTCTTCGAAAAGCACGTCGCGCGGCGCAGCGCGCCCCTGTGTTATTAATTTTAAACGGCGATAACTCGAAAACTGTTTGCCACAGAAGGTTGGTTCTTATTCTAAAAACTTTTTCAATATTTTTTCTTTAATTCATACGCAGATACTATGGCAAAATTCCTTGAAATAAAAAAGTTTCTCGCTTACCGAAAATCATGCAGCAATAAAAGTAAAATTTCGAGTTTACTCCATTCTCCAAGAAAAAATACGCTAACCAGGGGACTGAAATTAGCATAGTTATGACCGCCTATATGTCCTCAATCGATTAAGAAAAACCTCATGTTTATAAGTTAATTAGTTTCGAAGTTATCGCGTGATATGTCTTAAAAAACATAAATATAACATTTTGACAAATTATTGACATTTTTGGGGATAAAAAATGTCTGACCCCCCTAAAGATGTCGTAATTAGTCATTTCAGATGCACAAGGACCCAACCAATGATCCTGTATAGGTTTCATGTGGTTATACCTTAAAAAATTTTTTTTCGAGAAGGAAGCGACTTTTTCCCTTGTTTTTACTCCACTAGAAGTGATTTTCCTATTTCGGTTCGAAACGCTCGCCACTGTGCTGTTCTCTTCTCAAAGGCGGGGCTAAGAAGCGGCGCGCGTGGATCGGCGCAAACCGTTCCTGTCAAGAGAGCGAGCGTACTCTTGCACTTAGCTGGGCGGTGATTCTACGTCTACCACAACATGCATGCCGCATGCCTTTCACCCATTGGCTGAGGACTCTCTGTTTATCACATTGTTACCTACATCGCTTCGTTCCTCTTTAGATTTCGGCTAAATATTTTTTAGTTAATCTGTATACATAATATTAGATTTCAGGGAATATTAAACTAAAAACTATTGTTGTAGAGGTCCAACACAAATCTTTATTTCTTAAATTACAACTTTCAGCCAGGTATATCTTAAGCGAGCGTTCATTCAATAATACTTAATCTGCCTTTCGAGCAGTCACACGTGTGGACCTAATATTCTCATAATAACTATAAACTATAAACACTTAAGCACGTGGAGGGTTGGTTATTGATGAGGAGATGACATCTTCGTCTCGGGCCGTCGGTTTATTTGTTTTAACATCAATGAATGTTCACATACACTATAACCTCTGGAAGACCTATTATTTTACTAAGCCTCTCTAATGAAATTAACGAGCTACGAGGAACAATAGAAAAGTTGGATTTATCGTTTTTTCTCAGTAACTTTTCAACCTTCCCGTGTACCGAGAAAACTTAATTTTTCGCCTTACCGTAGAATTACTAATAGGAAACTGCTCATTTAAGCAATCTTGTATTAATAAAAAAGTTACCCATGTAACGAGTCAAGAAATAGGGCACCCTGTATGTAATTAGAAGAATTTGCATATCTATATGCCTGCTATCTATCTACAAAACATGAATTTTTCAGAGAGAACTAATAAAATAATATTTCTCAGTAATAGAAGAGCATGCTACATCTACTAACTATGAGTAGATAGAAAAACAAGTTGTTGGGAGCATAAAGGAACCATAACCAAATTAAACTACCTTCCTATTTACCAAGTGACAACAATGAACTCTTTTTGAACAAATCTTGTCTTTCAGTTTACCGATGCCTGGCTTTACGATATATTATGTGTGGCATGAAACGGTGACTCACTTTTTAAACATTTTCTTCCTCTTTGTATAACAGGTATTTAAACGCCAAGACCTCCGTCTCTCTATTTCACAGGCTGGGTGATATAACAAAATAGAGAATATTTTATAAATTTATTAGTGGACAGATTAAATTTTCACTTGTTGAAAGTCTATTTTTCTTCTGTTTGGTAAATATATATAGAAAATGAAAACTACTTTTTTTCCAAATTTACTAGAGGTGACATTACTAGAGGCTTTCATAAGATTGTTTTATTAACTACACCAAATAAATGTTTGCAGCAATAGAGCGGTAGAGCAATTTGAATTTTGAAAATGCAATATGAGAGATATGTTTAGAAAAATTGAGAGGAATCAATTTGTAACCCAAGGATTACCTATCTAACCCTATAACCCTATCTAAAATATTGACATCACTTTTGAATTTATTTCGAGGTAATGTATGTTAAAATAACATGACACTGGATTTAGCAGCATTAGTTAGTAGAGAAACAGAATTTCTCACACGAAGTTGCATGCATTATTTGAGATTACGGAAATGAATAATACAACTCGGTGTCGCCAGGATAGAAGTGCCTATTGCAGAAAGTTATAGAGTATTTAATATTGTGCTAAAAACTCTTATGATCGCATAGTATACTATATCATTCATATAAAGTGGAATGCGACAAATTCACCAAACACACCAAATTCTAATTCAAATTCGAGTCTGTGTATCTGTCTTCTGTCTGTGTATCTCAGAAATAGTATGAGCAAATTAAACGATGACAAATTTTAGTAATCAAGAGCAAAATTACAACATGATAGATAAGTGTCAGATCGTATCGAATCTTTAAATTTCCTTATAACTCTTCCTATAATTTAGTGGTTCCTATCGAGACCTTTATTGGAAAAATTAGTTATATTTTTTGGCTATACCACTTAAGTTTGCATTACTATATACTATACCATTTAATATACAAGCTTCGTCCAACTTAGTTTTTTAAAATGTAGACTACGATATTTTTTACACTGTTTGTTTTGAACATTTATTTTATCTTAATTGTTTTCATTTTGAATCATCATAATTTTGGTTATATGGATATAGATACTTCTTCGGAAAATACGAATTCGGATTATCCTATAAACAGATAAACAGCATATCGTAATTATAAATTGATATTTTTATTTACTTATTATTGCTATTGCTATTTACTTATTAGAAGTAGATTTGTTTACTTTAACACCCGAACTAACACCAATTTGGAACCTTTTGAATTCATTTTGCTTCTAACGTATTAAAAGTAAGAAGTTTTAAGTCAGGCTCAGTTCATCCTATGATATACAATACGGGATCAAGTCATCAGAACTGGAGCCAAAGTGGTCAAAACTGTTTTCCCATCCACCTGCCGGCGATCTCCGCATGACTCATAGGCCCTTTTCCCACCTTACACTTGTTTCTCGTCCGGTTGGTGCGAGTCACTCCTTAGCGCGGTTAAAGCTCCAGGTAAAAAAATCTCAACGCAGTGAATATGATACCAAATAGGTACCAATTTAGTCTATTCACAATCACATTTGAATAGATGAAGACAATGTTTATTAGACTACTCAATTTTTGTATGGTTATTGGTTACTAGCGTAGAGTAACAGACGACTAGAATATGTAGATATCGATTTACGCGTATTTCATTTATTAACCGTTGAATTTGACATAATTTATATGCTCATGCATATAGGTATGAATTAGGTAAAAAATCCGCAAGAAAAAAAGAAAATGGGCATGTCTGTGTGATTATCTTTAAAATATTAAACAATGCAGTTATGAACTGTGTTCTGGACTTCATTTCCATAATGTATACAGAGTGTTCCACTTAACTATTCTCACCATTGGTGTCTCGGAAATCGTAAGAGATATGAAATCGTTTAAATGAGAAAAAATGTGCCCCATCTTGAGTCAAATGCATAGCTGTCAAAAAATGTCGCCTAACTATTTCAGTTTCAGAGATATCCTGAAAATATGCGTTTTTTTAAATTGCTTATAGCATCGCCAGTTTTCAAAATAGAGAACTAAAATTATGTACGAGTAGGTAAAAACAACCGTACTTTCCATTTCTGCAGCTAGAATATACCTACATTCATTTAATTCCGAGATACGATAGTAAATTTTTTATTTCCTATAGGCGCCATATTGGATTTTTACATTTTTTGAAAGCCCTTTTTATTGCGGTTACGATGATGTGCCACTTGCTAGGAAAATTTCAATTTTCTCCCAGTAATCTAAAGGAAAACATAATTTCCTCTAGTATGCCATATGTGAATAGAAACAATCGATGAGGGTTAATGAAAAGGGAAAACAGAAAAGAACTAGACTAAAATTTAAAGCATTTTATTGACTATTATGTAAATAACACAAACCTAGAGCTAAGAAACACTAAAATAAATACTATCAATGATCAAAGCAGCTGATTTCGTATCTATTATAGTTTCCGAGACACCAGTGGTGAGAATAGTTAAGTGAAACACCCTGTATACCTACACGTACCTTCGATTGGGTTGGTTATTATTCAAACAACGTTTTTATAGTTATGGATTGCTCTATCTTGTCTTTTTGTCATTATGATAGCTACACTGAAATTCACAGTTGGAGAATTAATTATAATTTGTAATATTTCTTCAACTCGATTTAATATACAATGAGTACCAAAAGTCTCTTACTTCCGAAATATTTGGAATCTTGTAACAAAATTTGGAAGGATTGCACAACAAATAAGATACTAAATTATTGGAAGGAGATGCCGAAAACAACTACTCCACGGGCAATATGCCCCGACTGACGTTGCATTACATCAACATCTCCATGGATGTCGCCACATCCTTCATCAAGACCAAATACCAGACAATGACCGGTTTCGATCTTGTTATGATCTCATCAGATTGCCATAGGTATCGGAATCGATGAATGATCTGGCGACATTGATTGCCTAAGGGGCATATGTGAATGTTTGTAGTGGCGAGATACAGTGAAATACACTGCAGTGCCCTCTTTGGGTCTTTGCTACTACCTGTCTGACAATTATTGTCTAATTGACAGACAGATAACGATCTGCAGGAAGCAGATGCCATTACAGCGACCTCACTGTATCTCGCCACTACAAACATTCACATATGCCCCTTAGGCAATCAATGTCGCCAGATCATTCATCGATTCCGATACCTATGGCAATCTGATGAGATCATAACAAGATCGAAACCGGTCATTGTCTGGTATTTGGTCTTGATGAAGGATGTGGCGACATCCATGGAGATGTTGATGTAATGCAACGCCAGTCGGGGCATATTGCCCGTGGAGTAGTTGTTTTCGGCATCTCCTTCCAATAATTAAGTAGGATTGTCTTCCTCAAAGACAATAGAGGTCGCTGTAATGGCATCTGCTTCCTGCAGATCGTTATCTGTCTGTCAATTAGACAATAATTGTCAGACAGGTAGTAGCAAAGACCCAAAGAGGGCACTGCAGTGTATTTCACTGTATCTCGCCACTACAAATAAGATACTACTTTTCGATCAGAAAAAGAAGATTCAAAGTTTAAAATAGCTAGTTTAAATACTTTTTTAAGTGACAGGGGTAACACCTGTGCATGGGTAACACGATGCATCATTCCAAAGGTGTCTGAAATGTTGAATTTCCAAAGTTCAAATAATTTTGCTTATTAATGTCATAATGACGATAATCTAAATTTTAATTACGCTGTAAAAAGTTTCTGTGTGGATAGGCAGTACACCGAGCACTATATGATTTGCGAGTAGAGACTATACCAACTCAATATTTTACCTTTGAGCAAATTTCCTTCTTATTCGCAGTTATTATACAGTTCTTATTTTACTTTTTACCGAAAGTGACAGTTACATTTTAATTAGTTTTACATCTTAATTAATAAAGATGTGATTGTGTCAGCATCTGATCAATCACGAAGGTATTCATGGAATAATATTTTATCCAAACCTATATATTCCTGTAGGTTTGGATACATTTTTATTTACAGGGGTGATCCATTCCAAAGTAGAATCAAAGTTGCGTTTATATCTATATTGTGATGGCCTTTCTCCAATGCGTAGGCGCATTTTCGTCCCGTTTCCTACGCCTTTTCCCAATTTAAACGCCTTCTCAAAACACCTCTGCAAAATTTTCGTCGATCGCCGTTCGGCGAAAGAGATGTGGCAAGCACCGGCGATTGTCCTCGTCGCGCCTGCTGAAATTCCGACTTTTCGCGGGACCTCCTCGACCCCTTCTCTAATTTTTACGGCTTCGAGAACCGCTTCACGCGAAACTGTCCTTTCTCTAATCCTTTGAGATTTTTTTTCGAGACCGTACGTCGAGTCCTTCTACTATTCTATTCGTCTATTTCGTCTTTCAAAATCTCGAGTCGCGTCCGTCTTAACTTCTTTCTCATTTTATCTGCCGATGTGAGATTGACCTAACAACAAGGTCCTCCTACAAAAACTGTCAAATTAATTAAACTTCAGGTAGGTTATTTTCCTATGAGAAATATTGCTAACGGAATCGATAGTACTAACTGCCAAACACTTCTGATTACCAAAATACTGAAGAGAAATGCTTTTCCAAGTAGAATATCGGTAAAAATTAATTGCTCAGGTTAACACGTACAGTTTATCTCAGCGTCAAATTATAAATAGTGACGCGATAGCCTAATGGAATAGTCTTTATAATCTCAATTGAAACTGCATAAAAAATTCCGACAAACGACACACATGCGGAAGCAAAGAGGCCGCCCTCGAGGTGCAGGTGTTTCTTTTGGTTTTTACAATTTCAATTGACATTATATAGACTTTAACCAAGTAGTCGAAGGATTTCAAACGCCGTAATGCCGATTTGGCGAGTACGAATCACGCTGCAGGCAAGTTTTTTTACTTTTTAATTCGAATTATTTATTAGTATTAGTGTTTAGTTATTCTGTTTCATTGGTCGTAGTTTTTATTCTTTCTGCAGGTAAAGTTTGGAATTAATTCGTTCATTTTGGCAGTCTGTAAAATTCATCATTTTAGCTTACAAAAGTAAATATCTGCAATATCAATTTGCTGCAACAATTATGACAGCAATATATTTTTTAATGCCGTTACACCTTTTCGAAGGGCGGCTCGGAACCGTAACGGAAGGTCCCATATTTATAATATTAAAAATATTTACTGAAAAATAAATTTTACTTTCAGCACTTAAAAAATTATGATGTTTTACCATCAAGAATAGAGTACCCTTACAATTCATCAAAATATTAAGAAAAATCGTTTAGTATAATTACATCATCATTCCATGTACAAAATTTCTTTAATGTATTTTCAAAAATAATATTATTTTAGATGCTTTTGTCACCCAAAGGGTGACCCCAGGCCGCAGGTCTGGATCCCCGAGGACGAATGGGAACGAAAATCGCGATAGCGATTTTCTCCCATTTCTAGTTTATTACAGACATGGACAAAATACTCCAAACTTTGGTATTTACAGCAATTTAAATGTACATACACCCTGTATATATCTGGCAGATCACCAGATAATATTTTCATAGAGTTATGAAGAAGTACCTAATTATGAATTAATACCATTTAACTGGAATTTTTTTAATCAAATTAAGTAAAATTAGCCTGTTTATACAATTTTCGCAATATTGAGCCAGATTCTTGGTTATATACACGGTGTTACATTTAATTTTGGCCACTATTGGAATATCGGAAACGGTAAAAGATATTGGGTAGCTAATTTCAGAAAAAAAATGCACAATATAATGTTGAATGAAATGGCGGTACGTTAATCTGCCATATATGCACGTGTTCAAGAGTTATCAGGGAAAAAACGAAAACTGACGATTTATAAAATGCTAAATATTTCCACTATAAAGAAAGATAGAAATTTCAAATTTAAAACTTATATATTATTGATAATGGCTAGTCCAAAAACTCAGTTAAATTTTCTCTAAGCACTCTCTATTTTGAGATGCGATAGTAAACTTTTTTATTTCTTATGGACTTCATTTTGGATTTTTATGTCATCATATGCGTTTTATTCTTGTTACAACGATGCTATATTAAAATTTAGAAGATGAGTAGCATTCAACAAATAATATACATATACATATCCGAGGAAATACAAAATTTATACTTAATACATTACGAATGGAATTTTATAATAATTCCCCTAATATTCCCCTAACACCCTATATATTGGTATTCAATTGGGTACTTCATGGGGTATTCCATTTAAAATGAGAAAGTTAACGGCACGTTACACGTAATACCCATCTCATATAGACTACTCAGTATAAAGATCATTGGCTTGAAATGGATCCCAGGGAGTGAAAAACAGATAGCACCCAAAACAAACAATCTCAATTTTCTCGAAAAGTATTGAGCGCCCCAAATTCTCCTTTGATACACGTAATAAGCATCTCATATAGACTACTCAGAATAAAAATCATTGACTTGAAATGGGTCCTAGGGGGTGAAAAATAGATAGCACCCAAAACAAACAATCTCAATGTTCTCGAAAAGTATTGAGCGTCCCAAATTTTCCTTTGGTACACGTAATAAGCATCTCATATAGACTACTCAGTATAAAAATCATTGACTTGAAATGGGTCCTAGGGGTGAAAAATAGATAGCACCCAAAACAAACAATCTCAATTTTCTCGAAAATTATTGAGCGTCCCAAATTCTCCTTTGGTACATGTAATAAGCATCTCATATAGACTACTCAGAATAAAAATCATTGACTTGAAATGGGTCCTGAAGGTGAAAAATAGATAGCACCCAAAACAAACAATCTCAATTTTCTCGAAAAGTATTGAGCGCCCCAAATTCTCCTTTGATACACGTAATAAGCATCTCATATAGACTACTCAGAATAAAAATCATTGACTTGAAATGGGTCCTAGGGGGTGAAAAATAGATAGCACCCAAAACAAACAATCTCAATGTTCTCGAAAAGTATTGAGCGTCCCAAATTTTCCTTTGGTACACGTAATAAGCATCTCATATAGACTACTCAGTATAAAAATCATTGACTTGAAATGGGTCCTAGGGGTGGAAAATAGATAGCACCCAAAACAAACAATCTCAATTTTCTCGAAAATTATTGAGCGTCCCAAATTCTCCTTTGGTACATGTAATAAGCATCTCATATAGACTACTCGGTATAAAAATCATTGACTTGAAATGGGTCCTGAAGGTGAAAAATAGATAGCACCCAAAACAAACAATCTCAATTTTCTCGAAAATTATTGAGCGTCCCAACTTAGTACCACAATAGTGTAATAATATGTATTTAATTTTGTTTCCTTCTAATCAAAACCTGATGAAGTTTCGTTATACATTCAGGATTTATTTTAGGACAAACGTACAAATAATTATGAATTACTTATTATACAAAATGAATTAGGTATTTAAAAAACTTTTGCCATATGTTACAGAAATACATATTATTTCACTATTTCTTAAAGAGAGCTATTAAATTGACTTGGATAATTATTGTTTCATTGTATACGGTAATAATTCGAAACTCTAAAATATGCTTGAGTTTGGGCCTCACCAAATGAAGAGCCCTATATCTCTGAAACTATTAAACAGTTTAACCTTAAGTTTTTGAAAAATAGTCATTTAACAAAAATTGTTTAGAATCTGTTTTTTTCAAAATCAAAATATATGTTTCCGTTGCCGAGATACGAGGCTGAGGACATTTATGTGGAACACCCGGTATAGAGCCTAAGACGACGCACATTTTAAAAATATGTATAGTCATACCTATAGGGTGCTCTATAAACCGGGGCCATATTCAACTTATGTTTTTTCAAATGCAGTGACATTTTTTATTATATTTGCGTATTTGCATTCGGATCATTTTTCCGAATTCGCCAGTAGGTATAGGGTTTATTAGTATTATAAATCCTAATTAATTTATATCTTAATCGCAATGAATTGAGTGCCTTGTATATTTTTTAAGAAAATAAATACTAGATAATTTTTGGCTCCATTAATTAGGCTATATGGTCTAGTTTTAGTTTCTATAAGATTTCCTTCAAGATAGCTTTACTTGTATACAGGGCAAATCAAAATTCGCAACCACAGTTTTCTTATTTTTACTAAATGAAACACCTTATAGTTTACATCATTTTCATTAAGGTCTCTCCATGACTCTTTCTATTCTATGAAGCATCCCCTACACCTAATTGCAACGGTTTTTGAGATGTTTGAGGTTTTATGCTCTAAATTCTCATTTTCTTTAGAACTAGGGGATGAGCTAACTAACTGTTTAGTCAGTACCTATAACTATCTAATGCAATTGAACTAAATAATAAAACGTTTTAAATAAACCATATATCATTTTTACAATTTTTTTTACTGATTTTGTAAAATTTTTCTAATGAAAATCCTAATTTCGCTAATAAACTACTCACAAAATCAGTCGACAGCTAATTTCTTTGTCATTTTTAAGACACTGCATCTCGGAAACGCCTTCGCCGATTTTAGTAGAAAAGGAAAAATGTAAAAGCTCGCCTCGTGCAGAATCAGGCGCGGAGAGCAATTTTCAATAAAAAATATTTTTTTAGTAGTATACTTGGTGCAGAAAAATGCAATACAAACTTAATTAATTAAATATTACCTCAAATATCTCAACAACCGTTGCTATTCCATATAGGGTGTTTCATTTAGAAAAATTGAGAAAACTGCGGTTGCTAGTTTTCATTTGCCCTGTATACAAATAAAGTTATTCTGAAGGAAATTCTATAGAAAGTAAAACTAGACCTTATTAATGGAGCTAAAAATGATCTCCTATTTATTTTCTTAAAGAGGGTGAGATACAGGGTGCTGAATTCATAACGATTTAGAATTCGAAAAGATAATATAACTGCATCATTCCATTTAAAAAAAAAAACATAAGTTTGATATGGTCTCGGTTTATAGAGACTCTATATAATATGCACTCTATATGACTATACATATTTTTAAAGTGTGCGCCTTCCTGAACTCAATGAGATCCTAAACTATTTTTTTTTGTTCATTACGGCGTAAGAGTTATGGAACTTTGTCATACTATTGGGCTACCCTGTATAGTGCTAGTGATTTTGAATGTTTAAATCTGTGGACGTATACTACAATATAGTCCCTTTACAAGCAAAGGATGAATAAAAAATACGATTAGTACAAATCTTTTTAATGAAATAATTAATGTTAAATAACTTAACTCTGTTTATATATTTAATTACAGTTTCTTAGACGTTGGGGTTGGAACGGTTTAGTGAAATACGATAATGCCTTTTATAATTTACGGGTTGTAGAGGTAGCGAAACCATATAAATATTTAATTACGTTGGCGCCAAACAGGTGCCGATAAGGTTGTAGGAGTTCTTTATCCTAAAGTCTATACAAAATCCACTTATACGGTTCAAATAAGAACCCCAGGTAAATGAGTGCATATTCTACATATATGGTCATGTATGACAATAAAGATGCCAAAACTGGGGAATCAAAAGCAATAAAAATAGTTAATTATGAAAAAAGTTACACAAGGTACAATAATTAACATTTGCCCTAAATGGTAAATACTAGAGGCAAACTATTGAAAATATTAAACATCAGTTTCTTCAATTATATTAATCTGCAATCAATTACCCTCTTATAAGTAAGATAATGAAACAATTATTCTGTAATTAAACAAATACAAAAATTACTCTTAAATTAAAAAGTAAAAGCAAAAGCTTTTAAGAAAAGATTAACCAACACTAATCCGTTAGCAATCAGTAATGTGAATGAGATATCAAAACGATTGCAAATGCCATACTCCAGGCTTTGCAAAATTTTACGCAAAATCCTAAAAATGTATCCTTATAAACTTAAACTGCTGTTTGAATTAAATAATGCAGATTTTCCTATCAGGTATGATTTTTCTTTACAAATATTGGCTCAGATGGAGATTGAACCCAAATGGTTATCCCGTATTTTATGGACAGAACGATTAAATCGTTCAGGAAGTTCTTGATGACCAGAAAGTCACCGTTTGGTGCGGTTTCACATCTAATTTTATCATTGGACCATACTTTTTTGAGGAGATACAGAATGGAGAGGCCGTAACTGTAACTCTTACTGGTGAACGATACCTGCATATGTTATGAGATTATGCCATTCCGCGGATAAAAAACGAGCACGACGGAATTGAAAACATGATTTTTATGCAGAATGGAGCACCCCCGCATATTTACCGACCAGTTTTTTTCTGAAACTGGAAACTGAAGCCAGTTCCAGTTTAAAGAATTTTTAACTTATGTTTTTCAAAATCGTGTAATAAGCAGACATTTTGTAAATTCATGGCCTCCAAGTCGCCTGATCTTAATCCAGCGGATTCCTGGCTGTGCGGTTATTTAAAAAATTTGATGTTTAGAATACGACCAACAACGCTGGAAGAAATAATTATTACTATTAGGGAGCAAATTGCTGCCATTGAACCAGAAATGCTGAATAATGCTAGTGTATAATTTGGAGGAACGGTTGGTGATTGTACAGCAGCAAAATTGACGACATATCGAACATTTGAGTTAACCACTGTTGGACATAAGAAATCCCATTGTTTAAGCAATTGAATTTCTTTCATATCCTGTTATTAACTTAATTTGTTAAAAATATATAATAAGCTGAAATATATCTCTTACTTTATGATAACCTTGTATACAGGGTGTCCACCTAGTGCGCGTAAGTCCAATATCTGGGTTAATAAAAGAGATAACTTAATTTTTTTTTCTACAGGGTTGTCTAATATCCCGAGCTGCACAAAATGAAAATATATTTACATATTCAGGGTGTTCAGTTTTTCCTGGACAGGTACCAACTTCGTTTTTCTAAATGGAAATATATATTTTTTATTGCTTTTTCGAACTAAACCCTTGATTTTAGTAGGACTTTCATCAGCCTTCCCTATACCTAACTTAAACTGTTTTTGAAATATTGACGGGTGAATATTGACATTTTTGCAACTTTGACACCTTGTAAAATCTAAACGGGTTGAGGTCAAGCAAAACGGTTTGCACATTCCTATCTTAACTTTTCATAAGCTATCGTTTGGTACATAAAATAATAGTTTCAACACTCTAGCAAATCAATCAATTCATCTGTGCTATTTAAGTCACTATCAGAACTAACGTATAAATTATTTATCTATTTTTTTAAACTATCTGCTGCTACTTACAACCATACACCTTTTGCAACCTTTAATACCTTTTTACGGAATAATTTCCTAACTATTAGGTATTTCCCAGTAGCTGTAGTTACCTTGTACAGCCCGCCATATTTTAATTTTCCAGTTACCTCTTTGCCGTCTGTAACAGCACTAGCCCAAAGACAAGATCACTTTTTGTAAGTAACACTTCTTTTTCTTATCAAACCTTTTCTTCATTTCTCGACTGAAAAGCTTATGAATGGAAATCATTCATTATCAATATCATCAATGATCAAGTTTTCTCTTTACTTTATCTCTCATAGCTTGAATTTCTGTATTATCTTATTGGATTTGTTTAAATATTTACATTGACAGTATTATTTATACCCCAAACTCCATCAGGAAGCTTTTCCAACCACTAAAAAATCCATATTTGTCTGCTTTCAGGATTAACAGGAAAGCTACAACAATAATATTCTGTATTAAAATATAACAAACATCTAATAGGTTTATTTTTCTGCATTTCAAATACTTAGTTGCAACAAAATTATTTACTGTTTAATTACTGGAAATCCAGCCTGGAATTGGACAATAATTTTATTACAACGCTACTACATCATTTTTCGGTCTAAAATGCTTTAATTCCAAAAATTGGATACAAAACAGATAAATATTTTTTGCAATAATTTACTTAAAATTTAGTTAACAACACCACTGCTTACGCTAAAAAAACATAACCTTACTTACCGCCGAAATACCAGTCCGGGGTTAAAATAGTCGATTTTTTTACAAACCACGCACTGTTGAACTATTGTAGATTGATTATAAAAGGCTCTAAATACCTCTACTGCCAAAAAAACACTGCAAATAAATAAAAAATCCCAAAAGATCACAAACACAGCACAGCAACATTGTAACGTCATCTTTTGACATAAGAGCATCATTTGATAGCAAAACAGCCGTACAGCATTGCCATAGTATTTCCCTAACACGATAATAATTTTATGTTATTAGGAAATTATAAATAATTTTAAAAGTAGAGATTATGTATTTTCATTAAAAAACATAGATAAATATTTAGTATATTATTTTTTCTTAATTACACATAAAAATTCAGATAAATATAATTAATATACTCTTCGTTTTCAAACACCGGCGGTAGATCTAGGGCAATCCGCATAGATTTTACATCATTGATTTTTGTTGAAAACGATGTCTGATCGGCATAAAATGTAAACAATTCTGTCTCCCCTTTCTTATGTCTATGGTTCAACCACAAGTAGAACAGAATAATGCGTCAAACATAACCATGGGATGCTGCATACAATGGTGGCAGAAATATATCTTACAGTTGAAACTATATTTTTGTGATATTCATTTTGCATAATATCCAACTTTCGATAAGTTACCACTGATCATATAATTCTTGATTTGCTCGTTTTGGCCAACAAAAAAAATTGCGCGTGCTTCTGCGATTATTTCAAACTTTTGAGACTGCTGCAGAAACAAACCTTATATCAAAGTTTGTAGAATATAACCACAGTTAATAAACACAATTAAGCTGTGATATAACTATATTAAAGGTACATCAATAGGTACGTATAATAAATAATGTACAAGGTGTCCCAAAAACATACCGACAAACTTTAAGGGTGAACGGGAAAACAAACCTTTTTTGTTTAATAAACATATGTCCGCAAATGAGCCGTTTGGGCTGTAGAGCTATAAAATATTTTAAATCATACCCAAATAACTAAATTAATTCTTGATTTAGTTGGATACCACTGTACGTATTTCGTTCAATATTTTTTTTTGTCTTTTCTTTCAAGAAAAAATCATTATCACAATAAATATTCCAATTTTAAGACCGTAGTATTATTTGTGACTTATTTAATTGGCATCAGAACATAAACTTTGTTGGTTTTCATTCAAAATTTATATTGGAATTATAATTTCATTATTATTTCTCATTTCAACGATAATTTCTCATTTTAAGAACTTACCGATATGCACATTGCTTATGGTGCAGCAAATTCTAATGGAAGAAAAGCTGCACGCTTGTATGGACAGAGACATCCGGAACGCCGGCAAACTCATCATACAACCTTTGCTTCCATCCATCATCTCCTTAGAGAAAGTGGGGACCTAAAGCGTCCTGGTGGTGGTGGTTGTCCGAGAACAGCTCGTACGGTTGAATTTGAAGGAGTTATACACCGTGTGGAGGAAAATCAATCCACAAGTGTTCGCGTAATTGCACACCAAATGGGATCCTCCAGGTTGACGGTACACTATCGGTGTACCGTCGCTGTCACGCGCAACTCCTCTACCCCTACCATTTACAACGCGTACAAGCTTTAAATCCTGAAGATTATCCACAGATTAGCTTTTTGCCGATGGTTTTTGGGTCACAACTTAATAGAGCCTCACTTCGGAAGAATAGTATTGTTTTCTTATGGGGAATGTTTCACGTGCGATGGTTATTTTAATGGTAGAAACAGCAACATTTGGCATGATGAAAATCCTCACGTTGTGGCCTCTAGAAGACACCAGCAACAATTTTCTGTAAATATATGGGTTGGTATTGTTGGAGAGAATCTAATAGTTTACTTGTTGCCTGCTCGTTTGAATGTAGATATTTATCTCCATTTTCTGCAAAACGTTTTGTCTCTATTATTAGGAAATGTCCCTTTAGACATTAGAAATACAATGTGGTTTCATCATGACGGGGAACCTCCACATTTGAGTTTGAACGTGCGCCAGTATCTGGAACAGTAATTTCTCCGCCGATGGATTGGAAGAGGAGGTCCCGTGGTCTGGTCTGCGCGTACTTCCTATCTCAACCCTCTGGTTTTTTCTTTTGGGATCGTCTGAAATCTTTAGTCTACGAAACGCCTATGCGTAATGAGGAAGATATCTCTTAGCAAGAATAATGGCCAGTTGTGCACATGTAGAGGCTATTCCTGGAATATGTCATAGGGTCCGCAAGTCAATTAAGCGACGCGACAGTGCAATCTTTGTATTGGAACAAATGGTCAACATTTTGAACACATATTGTAAACCATTATTTATTTATCAATGAAACGAAGCCCAATAGGAAAAGTGATTTATTAATGTCCTTCTGAACATGTTTTGCAAATGAATATCTTTTTTTCTGGCAAAACGGCTCATTTGCGGACATGTTTATTAAATAAAGAAAGTTTGTTTCGATGTCTCCTACCAAGTTTGTCCGTATGGTTTTTGAACACCCTGTATGTGTAGTCAACACCTGAAGCTATAATTGCAGAGACCAAAGCATCCTTTGCCAAGTGTATGTCCCCATCTCACTTTACTTCTTTAAAAGCACGTTTTGTATTGCTAACCTGCTAAAGTCGACTGATTGCTTTTTTTAGGTCTACCTGTCTGACATTGTCCTTCTACCTGTGAGGAGCCTAAAAGATGAACCCTGTGCACTACCGCGATGTTATTCATTTCAACGGCACAATGGGCGCATCCATCTCTTTTATCCGTATTTCTTCTCACTGTTCTACCGACGTCGGCCGCTAGAGAGAGAAATCCACGAGCAGCACAGAACACAGTATCGAACGGGATTTTGTCGTGTGTAGTGGTGCAACGCGCCATATTGATACGGACTTCTACCTGTTTCGGGGGTGTTAAAATTCACTAATATGTATACGACCTTATCGATGCAGTGTACTGTGGATACATTGATAGTGCTCTAAAAGGGTTTTGAGTGATATGTGAGATAACATGTGTGTTGGTGAACCTGTTAACCTTTTTGTTTGAACACACTTTACGGATACCTGCCTACATTTACTACCTGTACAATACATGCCACTCCACTCAGGTAAGAGCGGAAGTTCTTCAGCGTTCATAATTATAATACTAGTAATTCTGTAGAAAACCACATTTTTATTTATCCTGTTCGGTAGTTAGTAGATATTTTTTTAAATTTGGAAGTGCGATTTTTGGTATATGTATTAATTCAGGTGAAAATAAACAAGTAGTCAGTAAGGAATGTGAGACCTGGTTATACAAGATCGTTTTGAAATATTTTCATCCTTGCCTGTTTTGCAAAGGTATTTGAACATATACCTACCTACATAACCACCTTTGCCTTTGTGCCCATTTATCGAGCACAGACAGGTACCTATTGGTGTTAGGTACTTTTTAATTTACACATTTATGATAATTTATTAATTTTAAATATCGATATGGGCATACTTATCGCTTATAATTAATTAAATACATGTTCAGATATTTTGTACAGAATTGAATTTTTTTTAAATTACTAATTAAAAATAACTAAAGAAAATGGCACGGTAACTGAAAATAACCTGGAAAGTTGATCTCCTCATAGGTAATGCCTCCGCATGGCTAAGGTATCTATAGAATCGTTATCATCAACATACTCTTTATATTGTAGAATTGATAATTAATAAAATGATGTCAAGATTTAATACTTAGGACAATAAATATTTTCTACTCTATATAAATATAAACAGTACCCTAATGTTTGCTACAAGATAAATTTTGTCGAAGTAAAATCTGAAACACCCTGTTCCTCGCTTAACCGAGCATTAACATCGATGCACCTATTTTGAGAAATCTTACAGGTATAGTTTTATTTTCTATTCATAGTTCAGAATGTAATCAGTAAAACTGGTTATATTTTAATGATGATGTGGTAGTTCTGTGTTCTTTATGCAGTATTTTATTTTTCATGTAAATTCAATGTGTCTATTAAGTAAATAATGCATACATTTATTATTTTATAATTATGACAGGTATGATTTTTTATTTTTACCCTTATTTTAGATACATATGTAATTTTTTACAGGGTATCTTAAAGCTGCTTAGAGCTGCACGAATGTAAACTTTAATTTTTTAAATAGCAGACCTTGTCTATTTTGATATATTTATAGGGAACATCCCACGTTTAAAGTAGAGAATATAGTTAAATAATAATAATAATATCTCTATTCTCTATCCTTCATTATCATCTTAATGAAGAGCCCGGAAGTCAGAGACTTGTGTGGGAGAGGGAATGGAATATTATTATTTTGAAGCCGCGGGTGCGCCTAGGAACTACTTACTCAGTGTGATAGCTTTAACTATCACACTGAAAAAAGACAAACCGTTAGGTGAACAGTTTCCTAAGTGTTAAATTTTTTGCTTTTGATGGAATAACTTTTTTTTTTAAAATAAAAATAATTATTTTAAATTAAGTTATTGGAATTATTTGAATTAAGAAAAATATTTTGTTGACGTTTATTTTGTTAATTAGTTTGCAGTTCTTCTATATCTATTTCTATACTTTAATTACCCACAAAATTCAGTAAATCACAAAATGTTGTTTATTCCGAGGTCTATCCCGAGTCTATTCCTATATTGATGATGAAAAGAGAAAAACTGTAGAACGTGTCCCAACCGTTTACAAAAAACTGAAATTTAGAACTGTCGAAAACACGAGAATAATTTGCGATAAACTGGATAAGATTTGGAAAACAATTTAAATGCGGATACCTTTTTCTTTTATAAATATAATGCCATCAGTTTATGGACCAATCAGCAATTGGATGTCTAGTTATTGCCAATTGGACTCGTTTGCCGTTTTTATTGAACTGAACTAGGATATCTATATCTGAGCCTATATTACATACGCAAAAAGCAATAACACTTTTAACCATCTAATAGAATATCAAGTAGCACGTTTCCGCCTGGAGGATAATAAAACTGGTCTCGATTCTTGTAAAACCAGTCGGTGCCGATTACAATTCGTCACGGCTAGACTTTCGCATTCAACGGATTGAAAAAATGTTTATAAAACTGAATTTAAATATAAATATTATGACGACAGTGTTAGATTAGTAATTATATAGTCTTATCTAAGGTTAATCGTTTCATTAATCACTTCATAAAGTTATACCATTCGAAGTTAAGGAAGAAGCTAATATGCCCGATAATAGTAAAAACAACAAAAGACCTAGTTGTAAAGTTGATTTTAAGTCTTCCTGTGCATATAGTTCTATAACGGATATCCACACATATTGAAATTATCTTTTTCCCAAAATATCAAGGTTCTTACGAGTACCTACATAAAAGAAAATTTAAACTTTCAATGCTGTGGTGTGGTGGTGTGATTTTATATACTTGTTTAACTAAATTTTTCAGTTCGTGTTTCTTTGGTACGTTTGAGATAAGGCAGATAATTACGAATACGTAGAAGGACCACTAAAATCAACTCTGATAAACTCTGAAATAATGATGGTGAATGAGAATATTGAAATGCTAAGGCTAAGATTAAATTATTCCTCAAAAAATATAAGGCTTGGATCTTACACTTACTGAAGTAGTTCATAATATGTATGAGAATATGAAAGAGTAAATTTTTAGGAAAGAAGAAACTAAATAAAATGTTCATATACATTTCAATATCTATCCTTTAAGAAAATACTCAAGGTACAAAAACTTAAGTACCTACTTAGGTATGCTTTTTAAAAGATTAAATCAGATTTCTCAATTGGATCAAATACGCAGTAATTAGTGGAACAAGAGGTATTTGCTTTACCTGTGCTATCACTTTGAAGGAAAGCCCAAGAAACAACAATAACCAGCAAGATGAACAGTTTTTGGACGAGAACAGCCTAGTTTTACTAGAGTGAAACAGAGAGAAAAAAAATCTTGTAGGTAACTCGAAATTAAATAAACCTCCGGCTTATAAGTCGAAGATTAACAAAATTTCAGGTTACAGGGGATGTTGTGTCGATTTGGGGTTGGTGGGGACAAGTGCACACCTATTAAATTTATTGATATGAAGTTATAGGTACACTGTTTATGATATATGGAGATCTATGAAAACGGCAATAGATAAAATTCTATTTCTCGAATTATAGAAGAGTGATCCCTGTATCGGACGTGATGGCTCTCTTTATGAAGGTCTATCTAGCACCGTACCGAAGGAAATGATTGTCACCAACCCCATATCGACACAACATCCCATATAACTCGAAATTTTATTAATATTCGACTTATAAGTTAAATATTAATTAACTTCGACTTACAAGTAGGTACAAAAATGACAAAATTTCAAGTTACAAGTCGACATTTGAAAAAGCAAGTGATCCAAGCTTAATCAGTGGCTGACGAATTAGTGCGACCCTATTTTGTTTCATAAAATTTTAACTAAGTATATATTATGTGTGTTCATTTAAGGAATAAAATTCGTTCTTCTACCTTCCTGCAAGTTGGAGTGCTTTCGAAATAAGTTGAACCAACTAATAGCTATACGACGGCTCATTGCTCTTTCCCATCCAGATACTCATACATTTAGGATATGGATATTCAATTGTAAGGAATCTCGATCTTCCAAATCTACATAATCTGGACTTTAATATGCCTTTTAAGATAAAACCATGCATGCTTCGGTCGTAAAAATGACTAAATTTAACTGCTCTTCATTGACATTATTTAAAAATCGGGGACAAAACTATTTTCTCACTAATACTGTTCTTAAATCTCTCAATAGAATCTCTGTGTCTAATTGGTTTTTAATTTGTCTAATGTCTAATTTTTGGGACCTCAGTCCCCGTCAGCTTCCGTTCGTCAGAAGTGTTTCAGTTACAGCGGGTACTCTCCATCGAAATTATAAAAAATATAGAATGCCAAAATCTATTACATGACACATACAAAAATAGCCACTTTATGCAGAACACTAGAAAACGTAACTTTAGGAAATTTTCTGGGAATATTTACACCACACCATGGGGACGTCAACTTGACGCCGACTGCGTATTTAATTTAAAATTAATAGGTTAGGATCCTGTGACGTTTATCAGCTGTTAGTCTATGTTAATTATTTGTGTATTTATTGCTCTTACTTTTTTTTTCATAAATATTATCTTAATTTATGTTTTATTGTGTTCCCCGAACAACTGTATTATTTAAGTTAATAGTAAGTTAAATGGCCTTTGGCAAATAAAACAATTTTGTGGAAAATTCGGCTTTCAAAGTTTAATTTGTCCTAAAATTTCGGTAAGGATAACTATATTATTAATAATATGTAATATAACCTGCGACTTAGTAGTTATTTACCATATTACTAGCTAAAAATTGCGAGTGGGTGAATATTATGACAAAAATTCAAAGTGGTTGAAAATAATCCAGGTCACGTGTACAATCACTTGATTTTCGAATTTCCCGCCCCGGCGGCTAATGCGAAGCTAGCTGCTAGTGCGACCATAGCTACCAATATAGAAAACCAAAGTTACTAGGGTTACATGGATGCCCATTTTCAATTTCCATTAAAGCATTCTGCCTTTTTTATAATTTCTATGGTACTCTCCTCTTTGGTCTACTACTACTGCATTCAACATTTTCTACTGCTAGAACATTTTTTTCATTGGGATACCTCTCTCGGGATTTTATAAAACAAGGAGGAATAGAAAAGGTTATTTTCCGTCAACTTGAAAGTCATTCCGAAAGCAAGATTTAATAATGAATAGCCCTTGAAATGCATTAAAAATAATATTCACATTCCGCGACAAAAAAGAACTAAAAATATACATACATAATTTTCTGTAAAACTTTGTATGTAAACTTTGTATTCAGGATTCCGAAGATCCTAGATAGAGCTAATAAGACTTATTCTAGTCAACATCCATTCAATTTCAATCCAATAGTTAATAAATGTTAGTACTTATTGGAAGTTTTCTCTATTCTGGAGATTAGTTCTGTCCAAAATGTCTGTATCAGGTAATCCAAGAAGCATAATTTTAAAACAGTTTACAGTGATTCTTTCAACGATTATTTTATTATTCTTGAAATATTTATTAATGAAATTTCGCTCTTGTTCACAATGATATACACCACGCAATGTACAAACTTTATTCCACTTTTTACCTATATTTTCTAGATAATCTCATTAAGTTTCAGGTCATATGTGATCGATTCTTATGGTAAAAATGGAGAAACTGGATTGAATTTTGAATTTGGTTGTTATCATAACAATATTGTTATCAGAGTAAGTTGCGAACAGCATGGACCCGTATAAAGTGTTATTCTTCAAAGTAAATTTCATTATTAGAAATTAATTTAAAAATTGTTATTCATAATTGGAATTAATAAATATTTTGGCAAAACAAACTAATTATCTACAAATATAATACTAATCCAGTTGTTTTATTTTCCATTTGGATTCATCCTTCATCCAGGTTGATGATGCTAAGCTAGACATTCAACTTTAATTTGCAAATAAAATGGTAAATCAGGCAATAACAAATGAAATATAATTATTGTAACCTGCATAATAAACCATAACATAAGATACGTAAGAACATAAATGGTTATTATAAACCAGGTATGGGTCTTACTATTTCATAACACTGACTTAATTTTTTAATGGACTGATCTCGTTTACTATAAATCTCAAGCTGGCTGTGTTGCAATGGAAGCCCGTAGCAAAAAATTACGTAACAGTCGGCTTACTTTAATCGCAGATCTTATTTATTTAGCAGCATTCGAGTATAAATCCCCCTTCACTTTTTGGTTTAGCGCGAATCGATTTTGTGGAATGGAAACCATCTCTCCCTCTCTTTCGCGCATGGTGACTTGCGATGATAGAGGGTGATAAAGTCTAACAAAATTAATTTCAGGGAGGATCTGCTTTAGCATGTTATGGATTGGCTTTTATATTCTATACTTTAAGTAGGACTGTACTTCATTTTTATGTATACATGTAAGGGATAAATCAAATCAAATTTATTTGCCCAAAAGATAAATATCCACTTACAGGACAAAATTACAAAATATATCAGTTAAGCTAATATAGACAGTATGTATATCTACTTATCAAAATAACATTATATAATACTTAAAATAAAATAATGTTGCTACCCAATTTCATCCAAAACTATGTGAACATTAAGGGCTAATTTAATGCCCATATTTAAAATTTAGGACTCTTGTCCTTTACGCAGAATTAATTGGTTATGTTTTGCTCTTTAGCTAATAGCAACACTACACAGTAAAATATGTTTATCATTCGATTTAAAAAAATACTTGCCTTTTAAGGGCTGTTCAGTAACAAATATATTGTTCCCCTACTCAGAAATCGGTATGCAATTAGTGACATCCCACGATGTGAGGTCCAGAGTATTTCCTCGTAGTTTTCGTTGCAATCCAAAACCTTGTATCTTTGATTCTAACGTTAAACAAAATACGGCAAATTTTGCTTTGTAATTCAGCACTCGGCGTGGCATTAGCCAGGAGAATAGCTGTTTTGGCCTAATTTGTTTCAGTCCTTATTTTTAATATAAGGCGTGTTTACAGACGGAGGATATAGGGGTATCCTTACTATACTTGTAGTTGTTTACATTAATCATTTGTTAAGCTGTAGAACTATTTTTCTACACCCCGTTGTTACCTATAAAGGATTTTAAATACCCTAAAATAATTTTTGGGTATTTGAAATAAAACTTGTATTTGAAATACAAAGGCAGAGCTATGTCACATACAGAAATAAACTGAACATACTGGTTAAAACAACCAAACATCAGTATTTTAAAAAGAAAATTGATAAAAACAAAGGACAAAGTAAAACTCTATATAATGTAGTTAATGAATGCACGAACAGTCAAATTAAGAAAACTATAGAATTGAGTAAGGTAATTCTAGATGATGGAAAGGCACTTACGGATAGGAAAGTTATTGCTGATGCATGTAATCAGTGACTATAGTCACTGATGTAATTCATATTTTGCCAACATAGGTCCCGAGTTGGCATCAAAAATAAATAATGATGTTAACCACAATAACGTAAAAAATCGGATATTACCCAAACCAATTTTTCTTACTCCAAGAAATACTGCTGAAATTCATGATATCATACAAAAGTTAAAAAATAAAAAATCTCCAGGACCGGATTTAATTACAAATGAAGTTCTGAAAATATCTGCGAACTATATTGTTGAACCACTAACTTACCTTGTAAACATTTCGCTAAGTACCGGAAAATTCCCTACTCAACTAAAAAATGCGATAATCAAACCTATTTATAAAAGTGGAGATAAGTGCAAGTTAACAAATTATCGTCCAATATCATTAACATCGGCTATTGCCAAAATATTTGAAAAAATTATCAAAGCCAGGATTGTGAAATTCTTTGATGCAAATAAAATAATAAGTGAAAAACAATTTGGATTTCAACAAGGTAAATCTGCTCAGGATGCAATTGCCGAATTTGCTTCTGTAGTGTACAAAGCGGTTGATAATAAGAAAGCGTGTCTGGGTGTATTTGTTGATCTGGCTAAGGCCTTTGACACTATTAGTCATAGGCTTTTGCTGGATAAACTTAGAGATCTGGGAATCCGTGGAAATGCACATATGTTGATTAAGAGCTATCTGCAAAGTCGAAAGCAGAGGGTGGATATTGATGGTTGCTTGAGTGGGGAGGAGACGGTTACTTGCGGAGTACCGCAGGGGACTGTCTTGGGCCCGATACTTTTTATTACGTACATTAACGACCTTCTTAATATGAATTCCTCAGCCACAATGCTTTCTTTTGCTGACGATACGGTTGCGGTGTTTGTGGATGAAACGTGGCAACAAGTTTTCGAATTGGCCCAAAGAGAATTATCAAAAATATTTGATTACTTCCGTGCTAATTACCTTACACTTAATGTAGATAAAACGAAAATAATTCCATTTACTTCATATGAAAAATACTTACCTGACATTAACAGTGTAAAAATCGGTGATGATAAATTTAGTTGTTCTACAAGGGTCAAGTATTTGGGGATATATGTAGATTCATTCCTTAAGTGGGATGCTCATATACAGTATACAATCAACAAGCTTAGAGGCCTGCTTTTTAAATTTCGTGAAATAAAACATTTTCTCTCGATAAAGGAACTAAAAACTTTGTATCACTCACTTGTAGAATCGATTATTCAATATGGAATCATTGGTTGGGGAGGTGTAAGAAATACTCATTTGGTACCACTAGAAAACATACAGAAAATATTCTTAAAAATTATTTTTGATAAACCAATTTTATACCCAACCAATGAACTATATGCGGAAGCAGGTTTGATGGATCTGAGACAGCTTTATTGTAAATTTTCGCTTGTATTTCTACACTCGAATAAGTTCTCTGAGCGTTATTGTCATTCCTATAGGATTCGAAATGTCGGGGCATTAAATTTGGCATTGCCTCGGGCACACAAGTCGATTGGACAGAGGTTTTTTGTGCACACAATCCCACGTTTGTTTAATGTTTTACCTAATGATTTAAAAAAAAATAATTCTAAACAAGTTTTTAAATACAAATTGTCAAAATGGATTTTACTCAATAATAATAGAGAACTTATTCATACATTGGTTGAATGAAATTTTCTTAATATATATTATATATACAAACAGTTTACCTATGTTCACCCAACATGCATATTTATTTAAATGGTTTAATATTAGATAAATTTTGATTTTTATTTTTTTTTTTCATTCACAGCAATATGCCCATAGACAGGACCTTTAATGGTCCTATTTGGGCTGTCTACGGACTCCTGTTGTTTATTGTAATCACTTAAGAATATAAACTATTGTTAACTATAAAATTGTATAAGTAATATGAATGTAAACTAAATTGAACTGTATTTTGTGATGACAATAAATTATTATTATTAAATACTAGAGAATATTTGAAATACATACTTTATTTTCTGGAAATTACAATTACTTCTCTTGAGGACTTATTTGGTATTTCAAATCCTTTCTGTAAAGCAGAGTATTTGGTAATTGAAACTGCAAATACTTTAGATGGAATTTGGGATTTGAAATTTGAAATACCTTTGATGGGTATTTGGAGCAGCTCTGTACGGAGTTAGTTTAATTGGGAAAATTTTTGGAAAAATGAGAGGTTAAGCAGTTGTAGGGTTTTTTAAAAACAGTTCTTATCTTATTTATTACAAGAGATGCATTAATCAAAATTTCTGGGTAGGTAAACCTCGCGCAAAGATTATTTTTAACTTTTTTTTATGGGTGTCATGTTGGATTTAAATATTTACAGAAATTTCATAAAAAGTACTTTTCAGCCATGCATACATCCAACTAAAGAAACAAAATATTATATTAGAAAAAAAAATGTGTATCTTTATCCTGCAAAGCAGGATTTTCTTGCAAAGTAATTTGATTTATTGCTTCTTCTACTGCCTGACGTAATTTCTCCATGGATTCATAGAATCTCGAATACACTTGGTTTTTCAGATAACTTCATAAAAATCAGGAATATTTTATAGATATTGAAAAAGAATCCATTTAGAAGTGAACTTGGATAAATTTTCACAAAGCAGATTTTAAACAATCATGGCCACTTACGAAATTGCAATTGTTTTATGGCGATGTCAAAGATATCAAGGCTCGTATAAATACTGTGCGTTTCACGAAGTTGTGTCCCGGATTGGAATGTTCGGATTGTCAGGATTCGCTGGCAAATCCTGTGCGAGACTGGCACGCGCGCTTAAATCACACCACCTCATATTGTAGCGGTCCGTAACCGAGATGTGCCAATGCATTGAATTTAACTAATAACATGACGACGCTCAATACGTTGGAGATATACAGGGCGCCCTATTTCTTGACCCGTTGCATGGGTAACTTTTTTATTAGTAGAGATACAAAAACGCTTAAATGAGCAAATTAGTGCAGTTTCGTATTAGTAATTCTACGGTAAGGCGAAAAATTATATACGGGGGAAGGTTGAAAAGTTATTGACAAAAAACGAAAAATCCAACTTTTCTATTATCCCTCGTAGCTCGTTCATTTGAAGAGTTAGAGAAAAATGCTTCACATGTTTTTTGCAGTATTTTTCATGTAAAATGACATGCACTTGCTACTTTTTATATATCTCTTAAAATGGTTGAGAATCACAGTAAAATATATTTTTTTTAAATGTAATGGATAGGTGACTGTGACATTAACCGAAAGTCCCCTTTTTTCTCTTTCAGATGATATAACATAGTCCATATTTTATCCTTACAAAAGTAATAATAATCGTTGTTTTTAAAGAAAGTTTATTGTCACATCAAGAATGCTATGGAAATAAAACAAAAAATAAGATTCCTGATATTTTTAAAAACGTCTAGTTGGCATTTAATTATTGACAGATCATAAGTGACATTTTTAGTTTTTGTTAAGTAGTTTATTGTTTATTATTAATACTGCATACAAAATAATAGTGTTGCAAATATGTACATTGTACACCAACGAAGAGAAAAATGATATGCTATTTTGTTATTATAACTAAAATCGAGATGCACAAGCTGCAGCGAATCTTTATTTTGAAACTTACATGGAACGAAGACAACCCCATCATAGAATATTTAGACAGCTGGAAAATAATATACGATTATACGGTTCTTTTTCAAAGCCTAAGGATGAAAGAAACTTCAATGAAGACACTGAAATAAATGTTTTGGCTTATGTAAATTTTAAACCTGATTCTTCAACTGCAGAAATTGCACATCACTGCAACACTTCCAAGGAAACTGTAAGAGCTATTTTAAAAGGTAACAATTTAAAGCCTTATCATTATTCCATATGCAATACTTTATATCCAGCTGATAATCAAAGAAGGATGACATTTTGTCGATGGTACATTTCAAAATGCGAAGAGGATCTAGACTTCTGGAAAAAGATTTTATTCAGTGATGAAAGTAGATTTACCAACAATGGTATTTTTAACCGCCATAATAACATAATGTGGTGCCGAGAAAATCCACATCTTGTTTCTGAAAGAAGAAATCAACGTCAATTTGGGATAAATGTGTGGTGTGGAATTTTTTGTGGCAAAATTATTGGCCCATATTTTTACGAAGATAATTTGAATGCGAATAATTACCTTCATTTTCTAAGGAATACTCTAACAGAGGAATATTTAAATGAATTACCACTTCATATTTTTAGAAATCTTAAATACTTCCAACACGATGGAGCACCTGCGCATAATTCCCGCGAGGTAAAACAATATTTACATGAACAGTTTGATAATGTTATAGGAAATAGAATGGATATCGACTGGCCAGTGCGAACACCTGATTTGACCCCCTTAGATTTCTTTCTTTGGGGGTTATTGAAAGATAAAGTTTATGTGACAGCTCCTCTAGATATAGAGGATCTAAAAGTCAGGATTCAAGATGCAATTAGAAGCATACATGGACATACAATAAATAATGTTTTAAGAAGTATCCAGAAACGTTGCTTACTATGTATCCAACAGGATGGTGGTCATTTCGAACATTTACTTCAATATAATTAATTAATTAATAATTTCTGTTCTCAAAACATTCTTTTGTTCCATAATCCATAGCATTCTTGATGTGTCAATAAACTTTCTTTAAAAACAACGATTATTATTACTTTTGTAAGGATAAAATATGGACTATGTTATATCATCTGAAAGAGAAAAAAGGAGACTTTCGGTTAATGTCACAGCCACCTATCCATTACATTTAAAAAAATATATATTTTACTGTGATTCTCAACCATTTTAAGATATATATAAAAAGTAGCAAGTGCATGTCATTTTACATGAAAAATACTGCAAAAAACATGTGAAGCATTTTTCTCTAACTCTTCAAATGAACGAGCTACGAGGGATAATAGAAAAGTTGGATTTTTCGTTTTTTGTCAATAACTTTTCAACCTTCCCCCGTATATAATTTTTCGCCTTACCGTAGAATTACTAATACGAAACTGCACTAATTTGCTCATTTAAGCGTTTTTGTATCTCTACTAATAAAAAAGTTACCCATGCAACGGGTCAAGAAATAGGGCGCCCTGTATACTAACATTCCAATTCGGGATACAACTTCGTGAAACGCACAGTATGTACTGTGGTTCAATCATTGATTCTAATATTAATTTTAATTCCTTTAGTTAATTGTTCAACAGCTTAGGTACTTAATTTCAAAAAAGATATCTGGACTTATTATCATCAAATAAATATTGGTAAACTTTTAATTTTAGAAACTTATGGCTCAATGCTGTTATCCGACATATGGGGTTATTAAAAATGCTACATCGCCGTTGACCATATATTATAGACAAATTAATATTCCTGCTAAACAATGTATCTATAATTATTTTAACATAAAATATAGTTACATGGAGGTACGTTTTGTAAATTTTGCATCACATATTAGTATGCCAAACGTAAAAATAATAAGTATTTCTAATAAAATTACAAGGATGCAAGGTAAGTATCTACTATTGTTTCAGCTCAAATGTAAATAGACTAAAGTGAGTGATGTATTTAAAAAATGTGAGATTTAATCACTTACAGATGCTGTTAACTTAGTTGGCGAAATACATTTTTTTGGAACACTGTTCAACTTTACATTATATTATGTTATATGCAATTATATCTAAGCAATTTTTGTTTTATTATGCCAGTAGTTTGACGAGTTTCACGGTTACACTAATTAATAGATTTAATCTAGGCCTTAATATAACAGAAATCTTTATCTTAAAGCAAAACTAGAAACTGGGTTACATATCTGGGCACGTATAGCTAATATGACCATGTCGTAACTAGACCGATCTTACGCAATTTACTCGAGATTCGACATATTAATGATATAAATTGTCAACCGATTTAGAGATAGATATGCTTTCGTGACTTTCATAGCTTGCAAAATATATTTAAAACTAGTGATAGATCAAGGAAATGTACATATATATTGAAATATAAAACATTAGATAATTCCTACTAAATGTTTTAAAATTCTCTATAGGGCCAAGCCGTGGTAACGACTCGTTCATAAAATATGATATGAAGGCTAAGCAACATTCTCGCGGTTAGTACTTGGATGGGTGACCGTACAGGGAAGACGCGCGATGCCTTCCCGCATTTTTTAGTGGCTTGTATGTCCGTGAATTTACAGAAGTTATACAAACTTAGGCGAGGTTTATGTAGAAGACGTACCTACCTACATTCCCTCGGATAGAATGGAAAGCCTGAGATCCTTGTATATAAGGTGATAGGAGAGTAAAAGATCTCTACCCCTTTACCAAAGTGATGGCTGGGCAAAATTTCCAAGTTGGGCGTTGTTCGTTTTCTGTTGTCGGTGGTCGACGTTAAACAATAGAAAAATATTAATAATGTTCCAATGCGTTATTTATTCTAGATATAAAATAGTAGTAACCTACAAGTTTGAAAATTACTGTAATAACGTTTTTATTAACGTTATCCGTCGAACCAGAGATTAGTTCACCTATTCTCTGGTCGTACTCATATTCTTAAGGTAAGATTAGGCGCACAGTTGCGATTTTTCTGGTGCTTCTGCATTGTTACAATCAAAGATAACATGGACTTTCTAGAAACTGCTTGTGTAGTAGCTCTGTTTCTAAAAAAATCAAGAAAACAACATAAAAAGCAATAATGGGTGCATCCAATTACAAGTCAAAGATTTTTAAAAGGCGGTTCTTCAAAGTTAATAGTGATTTAAGGAATCAACCTCATAAATTCTTATATTATAGGATGAGCGTGAACAGTTTTGATGAACTACTAAAAACAGTAGGACCTAAATTAATATATCAGGACACTAAATGGTTAAACACCACTCCCTTCATACAAGATCTGAAATAAATAAACTGTATAGGTAGTTATGATTTAATAGACGCAAATGCGTGCAGGCTCATGCTTGTCTGTGTGATCAAGAGCGCCGCCGAAAAATAGAACTTGTTGCATCTTTTTAATCGCTGTGATTATTTAACCGCATGTGGGCGTACTTGCATATTATGTTGTATGTTTTGCTTTTGCGATTAAACAATGTGCTACAGAAGAAAATTGCATGTGCGCGTCTAGCTTAAACACAAAATACATATAAAATGTGCTTACCTACATAAAATCACTTAAATTAAAGAACAAAGTGACCTTGGAGGTAACTCAACTTGTGTATGTAAACTAGATAGTCGGCCAGAACAAAAACTATTCTATTGCACCATCCTATGCTGGTGCACCATCCTGCTTGCGTGATTGCGTCATGTTGAAGTTCATCATCACGTAGTTCTTGAACAAATTCAGTCAAAATGTAGGTTCTGCCAAAAAGAATTAGCTAATAAGAGAATTCACATAATGTAACTTGCTATCTACCAAGTTTTCGTTTCTTCCTATGATTTCTGATGCACCCGGCGCACGCGTACATCTAGACAATTCAAGAATATTTCTTTTCGGATAGGACGAAAGCACAAGACCGGTTACGCCATCTCTGGCACTGATACAATAGTTTTATAACGCAAGATAACTGTTATAACATAATTAACACAAGCACTCAAACACCGGAACACTCCAAGCCTCAAAATGATTCAATCAAACAGATAATAACAAAAATAAAATTGAAGGAACGAATTAACACGAAAAACGAATCCCGACCTAGCAGCGAGATGGGTAACTAGTGCAGATGTTCTCTTATTTTCCGTTTCACTCATTTGCATGTGTCTGACAAACATAAGTAGATGTGCTATACGACGATAATTTAACTAGTTTCATAAATTTACTATAATTTACTATCTGCGCTGGCGCTGAGTACATTATTTTTGAAGATGGTTGATGGCATGAGTTAATGTGAAAACTCTTATTAGTGATTATTTAATTCTCTTTGGTTCTGCCTCGGTTTGATGTTGATCTCTGGCAGTGACGGCAAAATTGAAAACAAAACGGGCCAATTTTATTCTTTTGTGAGAAACTGCCATGCAATGGGAGAATATAAAGATTTTCAGAGCTCGACATATTTTGAGAATTGATGCACTCCGAAAGATAAAACCATGCTTTGTCAGAACAAAGTTTTGCAGATGGTCTTTCATTAAGTTATACGTAGATAAACCATTGGCAGTACCTACGGAAGATGCCTGGTGTGATCTACCAATAAAAGGGCTTGATATAATTGCACTTGGATGCAGGTGCAAGTTCTTCATTACAATGGCTTGACATATTCTGTTCTGGACCTCCTCGTGCTACCGGGCGTGTACCTAAAACCTAATTCGCAACGTATGTTTTCTAGCTATGGCACATGACTACAAAACTGATGAAGACATTTCACATCGTACATCTTTTATAAACAATCTAGCCCAGGGTTTGATAAAAAATGTGTTATTTTCAGAAAACTTTAATCAAATAATTATAGCGAGAATTATCTGATCTCTAGGCTTTACCATAAGAAATATTTTTGAAGGATTCTATTATGAAATACTATTGATAAAATTATTATACTCTAATTAAATCTAGAGTTGAATATGTATGTCGTACGCCTCGTTGTATGGTGACCCAGTTTCAATATAGAGAGTCAAGTCATAATTCAGAGACTGTTATTGAAATAACTTGAAATAACGCGATAATGATCTTGATAATGCTTATAACTTAGGATTAAGTTTCCTCATGATGATTTAATTTTCTAACTGTGTATGATATCTCTTAAAAGCTGTCACACTATTAGTCAGTATGCAAATTGTGATCTGGATGAAATAATATCTTAAAAAAAATAAATCATATATTTCTCCTCGTATATCCACTGTTTTATGTGTATTTATTTTGGTTATGTTTTTTATATTTTAATATGTATACTCAGTGAAGAATTAGATTTTATATAATCGTTAATTATCGTATCTAAAAAATAGCTATTAAACAAAAATGTAAGTCAAAGTGGACCTCGCCCGTATTTCAGTAGATTATAAGGACTGAGATGATAGTATAAGGTGGCAACACATGTTTTAAAAAACAAGTTCCCTTGGCCCATCTTCCTTGTGAAGGATTTCACTAATCTCGTTTATTGAATTTCGTTTCTCTCACAAACCAACGTTTTCATACAATGAAGAACTATTCATTATAGATTTATAGTATATTACATACTGAGGCGGAAAATGTTTTATTACTGTCGAGTGCTGTTTAGATAACCGAGGTGCGTAGCACCGAGGTAAGCTATAGCGCGAGACAGGAATGAAACCTTCCGCCGAGGTATGTATACGATTTTATTCACAACCATCTCTAAAAAAACGAGAAAAAGGGAATATCTCCATTTATTCACTCATATTTTTTCATACTCCTTTTCAATTTAGAAGACAGTGAAAAGCCGTTTCTATGACGCTGACATTATTATTTAATAAAGGGGGCATAAATTGTTGACTGTCACACTGACAGCAGTTGATTATTTTTTTTAGTATTTGTTAAAAAACTAAAATCTAAAATTATTGTTATTGTAAACTGATTCTGTATAAATACATATAAAATATAAGGGTTTTTCTGATGACTGATGCCTTGTCAAAATTAACGTCACTCAAAATACAAACATCACGTATCTTTCAGATGTTTTACTTTCCACCCTTGGGTGGAAAGTGATCACTTCCCGACCTGGACAGTAGCAACAGTTAGTAACTAACAGTTAGTAGTTCATGGCAGAACTTGTTTTTGAATGTAAACATATCTTATGTCGGAAACCTTCTTTTGAGGCCAGTAGATTTTAATCGTATTATTCCTTACACAAATTTCAATTGAGCGTCCATTCTTTCCCTATTACCTTGATTTATAATAACTATCTGTATTTACCATTCATTTAAATAATCATGTAAAAGTCTAGAATGAGTTTAGTAATAAAAAATTACAACCTCAGTTAAAACCACTTTAATTCTATCTAGGTCAAATTAGAGAATAGTTTATGGGTCTTTTATGATAGGTATAGCCACAAATTATTATGTTCCTACTAAATGTGTTAAGTTACTCAACTCCTGATTTTATTTTATCTGCTTTTGATGTCATATTTATTTGTTCAAATGTGATAAAAGGTAATTTTTTAAAAGTTAAAAAAAACTTGTTTTGAAAGCTATTTTAACAGGTTTACTCTCAAAAATAACTTTAAAATTGTAAATATTTCAAGAGGAAAATAAGTTTATCCATCCCTTATTTCCTTAAGCATATGGCACAATACGGGTCTAAACGCAGATCTGTAATGCAATGTAATTTGTATTTTCAATTTCGTACCAATTTGAATTTATTTAATCCATAAATTAAACTCCAAAATCGAAACAATGTTTTAACCACCAGGGTTTGGTTCAACGATCGAGACTGTTATGACTTTAGTTAACAAAATTTAATTACCTTTTGGGATTTATTTTACAGTATGTTCTAAATGGAAGTTCTTGATTATACCGCCCACTGAAGATTTTAATAAGACGCAATTGAATGGAATCGAGATTTTAGATTTCTTCGATAATATTTCAAATTTTCGAATATTCCAAATTCTCGATTCCGTTCTCTTACATTAGCTCCGGCTGAGCTCAATGTTGCGTGTAGATTCAAAGCTTTCTACTTAATATTAAATTTTATACTACCTTGTGGACGCCAGGGTGTCTTGACTGTCTGTATATACATAAATAATAGTTATAAATAATGGCGAATATTTGGCGAATTGAAACAAACAAGTAAAAACAATTCTATATTACAATTACAATACAATTACAATTACAATACAACATTTTGTACGATATTTAAATAATGAAATGAAATGAAATAAAAAACAAAACAAGAAAGAAAAACTGATTGTTGTTGCCACTCAAAATCACTTTATATTTATGTTTCTGCAAATAAATATGATCTGATTTACAAAAATATAGGGTGTTGCATTTCGAGAGGGACAAAGCTTAATGGAAGATAGAGGGTACCTAGGGTAACCAGAACCACCTTTAGAAATTGCTCATTGGCCATTCGTTATTAAGATACAAATTAAGAGCAATTTCTAAAGGTGGTTCTGGTTCCCCTAGATACCCTCTATCTCCCATTAAGCCTTGTCCCTCTCGAAATGCAACACCCTGTATTCTTCCGGCCTCGGAAATATAATTCAACCTCTCACCAATAGATACTCTCAAGTAAAGATAGTCGGAGTGGACTTTCGGCAACTTATAGCAGATAATGGGAGCTTCCGGAAACTTCGAACAAGATGGTGTCTCGCTTCTTGTCGGTCCGGATGCTGCTAATAGGAATGCAAGTGTCTACTCCTTTTATCGTACTTCTAATAGTAGAGTTGAAATTCCAGGTCAGTTCTCCTCGTCCAAGAAGCCAAGGTGTTTTACATGAAACAGGAAGCATTTAGACCAAGATCGTAAAGGAAAATTATATAAACTACGGTAACATGAGCAAGATAATTTGCAGCGGTAACAACTTCAATCTGTGGAATAAAAAATTTAAACTAATGAACTCAAAATTAACATGAAATGGGAATCATCCAGTATATGAAATTGCAAGAAAATGATCAAAAATATGCAATTTAGAATAATAATTAATAATTATTGTCTATGCCAACAAAAATAATGACCTTGTTGATTTAAATATTGTCTACATAATTAAACTGTAAAAGTATAACTTTAAACTAATTATAGATTGAATAATATTAATATTTATCGAAGTGTAATAGTGAATAGCACAAAATAGAAATATATTATAAAGCAACTTTGATAATGAAAAAACTAACAACAATTAGAAATGGCCCTGTGTAACCTGACACGAGAGCAATACTGCTAGCAATAAAAAATATGTAACGAAAGTTTGCACTTCGTTGTTGAAAATTTAAGCAATATTAATACATACTTCACTTTACGAAATATTATTTAATTTTCTTTGAACTATACCTATACCAGCGACATAGGTATACATGTCGCTGGTATTACCTGACTGGAACCAGCGACATATTGTACATATGTCGCTGCTGGAGATTAGTTAATGTTATTATTAATTTGTTCTTGGGCTTTTCAGATAATGCCAAAAGCATAAGGCATCTTATTTCTTAAAACAAAGGTATATTATTTAAGATTACTGAATCTAGACCCTCACCTTCTATAGAGTGCTCAACAAGTCCTTTAATCTTTTAAAAGCAAAATATATAGAGTATTTAGTTTAAAGAACCAAAATATACGTTTGGTTCGAGTGTAAGTTTTTATTGACAGCCTGTAATGCCATGAAATAATTTTGTGATTATTATTTCCGACCTATTGAAAATGGGTCCTCGTTTGATCACCGTGTATACAAAACAGTAAGAAAGTGATGTAAATAATTAATTTGCACAAATATTGTTTCCTTTATCTGTCACGTACTGCACGTACGTTATCATTGTTTGACAGACTTGAGCATTGCTCAAATACTGTAAAGACAAACGTAAAGATATATAAAATAAAAATAAAACTATAAGAGCAATAAAATGTACAAACTTTCAGTGTAAAGGGCAGGTAGGTATTATACCTATTTAAAATTTATTACTATTACTAAAATGGATACAGTAATTTTATATACAGAGCTGGTATACTAATTATTAGTGTAATAATAATAGTTATTAATAATACTCTCTTCAAATTAAATTATGGCATCCCTGTAGCTCTTCCGATTATATCGGAAGTTGACGACGTCAAATTCGTTATTTTAAATGGAACACCTTGCATATTATAGCATTATTGGATTCTATATTAAATTTTAGGTTCACTTTCATTAAGTTTCCCTATTCCTAAACTTAACCGTTTTCGAGATATGTATTTAATTTTCTTAAAAAAAAAAAATTAAAAATCAGTACCTACCTAGTATCAAATCCTGTGTTTTCTATATTAGAAAAGATAGAGCGGCAATATTCACAGGAGACTGAGTTAAATTCATAAGCTTTCTAACAATAGCTTCACGGTTGCTAAATCTCGTACAGGGTGGTGAAAATTGAATACCAAGTTAGGTCAACTGCATGCCATGAAATCGTGATTTTTTTAAATAGAACAATCTATTATTGAATTTTTTTGATTCTACATTATATTTGGGGGTCACTTTCACAAGCTTTTCTATTCCTAAAATTAACCGTTTTCGAGTTTGTAATTTTCTTGGAAAAAAAATCAAAAATCAGGACCTAGCCTAAAACTATGGGGTTTTTATAGAAAGAACGATAGAACGACAATATTCACAAGTGAGACCGTTAAATCCATATGCTTTTTAATCATACCAACAAGGTTATTGATGAATCTCATACAGGGTGGTGGACATTTAATACAAAGTTAGATCAACTGCAACCACGAACACTTGGTTTTTTAAATGGGACACCTCCTATATTTTTCCAAGTTTAGATGCGGGTCTTTGCAAAGTCTACATTATGTAGACTTTGCCTATACCTATCTTGTCTACTTTTACAGTTACCCTCAGTTCTCACTATAATCAACTAAAATAACTTAACTTTTTATGTAGGTGGCTGATAAATTCTTAGAAGAGCTTCAAAACAAACCAATAATCTGCCAACAATTAGGTATTTGTTGTCTAAAAATTTAAAAGCGCAAATATATAATTGCATTTATAAATTGTTGCTCTAAACGTTTAAATAGAAATGGACGGAAATAATTACACAAATGAAGTTATTAGGGAGATTTTGAATGCCTTAAATTTTAGCAATTTGTTAACGTAATCGTTATACTGAGCATGCGCAGTGCCAAAAAGAGTATCCTTTTTTGGCATTGCGCTTGTTCAGGATAACGATTACGATAACTATAAGCTCAAATTTAAGGGGTTCAAAATCTCCCCATTATGAAATGATTCGTTATTTATGGCCAGTGTGATAAGAGTACCCAACACATACCCAAATTTGCAACCTAGGGTTTTACAGCCTAGGTTTACAGCCTATTTGCAACCCAGGGTTAATCAGTAGGAACTACGTACCTACTGATTTTTTTAAAGAAAATTAAATAGTATCTCGAAAATGGTTAACTTTAAGAATAGGGAAACTTGACGAAAGTGACCCTAACATTAATGTAGAATCCAAAAATGCAATATTATACAGGGTGTTCCATTTAAAATAACAAAGTTGATGTAAACTTCCGGTATAACCGGAAGCGCTACAGGGACACCATTATTTTATTATTTGAATAGACCCAAAAATCCCAGAGTTCCAAATTTCGAAATTTAAATTCCAGTGGTCTCTGAAATAATCTATTAGGACACGTACTTTTAGCCACCCGGTATAAATAATTTACCTGCCTGTCACGGGTTAAAAACTTAATTGTCTTCATCTAATTGCATGTTGACTGCGCAGATTTCTTTAAATCATAGATATATTTCAAATAAACGGATTTGTTTTATTTAATTTTTTTTTTTTATTTAACTTGGCAATATTTTTGCGACTAAGACCTAAGACCAATTACCACGCCAAGAGACAAGCAACACCCAATCTGGAAATTTTGCTAAACCTCCAGTTGTTATAATGGGATAGGGACCTTTTACTTGCCTATAATCTCATCGACAAGGGACCTCCGGCATTACATCCTATCCGAGAGTTGGCACGTTTTCCATGCAAACCTCGCCTAAGTAGTTTGCATAGCTTCTATATGTATTTACCGACGTACAGGCCAGTGGAAAGTGCGGGCAGGCATCGTGGGTGTTCCTTGCATAGTCACCCATCCAAGTACTAACCGTGGACCAAGTTGCTTAGTCTTCATATCGATAATATAAACGCTAAGACGCTACGACAGCTTGCCCGTTATTCAATATTAATTTCATAGGGAATAATATATTTTTAATTCCCTGCTACGAACATATTTTATTATGTGGAGACTATTGACAAAAAAAAGCTTAATTACACTGAAAATAAACGTTTAATAAGTTTTTTAATAACACGACAGATCGCAGCGTCCCTGACTGAATTCATATCTGCTAAATCCCTACATTATGAACATAGAAAATAACTGAAAAGTACAATTAACTGTTTTAATCATAAAACATGTTTTAACTTTTCCAATAATAAATTAGGAAATACTTATGCATACGTAGAAATAGAAAATACACGCGCAGTTGCATATAGGCTTGCAATTAGATGCATTTACTGACACGCCAATAGCACAGCAATATTGTATGTCCTGGTCATGTGCTTTTAACGCATTAAATGTCTTATTTATTGTTACATTCACTTTTAATCAAATAAATTAGGTGTAGCCACCTCGATAAGCAATGTGGTCGGCTATCGAAGACCTCGAGGTGGCTATGGATTGCAATCTTACAAATTGAAAATTGGAGCGGGCAACTTTACGCAGCTCTATATTTACATAAATCGCTCTTTTTTTAGAGTTCTTATTCCATAGTTCCCCATACCTCAATAATTTTACAGTTCTATAATTCTCCACCATTCTTAATATTTTTGCACTTTGACCTGTAAATAAAAAAAACACAGTAAGCATATTAATCAAATACTATATTTTACAAGGGCAACGTGGCACTAACACACTTCAAATAGAACACAGCATCTCTAGCCTGTTTGATAGAACAACACTGTTTCTGAACAAATAAATAACACTCTAAATACCAAAAATATATTGTTGTGCTAACTGTCGAAGCTACAGTTTATACAAAATTATAAGAATATTCGATTATAAGATTTTATTTTCGTCTAAATTGATAAAAATAGCTTCAATAAGTAAAAATCATGATAATAAATGATAAAACTCTTTGAATAGATAAGGATATCAGCTTTTTCTTTACTCTCGTATTGAACCAGTTGCCTGACCGAAATCCGCTGGAAGAGGTTTCTACCTTCGAAACAGTTTGAATAAATTTATGTATTTCAGTAAAGAGAATAACAGGTCTGTCTATCCCTAATAGTAATGTAGATATGGCATCTGATAATGTATCATAGCACTGTGATGAAAAGAGATGATAAATTTGGGAATTCTTTCGGTGAAGCCAGAAATTATTTCGGGCAGTCGATGTAGTCAGAGAATGATCGAGATTCGATTCGAGAGTCGATGTAGTCAGATCGAGCCGGTGGCTCAGGGCTTAGCGTCTCGATCGCTCAACCCAGAGGTTGTGGGTTCTAATTCCCATTCCACCAACAATTTTTCATTAAATTGTTTACTCGTAGATCAAGGCTTATTCACAGGGATGGGTTGGCAACCATCTTGGCGATGGCCTAGGATGGGAAGAACGTCAACTTGGTGTTAATGTGAGAGATTAAAATCAGTTGATGTTTGACTTGTCCCCCTAACTAATGAGGTTTTCCAGGTTTCCCTCATTCCAGCACTGAATGGTGGTTAGGGCCTACCAACGTAAGTCGTTCCTGGGGCGCAAAATGCGGGCCGCGAAATAATAATATGCCGCCCCTCTCCCACACAAGTCTCCGACTTTCCGGCTAATCCTTGTGATTAGAATGAGGGGTAGAGATATTATTATTATTATTATTATTATTATTATTATTATTATAATGAGGTGAGAAATGAATGCAAGATTCCTAAATTAAAAAAGCATAATTCATATAAAAAGAAAATGGAAGGTTTATCTAGAACGGATTAACTTTATTATAAAAAATTATTTTTTTAATATTACATATTTATCATATTGATACAACTACACTATAACTAGCGGATTAACGACTGTTTTTAGATTAAAATCCAGACAGAATTAATACCCTTATTGATGCCCAGACATGATGTGATGACGACACTATGACACTATTTTTGAACAGTAGAGCACTTGCACGCAAAGTTTAAATTGGCCAAACTCCTGGTCAAGAGTTTTGTCATCTCAAGTAAACCGCATTGACATAGTTTCGATATAGGTAGGTAGCCAGATATTCAATTTTCATTATTTAACCTGTCAATTTATTATCAAAAAATTGCTGTGTTCTATTCGAAAAGTAATCATTTCAGACAAACTACCGAATTATGGTAAAGAACTGTAGATCTGTTCTGATGTGTATTTGAAGTATAATTTTGTAGGTATATTCTAAACAAAAAAGATACTGATTTAAATAAATGCGGAGCTGGGCGAAGTTGGCCCTTAATTTTAATATTCTCTACCGAAAATTCGTGCCGGAACTATTAATTGAATATAATAATATAATATAATAATAATAATAATATAATAATAATAATATATAATAATAATATCTCTACCCCTCATTCTAATCACAAGGATTAGCCCGAAAGTCTGAGACTTGTGTTGGAGAGGGGGCGGCATATTATTATTTCGCGGGCCGCATTTGCGCCTCAGGAACGACTTACGTTGGTAGGCCCTAACCACCATTCAGTGCTGGAATGAGGGAAACCTGGAAAACCTCATTAGTTAGGGGGACAAGTCAAACAAGTTGACATTCTTCCCATCCTAGGCCATCGTCAGGATAGTTGCCAAGCCATCCCTGCGAATAAGCCTTGATCTACGGGCAAACAATTTAATTAAAAATTGTTGGCGGAGTGGGAATTAGAACCCACGACCTCTGGGTTGAGCGATCGAGACGCTAAGCCCTGAGCCACCGGCCCATATGAATATGTAGAGAACTTTAGAACTGTTCATGAACAAACGAACATTCGAGTTTTTTAGAAAATTCATATATTGGGGGCAACTTCAGACACGTGTATGATTGGTAATACCATAATGGGTGGGTAATATACTGGGCATTTCCCTCTCATTAACATAATGTCACATTTTTTTCAAACCGATTTACCTACGTCATCGGTTACAGTAAATTATGAGTCAGATTCGTTGATTCGTGAAATACCCACTATAATCACTTTTATCAATATTATACCTATACCTACCTACAAGTTTCTTTATTTCCGGTGTATCAGTAAAAGCAAAAATGAATGCAAACTTTTTATTTGCGAGAGTGCTGACACTGTCTTATCATGATTATTTATAACCTGCAGGTGTAAAATATTTATCATTAGATTCTCACAGATAGACAGAATTACAGTAAATAATTGTATTTGGGAAGATAAAAGCCTGACATGTCAACATTTTTCTCTTTACTAATAATTATAGATATTATATTGTACACATTGTTTATTGTAGCATTGCATTGTAGTGAATGAAAAAATCACTAGTAAGACCAGACGTTTTTATCCATAATTTTACTGCGTCTTTGTTGAAATATCATTTAAGCGATCATTATATCATTTAATATTATTTGGAATAAAAAATATTGTTTGTGTATGTATGTTATTATCTTTCTCTTGCACTGTCAGAAGTAATACAGTTGTAGTCATAAAATGAGTATTTATAACCAGGTCAGTAAATTCTAGTGGCATTTACATACTGAAATATCTCAGAAAATAGTTTTTAGTTCCTAACCCTTCCAAAACTATTATTGGAGCAACCCTGTGTATGAATCTACATTACCTATATCCGAAATTTGCTTCCTTCTCTACCTGTATATAGCGATGTAAAATCCACATAAACTGAAATCTGTTGCAGGTAGAAGATAATGCACACACCAGAAGGAACTCTAGAGAGGGGTCAGGCACCTCCTCCTTACACTGCTCCTGTGCACACCCAGCCACCCGAAGATGGAACTGAAATTATTCTGCCACATTTGATGTCGTTGCCAAACAGAGACGAATGCGACAACTTTGCCAATAGGTAATATACTTGTTCGTAAAACACTTAATATAATGGTAATAAATAATACTTTAAAATGATCAAACATTAAAACACCACATAAATTAGACAACCCCTAAATCCAAAGCCAAAGGCTGTCGGGAAGGGCTCAACACATTGAAAAAACGTAGGCCAATATCCATTGACCGTGATTATGACCTGGGATGGTTTGGGGCCGAACGGAATTATCGCTCTTTACCCTCCCCATCGCTGTAGGCCTGGAGTGCCTCGTAGAGGTGAACCCCATCCTTCACCAATCCGTGTGGAGGATTCGTGGGGTCTCCTCCTGCCCTGGCTCTACCCTGCAGGCTGGGTAAGATCTTCTGGCGCTCTTCTGTCTTGTCTTCTTTCTTCGCCTGCATGTCTAACCCGCCGGGGGTAGTCTGTCTCGGGCGAGGGGGACAAGTGCCTCTCTCGTCCTGGGTGGTTGTTTGGGATAGGTCAGGAGTGACTGTGTAGCCGGGGATGCATCTCTAAAGGAGCCAACTGGTTCTAAAAATGTAGGGAAGCGCTCTATATTTACCGACATTGCCAGTGCTGGAGCAGGGGATCTAACACAGACCATAATAATAGGCAGTGTAACTGACCGAGAAATGCTGTCGCAATTTGCGTTACCGTGGAGGTAGCGCCTTATCTCAAAACAATAATTAATATAATCTAAATGTAGTTGATCCGTTATCAAAATGCATAGTCATCAAAGCACCGCCAAATATTCAGGAGAGCTATTAACAAAAAAAGTTCACAAGGCTATACGGACATATTATCTCGATCAGAGTTCAGAGCAATTTTTATAATAAAAATAGATTATTCTTATAAGTACATATACAGATTATGAGATTTATCGTGAGATAAAGTTATGAGAGAGACATTTCTTCATATAACCAGAATGTAAATGATTTCACAATTTTCTTTATGTAATTAATTTTTTGATAATCGCGAATATCAAATATATAATTAATTGTTTATATATTAGTCTGGCATTTGAAAGTTGATTTTCTTAGATCTAGTGAAATCAAATTCCATACATTCCATAGAATAGTCCAAAATTTACTGAGGAATTTTGACAACTGAAGAAGAGGTAAAAATAATTGAACGTTTCTATATGAACTTATTCCGAAAAACCAATAATTTACGAGATAAAGGCTTTTCGAGTTATTACGTCAGTGGCGTGCAACCGTTATTTTGTGGTTCCATGTTCAAAACATACTCCAGTACCTACTCTAAAATTTAACAAAATTAAATAATTTTTCAGGAAATTGTGAATTAAGAGTTACATTACCCTTCATAAACCCACTAAAGGTGTTTTAATATGAATCTAATCTGCTACATGATTCAAGATTTTTTGATAAAATTTTCAATGAAATGGGTAGAATAGAATGAAGGTTCTTTAATAAAAGTAAATTTACTTAGAAATTATGTTATTCAAGAAATTTTTTTTTATAGTTGACCTTAGAGGTTAGTGATATTTTGAACTAAATTTCATTTAGTGTACTTACAGGACAGTGAAGCAATATTTATCTTCTGAAAACTGCATCAGATAAGAATTTAGGCATTACGTATTGAACTTAAAATATATACAGTGTTATTCAGAACTTATCCATAATAAAATTTGGGGATGTTCAACATACATGTAGAAATGTGGTAGTGCAAAAAAATTTTTTTTGGCGGCTTCTGAAAACTATTTAAAAATTTTTCATTGCACGCCGCTGGATACTGGTCCACTGTAATGGAGTGACCTTGGGACTGACAATGCAAACTGGCTAACACGAAAAAAACTTCGGAAGTTCTGAGAGTATACATACACCCGGCGCAAAAAAGATTTGCAGCGTTTTTACGTTAAAATAAACTTAAAGATAGATACATGTGACCAAAGTGACGTGTCTTTAAAATGAATAAAATTTTGTTGCACTAATTTTGAAGAATTGCGCTACTTGATTACTAGGTATTAGAAACATGAAATTTATAAAAAATTTGCATATACCTTGTTACAAAAGCTGTTCGAAATTTTGTCCCTAAAGCTATCCAATTTTGCAGCACTAAAGCGAATGTTCCTCCTGGTTGCTGATCTTGTAAACGCAAATTATTAAGTAAATTGGGGATTTTCAGCATTTTGCTGCAACAACCACTCACAAAACCTAACTTGTAATTGATAATCCACCGGTAACAGTCCATTAACTCAGCATTACTGTACACATGAGCCATTTTGAAAATTTTACAGTTTAACACTCGTACGATATAAATAAAACACCGGCATTGAGAGAAGACACAGATAGACTATTGACTGAATAGACAATAGAGATATTATCCCCGCTTCAACTGATTCGCTCGGTCGTCGTTCGAGGGACAAAAACGTGTTTACTTTTTTTACCACATTCTTAGGAATGTGGTAGGTATATTAAATGTTGAAGTACAGTTGTCCATCTACGTTGTCCTTTATAATGGTATAACTTTAAACATTGTTTACGGGAAATCCTAATACTTTTATTAAAATTGTTTTGGTGATATCGATTTCTTATTTAAGGATGGACATATCCTCAAAGTTTTAGATATAAGTTCTGAATAACCCTGTATAACAATAATGGTTCTCACCAGTATTGTTTACAGTATACATTGAAAGGTTCTACGCCTTTCTTACATTTCGTACCTATACCTTAACTAAGCAAACATAAGGATCAGCTGAATCCACTAAAAGCTTCGGGAGCGTATTTGGTGCCATTCAACAACCGTGATAAGTGTATGTGGAGACGATTAAAGGAACAGTGGCAGCAAAGACGAAAGAATATGAAATACATCTGCTGATACACCAGATGAAAAAGTTTGATGCTATTAAATATGCCTGAAAGGACAAGAACGTGTTTAATGCCACCAAAGTATTGGTACGCACTAATGGCTGTGCACCAACAAGCACCAATAGCGCAGATGGAAGCTTTCGAATTCTTCATCATATAAACGACCTCAGTAAGAATGAAGGATTAAAAATAACCCGTACATGAAAGGAAAGACCTTATTTAAGAATACAGAAGTACCTATGAACGGATTATCTAGAAATAACCACGATAGATCCGATGCACTGCAACGTTCCGAAGTGGTTGGTTGGTTGGTACGTGCGAAAGAAGATCTTGACTTAGGCACTGCGACAACCATTCTACCGCCGATCGCAGCCATCCGTTAAGAATGGCGGTATGTCTGAAATAAGACAATGATAGAACAGTCAAAAAGATCTACATAATTCATCTGACTTCAGCCTTGAAAATGTATGAACAATTGCCATCTGATTTTATATTTAAATATCTGAAAGAAATACGCTTATATAAAAACCATATTAATAGGTAAGGAGTATGTATTATATATACGGGGCGGTCTATTTTTGAGCATCATCATTGCGATCTGGGAAACCGAGATATAAAGTTGGTTAACTTAATGCAACAATTTGATGCTTATCAAAATTCTGTCTTGCAATTTGTAAAATTAAAATTGAAATAAAAACTGAAATTTCATAAAATCTTTTGAATTTTTTCTGACGTTATTTGAAAACAAATTTTAAAACGGGTAACACTTCGTCATTGCCACTATTCAACCTCCACAAAATGACTGTCAAATTTGAATTCCAAGTTTCGTCTTCCAGAAGCCATTAACAACTTATTTTTGTAAATACGGACCTGGATTTTTTATTTCATTTTTAGGTAACTTATTTAGTTACAATACACAGTAAAAAAAGACAAATGGTAAAATTACTAAATGGTAATCGTAATTTGCTGCAGTGTTATTTTTAACACGAACTGGGTAGTATAATAACTAAACCTTTAGAACTCATATTACACGAACGATATACCCGCCAAGTTTGTAGAAGTACTCATAAATTGTAGTAAAATTTACAAAACCCTGTGTTAAAAATGAATCAATCCGCCATAAAAACGGAATAATTACACGGTGAATAATTAACTATTACACATTACCTTGTAAAATCTACTGTGTTAAATTACTTTTATGTAATGTAATAATACACCGATATGTCTAACACTGCCAAGTGTGGACTATATATACACTGATGAGTGTGGATTCAGTGTTAAAATCAGTCGGATTTTTTTACTGTGTAGTAACTATCCTAACTAATCCTAAAGGAGTAATATGATTTTAAAATATAGGATAAATCAAATACTTTTATTTCAAAGCAATGTGTCAGTCCACCTCGTTTATATTGCGCTAATTTTTGCAACATTAACGGAAAATAGAAAAGACGGCCAAAGAAAAAATAACTGAAAATTTTGTAATAGCATTTAGGGGGTTCAGAGCGTGGCCAACGAGAAAGACGGTAACAAGAAAATAAAATAAAAAATCAGGTCGGTATAAAAAAATAAGTTGATGATGGTTTCTGGAAGACGAAAGGTCGGATTTTAAATTTGACAGCGCCATCTTGTAGATGATAAAAAGGCAATGACGAAATGTTATTCATTTTAAAATTTGTTTTCAAATAACGCTAGAAAATAAAAAAGATTTTATGACATTTCGGATTTTTCCGAATATTTCCCAAAATATTCCGAATTTTCCAAATGGCAAAATAGCATTTTGATAAGCATCAAATTGCGCAACTTTGCCATAATGGGGTGTTTTCCTATTTTTTTTTACAACGGTAATGGAAAGTAGTTGGAAAAAGAAGAGATACGTATTTCTGGAATTTTAATACTGGGTTCATTTAAGCCCATAAATTATTTTTTTCTGTGCGCGATATCTATGTGACGTCACTAAGCGAAAATTCAAAATTTGCGCCATTGTTTAGGGATTTCTAGGATATTTTCATTTGTGTGGTTGGTATCACTGCGTGACAACATTACTTTTGTTTATGTATAAATTGTTTGGTTAGGGTAAACAACATGGTAAACATGAGACATTGTTTTTAGTTTATATATATTTTTACCTGTGAATTGTTGTCTCTGCCTGTGACTGATTACAAGTGTATTTATTAGTAATTGAAAAACATCGTAATTTGTAAAGATAATTTTTGAATATATTTAATCGACTTTGCAGTTAAGTTAAATACGAACCTTACATTTTTCATCCCTTTTATTTCTGAAAGGATCTATAGATCTTTATCATAAAAGGATCTATAACCGGTAAATTGTCGGACTTGGCCTCTACAAAACCTTCCTCCATGTTTAATAAAAGTTTACTTCACAAGAACACAACAATACAACACGTCAAGTTGTCAAGCCAAACACAAACAGGAAATTTCAAATGTCAAATTATCGAAATGTCGACTGTCATTTGTCGTCGTTACAAACTGACACTAGCCACATATTATCAGTGTGGCCTCTTTATAGATACATATTCCCTAGTTTTCGCTTAGTGACGTCACGTATATAGAATAAAATTTCAAAATTGAATTAAAAATTTTCTACCGATTCAATCTTAATAATAATTTTTATCCTAATAAATATAAAAAAATATATATTTTATAGAAATACAGATTTCCAGTTTCATTTCGATTGAAGGAAAATACCCCATTCAACCAACCCTGTATCTCTTATGGTTTCCGAAATTGCAATGATGAGGTTCGAAAATGGGCCACCATGTTTAGTGGGTGCTCTGACTATAGCAAAGGATAATTATTGCTTATTGCCAATAGCAACGGAACTGTACTCCGCCCACGCATGATTGGGCCACCCTGTATGTAGGTATAGAGAAACTATGTTTTTTTTATAAATAAACAACGGGATAAAGCGTATATAGACATGCACATGATTTTACGTATACTGATCCATGCACCCTTTTCCCAGCTTAAATCAGATTATATTAATACATGTGCTGTCGATATTCCTTTGTTTGGAATCGTAAACACAACCTGATCTTATATTCAATATTCAAAGAGTACTTTGGCTACCACTTAATTTTACTTTCCCACACTATACCAATTATCTACCGGACGTACTGTGTAACCCGGTCTGTTTTTATAATGGCCTCATCCAGTTCGTTTCTTCAGGTGCGCTATCTTGTCGCACTTGACTTACTTTTGTTATAGAAATCTGTACACCGATACTTGCACCTTATTATGTGTCTAATATAATAATAATACGAGTTTCGAGTGGAGGTTTATGCCTGCGTGGGCTGTGGAGGCTAATGAAATGTTTTTGTTTTCAGTAACGACATTTAAATAGCTATCTAACCTCGAATATTACTAGACAATTGAAGGACTGCTTGTTGATAAATATTATCAGATATAAATATTCGTGAATATACTTACTATATAGGTACTTCTTAATACTATACTGTATTTTCACAATCATTTAGCATTTTTTATTCTTATAAATCTGCAGAGTAAAGAAACATGTAAATAATTAAGACTGTAGATTAATAAGACTGTAGTTAATTAATATTATCAATGTTTGTTATATATAACAAACTTTGGGTGAAATACATTTAAATTTAAAGTATGCAATTTGCATTTATTTGGCTAAATATGCTGTAATATTAATTTATTTAACATGCAAAAATAAAAAATTTTAAAAATGAAAGTGAAACACATAAAATACATTAGAACAGAGTTGTAGTAAGAACATTTTAATATAAAATAGTATGATCGACATTTACTTATAATTAAAAGTTTTTTAAAATTTTCCAATAAAAATGTTTGCTTTCGATCAGTAAAAATATGTTTATATAAAGAAGCTTCTTTCAACATCTACGGATGTAATACGACAATATTCTATTTTCACACTGAATTCTATGGACAAATTGAACTAAAAATATAGAATATTTTATTATATATTTATGTACTTATATTATTGTATATAACATATAACAAATTAATGGGAAATTTTGCTCAAATCGTTTAATGACACTGTCGGTAGTACTTTATTGGTGTCTAACAGTATAACTTAGCAATAAACCATGGTTACATCTGAAATCAGTCTTTGCAGTACATCAGTACATCAGTACATCTGAATGCAGTTTTTTAGACGGCAGAAATCTCTATGTAGAACCCTCTATTTTTCAAAAGTGTATACTAACGCATAAAAGCAGATTGGTTTGAAAATATAGATATACAATTTTAGAGAAAATATCATTTTCTTTTTAAACATCGATTACTATTTTTAATTCAAAAAATTAGTTTTCGGCTTTCAAATATGTATTTAATTATAAAAATTAGATGACAAAGGATATTAGTAAATTATACAATGGCAGCTTTGCACTATAAAGAAGAAAAATTAATCACAAAGAAAGCATACAATAATCTTGATATAAGTTTAAAATTATGTATCTATATACTGTTTATTATTTCCATGAGGCCTATTATTAATATTATGTACCTACTGTTTTATTTATTATGGTTAATTATTACACAGGCATTACAAATGTTTTACTGTATTTCAATTAGATGTTACAAAATAATTCACTTCTACAATTCTTCTAGGAAAGTAGTATATATTATGTAGATATTGTAGGTATCGGCCATACGCCCATATGCTTCTGCCTTCGACAAGGATAGTTCGCAAACGCTGGTCATTTGTTTCAGAACTTTTTGATATTTGAACTCGAAGGAAACCTATTTTTGTAATTTTAATGCAAGTAATAATTAGTTTATTAGTTAGTTTAGTAGTACTTAGTTAATTTTGGAACTATATATATTTTTAAGTACCCTATATTCAACATTGCAATATTCACTTTCCCGTTATATTTATGACAAAAATAAGGACATAATAAATTTAGCTCAATAACACTTCTTACAACTCGGGTCGGTATAATAACTTTTCTTTGTGAAATTAATAGTATCTATATTTCGACCAAAATATTTTCAAGATGTGGCACTTATAGTTGGGGAAAAATATAAAGGCCAATTTAACAGAAAAATTTATTTAAGAAAAAATTGTATTTGTAGGTGTAATACAAAAAAATGCATTGTTTTGCTTTCCTTGTGTAATTTTTGGCGACGAGAAAGCATGTGTGGAGGTAGGTTTAACAGATTAAGTATACATGATTGAGAAAATAAAAAAAACATGACCTCTCTAAATATTTTCTTAACATAATGGAATTAGCTTTATTGGAAACTACTATCAGTTAGAAGTCTAATGTCCTTTCTACATAGACACTAACCCAAATTAAATAATAAAGGCTCCCGTCCAGTCGAAACTGGTAATTATTTTTCAGTCTGCAGAAACGGTTGGATTTAGGTATAGGACATTGTACAGGGTATTCGCGTTTATTTTGACCCCTACCTACAGGGGTTATTAAGAAAGTTAGGAAAAAAGTTTAAATAGAAAAGTTGTTTGGTTTTTCACGTATTATCTTTTGGGTAGGTCGAAAAAAAAATTGAATGTCGTAAATTTGAGGAAACCAATTGAACATAATATTTTTAAATGGGACACCCTGTATAATTTTACACGCTTGGGTAAACATTTTTTTCCTGATTTCAAAAATATATATTTTTTGACATTTGCACTGACAGTTTTTGAAATCTTTAATATTTAATGTTTGCAATAAATCATAAAAACATATTAAAAAATGAAAATATTAGAAAATGTTTAAATAACTAAGGAGGTTACATCGAAAATTATTAAATATTTTTTATTACTGTTGGTTTCTACTGATAAATATTTTTAGTTCTTTGTATTTTTTGTATTTTTTTATGGAACTCGCTGTCGAATATTTCGAAAACTGTCAGTGCAAATGTCAACAAAATATATATTTTTGAAATCAGGACAAAAATGTTTACCCAAACGTGTAAAATTATACAGGGTGTCCCATTTAAAAATATTATGTTCAACTGGTTTTCCCAAATTTACGATTTCGATGCAATTTTTTTTTTCGACCTAGCTAAAAGATAATACGTGAAAACCAAACAACTTTTGTATTTAAACTTTTTTTCTAACTTTCTTAATAACTCCTTCAGGTAGGGGTCAAAATATACGCGAATACCCTGTACGTGAAATGTTCTTAGAATTCCGCGTAAAATGTACAAATTAAATAATATATAGGGTGTTCTATTTCAAATAAGAAAGTTGACATTTACTTCATGTATAATCGGATGGGCCCACCATCTTGAAAATTGGCGTTAGTGCGTTAGCCGATTTTGAAATTTTTTTCTAACTATAGTTTTTTCATAACTGATCGATGGTGTTCCGGGTGAGACGCCCGATATTGCTACATGTGCGATTATATTTTTTCAAGTTCGCTTGTTGATCAAAATAACGCACCTTGCATAAGAAAAATGTGGCAAAGTCTCAAAGACATAACAACTTTTCTATAAATTTATGGAGATAGGCTGATCTACTATTATACACATTAACTAGAAAATCTGTAGCCCAAATCTAAAGAAAGACGAAGCGATGTAAACAAGCACAGCGACGGTGGTGGGCAAAGTACGGTCGGCCCAGGCCACGCCTTTGTCTTCTGTTCCCTCCGGCGGGCGCGGTGGCCAGCGGGTAGCTATTACAACCACAGCTTGACCGACATTCGCTATCGCTCTCGCACTGAGAAGAGAAGTCAGAGTTGGACGTATAATATTTGTAGTTATCGTAAATGCGCGATAACAGTGCCGTATTAAAAACTCTTGAAACATTTATAAATAACTTTTGAAATAGACATGAATAAAACGGTAATTATGTACATATTATGTTTATTACATATTCATTATTTACAAAAATAAAAATAGACAATACTTTACAATGAGGTAGGTACATACTCGTATAATAAATAATAATAAAAAATCTTTATTGTCTTCTTACCGAAAAAAGAAAGAAACACAAACGGTAAAAATTCGGCATTGCCGTTCTTCCATTCCTCCTATATAAATTTTCAAAATTGACGCTTGGCTTGGCTTTTATGAAGTGTGTCCAATTTGTCCAAAAGGTCTTCCCTATTGGCTTTCATTAGCCATAAAAAAAAATAATATTTTTAAAAATTAGTTAAAATTATTTTTAAACACACCGCAAAACATTAGCAAAAAAAATTTACACTCGACTACTTGCGCAGTACTGTTCTATAATTTTGTTTTTCCTAAAACTAAAATACTTATAACAGCTGGCCAACTTTTAAACGAAATTCATTAAATCTTAAATTGGAGTGATTGTTGATTGTATAAACCATATTATTGGCTGTCTATGAATGAATTTCCTAAATTAAGTTAACTTAGATACAAAATTACATTTATGTATAACACATTTTTATCTACTTACCGATCGGGTTGTTTAGGAAGGGTAAAAAAGCTCTTATTACAATTATAGCTTTTATTATTTGCAGTTTTTAGTTGCACATACGTTTCCTGCTTTTACTTATTATCACTAATGAAAAAAAGAACACTATAGAAAACAAAACAATAAAAAAGCACAATAAATATACACAAAAACATTACACTCAAAATAAATTCCCAAGAATAACTACGTCGCTGGCTTAATCGATAATCAACACGAAGTGATTTCCCTATTTCGGTTCGAAACGCTCGCCACTGTGCTGTTCTCTTCTCAGAGGCGGGCCTAACCGTAGCGCGTGGATCGGCGCAAACCGTTCCTGTCAAGAGAGCGAGCGTACCCTTTGCACTTAGCTGGGCGGTGACTCTACGTCTATCACAACATGCATGCCTTTCACCCATTCGCTGAGGACTCTCTGTTTATCACATTGTTACCTACATCGCTTCGTTCCTCTTTAGATTTCGGCTAAATATTTTTTAGTTAATCTGTATATTAATGTATTCCTAAAAGAACATACAGAATGTAAATTGCTTTTAATATATGTAAAAAATATATATCGCTTAAGATCTTATTAATACACGATTTCATATTTGTTATAAATACAGAAATCAGTTCAAAAGTTTCGAAATTGCACTACTAGTAGTAACTTTTCGTACCTTGAGAAATATTTTTAGTAGTATTATGTTAAATAAACGGTAATAAAACGTATATAAAATAAACCGTAGCGAGTTTCAACTGAATTTTAAGCAGTTAAATTATGACCTTTACACGAGCCTTCACATTTATATTTATATTGTCTCTGCATAGATGAAATTGATGCTCGAAAATTGGTAGGTACTACCTGGTACTACCTATTGCATCGACCAACTTACTGATTTCTTTACGTATTATACAAATGTTTCAAAATATTTAGGCCAGGTGTTAAAAGCTACTTTTTATATTAAATAGAAATTATCTTTCTATTAAAGAAGTCAAAATCTACGTTAAAATCTAGTGTGTCAAATAATTCAATGATAGCAAGCTGTATCATAACCTTGTATGGAAGTGGATACATTATCTTGGATTTTATTTTAGAATAGCGTACGATGCTATACAGAGTGAGTTTTTTTCGATGTTTAGTACAGAGGTCTCGGAAAGATAGATATCCTTGATAGATATTTAAGATAGAAAAAATTGAATGTTTTAAATTTATTTGAATCCACATAGCTCCGCTATTAATAGAGATACAAAAGACATAAGTATATGTCATTACTCAAAAATTATAGGTACGTTAGATTAAAAAAAACGGGTTATATCGTCCCTCTTTTCTTTTTAAGGTCTTTCTAAGGCAGGATTCACGATAATTAAGTTATACATAAAACAAATTGCTCTCTTTTGCTAAGGAAGAGCGCTGATTCGAATAAGCATGCATTATTTATTTATTCTATAAGAAATAAGTAAAATTATACTATACGAATAAACTTCCTTAACTATTTTTAAAAGTACCGTTGCATTGACGTAAATAACCAATTTATATATTGTTGTAAATAATTATCACATTTTAATTATGCAGGAGTTCTATATACTTTTATATAATGACCAGTTGTAAAAATATAAGGTAAATAACTTAATTACTGCGTTTAGTGAGTGAAAAAATAATGTGTTTAATGATACAACATTTTAGTTAATAAGATTACACAAGGTGGGGGGGGGTAAGACTATATGAGACTACGAAGGGGTTACATAGGAACATTTTCTCAAAAAATAAATAAATAAATAAATACAAAAATTATAAACACAGAACTTGAAGATAAGTTTTTCGACGAAATTTTCAAAAGAGCAATTAAACTAAGAAGGTAACTATGACGTAAACCTCTGTTTTCTTTAAGTGTAATATCCTTATATTCTCGGATATTCGTGGATATTCGGATATTCTCGTGTATTCGAGCAGACCAATTCGGATAAATGATTCTCTTACAAAAATATTGATATAGATAAATGTGAATTGGTTTATCTCCAATAGGAAGAAAGAGTAGTAGTAAAATTAGTCAGTTAGCCACTGTCACATTAAATAAATTTAAAAATAAGCTTTCATTTTACTTAAGATACTTTAATTATGAAAATGACTGGAAGTCACCTGTAAAACTAACTTTTTTTTTTTAATTCGGCAGTAAAAACATCCAAATCGTCAGTGTAAATTCATAGTTTTAGGATATTTTGTAGTTGCTGGCAGACAGAAATAATATAACTTATTCGTTGCTTGTGACAAAATTTTGTTGCAGCTGATTAAAATTATTATTTCGTGAACCATTTCTCGAGGCAAAAATGAACTTTTCACCGAGGTTTGTCTATTTTATTTACAACCATATCTTAGGTAAATGCAAATGACGGTTACTTAATACTTAATATGAACAAAATTTACCTGGGTTGAAAGGGACATTTGTCTGGGTGGAAAGTAATAAGTTTGCACCCTGGTATATGCCACTTTCCATCTGCATATGTCAGTCAGAAATACGTTTTTTTCAAACTTAATTTAAGTTTGAAATATCAACATTGCACACATAGTAGTTGTAAATAAATAATATTTCGTTCCATCTCCCATATAAGTCTCTGACTTGGAGCTCATCACTAAGAAGAGAATGAAGTATCGAAATATTATTAGGTATTATCAGAGACTTATACAAGATGTATAAAGGCTCCCTCAAACCAGAGCGGTACGGCGGGAGCGGGATCGGGAGCGACTGCAACGTGGGACCAAAGTATGTGGGGGCATACCTTGGCGGGACGTCGCTTTCATGTAGGCGCTTAGATATCCCGCCACATACTTTGGTCCCGCGTTGCAGTCGCTCCCGATCCCGCTCCCGCCGTACCGCTCTGGTTTGGGGGATCCTTAAGTCTCTGGTATTATTCTAAATATACGTTATGTTGATTTGCGTCCACTTGTTTCTTGTAGCGTGCAATTTATTAACAGAAAATAATTTATCTAGTATTATGTGAATTCGTATGAGAGACCAGAATGATTAAATTTTACTTATGATTGGTGTTAATCAACGATATATGGTTAGAATTTTTGATAGGAAAGTGTATTATAAAATAAATAGTCTATCTATTATAAAATACTCAATAAAATTCTCCAGAGAATATTAATAAATATTATTCATTAAATAAATGGGTACACGGTACACTATATCACTAATCAATACTAATCATTAAATATATGCGTTATTAGAACAAGAACGTGACTTTCAAACTAACTCCTCTCCCGGGATTTCTCTCGGCTTCCCGCGTCCAGCCGTCTCAGCATTTTCGCCCAGCCATGGGCGTATCCCAATAGTGTTTTTTACACTATGCCTAAGGTGCAAATATTTAGTTCAAATTTGACAGAGCAGAATACGGAAAATACTTGCATTTTTTTGAGACACCGTATATGAATAAACAATTTTGTTATTGACTGTGGTTATCGTCGTCAGTACGCCGCGAGACCAGATAACGGAACTTATTCCGTCGAGTACTGCCGTGGAGGTCGGACGGTTTCTACGATTAGTTGAGGAATTCATGTAAAACTTTTGTGATGAGGTGTTGTTGAAAAATTGCGTGAATATGGTGAAAGTGAATCTTTTGAGCAGTGTCAAAAACATGGTGCCTATATTTACGGTGGAAAATTATTTTAAAGAGCACAGGTTGGTTAGAGAGATTATTTACATAAACTATTTAGTGCGTAATATCAAGAATGTTTTAACATTGCCTTCTGTTTATTTAAATTCTATAAATTAAAAGTATCTTTGTGTTTTAAATTTGAATTTGTGTGAAAATGACATTAGTTACAATGATTACGTAGAAAATAATTATATGATATTCTTGGCACAGATAAGATAAAATAAAATAATTTAGTTTTTATTACGTATGAAGTTTTAAGATTTGTAGTCCATACCTATTTTTAGACTTTACTACAAGTTGACTAAATAACTATAAAGTTACATTATATAAATTAGAGATGCGGGAGTAATGCAACGCCAGTCGGGGCACATCGTCCGTGGAGTAGTTGTTTTCGGCATCTCCTCCAAAGTTCAACATTGAGTAAACATTTTTGTTGCAATGTTAATTCTGAAGATAAGCCAATTTGAAATTATTTGGCTTTAGATACAGAATAAAACTTGCTCAATTAAAAAATCTTAACAGCTAAGATATCCATCCGATTCATATGTACCTATTAATGATCAAAAGGAGAAAAATGAAAAATCCATACCAACTATTTGACATTTGACTATTTGAGGAACTGAATAAGTTTCGCAAGTTTCAATAATAGTTGCACGTTGCATTCACCGTAGAAACTAAACAGCTTATGGTTTGCATTGAAAATGACGACGTCCCTGAAGTTAGCTTGAGATTTAGATTTACTTTTAGACGAGATTCATTTCTTTACAGTCGACCAAACAAATACTGTTGGACAATATAAGAAATAGAAACAAGATATATTGAGATTAAAACTTTATTTTAGGCCCTAAACAAGAGTAGGTGAATTTTTTCAAACTACATGTTAAATAACCTTAGATTATCCAGTAACATATCCATCACATAATATTTGATATTTGATAGAAGTGAAGGAAAAATATGCCTGATGTATACAATTCCCGATGAGGCGTGTCCTTTATACAATGTGTTAGAAATATGTTGGTTCAATGAAATATTCGAAATGACCGTTGAACGCAATTTACAATCCCTAACAGAATTTTTCACAAAGGCTAAATAAAAAATAAATCTGACATTGTACACTATTTTGTATTGGGCGTGCCTCTTATAGAGTGTGTTTGAAGTACCCCTGGGCCTAAGCAGGATACTAGGGGTACTTACTCGGGTACTTAAACACAAGATGCACACACCGGAGAGAATAGTCTACAACGTCGGATTGATTTTTTATGTCGCCTTTTTGAAAAATTCTGTTTAGGGCCATAAATCGCGCCCAACGGTTATTTGGAATAATTCAATCTACTAGGGGTAGTTCAAACACACTGTATAAGAAGCACGCGCCCAATACAAAATAGTCTACAACGTCAGATTTATTTTTTATTTAGCCTTTGTGAAAAAATCTGTTAGGGGTCGTAAATTGCGCACAACGGTCATTTCGAATATTTCATTGAACCAACATATTTCTAACACACTGTATAATAGACACGCCTCATCGCGAACTGTGTATTTTCTGTTCAAGATGTTCAAGATGTATTTAAATGTATCTTTTTAGTTGCTGCCACTAAATTATTGCTAGCAAAGCACTGAATTTTGTTAAATACATATTTGTCAAAAGTTGCTAGTAATTGAAAGTGTGAGAATCGATATGTAACGAAATCCTAATTCAATGATAAGACTAACTTTTCTATGAGATTAATATTCTTTGAATATTGAAGGGGGGAACCTTTGATGTGAATATATGACTGACGTAGTTTTCCACATAATACCAAAACGCTATACTGTACTCGACGCGCCTTTCGTTGGCATCATCTGGAGATGATGATGAAACTTTTTGGTGTATAGGGCTATTGATTTTTATTCCGTCTGTATTAGAAAATTCAGTATCGTCACACCTTCAATCTGGCACAGTATTTTCAACTGAGATTTTCTCTGCTTACATATTCTGCGTCTTGCTTCCTCTACTAGACCACTGACACTATGTATCTATTCTGGCATGGTCATAGAAATTATAAAAAATATAGAATGCCAATATCCATTATATGACACGTTCAAAAATGGCCACTCTATGCAGAACACGAAAAAACGTAACTTTAGGGAATTTTCTGGAAATTTTTACACCACACCATGGGATACAACCCTGTAATACCCTTTACCCTGTACCCAATACCCTGTAAGTATTGGTAGTGCTTAATTCCAATTAAGTGTTAACTTAGGAACCTTTGACGTTTGTCAGCTGTCAGCCTGTGTTAATTGCTTGTGTATTTGTTGTTCTTACCGGTTTTTTTGATAATTAGGTATTACCTTACTTTATATTTTATTGTGTTCCTTGAACAACTGTTTTGTTTTAGTTTATAGTAAAATAAATGGCCTTTGGGCAATAAAACCATTTTGTGCAAATTTCGGCTTTAAGAGTTTAATTTGTTCAAAATTTTAGTAAGGATTATTCTACTATTAATAATAATGTCATATAATCGGCCATTCGGTATTTATTAAGCATGTTACTGGCTAAAAATTGCGAATGGGTGAATATTATGACAAAAAATCTAAGTGGTTGCAAATAATCTAGGTGACATGTAAAATGACTTAATTTTTTATTTTCCCACTCGGCGACTAATGCGAAGCTAGATGCTAGTGTGACCAGAGCTACCGATACAGAAAACCAAAGTTGCTAGAGTTACGTTTTCTCCATAGGATGGTCATTTTCAGTCTCAATAAAAGCAGTCTATATTTTTTAGAATTTCTATGGGCACGGTAGAGTTAATTTAGACGTGATGTTATTTAATGAACATGTGCATGTCACTACTGTGGGAAATTCTGCCTCCATTTCAGAGACTTGTGCATCTATTCAATATTGGATGTTCTTATTCGTGGCATAGGCAAGCCGCAAAATTTTTCACTTGGTCGTTATTCCTATTCTATTTGTGTCACAAGGCCACAACCGAAGGATTATAGCTATTTTTGAAATTTGTGAGAGAGGCATGATGTACTCCTCCCTTATATATGTAATGCCTTGTAATGGCATGCATTGGTCATATGTAAGGCTATAGGCCTAATACTGATGAGATGTTTTTGTAAGGAGTGTGATAATTATGGAGTATAATATGTAATATTCATGCAACAGTTACGAAAAAATATTATAATGCACTCAAATGCAAATATTGTAATCAATCACTCGCTTATGTTATTAAGTTTTGCTAATTAAGTACCTCTAGGTATAAACATAATAAGATTTTCATAAAAAAGTATAGAATTATGCAAAAGCATAGAATTAACAATTAAGATTTCAACTTAAAATTTACCTCAGAGCCAATCTGCCAAGAAACTTCCGTTTGTCAGGCTATCCTCAATTTTTTAATAATCCATTTTGCGTGCGGGCATGTTTTTACGACCAGTTTCTTTTAACTTATATTTATTAAAAATGAAAGTTTTCCGTTAAGTTATATGTTTCGACATTTCGGATGCTATATAAAAATACTATTTACTACTTCGGAGAACTTTTTAATACCCATTATAAAATTATTTTATTACTTTCCAAGAGAATATTATGGGTAATTAAAATGAAAAGATAAATTTTTTGGTAGCAATTGGCAATATAAAGACTTCACTTTTGATTTATATTATATAACCTTCTATTGACTCGTTTACTAATATTCAGACTTATTGTTCTTCTAACTACAGTATTTCAATATTGCTTACAAAAAAAAACAATTTCATATAAAAACAAACAATTACAATACAAACAAACAAAACAAAACAAAAAAAAAACAATTTCATATAATTTTTTTTTCCATGGGACTTATAATTTCTGAGATAAGTTATAGGCCCATATTAAACGGGCCACCTTGTACATTACTCAAAAACGAAAAAATGCAGGAGTGTAAGAACTTAAAAAGTGTCTGAAGAATATATACTTACTTAAGGTTTTTCTATTATTTAAAATATCAGAGACATGCATAGGCAGCAAAAATTTAAAAAATCCAATTCGCCAATAACTCAAAAACAAAAGAAGTTGGGCCATTTTGCATTTCGGCATCAAGTTTGTCTCAGAAAAAGAGATCGAGAACGGGGGTTAATTTTTTTTGTATCTCTCTTAGATCAAGAGTTTGGTCACCCGGTACATATTGAAAACTTGGCTGTTGACGTAAATCAGTGAGGCCAATCTAGGTCCTCTGTGCCAATATAACAAGTATTGTCAGGTTTGTAGCACTTCCGGTTATACAGGAAGTGGATATAAATTTTCTTATTTTAAATGTAGCACCCAGTATATTATTGCATTTTTTAATTGTCTTTGAACTTTTAAGTCACTTTTGTGTAAAGTTGTCTAGTCTAAATTCAACCATTCTCTGACTTAAGTCACCAACCAAATTTACATTTTTTTTTAAATATGTACTTTTCCCTACAATAATAACGTCGGTTCCTCGTAAGACCGACAGTATTGTATTTAGTCAAGTGTTTAAGCATTTTTATATAATTATTAAGGTCCCTAATAAATATTGTATATTGGTTTATATGTAAAATGATCACTTCTTTAGGTAAGTACATGCATGCATTTCTGATCCGGTATAACTGAAAGTTATAGAAACACGTAATAATCCTTTTTAAGTTTTCAGGATATAAGCGAAAACTGCATGCATTTTTTGACAGTTTTCTAAACTTCACGGATATTAGTGTTCCAAATCGCCCACAAAATTGGGAAATCAGTAGATTCTGTCTAGGCCTAGTGTCTATATTTAGGTACTCCTAGAATAGAGAAATAATTTAAAATAATGGAGTACTTATAAAGAATACTAACAAATTATCTATATTTCGCTATAAATACATTTTCTACATCAACTTATTCAATAAATTTAAATTTGAACCTTAAACCTAACAAACTTTGAAATATAAAATAACTACGCAATTTAAGCTATAAACAACGCACATTGAACGATGTAACATGGTGATGAATTAAATCACAAGTACCCAACTTTCTACAACTTTCCTTGAGCTGCAATGAATGTTTTCCTTGATCTGCGGTAGGAAATTCTTTACTTAAAGAAAACCTAATACATTTTGAATATTTTTATTAACTTTATGAAGAACATATTTTTTAACTATGTAGCATCATTATCGATACATTTGTATTAACATAAATGTTTTTCATTCAATTCCCTAGTTCCCAGGGTTGCTGACAGTACTGGAAAAATTGTCGACAGAAAACTTCCAACCAATCTGTACTCAAGCTTTGACTGAAGGATTTACTCTAGAGTAAGTCGGGCCAATGAGTGGTCGAGATTTTACGTATCTGAATTTTTTAGAAAATACAGCAAATTTCCGAATAAAATAAAAAAGCTATGTCATATTTAAATTAGAACATGCTTTGGCTGTTTCGAAAATCTATGGTTTCGAAGTCTTATTTATCAATTTCATAAGGATTTTGTAAAAGCAAAAAGTTTGTGTTTTTACACTTGGAGTTGATTCTGAAAGAGTGTTTCTATACGATTTCGCCCGTTTCAACTTATTTGCTCTTGAAGAATGATGCGCTATACAACCGTCATAAATTAGTATATACTCCGACACACAATAGGGGTATATACATACCCCTTAAGGTTTCAAGTAGACCTGGTGCACGTACTGCTTCTGAAAAACCATGAATAGGACTTTGACCACGATGAATTGTTTCAGGATTTGAACCTGCTTTACCTACATTTTTTCCTGTGTCTATTATATTTTTTCAATTGTTATTTCACTTTTTCAATAAATTTTCCTCGAAATCTTGGTAATACTAGCGGTAGGTAATGGATTTCTGACTGCAACGGATTAAAGCCTTCCAAATTCATTTCATTCGTATTATTTCAATTTATAGTATACGTAGGTATGTACCTAGTACATTTTCATTATAATATTGTGCTGAATATTTTTGAGGATATTTTATCGAATTGTGACGAAATTATAGTTATCATTTATCATTGTTATCAATATATATCAAGTAAAATTGAGAGATATAACAAGTGACCTTGACGGCGCAAGGTGCACGTCGTGTACAAACAAAAATATTAATATTCTTTCAACTACGTTGTGTAGTATTACCATTGAGTATTATCTACTAAAACGTGTTGGATTTATAAGTTAATAATAATTATTTTCGACCTCAATTATATCTAGTTTTGGTGTTTCGAATGCATTTTATCGGAACAGAAAACTATTAAAACAACGCTGACTTTCAGGATAACACTAAGTAAAGTAGGCGCGCTTTTTATTCTGAAGATGTTATATGAAGTTGTAACGCAAATACTACAGGGTGACTTTTTTTGAGCGTCCTTTAACAGTAGATGAAAATTTGACTGTGAGGATTCAGCCACCAATATCCATTGACCGTGGTCACGACCTGGGATGTTTTGGAGCCGAGCGGGATTATCGCACTTTACCCTCCCCATCGCGGACTGTCTCGTACTGTACTGTACTGGACTGCCTAGTATAGGTGGACCCCATCCTTCCCCAACCCCGATCACAAAAAGTGATCGGCGTTGGCAATTCGTGGGGTCTCCTCCTGTCCTGGCTCTACCCTGCAGGCTAGGTAGGATCTTCTGGTACTCTTCTGTCGTGTCTTCTTTCTTCCCCTGTCTAACCCACCGGGGTTAGTCTGGCTCGGGCGGGGGCGGCAAATGCCGCTCTCGTCCTGGGTGGTGGTTTGGGGTAGGTCAGGAGTGGCTGTGTAGCTGGGGGATGCACTTCTAAAGGAGCCAACTGGTAAGGGAAGGGTACTCGAAGTGAGCCCGCGACCGCTGTCGGCGGTCTCGGCTTCGAGGTCTGAGGGTCGTTTTTTAGTCGCTTCGTAGCCCTCTATGCTTGTTCCGGGTGGAATCGGAAACATAAGAAGAACTTACTCTCATCTTGGGTCCAGCAGTTGGAGTCTTGGCCGCTTGTGTAATATGTGCAGCCAAGCGGCCAAGCTGGATCAGGCTCGTAGTCCACGCCTTTCCGGATTAGCGGGTGGCTGTGCGTCTCGACACGCGCGAAGAACTTGACTCCGCGTGACTATCAGGGTGCACCTATAGTGGTCCTTAAGGTACGTTCAGTACGGAGCTTGGATGATAGAATATAGATGATAGATGAATGATGATAGAATAATAGTGAAAATATAAGCGCTGATAGGCGTTCACAACGGAGATGTGCATAAACGCTTTTAACAGCTAGTATACTTCAAAATGTCTAGCAAAGAAGGTTACTTTTGTTCGGCAAGAACGAAATATTACATTTTCACCAAAAGGAAACAAAAATTAAAAAAGTATCATGTGCATCCCATAAACAGGGAAAGGCACCGACTGGGAGAATTTCACCATTTAGATATATCCTCAACTACGGAAATATTCCCAGGGGTTTTACGCATTTTTCAGATACAGCAAAGTTTGTTAGATACATTTTAAAGTTATGTTTGTAGAAATCGCTTACAATATTGTTAAAATGATAAAAATAAATTAAAATGAATACTATAGCAACTCATCATAGATTTAAAATTGAATGAAACATGAACATGAAAAAAATTGAACGGGAACCACTAGTTGAAGTGAACCCCCGGTTTTCCTAATACTAAGTATTTTACTTTTGCTAAAGTCTCTAATGTATTTTACGTTAATATACTCAATATTGGATTAATTCGTTTGTTATTCGAGACCTAGGTACACACATCTCTTTCACAATATATAATAAATTGTATTTTATTTAAAAATAAAATATTACTTTTACTTGTAGCATTCATATTTTTTCCTATTTCTTCCCACTGTTTCTCCAAAATAAATCTATTGTGGTGATCAGAGTGGGCCTGATTCCACAACGATTCTCTAATAAACACTTCTCTAATTAATTTTTCGGCATCCATACTCCTTCTTCAGCTCGCAGAAGAATTGAACTGACTATTCCGTAAAATATAATCGAGTATAAACCACTCGTGTATCATGTATTCCCTGCTAGTATCACATCTCCGTACTGAACGGCTCCATTGAAATACATTGTACATTTTATCAGCGCTGGTAAAAGTTACTCTATCATCCAGTCTAGATCTATCATCCAAGCTGCGTACTGAACGTACCTTTAGCGTGGGGATTCAGTGATTCACGGAAAATATTTTTTAGGCCGTAGTACTTCTGGAAATTCCGGAAGTTGAAAGGGTCAACTGCCGGAATTTCATTATTCTTAGGAACGTCCGACTTTTTATACTATTTTGGAATTTAAGTACACTAAATTTTAAGTTTCATTTATTAAAGGTTCCCTATATGGCTCAATTGAATATTTATTTAATCAGATCACCTAATTGATAGCAAATAAAATTCCCTATTTATTGCTTTTTTCTTCATTTTTCTTTATTTTGCTATTTTTTAATAAAAAATATGTTAAACACTGATGAACTGATGACAACTAATGTAATTATTATCTGTTAAATAATCAGGCTCTTTGACAGCCTAAGTATTTTTGTAGAAATAAGAAAGTATTTAAGGAATCGTAGTATTTTCTACATTTAATGAGAGTAGTTATTTGTTATTTATAAACAAAAAATATACTAGAAACTGATGACAACTGATTAGTCATTATTTTCTCTCATATGGGCAGTCTACTATGGATTGCAAAATCTATTTGTTTTTAGAAGGTTAGAAGCAGATTTAGAAGATTAGAACATTTGGTTTCTTTGAACGAGTCCCAGCACTGTGGCCATAGCTAGACCTATTGTTCATATAAATTACTTATCGAATATATAATGAAAAGTATTGGATATTTTATTTCTACGGATGATTTACCTACCTTTTTCGATACATCCCCAGTATATTGCTAACTGATTTACTCGTTTTATTGCTCTTTTATCTGAAATATGCGTAAAAATAATGTACTATTTACCATTAGTGCCGGTTATCTAATCACAATCGTTTCAACTGCCTATCCGTTTTAGGTCACGATCAAGAACAATTTTATTTGTCACCTTGAGATACAACTTTCATCTGTTGCAGATTGGCTTAGTACTTTTTTGTAACTTTGCGATAGTTGATAATATTAATATTAATCCAACTAAATAATGGTACCTTGTGAAATTAATTTGGTGTAAAGGTTTATTTCTAAACCAGTAGACAAGCAGCGAAATTAAAGAATATAAATAAACAAACTAATAGGATAAATTCCAGTATTATTTATTGATTAATTACGGTATCATTCCGCTGGCATTTCAATGCCGATATTTTAAAAATAATGATGCTGGAAAATGTTTTGTTCCCATTTCTATAAATTAAAGATATGAAATATAATTGCTATGCTTTCTAGAATCGATTATTATACAGGATGGTCCAAAATTGTCCAGTTACATTAAAAATAACTAAATAATTGCTTTCTATAATGGCTTTATGATATTTAATTCATATGTTAAATATAGGTAGCAACTTTATAAAACACTAGGAGGACTATAAAATGTATATAAAAAATTGACGTAAAAACTCTTACCCTGCTATAGAAGTCAGGAGTTAGTCAGGTAAAGTTAGTGGTCGAGTCCTCGACCTAATGGAAAAACCGAAAAACGAAACAAAAGATATCTATATACATAATTGTCGCCAACGCTATTACTGGTCGAGCAATCAAAAAGTAGCCACTCTATTGTCACTACCGTCTTGTATAACGGGACTAGTTTTATTTAGAGTACAGTCACTTTATATAAAACACTGCTGGAGAGACAATGGCGTCGAAGTTTCGCCCACCCGCCATGTTGCATCGAAATTCAAAGGCTGATTTATTTATTTACTATTAATAATATTTTAAATGTTGTTTTTTTTTGTATAAGAGACCTTACACAGAAAAATTATATAGGTACGTGTAAACTTTTACAGTTTTATTCATAAGTTAGCAATACATATTTTTCGGATATTAGGTATCAAGGTTAAAATGAATATTAATCTAATTTACTCGGGATAGGTTAATTTATTATAATTTTTTTGTACCGTTGAATGTTAAACTAGGAATAAACACATAAAAAATTAAACAACTGATTTATAGTGTCTGCACTCTCAGTTGGAATGCATAAAAAATTCCCGGCAAAAAAACAAGCGTCAAACACCTGCACAAAGGACCGCCGACAAATTTGCTTCGGCTTCTTTGTCGGAACTTTTATCCAATAAAAAAAATCCAATCCAATCCAGTCAATCCGATGAAAGACTGAACACTCTATTGTCGTCACTGTCTTGTATAAAGTTACTGTAGTTTTATTTTTAGTGGATATATACTAAAGAGAGTGGCGACAATACTATCTGCCACTTTTTGATTGGTCGGGTAGTTCGACCACTAATGGCGGCCGGATTTTCCTTAAAGCATCGCGGTTGGTGTGGATGTCAACCATAGCTAACTTCCAATCAATCGCAGAATCGACGGTTTATGTTTGGGGGCGGAGCTTTGGCCTATTGTCGCCAATGTCTTTAGTTAGCTAGTCTAGTTTTATTCATAGCAACACGCCATCAATGAGAAAGTTTATAAAATGTTTTTTATATCTAGCTGTCAGTCTAAAAGTTATAATTTATAATATATAAAAATTTCATGAACTAAGAAAAATGTAATTTTTCTTAGTTTCCCTATCTTGGCTTATACCTAGGAAAAAGTTTACTATCCAGTTGATAATTATTCGGGGTTTTTATAGAAACCACTGAATCATTCATCAGATATCATCATTTCAATCTTACTTCAAGGTAATCTAATGATCTCACACTTGAAAAAATTACAAACCTGATAAAAATATATTATATTTGGTCTTTTAGGATGACTTGAGAGGCAGACTAATACACCACCACAAATACTCAACAATAATAATCTAATAACGACTCATTATTTTATTGAATTATTAATTTATAACATTACAACCATTTACGTGGTTTTCTTGACTATAGACCAAATATAAAAGACAGCATTCACTTACCTGTAGGGTTGCCTCTCAAAAATGTACATCAGTGTCAACAGTCATTCTCTTATCCATTGTATCCATTGTACTACCTTTGTTTCCTACAATAATTGATACCTTGACTACACGGTATCAATAGCAACATATAGTCTTTTTATATTATATATTTCACAACCAACTATTCGACTACATTTATATCCTATTTATTTCTATAATTTATCTCTTTTTGTGTGTCTTTTCATTTCATTTCAATTATAATTTTTTTTTAGTTTAAGTTCTTTTAGTAATAGTATATTTTAAATGTATTTAGCAAATTGTCTTGTACATTTTTTATGTGTAAACAGTTTCTACACTTACTTTTGACAGTAAAGTAGTTAGCTACTTACAATATTATTAAAAAGGGGTAAGATTAAGATAATATAATTGCCTTGGAAATTTACATTCTTCAACTTATGGTACTAGATAATTTTTAGATAAATTTATATACATATAACTAAATATTGCATATTTTTCACTCCTTGTAACAAGCCAACATACATACTTGATAAATTAACCAGTTTCTGTTTACACTAATAATTAGAATAATTGATCTCGTAGTATTTAACTTCACAAAAAGGTCATAAACATTATTATAAATACTTGCTTGCTGATAACTATTGATAACTGATGACTGATAACATAACTTGTTAGCCCGTTGATTCCGTTTTTCACTAAACACCGACTTATTATTTTTTATGTTCTGATTTTCCAGTAACTGACATGCGTTGTTATCAAATAACGTTTTAATTTTTTTACCTATTACTTTTTACAACATTCACGAACACTAGCCATTGATTGCTTCTTTCTAAGATATTGGCTTGTTTGTGCAAATCGTCACTGAAATACCTTATATCGTTGACTGGAGACTGAGGGAGTTTATGTTTAGTCAAAGCCTATATAGTTAATTATCAAAAATTATGGTTGACTGTAGTCTCATGTGTCCTTAGATCGTAGTCGATCATCTAAACTTACAATTCTAGTTGGTGACTAAGTTCTGCAGTTTTTTGTTTGATATTTAGTTTAATCATATTTGCTTTTACTATGAGGCATGACCTTTACTTAAACCCAGTAGTGTCATTAGTTATCACTCCCAAGACAAGGTACTTGCTCTATGTAAATGGTGCGAAAAAGTCCATCAGTACCTCGATCAGTACCTTTCAATACTCACAATATTTTCGGAATAATGTTTTTTTTTATTATTGTGCTATTTCCGCGACTAAGGTGAATCACTGACGGCAGGAAACGAGTAACCTTCAACCTGAAAATTTTGCCGAACCCCCAGTGTACACTAGCCTATCATCTCACAGAAAAGGGACCATCTGCTTTACATCCTATCCTAGGGATAGGATGTAAATTTTACCCAAACCTCGTCTAAGTTTGTATAGCTTCTGTGAATTGCCTCATGTAGAAGCATTAGAAGGTACGAGCAGGCACCGCGTGTCTTCCCCACGTTCACCCATCCAAGTACTAACTGCGACCACGTTGCTTAGCTTTTATATCGATAATATGAACAGTACGCCGGCTTGCCCTTTCTGCGTTCTGCAGTTTATTTTGATTTTCTGTTGGAGATATACCTAATCTCTATCTAAGTGTTCTGTCTCATTCTGATTATTCCTTTACATGTTTTTTACTTATTGATTATGGTATAAAATAAATACTATTTCCTTTCTGGGTTTCCAACAAATATTTCTTTTTTCCTAAACATACCGCTCTTGGTTTTTGCTGTGCCATATATTATATTATTATGGAGTCGTTTTTATTAACGGTTTTGATGAAACTTAGATAATATTGATCTTGTCGTTTCAACAATTATTGTACATGTCTTCTCTGCTCAGCAGTTTAAAGCATCCCCCAAACCAACGCGATAATCGCAGCACCTGCGGAAGTTCGCACCGCATGCGATTCGCATCATATGTACGTTCTCACCAACACGATTTTTTTCGTTTAGACTGCGAATTGTCTGCGTTTATTTCGTACGGAATTTTTTGTTCGCAATTGGCTGCGTTTTTTCTCGGATCCGTAGTAGTTTCGCAGTCTTTTAACTAAGAAAGTAATTAATAAAATGGAAAAAATCATTGAATTAGTACGAAAGTATCCTATATTAGAGGACCTTTCTCATGACGATTACAAAAATATTCGAAAAAAGTTACAAAAATATAACATAGATTCTCGTCTTTTCGTAATTGCAGCATTAATGTATAACATTCTCTATATTGTCGTCTTTTTTTATTAATATCGTGAACCCATTTTCTTTTCTTCCTAAGGTTAGATACATAATATGATCAACACATTTATTTTTAAATAAAAATACTAATTTTAATGCTTCTTCTTCATCCGATGATGTATACATATTTTTGTATGATAGGTAAGTATGTAAGTACAAGTACAAATTATTTATTTTTCGTTTTCAGCAATAGCAATCGATATTGAATTATATTGATATTGAAAATATGACGCATATGATGCGATTACATTCGCTTTGGTGTGAGGTTCTCTACGGATTCCGCCACGAATTTCGCTGCGAACTTTCCGTCACGAATCCGTTGCGAATAATTCGCGTTGGTTTGGGGGAACCTTTATTCGGGTGTGTATCCAAGTGTGAATTGTTGCTGTTTGTATTTCATACTATATTAATAGTATTGTACTCATTCATCAACGAATTTTCTCCAATTATCGCCCTTTATTACCTTGATTGCTTTGCCAGTTTCTGGTTTTACATTAACTATAAATTCTTTCAAGTTTTCGTATGTTTTATAAACACGTAGATGGAATACTCTTTAAAGTATATCCCCCTCACTATTAGAGCTAGATTCATCAAACCCTTATTATCAATGTATTCGTGAGATGACGTTAATCTGTAAAAATACAGTGTTTCATTTAAAAAATATAAGTTGCAGTAAACCTCTCTTTTTTACGTTTCTGCTTATGCCATAATTTAGTTCATATGAAACATTGATTTATTTCTTTGATGTTTGCCCTTATCTGTATCGCATGACAACTTTAATATATCCCCATTCTATAAATATACACCCATTGTTTTCTTATCTGGAATATGGAAAAAATGTGGTAGCGAGTTTAATACTACGATACTACGTAGTTAGGTCAACCACTATATTCTTCAAAATTTTTCAAGATTAATAATTCTTTATTATGCATACATGTTCATACATACAAACTATAAATATTGTATGTAGTTCTTTTCCTGACAATTTGGTTTTAGATATAATTTCTTTATAGTGGAGATCAAGTGAGTTTTACAAATCTGGTTTTTAACTTTAACTGTCAATCAACTGTTTAAAAGAAAAAAATGCCTTAGTAGGCCTAGTTACTTTTATCACAGTTACTAATATAATATTATGATTTTATATAGTAGCCACTTAAAGAACAAACTAACTATATTATTCTAAATCACATATCTACACTGTTTGTTTATGAATATTGTTGTTAACTTTGTTTCCGTTACGAAGGGTGTTGATATTCACTAGTAGAAGTACTTCAGTACTTTAGACTACCTTTATTTTTATTATTCATAGATTGGTTCACGGGTACTGCTGAGCCGTTCGCCTGGGCAAATACGCGACATATGTGCAACATTCTTGATAAGCCATTTCTAATCACACACATCACGTAAACAAATTAAAAGACTGTTCATTTACGAAAACATGTCGTTGAATGATGGATTAGATGATGCGTTTTTAATTATTACTACTGGCGTCTGTACAAAAAAAGATAAGGTACGATTATGAATAGGTTCTTATTCAGCTGACACTACCTGAACATTCCTGAAGCACTGGCATCGCAATGTATTCAGGAATCAATTTCTATTACTTATATTATAACCGATAAAAATCGAGAAATCAGAATAAACAATTCCTGAGGTTTTTTTAGATTGGCACAAGCATACTAAAAGGCTTGTTTTGGTTCTCACACAAACAGGTTCTGAATTGTACTGAGCACGCGCAGTTTGAAAATTCGAAGGCTTTTTTCAAACTACGTACCCAGTACGATTCAGAACTGGTTCTTGTTAGAACCAAAACAGGCTTATGAATTGGACCGAGCAGTGTTGTAATAATATTATCCTATTAAGTATTGAGAGCTTGTTTGCGACTTGACCAATGCAATACTTTTTTTTAAAAATATCGCGGATTTGAACGACCTAGGTCTAACTTTGTTCCATAAGCAGTTACTCCTGGTACTGGGATGGTGTTGGGGCTGCCAGATTTTCAAAAATAAAAAGCGGGAGGGTCGAATTTTGAGGGGGAAAAGCACGCATTCACCATTTCCTCAAAATTATAAGACTTATGCCCAACGTCAATCAAACTTTATCTAAATAATCCACGCCAGCAGAAGATATATACAAAAGAATATTTTGTATCAGTAGTTACAGTGTTACACAACAGTAGCGAGAGCGACACGTATATCATTCGCGTTCGTACCGGTATGTTACCTTACCGGTACCAGTCGGTATCGGTATCGACATTTTTTATACCTACCTGAATAATTTGTATATATGAATTTAACGAATTCGGAAGTATCCGGGAGAATCGGGAGCTTTAAATGGAAATCGGGAGTATCTTGTCTTAGTTTAAGAAGCGGGAGGGCAGTAAGAAATCGGGAGGTCTGGCAGCGTAGATGGTGTAGGATTCCTAATATGAGAAACATCAGATCGAATTGATCGAAAAGTTTGTGAATTTTATGTGTAAATGACATTGGTATTATATGTCTATCAATTAATTGAAATATTAGCTGTAGACTAATCTAGGTACATAAAATGGAGCGTATGTGGAACTGAGTAATTATCATAGTTGTAAACGATATAGATCTATATTACTGACTACTAAAAAACGCTTACTAATAAAATGTTGTATGTACTACGTGACACATAATCTTGTTACTACTAGAAAATGTATATCAACGGATAGATATATTCGTTACTTACTAGCAGCTGTGCACCTGTATTTTAATATATTGAATAAGTTGCATCAGCACTTTTAGAATTTTCACATTATTATAAGATGATTTTTCTTTTTATGATGTCTTGTTATGGCCTCTTGCAGAATTTATTTCTGTAAATTTTTTTTATCTCAGTACAGCAAACATGATAGACAACCAGGTTGTGGCCGTAATCTTGAGATACCTTAGATGCCTTAGAAAGAAATACGTTTTGGCGTTGATTGAAAGAGCACACAACGTGTCAAGATACAACCTTATGGCAAAAATAGAGTGACCTAAAACAGGGGGTCCAATTTCAAGTGGTCTAAGGGCCACTGCAAATAAAATTGTGGTTGTGAGGGTCGCATCATATAATACTTCGTATGTAACTTCATCAGTGATTTGTAATATATATGTACAAAAAACTTGTTTGTATAATTATTTTTATTTATTCAAAAAAATTCTATTATTATATAGATTCTAAATTTATTTATTCCCCTGGGAGTAACTTAAAAAAGTCCAATCCTATTTGGGTTCTTTCCTGGTAAAAAGGATCTGTCTGCAAATCACACAATTCCAGTTGAAGGTCTGCTCTTGACCCTTTGTTGTACCATGCACTTGGTTGTACCATGTACCTTGGTTGTACCATGTACTTTGGTTGTACCAGGTGGCCAAATTTGCTTGCTATTATAGGACAATTCGAGAACTAAGAGAGATACAAAAAAATTAACCCCCCCTTTCTCGAGCTCTTTTTCTGAGACAAACTTAATGCCGAAATGCAAAATGGCCTGTCTTCTTTTGTTTTTGAGATATTAACGAATATTCGATTTTTCAAATTTTCGATGCCTGCGCATATCTCGGTTATTTTAGATATTAGAAAAAAACAACTTATATGTTCTTCAGATACTTTTTTAAAAGGAATGCAGTGGCGTAGACCATATTTTAATAAGTTGATAAAATTTCGAGTTATGACATAAACTTGTATTTTTTTAAAAGAAAATCATAGTCGGCTATGATTTAGTTAGAAAGATAATTTTTTTCTCTTTTCAGCGATATATAATATGTGTGGTTAATTTGTTCGGCTTGACTATTTTTTAAAGAATCTTATAATTTTTAAGGTTATTAATAGCTGCCATTTTGTTTTGGCATAGTGGTGGCCGTAACTTCACAGTAATAATTGTTTCTTATATAATATTCCAGCATGTCGAATTTTTCATAATTTTGAAATGCCATTCTTGAAATTTAAAGGTAGGTATTCTAAAATTTCTAGGAAACAACTATTCGCAGCTCAATAGCTTATAAGCGGTATAAATTACAGACGCAAAGTGATAAATTCAGTTAGAACTGTCAATACTTAAATTTCAAACAGAAGATATACCTACGTCTACTACGCGAAAACGAAATGGGAGCTATTAATAACCTTAAAAAGTCAAAGATTCTATAAAAAATAGTTAAGTCGAATAAATTAACCACATATATTATATATCGCTGAAAAGAGAAAAAAATTATCTTTCTAACTAAATCATAGCCGACTATGATTTTCATTTAAAAAAATACAAGTTTATGTCATAACTCGAAATTTTATCAACTTATTAAAATATGGTCTACGCCACTGCATCCCTTTTAAGGGATGCAGTAACAAAAGTGTCTGAAGAACATATAAGTTGTTTTTTTCTAATATCTAAAATAACCGAGATATGCGCAGGCATCGAAAATTTGAAAAATCGAATATTCGCTAATATCTCAAAAACAAAAGAAGATAGGCCATTTTGCATTTCGGCATTAAGTTTGTCTCAGAAAAAGAGCTCGAGGAAGGGGGTTAATTTTTTTGTATCTCTCTTAGTTCTCGAGTTGTCCTATAATAGCAAGCAAATTTGGCCACCCGGTACATTGAACCCTTGGTTGTACCATGGAGAGGAATAAGATCAAGCATCTCTTCTGTTACACTGAACTCCTCTTGAATAGTTCGAACAAAAATTACAAGTTGGCTGATGTCGGATGGGTCAGTGGTTTCGTCCAGGCAGAGCGAAAAATATTTACATCTTTCAATTGTGTCGTGCAATTTTTTGTATACATATTGATTAATGTGGCCCCAAAGTCTTGAAATTGTTTGATGCGGCACTGAGACTTTCGAATTTTTCGTCAATTTTTGTTTCATTGAATTGTTTTGCCATTTTAATTGCACAATTCTTAATAAGCACTCCATCACTAAAAGGTTTTTTCGTTTTGACAATTTGCAGCGATACTTCGTAAGAAGCGGCAACACTGCATTTGTTGTCAGTGACAGACTTTTTGAAAAAACGTGTTTGTTGTTTTAGCGTTTTGACATCTTCAGTCTAACATATTCCTACTAAGTTATTGTGTTATTTTTGTTGTAATTTAGGTATCAATTAATAAATAATCGTATATATTTATGAGATCAGGAGCAAAAACTGCTTTATGTAATTTAGTTAGCTTGGCTGGCCAACATAGCCTCAGCACATTAAGTACAACTGAAATAAATAGTTCTTACTATAAATGAATGAAATTAATTAAATTCTACAAATGAAGAGTAGGTATAGTTGGCAGACAACTTGCTGCAACTAATTGAATGCTAACTAATACGGTGTTATTAGAAACAGTTTCTAGCTTGCTCCTAATAACATAATTTTATATTATTTTAAAATAATTTTCTATATAATATTTTAAGGAAATTAAAAAGTTAGACTCGGTATATAATGACCTGAACCTAAAGATTTTCGGAAACGGCTTTGGAAATGGATTCAATCAATGGTCGTACCCTGTACAAAGGCAATTTAATCTACCGATTTTGTGGAAAGAACGATAGAAAATAATTAAGATACCATTTATTGTTCTTTAATTATCTGTCTTCAGTAAAACTGTTGTTGCATAAACTAGTCCTGGGAAAGAAACCTATTATTTATGTAGCCTTGAAAAGATACGCACTAAAATTTAGATTTATCAATAATTAATGCAGACTTTATCGATGTTTATGTTTTAAATTAAAAAATATTCCATTCGGACTTATCTTTTGTTCTAAATAAACAAAATAAAAATAAATTGTGCAATTTTGCAGATTAATCAGAAAGAATGTACTTTTTCAATTATAGGTATATCTATACAGGGTGCTTCAAATTCGATGCAATACATGGGGATCTCAGAAACGGTAAGAGATACGAAGTCGGTTAAATGGAGGCAAAGTTGCGTATTCAGGGGGGGCAACATAATGGTGGAAAGAGATCAAGGCTAACTTGATTAGTTTTCGAAATATTTTGAAAAAACAAAAAATTTCGATTTTTGTTTTTGTTTTTTTGCGGGCTTATTTGATGAGGTATTCAAAAATAAAGAGCACTTTTCTATAGCAACTTTTTGCCCTTTATCGAATGGTGTTAGCAAATTTTCCACAAAACGTTTCGTTTCCCGGAAACCAACATCAACTTAATTTTTTTTAAATACGGACCTGAAATTTTTTTTCAATTTTTTGAAATCATTTTTGTAACTTGATAGAATGCCACCATAAAAGGAACCAGATTTAAACGTTTTGTCTAAGAAAAATCCATCATTAGTATTTTTGTTTCGACTTTTGTTAATTTTAGATATTGAATAATATTTTTGAGATTTCATTTTTATTTACGATAAATAAACAAAAGCTAATAATAAAACAACGAATTAACAACTATAAACTTTGATGTAATTGAATAAACAATGAATAAACAACAAAATATGTTAAACTATAAAAACCCTAAAAGCAGATGTTGAAATAATCCTCCGTCATTATTCGTGCAGAGGCGTATTCGTCTTTTTAAGTTTTGAATAGATCTTTCGATTTCCCTTGCAGGTATTGCATTCAGAACACGAATAGTGGCATAGCTCAAATCCTCAATGTCATTATATTGATTCTTATATAAAACATTTTTAGTTCGTTCTCATAAGAAATAATCTAATGGGGATAAATCAGGAGCTCTTGCTGGGCATTCTACAGCACCATGATTTCCAATCCATCTGTTTGGAAATGTTTCATTTAAGTAGTTGCGCACAATTCCTGAATTATGAGGAAATTTAAATAAAATAAAAAAATTCTAGATTGCTGAAAGCCATTTTTAAGTACCGATAGTGCTTGACACAACATTGAAATGTGTTTGTCATAGAAACGTTTGCCTAGATAAAATTAAATCTAAGAGGACCACGAGAAACTATTAATGATGGATTTTTCTTAGACAAAACGTTTAAATCTGGTTCCTTTTATGGTGGCATTCTATCAAGTTACAAAAATGCTTCCAAAAAAATGAAAAAAAATTCCAGGTCCGTATTTAAAAAAATTAAGTTGATGTTAGTTTCCAGGAAACGAAACGTTTTTCGGAAAATTCACTAACACCATTCGAAAAAAGGCAAAAAGTTGCTATAGAAAAGTGCTCTTTATTTTTTAATACCTCATCAAATAGGCCCGCAAAAAAAACAAAAACGAAAATCGAAATTTTCGGTATTTTCAAAATATTTCGAAAACTAGTCAAGTTAGCCTTGATCTCTTTTCACCATTATCTTGCCCCCCTGAATACGCAACTTTGCCTCCATTTAACCGACTTCGTATCTCTTACCGTTTCCGAGATCCCCATGTATTGCATCGAATTTGAAGCACCCTGTATATATGAATAGAGCCTAATGAGATAAAAAAACAGGAAATATTGAAATTATCATTTTACATTATTTACTACCGCCTGTTCTACAGCCATAAGTCTGTCAACTATTTATACGACTTAAGAGGACGGGGACCTTAATGTTTATAAACGCAGAGATTACTTATTAACTTATTACAGACATTTTTATTAGAAAAATAAAATGAAAATCATTGTCCTTGTCTTGTAATATTCATAATACCGTTGAGAGATAAATCACTCAACGATAATACCATTGCCTTTTTCATTTACAGCCGTTGTTAATTACCTCTATAGAAATGAATACTGTCACTGCGTTTCCGATCTTATCAATTATTGATTATTTAAGTTAATATAAGCTGAAATGAAAAATTATATGCCTAGGTACTAATAAATACCCAATAAATTATATTTTATTGGGAGGTATCTATACAAAGGAAAAATTATCTCAAAATATTGCATTGCAAAATCACAAAATAAACTGGTCTATATGTACGATAAAAACACTTGATATAAACGAATGAAAGATCTGCATACATGAGCCTTAAAACTTTCTACCCATAAGAGATGATTATTTGATTTTTGGCACAAGGAAATGTCATGTCAATGTTTGCGATTTCCTTCGGTTTACAAGGACTCATTGCAAAAATTACAATCAACTTACATGGATGGAACCAAATGTCTAAAAAAATTTATTTGGTTGTAGTTGACTGTTTTAGCTTATGAATTCCCGGAAAGATGGATTAAGAAAAGTGGACCAATTGCTTGGCCTGCAAGGTTACCTGATCTAATAAAGATGGATTGCTCTCTATGGTGATACACACTAATTAAGTATATATTATATAACTGTCACTACTCCAGAGCATACGATAAAATAAAATCAGAGAAGTTTTTTAAATAATTTCTGTAGATCTTCTACAAAATATAAACAACTCTTTTGAGCAGTAACACATACAATTATATCACGGTGGACGGCATTTTGATAAATTTGCTGTGATATTTTATTTATATTATTTATTCCTTCTTTTACTCAATACACTTTCTTTTGTCTTTTGTAAAAGTTAAGTAAAGTTCTTACAGCAGATAATAATGAAACTGCGAACAAATGGTGTTTGAAAATTTAATGGACTTTCTGTAGACAGCCTCGTCTCTATATGGGCGACTAAAACCAAAAAAAATTGTACCTAAATAATGTATCAATTACATTGGATACATTGCCATTTAAAATTTGTACTGTTCGTAGTGATGATTTCGGGCTCGCTCTTAAATGTCAAAAATATCCTCCTGTCCCCTGCCAAAAAATTTAATTTTTTAAAATCATTTTTATACTAGTTATTAATGTGGGTGGTACCATTTAAAGGCGTCGACCTATGTTGAATTATCGATTCTTTTTCATCGACGTCCCCTATTTGAAAAACCCATCTACCGGTTATGTAGGGTTGGCGTGTGCGAAGGGTGGACTGTGACCCTGCATGGTCTCCTTTCTAGTTTGGGGTGCATACAGTAATGTAATTAACGTGGAATTCACAACTCGAAAGTGGGGTGACGCGGGCTATCATGGATATCATCAAGAAGTAGTCAGACTGTCGCGTGTTAGTCTAGGTTTTACCTTTTGATAAACTAGGAAGTATGTACCTACATCACACACACTGACTAAGCCAAATTTTGCATGCAATAAAAATCTGCATTTTAGATTTTATATTGACTTGGGGTATTTTTAGAGGGAAAATTTTCATAGCTAAGTTGTCTAGTATATATACAGAGACGTATCTAGATATGAGTCTTCGGGTGAAAACATTAAATGGTGTCTTTTAAAATATGTTCCTCAAAAGATCTAAGGGCCACTAGGTTTCAATAAAAGGATTTTTAAATTTAATTGTGTTGGAAATTGCATTCCACGTGCAAGGTGGACCAATGCAGGGTCCGTACAAAGTACGATAACCCAGTTGTTATAGACATTACAAAAAATATTATATACAGGTGTTACAAGATATTTTAAACACGGAGATATTTGACATTTTATAAATATTTTGATGGATTGAAGGATTGTATTTATGAGCCTTATATTCGGTTTTTGGCACAGAAAAATGGTATAAGGCATGCTTGGTTTCAGACTACATTTATAAACATTTGCTTCCATTCATAGCTAAGTTAATTGTAATTTTTATAAAAAGTCCTTGAAAACTGACGAAAATCGCAAATATCTCAAAAAATTGTAATCTCAACTGTTACAACGCCTATATTACATAAAAGAGAAATTAATTTTGCATAATCTTATGTAAAAGCATACAGGGTGTTCCACATTGATTTAAAAAGTTTTCGCGATTTCGAATTTGTTAAAAATAATATGGGAAATGAAACACTTAGTATGTTATTTGAAGGACATGCAGAAACAACTACTCCACGGCGGCCAATGTGTCCGTGGAGTAGTTGTTGTCATGTCTGTCAATTAGACAATAATTGTCAGATGGATAGTAGCAAAGACCCAAAGAGGGTACTACGGTGTGTTTCTTTCTCACCACCACTAAGTTAGTTATGTTATTTAGGTACGAATTTTTTATAATTCTGAAAGGAAGCACATTCTATGTACTTTTCTTTTTGTCTTAATAATTTTCTTTTGCGTAAAAAGTTATAAAGGATGTGCCATATAAGTTTTACATGTACCAACATTTTTATAAAATGTCAAGTATTTTTGAAACGGTATATGGTATGCGAAGTACTTATATTAAATGCGAAATTATACAGGGCATCCCTGGGTTCCGAAACCCCCTGGAAACCTAAAATTGATTTTAAAATTATATTCTATTAAATATCATGTAACACCTGTATATCATATTTTTTGTATTTTTCATAACAGAATCCACGGACTTTGCTACGCTATTGGCTTACCTTGGAGGTACACTAATACTAGAATATGAATACTAAATTACATTTTAGTAACGTGTTAGTTACAACAAAACATTGCATGTTAGACTATACATGTACCATTGACCATGGACCATGTTGTACATGGAAACAATCCATGTTTTACTCTAACAGTCTTTATTTGTTCTTGGTAAATACACAGAGTGATATAACGTAGATACTGAGATACTGCTGATAATCCACGTTTCTTGAATTTAATTTTTTCTTTTTTTTTGAAAGCAAATAAATTAATTGCAAATTTGTTTGCAGTAAAAATATTTATGTAATCTATCGGTTGAATTTAAATGAGGGCGTGTACCTTGAGCTCAACTAATATTTGCAATATGCAGTTATCAGCAGCAGTTACCAAATATTTACTTTATATCATTATCTTATGTCTGGTGTTAAATTTATCATATTTTTAACGATTTCTACCATAAACAAATAGGCTACTTGGCTAATTTTGGGGAAAATGAAACAATTATGTAAAAATAGGTAGGTACTGTTGATAGTCGGCGTTTTCTGAATCTTAATTTAATTTGTTTTTCAATTTTTTTGGAACCAAAGTTTATTGCTTCCACCATTTTCTTTGCAGTAAAAACATTTATGCATTCGATCGGATTCGTTTAAATAAGGGCTTGTACCTCGAGTTCTACTAATATTTGCAAAATGCAAATATCATCAGCAGTTACTAGTATTATATCATTATTTTATCTCTGTCAAATTTAACATTGTACTTATTTAATAATTTCTACCATAAAAAATATGCTATGTGAAAAATTCGGGGAGAAAATAAAACGTAAAAATATGATGTTATTATAACAATAAGAAAATTAAATTCTTACACATTGACTTATAATAAATGTAATAAATAAAATTGTCTCGCATTGTAGTTTTTTAGAATTATCGTAGATTTTAGTTCTTCCTTTCAATCTCTTTATTTTTCCAACCAAATGTAAGCAAAGAATTTTACGATATTTCTTTACCTCTGATGTCCACCCCGTATAGTTTGTGGAACAAAGGCGATCGAAAATAATGTGATATCTTTAGTCTATTGGATATTAAGCGTAAATTAGTTACGCTTAAGTAGTAATTAAGTAATTAGTTAATAGTAATTAATCTACGACACAATTTTGTGATAGTTTGCATCCGCACATTTATTGGGAGCGCCAATACATTGATTTTTGTAACATTTTTCAATGGCAGCATGTTTCACCTTCTTTCGCCTTACCACAGTTAAATGATATGTAATTCATTTAACTGTGGCCTGACAAACAATACATGCGCCAGAACGTTACAACCACTCAACATACAAATTAACAACTTTTGTATATGCGTCTCCTCCTGTCCTGGCTCTACTCTGCAGGCTGGGTAGGATCTTCTGGCGCTCTTCTCTCTTGTCTTCATTCTTATCCTGCATGTCTAACCTGCTGGAGGTAATCTGTCACGGACGAGGGCGGCAAGAACATCTCTCGTCCTGGGTGGTAGTTTGGGTTAGATAAGGAGTGGCTGTGTAGCAGGGGATGCACCACTAATGGAGCCAACTGGCCCTTTAGCTTCGTGTAAGGGAAGGGAAGGGCACTCGAAGTGAGCCCGCGACGGTAGTCGCGGCATCGAGGGGAGGTCTGGGAGTCGTTTTTTAGTCACTTCGTAGCGCTCTACGCTTATTCCGAGTGGAATCTGAAACATAAGAAGACCTTACTCTCATCCTGGGTCCAGCAGATGGAGTCTTGGCCGCTTGTGTACAGCGGCCACATTGGGCTCATAGTCCACGGCTTCCCGGATTAGCAGGTTGCTGCGCGTCTCGCCACGCGTGAAAAACTTGACTCTCCCGACTGGTCCCGACTTGACTGGTCCCGGTATATATCGGCTGTCCGCAGGTATGAGAGGGCTCCTACCGCGGTCCTTAGCGCGATATTTTCGACGGCCTTCATATTCGTCTTTGCAGCAATCGCCCATGCTGGGGACTTATTTGTCAACTGTGGTAAGGCGCAGTACCAATAAAAAAACACACAAGAGAAACACTGTAAAATCAAAATCTGCCTCAACATGGCAGAGTGTTTTTGCTTTGAATCGGATCTCGTGCGTGGGCATTCTTTGCAGTACTTCCATTATCAACAATTTTTGTCAACGCCTGCATTTTCAACATGCTACAGCGCTTTTAACACTTGTCACTCATCATGAACTGATTTTTTGTGATGGTAATTTAATATGCTGCCAATTAAAGTAAGCGAGATATTGATGTACTACTACGAATAAATGTAGGAATTTTTGAATTTTGTAACATTATGTGTTTGACAGTAATATCAAGTAATAAATATCAGGTGTAAAACGCTCTATTTATAAAAAAAATGAAGTATAAACGTGTTCTAATAAAATGTATATAAACGTACATATAGAACTAACATTTACTTAAAAAGATCATAAGTTCAAGGACGATGTTATTTGGGTATAATGTGTGAGATAACTGATAGCGATAACAGTGATGTGATAATCGATTTTATACACTTTCAACTCGATTGCATTTTTGGGCTCGTAGCGCACTAGATATAATATCTGCATCTTGTGTTATTATCAACTACTGTCACTAATAAAGCATAAAGTTATTCTCAGATCTCCGTGCACACTTTTTGAGGTGTCATCAAATTTTTTACGTTGAGTCAAACGGCTACATTACATATTTTGAATTTACATCTACATGGTGTCCAAAAATTCACGTCCGTGCCTGTAGGACCTTATATAGGAAGTTAAAACATATCGAAAATCAAGAGTGGAAAAATTGCCGATCGTCCTTTGTTTCTTTCCATTAATGAAATATGAATTTTAACGTAATTTTTACTATTAAAAAGAAATTAATAAGAATACACGATAAAAGTATGATCTGTTGTCACAAAAGGTGTTCGTATAAATCGGCTCGTACATGAAGGCAAACAATCGCACGATTTATCATGGAAACACAGATCCTCTAAATTTACCAGTGCCATTGTTCGATGTTTCCCTAATAGATGGATCGGAAGAGATGGATCGATATATTGGCGTCCTGGATCCTCAAAGGACTTACTTTTCTAGGAATTTTTAAAAGAAAACATTTATTATGAACCTGTTGTGAATGCTGAAGATGTTGTAGCTCGTATTCACGCTTCAGTAATATTTATAGATGAAAACATGCTACAGAGGGCCTATTCTTCCATGACAAATTGGCCATTGGTTGCCTTGAGGCAGGAGGCGATTTTTTGAACACCTTTAGCTTGTATTCTTATTAATTTCGTTTTAATAATAAAGATTGACGGGTAAACGTTATAATTCATTTTTCATTAATGAATTGAAAAATAGGATAATCGGCAATTTTTACACTATTGACTTTCGATTGGTTTTGACTTTCTGTATAAGGTCCTACACCTAGAGGCATGGAAGTGAATTTAGATACACCCTATATATGATTTAAGTTAACTACTGGCATGGGAAGCGATGAGTTGACTGACAGAATGTTAAATTCTGAAATTAAGATTTTCATGATATCGATTGAAACTGATGTATATTTTTCACTGTAAATATACATCACTTTTTGATTTCAAAAGCAAGCTCTTGAATATTTTTACAAATGAGAATGCAGCGAATGAATACATTGGTAAACTCGAAACAAGAATCCAAGCAATGCACGTCATAAAGGATCCACAATGTTATTTTCCACAAATATATAATATGTTCTTCAAATTTCGATGTACTTCAGAATAGCTTACACCACCGTGATTTACTGTCATTACATAATTATAAGGAAATAAATGTTTTTGACCCTTTGAAGTCATGCAAACAACTTTATAACTGATGAGGTGCATCACTTGGATTCTTGTTTCCATGTAGATTGATGAATCTATCTCTAATAATAAGGGGAATATACTGTGCGTTTCATGAAGTTGTATCCCGGATTGGAATGTTCGGATTGTCAGGATTCGCTGGCAAATCCTGTGCGAGACTGGCACGCACGCTTAAATCACACCACCTCAATTTGTAGCGGTTCGTAACCGAGATGTGCCAATGCATTGAATTTAACTAATAACATGACGACGCTCCATACGTTGGAGATATATACTAACATTCCAATCCGGGATACAACTTCGTGAAACGCACAGTACGTAAGAGATGTTCCTTAATCGTAATATGTGTGCGTAAATCGTATTACAGAAAGGTTGGACTTCCATCAACCGTTATACCAAAATTTACAGAATATATTTATTCTGTAAAATTTAGTTATATTAATTTATTTGCGAGATAATTCTTCGTTCCAAATACGTAAAAATATACAGTGTTCTATGAAATATGAGAAAATTGAGGTCTAGTTTCGATAGAAATAATATTAACAAAATTTTATCATTATTTTGATTTAATTTACCTACTGTTAGCTAGTCGTTTCACATAATGTATTTTTGTCACATTATGAGAAAGAAAAGTAGTTACAAATTTGCTGTGCACTAGGTCCGTCAACCTGACAGATAATTTACAGCAGAACCCTCACAAATGTTAGAATCTCAAAAACTGAGGTGTTGACAAAATTAACAACATTTAAATTAAAACTTAGCCTCTAAGATTCAGTGGTCGGATTAATTACGAGACCTATATCAATATTTAGCCCTCAAGTTATCAGAAAAATTGCTAACTTCACAGCTGGCTAAAAACATCGGTGTAATTGCGAAACCTACCACTATTTGACACACATTTAGCAGCCTCCAAATATGTAAAAGACAAAGGTGCTATCCTAATTGTTTCGACATAGTTATGAACAATTTTATAATTTTATCGCTATCGCTAACTTTACGTTTGACATAGATGCTAAATCTGAATCCAATACTTACCACCAATTAATTTCCAAATAACATCTATTCGCATCTCTAGTATTTGTAAAAAAAAACAAATTGTAATTATTTTAATAAAATTAATAACAGTTATATAATTTAGTGTCAGTTTTAAAACGTTTATTATTTTTATAAAGTTACCTATTATAAACAGTAACTATAAAGTTACTATTTTATTCCCTTGCAGCAAAGAACAACGGTGCTAATTTCATTTTACTTTCATCATTTATAAATTCGGAGGGTGTTAAATGCGATAATGAGTCGAGTAATTAACACCAATGTTTGCATTATAAAAGTAGAAGTAGCGACCAAATTGTATATTTTTTAATAACTTTGTGAAAACAAATAGTACTCGTAGCTCTTGCAATTTTTTATATTCAGAGCGTCCTAAACACTAGCATATGTATCCTAATTTGCACCTCTCTTTTTTAATATATTCTGAAAATCTTAGGTATATAGCTGTTAAATGGTGTTCATTGTTTTCCATGCTGCACAAATGTTTGTACCATAAATATGCTGATGTGGCCAAAATTATAAAATTGTTTAGTTTTGATAGGACAATAAGACTTGTCGAGACACACCTTTGTTCTTTTTTACATACTTGGATGATGCTACATAGTGCTATAGTTTCGCAATTAGCACCAACGTTTTAAGTTTCTTTACTTCTTCTTGTTCCTGAGTGTCGGTTTGTCTGAGATGAATCTCTATTATTGTGCTTCCCACTTATTCCCTATTCACTGAACATGTTGTTCTTTGCATGAGTCCAAAAATATACTCGCTGAAATTTACTTTAGTTCAAGAGTTCAAGATTCCAAGAATGGTTTACCCTGGAGCGTTATTCTCATATGAGCGTAGCCCTCATATTAATCTAGAGTGTGCAGCGCAGTATTGGATCACCCGGCTGTTAAGGTTTCACCTCTAATTTTGTTTTGTTAGTATCTAGTTTATTTAGTTTAGTATTAATATTATTGATTAATAATTGAATAGTAATAGTATCGTATTAGGGTAGTCACCGAATATACTTTTAAATATGTTTTCCCGCTACTTATTCCAAATCAGTAAGTCGAGAATTCTTATTGGTCGGCTTGCGCAGAGAAGACACAAGTCTACACAGTTCAAAAAGTGTCGACAAGAACTCAATACGCCGCTGAATGCCTTGTTAATAAAATAAGTGTTCTTAAGAAATTTGAAATACCAATTTGTGAGTTGTGTGATCGGGTACTTGGTCCTGCTGATCTTTTGCCCTTATGGAAGCTTGATGAAGCCTGCATTTTGGTAAGTCGTACCTCGAGTTTTCGACTTATCGGGATATCGCCTAATACAGTCCACTTTATATTAATTTTAAATAACATTACGAAACATTTTGGTCACTTCGGCCAGGGATATGCTAGTTATTTTTTAAGTTTCAATTGTTTAAGGGTAGATTTGGTGATTTTAATATATTGGAAATATAATCTCAATAAATTATTTTCTGTATTGAGTGGTTAAAACACGCCAAGGTCAAGTTTCCAAGTACCAGGTGACATTTTTTGCGCCACGCTATCTCCACTTTTTTGTTCTGGCGCTCGCCATATGATTTACCGATTTTGTTTACAACCATTGTAAACAAAACAGTAGGTACGCCGCTTGTTTCTATTAATCAGTCGATGCTTTAGCTTATTGCTGATTGAAACTTTTATAATAATATTTCACTGACTATGATTAGCTAATTGCTTTGGCTACTAAATAATAAATTAAATAAAATTCAGATATTGTTCTCGCTTTTCATTAGTATTGTTTTTTGCTTAGCATTTTGTTTTTGCTAGTATTATAATATTTCTTAATATTTTCGCCACTGTAGAGTATTTATTATCATGGCAGAAAAAATTAAAAAGGTAAAAGCTTTACGCCAGATGGAAATTGTTAAATTAAATGATTTGCTCCGGTCAGCACAGGCGGCTTTAGATGATACTTCGGCTCAAGCTTTATTTAAAGCAAGGTTTGCTGATATTGATGAAATTAAAGTCGAATTTCATAAACAACAGAGTACTCTTGTTACTTTAGTCATTCAGGATGAGGCAGAAATGCAGGAGGCCATTGAGGCATCTAGAGAATTTGATTCAGAGTTTTATAAAATTAAAGCACGTTATGATGACTTGTTTGTAAAATCGGAGAAAAAGGTTACTGGTAGTGGCGTCAAGGGTGAACCTTTATTAAACCAAGATAATGTAGTAAAACTTCCAAAGTTTGATTTAATAAAATTTTCTGGCGACATAACTCAATTTTCCACGTATATAGATTTTTTTAATTCCTCTATACATGAAAATATGTCGTTATCCGCAATTGCTAAATTTCGCTATTTGATTTCATCTTTGGAAGGACCACCACTTAAAATTGTCACTCGCTTACCTATGACGAGTACAAATTATATAATTGCATATAATTCATTGGTAAAAAGATATAAGAATAAGAAATTATTATCACAGTCTTATTTGTCTGCTATAGAAAACTTACCGAAATTACCCTCAAAGAATCCTCAGGCTTTACGCAATATGCTCGATGTATTTTTGGAAAATTTAGAGGCTCTTAAAGCTCTTGGCTATCCGGTGGATTCTTGGGACTTTATCATGTCGCACATGTTACTTAGTAGAATTGATGAGGAAACCATAGACAGATTTAAATTGATAAATGACTCCGAAGCTATGCCTAAATTTGAAGATTTACTTAACTTTTTAGAGAAACAGTGTAGCTCATTTTCTAACCAGCAACTAAACAAAAGTAAACAGGTAAAATCCAAATCGGATTTTACTAATAAAAATAACATAAACTTCTCTCGTCGTCCTGTACATTGTTCAGCTACATTTGTAGGGACTGACAAAAAAAATGATACAAAACCTTGTGTTTATTGTTCAAATTCTCATCCTTTATATAAATGTCAACAATTTTCAATTTTAACGCCCAATGAACGCTTTCAGCTAGTAAAAAGTAAGAATTTGTGTATAAATTGTTTAAGTAACATGCACAGTACTTCTCGTTGCAATTCATCGTCTTATTGCCGAATCTGCAAAAAACGACATCATACACTGCTTCACTTTGAGAATACCGGTATAAATTATACACATACTAACCCTCAAGACAGCAATTCTATCGCGACAATTAATAGTAGTATCAAACAGACAGATATTATGTTGCCTTCTACATCGCATAATTTTTCTACTCCTCCCGTAACAAGCGCAACTTGTTGTAAAAATTCTACTACGATATTACTTTCAACAGCTATCATAGAAGTTTTGGATAGTCGTGGTAATTTTCAAAAGGTGCGAGCTCTGTTAGATACTGGCTCCCAAACAAGTTTTATTACATTAAAATGTGCCAATCGATTGGGTATCCCAAGACAAAAATTGTTTACTGAAATACAAGGGATAGGAGAGTCAAATGTAAATACCTATTTAGGAGCTGTTATATTAAATTTACGCGCGGTTGGCAAGCCTTATTCTAACTTTTCAACTAATGCTGTAATTTTACCTAATATTTGTGCTAACCAACCCAGTATCCCCTTAGTTGCTTCCGGGTGGGATCATATTAAAAACCTGCGTCTAGCCGACCCGGACTTTTTTAAACCAGGTCCACTTGATGTCCTCTTAGGGGCAGACTTGTACCCCTACATTGTACAGGGTGCTCGTGTAACAGGTAATGAAAATGAACCGGTTGCCTTAGATACAGTTTTTGGATTTGTATTAATGGGGAAAGTCACAAATTCTAGTGAAACTATTAATTCTAATTTGAAAAGTTTGTTGTGTCAAGTTGAACATCAGTCTTTAAATAATATTTTGCAAAAATTTTGGGAAATTGAAAATATCGCGCATCAAACATTTTCTTCTCCAGAGGACATACAATGTGAAAAACTTTTTACCGATACGGTTTTTCAAAATTTAGAAGGTCGCTTTGTCGTACCTTTGCCATTTAAGGGCGACGTTTTACCTACATTCCCGGACAGTAGAAATCTCGCACTAAAACGCTTTTATGCCTTAGAACAACGCTTACTTAAAAATCCTGCGCTGTATTCAGAATATAATAAGTTTTTAAAGGAATATTTAGATTTAAATCACATGGAAATGTTGACTAAGCCAATGCATACGGAACAGTCCTATTACATACCGCATCATTGTGTAATAAAACCCGATAGTACAACTACGAAATTGCGAGTTGTCTTCAACGCATCTGCTAAAACAAATAACTCTCTCTCGCTAAATGATACCTTATTAATTGGTCAAAAATTACAAAAGGATATTTTTCAAATTTTATTAAAATTCAGATTACATAATGTGGTTCTAACGGCTGATATAAAAAAAATGCACAGACAAATCTTGATTGTCCCCGAACATCAAGATTTTCAGCGCATATTTTGGCGTTTTGATTTAAATAGCCCTGTTTTAGAATTTAAATTGCGTACAGTCACATATGGCGTTTCCTCTGCGCCCTATCTCGCGCTGCGCACTTTATTATTTCTAGTGGAAAAAGAAAAAAATAATTTTCCTAATGCCGCGAATATAATTGCTTACGACACTTATGTCGATGACATTGTTACAGGGTGTTCTAGTATTGATGAAGCAGTTGCTTTAAAGAAAGAACTTACGCTACTTTTACGCACCGGAGGGTTTGAATTACATAAATGGTGTAGCAATAAATCGCAAGTTTTATCGGACACATCGTCCTCGCTCGCTAACCTTTCTCCTCTTTCACTTGACCTCGATGAAGTTACTAAAGTTTTGGGTTTGCTTTGGTTGCCTTCATCAGACATGTTTACATATTCTGTTACGCCCCTGGATCGACCCTGTACAAAACGAAACTTACTCTCAGAGCTCGCACGCGTTTTTGATCCCCTTGGATTATTAAGTCCCATTACGCTTTTTATGAAACATTTAATGCAACAATTATGGGTTTTGGGACTAGATTGGGATGAAAAACCTCCATTAGATATATTAAATATATGGACACGCTATAAGAAGGAATTGCCCTTGTTATCTAATTTTAATCTACCTCGTCACATTGACATTAATTTTTCGCATTCATTGGAACTTCATCTCTTCGCCGATGCAAGTTCAATAGGTTATGCGTCAGTCGCATACCTACGCAATATTCAAAATAATAAAATTTTGACTTACTTAGTTTGTTCAAAGGCTAGGGTCGCTCCCTTACGCACTCTTTCTATTCCCCGTTTGGAATTATGCGCTGCTGTACTTGCAGCCGATTTGTGTGATTACATATTGAAGACTTATCCCCAATTACATTTTGCTAAAATATGTGCATATAGTGATAGTCGTGTTGCATTGTGCTGGATAAAATCACTTCCATGCAAATGGAAACCGTTTATAAGTAATCGTGTCAGTTTTATACAAGAACGCCTTGACCCCTCTAACTGGTATCACGTAAGTTCTTCCGAAAACCCGGCAGATATCGCATCTCGAGGAGCCTTTCCCTCTTCTTTTCTAGATAATGAGTTGTGGTGGGCTGCACCCAAATTTCTCCAGTTACCTAACTACACTCCTACAGTATTTGAGGTTAATGTAACTTCAAATTCCCAAGAAGTTACCCTTGAGGAACGCAAAAGGGTCGCACTAAATGTTACCCAAAACCCTGATAATTTTTTAGATACTCTTGTCAATAATTACTCTAGCTTAGATAAAGTTCAGCGCATTCTCGTTTATGTTATGAGATTAATTAATAATTGTAAATTCCCTGATCAGAAGCTAATGGGTCATATTGGGTTCTCCGAATTACATTGCAGTATTTTAATTCTTGTTAAACATGTCCAAACTTTAAGTTTTTCTGAAGAAATTAATAAAATAAAATTTAATAGAAAACTTCCAAAGCCATGGCAAAAACTTGGTGTATTCTTAGATGATAAGGATTTTCTAAGAGTTGGAGGTCGTCTCCAATATTCGACACTGTCCTATGACAAAAAACACCCGTATCTGTTACCACGCCATAAACTGACTTATATGATTATTGAACAAATTCATTTAAAATATTTCCACGCTGGGGCACAGACGGTTCAATTTTTAGTTTGCCAGAATTTTTGGATTTTCTCCGCTAAACGCGCTGTTCGACATGTATTATCTAAATGTGTTAGATGTTTTAAAATAAAACCCAAAACCTTTCAACCTCCAATGGGTAACCTACCCAGGCCTCGAATATCACAGCTAAAACCGTTTTCTCACTCGGGTGTTGATTACGCGGGTCCTTTAACCATAACTCTGGGTAAGACTAGAGGGGCCAAACCATATAAGGCGTGGATCTGTCTCTTTGTCTGTTTATCTACTAAAGCAATCCACATAGAATTGTCATCAGATTTAACTGCAGAAGCATTCTTGGCTGCGTTACGCCGTTTCATTTCTCGTCGTGGACGTGTAACTGATTTATATAGTGACAATGCTACTAATTTTGTTAAGGCCAATAAACAGCTTTTAGACTTAACAAAAATCGCGGCTTCTCAAGAATCCATACAGTGGCATTTTATACCGCCATCGGCGCCACATTTTGGTGGAATTTGGGAAGCCGGAGTTAAATGTGTGAAAAGTTATTTACTTAGGGTTATAGGTCATCAAATTTTAACGTATGAGGAAATGAACACTATACTATGCCAAATTGAGGCTATTCTTAATTCGCGTCCATTGACTCCCATAAGTACAGATCCAAATGATTTTTCTGCTCTTACGCCTGGTCATTTTCTTACTCTTGACCCTCTGACCGCCGTGCCTGATGATGATTTCACTTCAGCTAATATTAATAGGCTAACTCGATGGCAGTTGCTCCAACGAATCCAACAAGATTTTTGGCGTCGCTGGCACCGAGAGTATATAAATACTCTTCAAGTTAGAAACAAGTGGCTGAATCCTATTGTAACACCTGATATCGGGACTTTGGTCTTAATTTACGATGAACTTACTCATCCTCTTCAGTGGCGCCTAGGGCGAATTAAAGCGTTATACCCGGGGGCCGATGGAGTGAGTCGAGTCGCTGACGTTCAAACGTCCACTGGTACTTTGAAACGACCTTTTAGAAAACTATGTCCCTTACCACTTTGTTCCTCTGAAAATGCATCGCATTTTGGTGGGCCGAAATGTTAAGGTTTCACCTCTAATTTTGTTTTGTTAGTATCTAGTTTATTTAGTTTAGTATTAATATTATTGATTAATAATTGAATAGTAATAGTATCGTATTAGGGTAGTCACCGAATATACTTTTAAATATGTTTTCCCGCTACTTATTCCAAATCAGTAAGTCGAGAATTCTTATTGGTCGGCTTGCGCAGAGAAGACACAAGTCTACACAGTTCAAAAAGTGTCGACAAGAACTCAATACGCCGCTGAATGCCTTGTTAATAAAATAAGTGTTCTTAAGAAATTTGAAATACCAATTTGTGAGTTGTGTGATCGGGTACTTGGTCCTGCTGATCTTTTGCCCTTATGGAAGCTTGATGAAGCCTGCATTTTGGTAAGTCGTACCTCGAGTTTTCGACTTATCGGGATATCGCCTAATACAGTCCACTTTATATTAATTTTAAATAACATTAAGAAACACCGGCATACCAATTCTTTCTACCAATTTTAAATTATAGAGATGTTTTTTGAGATGTGTGGCAGTGCTCTGTGATGAGTCCTGCTATACTGCTAAACCGAGGTTCACCCATGCCCAGCATCTCCAAAGTTCTTTTCAATGGAATAGTGCCTTTCATTAGTGTCCTGGCATGACTTTAAGTCCCAGTAATATCTATTTAAGTCTATGTTCTATTCCACGAACTTTCCCAGAGCCGTTCTAGCAGCGTCATAAACGATTCCACAAGCTGCTTCAGGTCCTATAGCTGGATACACACGTAAAGATTTATCGAGCGATTTTAACAATTTATCGTTAGATTTACAGAATTGCACAAATAAAACTGCTAGTTAAGGGAAAAAACTAATTTAAGAAATTTGCACGATAAATCTACGTAAATAATTTTGAGCGATAGTTTGTAGTCACAATATTAACATAACGATTAATGGGGCAGACAAATATCCAGTATTAGTTGTCGTGCATGCCACATATTTTTTATCAAGCGCATTTATCATACACAGAATGGCAAGTAAAGAATTCATCAGTGGCTTAATTACACTATATAGAGATAAACCGTGTTTATGAAAAACAACTATTCCTGAATATACCAACAAAAATATAAAAAATAAGTGCTATGAAGAGCTAGTTGATTATTGTAAGCAGTTTTTCAAAGAAGCAGACAAAAAGTTTGTTCAACAAAAATTATAAAACCTACTTGTGAACACCTAACAAAGCAACCACTGACTATTTACATTACACCTCACTCTATTGCAAGCAAACGATCGGTTATATTTTTCGAAATTACGAAAGATCCCCGATTACAGATAAATTGAACAAATTTAACCAAATTCATGATCGAGTTAATTTGAATAGATATATCGCTCCAATAAAACTTTGCGTTAGTAGCTTGAGCGCGATTTATCTGCCAGACATTTCTTAGCGATTTATCTAACGATTATTTGGTACAATTTATCGAAGCGATAAATCTTTACGTGTGTATCCAGCTTATGAAAGCCATTTCAGATCCTTATCTAGCAAATTCATCTGCACGTTCATTTCCTTCAATACCTTTCTGATATGGCATCCTCACTGTATTGGTATTTGCTAGTTCAATTAGCAATTGGTGGCAATCCTATTTTAGCTTGCTCATTTGTAAAGTCGGTGCCAAAAATATTCAAATATTTAAAACAATTAGAACGTGTAAACGTGAACCTTGAACATATCTATCCAGATAGCGCTGGAAGGGTACTAAATATTGGTGTTGGTATCTAAAATTTTAGGAAGGCGTTCAATGGTACTATGTGTTCCACAATTGCCACCGATGAATGGTTGTAGCGCCAGTTTACGCAGTTTGTATTATTTATGTGTAATACGTCTAATGAAAGAAACCAAAAATTGCCAAAACAACAGACCGTAGTCTATTGATTTTGCTATCTTTTATTAATAAAGTCATTTCACCCATTGCGTCGAGTTGGTGGCTGAGGGTTTAGAGTATTGGTCAATGAATTTAGAGGAAAAATGTCAGACTAGTGGATAAATATATAAAATTAATAATCTAAAGTTCATATTTTATCATCGAAAAGCTTACAAATTCTCACAATAAAATTACATTTTAGGGGAATTTAAATATTCAAAACTAACTCCAACATTAGACTTTTTTTTTATTATTATTGATTTTACATTAAATCAAAAAGTTTACTATATTTGTTTACCGAAAAAATGGTCTGCAATGAACATTTTTAGGCGCCCTGAATGGCAACCTTAATTCTTAGATATTTATTTTTCGTTAGGTAGGTGAATGTTGCAATCTTTCCAGTATATAACGAGTTTATAGATAACCTCTGCTAACATTCCTTTGATACTTTTAATTGCGCAAAATACCAGTAGTGTTGATAAAAACGGATTTTTTATATTACTTGTATCGGGTTCATTTAACGGAAATCTGTTTTTAATGTACCTATTTCCAGATGATTTTCTATCAACAAAGATACTTATTTGTTGATTTTGCTTGTGCGCGTTCGTAAATACACGTTCAAATATGTCGACATTTTATTCCAACAAATTGTAATTATATGCAAGACAATATTTTGATTCAATTTCTATCGAATCTTGCCTTGTCTGTTTCATATGAATGCTTCTTTTTTTAGCCAAGAAAGCCGCTACTTGGTAGGGTTTGCTACCAGTTTTACTCCTCTATATGCAAATATTGAAATTATTTCGAATATTTCAATATTTAATTATTTGTAGGAGATGCCGAAAACAACTACTCCACGGGAAATGTACCCCGACTGGCATTGCATTACTCCGGCATCTCCATAGGAGTCACTACATCTTTCATCACGCATCTTATTATGCGCTCATCAGAGTGCCATAGGTAGTGGAATGGATGAACGATGTTGCGACATGATTGCCTAATGGGTATCGTGAATGCTAGTAGTGATAGTAACAGTAACATTAGTTAGTCTTTAGCAAAGACCCAAAGAGAGCACTACGGTGTGTTTCTCACCACGATTTTTGAAAACGCCATATTTAATTTTCTTCAAACTAACTCAAAAACCTGAAGAGCTAGGACCGGTTTGCAAGCACCGTTAAGTTAGCAACAGAGCTGTCTAAAACTTTTCCCATTTAACCATTTTCCTACCTCTTATAGTTTCCAATACATGCATCACCAAAATGGTCCACACACTATAACAAATGCAACTGTAAAAAGCGAAATATGACTCGGTATACATTTTGCTATTTTGCTGTCATCGTTAGAGGTTATACAACATATAAAATAATTAATAGTACAGTTAGGTAATAATTATTAATAGTAGAATTTTATTTATTGATACTTTATTTCATTAAGTGACGTTAGAGTCAAGAGAGTCATTAGAGTTAAGATATCGCGATCGCAGATGTGCAAAAGCCGTTCAGTAAAAATATTTTTATTATTTAAACATAATAACATTAAAAGAAATAATATAAACTGAGTTTTTCCATAACGACCTTTACCATGACGTAGTACTTACAGTGTTTTTTATCATTCCGCGAGGTCAATTAGTGTGTCGTGCTAATTAATTAAATAAGTTATAAAAATAACAACTAACAGTAGTAGTGAAATAAACTACTTGAAAGTACATAATAAGTGTCTAATTTAATTTTCAAGTAACGTATACCTATTTAACAGGAGAAATCAAAAACTTTTTTAATATTGGAAATATTAAATCAGATAAGACGCTCCCTTGAGCGACTTCATGAAGAAAAGGTCCTATAAAGTAAGTTGTATTTCGTAAATGGTTTAGTTTTTGGTAATAAAGTAAAATTTTTAACATTTATTTTGTAAAACCTATGCTATTTGACAACTAATATTGGTAACAGAACAAGATAGAAGAAGTTTTGATGTAACAAACTCATTCCATAGGCTAAATATATAGGTTACTATATATTTTGTTAATATTCCAGGATTATGATTTTATTCCTACCTCGTACGGTTAACTTTAAAATGACACTTTCTGTTTAAACTACGCATCCTAAATAAAAAATGCCAAGTGACGGTTTTTGGAAAACCGTCACTTGGCATAAAAGAAAATTGAAAAAATTAAATTAAAAATCTAGAGCAATGAAAATAAGAGAAAAATGTTGAAATACGCCCCTTATAATGCTAAAAAAACATGGTAATAGCATAGCCAAAATGATTGTAATTTAATAACAAAATTTTAACTTAGTTCAGAGATGTTCTAAAAAAAATTAAACTTTAAACACTACACTTAGGAAATAACTTTATATGACTTTGACCTTTTCTTCATGAAATCACTTAATAAGGCATCCGTCTTCTTCAGTATTTTAGATTACTTAGGAAACACCCTGTATATAAATAATATAAACTGTATAAAAGTAAACTTTTTTACCTTCCTACCTCATACCTCTCAATAAAAGATATATACATAAAATTTACTGAACTGAGTACCAAGTGCTTGCAATTTTAGCTACGAATCATTACTCTGCAAAAGTTATAACACAGTCCTAGTTCATAGTCCTAAAATATCATTTTTGAAAAAATTACAGTGCATATACATTGTTTTCCAACAATGGAGCACAGAAAAAATTAATATTTATAGGAAAAGTAAATAAAATGTAAATTTCCATTTTGATTTTAAGTGGTTAAAAAAATAATAGATTTCTATTCTCTACTATAGCCTGTTTACTATGTATTATGAAATATATAATGAGCATGAATAACCAATTTGGAACTGATTTTTCATGGTATTTCTAGTAATGAACTCTTGATTTTTCATGGGAAACATCGAATACTTATTGATTTTGAGATTTAAAGAATTTTATTTTTTATTTAATTTAAATACCTATGATATGCTATTTTTTTTAATACGAAGTTATGTAGTATCTAAATATTATCTAATGCTTTTATTAAAAATCGTAAAATCTGCAGACAAAATAAAATAAATTAATAGCTAACATTACGATTTATAGTAGATAATATAAGTATATTATATAAGTATGTAAAGTTCGCTTTCGTGACGGAATATCGACAGAAAGTGGAACTAGCTAATTTCATTTATTGAAAATCGAAGTATAATGTTAAAAATAGCAGTCAAGTAGCTTCTCAGGCTATGAAAAAACAGAACTTGGAACCCCTCAGGGAAGGGTTCTCGGACCGCTGCTGTTTCTCTTGTACGTGAATGATCTACCGGACTTCGTCGAGGGCGCTAGATTGTTTATATATACGGACGACATGACAGTAGTGGTTTCAGGCACACAGCACACCTAGGTTAATTTAAAAATGGAGGCTATTGTGGGACAATTTTTCCTAGGGTGTGAAATAAATAACTTAATTGTTAACCAGGTGAAGACAAAGTTTATTGAATTCATTGGGAGGTAAAAAGCATCTATGGAGGACGACAAAACTATAAATAACGTAAATATTCAACGTGATATAACATGAACTTTTTGAGAATATCACTAGTCTCCAAATTAACATGGAAGGATCAAGTAGTATATATATAGTGGTAAGCTTAATAAAGCCTTCTAAGCGATTTATTCACTAAAATATATCTGAATCGGCACGCATTATTTAATGTCCATTATGCGTTGGAATACTCTGGCATTATAACATTATTTCTTGGGGGCAGGTAACAGAATTGATGCGAGTATTTCTACTACAAAGGAGAATTATTAGATTAATTTTTTATTTGGAACCACAGGAATCATGTAGAGGGTTTTTTAAGATAACCAAATTTTGAGAGTGACGGAGAGCTATATTTTAAAATTGCTGTTGAGCATCCACAAAAATAAAAATAAATTAAACATAATTTCTGAAACAGTCACTGTACACGCAGTCAATCTAATTTTTATCTCAATAATTTTCAGCATATTATTATGTTTTATAAAAAGTCACCAATTTATGCCGGAGGTCGCCTCTATAATATGCACATTTAAAACATATATAAATAATTCTATTACGGAATCTGCACTATATAGTGGTTACTGAGTAACTGAGTTACTGAGTGGATTATTGTGATTATTTGGTTATGCAAAACTAGCTATGTAACCAATATCATTGACGAACCTTCATATTATTATGCCTATACAGGTAAGAAAGTATCTATCTATACATATATCTTATCTATTTTGATTGTATAAATTATTTCGTACGATAATACAGTGTGTTTCAATAGTGCGTCAATGTAAAATATAGGCCCTGTTGCAAGGTTTAGGATGGAATTCATCTAGCGTAAAAAGACACAAAATTTAAAACATTTTTAAACAACATAGTCAATTTTGCTAAATAGGCCACGCTATATATTTTTTGATATTTGAGTTTAGCTTGATATTCTCTATTAGCCACCACATTTTTTTATTTTCTCTCAGACATTGAGGACTAATTAAAGAAATTGTTGAAAATTTTGGTTAGAATAATAAAAAAATATTTTGCAACCGTATAACCAATGATTCAGAGTATTCAGAGTTTTCTTAAAGCCAAAAATATATAAGGTGGTCTATTTAAAAAAATTATTGACCCTGAGAGCATCTAGCTGTAGTGGCTCACTCTGGATGTTTCAAAATATTTTTGAATTGTACGCTTATTTTTCGCTTTATACCTATCACTTTCATGAAAACCGTAGCTGGAATTCTACACATTATCTGGTATCGAGACACCCTGTTTGTGATGGACATGGAGCCATAAAAAAAATTAATAATAATATTAATAATTTTAGTTCTGGAATATCCCTAGCAATAAGGAATAATTTTAGAATATGTTACTAGAATAAGGTCAGCAAGATATCGAATGGTTACTTGAATATAAAGAAGAAACCAAGTAACTAGATAACATTTTTTTATTATTTAAGGATTTATTCATGACCCACAATTTCAAAAGTGAACGGGGATGAACGTATTTTCCTCGTTTTTCATATTATAAAAATTTTACTTTTAATTCTATTTTACTGACTACTTACTTTTACTTGGTCTAAAATTGTTTTAATACTTTTTTATTTTGTAATTTGAGATTCATTAATTAATTCATTCAGATTTTATGCTATTTTTAAGTGAGTTCTTAAAAGTAACCTGATTTTTTGTTTTTAGGTTATTTCAGGATGTCCCTATTATTTAATACTGGGAAGGGGTTTAGTTTCCAGAGTACCTAGTTGTTTTCGATATCTTTTAAATAATTATCTTATTTCCTTTGTATACCAAAGTTTATAGGTAACAAGTAAACATAAACTTCACTGGATCGTAATATTTAAATAATTTCATTAATGTATATATATATATATATATATATATATATATATATATATATATATATATATATATATATATATATATATATATATATATATATATATATATATATACTTAATTTAATTTTCTGGGCAAAATACTCCTTAGGTAAATCTACTTTTTGATTTTTAGTACTTCGATAGTTAGCAATACAGCACCACACATTTTGAATACCTATATAATTAGGATAGCAGGTGATTCCTTTTGGTTGTGCTGGGACTTAGCGGTTAATTATCAACCCAAATTAAACAAATTAGGGCTAAGCCTTCTTTTTAGTGTCGAATAAATTAGGTGTATTATCTACGAAACAATACTTAAAATGTTAAATAGCTTTACTGCCTACAGCTGGATCCAACAAATTATTTTATGAGGGTATACGTATGAACAACTTTTCTACGTTTTATTTCCTAAATTGGGACGCGATTTTTAAAAGATATCATATTAAACACTTATTAGTGTAACCACAAATATGTTTTCTAGTTGCAGAACTAGAAAAATAAAAGGAATACAAATGATACATTACCAACAGTAATTAAGTCTTTGGTATTGACTCCCCCACTAGAGGCCAATACCTTACAGTTGGTAATGTATATATTTCAAAATCAGATAAATCGTTTATTTTTTATTTGTGCTACATAATTACTTATTTTCGTCGTCTTCTTATCATGGTTCTCAAGGTAATCTATACGGACGAAAAATACTCGTATAATTAATTAATATTTACTTCGTTCAAGTAGATCGCTTAATCTTTCAATTAATATGGATACTGTAATACTAAGCTACCATCTTTAATCTTATTAAATACTGTTTCTTTTGTCTAAGTGTTCTGATTGTGTTAAAAAAATCAACCAGGAACACTTAAGAAGCACTAATTCCCACAGTGAGCTGGCTTAGACTATTGGGCATAGGTAAAACAAGATTTGAGTCAAATAGACATATCAGAAATTTATCTCAGAGTCGTTAAGCGTCACAGATGTAAATATACATTTAGATATGAAGACAATCAGACCATCGGAGGTGAAAAATTCAACCAAAACCCCAATAAGGGATTAATAAACTTAATAAGGGTAATAAACTCTAAGTAGGCCTGGAAAAAATGGGAATAGGACATACCCAGAATGATCAATGAGGTTTCATCTCATTGAGCAAGTGTTTCTTCTATTATCGAGGACGAGCGATAGTGAAGCAGGATTATGCAGCATACTCACACGATAACTACCCCCTGATAAATAACGACCCCCTGAGAAAAAAACACTCACAGCCTTCTTTAGTAACGGCTGTTACTTGAGAAAGCTGTGAAACACTATATAAACATTATGATTTTTCAATATTAATAAGCGACACTGTATATATGAGACATCAGTTTTTTACATTTTTAATATCCATAATATACAAGTATTAAAATTTGTAAGCAGATATGAAAAATATAGTTTATGAGCTGAATATTTTTATAAAGGAATCGTAAGAACTTAATATCTATGAGGTAATAATTTATATATCTATTAATTAAGCTATATCGTTGATCTAATGCTTTACTCAACGGCTATATTGATTATTATTACGATTATTACTTACTATTACCATAAAATTTACTCGTTGCCATTATTTTGCATTAATAAGTGAAATTGTTTATCCAGATATATCTTGTTATCTATCTTGTCTGTCTATATATCAGAATTGTTTATCGGGCCGGTGGCTCAGGGCTTAGCGTCTCGATCGCTCAACCCAGAGGTCGTGGGTTCTCATTCCCATTCCACCAAACAATTTTTCATTAAATTGTTTACTCGTAGATCAAGGCTTATTCGCAGGGATGGCTTGGCAACCATCCTGGCGATGGCCTAGGATGGGAAGATAGTCAACTTGGTGTTAATGTGAGAGATTAAAGTCAGTTGATGTTTGACTTGTCCCCCTAACTAATGAGGTTTTCCAGGTTTCCCTCATTCCAGCACTGAATGGTGGTTAGGGCCTACCAACGTAAGTCGTTCCTGAGGCGCAAATGCGGCCCGCGAAATAATAATATGCCGCCCCCTCTCCCACACAAGTCTCAGACTTTCGGGCTAATCCTTGTGATTAGAATGAGGAGTAGAGATATTATTATTATTATAGATATTGTAGTGAGCATTAATTGTCAATTGTGCGTAGGTCTCTTTGGCAAAGACAACCAAATTTAAAAAAAAAACTTATCACTGTAACTGCCTATCCTTCTAACGAACCAATTGCATGAATTAGCCTATGGAATACTACAAGGTTTATAAACCTCTGTAAATCTTGTATCGAATATACAATATAAAATAAGAGACGGTACCTGTTTGGCTGTTTATTTCACAACACAAACCCTTTCACATTTAATGAATTTATCAGTCAGATCTTCTTAAGGTTGTGTTCCGATATTAAACTTGGTTAACCAAAATCCCGGTTAAGCGTTCCATTAAATAAAAATTCCTGAAAATTGTTTAATTTTGGAACTGTGGTCACCTGAAAAAGGTTAACCAAACGTCAAAATATTGACCGTGCTCTGGGAGCGGTGCATTGGTCAACCGAAGAGTTAGCAGGTTAGGTTTTAGCGTTGAGAGAAGAAATATCAATTCTCTCAACGATTTTAATTATATTTTGTTTAGATGGTGAAGGCAGATGGGGTGGTGTTCTTGCGTTAAGAGTTATACCTAATAAATATTTATAAATTCTACTTTTCTGTATTGTATTCTGTAGTCCACTTGACCAAGTCGACTGAAAGCTACACTTATATCTACTTATAAACTACTTATATCTTACTATAATATACCAAATTATCTGCTGTTTCATTTATTTTTTGACTGAATACTAGAGTAATAGTTAAGCACGGAATATGAAGGTATTTAAGGTTGAATGAATCCCAATAAAAACAATTCATCATCCATGTTGATTAACCAGCCAGTTCCTTAATTACACATTTTTCAGGTTTACCAATATTTCGGTTAACCGAAATCCTGGTTGGTCGCGGATAATATCGGAACACAACCTAAATAATGAGGCCATCAAATATTCCAAGGCAATTATTATTAACTCCGAGGAAGATCTATACGTGGATATTTCACTGTATAAAACTGTTTCACATATTACAAATGCATGGAATATTGGCATAATGATTATTATTGATGAATAATTGTACGTAAAATTGTAAAATAAAGTGAAGAAACATTAAAATTAAATTGAAAGATAGTATTTCGACAATAATAAAACAGGTTGTTTATTTTCCAAGCGAAATTGTAAAACTCCTCGAGGCTATACAGGGTGTCCTCCTAGTGCGCGTAAGTCCAATATCTGGGTTAATAAAAGAGATAACTTAATTTTTTTTTCTACAGGGTTGTCTAATATCCCGAGCTGCACAAAATCAAAATATATTTACATATTCAGGGTGTTCAGTTTTTCCTGGACAGGTACCAACTTCGCTTTTCTAAATGGAAATATATATTTTTTATTGCTTTTTCGAACTAAACCCTTGATTTTAGTAGGACTTTCATCAGCCTTCCCTATACCTAACTTAAACTGTTTTTAAAATATTGACTGGTGAATATTGACATTTTTGCAACTTTGACACCCTGTAAAATCTAAACGGTTTGAGATCAAGCAAAACGGTTTGCACATTCCTATCTTAACTTTTTATAAGCTATCGTTTGATACTAATTTCAAATTTATCCAAGAATAAAAAATTTTCAAAATTTTCGGAAAATTTTTAATTTCTGGATACATTTGAAATTAGTATCAAACGATAGCTTATAAAAAGTTAAGATAGGAATGTGCAAACCGTTTTGCTTGATCTCAAACCGTTTAGATTTTACAGGGTGTCAAAGTTGCAAAAATGTCAATATTTACCAGTCAATATTTCAAAAACAGTTTAAGTTAGGTATAGGGAAGGCTGATGAAAGTCCTACTAAAATCAAGGGTTTAGTTCGAAAAAGCAATAAAAAATATATATTTCCATTTAGAAAAGCGAAGTTGGTACCTGTCCAGGAAAAACTGAACACCCTGAATATGTAAATATATTTTCATTTTGTGCAGCTCGGGATATTAGACAACCCTGTAGAAAAAAAAATTAAGTTATCTCTTTTATTAACCCAGATATTGGACTTACGCGCACTAGGTGGACACCTTGTATAAGAATTGGCGGGAAGAATTAAACGTTATAAATTAACATTACAGTATGAGTTAGTATTAGTGAGAATAGTATTTTATTCATATTTTATACACTGTTGAGTTTTAGATATTTTCATATAAATTCCAGGGCGATAAACTATGGTGACGTTTACAGACAGTTTGCGTTTACCTTTATTGATCTGATCATTCAGGAAATTCCACAGTGAGAAAGTCGTTTATTGATTGTTTTGTAGCCCAGTCAAATGCGGAAGCGTTCTAGTTTCTGAGAGTTAGACTTTTCGTGATAGACATGATAAAATTGTAGTTAAATCTTATATCAAAGAACTAACATTTATTGTATTACCTATTTCATTGGAACTTTACCACTAAACACCACATTGTTGTATAATATATAATAATATATTACTGTTTTATTTACATTTATTTAATAAATTTATTTGTTTTGCAGATATTGCGAAAAGCCTAGAGCTTCATCTGTCTATCTGTCTCTGAAATGATTATTGTTTAAGCAATGCTCTTATTCCCAATGTAGGTAGATACCTACATAGAAGAAGAAAGTATCCGAAAAGAAATGTATGTCCGTAATTCATTCCAATTTTTTTATCATCGTCTAATCTTCGAAAATTGATAAGAGTAGATCCTAAATATTTTATGACGAAAAACAATTAAAATGGTTGCGATAGTCATCTGACACACTTTTCTGAATAGTCGATAGTACCTAATCAAGTTCATTATCAACAACAAATAAAAAAAAATAAGTGATAAATTTAAAGAATATGTACAGCTTGCCAAGAATAAGAATCAGTGCGAGATGCATTTTAGAGCCTTAAAGACGAAAAAGTTATAGGAGTTGAGGCATTAGAGCTTTCATCTTTTTTGCGGTTTTTGACAAACTGGACCTCAATTTATCAAGTATGCGAGACTAATTTCTTCAGTATTAGTTTATTATTGCAAAAAAGTTTTAAAAAATTCATTTCATGATTTTAATTTAATTTGATCAATATAGAAAGTATTGGTTTGTTTGTAACCGTTTATTTGTAAAATTTTTAGAAATAATTATGAAAAACCAAATTATAGACACTATAGGATAATTCTGTGATTCTACAATTTAGTTACAATTTAAATTTTTAGTTGCAAAAAGTCGTGTCTGACCTGATATCTCATTCTTTTCGGGTGGGGTTTGCTTTACTATTAAAATTTTTTGGAACTGTGGTAGATGCCCACTATACAAAAAGTATCTTAACTTTTAACTATTTGAACGGCAGCTACTTTAATAACAAAAAAATTAGCAATTCGGATGGTCTTGTCTTTGTTTAAAACAAATTTTTATTGATGACAAAAATTTAAAATATTTAGTAATATTTACATTGTTTCGCGCATGCCTTTTGATAATTTTTTTATTTGAAATGTGTTCATGTATTTGGGATCGGAATTCGTGCCTATAAGCACAAATCCCGAAATAGAGTACTACGAAATAATACTAGAGTAGGTACTACGAAATAGAGTACCTACCACGACACTGTAGCTACTCTGAAGAGGAACAAAAATTATGAAACATCGATATCTACCTCGTTGTTTTGTTTGGAGACTTAAGGCACACATCGGGACTCCGATTAGTAGGATTCCGTAGAAAAATATTAAGATTCAGATTCAGACTTTTGATAATGAGGACATATGCAAAATAGGAGCGATATTCTGATATTCTAAGTACAGTAGTATTACATTATATAAACAGATTTAAGAAAGTTTTGCTCAACTGAAGCGGTAGAGCGTTTTAAAATTTTCCTTTTCAGACCTAGTAGTGTCACCAGCTATCACTCGCACACCAGGGCACTCTATGTAAAATGGCGCGAAAAAATCCCATCAGTAAATTTCCATACTGAAAAGTATTTTCGGAACAATTTTGATGCTACTGACAGTAGTGATCGAGAATTACGGAACGTGTGGTTGATATTTCCCTTCAAACCCCATTCAGCTACAGTAACTAGTGGTGGGTAAATTTCCTGGTAAGAAATGTTGCAGAAATTAGCGGAAATTTTACCAGGGATTTATCCAAGAATTCCTGACATTTTTTTATTTTATAATTATTTTCAATTCCATTTATTCATGGTAAGCCATAAGCTAGACGAAATCAAGATAAAAATCAAATTAAAATATCAATTTTTATTAAAAAACAATAATAAAAAAATACACTCAAGGAAAAAAACATACGTTCTACATACTTACATAATTACATTACATAATTACATTACATAATTACATAATTATGTAATAATTATTACATAATTATTACGTAATTATTACATAATTATTACATACTTATGTAATAATTATTACATAATTATTGTATGAAATTTTCCAGTTTTTTACTGGTAGGTAATTATTTTTTCTCGGGAATTAGAATTTGGAGAAATTCTCGGGAATTTTCCCGTTCCCAGTGGAAATTTTCCGGCTACCCACTACTAACAGTAACTCAATGGAGTATGATAAGTAAATACTTACACACCTAGGTAAACTGTATAATATTAGGAACCTCACATTTAGAAAAAACAAAACACACCAGAGAAACGGGAAACCTCCCTTCTGAAAGCGTCAGGCTTGTGTAGAGAGAGGACACACATGAAAAAACGCAGATTTAGACCAATCGCTGGGAGAGGTGTCATTTCTCATCTGGCGAGATTCGAACTTGTGCCGCAATATCCCATTATGATGCGTAAAAATAAAAATCTTATGCTATTTCCTGTAAATCAACAGATATTAGCATGCTTTTAGTAGCATATAACAAATTTCAGTAGTTGTAGATAAATTTGGAAAAATATAACACTTAAGAATCAAAAGTTTCTTAAAAAATGCATTTTCTGTCAAACATATGATTTCCGATTATGTCTATTTTATCGTCTGTTGGATTATACAGTGCACAGTGCAAAACTGCGTAGTATATGAATATAAAAACTTAATTGAATTCCTTCATTTAATATCAGATAAAAATACTTTTCCACTAATTTCCCACTTGGCTTAAAAACTGCACGTCTATTATTTTCTCTAATATCAATATCTGGCTCAAAATGGATTATATAAACATTATATACAATACATTGCATTGTACGACAAATATTTTCTCAGTCTGGGTGATTCTTATAGAAATACTCACTCACTCACTCACTCAAATTATTGAAAAAAAATATAAATAAATAAATAATTCACACTGGTATTACATTTGGGACAATTTTTTTCTTTCTTTTTCTCTTCAGTTCCCCCTAAAAATATCGGATCCTTTTTAACTTTCCCACTTCACATTCAAATCCATTCCTTCGGATTATTAATTTTGAGAAAGATTTCTGTTTTTTTATATGCTTAGGTAGGTATATATATTTTTTTATTACCTCATTTTCATATAGTATTAAAAACAAAATCATTTGAAACGCATTTACTTTAAAAAATACTCACTACCGTTCATAGATCCCTTAATTAACATTAATAATGTCTGTGCGATTACCGAGTGTTAGGTTTTCGATTTTCAGTTATAATTTTCATAGTGATCATACTTTACTCACAATTAGTGAGTAAAACAAGTAATTATTTATTAGTTTTATTTTTATTTATTTTTTTGTAAAAATGCCTGTGGAATATTGTACTGTGGGCAGCTGTCCCTTGCAATATATATAACCGAATATTTTTTAGAAAATGTCTTGTACAATAATTCAATAATAATTACTTTTACAATAATTTACAATTCCTGTGAAATTTGTAGCAAATTTAACAAATAGACAAACCACGTTATGTCATCTTAAATCCTATAGTAGCACATCAGGGGGATTAGTTGTACCAACCGACGATCGAAATATCGTCGAATTTGTCGTAGTGTTAGAAGATATATTTTTATTAGTAAATTTGAGGAATAAGTTTGTCTTGAAAACATTGGAAAAACAGTAAAAAAACATTTCGTAAATATAACCTGCAGTCATACATCTAGGAACTTTCTTTTGGGCTATTTTATTAATTTTTATATCGGAACCCGTATACCGGGTTTCCCATTTCATTTGACTAATGGCAATTAACATGGGCTATTACATTTCATTGAATTTTATATTCCCAGGGCACACTATGAGAAATATTGCTAACGGAATCGATAGTACTGACTGTTAAACACTTCTGATTACCAAAATACTAAAGCGAAATGCTGTTTTAATTAAAATATCAATAAAAATTCGTTTTAAGTTAATAGATGTAGTTTACATACGTCTTTTAGCGAAATTGTGTTACGTCAACGATTGGAGTAATTGGTTGAGCGTCCGTCTTTCAATCTGAACCTCGCGGTTTTGCAGGTTCAAATCCCACCAGGGACAACTTTTTTTTTTATTTTACTTTTTCATTACTTAAAAATTATTAGTGTTTACTTATTCGAATAAATATTGTTCATTGTCGGTACCTAGGTAGTTATTATTTTCGTAAGTCACAATATTTACTTATCAAAAAAAAAACATGTTTTAATTGGTTAGTTTCCTTTATCTTTAGGTAACGTTACTATCTTATAAAATAAGTAACAATAAGCAACATATTTTTTATTGCACTGTGCTTTTACTAATAGTGTACTTATCTCTGCTAATAGTTACTACATATTATACCTCAATCTGGATATTGAGTTAAACAGTATTACAGAGGAACTGTTGTGAATTAGTAATAGGTTTTTTTAATGAAAAACTATAATTCTAAAATTATGAGTTTTTTCAACATATTTTAAAAAACCTTTAATTTTAGAATTAGTTTTTTATTTAAAAAAAAAACCTAATAATAATTCACGCCAGTTCCTCTATAACTGTTTAACTCAATATCCAGATTGAGGTATAATATGTAGTAACTATTAACAGAGATAAGTACACTATTAGTAAAAGCACAGTGCACGTAATAAATAAAAAATATGTTGCTTATTGATTACTTATTTTGTAAGATAGTAGCTTTACCTAAAGATAAAGGAAACGAACCAATTAAACCATGTTTTATTTTTTTGCTGATCAGTAAATATTGTGACTTTCAAAAATAATAACAAGGTACTGACATTGAACCATATTTGTTCGAATAAGTAAACAATAATAATTTGTAATTAATGAAAAAGTAAAATAAAAAAAAGTTGTCCCTGGTGGGATTTGAACCTACAAAACCGCAAGGTTCAGATTGAAAGACGGACGCTCAACCAACTACTCCAATCGTTGACGTAACGTAATGTCACTAAAAGACTTATGTAAACTACATCTATTAACTTAAAACGAATTTTTATTAATATTTTAATTAAAACAGCATTTCGCTTTAGAATTTTGGTAATCAGAAGTGTTTAACAGTCAGTACTATCGATTCCGTTAGCAATATTTCTCATAGTGTGCCCTGGGAATATAAAATTCAATGAAATGTAATAGCCCATGTTAATTGCCATTAGTCAAATGAAATGGGAAACCCGGTATATTTCCTTAATCAAACAATTTCCTTAATCAAAATATAACAACTGGGACAGCAGTTCTGTATTAACAAAGTTAATACAGAACTCTCAATATTACAGCATTTGTGATTTTTTGTAAATAATAGTAGATATAGATTATGAATGATATGATTTGTTATTTTAGTTAAAATAATGTATCTTCCTGTGTTTTTTGGATTACTTATTTAAATAAACATTTTATTGAAAATTTTATTTTTAATTTACTTGTACACCTATATGGATATCAGTTGTTGTTGTTGTTGGAAGGCGGCGCGGTTACCCGCAGCACTCAGGTCCTTCGACCCACTGTGCCTATTGCTCTCGACTGTTGGCGTAGGCCAACACCTGTTCTAGGGAAGCTCTCTAATATCCTGGGCCAGGATAAATGCTGCACCCAGATGTTTGTGTATCTTGACTATGAGGCAGGCACAGCGACAGAGGATGTGAATGGAGTCATCGTTTCCGCAAAACCTGCACCTTCTGGTGTCACTAAAGCCGATAGTGTAAAGGTGCTTGTTGAGATGTCCATGACCTGTCAGCAGTCCTGTGACAATCCTTATGCTGTTACGACTTAGCGCAAGTATTGATCGAGTGGCGTTCGACCAAGGCCCTTCAATTAAGGGTCTGGCTTGTCGCAGCCCAGCCCCGATCGACCATTCTTCCTCTGATCTTTCCTTGGAACTGGAAGTCCAGTTTCCAATAGACCTTGTTACATAACTAGGCGGAAGCCCCAGTACTGATTCGGGCCCTGTAGATACCAGTTTAAAAAATGTTTCATCTTTTTCCTAGGTACAATTCAGATATAAGTAATTAGCATGATGTATGAAGAGCATAAATGATTTTTTGAGAGCATAAATTTTCTTAAAAAATTGATTCAGGAATAAAATTTCCCGGTTATTAATTCAATAACGAGAGGGATTCGGTAAGAAAATTTCACTTAGTTAAGTTTTAAATATACAAACGATTTAAATTTTATCTTGTCGAATTGTTTGAATGATTATAGCAGGCTGTGCTATTCAGATAAAAGTTGACATTTAGACGTGAAATTCGTATTGTAGAAAGTTTAAAATGTTGCGGTTCGGAAAATAAATTTAAATGTCATTCACGAAGAGATTTAAAACTTTATGTCTAATAAGACGAACAGATCTGAAGCAAGTTTGTTTTATTGACGTTTTGGCTGTCAAAAAAATTCCGTTGTAATCACCTTCTTCTGCTTGAAGGAGGAGAGATAATTTACAGAAATCGTCTGTGTTGCTATGGTAACCAAACAAATACAAATCTTCTGATTGACCGATATATACAGGGTGCTTCAAATTCGATGCAATACATGGGGATCTCGGAAACGGTAAGAGATGCGAGTCGGTTAAATGGAGGCAAAGTTGCTTATTCAGGGGGGTAACATAATGGTGAAAAGAAATCAAGGCTAACTTGATTAGTTTTCGAAATATTTTGAAAAAACGATTTTTGTTTTTATTTTTTTGCTGGCCTATTTGGTGAGGTATTCAAAAATAAAGAGCTCTTTTCTATAGCAACTTTTTGCCCTTTATCGAATGGTGTTAGCGAACTTTCCGTAAAACGTTTCGTTTCCCGAAAACCAACATCAACTTAATTTTTTTAAATACGGACCTGGAATTTTTTTTCAATTTTTTGAAGCATTTTTATAACTTGATAGAATGCCACCATAAAAAATACCAGATTTAAACGTTTTGTTTAAGAAAAATCCATCACTAGTGTTTTTGTTTCGACTTTTGTTAATTCTAGATATTGAATAATATTTTTGAGGTTTCATTTTTATTTACGATAAATAAACAAAAGCTAACTAAAAATTTATTAAGTTACAAAAATGCTTAAAAAAAATTGAAAAAAAATTCCAGGTCCATATTTAAAAAAATTAAGTTGATGTTGGTTTCCGGGAAACGAAACGTTTTGCGGCAAATGCGCTAACACCATTCGATAAAGGGCAAAAAGTTGCTATAAAAAAAGTGCTCTTTATTTTTGAATACCTCATCAAATAGGCCCGCAAAAAAATAAAAACGAAAACCGAAATTTTCGGTTTTTTCAAAATATTTCGAAAACTAATCAAGTTAGCCGTGATTTCTTTTCACCATTATGTTGCCCCCCTGAATACGCAACTTTGCCTCCATTTAACAGACTTCGCATCTCTTACCGTTTCCGAGATCCCCATGTATTGCATCGAATTTGAAGCACCCTGTATGTAATTGTGAAATTTTCAGTTAAATATCACTCTCTATACACCTGAAATTGAATTTGAAAAATACAGATCAGAGTGAAGCAGAGAACCTTGTACTTAAACTTTTAAATATATATTTTTTGGTTCTATTATTTAACGTCGGTCTATTTCTGCGACTAAGGGCAATCATCGACACCAGGAGACAAGCAAACCACCAGCTGAAAGTTTTCGCAAACTCCCACTTTTTGTAGAATGGTAGAGATCTTTCTCTACCTAACATCTCATAGACGAGTGATCTCCGGCTTTACATCCTATTTGAATGATGGTACATCTTCAATACAAACTTCGCCTAAGTTTGTATAACTTCTCTGAACTCACCCGTGTACAGGCCAGTAGAAGGTGCGGGCAGGCACCGTGGGCCTTCCCTGCACCGTCACCCATACAAGCACTAACGACGAGAATGTCGTTTAGCCTTTATATCGATTATATGAACGCTGGGTCGCTACAGTGGCTTGCCCCTTTAAAATTTAAGAAATCCATATATTTAATATATCTACGTAACAAACTGTACGGGAAGAACAAAATAACGTTTGCGTGGGAATGTCCCACTTAAAAGACAACCCTACATTTTTTGAAACACCATGTTTGTAACCATTTAAAAAAAATGTGGATAAATGCATATTTACCGTATTTTTTTCTTATTAATCTATAATTTTATTTCTCAATAATACCACAACAAAAAATATAATATGTACTTTTTAATTTTGCAGCCTGGTTCGAATTCAGGACGAGTTCGCATTACATAAAATAACCAATGAAACAGCGGTTACCATACCGGCAGCTTGCCAGGACAGCTCGCCGGACACACCTCAACCCGCATACGACCTCAAGCAGGGATGGATGAACGGCATCTTCGGCTGCCTAAGGCCGGTGCTGTCTATCATCGGAAAAGGGGTCGTCGAACATAGAAATACGCAAGGTACAAGAGCAATTATTATTACATCATTTATAAAGAAAGGGGTAAAGTAGAGGTCAGTAAAATAAGAAGCAGTTCATATAAATATGCTTCTCGACCAATTTGACGCATTCCAACTTCTGCAATATGGCAAATACTTTGCGATTCAGATTTTTTATTAAGTTGTAGCACTTGTAGCTTTACAAAGTAAAAAGCATTACCCTTGCAACGGTCAGTGTCAAGAGTGTCAATAATTTAATAATCGAAAAGCATTACCCGCATACATACATACATATACTGTGTGTTTCAAATTGGATGCAATAACATTAGTATCTTGGAAACCGTTAGATATGTAGAGACTAGGTTCAATTGGGGCTTAAAAAGTCAAGTCTAATATCAAGGCAACAAAGCTAAATTCGTTTTTGTTAAATTTTAGGATTGTTTGAAGAGCTATTGAAAAAATAGATAGGTACTTTCGTAAAACAACTTTTTACGGTCTATCCAGTAGCACAAACAATTTTTTGAAATAACGTTTGATAGTTTCAGAACCATCAGCACTTATTTTTTTCTAATACGTCCCCATTAATATCTTTACATCTTTTCCTAGTGAGTTCAATGATGTAATCATATTTATGCTATAGTTTGCTTATTGTTCCATTAACTGTTCATTATTATTTTTGAATTTATTGTTGTTTTGTTAATTGTTCGTTATTCTTTTGTTAATAATAATAATAATTCTCTACATAGACAGACACATGTGAGTTTGATGATGGTTCTTCCCGTTCAAAACGTGATCAAACTATAGCATACGATACATTATTGAACTCGCAAGGAAACATTCTGTTGAGTGACGTAAAAATTAATGGGGCCGGTAGTATAAGAAAATGTAGCCGGCACATTCAAATAGTAGTCTCACTTAGAATATTAATATCCGCTCTTGCTTTCGCACGCATTTGCTCCTCACAATATACTGCGACTCCTCCATGACGCCCTGGATCTTTGCAGAACTTTGACACTAATTTGTAACCCTTCAACTTGAACGCACCTAATTCTTCGCTAGATTTCCAATGTTCACTCACTGTTATAACACTGGCCTTATTGTCATTTATAAAATTACTTAGCCTTTCTACGCAATTGAAGTCGATTCGATCTGAAGAGACTAAACGAAAGAGGTTAAAAGTGGTTTATAGCAAAAAAGTTGTTATAAGAAAGTGTCTTTTTTTTCCAATAGCCATTCAAACAAGCCTGAAATTTTACAAAAACGAATTTTAAAAATTTCGATTTTTTCAAATATCTCAAAAACGAATCATATTTGCCTTGATAACCCCAATTTATCCTAGATTAGATTAGATTTATATAGGAGTCGGCCCCCTGGCCTGGTCCACCGCGACCTAGAAGATCTATTGTGGCACTCCCAACCTATTTAGAGCACTCTGACCAGCTTTGTCCTTTGCATTAGACTCCACAGCCTTGATAGAGGCTTTTCCATGTAGCTATTGGCTCTTGGTCTTCCTTCCCCAAGTATGTGAAATCTCAGTCTTGTCAGGACCTCGCACTGGCACAGTACGTGTACTGAAGTTTCCTCTTCTTCTTGACAGAATCTGCAAGTTGCATCTTCTGACAGTCCCTTAAAGATTCATGTGCCTATTTAGCCTACAGTGTCCTGTTAGGAGACCTACTATTATTCTGATGGCCTTTTTATTCTGGCCTAACAGATCTGCTGTGAATTTAGGCGTCCGTTCTTTAATGAATAGCTTTGCCTGTCTCGGTTGTGGCAGATTCTTCCACCATTCTAGAGATTTGTTTCTCATCCATTCCTCCATGGATATTTTAATGCATGGCTTCGCTATGCCGCAGAAGGGTTCTGGTCCTATGAGGTCTTTTGATGCGCCTTCTCGGACTAGTGCGTCTGTTTTTTAACCTAATCTCTGTCTCTAACGGTTTCCAAGTGTTTATTAATTTTTTTGGAAATGTACAAATTTATAGTGCCCTGTTTATTTGATCTCAAATAAAATTTGGTTTTAGTATCTTTTCATTCGTAATAGGCTTTAGAGGAGTATACTTTTCTTACACATCTTTTTAAGTTTAACTATAAAAAAATAAAATCGTCATATTATAGGTCCGACTATAGGAGTAAGACGGCTCAACATGAAACACCTCGTATATCCCGAAATGCATTTTCAAGCAAGCAGACTCCCTTTGCACAGCACATAGGCGCATTAGTTTTTTCATAGAAGTTGAAAATCTTGTAAAAAAGATAAAAGTAAAAATATGAACAATTGTATAGCTAGATTGATTCAATCTAGCTATTCTTATTTTAAAAGTTGTGTGTCAAATGCAGTTTAAACTAATGTTCTTAATTTTATTACTACTCATTATCACATTATCGACAACAAGCTGTACAGTGCAACCGCCCAATGAATATTTTCTAAAAAAGGTATTCGTCGACAGATCGTTTTCAATCGACTAATAAAAACTAATAAACCAGAAATGCCTAATTCTGTTTCAATAAATCCCATTCTTGATATTAATTATAGAATTTCACTCTTCCGATTTTAAATTGACCTCACTTAGTTCGGCTTGTCAATTTTTTCCTAATTTTTCCCAGTAACTTTTGAACAATAACACTCATAGTATGAATTTTATAAACACTGCTAAGGAGCAATGAAAAATACTATATATAATAGACTATTACACAGCTATATACAAAATCCACAACCGCAGAGCAAATAAAGTTTGATAAGATGACATAAAATGTTTCATACAATTGGACCTTTTCCATAACTATTTTTTTTTAAATCGTTCGACCTTGCAAACTTTTGATTAGTATTCTTTGAAGAATCCCATGGTATAAATAGTTTATTCCGAGTTTTTCTAAATAATATATGGGGAAAAAAGAAAACATAACATTAACAAAAATTTGTTGCAAAAAAACCGTATTTAAGCAGCCACAAAGAAAATACTAAAACAATAATAAGATCATGTGAGAAACGGAAATTAATCTAATAGCATATTCTGATTTTCAGATTTAATTTCTAGCAAAATGGGAAAAAACTAGCAAAAATAGCAAAAACTAGTGTGTTGTCGGCTTTTTAAAGGGCGTAACTCCTTTCTGAAGAAATTCCCAGGCATATTTTTATGCTCCTTGAATGGAGTAGGTGTAAGTGGTACTTGCAAGTACTAATAATCACCCTCCGAAATTTATTGCGAAATGTTTTTATACCGCGCATATTCAAAGAATATTATGAATTGTTGTTAAACGTTCGACAGTAGATCAGTAGATAATAGAGTAGTAAACCATTCTCAGAAGCAATTACACTTTTTCATTATTTAAAGATAAGATACGAGATAAAAGATAATTGGTGGCAAAATTTAATATGAAATGAGGTATGGCTAGATAAATAGGAGCAAGTTCGTCATAGCAGTTGTTATTTTAGTTTAGTAAATTACAAATAAAAATATGTTTTATTTTTGTGGGCATACACCTAACACGTGATCTTGAAAGGCATAAATCTCTTTGGAAATAGGAGCTTTGCTACAAAGATTATCGTTTATGTTTTGACAATCTATTTTATTACCCTTAAATTACAAAAACATACAATCCAGTGGCGTAGGTAGGGGGCTAAAGACACATTTTAATTGTTACCTGTTAAATATGTGCCATTGGGTTTTAATATATTTTTTTTTATTTGATGATACTGGGGAAGGCCTTTAAAAGTTAAAATTATTATCATATTTGCAGCAGATATTAACTACTGTGACTTTAAAAGAAGATATATAAAAAATACTTTCCGTATTTTGAATTATTTCCATAGGATAAGCTCCTGAAGTTACGACATGCAATTTTTTGAAACACTGAAATAGTACAAATTAAAATAATATGTCGATTACGAATAGCATAGAAGTATACGTATTCAATCTCTGTATTGTATTCAATATCTGGATGTTAAATCTTTCCTGTTGGGACAAAGATATAAATAATACATTGAAACTAAAAGTAAAAAACTATAATAAATAAGTGTGTACTATGTGTTACGTTATGATTTCAGATGACTGGGAAATTCCATTTGACCAAATAACAGATTTAACATTCCTGGGATGTGGAGGTCAAGGGGCAGTCTTTTCTGGCATGCTGAATAATATACCTGTGGCAGTGAAAAAGGTGTCTGAACTGAAAGACACTGATATTAGAAACTTGCGCAAGCTAAATCACCCCAACATAGTCAAATTTAAGGGCGTTTGTACGCAAGAGCCATCCTGTTATTGTATTATTATGGAATTCTGTCCCTATGGGCCTCTTTTTAATTTGCTCAAGAATCAGAAGAATGTTGTGACGATAAACAGAGTAGTTTCGTGGGCCAAACAAATTGCCAATGGAATGCATTATTTACACATGCATAAAATTATTCACCGAGATTTGAAAAGCCCAAAGTAAGTAGTTATATAAACACCTATTGATATCGAATTCATATTTTTATAGTCTTGCAATATTCGATTTAAGCTATTTTTAATGTTTATTTGATCTGAAGCAAAATTCTAAATAATCCTTATTTGATATTTGCAAAGTTACTTCAGATCAAACATGCATCCACTATAATAGAATACCTATATTCCTGAAACAGAAAAACGTAACTATTCTTTGGCCATCATAACGAAATTATTCAAAAAATTATTTATTGCAATCAGATTTAAATCTGGTTTTCTGAAGGTTTATATAATGTTCGTAATCATTATTATTTTTAATATCTAAATGTAAGTCCATTTACATTTTATTTAAATATACGTACCTATGTAAGTATGATTTGATTTTTTAAATAGTCATATTTTAATATTTTCTGTGTCTACCCTGATAATGCTAGTTTTATTTGAGCCAGTTATTTCCACAAAATCCATAGATTTAAGAACTATAGACAAAACTTTAGTGAGACAATTGTCTCACCCATAAAAAGCAATATCTACGTCTTTGCAAATAGACTTCTTGTGATAGTCTGTTTCAAGAAAACAATGTACCTAGTGCAGTAGTAATTAACCATAATTTTAATTCAATTATTATTATTTTTTTCTGTTCTTATTTTAAAAAATGAAGAGCTGCTTGCTCCTCTTTTAATTTTATTAATAATACCAATATGAATCAGCTGCATCACCATTTCAGAGAATCAGTCTCAGGCAAATTAGTGAAAATGCTGTGTTTATGTGCCAACTGTCTGTGCAAAACAAAATTGAAACACTTATAAACAGTAAATAATTGTCTTTTACCTTTCAAGGTTAGATAAAATGTATAAATAACAGATTTTTATGAAAACCTGAGAATGTAAATATTCTCTAAGTATTATAAGGCAATCACTATATCATTAATTTGTTCTGATGAAAAATATGATGAATATTCAATAAGAAATACTCTCCAGAAACTTAATTCACTTTTTGCTTTTAGTGTTTTAATTGGTGACGAAGAGGTAATTAAAATCAGTGACTTTGGTACATCTCGAACCTGGAATGGAGTTAGCGAAAAAATGACTTTTGCGGGCACCGTAGCTTGGATGGCACCAGAAGCTATCCAAGAGCAAGCTTGTAGTGAAAAGGTGGATATCTGGTCATTCGGAGTCGTTTTATGGGAGCTCCTAACTTGTGAAGTTCCTTATGATGGCTTGGAACAAAGTGCAATCATGTATTCTGTGGGTTCTGGAAAGTTGAGGCCTCCAATACCAACAACTTGTCCTGATGGCTTTAAATTGATCATGCAGATGTGTTGGAAGCTGAATCCTAGGGAAAGGCCTTCATTCAAACTAATTTGTAACCATTTGGAAATAGCTTCAGTGGAAATTCTAGCAAAATACGAAGACAAGGCTTTCTTTAAAACACAGGAGAGTTGGAAGCAAGAAATAAAATCCCAAATCACACAATTTTGTGAACAGTTGCAAAAACATAAAATTGAGTATCAGCTGAAAGAGGAGCAGCTAATAAAAAGAAGAGAAATGGAAATCAAACATATTAAAGATATAAGGGAGTTGTATGACAGACGACTCGAGAAAGTTAATCAGTTATATATAGAACTGGCAGGTTTTCTGCAGCAAGTGGAGAGAGCTAGGCAAGGGGGGAGGAAGAGGAGATTACTGCCACCTTTCATGAAGAAAATGGAGAGGCGACGATGTAGCAATCAAAGCACTACTCCTACTAGTCCAGAATGCAGTCTCACTAGTCCGGATAGTCCTCAAATTGTAAGTTACCTTCGGATTTTTTATTTTAGTTTGGTAAATATGTAACAGCAATCACTATAGGTATTATTTTTCAATGATGATTTTTAAAGACTTAATTCTAAAATTTCTACATACACTTTGACTACTAATGAATTCTGTCAATGTAATCTAAAATTTAAAATAAATTTGATGTTATAACAGCTGGGTTACGGAAATACTGCAGCCAACCAATTAGAAATTATTAGATTTTAAATTAATTCTTAATTGTCTTCTATTAAATATAACTTTTCAAAAAATCTATTAAGTATGAGTTTTAACTAGCTTTTTTTTCCTACTAGGTAACAATGATAAACTGGTAATTAACATTTTATAATGTAGAATTAACTGATCTCGTGGTAAGTTTTGTCAGAAAAATAATTATGCTGCCTAACAAACTAGCATAGGTACTATTTTTAGTTTTTATGTATTTAATTTAATCAGTACGTACTGGGTGTCTCATTATTCTGGGGATCAATTATTGCAGTCTTCTAGAATTACAATAACAAAACTTTCTTTTTGGCCATTAATTATATTAGTTTCATTTAACTGTATCTACTAAAATTATTTAGCCATACAGATACATGTGTTTAATTTCAGTGCGACTTCGGATGGCACCTGCGACGACGAAGATAATAAAATTCTTAGTCTCGCTATACACGCGTGCATACTTAGGATGGGAAGAATGTCAGCTTGGTGTTAATATAAGAGATTAATATCACTTGATGTTTCACTATCCCCCCTCCCCCTATCTAATGCGATATTCCTGGTTTCCCTCATTCCACTACTGAATGGTAGTTAGGGTTTATCAACGCAAGTCGTTCCCCAGACATAAATGCGGCCCACTGAATAATAATATGCTGCCCACTCTCCCATACAAGTCTCATAGTTCACGACTAAGCCTTGGGATTAGAGATATTATTATTATGAAGCAAAATTAATATCATACAGTTTTTTCTTAAAAAATAAGTAGGGCCTATATAAAAAAAATGTTGATTTCAATCAGTTGCGCGTCTTATTAAATCGTTCAGTCCTTAACCTTAACCATAACTTGAACATGAGATTTTCATTTTCTTCTATGATATAAATAATCAAATATTATGTCATTTGAGTTGTGAGATACCCAGAACAGTACTTGCATTGTTGTTCTCAAACTGCTTGATTTTTAACTGTTTAATGTATAAAGTGTGTGCCAAAAAGTTATAAAAATTATATTTAAATAATAATTATATTAAAAAAATTACATAAATTGCAAAAATCTGTAGGTGTACATTCTTTTTTAATACCAGTTCACCTAATACATATAATACACCTAAAAAAAGTGTTGAAAAGTAAAATAATTGTTAATTATACCAATTTCATTAAATTCCATATCAAACTATTTGGCAAACACTATGGTGTTCTTCTTTAATTTTTAGTATTCTCTTATTTAAATTATAGGGTGCCACAAAAGCTCCTCTTTACGCAACACTTGATCCTATGACTGATTCTGTAACCCAAACTACAACAACTCTAACAACGTCTGTTACATCCAGAAAAAGGCCTCATCGAACAAATTCTGGATCACCTCGTGGTTCCAGATGTTCCAGATCATCCAGTTCAAGAACATCTACAGTGGTGGATGCTGAAACCCAGACGGACTGCATGGACATAAGTGAAACTGATTTAAGTCCTACTACCAGTTGCCCTAACACCAGTTGTTCAACATCTACGAACTTTCCTCAAAGAGTTATACTACAACAATTTGGAACTGGCACTGATGAAGAGGGAGTCAATGGAAACTGTGTTCAGGTGCATTATATGGTGCAACATCTACAACCACGTAAGCATGATTTATTTAGAATAAATTGCGACTTTTGCAGTACCTGTTATATAGTTAGATAGCGATACTGATATCTGTATTACATGGTATAAGGTATAAGTAGAAACAAAAACTAACAGAAAATAACCAGAAACTCATTACCTATATAAAGTGATGTTTAGAAGATTTTTTGCACCTTCAATGTCTGCAATATTTAGATATTAAGATGTTAATTTTGCTTCCTTGACCAAATTTTAAATAGCACACCCTGTATATTTCCATATTTTAAGTTCCTATTAAAATTCTAGGAGACTCACTTAGATTTATTCCATAAATGTTGAAAAAATTCAAAATCTCTATTATGCTATTACAATTTCACAATCTTCAAGCATCAGTTTTGTTCAAGTGATATCTCAGAGCCTCTCATTTTTATAGGGTGATAGAATTGCCATTTTTTTCGAAAATTTTGAACGGAACACCATAAAAACATAGTTTGATTACCTATATTACCTTTAAATTGCGCACACTTTTTGCACTTAAATTTTTTGTAATTAAAAAACATTTGTAATAATGGCATGATGGCACTTCCCCTTATTAATAATAGGTCACCTTGTACAATGCTGGCATTGCTTTATGTATGTATTTAAACTGGAAATTAATTGTAAGCATACCAATTCCAAAAAATAGGTTATTTTGCTAATAATATATTATAATATAATATACTGATTTAACAACTCATAAATATCAATAGGTATTCATCAATGTAGGACTATATAGAATCATAAAAATGTGATGTGATGTGAGATGGAAATCTCCTAATGTTTATGGATTAATAACCATGTAACATATTTTCAGCTGCCCAAATATTTACTAGAGTGGATTCTAGGAGTACAAGTCCCATTATATTTGATTCTGAGGATAGTGTTAATAGAAATATTGGTCGACCTAGGGCATCTAGTGAAGAAGACAACTTGGAAACGATTGGCAGAAAAGTGTCTGCCATAAAAATAGGTACAATATTTTCACCAGAAAATGGAAATATATCGGAAAACCTAGGTGAAATAATTCGTCAGAGAACGTGTTCTGAAACTAGAGATGAGTTAGATAGTACTGAGGATGCTGCAAATGAAGACAGTTTCACAGATGAGGAGGGTGAAATCTTTAATAATCATTTAAGAAGAAAAAGGTGAGAATTTAATTTGTTCTAATACGTTTTTTTAAATTCAATTATTGATCTTCATATTATTCATAGTTCTGTCATAAACTATTTTCTACTTACTAAGTAAATTGAAAAGAGTGTGAATTAAAAAATAACTTTCCACAAAAAATTAATAACTATAGGTTATGATATTAATGAACATCAGTGATAAGGGCTTCGCAAACCAGAGCGGTAAACGGTAGCGGTAGAGGTACCGGTAAAAACGCGGTAGCGGGATATCGCTCTGTTAGTCAAACCAGAACGGTCCCTTGGGCAGTTTTTTGGGTGGTATTATTGTATTAACTAAATATTGTTAGGAGACAGTGGGTTGAATTCTTCTGATGAAGAAGATTTACTATTGCTGGCGATAATAGAAGATAATGTATGAGGTAGAAAAATGAATTACATTTAGCTTATGTAAATAAAAAATAAATAATATTAATAGAAAGAAAACGAGAAAATGGCTGATTGTAAAATTGCAAAAGCGTCATGTGTTTTGCATAATTATTTAAGAAACAAAAAATTTGATGCCCAGTCTACCTACTGAATTTCTAGAACCACCTGACACTGAAATCGCAGCATTTACTTTTATGCGAAATTACCCCAGAAGAGCAGTACAAATGGCATTCCAAATAAGAGATGACTTGGTTAACTTTTATTTAGTACTTATTGTCTTCATTTAAAGCTTCTCCTATCTCTTGCCAGATTTTATCCTTTTTTCTAATGTTCTTATATTCAGGGTGGCTTAAATCAAATAAAATAGGATGTATTTTGACGAATTCAATTAATTTTTTGATTGGCATTTTTATGTACGGTACGCGGTACACGGCGGTCAACTGTGTCTACAGCGATACACAATTGTATCGCTGTAATACCGCAGCGTCTTCACGGTATATCGCTGGCGCTTTGAACACGTACATTTACCGCCGTGTAAACACCGACGGTTGTACCTCTACCGCTGCCGCGTACCGCTCTGGTTTGCGAAGACCTTAAATTGTGACTTACCAGCAAAAACATATATGAATTAACTTTCAATATGATTAGTCATGAAATTGTTGGTAGGTACCTTATAGCACTATATTGCAAACAATTGTTATGTTAACAAATTAAAGTGAAAATTTTATAAAAACAACTGTCTTAATGTGATCATCTACATGTCTGATTATACAGTTTGTTTTTTTTTAATTATCTGAAATTTAGTAATTATATTTATGGATTTGCTTTTTAAATGTGAAGTAGGTAATTTTATGTGTCAATTTCTCAACTGTTTAAATTTTAACTTGACTGGTTTTTAGACTTTAAACGTTTATGGCGTTACCACTAGTAGGTAACTAAATCATGTATTTACAAATAAAAAAAGATAATAATAATAATAATTATCCTATAATAGTGTATTAATACTAAAATTTGACTCATATTCAAATATGTCTTAGCAAACCTGGAAAAGAAACGGCTAAGCCAAGGTAATTTATTTGATGTTGTTTTACTGAAGTACTTGTTTTTTTGAAGTTACTTACTATAATATTCATCACACCTGGATGTGTTTAACATATAATTATGGAGTAATTTTAACTGTTGCAGCTTTGCCAGGAGGCCAATTTATCCAGGCAGAAGGTCCAATAGATACAAAATTAGTTTGAGTCATTACCAGAGGGAGCCCAACAATGCCTCGGATGAAGGAAATACGTCAGAATACTCAGTTTCGCCGTCCAGTAAATCGTCGACGCTAGAATCTAACCCCGATAGAGCTAGAACTCTACCTAGTTTGGCTGTTAAAAGGCCAAATGAAAGTGTGGATGCTTCTTCAGATAGCGAATCTGAAGAAAATTTAACAATCGTCACACAGCTGTCATTTAATATGAACAAAACAGAGAATGTAGTCTGAATTAAGTAAAACGTGAATGTGATTTTTTTTGTAGTTTGTAGGTTTAATTTTTGTATTGAATTTGGTACACAGAAGAACGAATTAAATAAACACATTGAACATTGTAACAAGTTGAGGTAAACTCATTACAATACTAAATTATGTTTCAATAAAGGTAGAGAATTAAAAGTTCTGCTAGCATATAAAAAATGAGAAAAGATAATTTTGGGATACTTTGGTACATAGTTTTTGCCAGTGTTTATTATATTTGTCTATTTTTGGTACAGTGCCGTGCAATTTAATTGTTAAAAATTATTCTTATTTGCAAATTGTACTTAAATACAATTTAAATATAATGTAAAACTTGTTGTATATAGGTGATATTTTTATGTATGATCTGTAGTTGTTTACTTAAACATATAATAAGCAAATCACGTAGTAATATTTTTAGAGACAGAATCTTCGAAAATGTATACCTACCTAAAATGTTTACTGAACTTTTAATTGTCAATTAAGTATACATATAGGTATTGGGCTTTGATACGTTCACTTCCATACATCACATGATTGGAACGAGCATAATATGAGGTGTATTGAATATTACCTATATAGCTGTAAGTACAAGTTCAACAGGGTGAATGAAATTTGATATCCACCATTAGGACCTTACAAACGCGAAGAACCACAAAAAGCTTGTTATTTTGGAAGCTTGTTACTGTGAAAAACTAAAAATTTTAATTTTCTGTATCATCTTATTGGGATGAATGATATCAGTTAACTGATTGTGAGCATTCATAATTCTGATTTTAATTAACAATGGAATCAGTTTCATGGGTTCTAAAGATTTAGACAATAATAAAATGGGTTTGCATTTAAATAAATAATAAAGTTGAGAATGGCAAAAACCACAAACAGAATATTTAGAACATGGTGTCCCAGAAATGTATATATATGTGGGTAAACTTGAGTTCTTGGAATTAAAATATAACAATTCATACCTACGCATCTCAGCTCAATATATATAAAAATACATTCTTAAGACACCAAATGGTGTTAAAAGTTTTAAAAGAAGTATTTAATTTCTTATAACACACAAAAGTAGATATGCTATGGGCGTACGAAGACACAAACGCGTGTATTTTTAAAGGGGGCTAAATTTTAGTCGTTTTTGAGTAATTTTACCCCCTCCACGTTACGTAAACGTCACGTACCTGGGTGGGGAACGTCACGTTTTACGTCACGCGTATCCTGATAGGATATAAGGATACGCGTGATGTAAAACGTAACGTTCCCCACCAAGGAACGTGACGTTTACATGACGTGAAGGGGTAAAATTACTAAAAAATTTAGCCCCCTTTAAAAATACACGCGTTTTTGTCTTGGTACGCCCATAGCATATCTATTCACATACAGTAATCGATTTAAATTAAATTTAATGGCATATTTTCATGTAAATAATTTCAATTACTTATTGGCGAATTAAAAACACCTATATATTCTGATGTTTTTGATGACATAAAAATGGCTACCTAACAATTAAGATCTGAGATTCCAATGGTGGTGATCAAATATCTTTCCCTACATTGTTTATCAAGAATAGTTTATTGCATATTATTACATACACACATTTCTTGTAAAATCGACAAGGCTAAATTCAATAATATTCAAAAAATGTATGTAACTAATATGGAAATTCATTAATTCAATTTGGGAAAACAACATCGTGTTGAAGATTCTTGATTAAGTATGTTATAGAAATACTTTATTCCTTTTTTCAAATATTTTGTAAAAATTTAAAATTATTTAGTTCCACAATTATTTTTAGTTTTAGTTTACCAGGTTTCCATTAGAAGTACAATATGACCGTAAATATACAGTACCAACATTTTTAAATCTTATCTATTAAATAAATATTTACATATATTACTTACTTAGATTTTATCATATGCGCCAAGTGTATTAATAATTTGCCATATAATTGTTAAAGGTTCAATTGACAAATTTGCAAAATATAACATGACAACGATATCGCACGAAAAGAGACAGCCAATTTGATTAGAGTACCTACTGTTTATTTCTGGTCATACTATACTTATTTGCTATTATTTTTATGACTACTTTGTTGTCTAAATTTACATATAAGTAAGTTAAAAGGCAATTAAAAGTGATGATGTGAGAAAACTATTTCCAGTGAGTTCTTTATTTACAATTACAATGATATATACAAAACTTTAACTACAGAAGGAAACATTAAGCTGATGATGAAATAAAGGCTGTAAAGTTCAAAATTAATAATATAACGATTTATTTAACTTTCCAATGGTGTTTCCAAAATGAATGGTCATGAATGGAATGAATTTGCATTGCAAAAGTTTTTAAATATTTAAACATACTTTATTACAAAGGTCTTTTGTGAAATATTTTGTTTTTATTAAAAAAAAAAAAATTTAAAAGTTGTTAAAAGCAGTAAAATTAAAAATAGGAATAAAGCAATATTTTAAATTACCTTAAATTCTTTAGTAAAAGCAGAAATATAAGAATTTTACAGTTTTCGTAATCTGCTGAGATTGACTTATTTACCTATATATAAAATTACAAATTACTATTAGTAATAATACATAAAAATAATAAACCCATAAGCAAAAGTAGGAAAAAAATATTTTTAAAAGTTAGGTTTTTTTAGTTCTATCATAAGTAAATGTTTGTGAATCTCAAATGTAAATAGGCTCACACAATTTTGGTGATTCCCAAACAATTTATGATAGCTTCCTTACGAGAACTGAAGTTTATTGCAATTGTACTATTTCATGAACTAAGAAGTTTCAGGCCTTTTGCCAGTTTTTAATGGCATCTTTTCTATTCAAGTATTTTTATAGAAAGAGGAATTCATGTTTTAGAGCTTTATATAAATTGTAATAGAGAGAAAAGAATTTGCAACCAGTTGCAGCTGTATATTATTATTATATAATTTTATGTACATAATTATGTTTACGTAATCTGTGAACAAATTTAACTAGAACGTGATGCACGATGATATTTTATATAATTTTTTATTTTTTCTTTTTTATTTACATGTTATTTATTGTGATTTTTTAATTCCATGGTAGCTAGTGTACGATACTTATTTTACTGTTGAAGTTCTTAATTTGTTTTGTTATAGAGGTACAATAAGTATGAACCAATACATTCCGTCATAAATTTATAAATATGGATGTTAATAGTTAAGAAAAGGTATTTACATTGTACAAAACATTAACTGACAATGTACAAATTGTTTATATTTATTAGAATAGGAAATTGTAAGCTGGTCTATTAGTTTCTTTTAGGGCTGGCTCAAGGGATATCAACTGAGCAGCTATTGAAGTAAAAAAAATCTAGAGACTAGGAAATCCACAAATCAGGAATCATTATGTCCTTAAAAAACAATATAATTATCAAAAACTAAAAAAAAATGCGCTGCAACGGTACATCGACAAAAAGAAAGCACAACATTGTCATTAATCTCCTTATTAATTGGTAATTTTTATTTGAAAAAATCCAAAAATTTGTAATTAAAAGTGCCAAATCCTTGTAAATGACGATTGCAAACACTTGTAATTCGTTAATGAAATGGTAAAAAAATAAAGCTCAGCAATACCATAATTACCATTTTTGGGCTTTATCCGATTTTTCAGATAGATCCAGCCCTAGTAACGTAGAATCAGTCTTTCGTTAATGTACATTCCATTTTATGAGCTCGTACCTCTTACTATGTTTATATAAGATATTAAATTATATTTGGCTTTGGAATTGTCAAATAACTCAGAAATAAATATTATACACATCATATTGTTTTACTGTCCTATAATAATAAATGATTACCAGTAAAATGATTCGTTCCAAAAGTTAACAATATTTTTCAATACATCATTCCCGTTTTTGGATAAGTTAGAAAAAGTAGTAGCTATTGCTTTTGCTTTTGGAGATACCACTTCATCAGGATATTCAAGGTAACTCTTGTTCACACTCTGCCCTAATAAGTCACAATAAGTCTGAAAAAAGAAAGTAAAATTAATTAAAAAACTTGGCAACCTTGATACTTTCAAATCAGTTAAACTGAAATCTCATTAATCTATAATCTGAATAAAGTCAGTTTAATATATTAACTCATACTTTGAGAAAATTATACTACTGAAATTAAAATTTACGGCAAGTATTCTTCATATATTTCCTTTTTATGGATATTGTGAAATATTTAAGACTACCTACTTCAAATAGGACCCCTTTAATGGGTACATACCTATATTATATACACGGTGGGCCATTTTAATCTATACACCTGAAAAACTCAGTAAGTTCGCATCCTATCAAAAAATGACCTTTATAAAAGTTGTAGGATACAAAGGGGGTCAAACAATAGTGACCTTGAATTTGACCTTCAAGCTGACCTTCAAGGTCAAATCAAGGTCAACTTGAGTTTTTTAAATGGAAACCCCTATTTTTTACACCGGAATCGGAAAGGGCGGGAAATTTTACGTCCGAATATGCTCTCAGGTCATCTGACCTCGATGACCTCAAAGGTCAGATGAAGGTCATAAATACGAAATAATCGGATGGCTATGAAAAATCTTAGGTAGGGTATTGCCGAAAAAGTAAAGGTCATTATTTAAGTAATTTTTAACGAGAAATTCAAAGGTGCCCTTAAATTTAACCTTGGCAGTGACCTTCAAGGTCAAATCAAGGTCAACTTGAGTTTTTTAAATGGAAACCCCTATTTTTTACACCGGAATCGGAAAGAGTGGGAGATTTTACGTCCGAATATGCTCTCAGATCATCTGACCTCGATGACCTCAAAGGTCAGGTGAAGGTCATAAATACGAAATAATTGGGTAGCTGTCAACATTCTTATGTAAGGTGTTGTCGAAAAAATGAAGATCATAAGTTGAGTAATTTTTAACGAGAAATTCAGTGTTGACCTTTATTTTGACCTTGGCGATAACTTTCAAGGTTATTTCAAGGTAAAATTTCTTTTTTAGATGAAAACACTTTATTTTGACATTAAAAATCGAATGAGCGCGAAATTTTACGTTTAGATAATGTTTTTTTCGGTGAGGTCCTGATTACCCCATACGGACATAATGGGGTAAAACGAAATCCAGGTTGAAAAACCCGTTAAATTTTGCATCCTATCAAAAAATGACTTCTACAAAAAATGAAGGGTGCATATGAGTTTAAATAATGGACCTTGAATTAGACCTTGAACTTACGTGTTGTTGTTTCTTGGATTTACTTTTAGCGTTACCCAGAAACAACGACGTGGACGTAGTAAATTCTGTTTCCTTTGGGGTGCTTGATTAGCGTGAGTCCCCTTGCCTCTCACAAATTTAACCACGAAGCAAATGCTCGAAGTTACCTCCATTTGCCTGAAGACACAGCCCTAAACGTCTACGGAATTCTTGGATGGTGTTTAACAAAGTTTGTCTTGGAATCGCAGCGCATGCTTCACGAATCCGATCTTGCATGTTGTCTCGCGTTGTAGGCTGTTGTTGAAAGACAACATTCTTCAAATAGCCCCACAAATAAAAATCTGGTGAAGTCATATCTGGGAAGTTTGCGGGCCAGTTAACCGGACCTCCACGTCCAATCCACCCAGCGTAAGTTTCATACAAAAATTGTCGAACAATTACTGCAAAGTGTGGCGCTGCGCCATCTTGCTGGAATACCATTCTTTGTCTGGTTTCTAAATCGACGTCTGCCAATAGTTCTGGCAGCCTATCTCTTAGCAACTCTAAGTAGGTGTGTTGATCAACATTAGCCTCAAAGAAGTAAGGACCAACCAAATAACCATTTACAATCCCACACCATACCATAAGACTCCAGCGATGTTGGTGATCTACTTCTCTGTGCCAATGAGGATTCTCATGTGACCAATAATGGCAATTGTGTCTATTAAGTTGCCCGTCACTTTGAAATATTGCTTCATCGGAAAATAAGACAAAGTTAAAGAAGTCAGGATTATAGTCAATTTCTTGAATGGCCCATTGGCAAAATTCAACTCGCTGTTGCATATGATGTACCTGTAATGCTTGAACCAAAGTAATATGGTAAGCATGGTATCGAAGGACTTTTAAAATTCTTAAAAACGTTCTTCTTGGTATACCATGTTCCCTTTCAACTTGACGACTGCTAACATGTGGCTCGAGATGAATAATAGCAAGAACAGCTACTACACGAGGATCGTTTTCGTTGTACTCGTGATGCCTCCGTTCACGAACAAGATGTCCAGCACGAGCTCTTTCAGTTAAATTGCGTATAGTAATGTCAGTAGGGTGTCTTCGACCAGGAAAACGTTCAGCATATAGCCTTGCTGCAGCACGAGCATTATTATGGCATTCTCCCAGAAGCATAATCATGTCCACAATTTCAGTGGGAGGGTAATCAGCCATTTTAAAAATTTAATTTTAACAATTTAAATATGACAGTATTTAACAAGCTCGACTAATAAATTTACAGAAAAATCATAAACATCTGAAAAGTAATACAAATTCTGTGTAGTGCACTATGATTAAATTTTAAAAATTTGAAACTATAAAAGTGAAAAATTAATGTAACTACATTCGATATTTGTAAAACTTTAAAATAATTTTAATTTTATTTAAAATGAAACAACCAGAAGAAGTATACTTAAATCATTTTAAATAAAACACTTTTAAAATCTGCGTCTGGGAAATCTGTGCGTGTCCCACAAATATTGAAGTTAGTTATTGCATCAAATGGATGTGTATGGTTTAACACTTTGAGATTGGAGTAAGAGCATATTGCAGAGAATTTTTATTAACATTTAAAAATTCATGACACGTCTGTCATACTAAAAAAATCTAATAATAAAGCTTGTGTTGCAGCGAGACTCTAAGTTGCACTTTTTCTGATAGACGACACCCTACGGATATAACGATACGCAACTTAAGTGAAAGAGCTCGTGTTTAACATCTTGTTCATTAACGCGAATTCAGATTTAACGATTTATTTTCAGGCAAATGAAGGTGCCTTCGAACATTTATTTCCTGGCTAAATTCGAGAGAGGCAAAGAAACTTTTGCTGATCAAGCACCCCATCCTGAGAGGCAAGGGGACTCACGTTAATCAAGCATCCCAAAGGACACAAAACTTACTACGTCCACGTCAATGATTCTGGGTAACGCTAAAAGTAAGTGCAAGAAACAACAAAACTTTAGTTCAAGGTGTAATTCAAGGTCACCAGTATTTGACCTCATAAGCACCTTTTATTTTTTATTTGACCTTAAAGGTCATCGCCAAGGTCAAAATAAAGGTCACCACTGAATTTCACGTTAAAAATTACTTAAATAATGACCTTTACTTTTTCGGCAACACCCAACTTAAGATTTTTCATAGCCATCCGATTATTTCATATTTATGACCTTCATCTGACCTTTGAGGTCATCGAGGTCAGATGATCTGAGAGCATATTCGGACGTAAAATCTCCCACTCTTTCCGATTCCGGTGTAAAAAATAGCGGTTTCCATTTAAAAAACTCAAGTTGACCTTGATTTGACCTTGAAGGTCAGCTTGAAGGTCAAATTCAAGGTCACTATTGTTTGACCCCCTTTGTATCCTACAACTTTTATAAAGGTCATTTTTTGATAGGATGCGAACTTACTGAGTTTTTCAGGTGCATAGATTAAAATGGCCCACCGTGTATATATATTGAAAGGGTATGGAACCTTTGGCGTGAACATAACACTGACATAGTTTTCCACATAACACAAAAACACTATACTGCACTCGACGCTAGTTTCGCCAACCAAGTTGGCATCATCAGAAAATGATTAAAACTAAATCCATGCCTAACACTGTGTCCTATTCACACCTAAACTATTCCTACGGTTCAGTAAACCGTTGTGACGGCTCAGTGAACCGTTGCAACAGCTCAGTGAACCGACGCGATGGATCAGTGAACCGTGATTCCTAATTAGTTTTAAATTGCTACAATCTAGTTTTAGATAAAAATAAATAGTAAAATAGATAATAGCAATTTAGTTTGGAAATTGCAGAGTGTAAAAATAGTATGAATAGTGACAGGGCCAATTCCATACAGCCCGCTTTAATGGTTAGTAAATCACGGTTCACTGATCCGTCGCGTCGGTTCACTGAGCTGTTGCAACGGTTCACTGAGCCGTCGCGATGGTTCACTGAACCGTAGCAATAGTTTAGATATAAATAGGACTAGGACCCAGTGTTAGCATAGGTTTAGTTTGAATCATCTTCAGATGATGCCAACTTGGTTGACGAATCGCGCATTGAGTGCAGTATAGTGTTTTAGTGCTATATGGAAAACTACGTCAGTGTTATACAATAGACGATATTAAAATTATATCGCTTAACTTCAGATTTTGAGGGTGTGTTTAAAATAAACAGTTTCATAATATAAATAAATTAAAAATTATTTATCATTAAAAATTCTAGGAATAGGCACTCGATGTGTTTGGAAACTATTTGGAAATTCGTATTTTCTATTTTCTTACTTACTACTATGAGGAGACACTGAAATAGTTGTTTGTATAACAAGAGCGGATATGATGTCCATATCACACAAGGAATTTATATTATAATTCCTTGATATCGCACGAGAACGAAGTTTTAGCAGGACGCCATAGGCGGAGTGCTCAATCGGGCGACATTGGTGATTTGGTGGATTTCATATCTCATATCCATACTAGTGTGTATGAATGAATTATATCAGTTCAGTAGACTGATATCGTCGACATATCCATTTAGCAAGTTAGTTGTAGATAAAACAGTGAATATACATGTGGGAGTAGGAAACAATTATAATTTTCAGGGCTACTTTTATTACGTAACCCTCTGGCAAATAATGTAATGAAATTTTTTAACATCTTGGTCTTGCTTGAACTGTCTCCAACTTTTAGTATGAGCATGTAAATTTTATTGTTGTATGGTCTTATGGCTGCAGATATAAAAACATTCTTGGTCAACTTAAATTTGAGTATATTAAAAAAAAATCAGTATTTCTATCGAATTAAAAAAGAAAATGTTAATCATTCTTTGTATTATCTGGATATTGAATGATTATAGGGGATAATTCTTGTAAAGACAGTTAAATACTTTCTATATTGTTTGAGGTAGGTACCAGGTACCTACCTATTCAGAATAGTTCCTGGAAAGATAGAAGTCTGCTGAATTTTAAAGGTGTGATATTACCTACGGGTTCAGCAATGCATTTGTTTTACTAATATATTTGTGAATTTTTTAAAAATATTTTAGTGTTTAAAAATAAAATAATATTTTTTTTAAATCGCCCTAAAATAGGTATATTTTTATTTAACAGTATGAATAAAGGTCCCTTTGTAAATTTAGAATGGATTTGTAAAGGATTTAGAATCTTGATTTCTAATTTTAAAATATTTCATAAAATCAATATGTAAAGAATACCTAATAACTTCTTAGATAAAGTTATCATGACCCTAGATGTGAATGTGTAAAGCACAGAATAAATAAAAAAGTGTAAAGGTGTATAAGTAAAAGGTATATAAGTATAAGTAAAAGGTGTGATGCTTGGTTTCGTTCGAAATTATAATTTCAGTTATTTAGAGAAGGTACCAGGGCCGGCTCCAGGACCCATGCAACTCGTGCCCCTGCATGGGACGGCAAAGCTCGGGGGGCGACATAGCGGCAAAAATCGAAGGGCGTTGAAAATTTCAAAATCGCAACGAACGAGAAATTGAAAAAATACACACTATAAATTTCAATCTAAATTTCCTGGACACATACAATTTATTTTATCAATTATACAATTATTACTGTCTTGCATTGCCGCCCCATACTCTATTTTTGTATTAAAAATGAATATGGCTCCAAATGTTGTAATAGCTCTAAGAATTCTTTTAACCCTACCTTAAAGTAGCAAGTGGCCAAAGAAATTTTTCGAAACTCAAGCTCATCAAAACCTACTTACGAACGACAATGTCGCAAGACAGATTAGAAGGATTTGCTACCATTTCCATTGAACACGAAATAGGTTCTAAATTATATGTCTCTAATTTGGTTAAAACTTTTGCTGAACAAAAAGCTAGAAAGCACTCCTTTTATTAAGTTTTGACGCAATTATTATTTTAAAAATTATTTTTAAATTAGAATATGTTTTTGTTTTGTTTAAAATGTGAGGATATTTTATTTATTCGTTGTTTGTAATTTTTTTGTTATTATTATATTTTTTTGATATTAAAATTCCTATTATTACGTTAATACTTGGGTAAATTCATGACAAAACGCGAGCGTGGCACCGAAAAATTTTTCGCCTGCAGCGCATTGCCGGCGGCGCTTTGGCGAGGGGCGGCAGAATTAACTTGTTTTGGTTCCCTGAATGAACCTGGTTCATTTGATTGTAAATGTTTTGTGGTACCTAGTGACAATTTCGGGTAAAAGTTATAATATACAGGGTGAGTCAGTTTATACTAGCATGACTCTGGCATTCGATAGAACACCTGATTTTAAGTTAAGATTGTCATATAAACATACGAGTATGTCGGGAATCGCTTCGCTTTTGAGCTACAGGGTGTCAAAGTTTTGTTTTTTTTTTTTAGTATTTTCCAAACAGCTCCTATAGTTTTTAAGATAATTTATTAAAATTTTTATCATAGATTACTTATGACGGTTTACAAGTTTTGACAAATGTAGACAATTTGAAAACGTACAGGGTGATATTTTTTCGGAGGTCAGGCCCCCTTTTACCATCCAGAACTTTTTTGTGGTACGCCACTGACTGCTTATTTGCCAAAATTTGGATTTCACGTTCAATTTATAAAAATTTTTGTCTCTTGCATTTTTATCGTAGCTGTAACAGTTGTCGAGTAATTTGAAGAAATCTCTGAAAGAATATGTTATTAAAAAAAATATTTTTATTAAAATTTTCACTAAAAACAATAATTATTGTCAAACGAAAGTTCATTAATCTAAATTGTCAAAGGTTACATACTTACAGTACAACTTTTGCCACTAATTATTTATTTTTTGTAGCATTTCAAAGACTTAATAACTAAGTGAAATAATTAAGAACTAATAATAAACCAAGGCAAATACAAATAACTTTACAAATAACCCGAAATAATTTTATTTTCAAATTAAAATTTTCAAAATGTGATCCATACATAATCGGCATCTCGTTTCAATAGACCTTCTTGCTGAAACTAAGTGATGAACTCTTATGTCTTCGCAAGCATGCCTTCTACGCCCTCTAAGATCGTCAGCATCGTGAACAGGAGTGACATACACTTTTTCTTTAAAAAAGTCCCTCACAAAAAAATAAAAATCCATTGGTTATATCTGGGGAATCTGGGGGCCGCGCGATTGGACCTCTACGTCCAATCCACCTCCATGGATAATTGTCGTCTAACCAAGCTCTTACATTTTCTCCAAAATGAGCTGGGCAGCAATCCAATTGGAACCAAGCTTGTTGTCTTAAATTTAGAGGGACATCTTCCCACATATTAGGATGCTCTGTTTCTAGAAATTCTAAGAAGTTTTGCGAACTGATCCTTTCTGGCAAAAAATATGGTCCAAATAAACGATTTTCAAAAATTCCAACTCATATGTTAATGCTAAACTCATTTTGGAATTTGCACGTGGATTTTGCTCTACCCAAATATGTTGACTTTTGAAATTTACTATCCCACGTCGGGTGAAGTAAGATTCATCAGTCCATAATACGTTGGATAAGAAAGTTCTATTATTTTCTAATGTGTTAAGGATCCAACGACAAAAATTCACTCTGCGTTGTTCGTTGCCAGGATGTAGACCTTGGTTTATTATTAATTCTTAATTATTTTACTTAGTTATTAAAAGTCTTTGAAATGCTACAAAAAAATAAATAATTAGTGGCAAAAGTTGTACTGTAAGTATGTAACCTTTGACAATTTAGATTAATGAACTTTCGTTTGACAATAATTGTTTTTAGTGAAAATTTTGATGAAAATATTTTTTTTTAATAACATATTCTTTCATAGACTTTTTCAAATTACTCGATAACTGTTACAGCTACGATAAAAATGCAAAAGACGAAAAAGTTTCTAAATTGAACATGGAATCCAAAGTTTGGCAAATCAACACTCAGTGGCGCACCACAAAAAAAAGTTCTGGACAATAAAAAGGGTGTTGACCCCCGAAAAAATATCACCTTGTACGTTTTCAAATCTTTTACATATGTCAAAATTTGTGGACCATCATAGGTAATCTACAGTAAAAATTTGAATAAATTATCTTAAAGACTATAGGAGCTGTGTGGAAAACACTAAAAAAAAACCAAAACTTTAACACCCTGTATCTCAAAAACGAAGCGATTCCTGACAAATGTTTATATGACAAACTTAACTTAAAATCAGGTGCTCTATCAAATGCCAGAGTCCTGCTAGTATAAACTGACTCACCCTGTATATTATATTATTAGTAGCTATTGGTAGCTTTAGCTACCTGCTTTAGTTATGACGTGAAATGACGTGAAATTTGGGAATTATGAAAATCCGGTTGATGAAGTATTTAAAAAATGTATAGGTGGGTATATAAGTACCTAGTATATGTTTTTTATTAACTTACGGATATTCTTAACCAAGATATCAAACTGGCTAGTAAAAAACACTTCAGTAGGTACTTGCCCACCCGTCCAGTAAATAACTTTCTTAACTTATAATGTACTCATCACCTGATTTGTGATTACAGCTTACCAACATAAATCGTTGCGGCCTACGTTATTAATAATATGCCGCCCCCTCCCTATACAACTCTCAGATATCCGAGATAATTCTTGTGATTAGAATGAAAGATATTAGAAATATTATTACACCGCAATTATGCTGCGGTCCTCCAACGTGTAGGCGTACCGATATTTAATCGAGCAGGTTAAATTTTGTAAATGTTCTTTTTTTTTCATTTTTTTTATAATAAAAGCCAAGGTATTTCTATTTTGTTTTCCGATATGGAAACATTTAGGTCAATTTACCATTTCTGGGCAGATGTCTGATCCAGTCTGATCTAGGTGACATCTATAAAAAAATGCTCCACCTGGTAATACGGAGGATCAACTGCCATGGTAAAATTAGATTATTTGTGTTAGTAGGTATAGAAAACTATTTGTGTATCTGTAAAATTTAAAAATAGTAGATGGTACCTATATATATGAATAAACTGCAAATGACAAGAAAGAATTTCTCCTTACGTTCTCTTCAACTACCGTTAAGAATGATCTACTCGTTGGTAGATGGCAATATATAAATAGATTTACAGATTTAAATTTATCTAACCTGGACGCGGTCACACCCGTAGTCGTCTTGCCTGTAATATACAAAAAGACCATTCATTCAATCTATTAAAAGTACACAAATATTTATGAATAAAAAATATATTGTACAATTCATGATAATCCCATAAGTTTTGGGAACGTCTGGAATACTGTAGACGTTCCCGAAACTTATGGGATTATCAAATACATAACTTAAAATTAACACTTTAACATTCCGAATATTAAAATTGTATTAAAAGTAAAGTAAGTAAAGTATTTAAGTAAAAGGTTTATTTATTGTAGATGTACACTGCCCTACTTAAAAGTGACCCTCCCTTCGACTTAATTCTCAATATATTTTTTGTTTTAATTGCGAGCCCCATGTGCTTACTGATTAATAATGTAAAATGTAATTCGGATTTTAAAATTTTAATTAGTTAAAGAGGTACCTTTCGTTGGAAATAGAAAAAAATAGGATGTTTTAGTTTTTACAATATATATGTATTCAATTGAATTTAAAAAAATAATCGGAATTCATTTTTACAGGAAAAATCACATGGGCATGATCTTTGAAATAAAAGATATGTTGTTATTAGAATGAGAATTAAAACTGTAAGAGGCAGTTCAGTTTTATGTGGATCACACTGTACAGTCTATCCCGTTTAAAATATACAGGGTGTTTACAAACTTGGAGAGGGTATCTAAATGGCGAGTAGAATAAATTAATAGAAAAATCTAAATTGTTAAAACTACAAAAGGACGGATAAAATGAAATCAAAATCGTTAAAACTTATTGAGAACCTCTGGAATCGTCCCTGACCTACATTGAAAAAGGTGAAGGCACCTCTTTTTGTCACGTTTTTTGTAGTGAACAGAAAAATTGCCCTTTCAATTTCAATTCAGTTAGTCAGTTGTATTTAGTTTTCATTAGTGAAACGTGTGTCTTTTATTGTTTTAAGTTTTAAGTAAAATTATTAGTGAACAAATGTTTAAATGAAGTCATTTTTATTTTCTAGGAGTTTAACTGTCGTTTAGCGTTATATTTTAGTGAAAAAACAGTCTGCGTGTGGTGTGTGGTTTATGGGTGAGTGTGAAAATAAGTGTTAGTGTAGATGTACTTATATGTCTCTGGTGTTAGTGAACGTACTAAAGAGGTTCATCAATATAATGAATTATTGTAACAACCACGCCGAGGACGTGATGGAGTCCTGGATCTCCAAGACGTGTTTTAGTTTAGCTGTTGAAGAGCAAATTTCAAATTTAATCGAAGATGATCCCAGCTCGAGTATTCGACAAATCTCCCGGTAAGTCAACGCTTCCATCCGTGTTGTGTGGCGTACATTGCGTGAAGGACAAATGTATTCGTCCACGTGGAGCGAGTACAGAATTGGAAACCTGCAGATCATCCTCGAAGGGATACTTCTTGTGACTGGTTCCCAAATAAACAGCAATTTCCCGTGAAACATTAGTTGGACTGTTTCTTATGCCCATGCAGACGGTGGTGCATATTTGGAATTTCTACAACAAATCTTACCCGAGTTACTCGACAACCTCGTCTCTTTTTGAACAACACCATGCCAGTCTGTTGGGTAGGATGTAGTAGACTGCGGTACCGTGTCGTTGTCGTTGTCGTTGTTTTTGTTGCCCCCGTTCCCCGGACTTAAATTCCTTTGAGTTTTTTTTTGGGATACATGAAATCCGTTGTCTACAAGACTGAACTGAATACTGTAGAAGAACTTCATGGAAGAATGGAGGCAGCTGCAGACTTATACTGGATCAATCAAGCTATATTCGTTTGATTGGGTCGTCGTGCTTAGCTGTGTGTAGAAATGGAAGGAGATCATTTCGGGCTCTTATGGTAGACAGAGACAGAAGTTCCAAAAATTATTGTGGTAAGCCAGTAAATAAATTAATAATATGTAGTTTTCTTAAAATATCGATTTTTCGCATCTCTATGATTCACTGTTCAAATATCCAAATTCGTAAACACTCTGTATTATGTCCAAGTCAAAAATACACCCAAATATGTTTATGAAAGTATTTAATATATCTACTGAAATATATATGATTGCATTTTCAGTAATTAATTGTTTTCAATATTCGATAAACAAATCACCAATAAATTAGCATAGCATTTGCCACTTACAAAGAGTTTTATATTTGGCAACCCTTCTCTGCGTTGTCAAGTTTTTATTTATTTATATGAACTTAACTTAAAACTTAAAAACCTCACTTTAAACTTAACGTGAATGAACTCTATTGATGTATGATGGTGATAAATAATGGTTTACCTCTGTTCCCTCTTGAATATTTTTTGTAACTATCACTGCCTTCAGCTCGCACTTGATGTAAATCTTTTCAATAACTTCTATTATTTTAAGTTTTGGGCAAATTCTAATAGTACATCTCTTTAGTTGCATATCTATTAAAAACGATATAATGCCTTTAATTTTGGTCAAGGCATGTTCTAATTTAGCTTGGTTCTCCTGAAAATACATTTACAATAGATATTAATTTATACACTCTATTTTAACTTGCAACTTTTATTCTAAGAAACTTGAAAGTAAACTTTTCAGCAGTTTAACAGTTCGGAATAAAAGCAGCTGCCTATTTTACTATATTAAACACTATTTTAACTAGTTTTAAAATATTTGATTGTATAAAGAAAGTAAAAAATAGTTATTTGTGCAATAAGTTAACAAAAATTACTTTTTTCCGCCCCAGGCGTATGTTTTTCAATTGAGGCGCTAGCCGAGATAAAAAGATACGCCATATGCGGAAGAGACACTTTTCCTACGAGTTGCACACATGACTTTTTTAGTGTCTTGAAAATAGCTAAAATACCAATATTTTCATAATTTTTTATTGAGAATTGTGAATATCGAAAATGTGAATCAAGAATCCTGAGGGAATCTGCATGATATAGAAACGAGTTTGTTTATTAGCTTTTCGTTTCGTTAATATTATTGTGTCAGTGATTTATGAAAAATGTCCGAATCTTCTGCTAAATATGAAAAAGCGTATCGTTTATTTGAAGTTTGGAGTCATCAAAAGGGAGTAACTATTATCTCTGAGGCAGTTCTCCTAGTTTATTTTGTTGAAAAAAAATTCAGAGTATACCAGAGTTCCACGCTGTGGAGTCTTTACTCAACGATATAGGAACAACATTTGCAGTGAAAAAGAATATTGACATACAGAAATTTTCAATTTTAATTGCTTTCCTTAAACGTAAATCGGTAGGACAGATTCAGGAAGCTAGTGTTTTAAGAAAATCAGAAGTTGAGAAATTTTTGAAAGAACCTGATGTTGATGATGAAAGGTAAAGTGTAAAGGTAAATTTTCACATTTCACTCCAAATATTGAAATTATTTCTTATTTTAGATAGTGTTGATTGTTGGTATCAATGGAGCATGCCGTCGAGAAGAACTAACATTTCTTCAGCTTGAATATATAAAAGGCATGGGAGAATATATATTGATAGAGTTTCCCAACATAAAGACGAACGTGAGAAGCAAATTTACTATTTCTACCGGGAACATCGATGGAGTCAATCTTGTCGAAATGTTTCGAAAGTCCGTTACCAATTGAGCATTCAAGATTATTCCGAGGATATAGAAATGGTAATGTAGAAGACAATGCGTTGGTATAAATTCTATAAAGGGTTTCCCTAAAAAAATTGCAGAATTTTTGGAATTACCGAATGCTGGGAATTACACTCTAGGTTTTAAAAATATTTTGCATTATTTTAAAATCATTATATCGAATATGGTTACTACAGATGTATTAGATATTTTACAATAGATGAAGGAAACAGGTATAAATATAAAAGATTATGGCATACATAGGAACTATTACTTTTATAATATTTTATTTATTAGAACTTTGCTTTTGACCTCTAGTATTTGTTAAATGAAATTGGAAATAATCCACCAAAACAAAACTAGTTTTAAAATATTCGCTACTTACAATTTGTAGAAAGTCAGTAGATGATACTTATGGGTATGGTTCTATTGGTTCAAAAATTGTTCTTAATAAGTAATAATAAATATATTTACCTACCTCGTTTAGTTCTGTAATGAACAATAAATACAGTTGCTGGCTTTTTAATGGTTTAGTCGTTCGTACTCTGTTTCTCGTATTATAGGCAGGAGGCGCCGAATTTCTTAATTTACCCGTGATTTCAGTAGCCCGACTGTGAATTTCTTCATATTTATTCCGAACCCTGTAATACAAAGTCTGATGTACAGGGTATTCGCGTATATTTTGACCCCTACCTACAGGGTTATTAAGAAAGTTGTTTGGTTTTTATTGTGTTATCTTTTGGCTAGGTCGAAAAAAAATTGCAAGTCGTAAATTTCAGGAAACCAATTGAACGTAATATTTTTAAATGGGACACCTTGTATAAATTTAGATGCTTGGGAAAACATTTTTCTCTGATTTCAACAATATATATTTTGTTGACATTTGCACTGACATATTTAATATTTAATGTTAACAATAAACCATAAAAAATATTAAAAAACGAAAATATTAGAAAATCTTTAAATAACTAAGGAGGTCATCAGATTACATCGAAAATCGTTAAATATTTTTTATTACTGTTGGTTTCTACTGTTAAATATTTCTAGTTCTTTGTATTTTTTGTATTTTTTATGGTACTCGCTGTCGAATATTTCGAAAACTGAATATTATGTTCTATTGGATTTTCCAAGTTTACAACATGTAATTTTTTTTCGACCCAGCTAAAAGATAATACGTGAAAACCAAACAACTTTTGTATTTCAATTTTTTTTCTAACTTTCTTAATAACCCCTGTAGGGAGGGGTCAAAATATACGCGAATACCCTGTACATATACATTATCCAGGCTGTTAAAAATTTGCTTCTCACCATTGAGATATCAGAGAAGAACTGTACATACGAAGAAGTTAAATGGGGGCAAAGTTGCGTAATCAGGAGACCAACATAATGCTCCAAAGAAATCAAGGCTATCTAAAATATTTGAAAACAAATTTTTGAAATTTCGTTTTTATTTTATTTGCAGTCTTATTTGAGCAGATATTGAAATATGAATAGAAAAACCTCCGAATATGATTTATTCTGGGGTAGTATGTTGTGAGGGATAAAGGAAACTTGCAAATTATGTTTAAAAATGCCAGGTCTGTATTTAAAAAATTTAAATTGATTATGGTTTTGGAAAATAAAACCTCACATTGAAAATGTAAATATGAGCAATAGAGGCAGAAATCTAGAGAATAAATTTGTAAAAAACGAATTACGAAAATTTAGATAGTTATAAATATTTCAAAAACCAAATCACGTTCATTTTGATTATTTTGGGTCATTACGTTGGTCCCCTGATTACGTAACTTTGCCCCCATTTAAGGTTCTCTGTATCGCTTATAGTTTCCGAGATATGAAAGGTGAGAAGTGAATTTGTAGCCAGCTTGTATATTATGACATGTACATAAGTATATATTATGAGTATGACATACCGTCAAAATAAAATTTATGTTACAATATATTAAAATATAATATTTAAAATCGTTAGTATTTTCGGTTTTGAATTTATCTTTAGAGAGCAGATAAATTGATCAGTTCCTGATCTTGAAATTGTAAAACCATGGTCCTTTGATTTATACAGGGTTATTCAGAACCTATCCATAATAAAATTTGGGGATGTTCAACAGACATGTAGAAATGTGGTAGTGCAAAAAAAATTTTTTTGGCGGGGTCTGAAAACTATTTAAAAATTTTTCATTGCACGCCGCTGGATACTGGTCCACTGTAATGGAGTGGCCTTGGGACTGACAATGCAAACTAGCTAACATGAAAGAAATCGGCGCGCCCGGCGCAAAAAAGATTTACAGCGTTTTTACTTTAAAATAAACTTAAAGATAGATAGATGTGACCAAAGTGACGTGTCTTTAAAATGAATAAAATTTTGTTACACTAATTTTGGAGAATTGCGCTACTTCATTACTAGGTATTAGAAACATGAAATTTATAAAAAATTTGCACATACCTTGTTACAAAAGCTGTTCGAAATAATATTCCTGGACTTGTACACAATTTTGGACACGCCCTTATCCAATTTTGCCGCACTAAACCGAATGTTCCTCCTGGTTGCTGATCTTGTAAACGCAAATTATTAAGTAAATTGGGGATTTTCAGCATTTTGCTGCAACAACCACTTACAAAACCTAACTGTCGATGTGTCGGTGTGTCGATTGGGAAATCGTTCCGCATACAAGCGCGAAGCTGCCAATGAATTTTGTCCAACTTCGCTATAAATAAGAATCATGTCCATTAACTCAGCATTACTGTACACATGAGCCATTTTGAAAATTTTACAGTTTAACACTCGATAAACAAAACACCCGCACTCCGCACAGAGACAGCGAAACAGAAAGACTGATGACTGCAGAGACAATAAGAGATATTATCCCCACTCCAATTGTATTAGCCAGACGTTCGCCAGGTACAAAAACTGTTGTTTACTGTATTTTGGAGGAATGTGATATATCAGGTCGTTGAAGTACCGTTGCCCAGCTAGGTAGTCCTTTATAATGGTATAACTTTAAACATTGTTTACGCGAAATCCTAAGCCTTTTATTATACATTTTTTTGGTGATATCGATTTCTTATTTAAGGATGCACATATCCTCAAAGTTTTAGAGATGAGTTCTGAATAACCCTGTATATTATATAAATGAATATAACAGTAGCCGTTTTCTTTTGCACTTGATTTCTGAATCATGATTACAATATCTCCAATGCTATTTGTGGATTTAAAAAATAAAGAAGCGTGATTGGCTCATATCAAATCATTATCTCGAAATCAGGTGCAAAAGAAAATGGCTATTGTATTTATATATTATATAAATCAAAGAGCCACAGCGAAATGATTAACTTCTTATAACAATGATAGTTAGTAAATAAACTATATTTGTTTAAGCTGAATTTTTATTACCCTATGTTCAAATTTGGTAAACTAAACAAACACTAGATATAATTACATGCAGACGAGACTGCACTGCACATTCTGAATGAATGTGAGGGTTATGCTCGTATGAGGCTAATGCTCCTGGGTAAACCATTTTTGGAACCTTGTGAGCTGAGGAAAATTTCAGCGAGTAGACATTTGGACTTTATGCAAAGAACAAAGATGCTCACTGAATAGGAAATATGTGGAATGCACACTAGGCCTGTAGCCGCAGTATTTTCTGACTCGCTCAGAGAAACCGACCCCACATGAAGAAGAGGAAGAAGAGGGTATACTTACCAAACCTTTCCTTCAGTGATAAACTTTTTTAAATTTTATCAGTGCTGAGTGACTAATTAATTAACCCCGAAATTAATTTCAATGTGTTTAACATTCAGAGTGTATTCAAAACAAATGAAAACATAAGCAAAATGGAATGTTAAAATATTTCAATTCAATTAAAGGTCACTTTTATGTCACTATTAACTACTGTCCTCTATGTATAATACTGAGGCCATAGTGAGTCCATAAAGTTCCGTATAAATTCATTATTTTGAAAATGGTAAAGTTTTTGAAAAATCGCTCAGACATGTCGATTTTCTTTTCATTTTACACTTGTTTTACATATAATACATTTTTTACAGAGCGACTCAATGAAGCTAGGTCGATATAAACTTTAATGTACTTTACATATGTGGAAAGAACTCTTTTTTACTAATACGGTCATATAAGGTTTTATAGGTCTATCGCTAATAATAAGGGAGATATGCCCAAAAAAGTGTCTCATAAGAGCAATGTGCTAGAAAGAGAATATCGATTCGTTGCTAGGCAGAGTCTTTCTCCAACACATCGCTCTTATGATACACTTTTTTGGGCATATCTCCCTTATTAATAGAGATAGACCATAAAACCTAACATGAATTTATTTGTAAAAAAGAATTCTTTCCAAATATGTAAAATAGTACTAGGTGTTTTATTTCAAATATTAAAGTTTATATCGACGTAGCTTTATTGGGTCGTCCTGTAAAAAATTTAATATATGTAAGATAAGTGCAAAAATAAACTCGACGTTTCTGAGCGATTGTTCAAAAACTTTACCGTTTTTGAAATAATTAATTTATCCGGGACTTTATGGACTCACTGTATATGTATAATTAAATGCTAAAATGCATTATACTATAATTCTTAAGTATTGCATAAACCCTCCTATGGAATAATTTAATTTTGGATTTAAGTATCTACCAAGTGTATGTTTATCTTGAGGATGCATAAACCAGCCTATAGTTTTTAATTAAGTACATAATTGATTAATATGTTGTTGCGCACCTTATAGACAATGTTTCTAGCGCTTCATATATCCCGAAAGTAGACACCAAAAACTCGTGGGATTGCTCATTATCTACAAAGTTCTCCAAAATTTCCAAACATAGGTCTAAAATTTTGACATTATCGCTTTCTAATAATGTTGCTGCATATAATATAATTTTCTTTTCCTGAAAACAGACAAGATATATTCACTTATATTCAGTTAAACTAAGTAAAATAAATCATTCATACTTCACCTTCAACAAATCTGGATGTGCTTTTTGATTGTAGCTGAGATCTCTAAATGTTTTTAAATTTTCGACTATTTCTATATCTCTTTTGCTCATTTTTTACAATGACATGTGACGTTTGTCACTAAATAAATTATAGGGGGATGATTCAATAGACGTGTTCGGTAATTAACTGAGACTGCTCAGATTTATCTATCGTTTGTTTATTGCAGTCAGAGGTAGGGGAAATAAATCTGTTCGTTCGGATATTGTAATCGTATCAATCCGGGGAAAATTGTATACTGAAAGAATTTTGGACGACTTACTCAAATTGAAATTAATTAATAAAGTTTTTATGTTTCATTTATTTTTACACAATTTACACCGTTTTTGACGTTTTGGCGATATTAACTAAGCTGTTTCTATTTAAAACCAATCGAAGATTGATGAAAACATTATTGATTATGAGTTTTATTGGAATAAAGTTAATTTTCAAAATTTATAAAACAACCACAACATTAAATGGTGGTGAGAAACACCGTAGTGCCCTCTTTTGGTTTTTGCTACTATGCGTCTGATAATTATTGTCTAATTGACAGCCAGATAGCAATTGATAATGGAGCTGCCGGAGTAATGCCGGAGTACTACAATGCCAGTCGGGACACATAGTCCGTGGAGTACTTGTTTTGTAAAATCTCGTTGCATCTGCTGATGAAATCCACCGATAAATTTACAAGCTTGCTCTTTAGGATTTTCTAATAAAATTATTTTCAATCTAGGTATCTATTAAAAAATACGTGTTGCTATAAGATGCTTCACTTCTTTGCTTCGCTTCACTTACATTTTGGTTGAGAGATACCTAAAAGCATAGATTAATAGTTATTTTATCTGTACTAATAGGTACAATTTCACGCTGACTTAATAGTTATGAATTAAATTGTTGACTCATTCAATACTTTCTCTGGTACCTATATCGGTTGACAACCAACTCTGCGGGAGAGCTAGGATGTATTACTACCTACCAGGTTTTAATATGACAGATTAACAAATTCGTGTGTTGTACCTACCCGTGTATATTTTTATATAAAGGGTTGCAAATATTGCAAATATGTAGATTTAGTACTGGCTTGTTTTTTGGAAATTACAAAAGCAATTACTGTTTAACAACTTAGCTGTTCACTTCAGTGTTCAATTACGACTACAAAAAAATACGACTATTGTTATCGAACTCGTTCAGCGACTCTTTTTGTTTTATTTATGCCTCGTGACAACCAATCGTCAAACAAACAGTAAAAGATTTGTAGTTAAATGACTATGAGCTTAAAGGCTCATTTACATGGGTTTTATGATTAGGTAAGTTACTGGAACAAATCCTTTAAATACCTGGGTTGGATACATGTAACCTCCTATTTAAAGCTGTAATAATAAGGTTGTTGTAGGATTTCTTACTTCAGTAATAACTTTTGGTAATGGAGTTCTAGAAAGTTTATTATAAGGGCTATTGCTAAACAGGATGTCTATTCTTCCATAATAGTCCTCTTTATCTAAAATAACAACCTTATTACCCTTATGAGCTTTTAGGTATAAACAAACTTTTTCACGCAGCCGTTTGATTATTTTTCTATTCTTAGTGGCTTTTGGCTACTATTAACTTTATTGACAATATTTGTCGAGATTTGACTTCTGCAAGCTTCACTGGTAAATTCTTTAGAGGAATCAGGAAGGTATTGAATTGAACTTTCAACACTTGCAACAATTTCATCTAAAAAGCCTTAAGAGGCAGGTAATGAATAATTTAATTCCTTGTTAAGGAGATCAATTTCTTCTTTATTAAACGACTTTGAGGAACCATTTTCTACAATGATGAGAATTTTTTGAGAAACACCGTGCTACTGATAATGTTTTCAGTTTTTTATTTTATGACATTTTCCTGATAAATTTAGAGTTAATTAATAAAAACATGCTCCTTTCTGTTACATCATTGTTTATCATATTTTCACTTATAATATCCCTAGTGCTTAAATTATTTCCGGAAATTTTCTCGAGGTCATGAATATTTTGAAAATTATCCCGAGCCGCAGGCGAGGGATAATTTTCTTAAAATATTCATGAACGAGGAAAAATTTCCGGTTTTTAATTTAAGCTCGTGGGATATTCGGTAAGAAAATTTCACACCATTACTTTATAAATATTATGCCAAAATTGAACATTTTAATTACGAATGACAAATATTCATTCCTCATAGTGAGCCATGAGCAATAACAAACATTTTTTACGGCTGTCAAGTACGGTACCTTGGTCAAGTTCCACCACTTGTCATCGTGTCATTGTGTTCGTGCAATTTGCTGATTTATTAGATTGTGTTTTTGAAAATGTTCCGCTTTGGAAAGGAAACATCATTTATTTCTGATAATTATTCTGAAGTACTTCGAGCATTGCAAATATTATGCTTAATAAAATGTGAGTTTTCTTAGTGAAATAAAATGTCATTTTCTAACATTAGTTACATACCTATTTTACAAATAACTTAAAAACATATTATATTTTTGTTTCTTATTAACTTTGATCTACTAATATTGGTGGAACATCATTTATTTCTGACATTATTCTGAAGTATCTACACCTACTTCAAAATTTATGTTTAATAAAATGCGAAATCTCTTAGTGAAATAGCATACCATTTTCCAAGATAAGTTACATGAACTTCTTATAAATAACTTAAAAACATATATTTTTCTTTGATCTACTTGGTGGAACATAATTTAATTTTGAGAATATTACTTAAATTCAAGCATAGGAAATGGATTCATTCAACTCCCGCGTCTTTATTTTGACATTTTAAATGACAGAAAAATTTCCACTTATTAATTTGACACAACGTTAAAAATTTCCGGAAATTTTTTGGGTTGGCATGGTAACTGAACAAAAAACAAGGCTCTGATTGGTTAAAATATGGCGATGTGAAATTTTCATATAAATTGAACATCTGGTTAAAAAAATGAAAATTGTCACTATACTAAATGTCATCATGTGTAGCAGTTAATGTTGATGTCGTCTGCCATTATCAACCACAGTAGATTTGTTTTGCGCTAACAGTTGCTATAAAGTCTGTCTTCTAATGATATAATAATAGATGGTAATAGCTTATGTTATATAAAAAAACATATATACAAGTTCCTGAGAACATCCCCCCATGTATATACTAAGTATATAGATAGAAGTATGCACCGTCACCACATAAATGTCAGTTACTCCTAATACCAAACTATATATAGCTGTTTCGACCTATCAGATCTCTTCAGTGTTGTACAAGTCTCAGAGTGAAGACAACTCTTATTGTGGTTTGGATTGTGGTAATAACAACATTTCCATGGAAGGCTAAATTCATAACTTAAGAATGTCATTATTTATAATTGGTGTATTTTTATCGTTTTTCATTAATAATCTGAATTACTAAATTTGGCCGGCCCAAGAAATTGTCGGGCTGTTGATCAGTAACAAATTCAAAATAATAACAAATAATTGACTTAACTTATCAAGCATCCGACGGATATTTGTGTGAAATTATGTGGAGTGAACGTTGAATCTATCGGACATTAATCCTTGATTTACAAATTGACCGTCCCCTTTAGTACAACAGCCGTTTAAGCCGGGATTATCGCAGAATTTATTAGGTGTCGAAACCGAGCCTCTATTGAAATGACTATATTTAATCACAATGATTCTACCGTTCTACAATTTACAGGTGCCACAAAAAGTCCACTCCTTGGTTTGAAAAGGCTGTCTCTTTTGAAACACCGCAGCCACATGTTAACTATTAACTCGTCTATTATCAAATCGGAATTCCTTTGCAAAATAAACATGCAAATGATCAGCGCTTAAGCAAAGAATATTATTTTTGAATTTAAATATATACCTTTCAGTGGTTTGTTATTACGTATTTAAATAAGTTTGAATTAATCAGACATCTAATTCGGTATTCGATTCTTTTAAACCGTTTCGTAGAATGCAGTATTCAAATTATAAAATCAGTAAGTAAGAATCAGTAATCAGATACTTTTCTATAGATAGATAAAATTACATTATCTTTATTGATTAGTAATTATTTCATGTCTATGTAACTAGACTTGTTACTATTGGGGAGATTTACTAAATTCTGTACACGGTATTTTTATGTACAGTTTACAGTTTACAGTTTATGTACAGTTTTATGTACAAAAAATTTAATACAAAAGTTGTTTGGTTTTTCACGTATTATCTTTTAGCTAGGTCGAAAAAAAAATTGCATGTCGTAAACTTGGGAAAACCAATTGAACATAATATTTTTAAATGGGACATCCTGTATAATTTTACACGCTTCGGGAAACATTTTTTTCCTGATTTCAAAAATATATTTTTGTTGACATTTTGCACTGACGGTTTTCGAAATATTCGACAGCGAGTACAAAAAGTAGAGTAAAAAAATACAAAGGACTAAAAATATTTAACACTAGAAACCTACAGTAATAAAGAATATTTAACGATTTTCGGTGTAACCTTCTTAGATATTTAAACATTTTCTAATATTTTCATTTCTTAATATTTTTTTTATAATTTATTGCAAACTTTAAATATTAAATATTTCGAAAACTGTCAGTGCAAATATCAACAAAATATATATTTTTGAAATCAGAGAATTTTTTTTTGAATCAGGGTGTCCCATTTAAAAATATTATGTTCAATTGGTTTCCTCAAATTTACGACATGCAATTTTTTTTCGACCTAGTCAAAAGATAATACGTGAAAAACTAAACAACTTTTGTATTTAAACTTTTTTTCTAACTTTCTTAATAACCCCTATAGGTAGGGGTGAAAATATATACGAATACCATGTACGTTACATGGTATTCGCGTATATATAATAATCTCTAATAATCTCTATATTTTCTCTCTATATAATAATAATAATAGGGAGTTTTTGAACCCCTTAAATTTGAACATGTCGTTGTCGTTATTCTGAGCATGCGTAGTGCCAAAAAGAGTACCATTTTTGGCACTGCGCATGTTGTACCACGCACGCACGTATAACGATTACGATAACGATAAGGTACAATTTAAAAGGTTCAAATTCTCCCTAATAATAAATATGACATTTTTTATCTTCTGCGTTTTGTCATTTAGGAACTATAGCAAAACCAATCGATTAGCAACCATATATGGGTAGACAATAATTTATCGTCGAGGCCATGAATAATATTTTCCAGATAGAACACCTTCCAAAAATGTTAAGGTCGCTAGCGAAGTCCTACAGATATAAAATTGTACATAACTAATACAAGGGACTAAATATTGACATATAAATGTAATATAGAGAGTGGGTTGATCCTATGAATTAACAAATTTAGAAAAAATACCCTATTAAAAATAAGAGAAATTAATTATACTCATTTCAAAGAAACGATATTTCCATTACAGAAAAAAATATCAAGATACATCAATTCGTTTACAAGTTGTGAACCACCAAAGTCAACATTTAAATCGGATCATTTCGAGTGACGTTAAGCATAATATATGAGATTTTATCTTATTTCGTGATGTTGTTTTTGTTTCACATGTCTGTCCCTATTGTTGTTTGAGACACGTTGTACTATTTTCCGCACGCATCGTGAAATTAATCTGCCATGCATGACATGTTTTCTTCTCCTGATTAATGTTAAGTGCTCAAATAATTGATTTAAGTCAAGAAGCAGTAGTTGGCGGCAATTAAAGTAGTATTCTAATTGCACTGATTTATGTACGGCTTAGCCCAGGGCAATCTCCACTTATTTGGTACACCATATTTATATATGCAATAAAAGTTTGACATTTGTTGCCATTAATGTGATTTATAGCGTCTATTACTTGACTGAAGTTGTACACTACACACCTACATAACTCAGTTAGATATCAGCCGTCTAACAGGCTGATAAAATAAAGTATAGGGAAATAAAATAAATAAAATTACATGGAATAAAAATGCATAAATAATGTACTGACTAAATTTGTTAGAAGCGAAAATAGTACCTAAATATACAGGGTGTCCCAAAAACATACCGACAAACTTTAAGAGGTGGTAGGGGACATGAAAAAAAAACCTTTTTTGTTTAATAAATGTACTTCCGCAAATGAGTCGTTTTGGCAGAAAAAAGGCAAATGGTTTTGGTAAGTTTTGTTACCAAAACCATTTCAGTGACAAATAATTAATATTCATTTACAAAAAATGTTCAGGAGGATATTAATAACTCACTTCTTTTTCATGTTGGATTTTGTGTTATTGACAAATAAATTATGGTTTACAATAAGTATTCAAAATGTTGACCATTTGCTTCAATACAAAGATTCTATTAAGTTGTGACTCAAAAACCATTGCAAAAAGCTAATTGATGTGGATAATCTTCAGGAATTAAAGCTTGTACCCGTTGTAAATGGTAGGGGTAGAGGAGTTGTTTATGCATGACACGGTGTACCGTCGACTTGGAAGATCTCATTTGGTTTGCAAATGCGCAAACACTTGTGGATTGATTTTCCTCCACACGGTGTAGAACTCCTTCTTCAAATTCAACCATACTAGCTGTTCATGGACGACCACCACCACCAGAACCCTTTAGGTTCGCACTTTCTCTAAGACGACGATTGATGGAAGCAAAGGTTGTATTGTGAGGTTGCCGGCGTTCCGGATATCTCTGTTCATACAAGCGTGCAGCTTTTCTTTCATTATAATTTGCTGCATCATAAACAAGGTGCATATCGGTAAGTTCTTGAAATGAGAAATTATTGTCCATTTTCAATACAAATTTTGAATGAAAAATCAACAAAGTTAATGTTCTGATGCCAACTAAACAAATAATACTACGGTCTTAAAATTGGCATCTTTGGAATGTTTATTGTGATAAAGAAATTTTTTTCTCCCAACAAGAAGCGCGTAGTTGAAACAAAAAATATTGAAACGAAATACAGTGGATACGGTTCAGGTTATATCTGTTATCCTCTGGTGCAATGAATTTTTCTATGGTGTCGCATGGATTTCTGTCTTGGTAAACTTTATTTTTTTATAAACCCTATAAGAAGAAATCCAAGCGTGTTAGATCGGGTGATTTAAGGGAGGGAACCAAACAGATTCATTATCTCTAGGTACAATTCTGTGTTCAAATCTTATAAGTATGTGCTGAAACTATTTTCCTTGCTCCGCAGCTAAAGGTAAATTATCCAATAAATCTTCTAGTTCTGTTGTAATAAAATCTAAGTATTGTTGAGAGTTCAATTGTTTTTGAAATAAAATGGGACCAATCAGTCTATTTTCAATTATACTCTACCACACGTTACAGTCACATCGTTCTTGATATCTCCGAGGGTCATGAATATGAGGATTTTCTTCAGTCCAGTAATGCACATTATGGCGATTGAAACATCGTATCACGTATCACGAATCGTATAGCACGTTTTGTATTTGTATTTTTGTCAAGTACTTACCAGTTACAAAATGCTGGTCTCTCTGGATAATCAGCAGGTGTTAATGCTTGATCGATATGTATGGATGAAACATCCCCCTGTGTTTCAATTTCCTTCGAAGATATTGCTGCCTATATTTAATTTCTTGACCCTGATTTCGATTTTCACTGTCAGATTTAACCACATACCACGATTTAACAAAACAACCATATTGTTGCCAATTCATATCGAGTATTCTAACAATTTTTATGTTTGGTTGTCGCCTTTCTGGGCATAAATTTAAATAATTCTCGTCCGCTTATATATGACTTTTGGTACACTGATCGTAAACACAAAACATATTATATATTTCTGTAAAATTTGCGACCAGAAAACTGGAAGTTAACAAATTTATTGTAGATTTATTTAAGGTCTCATTTCTAATTCATTTGTTTTACTTATAATCAATCGTACGCTATATTTATTTGACATACCTATTGAAAAGTAATGTTAAATTCTGCACTAATATCTAGCACTAATAATGACTAAGTTAAGTTTCGGTCATATGTAGAATAGATAATACGCTAGGTATATTTTATGTCTTTCCAGTTTCACGAAAATATTAAATACTTAATTACTGGACTTGCTTTTGAGTTAAGCATATCATGTGAAATACCAATTTAATAGTAAAATATAGGCCTTTCTAAATAGGCAAAATCAAATATGGCTGTTATAAGAAAAAGTGATACATACTTCAATACATGAACTTAAGTATAGTATGATATATTATTATATTAATAGAGTATGAAAAGTGTTCTATTAATGTGTCTTCTCTTTCTTAATTCACATTGTATACTACGAATTTAATGTATTTTAACGTTGTTTTCAACTGAATAAAATAAATTTGTAGCATGTAATTGCTGTTAGTATGTCACTGAACGTCAGAAAAATATGAACAATATATTTCAGAACGTGTAACAAAAATTTTTAAATATAAGGTTAAGTTTAAAATTATTATTTCTTGTTGTCTTTGCACTAACTGAAAAAAATCGAATATATTTCAGCCTCAAATGAAGTTTTATTGTTTTTTATTTGAAAAAAATACGAAAATATTATATTTCTTGTTAATGTTTATACAACATTACTATACCTACTAGATTGGTATATACCTAAGTGAATATTATCAATCAATTCATCAGATATATTTATTTTAATACAGCAACTGATACTTTAGATATATCTTATTATACTTTGCGTATAACAAATCGTGTGAACCCTAACCCTTCATTACAACAACTATTATCCTATCATTAAAAATACTCCTTAATTTTAAGCAATTATGAAATTATATTGGAATTTGTTCTCCCACATCACCAATTAAAGCATTCAGACAGCAAATAATTACAAATGGCTACAAATCTCTAATTGGTGGTTTTGCGTTTTTTTGACGACCCAAATGTGCGGGTAAAATTTTATAATTGTTTGCCTTTAGCGTAGGTCTAGACTTATAGCCTAAGTCCGCATAGTTAACAGCCCCTCTTGCTTTGTTTCTAAAAGGTGGTGTTTTGTCGGCGTCATGCTATTATCAAATCATCATTTTCTTTTTAATAATATGTGGAAATTATATTACTCACATTATATCTATATTTGAATATAAAATTGTGCTCAAAAGATTATAGTCTTTGTTATGTGTATATGATGTGCATGTTTATTTTCAGAATTGCCTAATTCTTACTTTGAAGGATAATGTGGGTTGTTCGGTCGTATTATGTTACTATTTACGATTACCTTGTATGTAATCTCTATTTTTAAAGAAGAATACTTTCAACACCTTTTTATTACCCTAAGAAACTGAATGAGTATAGTAGTTTATCCTAAAATATTTTATAAATATCTCTTTTTTAATATTAATAAAATGTGTCATAAAACAAGAAATTTGATTTATATAGGTATACATATACAGGGTGTCTCACCAGGAACTGTGTCGATCGATATCTGGGAAAGTATTAATCCGAAATATTTAAAAATTTTACAACATGGGAAAGTTTCTAGGGCGAACGCAACTAAAATATATAGAACTCTCCAGCACTTCCGTTTATACCGGAAGTCGGAAAATTCTAGAGTCAATTTATGTGACATTCCCCATAGCTAGGAGTTACGCAAAAGTGTCCGCAATTTATTTCGGGAAAGTGATATGAAGTTGATTTTTTGTATTCTTAGAGAACTTAAGCGACGCTAAATTATGGTGTATTCATATGTTCAAAAATATTATACCAGGTGTTCCATTTTTGCTGTTACATTTTGGAAATTTCAAATAGCCATAACTTTTTAAACTCAAATGGAACACCTTGTATTGTGTGACTGAAATTGGTACAATACAGGTTGTTCCATTTGAGTTTAAAAAGTTATGGCTATTTGAAATTTCCAAAATGTAATATTTATGAACATACGGATAGATACACTATAATTTAGCGTCGCTTAAGTTCTCTAATAATACAAAAAAACTATTTAATATCACTTTCCCGGAAAAAGTTGCGGACACTTCTGGGCACCATAGGATACGTCAATTTTTTCTTTAAATATTAATATCTAAGAATGCGTAACTCCTAGATATAGGGAATATCAATAATATACAGGGTGACCCACTTAAATTAACGAAGTTCATGTCGGCTTCAGGCATATCCGGAAGTGCTGGAGAGTTCTACATATTTTGGTGGCGGTCGCTCAAATGTTCAAATTTTCAAATATTTCGGACACTTAGTACTTTCCCAGATATCGATCGACGCAGTTCCTGACACCCTGTATAGGTACTTCAAACTTTGAGTTTTAGGAACACATAATGTCCCTATGAATTTACCTAAAACGTAATATATTTATTTATTTATTAAATTACAATTACCCAACAGTAAGAAACTAATTACAGGGTAGGGTGTACAATGAATCTGGTAGATTACAGGGTATATAACAATACATAAAAATACGGAATAATATGCAGTAACTACATATAAAAACGCAACAATACAAGTACATATAAAAACACAAGAAAAAACTGCCAATTGTACAAAAATCTATGATCAGAAGAAGCATGGGTTAAACATTTAGAGATTGCCTCTATAACGCAATATGTATTGTATTCTTGTATACAGGGTGTCCACCTAGTCCGCGTAAGTCCAATATCTGGGTTAATAAAAGAGATACCTTAATTTTTTTTTCTACAGGGTTGTCTAATATCCCGAGCTGCACAAAATGAAAATATATTTACATATTCAAGGTGTTCAGTTTTTCCTGGACAGGTACCAACTTCGTTTTTCTAAATGGAAATATATATTTTTTATTGCTTTTTCGAACTAAACCCTTGATTTTAGTAGGACTTTCATCAGCCTTCCCTATACCTAACTTAAACTGTTTTTGAAATATTGACGGGTGAATATTGATATTTTTGCAACTTTGACACCCTGTAAAATCTAAACGGTTTGAGATCAAGCAAAACGGTTTGCACATTCCTATCTTAACTTTTCATAAGCTATCGTTTGGTACTAATTTCAAATTTATACAGGAATAAAAAATTTTCAAAATTTTCAGAAAATTTTAAATTTTTGGATAATTCTGAAATTAGTACCAAACGATAGCTTATGAAAAGTTAAGATAGGAATGTGAAAACCGTTTTGCTTGATCTCAAACCGTTTAGATTTTACAGGGTGTCAAAGTTGCAAAAATGTCAATATTCACCCGTCAATATTTCAAAAACAGTTTAAGTTAGGTATAGGGAAGGCTGATGAAAGTCCTACTAAAATCAAGGGTTTAGTTCGAAAAAGCAATAAAAAATATATATTTCCATTTAGAAAAACGAAGTTGGTACCTGTCCAGGAAAAACTGAACACCCTGAATATGTAAATATATTTTCATTTTGTGCAGCTCGGGATATTAGACAACCCTGTAGAAAAAAAAATTAAGTTATCTCTTTTATTAACCCAGATATTGGACTTACGCGCACTAGGTGGACACCCTGTAGATACAAAAAGATAATAACAACAAAATATGAAACTTATGCACTTAAATAATTACATTAAATAACCATGACAATAAGAGATGAGGAAATATAATGAGTAGATCAACAAGTATAGGATAAAACTTGCAATCAACGATTAAAAATTATATTCTCTATTCCTGACTCCGACTTATTGAATATATCCATTCTGTAATTAATAGAATAAAATATTTTTTACATATTTGATAATATATATCTGTAAAAATCCAATATGGCGCTCAAAAGACGTAAAAAGTTGACTGAGCAAGCGCCGATATCAAATCGTTTTGTAAAAAATTTTAGCTATCTTTCTTCAGTTAATGTGCTGTCAAAGAAGAAAGCAATCACAATTCTGTTATCAACAATCCCAGCCCAAACATTTTTGGGGTATTTTGTGTGGCACTATCTAGCCAGTACGGATTTTGTGTAGTCCAATATCGGTAATTTTATACCGATATTGGACTACCATATTCATGTTTAGCTAAAACCCTGCTTCATCATACATCATATAATATTTATTTCACAAAATTTCATTTTTCAATCCGAGTCATCCTAATTAAGTTTTTGAACTAGTTGGATTTGCGATTTACTTTTATTTAAGTAGTTTACAACGAATTCTTAACTAATTTCGTTCTTGGATACGACTAACTTCTCATCTTGAACGGATTCAACTACAAATCTTCTGGGATAGTAGGCTGGCTTTTTGTATAATTATCTTACACATGCCCCAAATCCCCATATTTCAAGTCCTCAACTCGAAAATGGTAGGCATCCTATCTCCACAGCAAAAATCAGGTATTTCCTCAACCCAAAGTATTTTTATACACGTACCATTTTTTCAAGTAATATTGTAATATTACTTAAAAATAATGTTTATATATCTAACCTTTTATCAGGGATTCAACGTCAATGTCAACAGAAATCAATGCACATGTATAGTTTTTATGTTACGTTTTTAATAAAATTCATTTTATTTAATCCACAATATGTATAGTTTGACGTAAACTAAAAAAATTCAAAAACCATAGTTCACGTGATATCTTTTTTGGACCATTATGTATACCTAAATCTGTCTAAATTAATTTAAAAAATGCCCGACAACGCATAAAAATTGAACGGTCCGCAGGTGTTTTTCCTGAAAAAACAAAAAACCTTAATTTTAAATGAATATATTCCAACAGTTTTGAGCTGACTGCACATGCAAATGTGTAATAACATTGGTTCAAGATTTTTAAGATAACGTAAAATATAATCCAAGGTTTAAATATTCTGCTTGCCATTTCATGCTACATAAATATTTCCTTTTATAACTTTTAAAAGTTTTAGATCTAGATTCATTTTTTAAATCGAAACAAATTATATGTTACATACTGAAACTATCTGTATATCTGAAATGAGAATGAAGATAATGAAATGAAGAACCGTATGTTGTTAAGCACCCGGATTTCATTTTATTTTAATTATCTGGACCACCCGAGCAGCTTATAATTTGGAATGATGAGTAGCGAGCAAACACAAACATCGATCTCATTTATTTCGCGCAACAAGGAAACGTGGCGCTTACTCCAAATTTTTAATGAGAGATTAAGTTTTTCTCCTCCCACACCTGTCAAAATAGAAAACACGCCGGTCCCATTAAAATTCTTGGCTTCAATCACGGAAAGGTGACTGACTGACAGGTTGACATCGCCCACTAGAGTTGTGGCTAGAAATACTGAACCGATGCGACGATTTAATTATAAGGAACTATTCGTTATAATTAAAAAAAATGCGATAAAAAAAGAAAAGGTAATTAATAAAAGTGAGTCTCGATTTTGAGCTGGATAAATTTATTCCAGTTAACGCTAGGCCAATTAATTCACTAAAAAAAATATTACGTTACTAAATCTGTCTGTTAAAAATTGCACTTAAATGTGTAAAAATATACAGTAAACCTTTCGAATTACGCGCAAAATATTATACAGGGTGTATACAGTGTTATTCAGAACTTATCCATAATAAAATTTGGGGATGTTCAACATACATGTAGAAATGTGGTAGTGCAAAAATTTTTTGGCGGCGTCTGAAAACTATTTAAAAATTTTTCATTGCACGCCGCTGGATACTGGTCTACTGTAATGGAGTGACCTTGGGACTGACAATGCAAACTGGCTAGCACGAAAAAAACTTCGGAAGTTCTGAGAGTATACCGACACCCAGCGCAAAAAAGATTTGCAGCGTTTTTACTTTAAAATAAACTTCAAGATAGATAGATGTGACCAACGTGTCTTTAAAATGAATAAAATTTTGTTACACTAATTTTGAAGAATTGCGCTACTTGATTACTAGGTATTAGAAACATGAAATTTATAAAACATTTGCACATACCTTGTTACAAAAGCTGTTCGAAATTTTGTCCCTAAAGCTATCCAATTTTGCCGCACTAAAGCGAATGTTCCTCCTCGTTGCTGATCTTGTAAACGCAAATTATTAAGTAAATTGTGGATTTTCAGCATTTTGCTGCAACAACCACTCACAAAACATAACTCGTAAGTGATAATCAACTGGTAACAGTTTACAGTTTAACAGTTTAACAGTAATTTTACAGTTTAACACTCCTAAGATAAATAAAACACCCGCACTGCGAGAGCGACACGCATAGACTGATGACTCATAGACAATAGAGATATTATCCCCACTCCAACTTTATTCGGTCGGTTTTAACCAGGCGTTCCAGACAGAAACGTGTTTACTTTTTTTTATCACATTCTTAGGAATGTGGTAGAAAAGTATCAGATGTGTTGAAGTACAGTTGCCCAGCTACGTAGTCCTTTATAATGGTATAACTTTAAACATTGTTTACGGGAAATCCTAAGTCTTTTATTATAAATTTTTTTGGTGATATCGATTTCTTATTTAAGGATGCACATATCCTCAAAGTTTTAGAGATAAGTTCTGAATAACTCTGTATAAGAGGTAAAAAGTTCCTATCTCATTTCCTAAGGTGCGTTAAAGTTTTGTTTACTTTTTTGAATTTAAATTCTAGGATATTCTTCTATTTCTAGGGCTAAACTTGAAATTTGATATTATTAAGTATTTTGGCCCATGAGAAAATTCAAACTTTTGATTTTTCGTTTTTGCCACAACCTTCGTATTATTTTGTGTATTAATAGTATATGTGTCGTGCAGTAATACGTGTACAGGGTGGACAAACTTGAATGTTTATATTTTTGAGTAAAATGCAGCAGCGCAGATAAGTAGCTAAGATCGACAATTGGCGATTCAAATTACCGATGAGGGCGCTGCAAATTGTAAACAAATATGGAGGAAGAGGAGTAAAAATTTTAAATTTCATATCACATCATCTAGCAACTTAGCATTCATCTGCCATAAATATAGTGACTTCATGTGCTAGTTAGGGTGAAATTAACGTCATACGTCCCATAAGTGCTTCATTGCTAATTATATGAATTTTTTCGGTTGAAACAGGTGCCTTAGTTTTTGTTTACTTACATTTTGGACTAAGATAAGTGTTGATAAACTGTGTGGTGATACCATATTAGTGCTTGTTTTTTGTTAAATAATGTTTAAATTAAAATATATTCTGTTTTTATAAGACTGATAACAGAAAAGTATAGGCAAACTGCAACAAAGTGGTTATGTTGTATAACTAAACGTGTTCCCTAGTTCCTCGTTATTAAGTTGATACATGCCTTTTGGATAAATGAATGAGAAACAGTTACTAGGGCCACACTTCTACCTATCTTCAATCTTAAACACTTCTATTGACACATTTTGTGGAATGACACCTATAAACACGGCAGTTTGTGTTGTGCTGATTTATTTTGAATTCCATTTTAAAATGTAAAAATAAAGATGAACAAATACTAACCACGTCGTTTTTAACTTTGTAATACCAAAAAATCACAAGCACTACTAAATTATTACGATAAACAAACCGAAATACGTGTTATTTATCATTATATCAGCAATAAGCCTCCAAAAATTACCTTTTAAGTAGGTCCAAATATTTTCATTTTTGGAATCGCCAATATTTTTAATTATGAGACAAACTTATGTTTTTTAAATAAAATTTTCTGTGTATTTTTAAATTGTGAAAACTATACAAAATTTGCGGTACACCATTTACGGTATTTCACACTTTATTCTTTATTTTAGAATACGTAGCTAGATTACCTGATCTAGTCCATGGTCGGAATTGTCACATTTCTAAATCAACTTTGTATAGTTTCCCTAATAGATTGACTCCTTCCTAAATACAATATTTTATTCAATCCTAACCACAAAAACTTCAATGGACTGAGATCAGGTCATCGAACTGCCTCTTCCGAAAAAAAGTACAGCGTGTGATATACGTTTGGAACGCAAATTTTATGCAGTTTTCACAAATGTAATAAAATATATAGGGTATTCCCTTTGAAAAGCATATATTTGCATTAACCAAGTATAAAAACATCCAAATTTGCTCACCCTGTGCAGTCATTAATTTTATCAAGTTGTCTACCAAAGAGAAAAATTATTTTTTCTGTATATTATTAGTCTAACAAAAAATTGTATAGGTAAGATAAAATTGTTACGAAGTTTTAGTTAATAAGGCACTTTTATTATATGAAACACTTTATTGCTTACTATTCGAGAGCTAACAGAGAACTAAACTATAAACTACCCAGCGCCTAAATCATTTCCCTTTTTAGAAATGATTACTAACAGTTACATAACTTATACATACAAAGAAATAAAGTAAAAAGTGAATTCGTTTAACAAAATAGCAGTGCAACAACAATGCTGTTCTTAAATTTAAATTCAATGTCTCTTTTCTTGTACTCTTTGTACATCCCACCCTTTACAATCCGGTAGTTTAAATTTAGAATGTATATATATTTAGAAAACAATTTTTGAGCAAAACAAACGTGAAACGTATAATTAAGTGTTGACAAATATTTATAGAACTGTGTAAAAAAGATGTAATAACTCATCAAGATAAAATACGTGTGCCCAGACAAGATAAGATAAACATATATACATGCCAAAATTACTTGCAATAGGTAAAAAGTATTTTAGTTTTATAATATTTGTTACAAAGTAATCGAAGTTAAATTTAGTAACCTACATGTGTGTACCTACATAATATTTTTATGCTTGTAATTTATTTTTGATATATTGAATTTGGCACTAATATGCTTTGCTCGTGCCTCCTACGTGCGTCCCTTTCAGAATGGGAAAGAATAATTTTTAGAAGGGATTTATCTTTGATTTTATAACATACAAGGTGTCCACCTAGTGCGCGTAAGTCCAATATCTGGGTTAATAAAAGAGATAACTTAATTTTTTTTTCTACAGGGTTGTCTAATATCCCGAGCTGCACAAAATGAAAATATATTTACATATTCAGGGTGTTCAGTTTTTCCTGGACAGGTACCAACTTCGTTTTTCTAAATGGAAATATATATTTTTTATTGCTTTTTCGAACTAAACCCTTGATTTTAGTAGGACTTTCATCAGCCTTCCCTATACCTAACTTAAACTGTTTTTGAAATATTGACGGGTGAATATTGACATTTTTGCAACTTTGACACCCTATAAAATCTAAACGGTTTGAGATCAAGCAAAACGGTTTGCACATTCCTATCTTAACTTTTTATAAGCTATCGTTTGATACTAATTTCAAATGTATCCAGGAATTAAAAATTTTCCGAAAATTTTGAAAATTTTTAATTCTTGGATAAATTTGAAATTAGTATCAAACGATAGCTTATAAAAAGTTAAGATAGGAATGTGCAAACCGTTTTGCTTGATCTCAAACCGTTTAGATTTTACAGGGTGTCAAAGTTGCAAAAATGTCAATATTCACCAGTCAATATTTCAAAAACAGTTTAAGTTAGGTATAGGGAAGGCTGATGAAAGTCCTACTAAAATCAAGGGTTTAGTTCGAAAAAGCAATAAAAAATATATATTTCCATTTAGAAAAACAAAGTTGGTACCTGTCCAGGAAAAACTGAACACCCTGAATATGTAAATATATTTTCATTTTGTGCAGCTCGGGATATTAGACAACCCTGTAGAAAAAAAAAATTAAGTTATCTCTTTTATTAACCCAGATATTGGACTTACGCGCACTAGGTGGACACCCTGTATATCTTGGCAGTAGTATTTAAAAGCACATTTTGGTAGAGTTGCCGCACTACTAAGAATATAATAAGTTAATGTAATATACTAGGTATTATCATCCAATTCTATGCCTATTACCACCAATTTTTTTTGTGACTTGAAGAAATATTTCATAGATTTTAACAAAGCTTTTTATTCTTTTTTGTAATGTTCTTATATAGTATCCGTTCAGACATAATCGGCATTTACAAAATTTGTCTTCAATCGGTATATCCTGATGATTTAAAAAAAGTATTGGAAGCGAATTCGTACCCAAAAACCTTTTAGCAACCATAAATAAAGAAAATAATACACAAAATTTATAATAAATCAGACCAACCAAATAAAGTAAATAACAAATACTTATCCATACTATACAGGGTGTCCACCTAGTGCGCGTAAGTCCAATATCTGGGTTAATAAAAGAGATAACTTAATTTTTTTTTCTACAGGGTTGTCTAATATCCCGAGCTGCACAAAATGAAAATATATTTACATATTCAGGGTGTTCAGTTTTTCCTGGACAGGTACCAACTTCGTTTTTCTAAATGGAAATATATATTTTTTATTGCTTTTTCGAACTAAACCCTTGATTTTAGTAGGACTTTCATCAGCCTTCCCTATACCTAACTTAAACTGTTTTTGAAATATTGACTGGTGAATATTGACATTTTTGCAACTTTGACACCCTGTAAAATCTAAACGGTTTGAGATCAAGCAAAACGGTTTGCACATTCCTATCTTAACTTTTTATAAGCTATCGTTTGATACTAATTTCAAATTTATCCAAGAATTAAAAATTTTCAAAATTTTCGGAAAATTTTTAATTCCTGGATACATTTGAAATTAGTATCAAACGATAGCTTATAAAAAGTTAAGAGAGGAATGTGCAAACCGTTTTGCTTGATCTCAAACCGTTTAGATTTTATAGGGTGTCAAAGTTGCAAAAATGTCAATATTCACCCGTCAATATTTCAAAAACAGTTTAAGTTAGGTATAGGGAAGGCTGATGAAAGTCCTACTAAAATCAAGGGTTTAGTTCGAAAAAGCAATAAAAAATATATATTTCCATTTAGAAAAACGAAGTTGGTACCTGTCCAGGAAAAACTGAACACCCTGAATATGTAAATATATTTTCATTTTGTGCAGCTCGGGATATTAGACAACCCTGTAGAAAAAAAATTAAGTTATCTCTTTTATTAACCCAGATATTGGACTTACGCGCACTAGGTGGACACCTTGTATATTACACGATATCATTTTTGTACACAAACCATAAGACACCACGAAAAAATCTTTACGAAACTCAAACCCAACTTTCTAAATTCACACCAAACTAACACTATACAATATAAATTGTAATGACTGGGACAATCATGGGACTGGGACTGATACATTGAACAATCTAAATACTACCTGCATACATAAATTTATTCATAAAAATTTTAATGGCCACGTATGAATTTTTTGATTTCTAAAATGATAAAATGATAAAATTCTAATAAAGTATAATAATACTTTACTATTTATGCCTATTCAGTAAAATAATAAAACGAAGCTATTCGTGCAGTCACAGAAATTTTAGTATAGGTATAACAACTATTAACTCTTGATTCATAGTTTGTTTCTTTTGGGATTACACCACCTGTAAAATAACAAAAAGTAAAAAACCAATGTAATCCTAAAAGAAACAAACTATGAATCATGAAAATGCACCACAAATAAGTTACACACATTAACTATTAACTCTTTTATATCCAATACCAGTCGAGGAGACGCCAATCGCGCCAAGATTCCACCCAACCAGACTTGCCAGAGGCATCAAAGTATTCCAATAATCATGGCACATCAAATTTAACAATTTTTGTGTTAATTTCCGAATTGCAGGCAATACAATTTAGGCCTGTATCTCTTTTCTCAGTTTACGGTGACTGTTCACAACTCTACCAATTTACTAGTCGTTGTTCAAGATAAATAAATTGGAATACACATGAAACAGGTTTAAAATAGTTGAAAGTTACAATAAATTAAAGAAATAATTTTTTTCAATAAAGCCAAGTAGTAAACCTGTTTTTAAAATGATGATTTGAAAAGTAATTCTTTAAAACTCACAAAATATGTTTTTGATTATAAGAATAATTTCTTTGTGCAAATGATTTCGTCTTAAGAAATAGTCCATTACTTGAATAATATTCCAGTAATATAACAGTTAAAATTGTAATATATGTGACAAAATTTATAAAGATTAAAAAATTGGTAGAAATAATGAAGATAGCATATAAGTATTATTAAATCGAAAAGTTCCCATCCCTAAATAGTGTGTTTCATCGTAGTTTCCACCCCCATTTTGAGGTTTTCTAGATTGTCTCGAGAACGGTACACCTTTTGATAAAAATACCTATATACAAAATTAATCCTTGTAAATAACGTCTCTAGACTTTTTTTCTTAAAATTAATAGTACCTACTGTGGGAAATAAAGCGCACACATAAGGGTTGGCTCCGGGTAACACAATAAATTGTAGTCTTTACTATAATCTACAAACTTCAATGCTTAATACTAAAGCAGTAGGTACTAAATTCCACTTAAAATTATAATAAATGAGCCGCCCTCACCCCTTTAAAATAACGAAATTTTTAAAGAACCGAGAATATTGTTGATTGTTTAATAATACACGACATAATTTAGAAAACCTCAAAATGGTGGTGGAAATAATGTTCTAGGTGATGAAGCACACTACTTAGTGGAACTTTTCAGTTTAATAGTACTTATGCTATCCTTAACATTTCTACCAATTTTCAAATCGATATCTAGTTCCGTTCAACAATTAGAAAGGGAAGGACCCTTATGGAGTCACTGTACAAAGAAATTTAAACTCTCAGAACAAGTTTAGTACATTCAAACATAGTAAATAATATTTATTATAAATAGAGGTATATTATATTAAAGAGCTAAAGATTGTAACGGTCTCGTTCTTAGTAACTAATAAAATACCTTTCTTAGTTGATTTAAACTAATAATTCTTATCTCATTCTGTGTTTTTACCTTCTTGTTAAACACCAACCCTGTATTTAAAGTATTATATGTATTCGGTGTATATTAAGTGACTGTAATCTCAACTTCACTCTCTGTGTTTGTGCGTTGGTTCTATCTTCATACATCGTTCTAGGTTTGCATAACCTGAGGTTCGGAACAGTATAGTGACGCCATCTCGTGTTAGGAACGTGAGCGGATGGGCGACGTAAGAGCACGAGAGGGGGAGCGAAAAAACATGGCGAGAAGACGTATTACCGAGCAGTTGGTGCAAGAGTCTCTCTCAATTTTTGAGATAGAAAAAAGGTGATGCAACAAAAATATTACGAGTATAATATAGCCGCAACCCTGAATTTGATTTTCTATAGTGATTCGAAGAAAAAACGATCGTTTATTACGATTTCGTTGTGCTTGGACAGCAAACGTATGAAAAACGTTAAGTTCTGCAACCCCTGTAGTTGATGTGAGTACCTTATTAGCTATCTATTTTGGAAGTGCTTCTTGAACACCTTGCGTATACCGTGCCTTATTCTACTAACTTACCTATGCCTAGGCCGCGTGTGCGATAGAATTTAAGGGCCCTTACCGTTACCTCGCGGACAGAACATATCTAAAACTTACCTTTTTATGTCGAGTCTAGTATAGCCTAATTATCTCTCTTGTATCTAAATTTGAGAGTACTTGTTAAAATATGTACTTTATATGTTTCTATATGTGTTTAATGTTCGTAAATGTATAGTAGAATATCATTACATTAAAACTAACTTTGTTCTTGTCAAGTGTTTTTTTGCAATTGTCTTCACTTAGATAGGAACTATACCTTTACTTAATACAGTACTTCACTCTTCTCACCCCGGATAGAGATTTTTATCGTTATAGTAGTATATTTTGTACATTTATCTACAAATCATAAATAGTGAAAGTAGTCGTTATAACATTAGAGACAAGAGTTATTTGGTTGGTTTGGCTTCTGTTAATCGAAAAATCAATAAATGAAATCGAATAAATTTTTTATTTGATTTGCCCAACAGTATTTAGCTTATTAAAGCAATTATACGAAGAATACTTACCAACTAGCTCAAAAAAATCAATAACCTATCATTTACATAAAAATTAGGTACATTTACATATAGGGAAATTTTGTAAAAATTCTGTCAAAATTTGTAGAACCAAATAATGCAAAAAGTTTGCCATTGCCAATAACAATGATGTAGTATCCTCCTACCTCCTGTATAATATCTAAAGATCGATTTGCGTGAAAGGCTATATAATAATCACATCAAATTAATATTAATCATGATTAATAGGGCGAGTTTTTAATTCATCGATCAATGCACCGACCTAACAAAAATTATTTCCTTCTCTCTTCTTAGACAAATGTAAAACAAAGGTAGAAAACTTGTGATGGAATCCAACGATTAATTTAGAAACTCTCCCATACCACTGAGGTGCAGGTTCAAGTTCATTTATTGGAGACTGTAAAGTAAAAAACTATTATTATATTACTCTGTCACCGCTTCTTGATTAAATACCTAAATATTTATTAAATTAAAGTCCTAATTTCTTAATATGTCTGATACAATTTTTGAAGGAAAAGCCAAACAAGTATTTAGTCAATGTTATTTTATTATTAGCCCATGATTATTAATTTAGTAATACCATTTAATGGCGTACGGTTCGAGAATGTTTAGGAAATTTATTCAAATAGGCTGGCGGAGAAGGAGAATTGTAATTTTGTCAATATTATGTAAATATTTCAGTGATATTCGTATAAATTATAAGCGATGTGATTATTAATTAAATTCCAGTTACACCTTTGAATTCTGATGGACGAATAAGGAAAGGGAAAGGCAGCAAAAGGTGTGTCCTTTGTTTATATGGTATTTATATAATGAGTAAATTAGACTTTTTCTCCAACACAAAGGAAATGATTAGTACTGCCTTAGTCTTTAGCTGACATATTTCATTATCATTAATTTTATTATTCTTGTTTTTAAACCGTTAAAGTGTTTTATAACACTTAAAATGATTCCAGTTAGGTATAATACATAGGGTTATATACAGCGAATTACTCTAACGTTTAAAGTTTTACACTAGCTAACAAATACTATTTTCTATATCTCAGATAAGTATAATTTTTGAGAAAATTTCATTGTAGAGCTCACGAAGGGGCTTTAATAGGCATATGTTATAATAAATAAATTCCAGAATTCTCCTTGAGTACATAATAATTAATTGAAAATAAATTTTAACACATAATTGAGAAAAGAGTTAAGTTAAGAGTTAAGCCTATTTTGATTTTGATGCTAAATTTTATCGTCATACCACAACATTAAATATCAAGACAGTTTTATACAGTATACTTTCTTTACATTTAATTTCCCGGAAAATGAGAATTTGAAAAGAGTTGGTTATTAATTGTCGAAACCAAATTCTTTTGATATAATTTGGGAGAAAAATGAGGCAAAGACTTCTGTAAGTCCGTAAATAGTTTTATTTATTTATTTATTTATTTATTTATTTATTTATTTATTTATTCATTGATCCAAGAGACCATAGCATGGCATAGGGTAAGTCAACGGACACAACATACGAAGTAAAATATACACAAACAAACATACAGAAATCAAAGTGAACAAAAAAAACATAGCAAATACAAACAAGTATAATAATGTTACAAATAAATATGTCTTCTAATTATTAAAGTACTCAGTTAAACTGTAAAAGATGCATCTGTAATAAATAAAATAGTCCTGGAATGATGGTATACTCACCAATAAAGTCCTTTGGGAATACGATACCTGTAAAATTATGAAAAATAGGATTTAATAGGATTGAATTATCCTAGTAAAGATTTTAAGTATAGTCAGTAGTACAAGGACTTCTAAATCTGCCCAAAAAAAAAAAAACATTTAAATTAACCATGCGGAGAAAGTACTCGTATTAGGTAGGTATATAAATTCAGTATATTTTTCACGAATCGAGAAAAAACGAGCTATAAATGGACATTGCCTTTGTCGGTAGCAACGGTAGCGTTGCTGGTGCCGTCCAATCAAGTAAGTCTTAATCCATTATTCACACAACCACTCCCTGCAGCTCTGCAATCATGCTCTCTCTCCTCGGTATTTATTGTTATCATTATTGCCACTGCTACCAAATATTAATTATTCGTTACAGTTTTTCAAGCAGTCCCAAGCATAACGAAACCGTCGTGATACGATTACGAAGTGGCTGTATGTGAGTTACCTCTCTGTTTGTACTAGTAGGTGGTCAGTGCAATCCATTATAAGCTTTTTTAGAAGGATCGAAGGAAGGTTTATTTACGGGCGAGAGTTTAATTAAACCTCCCGTTGTAATTCAGACACATCATAGGAACCCACTATCTACTTCAACATCTATCTATATTCTATTTTTTATATTCTTATTTATATATGGAGCATATAACCATCATAAGTAAAAATATTTGTGAGATCTAGTTTGTATTAAAATTACTAATAAACTGATGATCATGGATCAATTCATAATATATTTTTATAACTTTCGTAGCAGTATTGTTAGTAATACAAACATTTTCTAACAGAAGAACATGCTGTTCATGTTAGAATCGGCATTTAATTCTTTCAGTAACTGAAAATTTTTTGTATTCTCAAGGTGGCTCCTCCAGGGTGGGGGGCTCCTCACATGAACATTTCAGTCCGAACGAACAGAAAGCGCAGAGCGCCACGAACAAACATTGTAAGCAAATGTTTTTTGCATTCGAGATATTCGCACTGTGTATTTCGGTACATTGTGTGTGTGTCTGTGCGTGTGGATGCCTATTTGCAAATAGTGTTGGGTGCGTTTGTTATTATATCCGAACTATTAAAGAATGAGAGGCAGAAACCAAGACAAAATTGGATACGAAAATTTTACAGATACTGCAACGACAACTATGTATTAAACGATATGGATTACTTATTTATTCGTAAAGATTTTTTACGAATGTAACTTCCTTCAACTCTTCAACCCTTTTCATCCTTTAGACGAGCAAGTAAAATGCCATTTTCTGATGTATATTTTCCTTCCACCCATATCCATTTGAAAACTCGACAACTCAATTTTAACTTATATTACGGACATACTAGGTCCGTTGTGGGGAATGAGAAGTGCCGAATTTATTGAAACTACTCATTTCCCACTCTCAGGCAGATTCGAGATAATAAGCCTGATGTAGTCCTTCTCGACCACTAGCTCAAGAAAATTTTTGTCATCGAGTTCTCTGCTCCTGCAGAGAAAAACATTGTTTTTAAAGATGAGGAGCAACGGACGAAATACGGATACCTTCTCTTCGAACTCCGCAGACTCCATCCAGAACATAATGTGAAGCTTGTGGTAGTGATAATACGGCGGAGCAAGAGATACACTGCTTTCAGAACTGAAGATCATACCGGCATGCCGAAACTCGGCAGGTCTTCTAGCCGGAAAAATGCAGAAGGTGGTCATTCTGGGTTCCCCACTGCTACTCAGTACACGATTCCAGGACTCAGTAGTTATTCATCCCACAGACGTGGGGAATAGCTATTGATAACCACCAGCGGCCGACCCTAAGAATCGGAGCTCGGGAACCGGTCGACTCGATTTAAACAAAAACAAACAAAAAAAGCGGTAATATTAATAATAATATCTCTACCCCTCATTGTAATCACAAAGATTAGCCCGAAAGTCTAAGACTTGTGCGGGAGAAGGGGTAACATACATATTATTATTTATTTCGCGCGCCGCATTTGCGCCTCAGGGACGACTTACGTTGGTAGGCCCTAACCACCCTTTAGTGCTGGAATGGGGGAAACCTAGAAAACCTCATTAGTTAGGGAAGCTGGCATTCTTCCCATCCTAGGCCATCGCCAGGATGGTTGCCAACCCACTCCTGCGAATAAGCCTTAATCTAGGAGTAGACGATTTAATCAAAACTTGGCTGGTGGAATGGGGATTCGAACCCACGACCCTGAGCCCTGAGCCACCGGCTCACCCAATTGGTGTTTTATTTGGATTGGTATTTTATTGTATTCTATTATATTTTATAGCATAATAAAGCTTGATTGATTTATATTTTGGTACTCGTATTATAGTTATGGTCAATCTATGTTAAAGCACATTTATTTATGGATTGATGTGTTATAATAATCGAAATATACCTATGTATCTCCCCAGGCAATAATACCAGATTTTAAGGGACTGAATGAAGGAAAAATAAATAATTATTTATTGATATTTGTTATAGTATTTGAGTCTATAGAAAATTGTTCTTAATTCAAGAGTGACAGTATGCATATCCGATTTTAGATGCGCAATCACAGCGTAATTATTTGTCTATTTACTTTTATTGAAAGTGTACTATAGCCTGCCACATATTTAGAGTATAAAGTGATGTACATGTAGAAGGTTTTTTGCATGTTTTAGAAAGTAGACTGTGATGAAACTGCACGATATAGTAAATGTCAGATTCGGCTTTGGTTTCCAATTTTTTACATTATATACTATGACTGTATCATGAGCAAAGCACCAACTATTTATCCCTGGTCTTCTAAATATCCTTGGTAATACTTAAATAATATAGGCCCAAGTCTATTCCCTGTGGAACTCCGTCCTCAGTATTTGAAACATATCTTAAGATATTTTCTATTTGAATACACTGTTTATTGTTTCTAAGGTAATATTCCATAGGTAGTAAGTGTAACGTTCCTCGCAAACCAGTTCCCTTGGTGCTTACACATTATACACACTTTTTTACTTAGTTTTCAGAAGAATTTAGCGTAACAGAACGTTGCTTATTAATATAGTATAAAACAAAGGTAACGGTAATTCAAGAATCCGCACATTTGATGAGAATGGGCCACCTAGAAAATGTAATGAACATAACTAAATAACTATTTAAAACAATCGCCAGTCAATAACGCGCGGGTCCGTCAAAAAATGACGTAAATAAATGGTAGCTTATTATGGTGCCATTAACTTGGAACAGGTATGAAGTAATCATGGCTCTCGTGCAAGTGGCTGTACCGGACTACGATGAGGCACCCAGCTGGGAACACTCAGAAAAAGTACTATCATCTAAACCGCAACTACCGATAATATGCCTTTGTTGAAATTTATGTAGACACTTCTAATTAATTTTTTCATGTTAATCCCCCGTAATGGTTATTGCCGCATGTTAATATATTCGAGGATAATTGTCGAACATGTGTTCGGCAACGGAAATATATTTGTTGTTAACAGCTCAAATTAACTCCGCCATTAGTCAAAAAACAATTTTAATGTTACTGCTCGTCAATTACACTCTGCTCTGAGGTACTTAAAAATTCTGTCTTAATTACTACTTATACTTCATTTCTTAATTCTTGAATTAACATGGAAATAAAAAAAAAATATGCGGAAGAATCTTACTTCTAAGGTTTCAATGGAAAATGATAAGTTCCAGTGTATCAAATATTTTTTATCATCATAAACGTATTTATATGATTACCGGATGAAAATTTAGTTGAATCTTGCAATTAACTATTAAATAAGTAGAATGCTCGTCCTTTATTATTTATTGGGACAAATTAAGTCATTAGGTATGTCAAAACAGAATCTCCATTTTACATCTTTCTTTATATAGGAATTAAGCCAATAAGTTAACTAAAAGATAAATTAATAATGAAATTATCAAATATTATGGTTTAATAAAGTTTTGTACTTTCGCGTTACCTATTATCATAGGTAATATATAATATATTATAATTAGTTATCTCTTAGTTCACTTTTTGCCTTAATTCCTATATAAAGAAAGATGTAGGTTAGGTTAGGTTAGGATCAAAAGTGAGTGGGCCGAAAACCAAACCCTCCACTGCGACCATGTGGTCTATTGTGACTCACACCTACTTATATTTCACCCAACAGGTCCAGCTTCTTAATGAAGCTGATCACCTTATTGGGTGAGAGCTTATTCAGATCCTCTGGCAGAAGTTGCATTGTCCTTTGCCAAGTAATGAGTATCTGATCCTTTCCCCAGCGCCAGGTGCATAATATGTGTTCTGCCGTTTCATCATCTTCTAAGCACAAGCGGCACTCAGCATTTTCTGCTAGGCCGAATTTGCACAGATGATATTTTAAACGGCAGTTACCAGTATATAGGGCAATTAAAGTTCGTAGGCGGAACCTGCTTAACTCTAAAAGTTTTTTAGTTCTTGTCATTGAACTTTCCTGAACCAATGGAACCGGAACCGGAACCTATTATAAACGCCTTCAAATGAACTAATCTTGGTAGTTCTTGCCAGTACTGGAGGATTTGCCCCTCAGCCCAGGTCAAGAGCGTTGCTTTGGCAGTACTCGAGGATATGCCAAGCACCGGTTCTGGTACGACAAATTCAGAAGCAGCACCCTCCCTGGCTAGAGAGTCGGCTGTCTCATTCCCTTCATGGCCAGAATGGCCTGGGACCCAGACCAGAGTTACTCTATTTTTCCTGCTCAAATCAGCGAGCGCCTGCTGACAACTCCATACCGTTTTTCAGTTGGAACGGTAGGAATCAAGAGCTTTAAGAGCTGTTTGGCTGTCTGAGAAGATTTTTATCGATTTGCGCGTAAGTTGCGTTTGTTCCAGCCTCTGTACACACTATTCGATGGCATAGATTAGATGTAGGTAAACAGTTAAATAAGCCAATAAACAATATTAAAAATATACTTTAAAAAAGAATCTCTATTTGTTTTATAGTTTTAAGTCTTCTATAGATTTATTTGAACAATGGGCAATTTAAAAGACTGCTGTATATACTCGTAGCTTATTTGAAATGTATACGGTGCTATTTTTAGGCGTAGAATACTGCGGTAATTTTTTTGTTCGTTATTTAACGAGGGCCTATTTTCATGACTAAGGCCAATCATGGACGTCAGACGACGGGCAAATTTTGCAGAACCCCCGCTTTCTGTTCTTCGGCTTTACATCCTATCCGAAGAATAGTACGTTTACTACACAAAACTCTACAACTTTGTATTTATTCTGTGTATTCATCCACGTTCAGGCCACTAGAAGGTGCAGGCAGGCAGCGGGGGAATTTCCAGTATGGTCAACCATCCAAAACTAACCGCGGATCACGTTGCTTAGCCTGTTCATACCGATGATATGAACGTCAAGTGGCTATCACGGCTTACCTTACGTAATATTAATTTATTTATACATTTACTAATTATCGAGTTATATAAAACTTATGATTTTTTATGTAAGCCACAGCACTAGCATTTACGCAACTTAAAAGTGTATTCTTTTTGATTATGAAAAACTATATAGCTTGAGACAGTTGCTTCAACATAACCTGACATTGGTTGGGTCGGTTATAGCCATTAGGTATCAGAGATATCTGAAAATTTAGTATTGTAAAAATATATATTGTGATACCTTAGGTTAGGTACATCTATTTTTAGACAAGTAGATAAATAGATAAATTTGATTAGCATTTGAAATTGCATATCTGTCTTCAACTCGGTGTAAAGCAAACCAATATGCAAAACAGATTTTCATAGCAATACCAAAGAAATTAGTATATGGTCTTTGGCAATACTCCATTCGAATTAATTTAAGTGAGATGAGAAATTTGTTGGAAACTGTTTTATTCTTTATAAAGTACAATATGTTAAGATTTTGAATGTGAAATATTATAAAATTTCGGCACATAGAGATAAATAAATAAAAAATAGTTATAAAACAACATATCTAATACATTTTCAGTGTGATTCAATTGATAAAATTGAAATGCAAAAAAATAAGTGTCCGCTAATAATTCGAATAGGAATTGAGAACGTGATTTCTGTTTGAGAGCTTGACAGCAAAACTGATACCAGTGATAATTTCAGATTCACTTTTGTGTTTTAAATCAGTAATTACTTTAATTTGACAGAAATGGAGATATCTTGCATATTAATCAATACACCAGAAAATATTTGTGAATAAGTAGTAAAGAGTAGGGAATCAATAAAAATAATTAGCGTAAATCGCACTTTTTAATTATTATGTTACAAAAATAGCAGAATACTGGATGTTAGTATTATGATTCTAGAGATAAATATTTGGACATTTAAAAACACATTTATTCAATTTATAATTACCAAGCTACGTGTAATTTGAGCCGAAAATATAAAAATGATGAAATGTTATCCTTGACAAAAAGGATATCAGCCATATCTGTGGATTATAAAAATGTATGAGCCAGCCAATATAATTATAAAATTAAATTTAATGAAAGAGATTACCAATTCCTAATACTTCTGTCAGAATCAGTCCTATAACGTTTTTTTAATCTGTGATATTATAAGATATGTTTGTATTATATGTGTTTATTTTATTGCTTTGATATAAATACAGAAATTAACATTTACATTTATGTATACGAAAGGTGATATATGTACATACAAGCTTGTGTCATAATTGGTATGACCAGTTATTTAGACAACTCTTAGTTCTCATAAAGTTTTAAGATTCATATTACTTTTCAGGAATTCAGAAATCAGGAATCAGGCATTTTGCTGTACTCAGAAATATGCCCATACTCTTTTGTTCATACTGAATACTGAATAATGTCGATATACGGAGTATTTCCCTTGCTGTTTCTAAAATGCCATACATTAAATATAATAGGAAGGTCGAAAAACATAAGATGACGAATTTGTCAACAATTTCAGATTATGGTACTAATAGATCAACACATGGGTGTACGAATACACCCATATTTAAAAAATAAAGTAGATGATGACGAAAAGAAAACTCTTATCGTAAATTCAATAGTATTTTCGAAATAAGCCTTTTCAAAAATTTTTGTAACAGATAAAGATGTTTTGACTTTCTTCACGACAAATTATTGGAAAGCTGAATACGAAACTTTGCCTGAGTGTGAGCAACGTTGTATCTCATCTCTCACTTAATATTTCACTTTTTGTACTTAAGGGACTATTACGTTTTTAAAATAATTTTTATTTGTAGTATACAACTGTTTTTACTAGAACATGATTTATTTTACAATATGGTTGTAAGATCGCCCACTGAAAATTTATAAATTAAAAGAAGTTGTTCCTATTAAGAATTAGATTAGAAGATTAGGTACCTTTCTAGGCTAGAACTCCTTAGGGAACTTTCAATATTTTTCTACTCCACGGGACGCGAAGAAGTATTGCAGAATAATAATCATAATACTAATAAGAAAGCTAAAATATGGTGGAATCAAAATATTTTGGTTGAGTTATATGTTTAGATAGATGGATGGATGGATGGATGGATGAATGTATTATAAGAAATTGTAAAGTTTACTAATGTTGACGCTTTGTTAACTTTGTAATTTCTCGTACCTACATCCATTCTAAACTTGAATACGCTACATTAATATGGTACCCATACTCCAACTATCAAAAATGTTTAGCGAAGAAAGTACAAAGAAAGTTTCTGAAATATTTGGTATTTAAGGTTGATGGTATATATCCAGATATGGGAATAAGTTATAATTATTTGATTAACAGGTTTAATATAAGTAGTTCAGAATTAAGAAGAATTTGTATATCAGTAACTTTTTTGTACAAGTTGTTGAATAATGTTTAATGTAACTTTTAAATGTGCCACACACTGAACAAATTCTCTCTTTCATCTTACTAAAGTCACCTGTGCATGTTATGTGTACGAATTTTATTTTTTTCTGTTGCGGGTGCGATATTAATTGTTGCTCTTTAACTTCATTTAAGAAATGTGCCATTGAGAACTATAGTATGAATGATTTTTAATATTTAACTTAAGAGCGCCTCTTTGATATTATTTTTTAATCTTAACTGGGAATTCCACCATTTTGGGACACACTGTGTAAGATAATACAGAAAATGTTCTTTATTCTCTAACAAACTTATTTGCCAAGTGGTTTTTGTATAAAACATTTCACTTCTGTTATAAATCTAAGATGGAGTAACAAAACAACTGGGTTGTGGGTTTAAATTGCTGCACTGACTGTTCGAAAAAAAATATGTAACATATTTATCACTGATTTGACTACATGAAGCTATTTGAGGTTGTTACATAACACACCTGTTTTTCTATATTTATTTTAACCGAATCAAGATTTATATCACCGAAACGTTCAGATAGAAGAATTAGTTATCGACTACAAATCTTAAAACAGTTGTAGTAGAGGACGGCTGATTTATAGAGGTATTTTTTAACAGCTACTTTTGAATACATTTAGCTCTAATTGGCTTAATAGATAGGATTCTATAACTTTGAAATATTTGCCTAATTTTTTTGGCTGTTTTGTCTCATTCTCAGGTAAACATGTTCGTAAATTTCCACTTGAACTCATCAGTCCGGAAAGAGTTTGTAATATGGTACAAGAAAGACGTAATAATAATACAGAGTACCTGCCTATTTTAGTTGTGCAGTTTTCATTATTTGAAAATTTCAAATGTTCCATTTTTCCTTTGTTTTTCATTGCAACTGTTGTGACCAAAGTGGACCAACATTTCGTTTGGATTATTGAATAGAAATGAGTTAAGTTTAAAAATTTTTTTTGTCCGTCGATATGTCAAAATATAAATATTTCTTAAAAGAAGATATTTCTGGAGGATAACTAAAAAGTTAAACATAAACAAATACAATCACGATAGTTATTTTAATTTGTTAAAATAATTTATATGCAAATACAGTATGTAATGTGTGAAAGTCTATATAACTTTTGCTTTTATGTACGTACCTACGTTTTAATTGTATTGTAACTTCCTTATTTTAGAAGATAATAAATAACTGCCTTTTCTAAAACGGAAGTGAAGCCAGCTAAAGAAAATAGGATGTTCTTCTATTTTTTCATGATAAATTCATTCTCCTAAAATGAAAGATGGCGCCACAGACGCTGTCAAATAAATTATTTATGATAAGGTGTAACATGTTGCATATCATTTTAAATGTCTCTCAATTCGCTGTGTACTAGTATTTGAAAACACAGATTTTAATTGATTCACCCTGTATTTTGTCTGGATTTGATTCTGACTAATTTCAACTACCCAAAAAGTAATTTTTTTAAATGGAACAACCTGTATTTTATTGTTCTATGTAATGGAGAATTAACTGATCTTTCAATTTGTATTAGGATTACCTATATCTATCTGCATTTATTATCTGTTACCATTTATGCCGTATTTACTTTCCAGACAATAATTTTCTATTTCCTTGAATTACTTGTGATTAGCGGGCCAAGAATATTAAACGAAAATCACGTTTACGAGATTGATAAATAAAACATATTATTTAAATTTTCATGGGTCCCTAATCAAAAGCAATTCCAGGAAGTAGAAAATTATTGTATCGAAAGTAAATACGTCGAGAGCAAGAAAATAGTAAGAGTTAGGATATAGGGAATCCTAATACAGATTGAAAGATGACTTTATTCTCCATCATATAGAGCAATAAAATACAGGGTGTTTCATTAAAAAAAAGTGTTTGTTTAGTTGAAATTAGTCAGAATCAAATTCTGACGCGCGTCTAGTTCAGTATAGTGTTTTGGTGTTATGTGGAAAACTACGTCAAGGTTATCTTCACACCAAAGGTTCCAATCTCCTTCAAGAACATGTTAAAAACAAAAAAAAATTAAAAAGTTATTTACTCATACAATATAACTTTTCCAAAAATTTAACAAGTTTGCCGCAAATTAAATATCTTATTCAATATCAAATTAAATATCCAGCAGTAATATTGGGGATAGATTGTTCAAACTCAATATCAGTATACCTATATACTTGTCATATACCAGATTCTATGAGAATTTAAATTTAATTTAAATAATTTATTCCGGGCTAAATTGTAAGTACTCCACTAAGTTGGCAGGGTAAAAGCAAATCGAAAATAACAAAATCTTATTCCTAAAGCAATATTATTAGCCAATTCAGGACCCTGGTGCTCGGAGAAGGGACGCGGTTTCTTATACAATTATATATATTTTTTGACTTGTCACTTGCTTTCATACAATAATTTAATACAAGTTTATACAATCTGTCCATAAAGTAACCCCCCTCTGCTAACTATTGAACGAATCGATTTAGAGAGTTTCAACAAAATACAGGGTGGATCATGTAAAATGAAGTTGATTCTGACGATAAATTCAATTCTTCAAATTCAAAGATGGCGCCACGGGCACTGCCAACTCAATTTTTTTAAATGGCAAAGTGTGCCGTGTTGCATCTCATTTAAAAGATAATTAATTCAAAGGTAATTCAATTCTCTACATTCTCGTTTTTGAAAAATGACAATCGAGTTATCCGTTCTCTAGTTACAAGCGATTGTATTAACGATATTTAAAAATTTCAAGTCTCCTTGCCTTTGCTTGCCACTGTCACTGAAACATCAATAAGGTTCGAGAAAGTAGTTTAGCGTTCAATCTAAGAGTGTGAAAGTTTCTACAGGTTTTTTCTTATTTTTTTAAGTTATTCGATTTGATAGATTTGATAGATTTAAGAGGAGAACGGTACTTAAGAATGCTGCGGGAGGAAATTTTTCCAAAGATAGAAAGAATAGCAGGCAATAACATTCAAACTATTGTATTTCAACAAGATGGGGCCCCGCCTCATTTCTATGGACCTGTTACCAATTTTTTAAATAACCATTTCCCGGGCAGATGAATTAGCAGAAGGTGCCCGATAGAATGGCTGGCTCGTTCCCCGGACTTAACCCCTCTTGATTTTTTCTTATGGGGATATTTGCAGTCAAAAGTCTACAAAACTCCACCAGTAAATATCGACGAACTACAGCAACGTCTAACACATATGTGTAGAAATATCCCTGCAGAAATTTTAGGAAATATCAGGCAAGAATTTCAAAGTAGACTTTTTATGCGCTAAGAAGTCAATGGACAACATTGTGAACAACTTATTTAATTCTTCTATTTTTTGTTTTAATAAATATTTGTTCAAAATTTGTTGTATTAAAATATTAATTAACATTTTATTCATACATCAGATTAGAAACAAATGCTTGTAACTAGAGAACGGCTAACTCGATTGTAATTTTTCAAAAACGAGAAAGTAGAGAATTGAATTATCTTTTAAATGAGGTGCAACACGGCACACTTTGCCATTTAAAAAAATTGAGTTGACAGCGCCCGTGGCGCCATCTTTGAATTTGAAGAATCGAATTTTTCGTCACAAACAACTTCATTTTACGTGATTCCCCTGTATTTTGTTAAAACTCTCTAACTCGATTCGTTCAAAAGTTAGCAGGAGGAGGGAGCACTTTATGGACAGACTGTATGTTATATTTACTGGTTGCAAATATATATGTAGCTAAAATGTATTCGTTGTTTCAACTTAAATACCGTAAGTACTTTAGGTCCAAAACTCAAAACTTTCTAAACATTATAGGTGCGTATATTTTATGTTTTAGATCATATTATTGAACTCATTCAATTGAATCACTAGTCTAGAGCGGTGAAGATGGTATCATTATGGATCCACTCAAAGTTTCCATTTTCATCTAAATCCGGAGTATTAAAATACCTGCCTGTAATGTACTTCACATGAAATAGATTATTTATCTAAAGGAATTATAGCACAAATATACCCGCATAGGTATTAATGGATCTCATTCCCGCACCATACGTTTTAGCAACATTAAGTCTGATCCGGTAGATTAGGCGCATTATCAGCGATAGAGTATAAAAGTAAACTTTAGTTAAAGTAATGTGGTCCATAAAACATTCACGCTGCATTTGATCAAGCTGGTTTTAATTAAGCCGTATTCCTCGACAAGCCACTAATCACTATTTTGCGGTGCCGTCAGTGGAAGATATCTCTGAGTGCGTCCTTCTCTTATCCGCTGCTACTGACGAAGAGGCCGCGATAATGTGTAGACGACTTTCTACAGGTGGTTGTCGAGTCGGTGTGCAACCGCCCCTGTTATAGTGAATTAAACAGATAGGTATACCATTAGCTATTTTATAAAAACTCGGCATGGAGAATTTAAAGAAAACGGTGGCGGTCGTTCCAATATCACAATGCACGACTTAAGTCGTTTTAACAAAAGGGTGACTAAATTTTTGACAGTTTAAGTAAAAATTTGGAATATTGGAAGCAATACCTGAAGAGTTGAAACAACTAGAATGGGGATGAAATTTATTTATGACCAAAAAGTTGTCTGTGATTCTTTCTATTGGATGAACTTTGATGAATGAATTCATTTAATGTCGACTTTCTACAGGTGATTGTCGAGTCGGTGTGCAACCGCCCCTGTATAGTGAGTTAAACAGATAGGCATACCATTAACCATTTTTTAAAAACTCGTCATGGAGAGTGCAAAGAAAACGGTGGCGGTCGTTCCAATATCACAATGCACGACTTAAGTCGTTTTAACTAAAAGGTGACTAAATTTTTGACAGTTTGAGTAAAAATTTGGAATTTTGGAAGCAATACCTGAAGAGTTGGAACAACTAGAATGGGGATGAAATTTATTTATGACCCAAAAGTTGTCTGATTCTTTCTATTGGATGAATTTTGAAGAATGAATTAATTTAATGTCGACTTTCTACAGGTGATTGTCGAGTCGGTGTGCAACCGCCCCTGTATAGTGAATTAAACAGATAGGCATACCATTAACCATTTTTTAATAACTCGTCATGGAGAGTGCAAAGAAAACGGTGGCCGTTCTTCCAATATCTCAATGCACTACTTAAGTCATTTTAACTAAATTTTTGACAGTTTGAGTAAAAAATTATTGGAATATTGGAAGCAATGCCTGAAGGTTAATGAGTTAAAACAACTAGAATGCTGATGAAATTTATTTATGACCCAAAAGTTGTTTATAATTCTTTCTATTGGATGAATTTTGAAGAATGAATTAATTTAATGTCGAATTTCTACAGGTGGTTGTCGAGTTGGTGTGCAACCGCCCCTGTATAGTGAATTAAACAGATAGGCATACCATTAACCATTTTTTAAAAACTCGGCATGGAGAATGCAAAGAAAACGCTGACGGTCGTTCCAATATCTTTCCATAGCCCAAAACTATGTTGAATACTTAGCCACATTTGGCGTTCCTCAAGGGTCCATTCTTGGACCCCTGTTATTCAACATTTTTATTAATGATATAACGGACGACATTGAAGGAAAGTGTTTGCTTTACGCTGATGATATTAAACTTTTTAAGGAAATTAACAGCCTGAGTGATTGTTATCATTTGCAAAGCCGTCTATCTAAAATACGTGAATGGTGCGTGCGAAACAAATTAGGATTGAATGTGTCAAAATGTAATGTTATTACCTATTCAATCAAAAAGACACTTATTCAGTACGATTAGCGTGATCCTTCAAAGGCCCGACACTTTCCGGGACCTCGGTGTTACTTTTGATAGTAAACTGTCTTTTAATCAGCATGTAGATAATGTTATATCGGAATCGCTTAAAACTCTGGGTTTTTTAACAAGAACTAGCAGAGACTCCTCAAAGATAAATACTCTTAAAATGCTGTATTTTGCTTTTGTCCGGTCGAAACTTGAATACGCGTCACCTGTGTGGAACCCCTATTACAATCTCCATATTGAGTGTTTGGAAAAAGTACAGAGAAAATTTTAAAAAAATTCTGTGCTACAAGTTAGACTCTGTTTATCCTGTGGTAGGTTTTCCACAAGAGGAATTGCTTGCAAGATTCTCTTTTACTGCACTTAGAGTGAGGCATGAGTGTCATTCTCAAGTAATTTTACATAAGCTTCTGCATGGCATGATTGACTGTGAATACTTATTAAGTAATTTGAATTTTTGTGTACCAAGTCTAAATTCGCGAATATCTCAAAGTTTCTACCTTCCTGTGCCGCATACTAATATTCTGAAGTTCTCGCCTGTATTCTCAATGTGTAATAATTACAACATAAATTGTCATAAATATGATATATTCAGTTGCGATGAGAATACTGTCAAGAAATGTTATGCATAATTTACCTATCTTTGTTTTTTATTAGTTTGTTTTTTGTTATTTTTTGCTTTTTATTATTGTTCTTTTCCTGTGTTCTTACTTTATATCTAATTTGTTATTTAATCTAATTTTTATATTGTACTATCTCATGTAATTTTATATTTTTCTTTATTCTGTACATCTTTATTGTTTCTTCAGTGTACATACGGTTTCTATCTACTCTGTAAATGGGTCTGTCCTGTAGAGTAGAGTACAAATAAATAAATAAATAAATAAATAAATAAATAAATAAATAAATAAATAAATAAAATTAAATATCACAATGCACGACTTAAGAAGTCGGATTAACTAAAAGGTGACAAAATTTTTGACAGTTTGAGTAAAAGTTTGGAATATTGGAAGCAATACCTGAAGGTTGATGAGTTGAAACAACTAGAATGCAGATGAAATTTATTTATGACCCAAAAATTGTCTATAATTATTTCTATTGGATGAATTTTGATGAATGAAATAATTGAATGTTTCTGTTCTCCTTTTTTAATGTACCATAATTGATGTGCCTATTATAGTTCGACATGCATCATCCTGCTATTCGTTATCAACCACCCCCGTATTAACAAATATTATCAAATATTCCACCGGTCAATTTTTAATTAAATTGTCCATTCGTATATTAAAGGTTGTTCGCAGGAATGGGTTGGCAACCATGTTGCCGTGCGTGCCTAGGATGGGAAGAACGTTAGTTTGATGTTAATGTGAGATATTAGGTAACATCAGCTGGTATTTGACAGTCCTCTTAACCAATGAGGTTTATTCAGGTTTCCCTCTTCCCACCACTGGATAGTGGTTAGGGCCTACCAACGTAAGTCGTTCCTGAGGAGCAAATACGACCTACTGAATAATAATAATGTGTCTCCCCCTCTTCCACCCAGACTTTGAGTTAATAATTATTCTGATTAAAATGAGGGATATCAATTTAATCTTTTTAACTTTAGCGGTTCGAATAGTAGATCACCCTGATACCAAACATACTTTTTATTTTTAGGAAACTCAATATCTTGAGATTATTCTCAATATCTTGAACTTTTTCTAAATATAATGAGATTATTATCAATAATCTCATTATATTTTATTGACTTTTATGTCAATAAAATGAGAAAAATCTCAATATCTTGAGTTTATTCTCAATATCTTGACGATTTTTTGATTTATTGATTTTTTTCTAAATACTACGAGATTTTTGTGAATTCGAATGCGAATATTCATATATATATATATATATATAGGCGATAAGGCCCTAAAAACTAAAACGCAACGTTTACAAAAAAAAATGTAGCAAGCCCCTATTGATCTTTACTTTTCAGAATGAACCATTTACAGAAAACAAGAATTGGTGATAATTAGAATATACAAGATAAACCATCAACAAGTAGTAGTCGCCGTATCCTAAATGACATTCAAATTCACTCAGTAAATGAAACTGTAGCTATTTTTCATATCGTTATTAAAATAATTTTCTTATTTTCAAGAACGATCGAATCATACTTTGTCCACAAACTACAGTATGTGCTTTGTCTATATCTATAACACTTGCCCAAATTGAAGAACCAATAGTTATAGTGACTTAAACTGATATAGTGGGTATTTACATAAGTTGCATTTATATCCCGTTATTATAAATATTATTATTATTATTTGTTTAGATGTGCATCACTATTCAAGTAATACTTTTAGAGGCATTATTTATTGGTACTATATTGGTAACATTTTCCTGGCTGACTAGGTTTTTTTTGCTGTATTGTGAATTTTCTTAACTGATACTCTGATAGTCTTGTTCGCAGTGATGGGTTGGCAACAATCCTGGCGATGACCTAAGAAGAGAAAAATGTTAGCTTGGTGTTAATGTGAGAGATTAAAATCAGTTGATGTTTGACTGTGTCCCTAGCTAACGAGGTCCTTCAGGTTTCTTTCATTCCAGCACTGAATGATGGGCTAATGGCTTACCAACCTAAATCATTCCTGAGGCGCAAATGCGATCCACGAAATAGTAATATACCGCTCCTCTCCCACACAAGTTTCAGACTTGCGGGCTAATATTTTGTGATAAGAATGAAGGGTACATTATTATTATACTAGGGCTCTTCGTCGGGAAAAAATTCAGGACTATGGGGTTTTTTAGACTTTTTACAATCATGGTAATTCATTAATTTAAAATCAAAAGTTGTCGAAATATTTAGGCAAAAAGAAATAACTGCTGCCAATTAGATTTCTATAAAAAATCTACTTACAGTTAATTATGTCGGTTATATTATAATCCTATTTTTTTATAACACTGATATATTATAATCTCATGCAAAATAATAATTGAAATAAGTTTTCCTCTTCCAAACTTGTTTACCAAAATTTCATATAAAGTATCTTCGTTTTTCACTAACGCTTAGATTAAAAATTAGACTCTCATATTTTAGCGTTTAAACTATTCTAAAAACTTGACAGTATGTAAACATAATAAAATCAATCAACTTGGATTTCACGCAGCACTGGTGTGTAATTGAGGGACTGGATTCTTTACACATATTGTAACGCAATTAGATATGCCTTTTAAACTTCAATTTCATCGCTAAGATTGGCCAGTCCAACTTCCGTCATTCAGGCAAAAGGATAGCGCTTGCACAGAATGGTACATGAATAGGAATAGATACGAGTATAAAACATGAATAGCAATGTACAGGGTGATCAGATTTAATCTTAATAACTTCCAAAATCGATAGAACAAGTTAAAATAATGTTCGTTCATAATATAAACTTATTTCATAAATCACATCGTTTTAGAGGTAGAAGTTGGAATCTTTCTCCCGCTTTTCCCTCATAACTTTTGAACCACTCATCCGATTGAAGTGAAATTCGGATCACAAACACTCCTTATGACTTTACATAAGCTTCTTAAGTTTGAACCATCCACCTCTCTTAGAAGTAATGTACGGTTAGTGTAGGTATTACCTGCATATAGGAGGGAATTGGGAGTCGACTAAAAGTCAGAATTTATAGTACCTACTATAATATAACGTTCCATGATGTTTACATCATCAACATCATCCAACATCATTCAGATGCATTTTACGGGTTGTTAAACCCGTTAATAAAAAACAGTAAACGCAGCTGAATTTAGAGAATCTTATATTATAGGTAAAGAGGTAAAATTGTCGTTCGAACGAGGGCTCTAGAACAAATAATAATAAAATTTCTAAAAAAGTATAGATCAAAGTATATAAAATTTATAGAAAATCAAATTTCATAGGAAATGAGAAAAGTTATTTACTTTTTAAATAAGAATATATAATGTATGAAAGTATTTATTTGTGGGAGTTTTTAATTAATCTTATTTATTCGGATATGTCACCAATGAAAAATACAAAAAAATAATAATCAACCTCTGTGCCGACTGATCAGTGAAAGGTTGGTTTTTGAAAAATATGTTTGCCTAATCAAGAAATCTCATTCTAAAAAGCAGATTAACAATATATAAAGTAAAGACCAGAAATAAGCAAAGTGGAATGACTTCGCCGATCTGGATGCATGGGCGTGCGTATTCTGTTTTACCATTGGGCACATTTCAGTTAATATATACCCGTATACTATTCTATAGAATACTTCTAGTATATGCACTTCAACTTTTTTAACTAACACAAATAAGTATAAACACTGACACAAAGAATACACTGATAATTTTACCACAAATTTTTACCGTTAAGAAACGCGTGCGAAATAACCCAACATCACGCCACTGTTTCCCTACTACCTCGAGCGCAGTCGCTTGTTGGGTCCTGATTCGACCAATCAACGTCGTTGAAGCTCAGAGAAAAGGAAACGTAAATGGAAGAATATGTATATTAAATAAGGATGAACAGCTTGTCGTCAACTTTACGACTTTCGCAGTTGCCACATATTCGGAAATGCGATGATATTATTAAGTAAAAGACAAATTAAACATTGTGTTTGCTTTAATAAAGTTCAATAGGAATAAGGGACGTTAAAGACAAGTAAAAAATGGGTAAATAAGGTAATTAATACGTTTCCTATTTTAAATAAGAATACTTTAGAAATAAATGTGACAACACAGATCTACTCTTTTTCCGGTCATTCCACTTTGCTTAATTCTGGTCTTGACTTTAGCATTAAACACATCACTTAAAAGCGTTTATGTTTCGAAAACTCCGTTTTCGTTATCAAAACTTTAAGTATGACTGACGTATAGAATAGTATGACGGTTTGTAATTTATTTTGTTTATCTACCTCAATGTGCATATTAGATATTATCTATCCTACTATAAACATTTTTTTTGGAAAATAATTCTCCTTAATTAAAGATGTAATTATCAGATAGTTTCAAAATTGGTTTGTTGGTTGGTTTGTTTGGTTGGTTTTATGAGTTGAGACGATATTAGGTAGCCACGGGACCAATTTTCACCCTGTAGGAGCGATTAGTTTTGTTATGTGACACTCTGCATCCCCTCCGGTTATTATGATTTAAATTTTCCCGTTGCTTAACCGAGAATCGTATCCGACATGAATGATGAATTTCATAAATCAATAGAGATAGATTACCTCTTTGCAGATATTAATAAAGATTATTATCTATTTTGTTTTTATACTTATTTTGCGCCACGTAGGTAAAACCAATCACCGGACTGCCAACAGCACAGAACAAATGTCCAATATAAAGTCGGTAATAAATATCAAGTGAGCGCAGTAGATGGTAATAACTTTAAATGTTGAAATATTACGGTTATTACTTTCTATTAATATGTTGTAGAGAAGGCTTCGTATTCGCTCAGTGTAGGTGTACCGTTGCTTTTCAAAAGGTGAATTACTTGACTTGAAATTAACAGAGGTTAACGAAAGGACAGTTATATACTCACATTTTGGATCTTAAGCGGCCCAAAGACGGTCAATAATATTGCGCAAAATATTGCACAATAATATTGGTAGTTGTCTCTAAACACTACAATATATTTGCTCAATAACTATTTTCGTTTTGCACTTTGGATAAGAAAAAACAAGCTGCTAGATCCACTAAATGATGATGATAATGAAACATCCACTACGTCACTAGTACCTACTCCACTGCTTTTTATTTATTTCAATTTATTTATTTATTTCAAATGAAGTACAGTACAGGTAAACACCCAAATCGTACCTACAAAGCTTACAAAAAAAGTAATTACACTATAAACATAGAACAACATAAAACGCATATTGTTCATATAGCATATAAAAACAATAACGAAAGAAACAGAAAACAATAAAAAATATAAGAATTTTAAATTGTAGAAAAGAACAAAGAGAAAATAAAACTGATAATTTAGCTGTGTGCGAAATTTCTTAGTGATATCATATAAAACAAAACATTGGCAATTGTAATGTCGAGTAAGGCAAGTTAAATGAAAAGTTGATACAAGAAGTATAAACTACAATAAGATACATACAGTCTTTTTAAATTGAAATTGAATAGTTACAAACCACAATAAAATGAGACAGGAAAACCACAGTATAATTCTGTAAAGTATATACATTAAAACATTAAAACAGAAAAAACCGAATTAGAACATGTAAAAAGTTTAAGATGGAAAAATAACTGAAGTTCATATACGTAAATTATTTGCCTGCGTTTTTAGGAATATTTTAAATTTATGTAGAGATGAATTGAAAATGTCAATTTCATTACATTCATTTAAGTGTTTAGTTAGCCTGGTTAATAGACTGTGTTGACCGTAAACTGTTCTATTAAATGGAACTGAAATTAAAGCTGGATGTCTGATAGTATAAGAAGGAACATTTAAAGCAAACAAACTCAACAAATAAGGACAGGCTACCAGGTTGTTAAATAATTTATACATAAACAATTTGTCCGCATTTACTCTACGTATTTCCAGCGAGACAATACCCAACATATCCAATCTGTGTGTATATGATATATCATCAGGGTTAATATTTAGTTTAAACATCAAAAACCTGACGAACCTTTTTTGTACCTTTTCCAATGTATTTATATGACATTGGTAAGTAGGAGACCATATAACACTACCATATTCGAGAATGCTACGACAGAGCATGTTAAATAAATATATTATTGCTGGTACATATGAAAATTCCTGGCATTGTCTTAACACAAACCCACAAGTTCTAAAAGCCTTGCTGGCAACATAATTTATGTGCGGTATAAAACTTATTTTGTCATCGAACAAAATTCCCAGGTCCTTTATTGTTGAGACTCTCTCCAAATTACTATTATTGATAATATAAGTGTGGGTTACTATATTTTTCTTCCTGGAGAAAGTTATGACCTTGCATTTAGAAATATTTAGATCCAGAAAGTTTTCGCTACACCATGTAGATATATTAGTCAGATCATTTTGTATTAAGTGACAATCGCTAAGAGATGACACAGAATTAAAAAGTTTGAGATCGTCTGCAAAAAGTAAAATATTACTACTTTTAATTACTGTTTTTATATCGTTGATAAAAAGTAAGAACAAAATTGGCCCCAGATGTGACCCCTGAGGGACACCCGACGTCACATTTAAGTTCCTTGATTTATACCCACGAATTACAACATTTTGTTTACGCTGCGAGAGGTAGCTCTCAAACCAGTTAAGTAAGCTGCCTGAAATACCGTATAACTTTAGTTTAAGTAATAGTAATTGATGATCTACCCTATCAAATGCTTTACTGAAATCTGTATAAACAGAATCAAGCTGAGTGCCATTTTCAAGTGCATTTTGAATAAAGTTATAGTAACAAGATAGATTGGTTACTGTGGATTGTTTACTGACAAACCCATGTTGTTCCGGAATTATTATTTGTCTTATTAGTGGAGTAATATTGTCACATATCAGTTTCTCAAATAATTTTGCTATGATTGATAGTCCACAGATGGGTCTATAATTTGAAACATTATTTTTGTTACCTGATTTAAAAATCGGTGTTATAAAAGCCTCTTTCCATAAATCAGGAAAATAGCCCTCTTTTAACGATTTGTTAAAAAGGATGCACAACGGGTATGCAAGTGTATAGCTTGTAAATTTTAGAAAGCGTGGTGGGATGTTATCTGGACCTGGGTTTTTATTTATATCAAGTAAGTTTAATTTATTAAATACTTCATCCACGGTTACTTGCAAATAAAATAGACTTAAGTTATAGTTGCAAAAATAATTATTATCAATAATATATGAATCTAAATCATTATTAGTGTTATAAGTAGAGTTAAAATGATCAGCGAACATATTTGCGATTTCATCTCCATTTTCAGACCTAACATCGCCGTAATACATACACTTAGGTAAACCATTGGACTTTTTCTTAGAGTTGACAAATTTCCAAAAAGATTTTATGTTGCTTGGCCCCACATTGGCTTCTGTGCGTGAAATAAAATTATTATAATCATTATCTATAGACCTCTTTGACTCTGCTCTAATACTTTTATATTGAAAGTGTAGTACAGGATCATTACATTTTTTGTATTGTGTATATAACTTATTTTTACGTTTAATTAACTTTTTAGTAACATGGCTAAACCAGCAAGGATATCTCTCACTTGGTACTTTATAGTTTGGTATATATAACTCAAATATTTTTGACAACTCGTCACAAAAAATACTAAGAGATTGATTTATATTCCCCAATAGAATGTCATCCCAGTCAATGGTAAGAAGATGATTATTTATATCAGTATAATTAGCGATTCTGAAGTTATAACGCCAGCTATCTGCGACACAAAGTGATTCATAGAGATCATCAATTGGAATGTGAATTAATAATGGTGGGTGATAGCTGTCAACATTTGTCATGTTAAAATCACTTTCACTAACGGTCACGCCAGGCAAAACGGAAAAACATAAATCTAAAATAACTTGATTTGAATTTTTTACAGAATTATACTGGTTTAAATTTAAGAAATTATAACAGTCACATAAAGCTTCAGCTTGCCTAGACAGAGAACCTTCAGTAACAGTATGACCTTCGGAGTCGAAGGACCATCTTAGTTTAGGTAAATTAAAGTCCCCACATACATGTAGAATAGCTTTCGGATGACTTTCTGCAATACGTTCCATTGATTCGGCATGGGTTTCAAAAACATTCAAAATTGAGGACGGCGGGATATATACCGCCGTGAAAATATGCTCAGATTTGTCTATGATAACAGATACAAATAACTCCTCCACACTACTAGTGACACCAAATTCATATGAAGATACATATTTCGAGTTCACTGCGATTAAGACGCCACCACCCAAAACATTTTCACCATTTGGAGAGCTGCGGTCGTTTCTATATACAACATAGTTTTCACCAAACAATTCACAGTCTGCAATACCATCGCACAGCCACGTTTCGGTAAGAATGATCACATCGTAGTTAACAGCTTGAGCATTATTAAAAAAATTGATTAATTTAGTTCTAATTCCTTGACAATTTTGGTAGTACACCTCAAGGTTTCTACGACTTGGGTTTGGAGTTAGTTTTTTGCTGTAACAATTTTGGGAACACCATTGATGTATTTAATGAAACGGTTGGTTATGCCATTTATTTTAAGTTCATTTATTTCCTTGACAAGTTCCCTATAATATTGTTGTTGCAATTTAGTTTGATCAGGTCCAATCTTGATGCCATCCATAACTACCTTCCTCTTATTTTGTAATATTTTTAGTGCCTCAGAACGGCTATTCAGGACTACCTTAATAGGTCTATGTTTAGAAGCAGTATATTTACCTAATCGGAAAACACGCACGCCATCCGTGATAACGTCATTGCACGTCTTGACGATGTTTAAGGCCTCGGAAGTGTCCTCTTCTAATCGCTCCTCCTTTGTAGCTTTCCGGGACTCAGGTAGATTAAAAATTAAAACATTTTTCGATCGTGATTCCCGTTCATTGACCTCTTCAATCAGCTGGCCAATGTTATTGTTAAAACTCAGTGCTTGCGTTTTTTCAGGGTCGTTATCAGTTAAACTTTTTTGGCCATCACACTTTGTTTTTAGATCTCCAATTTCCTCATTTAATTTATTTATCTGAGATTTTAAGTCTGTGACAATTTTATTCAAACTAGATATAGAGCTATTTAAGGACTTACATTTGGTGCAGTGAAAACTTATTTTTCTATCCTTAGCCCTAATGCACAAACATTCCTGCCTACTCAAACCAGCACAGGTAGAGTGGAAGCACTTATTGCATTGGTCACAAAGAATTCTTTCTTGATCTGCAACTTGCACTTCACACTTAGCACAAACAAAACTCATTGTTATGATTCAATATGCTAATTTTAAAAGAATTTACTCACTAATTTAAAGGTAGATATGTAAATACTTGGCAAATTTTATACGCTAGCTAGCTCTTCACTCGAGCTTGCTTTCCGAATCATTTATTTTTTTCAGGTCTTTCCTGAAGTTGGTTCGTAACGAATTCAGCCTACTTATCAATAATTGTTTTCTATCAGCATTTGGGTGTTTCTCCTTATATTTCCGTAGCAACTCGTCATATTGTTCATTTTTTTATTCCTGTTGCTATATTCTTTGCTTTTTGCATTTCATAAAGCTGGCATAGAATGGTACACTTCGATAACATCTAAAATAATTTGTCTTTCTTCCTCTTTTGCTCTCATCTTTGAACCCATATTTGTTTTTGTGATAAACACGAAAGTGAAAACAAGTGGACTGAAACTGAAATATTGTGCAATATTATCCACACACGATACAAACTAATCACTATTGCACAATAAAAATCAAACTGTTTTTGATTGACACAATAGATTGTGCAACCTTTCAATATAAACCATAAATGGTCAATATTATTGTACAATATGAAGTATTGCGCAATAATATTGGTTGTTGGTGATCGGTGGTTTTTTTATCAATTTGTCTTGCAGCAAAGAATATAATTTGCTATTTTTACTATAATATACTAGTATAGTATAATGTTATATACTATTTCATCAGTCCGTTGAATTGAAGATTCATTGATAGAAATGACGATATTTACTGGTATTTGTAAAATCGATTTCCTTGATGTTTCATGCTTTGCAATCAACGACTAATATTCATTCAGAAATAATATATTATTAAAAATGTTCAATAATTAGCAAGGATAGAAGGAATCAACTTTTTGGTGTGGGACCTAGTAATTTCTAATTTTTAAGCAATGTGCTCGAACGGTAGCCCGAGGCGGGTCTAAAAGCTATACTTAACTATTCGAATCTCGACCTCTTGTCTACCATACGAACATAGGACTGACTTGGTGAATTTAAAAAAAACCTCCAGCGGTTTTAAGGCATTCCTTTATTACCCCACGTTTTTGCTACGCTCTTTATTTTAATGGAAATTTTAATAAACTGAATCCCGTATTAGCAACGTCTTGATTAAAAGTTTGTTCGCTTAGCGAAACCTACAACTAATTGGATTTTAATTGCAGGCATTTTTATATATTTTTTTCTACTACCGAATAAATAAACGAGCTTTGCTACCTTAGCAACACGCTTGAAAATGAAAATAAACTTTCGAGGTACATGGTTGGTAAAATTGGTTATGAAAGTAGAAATTTTTGTATGTGAAGGTGTGTGGAAATGTAAAAACCATTATTTAGGAAGATTCGTTACTAGGTAGAAGATTCAGATTCCTGTGCAAAATTATTTTATATACTAGAAATGCCTCATCAATAATGAAGCTCCGTACCCGAACGATTAAAAATACGAATATATTAAAGTCGTGTAGCGGCTTAGCATTCATAACACAGATATGAAGACTAAGCAACGTGGTCGCGGTTAGTATTTGGATGGATGGGTACGAGTCTTCTTTGCTACGAGCAAAGAAGACCCGCGGTGCCTGCCCGCACCTTCTAGTAGCTTGTGCGTCGGTAAATACACATAAACTATACAAACCTCGACGTGGTTGTGTAGAAGACGCACTATCGCTCGGAAAGTAGGTGCCGGCAAAATCTCCAGGTTGTGGGGGTTGCTCGTCTCCTGGCGTTGGTGATTCGTTCTTAGTCGCGGAAATACGCGGCCAATTTAAATAACACACAACAAAAAATATTCCCCGCATTTGATGATTTGAATTCATCCAAAACAAAAACAAATTTTTGTAATTGTTCCTTTGTTAAATCAGTGCGCATACAATTGGTAACATTCTTAATGTGCATCCAGTACTACAACCACACAGTATAAATAAATTGCTGATAACCTACTGTTTACTTAAATTAATAAGGTGTTCCAGGTTTCCCATATTCTCGCACTAAATTGTAATTACAGTTGTAACATCGTAAGCCGGAAATAATAATATGCCGCTTGTTCTTCCACACAAGTACCTACTTCGAGGTTCAGCATTATGATGAGAATGAAGGATAAAGAAATTATTATCATGGTGTATGTGTGCATTACGCATTTTTGTTTTTTTTTTCTGCTCTATATTGTTTGTAGTTAGGTTAGTACCAAGTCTATTAATAAATTATTTTTGGTTTAGAGACGATCATACTATATTGCATATATGAAGTATGACTGCTTTTTGAGAGTGGGTATACACACTTTCTTCTAGGCTAAATTGAGCTGTGGCTAGGTGATTTTACGAATGCCCAAAGTTCAGCCAGCATGTTTGTTATTTCATGCCATGTGCTATTTATTTACTCTCTTCCTTTTTTGGAGGAAACCTAAAGGTTCCAGTACCAAAGTGGAGCCCTACTGTTTTAAAGGTTGTTACCAGACATTGAAGTCAAACGTTTCCAGGACTACCTACATAACGTGGCAAAACTTACTTTTTGATCTTAAATGTAGTCTTACACTATTTTATTTATAAATTAATAATGTCTAATATAGATTTTATGAGAATTTAATTGCCATGTACTTTAAATCTGCCTGATTTAAAAAAATCTAGCAAGGATCTGAATTGAGTACAAAAAATGCAATAAAAAATTTAAATTTGGTCCCTAGCCTGATTTTAGGCATTGCATTACTTATTCACTTATAATTAAATAAAAATTTCTCTATATGCTGTAAATTTTTTATATTTATATAAAATTTAAATATTTGTAAAATGTATAATCCGCTAGTATATATAATTTTTTTCAGTACTAATAAGACCTTACAGAATATATCTACGTCTTTGTTTCTTCAAAATATTCTGTCACTGTAACTGTTTAGTGTTAATGCAAAATAATTAAATACAAATTATACGTGACCTCATTTAATTACATATACATTTTCTTGGCAAGAGTATATTTTTTCATTAAATCAATGTTATCTATTTACATTAATCTTTATAAAGCATTTTATTTTGACCATTATTAATATTTTCTTTTCAGCAGATAAAAGGTGAATTCTAATTCAGATTACTAAAAAGCTTCCATATAAATATATTTAATATATATTTAATATATTTAACAAGAAATTTCCGGTGTACACAAATATACATAGCCTTTAACGTTTATAATTAATTACTTCTTCAGCGATTCAGTTTGTACATAAAAAAATTTATTAATCATATTTAAACTGATTATTTCAAAGTGCCAGTCACTTTATAAAAACGTGCTCTTGCTTTAATTGCTGAAAATAAAAAATACTGTTAATGGAAACACGGTGTAGAAGAATATTCTTGTAAATTGCACTTATTCTATAATTTCATCGTGATTATCTATAACTAATTCGTGGAATATCCATAAATTATGCTCGTTCACATTATACAAGCTGATTCAGTCATTTGTACATTAATTTTAAGAGAAGATAGGGAAAAATGAGTATAATATAATACAATTTAAAAAAAATTTCAATACATATTTACACTGAAAAAATATTTTCAAAAAGTTATTTAAACTCCGTATTTAGACTGTAACTGTTGACGGCCTCGATTCAGACTGTGTTGCTGAATTCAGGATTTTTCTTTCACTTTTGAAAGATCGAGTAAAATATTTTATTTTTCGATTTCTTGTCTTTATTAGACTCTGCGAATACCTGGTAAAAGTAATGTACTAATGACTGAAACACCCTGTATATTGTCAGTATCAATATGTACCTACCTCTAGCTAATCTCTTATTTAAATTTTAAATTTTACCAATTGTATTGATTGACAGTAGGTCAAATCTGGAACAGCTCCAGTACCATTATCAAAAGTAACTGATAATTTTGAGACAGTAGTTTTCAAACGTTGAACTCGATGCAGAGATATTGAGCAGTTGGTGTTATGAAAATTTGGCCTACATCGATAATAAATAAGAAATAGGTTTTATTTTTCATTCTTCTCTGGAAATGGAAAAACTGACGAAAAGTGAAAGAGCACCCTGAAGAACTCCGTTACAGTTTTGTTTCCAGAGAAATCCCGAGACAGGTCGATTTTTGCTTGGAGGGGGACATATTTTGATATCAAATTTGACGTGGCAACATGTACCCCCTCCTCTCCTTAGCACAAATATCAACATTTTAAATGGAGAATAGAATCAAGTGACCCCTCATATGAAAGGTCTTTCAATTCTCTTTTCAACCATATAAATATGTTTGATATTTATTTGTCTTTTCGCGGCAAAATCCATCAAAACCAGAAGTTGCACTCATCTACTATATTAATATGTATTGAAAAGAGTTCGTTTAAAATCTTCCACGAGCATTCTTAAAACCAGTAAGAATTTTTTTTTACAAGTTACATATTTTTGGTTGGTGGTTTGGTTTCATCGATTGTTTCATATTAAAGCTTGTAGGCTTGAATGCACCACCATCTTCTGCGATATGCGAATTTGCAGTTTCTAACTGCTGAGGTTATTAGGTTTTTTATTTTAGATGCACGTACATTTTACAATTTTCATATAAATAGTTCTTAATCGCTATTTTTCAGCTCTTATCAGTGGTAGTTCCTTTCACATTGAACCACATTAATTTTCAATTTTATAGACGATAATTTTGTCTAATAACTATCCGATATCACCTTATTTATTTGTTTTTTTTTTGTTTATGTTACTCTTCATTAATCAAAGCTTATGTAGAGATTTTACCGTACAAAAATCCTAATTGAATCTAGTCGTCTAGACAATTTAAATTGTTACAATAACATGACAATCATTCATCTGTAGAGCCACGATTCAATGGCATGTGAAGCGGATCAATAGGGATATTTCACGTTAGTATATTGTTGCCTATGTTGTAGTGCGGATCAGTTTTGAATACATTGTTTATTGCTTCTGTTCCTATTGCGCAGTTGTAACATGTATAAATCAATCATTAACTCTTTAATTACTGAACACTTAAAACATTTACATAACTTTTTATTCGCTCTATATAACTCGTGAATGTTTACATAACTCTTTGTATATAACAACATGGCCATCTCTGGAATATTCGACTGATATTCGCTATCAGGTGTTAAGTGATAAGCGATTGATCATTCATTACTGATAATTGGTTGAGGTGTTAAAGAATACTTTGATTACTATGATTTATCCGTAATTAGAATGAGCGTAAATGATAATTAGTACGTGTAAATGTTAATTTAGTTAAATTAAAACGAATTAAGATACATCTTACGTAGGTAATTGTAGAACTTCGGTAAGTTAGGATTATTTATGGTTACATTTTCATTTCTCTATGGTGCTAGGTATATTTCACTTCTGATATATTACCTTGTTTTAACTAAAGTACGTATATTTTTACAAGAAAATATGTCAGTTGGAAATAATGACTATTAAAATTTTTTTTATTACTTGCGATAACTATAATTTAGAATATCACACATAATTTATTATACTGAGCTTTAATGATATAATCATCATAATTAGCCAAAATGTCAGAGTTTTATGTGTAAGTGGGAGCTTATAGGTTATATAGAAGAGGGGGTGTCATATTACTATTATTTTGACCGAGTTTGACGCCCAGGAGTGCCAAAGTTTTCCACTACTACGATATCTTATTTATTTAATGATACATAGAAAAATGTAATCGAAAATGAATGATGATTTACATTTTTTATAAACCAAACTTACTATATTTGTAATAGATACTATAGTTGGAATTAAGTAATTTTTCCCCTCAAATTTAGCAAGACCAAATATGGGGAATCTACTTATATAAAGAATTACAAGAGGTTTACGTTTTCAACCCCTTTTGTTTTTAGTAAAAGTTTTCTCTGGGACAGAATTTTCTTATTTGAAAATATGGGTTGGATTTTTTAAAAAAGGTTTTGTCTTTCACACTTTTCGGTAAAATGGATAATTTTCGATTAAAGGTAGATAAGGTCCTGGCATATATATCTAAGTAATTAAGGGCCGGTATTTCATATCTTTATAAAATTGCTATTAACTAAAAGAAACTTAAAGTTAACAGTTGAATTTATCTGGCAGTTAAAAAATTGCGTCTTTTCAACACAATTTAACTTCTCTTTTGTAAAAAGACTGTTTAATGATATTGGCAATACTGATTAAATAAGAAAGTCTATATAATGAATTGCGTCAACCATAATCAACAAAATATGTCCAAACAACTATAACTTTTTTTAAGTTCTAGTCGTTTCTGGGATCTCTAGTTTAAATTTAATCTTCAAAAATGTAAAAATGTTTTCCCAGGACTTACTAGTACAAATCGTAGCAGATCAGTCCTCCGTTCAAAATATGATTTAATAAAACATTATGTTATAAAATCTAACAAATACCGTAAAAACCGTACGTGAAACCGTAAATGTTGCTCGATTTCTTCCAGAATATTTAACACCGTTATTTTTGATACACGAAATTTCCTCATAAATTCTTCATCGTCCCAGATGTTTAAATTGTCTATATGAGGCCTTATAGTATATATTTTTGGTCGCGATTTGCAATATTTACTATGTTTAATAAACATTACTCACTACTTACAAACTTATCATTACATTGCATGATCTAATAGGTTTTCTTCTTCAAAATCAATAATGTTTTCCATTATAAAAATATATGTTTTGACGTTTTATTCATCTAATTGTTTACTAACACTCAAATTATAAAATTTCTGAGGTTAGAAATCTCTTTGTAACAACTTATAGGTCAGTAAAAGTGACCGATAAGTTAAAGAGCAGATAGAGAACTTTAAAGACAGGATTTAATTTAAAACACAGTGAAGAGATCCATTTTGTAGTTACAAGGAAGATACATTTAAAATGATGTGTATAAGCAGATGGAAAGACCGGCCCTTAAAAGAAATATAACTAAGTCTTGCTCTTTTTTATATTTATAAGATACGTTATACGATTTTATGTTTTTAATTATGTAAGAGTATTAGTTGTGTTTACTCTGTTTAAAGTTAATTACATAAATGCTGGAAAGTGTGATATGCATTTTCCAGCACTTTTCCAGATATACCACTCTGATGAACGCATAACAAGCGCGAAACCGGACAGTGTCTGGTGGCTGGTCTTGATGAAGGATGCGGCGACTTCCATGGAGATGTCGATATAATGCAACGCCAGTCGGGGCTAATTGCAACTAGTCGTGGAGTAGTTGTTTTCATGTTCGTATGTACCATGTAGCGTTCATGAAACAAAATAGATACAAAAGACTATCAATATATCAAAACAATGTCTCAAACACAAGTTGAGACACTGGATTTTTGTTTAGTAGCTGAATTTACTCCAAAAACTTGAATAAAGGACGAGCTATCAATTTTAACTAGAACAGAAACCTCTCATAAACAAAACGTACGACTATTGTTCCCATTTTGCTGTATCGGGTGAAAGTTTGTTAAAGATTGTTTTTGTTTGGAAATAAGAAAACAATCTTACATCTTTAAATTAATCTAGCTTATAACAATGAACACATACAATATATACAAACATACAACAAATATAACATAAAATATTAATTTAAATAACAATGCAGGCAACCTGAATAGACCTATATTTTATTCATATAATTTTTTCGAAAACAAATATTTTTATGGAGACAATTTATTGTTTGACAAAAAAAACACGGTGACGCAGTGTTTAAAACATGTTTGTTGCTTTGATAAACTTCTTTTATTTACAAAATAAACTTGAGGTATGAGACCCCAATAATCAGTTCGGCCTTCTTGATTTTCGTCCCATCACTGTTATATCTTCTGCCGTTCAGCCTTGAGTTGAGTGGGCGTTTTTATAAAGATTTTAATCTAAATTCTTTCCAAATTACTTTCGACTTTGATGGCGGCGACGGTGGCTATAAAAAAACCTCATTAAAAGTAGTGTATCTACAGTTGATATTTGTGGATTACTTAATATTCACAGTACTATGTATAGGTGCATTTTATCTCAGCTATAAAATTTTTATGTGATAAAGTAAAGTTTAAGCCGGAATCAGACGATAAAAGTAGTTGCTGTGACAGTGCGTTAATATTTACTATTATAAATTTCTGCTACAATAGTGTGTCCAATATTTTTATAATAGTTCACTTTTTAAAATGCCGATTATGTGAGAGTAATTACTGTATCTTCTTTGTTGTTATTATTAGATATAAGCTGTAGAAAAGAGCAAAAATAAGAAACAGGCGTTATTGAGGCGTCAATTGTTACGCCTACTACTATACTATACTTCCTAGAGAGTAAATTACTGACAGATCTATTAACTGCAGATTGTAAAAAATATTAAAATTTTCTGCGGCTGTTACATACACAATTGTTAGTTATTTTAGCGCCAGTTGTTTTACTTTCCTCTATTTTTTGTTTGCTTGCAGATAAGTTCAATGTAAACCTTGGATTTTTTCTTTACAAAGTTTTCCGTCACATCTAATTCCAGAGCCATTTCAGGCTATACCGTTTCTTCTTTTTCCTGTTTTTATAATTTTCCAATCTTACGTTCCACAGACATAATTTTTTTTTGTACAACGCAAGTGTATTAAAGTATCCGAGTCAAATATTATTTTGCGTATTCCACGTTCCTCAGTGTAGCGCTTGTTTATTTTATAACTATTACGAGCTAATATGAAAAGTAAGCCCATTCGTACTTCTGTGGCATCATAAAAGTTACTGCTCTATAAGTTCAACTGCTATAATATTTATGGTCACACGTTAATTTGAGTCACTGTTATAACAGTGCTTTTTACACAAGTCTCTTAATGATTACAATTTCTTTCAGATTTGAAGGTTGGTATTCTTGAAGAACAGGTATTCCAGTTATTATTAATAAGCAAATATATTAAAATATTTTTCTCAAGAACTGGAATAAAATAAATACAAATATTACGTAACATCAATATTTTTATTTCGTCAAACTGAAAAAGCTGCGATTAGTTATTATATTTCATTTTCCTGCAATGAAGGGTGTTTTATGTATATTTATACAGCCTTATTCAGAACTTATCTCTAAAACTTTGAGGATATGTGCATCCTTAAATAAGAAATCGATATCACCAAAAAAATTTATAATAAAAGGCTTAGGATTTTCCGTAAACAATGTTTAAAGTCATTAGTCATTAGTCATTAGTCCATTATAAAGGACTACGTAGCTGAGCAACTGTACTTCAACACATCTGATACTTTTCTACCACATTCCTAAGAATGTGATAAAAAAAAGTAAACACGTTTTTGTCTGCAACGCCTGGTTAACATGTGTGTCGTTCTCGCCGTGCGGGTGGTTTATTTATCGCAGAAGTGTTAAACCGTAAATTTTTCAAAATGGCTCATGTGTACAGTAATGCTGAGTTAATGAACTGTTACCAGTGGATTATCAGTGGAGTTAGGTTTTGTGAGTGGTTGTTGCAGCAAAATGCTGAAAATCCCCAATTTACTGCTGATGTACTAGTTACAGATGAAGCTTTGTTTACTCGAAATGGAATACACAACATTCACAATACACACGTTTGGGCACTCGAAAATCCGCACGCAATTCAACGAAATCACTTCCAACACCGTTTTTCGAACAGCTTTTGTAACAAGGTATGTGAATTTTTTTTATAAATTCCATGTTTCTAATACCTAGTAATCAAGTAGCGCAATTTTTCAAAACTAGTGTAACAAAATTTTATTCATTTTAAAAACACGTCACTTTGGTCACATCTATCTATCTTTTAGTTTATTTTAAAGTAAAAACGCTGCAAATCTTTTTTGCGCCGGGTGTTGGTATACGCTCAGAACTTCCGAAGTTTTTTTGTGCTAGCCAGTTTGCATTGTCAGTCCCAAGGTCACTCCATTACAGTGGACCAGTATCCAGCGGCGTGCAATGAAAAATTTTTAAATAGTTTTAAGACCCCGCCAAAAAATTTTTTTTTTGCTTTACCACATTTGTACATGTATGTTGAACATCCCCAAATTTTATTATGGATAAGTTCTGAATAACCCTGTATAGGTAATACAAACTCTTGCCGATAAAGCCACGTGACGTTGCAAGTATAGGCAACCAACATTTCAATGATTGGCAACGATTAACGAAAAACTCCCTAGATTCAGCGCAGTCCTGCCGGCACGGTTAGAGGTTCAATTAAATAAAAATATTTTGACAGAATTAATTAACCTCACAAGTGAACTACTTATAATAACGAATTTACATAAAATTTAGTGTTAGGCGTGGATAATAATTACTGATAACTATAAAAAATCATACTTCTAATAATTAGTGAATTACATTTTTTATTTTTGTTTGGTTAATCAACTGTATTAAAAGGAGAATACTAAAAGACATCACAACTTTTAATGGGAATAAACAGAAATATATGCTGTAGAGTTTTAACAATTATAATTTTTTTAATTTAATATTCAGAGTAAAGGAAATACATATACTTATTATAATATACACTTACATATATGTGCTTTTATACTATACTTTATACTGACATATACTTTTTATGTTTTTGTTAGCAACAAAACCCAACATAAAAAAACCATTACATGCTACTCTCTGATTTACAGTATGCAATGAACCTTCTTTAAATTTTTTATTGGCGTTAATTAAATTAGATTCCATGACATTAGCTCCGGCTGAACTCAGTGTGGGGGCAGATTCAAAACTATTATAATTAATATTAAATTTTATACCACCTTGTGAATGCCAGGATAATTTTGTATTTAACTGTGTATGTATAGATAATAGTTATAAATAATATAAGTATCGAAAAATTTATAAATAATATAAGTATTTTCTCTACTAAGCTTCTCTTTTAAACGTTTGGACCCGGCCGCAGGGAATGTTTGGTAAATTGAAACAAACAAGTAAAAACAATTCTATATTACAATTAAAACATTTTTAGTGAAAAATATGTGTATGATATTTAAATAATTACAATAAATAACAACTGATAGTTATTATCATTCAAAATCATCTTACAAGATGTATCTGCTAAGAAAGAAATGATCTGGTTTACAAAAAATGTATTCTTTTGGCTTCGGAGAATATAATTCAACCTTTCACTAATAAATAGATACTCTTCAGTAATGATGGTCTGAGTGGACTTTCGGCAACGTGCAGCAGATAATGGAACCTTCTGAAAACTGCGAACTAGATAGTGTAGCTAGCTAGTTTCTTATTGATACTGATGGTACTGCTAATCGGGATGTAAGTGCCTTCTCATATCGTCGCATTGTTCTAATGGTGGGAGTTGAAATTTCAGGTTGGTTCTCCTCTTCTTGGAATCCAAGGTGTGTTTACATGAAATGGGAAGCATTTAGACCAAAATGGTAAAGGAAAATTATCTAAACTAATATGACATGAGCAAGATAATAACAGATAACTTTGGAATGATAACAACTGTAATCTGTTTAAATAAAAATTTAAACTAATGAGCTCAAAATTGACAAAAATTGATATATAAAATTTACTTGAAATGAGAATCACTCAGTATATGAAATTGCAAGAAAATTATCCAAAATATGCAATTTAGAATGATAATTAGTACTTGAAAATGTAAAATTTAATTACTTAAAATAAGCGAACTTTCAGTTTAAACAATATCAATGGTTCAATAAAAATTACTAGAAAATATCTTTTCTTTAACCGTATAAAAAAAATGTGACAACAAAACCAATGGTGGGTTTATATGAGGGTCTCTCGAAATTTTCTATCGATTAAAAATATTGGCGTTGAGGTGCGACTTCCGGTTTCATCGGAAGTTGATGACAACTCGCTTATTTCAAATCGAATATGCTATTTTTTATTTCGTTTTTGGATGCCACGTCAAATTTGAAGGTAAGTTTCATAAGCATACCCTATCCTTATTTTTAATCGTTTTCGAGATACCGTGATATCAAAAATTATCTTGGTCAAGGGTGGTTGTGGAATGTAAAACGTGTGTCTTACTTTAAATTTGAAATTATTATGTCACTGTCACACTGACATCATCAATAACCTACAAATTTCATACCTATTTATTTCAGTTGTAAAACAATAATGAACTACAAATTATGAAATAACGGTTTTAGTAACAAGAAAAACTAAATTACAGTAATTGTTGGAAATGTCCCCCGTTTTGTTCGATGCACAAGTTGACGCGCCTCCTCATGCTGTGAAAAGCGTTTTGCAGCATTTCTGGCGTTATGGTTGCACATTGCTGAACAATTCTTTGCTGCAGTTCTTGCAAATTATTTACCGGAGTTGCGAAAATCTTGTTTTTTAAGTAAGGAAATATAAAATAGTCCATAATTGTCAAACAAGGTGATCTCGGAGGAAACTCAACTTCTGTATGGAAACTTATCAGCCGGTCATCAAAAAACTCGCGGAGGAAAGCAATATTTTCTCGTGTAGTATGTGCTGTTGCACCGTCATGCTGGAAATAACCGTACCGAAGTTCATCATCGTTTAACTGTTGTACAAATTCAGCCAAAAAGTTGTGTCTGTACCTTTCTGCGTTGACGGTGAAATCGAAAAAAATTGGCCCAATTATTCTTCTGCGAGAAACTGCCATCCAAACACCAATTTTTTGAGCATGTAGTGGCGATTCAGTAAAAACATGAGGTTTATCATTGCTCCACATTCGCATATTTTGAGAATTGATGTATCCCGAAAGGTGGAACCATGCTTCGTCAGAAAAAAAGTTAAGCCCAGAAGATCGTCATTCATTAAATTATTGACAAACCAATGGCAGTAAGCAAGGCGTCTGGGGTGGTCTGCGGGCAGAAGAGCTTGATGTGCTTGCATCTTATATGGATGCATGTTCAAGTCTTTCTTTAAAATCTTATGACATGTTCCATAAGAAAGTCCAATTTCCTGAGAAAGACGTTTCAAAGGTTTTGCAGGCTCCTCTTCCATACGTTGACGAACGTCATTGACAACTTCTTCTGTACGAACTCTTGGTCTACCAGCACCTTTTTTATGAGTCACACAACCAGTTTTGCGAAACACTTCAACACAATTTGTAAGGCACGCATAAAAATTCTCCGGTAATATTGCCACGTTTGGGAAGTGCTCTCGAAAATTGTCCAAACACAAACGTTGACTGTATTGCCAATTTACATTAACTAGCGCACCCGTTCGAAAATAGGCTTCAATCATGAAAATTTTGTGTTGTGTGGTAAGAGGCATGATTCAAAAACTGGATTAGAAAATTTCGGCACAATGACTTGACAGATTCTGACCCAACAAAACATATTCAAAAATTTAAAGTGAGACACACGTTTTACATTCCACAACCACCCTTGACCAAGATAATTTTTGATGTTCCGGTATTTTGATTTCTTTAAAAAATTCTCAAAGAACAAAGTTACATCCCGTTCTAATCTCTTTCAGTTTGTAACATAAATACTTGAAATTTTTAAGGGCGTGCGTAACACTGAAATGTATCGAAACATGTAGAAAATACGAAAGTTGGTATAAATTACAGAGGGTGTCAAAAATGTCACATTTGACTGTAGTTCCTTTGGAATACTAGATTTTAATTTATTAAAAAATATTTCTTATAGATTATTTATTTGATTAAACGTGTCGTGTTCCTGTATACAGTATTTTAAAATCATTCTAACTTTGACATTAGACTAATATAGTTATTTTCCTAACAAGTGTGGAAGGTGATACTTTTCCGCAAGCGACTGCAGTTGTCCGAACGACGCGAAGCGGAGTTCGGACAAGCAGTGAGTGCGGAAAAGACACCTTCCACATGTGTTAGGAACAACGTTTCTTCTACGGGCGTGAAGAAAATTGACATAAGAAAAATAAATATTTTAATTGAACAGAAACAATTATACAGAAATAGGTCAACGTTTTTTTCTACGGGCGTGAAGAAAAGTAACATAAGAAAAATAAATATTTTAACTGAACAGAAACAATTATACAGAAATATGTATTACTTGTTATTTATGCTTATATTAAAAGTACAGGTGGTAGCATTCTGTACATTAATAGCAGATGCTAACTGATTTGCTCCTGGGAAACTGGAAGTAGAAGAGCTGGGTCCCGCTAAGATAGATTCATAGCATGGATCTGCCGCTGAATTATCCAATTCAGATATGGACAAGATTTTATTTGTAATTACTTTTTTATGCCCAATTGACTCGTCTAAATATCCTTCGGCCACACTTGTTGATTTCCAACCACCTAATCTTTTTATACTGGTTATGCCCTCACCAGTATCAGCCAAAATTGATGCGGAGGATCTACGGAAACTGTGGCCTGTATACAACTGGGGATTAGGGAGCTGTAAATAAGCGGCTATTTCAGATGGAATTTTTCCAAACGTATTTACTCTAACGCACTGAACAGTACATTTGCCTCTTTTATACGCTACAAAAAATCGCTTGTGCGGCGTTTCCGGCTTTCTCAAATTTTTGTATTTTTTATACAGAGACATTACATTTCCATCGTTTATTTTATTGGAAATCACAAAAGATCTATATGTGTAATTCTTGCTGTCAGGGATATTTATTATTACTATATCTTCCTTTTCTTCAATATCATCAAGAGTAATTTTTGCTAATTCATCGCGGCGGCAGGCACCAGCTAGGCCAAATATTGCAACGATTTTTATCATTAAATATACATCATTTGGTGCTTCGTGTAAGAATTTTGCTATTTCTTGTTTGTTAAAAACTTTTGATTTCTTTGGTTTGAATCCTAAACTTTGTTTCTTAAGATATGCAGTTAATTTGAAAAATTTACTTATGTCTATGTTGTTTTTTATTTTTGTAACACTTTTGAGCATCGAATATCTTGACCATAATGTGTTACATACCTTACATACCTTATTTAGTTGAAAGAAATATGCTAGAAATATTTCTTCTTTTAAATTTTTGACACTCTTTTCGGTGCTCCAATTCATAAATTGAGCGTATTGCTTCTCGTATCGTCCTTGAGATTTTGCCGGTAATAAACTCATGTTTGCCATTTTCGCTTCATTTAGAACAAATTCTGGGATATCATCGTCTGAAGAGTCAGAACAATTATGCATTTTTGACTTTACTTTAAAAAATATTTCGTTTTATATTGAAATAAATTGTGAGATGTCAAGTGCACACAATGCTGTCTAATAATTAGAAGTGTCAAGCATTCCTTTTTCTTTATGTCAAAATCTGAACAGTGACAACATGATTTTTTGGAATTAAGATAATATTATGATCACATTGCAAGTAATACATAGGTATTTATTTTCCGCACTAGTGCGGAAAAGTGCAATTTTCTACACTCAAATGCGTGCAGAAAATTGTAACTTTCCACACGCCCGTAGAAAATAGCCATTTACCTAACAAGTGCGGAAAATAAATTTTTCCGCACGAGTCTGCCGTTCACCGAACGACGCGTAGCGGAGTTCGGTGAAGCAGACGAGTGCAGAGAAATACATTTTCCGCAAATGTTAGGTACAATAGTTTTTCTACAGACGTGCGGAAATAAGTATATATAATTCGTAATAATTTAATAACTTTTAATAACTATGGCAAACATTAACAATACATAGTAAACAACAAAGAATAAAATTATTCTTTGTTATAATTAACATGGTAGGTAACCGAAAACTGGCAATTATAAGCATTATTAATTAAACTGGGAGCATTTTGATGGTGAGCTTCGTTAGCAATAATGTTGACACTTTTTCTTCTCAACTTGTCATGCTGGTGCTGTTTCACTAGTTCATTGTTGTCAGCAATAGCATCAATTTCACACGCGAAACTTGTAGAAGGTAAGGGCGAAGGCGGAGGTACACTTTCCTCGAAATTTTCTCCTTTAAAATATAGAATTTGGTTGGCTATTCGTTTTTTGTTCCCCATGGATTCGTCCACATATGATTCTGCAACTTTCGTCGATTGCCATCCCCCGAGACGTTTCAAATTAGTAATATCCACTCCAGCGTCAGCCAACATGGTAGCCGAAGAGCGTCTATAACAATGTCCAGTAAAGCTCTCTGGATTTGGAAGTTTCAAAAAAGCAGCCACATCGGATGGCATCTTACCAAACTTATTAATGGCAACAGTTTGAATAGTACATGTACCTTTTTGGAAATTAACAAAAAACCTTTGATGCGGTGTACTTTTGGGACGCAGAGACATGTACTTCTTGATTAAATTAAGATTTTTTTCTCCAGTTATTACAAAGCTTCTACTCTGGTGAGTCTTGCTATCCGGTATTTTCACCAAAAATAAATCTCCTTGTTCGACTACGTTTTCACACAACAGATAAGTCAATTCTTCGCGCCTACAGGCTCCAGCGATTCCAATGATAGTTGCGACTTTGATTAGTAAATAAGTATCGTCAGGCGCAACGCTTAAAAATTTTTCAATATGTTCCTGATTTAACACTTTAGACTTTTTTGGTCTAAAACCTATCATTTTCTTTTTTAAAAAAGCAATCAATTTAAAATGCCTGCTAATATCAACGTTTTTCTTAATTTTTAGTATAGATTTCACCATTGAGTACTTGGACCACATTGTAGAAGGTTGAAAATTCTTTGAAATTTCTTGAAAGTAAACTAAAAGTACCTCTTCTTTACTGATGTTCGTTATTTTCTTGTTGATGCACCATTTGACGAACTTTTCGTATTCTTGAATGTACCTGACTTTGGATTTTTCTGGAAGCAAATTCATATCTACTTCTTTTGCTGCGCTCAAAATATATTCTGGAACCCCGTCTTCCATGGCCAGATTGTCAAATTCACCTTCAATCATTCTAATAATGCAGAATTACGAAAAATACACACTTTTAAAAAGCAATTAATCACAAATAAATAATAATAATATCGAAATGTCAGTTTGTTGATTTCTAATGATTGTTTAAGCGTCCTTAGTAACTTGGAAACCTGGTAGCTAAGCAAGACGAAATGCATTAAGCCTGTTACACACTCTGAGATACATATCAGAGACGGTCAATTAATGAATTAATAAATAATAAATAATTATTGTTGCTGCAGTCCATGTTGGTACAAAATATTGTTATAATTTCCTGTTATCTCCATTCACGTTGAGATATGCATTGATATGTGTATCGCGACAAACAACGATGCGTGTATAGTAATTTTCAATATTACGTGCGGAAAAATATTTCTGCACTAGTGCGAAAATTTTTTCCGAACTAGTGCGGGAAAATCAATTTTCCGCACGAAAATCAGTGCGGAAAATCGGGTTTTCCGCACGGCTATAGAAAAAAGATTTATATTGTTTTGAACGAGGATCTTGGTGTTTTGTTGTTTTGATTGCTTTAGGAGCTCTTACTTCATAATGTCTGAATGTTTAAATTATTTTTTAAGACTACAAAAGCCAACTTATAATTGGTAAGTATATTTTAACTAAAGTTTCATTCACATTAATTAATTGTATGTTTGTATATGTGTATACTGGTACATTCATTGAAGTGCTATCCCTTTTTTCTATATATGATTTTTTTAACTTTTAGGGTCCTGATGATGTTTATAAAATAAACGAAATGTCGACTTATTAAAGAACTTGGTTTTTTGATGTAACATATTGATCCCTATACCCATAAAAATTTACCTATAAACAGAAGATATTTACAATTACATTTTAAAATTATTGCATACCTACTGAAAAAGGTTTTATGGAATTCGCCTGCTTAAATATGTATAGATGTGCTTGTAGCTGTGTTACCGAAAATTAAATAATGTATGTTTTGGTTTTCTCTTTAAAATGGTAGGTCCAAATATTTAAAACTTTTTAATTATAGATTTTGTTACAGTAACATGATAAGTGATAAAGTTTTAATATTTCTTAAGGCCACCTACCTGAAATAACGAGTTTTACATATTGCTGTCGTATGTCAATGAAATGAACTTAATTACTGTTGAAAAGCAAATCGATACGAAATGTCACTGAAGTTACATCAAGACAAGATTTCTAATTAAGATAACCAAAATATTGTAAGACAAGAGCAATGATCGATCGTGTAGTGGGTCCAATCAGATCAAATATTAAATATTTGAAAGGTTGGATTAAAAAAAAAGATTACCTTTGTTCTACATGGTTTCTGTTATTTTTCTTTTTAATAAAATTATTAGTTTGTTTATAGAACCATGTACTTTCTTGTTGTTAATGTCATTTTCATAGCCATCCAATTCTTTAGAAATTATTATAATTATTGCGCCAATTTTCACAATAACTATTAATAATCGAAAAACGGAAAAGGACAGGTATAGAGACCCCTGGTACCCCTCAATCAATAGAGATTAAAATTTTACATGATATGCGGTAAAGATATACATTGGATTTCAACTTAAAAACAATTTCCATTTAATATTTTCATGAATAATAACAATAATAAGTATAAGTCATTATGATTCACTTTTTATCACTAAGAAAGTAACGTTTTATTTAAGAAAATAATGGTTATATTAAAAATTACTTTCTTTCTTAGAGCCAATATTTATGACTCCTGAAGTTACCATACAAAGTTGATCATACATACTAAATTAGATAGTATAAGCAAATAATTATGGATGTAGTAAATACATAAATCAGTAATAAACAGTGTGAACATTATATGTGAATCATCATTTCCATGTTGCGTGCGTATTGTGTATTATAAAATACATGAAGCATTTCATTAATCTGGTGCTACTATTAATTATGCATTTTGTAGAGCAACATAAATTATAGTCCAAATTAAAATAACATTAATTTTTCATAAACGCGATTTCATTGCGATAGTCGATAGTAGCAGGGAGCTACTGGAGGTAGTCCAATCTGCGTATAGACCACATTGTATAATGACGAAGTTGGGCGTAAAGTGTCTACAGTTGTTGATAATATGCACACTGTTGTGTTCATTGAAAGTAAATATTTTTTAAGAATCATTATATTGTGTTTTAATTTAATATATACGAGTAGGTAATGCAATTATATTATAATTCTGTTTTAGGCCATTCGTGTTTTAATTGATAGCTTCAAAGGTTCATGTCCTGGATTTAAAGACAAGTCTAAAATTATTCTTGAAAGTAGCAAGTTTCTTTTAATCGACCACACAACTTATATTTCACATCAAGTTAACATTCTCGAAGATATTCCTGGTGATCTGAAGGTATTTCTGTTCAGCTAAAATTTTCCACTCTTTATACACTATTTTTCTATCCCATCGTTCACTATACCGAATTTGTATCTATTTTCTATAGAATGATTTTAGTTCATATTTATTTATTTGTTTTATACGATGCTCAATATTGAACTCAATTATAGAACAGGAATATACAATAAGAAAACTATAATATTCTTATATACAACTAAATAAATTAAAAATGAAAATATTTATAAAAACAGAAGTAGTACAAAAATAGAAGTAGTAAAAAAACGAGCCGTCGAACGCGTACTTATTTTAAAAACTTATATCATTAATATCACCAATTTTACAATTGAATCTACAATATCAAACTGATAGGTAAAGTTAAAGTATTTCAGCAGATTTATTTTAAGGGTATTTCAATAAAATAACTGTTTGATGCATAAAGTTAATCATTTCCAATAATTGAGGGCAGAAAAATTGCCACGAACAATTTTATATAAAAATATCTAAATCTGAAACTGAATTTATGAAGCATGTCTGAATGAGGATATATATGCTCCCGTTCAATTATAATTTTTTATCCTTGAAGAAGAGACGTTTTAAGGACTTTCTGTAAATTCTGTCAATATAATTTTTATTAATTGCATAACGTGTAGGTACTCCATTTGATCAAAGCGCATTCGCTTAATCGAACGAGTAGGTATATTAAACAGTAAAAATTAAGTATTTGAGTTTTCAAATTCCGTAGCACATCTCAAAATAAATCCCAACTGTCTATAACACTTTGTGTTAATTTAGTTAAATACGATCGATAACAGAAAGCTTATAGGGTAAAAATTATAACACCAAGATCCTTTAACCTAAGTATGTCTCTTGAGAAAAAAGTATGTTTTCAGGTCTTCTAAACCATATTCTGAGAAAATTGTACAGAATTAATAAACTTCAAAAATATATATATTTTGAAAATGAAATACCACTGACAATATCTTTTACAGTTCGAAGTATTTCCTACGAGGTGTAAAAGTAAAGATGCATTGGATACTTGCGAAACCTATAGAGCTTATAAACTGAGAAATGTATGTCGTTTTATAACTTCGGACAAGGTACCTTGGGCACCATTTACTCAGAATTATCATCCTCGTGTTACATGTCCCATAAAAAAGGTAGGTTTCAAATATTTTTTTGCAACTCATTTTGCAAAGCAATAAATTGTGAATACTGGCTCCCCCAAACCAACGCGAATTATTCGCAACGGATTCGTGACGGAAAGTTCTCAGCGAAATTCGTGGCGGAATCCGCAGAGAACCCCACACCAAAGCGAATATAGTCGCATCATATGCGTCATATTTTCAATATCGAAAAGATTGATTGCTAGCTATTGCTGAAAACGAAAAATAAACAATTTGTACTTGTACTTACATACTTACCTATCATACAAAAATATGTATACATCATCGGATGAAGAAGAAGCATTATTTGTGTTGCTTGTACAGCAACAATTTAGAAGAAGACAATTTAAGGTAAAATTATTATTATTATTTAAAAATAAATGTGATGATCATATTATGTATCTAACCTTAAGAAGAAAAGAAAATGGGTTCACCATATTAATAAAAAAAGACGACAATATAGGGAATTTCATACATTAATGCCGCAATTACGAAAAGACGAGAATCTATGTTAATATTTTTGTTACTTTTTTCGAATATTTTTGTAATCGTCATGAGAAAGGTAGTCTAATTTAGGATACTTTCGCACTAATTCAATGATTTTTTCCATTTTATTAATTACTTTCTTAGTTAAGAGGCTGCGAAACTACTACAGATCCGAGAAAAAACGCAGCCGATTGCGAACAAAAACTCCGTACGAAATAAACGCAGACAATTCGCAGTCTAAACGAAAAAAATCGTGTTGGTGTGAACGTACATATTTAACGCAATGGAAACAATATGATGCGAATCACAAGCGGTGCGAACTTCCGCAGGTGTTGCGATTATCCGCGTTGGTTTGGGGGACCCTTAATGTGTTAAATGATTTGGATATAATTTGATACACGTATGTGGAAAAAGTTGGCTTGTCTTCTCATTATTTACCCACGATATATTTTTTCTGTATTTTAAATGTAATTTTCAAGTAATCAATTTTTCGGCGATAATTCTCTATGTGTTGCTAAACTGCAATTATACATTTGTACATGGCAACTATTTATTTATTATTAATTGGAAAAGTGCAGCAGTTTTTAATAATAGTAATTCATGAACCATTTTTCTCGAAACTCTTCCTTGAAACTTTTTCTTGTCGTATTCAGATACTTTATTAATGCAATAACAGCAAAACATCTGTTATCATTTTCAAATTATTGTCTCATTATTTACAGTAAGAAAAGTAAAGTATCAAAAAATATCTATGATGACGTTTACGTAATATGAAAACGTTTGAAGATTTGACTTAATGCAGCAAAATTCATTCATGTCCCATTCAATAGTAGTATTTTGTAATACAAGTGTGGAAATGCATTTATTATGAAAGAAGTACGAAAGTTGGAGCGAGTGATCCAATACTATGAGTTTGACAATGGGCCTTTCATACGTATTTTCTGTGTTAGCTAAGTAAAGTTTTACTTACTTCATTTGCGATGAACGCTGTATTATTTCTTGTATTATTTTCGTATCTTATGAGGCAAATACCTGTATTATGTGTGTCCTGGTCTGGTACTTAGGAGGGCCAACGTGTGACGGAAAACGAACGAGGGTTCCTAAACCGATGAGCATTGGTCCATGTGAGACTACCATCTCTCTGTGCAGTTCCCTAGCGCCAAAGACATGATGTTTCAGCCTCCTGAATGCCCACATTGTCTCAAAAAGTGAAGGTGTGTGTCTTCCTCTTCCACATATTCCAGATATATCGGATCCTCTACCACTATCAAGGATATGTGTCTCCTAAGTCTACAGTACTCAGTTAGAATTTCCACCAGTTGCTTGATAACTTTTCCACTGTAGTTAAGTAGCCAGGCCCTCTGTGCTTTATAATACATTGTACATAAGATCAGGTCAAGAACTTTTTATGTTATAGCAACGATAGAGGAAAAAAATCACATAATACCGATAATTTGACAGCGTTTAGAACGCACTGGTAAAAGAGGAGGACATTTGACATGTTATAGTCATTAATAAAATTCTCATTCTTCTATAATATTATTGTTATAGTCAGGAAATTACGTTGGGATATGCTGACAAGTTAGTTCATCCATCATAGAAGTACTATTAGAAGTATATCCAATTGTAAACAAGATTCAATCCTATGTTCATATTTTGAAGACTACCTAAAAAATAAAGAAAAAGATAAAAAGTAAAGGTAAAGGATAAAGGACAAAAAATTTCTACGTGTATCCTCTAGCTCACTATTAGGAATCCTAGAATGACGAGGACGTCAGATGGAAAGACGTATTAGGCCCATGTCAGACTATCAAATTTTCGTCAAATTTGTTTGATCAAATTAGTTTAAAGACGTCACAAATGGGGGATTTACGAAATTAGCTGTAAAGAATGCAATCAAAAGTATGTTGGACAAACTAGAAGGTCAATTCAAACTAGATTCAAGGAACATATTATGGCTCATATCAAATATGATAGAACAGATAAATCTAGTGTCGCCCAACATGGGTTTGAGAACAGCCATAAAATAGATAGTTGCAATTTAAGACTAATTATAAGAAATATAACTAATTCTAGATAGTTGGATGCTTTTGAGGGTTTAGAAATTGTAAGGTGTAAAAATAGTATGAATGGTGACAGAGGGTCAATCCCATACAGCCCGCTTTCTTGGTTAGTAAATCACAGTTTATTGATCTGTCGCGGTAGTTCACTGATCCGTCGCGACGGTTCACTGGCCCGTCGCAACGGTTCACAGTAGCAACGGTTTAGGCGTAAATAGAACATAGTGTTAGCATAGGTTTAGTTTTAATCACCTCCAGGTGATGCCAACTTGGTTGGCAAAACGTGGGTCGAGTGTAACATAGTGTCTTGGTGTTATGTGGAAAACTACGTCAGTGTTATAACTCGTTTTCATTAACATCTTTAATTGAATTTGGTGACGATATTGTTTTCTATGGGATCAATTTTTTATGATCTATGCATCAGTGTGACGCCGCGATAGTCAATTGTTAAAATACGGTGTACTTAATACATCAAAGTAGATTTCCAACGGAAGTTCAAAATTTTTTTTCAGTACATATCCGCTTCAAATTCTGCAACTGACTAGAACGAACCTGTAAAAAAAAAGTAAAACGTTTTTAATTGGTTCGCCGATCAAAATCTTTCGAGGTCGACATTAGTTCGCCCGGTTGAAAATTAGTTTTTGTGTATTTTCAGTTATTTGCTTTACAAATTTATCCAAATAATGGAAAGGGATACTTTATTATGTCGGATTTAAATTGTAACATAGTTTTCCTCAAATCATTAACTTATTATTCATTGTTATGGATGTTATTAACATTTAAAATGTTATTAACTAAGGATATGATTATATTATCACTTCCCGGATCAAAGTCTCAATGGGAACATTGCAGTTCAGTGAATTGTTTTAAAAATAGATAGGGTTTTTAAAAAGTATTCCAAATAATTAACAAGTACCTAACTTTATAATAAGTACCATACGAGGGTGAACATTACTTAGTAAGGTGAGTCCTCCCCTCCAGTCCACCTTTTAGGACTAGACAACTTCTCTAGTTAGTTGATAGTTTCACTATGTTAGAGCAAGGGGTACACATGTCTGTTGCGCAAGGGATTATAATGAAGGGGTAAATACGATATAAATTTTGAGAAGACTTGAGACACATTCGGGGATAACGCCCTTGAGAAGATTCAAGTGTATAATTGGCGTAAGCAAGTTTTGGGAGGACCAGAAGCTGTTGAAAATGAACTCCATACGTCGCCCGAGGATCAGGATCATTTGTATTCAGTTACAATGTAGTCTTCAGTCAACAGTATCTTACCCTCCCATTGTTTATGTTAATTACATACTTGAGTCTTCTTAAAGGATATCCCAGAATTGTGTCTTATGTTTCCTCCAAAATTTCAATTTTATACGCTCATTCCTAAGAATTTATATAATCCGTTGGGGAATCCGTATGTACATACGTCTTGCTTTGACATATTGATACTAACCAGAGAAACGGCTGTCCGAGGTTTAATAGAGGGTGTATATCACTTGATACGCTAAACTATCAATAACATCAGTGACTTTCTATAGTCACTGATAACATTTCAAGGCTACACGCCCACTCGTTCACAATTCAGTCAGTGAAAAACAATTCCGGTTTATATTTGATTCATCCCCGTATATTTACTTTTTACACATTTATTTATAGGGATTAAGCGGTAAAATTAACTAAGCAATATAGATACTATTAATGAAGTTTAAATTTTTTTTGTTATATATTGGATTTTTGGTCCCAGTTACCCTTTATTTATAATATAGAACTAAAATATACATGACGTTAACAAAATTGGTAACAAATTTGAGTTTCAGTTTTAAAAACGTAAAACATTACAGTCAAACAATATAATAGATGCTATAGAAGATGTGAACAAGCTACAGAACTTTCGGAGTTATTGCTTTTCATCAGGGTAGCAGTACTAAAGTATGTAAAAGTCAATATTTCTCGGATAATATTACATTATTTTTTGAAATGATTAATGAAATATATACTTTTGGTCCCGACTTATGATCAGGACGGTAAACAGATAATCAAATTTGTTTAATCAGAATTCGCTCTATACAAGAAACTCATATTAAGTGCGCGAGGACTTCTCTGTAAACCTGGATTTCTGAACATAAAGTATGGGCACGGTTTGACAGAAGATTTAAATTTCGCAATAAAAAATTTTATCTACACGCTAATAGATTGGGTCTATAGTAGCATTAAGTGTATTTTGCTGGAAAAGAAATATCCATTAACGGCTAGATGAAAGATCTTTAGTTGTCACATTACTAGTACCTATTGATTAATTTCAGACTACTTTGGTAAAAATAAATGATGATCTTGACATTACACGGTAAATTTGTTTAATGATTAATTTAATTTAATTTTAGGTGTTATTACAATACATATTCACATGTTTGTTGTGCAAAATGTTTTACCTATAAAAATATATGTATATTCCACTATTGTAAACAATGTACACAATATTATTATTTGCGAATGATGTATTTGCAAAAGCTGTGATCGAAGGACTCAATGCAGATCTCTAACTTGTCTCAAGACGAATTTGATTAAAATGTGAAACATTAACTGTACAATGTTCTCCACGGGCAATATGCTCCGACTGGTATTGCATTACATCGGCATCTCCATAGGATGATGAGCTCCACTCTGATGAGCGCAAAATAAGCGCGAAACCAGTCAGTGTCTGGTATTTGGTCTCGATGAACGATGTGGCGATTCCTATGGAGATGCCGATGTAATGCAATACCAGTCGAGATATATTGCCAGTGGAGTAGTTGTTTTCCGCATCTCCTTCAAATAAATTAATTGTACAATTTTATAGGGAGTACTTACTTTAATTAACGGTACCTTGGACCCAACGGCCCTACCACAATGGGCGAAGAGTTACTGGAAAGTCTCCACTGTCATAAGGCAGCAGGACACTGATGCATTTATATTTTGCTGCTATATGGAGTTCCAAATAGTTTAAGTGACATGAATTTCTTTGAGGCGACTCGATGATGAAGGCTTTTGCTTCAAATGCACTACTTTAATGAACAAAACTAATTCTAGGAAATAATAAAAGTGAATTAAGTAAAATGATAATTAATTATTCTACTGCTTATAACTCTACCCAATCAGCAAATTTGTTTTATAAATTAAATATTTTACAATTATTATGTTTTATTGACTATTTTTTATTACTACTTTGAAAATGGTAATATAGTATATTAGACTTGTATAAAACCCTATTTTTTGTTGTCTGCAACTAAATTGTTTTGTAAATTTATCGATAAAACATTTTTGTAACAAAATGATAAAGTTGCTTATAAATCATTTAAAAAATTATTTTATAAACGTTTCAGTGACTGAGATACAATATTTAAGCGTATAAAATCTAACTGTTTTATAATAACTATCTCTATAATTTACCACACCTATTTTTTGTTCAATTCAACACCTTGTACAAAGTTTTAGGTAGTAAATACCTCCAAACTTACAATTCTCAGTAATTTTAACTTGCTTATTTTGCGGATAAACATTTTTTAGGTACTTGAAAATACTTAGTAATTTTTTTAATGTGTGTGTGCTAATGTGCTAAGTGCTAAGTATTATATGGCTAAGTTAATGCGTTAAGTGCAATATGACCCTGCCCCTGTAGATAGCTAACCTCAATATGATATATGGTGAACTGTTTGTTTTTTTGGGGTTTTCCTATTTTTTTGACAATATATTGAAATTTGTACAACATACGCTTGGTTACATTACCATAACATTATTTGGTTAACCATACATTAAAGTTGTATGCATTTTGATTGAGGCTTTTTGTCAGATAAGTATCTTCAAAAGATACTCTAAAGTTAAACCTAGATAAGAACTCGTAGATGTGATGAATATTATGTAAAATTACCACTGTGTGGGTAACTTTGACAAATACTCAAATGTTAAGACCTAACTAGGGTTCTCTAGAATAAGGTTTATTGTTACAAATATACATAATTATTGTCACACATATCACTTATCCTTTCAAAAGTGATGTTTGTTATTTACGGAAACTTAAACTTTTTTAAACTTTTCATGTGGTAGGTGTAGGTATATAAGTAGCATTACCATAAAGTAGGGTTGAGCATCTACAAAATGAAACAGGTTATTCAAAACGGAACAGGTGTATTGAATGTTATTGTACTTTTAATCCCTGTTAATGTTTTCATTGGTTTAAGGGCACTGGCATGTTAGGTAGGTTTGCACAGGTAATAATTAACATATCCTGTGACTTCCGAAACTAAAGATTATCAGTATAATTAAAAGATGGTATCTAGCAAAAAGGTAGAGAGCTTCTGCAGGTTTATCTATGGAAAATGAGTAGGCTAGTTTTTAAATACATACCGGTACGTTATTATTGATGGAGAGGTTTGCATATGATTCCAGATAGTTACTTAATTAATTTTAATAGGCCTCGTAGTCAATTTAAAACAATTATTTTATAAACTTGTACGCTTCAATGTGTAACTAATAAAATTAAAGTATCATAAGCGTCTATTAAAGTCCTAATTAATCCCGAAAATTAACAAACTACTTTGTACGTAGTTTAATGTATCTTTATTATTGCCACTACACAAAATTAAAGCTTAAAAAAAGTATTTACTTCTCTTCGTTATAAAGTAGTTAAAAGATAGGATATGTAAATATATCAAAATTAATTGAAGAAAGAGCTTAAAAATATTAAAAAGTAGAGACATGTTATGTTTGATTGTAGTTTCTTTTGAGATTACAAAACCTGCAAAATAATAAAAAGCAGGAAATCAGAAGTATTCAAAATAGAGATTGTAAGTGTAGTATCGATGTAAACTTCTAAAGTTGCCCCAAAAAAATACTGTATAATATGTAAAAACAATAAATATAAGACAAATTAACTAAATTTCATCAGTGGTTTTTAGTTTGACATAAAATTCTGAAATATTTCAAATGATATTTCGAATTATGTCTGATCTGGATAAAAGACACAATAGTATTGTCAAAAAATTTTTTTTCATCTGAGTCTGTTGAAAAAGGGTCATCTCTTACCGTATCAAAAAATTATAAATTTCCGAGTGAATTTTCTGGTTCACTTTGACTCCAATGTATTCAAAAACCACATAATCAAAATAACGTACATAACACTGAAGAAATGTATTTGAGAAAATGTAAAGATTACTACTGAAAATAGACAGACGTTATAAATTTTTACAATCCGAGGTTTACTACTTTACAGAGAAGAACTGTATCTTTACAGTTCTTCTCTGTAAAGGATCCTCCATGAGTGCCTTCTCATGATTTTGTCCTGGTTTTAAAAACCAGTGGTTCCTATCTTCTAGTTCGACCCATTTTCCCACAGCCGTTCTGACAGCACTACGAGTATAAGCGACTCCGCAGGCTGGCTCCGGTCCTATGAAAGCCATTTCAGATCCGTTTCTAGCAGGTTCATTTCCTTCAATGCCTTTATGATCTGGTACCCAATACGGTCTCACCGTATTGGTATTTGCCAGTTCCACCAGCAATTTCAAACAGTCCCAAACAAGACTTGCACTGATCTTATTTGAGTTCAGAGCCTTATTGGGGCCTGTCTATCAGAGAATATGTAGATGAATTTACGTGTGTACCCTCTCCTCATATTCTCCGCCAAACATGCCATTATTGCAAATATTTCTGCTTAGGATACCATGGGATAAGTCCCCAGACTATTGCCTGTCCATCATCTAGGTCTCAGGCCAAATACTCTAGCTCCTGTTCCTCTGTCTGTTTTGAAGCTATCTGCGAATCATAAAAGGCTCCAAGTCTCCAGAGAATTTATCTTCAACTCCCAGTCACTGAGATCCTGTATTTGAACCTCGACTGGCTTACAGAAGTTAAATCCTGCAATTATTCTGTCAGATATCGTCTCTAGGATAGGCTCTGACATCAATGTGATTCTTGTCTTGGAGTGTCCCCTTCCTTGGGAACTGCCTATTCAATCTTTATTGTTCCTGATTCAGTATGTTGCTATCTTTGCTTCTCTTTCCAACATCACGTGAAGTGGTGGTGCATCTAGCAGGACTTCTAGCACAATTGTTGGTGCCGAAGTCATAGCCCCAGTTATACCTACACAGGTCAACCTCTGAATCTTATTCAGCTTTTCCATTTCAATGGCCTGCGTGGCCTTATGCCACCACACCAGAGCACCGTAAAGTATCCTAGGTCTCATTGAGGTCTATTGAGGTCTACATCCAATGTAACATCCTCGGTTTCAGCCCCACGTTTTCCCTATCAAGCGTCGACGTACACAAAGTACCCGTCACGCCTTGTCGATGGTTTTTTCCAGGTGGGGGTTCCAGGTAAGTTTCATATCCAGTATTACCCCTAGATACTTCACCTCCCCCGAAAACCGGAAAACCCGCCATAGTATTGTCAAGAAAATTATATTTCATCTGAGCCTATTGAAAGGGGGTCATCTCTTATCATCCGGACGGTACACATCCTCGAATTTGGAGGCTGAAATAATTGCAAATACAAATTTCAAATCGCGATTCTATGAATAAAATTATAAATTTTCGAGTGAATTTTCTCATTCGCTTTAACTTGAATCTATCCAAACGACCAAGAAATTTAAAATAGCGCACATGATACTGAGAAAATTTATTCTGAAAAAATGGGAGATTTGAAAACAGACTGAAACGTTGCACATTTTCCGATCAGAGCACAATGTAAGAAAACATTCAAGAAACCGACTATTGTCCGATCTGGACAAAAAAACTACCAGTAATGTCAATAAAATCACCTTGATAATTAAAAACAAATAGTATTTCAAAAATAACTGAGTGTTTGACAATTACACCAACTGACTAATTATTACAAAAATTGTGTTATTTTATAAAATATTCATTAAGAATTATTTCAACTGTATATGATAAGTCAATCAATTTAATTTTTGACGCATTGCTGGTGACTACAGACACTTGGAAGGAACAAAATAATTAAGTAATTGATATTCTTAATGTGAATTTCAAATCGTTAATAATAAAATAATATGAGTACTTACATACATACATATACGAAAAACTTATTATTAACATAATTTTATTCAGAATATTTTGTCGAAACATTCTTCTGGTAAATTTATATTTTTAAATCGTGCTTTATGTACTGGGTGCCAAATAATAAAAAACGTCGACCATATCTCAGGAATGGTACATCGTAGAGCATGAGGAAAAATTTTACTGCAAAAGTGGACTGGAAAAAATGCTGGAAATTATATTTCAAGTTCCTATCTTTGCCGCTAGAGCAGCAACATGCATGGTTAACTTGAAAAACTTCTTGTTTTCGAAATTTTCCCGAGGTGAGGTAGACCAGAAACACTTTTATTGTAATCTTTGGCAAATTTTGTATCTTTGTAATTTGATTCTTTGCACTATCTCTCCAAATACGGACAAAGTGGAGGGGGGGAAATATCTCTAAAAAATTTTTTATAACTTCGGTTTTTATTAACCAAATTTGACGAACCTTGCGCCGTTGGAAAGAGCATCCAGCGATTAATTAGGTTATTTGTATGTAAAGTTATTTGGCTTAATATTGCCAAAACTGACATATTTTCCGTTTTTTCCAAAGTTTCTAATGTGAGCATAGCATCTTAGCCTGGCTGAAAAGGCAATAAGAATAGGAAAAAATGATGAAAGTCGCATGTCGATATCTCTTTTGGAACCTTTATAATAATAATAATAATAATAATAATATTTATTCATCCAGTAAGACATTTACAATGTATAGGACAAGTCATAAAACAGAGAACCAAGCAAACAAACTATACATTAAAGTACATTCAAATATTGTCATTAATAAAGTCCCTTACACTATAATAACATTTATCAAGCAACAGTTTTTTGATAGATTTCTTGAATAAAACATCGTTAGTTAACTTGCAGCTAGACGGTAATTTATTGTATAATTTTATTCCTTGATATGTGGCTGACATTTAAAAATTTTTTGTTCTATGTTTAGGTATACAAAAATTGATTACACTTGCGAGTTGCATACTCATGAAAATGCGAGTTTATGGTGAAACATTCAATATTATTTCTGATATGCAGTAATAATTTATATATGTAAATACAATGAAATGTAAAGATTTCATTATCTATGAATATTTTTCGACAGGTGTCGCGGGGACCGATACCAAAAATTTTCCTAATTATACGCTTCTGAGCTACAAAAATCCTGTCGCTATTAACAGCATTACCCCATAGAATAATATTATAACATAGATGACTATACACTAGACTATAGTAAACATTTAATAATGCGCTCAGAGGCATGCAATCTTTTATACGAGATATAGCATAGAATGATTTACTGAGTGTCTTGCTAAGCATGTCCAAATGGTCAGACCACCTTATCTGCCGATCAAGGTGAATGCCCAGAAATTTAGTGCCATTTACAGATTCCAAAACAAAATCGTCAATATTTAGGTACAATTTTGCATCCAATTCATTGGAAGATTGGAAGTACATGACCGTTGTCTTATCAATATTAACCATAAGGCTATTTAATTTACACCACTCAACGAAAGAACCAACAAGTCTTTCACAAAGAACTGCAAGGTCTCCCGGGGATTGAGCGGAAATCACTAGGGATGTATCATCAGCAAATAATGTTAAATTAGTTGACTCAATATGATCTGGCAGATCATTAATGAATAATAGAAAAATTAATGGACCCAGCACTGATACCTGGGGCACTCCCAAATTAATATTGTAAGTATAAGAGGTAGCTTCCTGAACTTTGACATGAATTGGTCTATCAGATAGATAATGAAATATCCAATCTAAAATTGTTCCCCTACAACCGATATTATATAATTTATTCAAAATAAATGAGATATCAAGGCAATCAAAGGCTCGTGTCAAATCAAAGAACAGACTTGCAACGTGCTTGCCTTCATCTAAAAATTTATAGACTCTCTCAATAAGACTACATGTAGCTGATTGTGTGGATTTACCCGATCGAAAACCATGCTGGTGATTTCCAGAAAATTCATTATTCTATCAAAGACAGCCCTTTCAAATATTTTAGAAAAAACACTCAACAATGAAACAGGCCTATAATTGGCTATATCTTCAGCATCATTTTTTTTATAAATTGGAATGACAGTTGATATAGACAAAAGAGTATTGAAAATAGAAGATTCGTGGTCTTTTCGAGAGAACTCGCGGCTCTTCTTACTGAGATTTTGAATAATATGGCATGCAAAATAAATTTTTAAAGCCTTAATTGTATAGTTTCTTGTTTTCATAAGTTACATTTTATAAAGTGGATACTGGAAGCGGATGGTTCTTTATGAAACATCGTGAAAATAATTGTTTTGAAAAAACACAGTTCTCATTTAGATGTTTCAAGAAATATATAAAAAACACTCTATATACTAGTATTTTGACTAGTATTTCTGAATAGAGTAAATGTCTATCACTGCCTATTTTAATGACTAAACATGAGAGATATTGTCTGAATTTATAAAAATATACACGTGTATATTATTTGTAACGTGTAAATGGGTGACCAACTAATCGGACCTTATTTCTCCAAGGCCTTAAAACATTCATAACCTAGTCTTTTACATATCCCAAATATAAAAATCGGGCCTAAACTACACAATAGTACTGAAATAAAATACAAGCTATGATAGTATAAAGTAATTAAAATATTAGACGGGCTGAAATTAAAAAGCTTGGATTATTACAGAGACTTGGATTATTATGATATTATATCAAGTTCAAGCGTAAAAGTGTAAAAATATGTAGGCAGATGGGTTGGGAAATAAGTCAATGATGAAATCGTAAAATTTTTAATAATGCTCACAATTTTGACGAATAAGGTTATAAATTGGAACTAGGTTTTTCTTGACTTTCAAATGCTGAAAAGATAAAAGATACTTACACTTGTCACTTATTCGATTGACTGGGTAAGGCTTTAACCAGACTTCATGCAAAGGTGATTATAAATTTTTATTTAAGTAGAATAAAAATGCAGTGCTTAATAGCTGCCGGTATTAGATAACGTTTATTCTTACATGTTTTCTACAGTAACTGTAAGTTTTATGGCGGGCGTTTACAGGATTTAAATTCACCGACTCTCCGCACATACCTGTATTTAAAAGGCTCTTGAAATCTTTACATGCGTTTCTTGTTCTATGATTTTTCAAGCCCATTGTCGGCCTCCTACTCTACACGTCCTATGCATAATGCATCGAGTAAAACATGCATTATTTTCATTGCGGCGTTTTGCAATGTTCATACAAATTATCAACTAAACGCCGATTTATAAATTACATCTGTTTTCAGTACATGCATTGAAGTTTAGCCGCTGCTAATGCTAGTGCTAATAAATAAATATCGCTAGAAAGTTATATGCACCTCTATTGTGAAACTACGTTTTTAATCATCGAAGTTTTGATCATGTGTATTTAATATAGCAAAGTGATTTTGAATAATTTTTAATATCTACCTAGGTGCTGCTTATTTTCTTTTGCCTAGATCCAATCTCCTGTTCTACTTTACTGTTTTAAGGGGACTCGGTTCCCAGGTTATTATTTTCTGCCTCCTCTGTGTACTTGTCCTTTTTGTCAGAGACATATACATATGTCTCTGATTATATATGTCTATGATATACAAGGTGTCCACCTAGTGCGCGTAAGTCCAATATCTGGGTTAATAAAAGAGATAACTTAATTTTTTTATCTACAGGGTTGTCTAATATCCCGAGCTGCACAAAATGAAAATATATTTACATATTCAGGGTGTTCAGTTTTTCCTGGACAGGTACCAACTTCGTTTTTCTAAATGGAAATATATATTTTTTATTGCTTTTTCGAACTAAACCCTTGATTTTAGTAGGACTTTCATCAGCCTTCCCTATACCTAACTTAAACTGTTTTTGAAATATTGACTGGTGAATATTGACATTTTTGCAACTTTGACACCCTATAAAATCTAAACGGTTTGAGATCAAGCAAAACGGTTTGCACATTCCTATCTTAACTTTTTATAAGCTATCGTTTGATACTAATTTCAAATGTATCCAGGAATTAAAAATTTTCCGAAAATTTTGAAAATTTTTATTTTTGGATAAATCTGGAATTAGTATCAAACGATAGCTTTTGAAAAGTTAAGCTAGGAAGGTGCAAACCGTTTTGCTTGATCTCAAACCGTTTAGATTTTACAGGGTGTCAAAGTTGCAAAAATGTCAATATTCACCAGTCAATATTTCAAAAACAGTTTAAGTTAGGTATAGGGAAGGCTGATGAAAGTCCTACTAAAATCAAGGGTTTAGTTCGAAAAAGCAATAAAAAATATATATTTCCATTTAGAAAAACGAAGTTGGTACCTGTCCAGGAAAAACTGAACACCCTGAATATGTAAATATATTTTCATTTTGTGCAGCTCGGGATATTAGACAACCCTGTAGAAAAAAAAATTAAGTTATCTCTTTTATTAACCCAGATATTGGACTTACGCGCACTAGGTGGACACCCTGTATATGTCTCTGATTTCAGACTGTTTTCCCTTTAATGGTACGAATGTATAGAATTTACCCTCAGTTTCCCATAAATGTCCTTTTATTTTAGCTTGTTATTTATTTTGCTTTGAGGTTTTTAGATGCTTTCTCAACAGTTTCTGTTCCCCTTGATCTTCGGGACAGATCATGTACTGTAATTACTTTCTTCCTTTTTAGCTTTCCTATATTGCTAAATACCTTTTTTTTTAAAGTAAGATAAACATTCTAATAGCATTCTCTGTTTTTCTGTATCTTTTCCTTACCCTGTAGCAGATTTTAAGTTATATTTAACATACAACATTTAACATAAATGTACATACATAATACCTATTCAAATCAACAATTTAATTAAAATTTTAATTTTTTAAGACCAAGACTGTAGACTTTGATCGTCTTGACAGTTCTGGGAATATTACTTGATATGTTGTATATTGTTATATGGATAATGTAATGGATGTGTTATGTGGGTATGTTATATCGAGTTAACACAATTTAATATGGCTGATCTATTTAACGGCAACAGCAACATTTATTTCCTTCCTTGTATTCATAGGTATATTTTCTTTTATTTTCATATATTCCTGGGAATTCGGTTAAAGTAATAAGTTATATTAAGGTTTTTTAAAGAGTTTCGGTTTATTTATAATTATATTCAGAGAACAACAATAATAATAGGTACAAATAAGTATACTCGTATCTATTATTTATTTATTTATTGTTTTATTCTATTATTTATATATCTATTTATTTTTTTGTATTGTTATTAAAGATGTCTTACTGTATATCTTTATATTATTATTTCGGCATTTTAAATGTTAGACTTTACATACTTGTAAGTGATCGTTTTGACGTAACTGCTTCTATACGACCTGTCGTACACTTGTTAGACCTGTCACATCGTAAAACGGATATTTACAAATTATTGATTACCCTCGACACATGCTATGCTTGACGCATTGTCTACTTCTGCATTCTCAAAATATGCTTGTAGAATCAGTCACGTCCAAAAAAGGATCACTAATAAATATGTAAAGTCCAACATTTAAAGAACCTATAATACCAAACAAATAATACAAATCAAATTGATTTATATGTGGACATACTTGTATGTGCTGTTATTGTACTCTGAAGGTGGATATAAATAAATAGAAATGTTACAAAAAAATCTTAAAATAATTGATTACTTCGACGGAATTTCCAAGAATATATAAAAACAGTATTTATAGGTAAGTAAATAAATAACTAGTGGTAGGTAATAAATAAACACTAGTGAAAAAGACACGTAGGTGACGTCTCTTCTCTTTTTTAGACGTCAAGTAGATTCTGGAGGTTTAATCTTGGGACATTGCTTACTTCATCTCGCAATTTTTTTGCGTGGTAAATAATAGCTTGTAAATAAAATTGCTACAAAACTCGTAAAATAGCTAGTAGTACAATCTGCGAATATTTCTGACTGGTGCTTAAACAAAGCTAATATAAGAGAGTTATTGGAAATCCCGTTAATACTATCGCCCAGTATTAACAACGACTTTATTTGAATACTACTTGACATTATCCTGTTCACAGAAGTCTAGTAATTGGAATGGACTAAATATCGTGGCTTGTTTTGACGTTATTCCTTCCTTCTAACCTAAAATTTTCCAGATCCAAGTGAAGTTATTAGAATTTAGAAATGAGAAAACGAATAAGATTGTAATATTTGCGTTTAAGACTATAATAATGATATTGCTCGGGTTTTTGGCATATCTACATTTTGTTTTCATTCACATATTATATAATCGTTGATACTTTTGTGTATTTATCCTTGTCACTCTAAAACTATATCAAAAATATTTTAGATGTTTCCATTTTCACAATTGTTGTCGGTTACGGCATAAATATCAAATAAGGGAGTAGATATACCACCGTACTGTAAACCTGCAGAGTTCAGGCAAACACGAACCTTATTAAGGGTTCCTTTATTAAAAACCATACATGCGCATGTTTATCTGCCAAAATAAGGAAAACTTAAATATTGCTTAACTTTATCAGGCATCCAATAACTTTCTGTGGTCTCAAGAGAATAAATTATTAATTTCTAATCAATTTGTAATTTAGATAAAGGTGGAAGGTTGAAGGACACTGGAAGTGCTCGGTTTGTAGTGTTCGTTTTTATATTTGTTCTCGTAGGTATCACGTAACACATTTCAGTGTACGATATATTGTTGAGTCGACTTCGTGAAACGGGAAGTGTGGAATAAAAGTAGGAAAATAGACGGGCAAAAACACATAGATATGACTCAAGTCACAGAATTCTACAACGAGCAAATTGTAGTTAAATGGATAAATGCGTTACTTAAACAAACCGTTATTATTGCAGACAGTAACTTATCAGATACAGGGTGTTCCACCCAAATGTAATAGAACAACTCAAAAAGAAACATACCGGCATGCAGATTGGAGAAAATTACTTTAAATTTTATTTTTACAGCTTCTCCAAATTTTCAGACAAAAATGGTGCTTTACGAGATAAAATTAATGTTTATACAGGGTGTTTCAAAAAACATGTGCTGTAGATTGTGGGGAGACTCCTAACCTAAAAACAAGACAAAAAGTTCCTATTAACATGAGTCCACTTTTGCTTCGTTTCTTAGATACACGTTAAAGTTTTTTTAATTTGTTTACTTTTTTCAAAATATCATGAAACGGCTTTAGAATATTAATTAAAATAGTACATATTTTGCATTAAATATTGGTGGTCAACTTCACCAGGGCCGTGCGTACGGACTGGCACTGAAATAATTTTCAAAAGAAAATATGAACGCCACTGATTTTTTTACCGTTTACTAGCACATTTGTGTAGACGGGCAAATGCCTTATAAAAGTCTTCTCTTGATATTTTTATTTTTCGGCTTCCTTCAAGAGATAAATGCAATTTTTTGAATAGGGAACGTAAATAACACATTTTTTAAAAGTTAAGACGACTTATACGTACTTAAACGATTTTCCAAAATTTAGGTTTTTTCAAATATTTCGAAACCTAATCAAGTCTTGATTTGTTCGAGGCATCATGTTGGCCTCCTAATAACGCAACTTTACTACCCCTATTTAAGCTTCTTCATATCTCTTAGTTTCCGAGATCCCTATGGTGAGAAGCGAATTTGCAACAGCCTGTATATGTGAAATGTTCACATTGCGTACTGATACCCCAAAAACTTATTTTTAGAGGGCACAATTTTATTTTCAATTTTGATCTGTTTACTCCTCCTTGAAGAGGAAGCCACGTTTGATCTAACGATATAGTTTATAGATCTAACTGAAATGACCGAATGACTGAAATATCTTTTCATACAAACTTCTCTCTAGTACAGAAACAACCATGTTTCCAGTTTTTATGCAAATAAATTACTTATATAAGTTGTACGATTTCGTGATAGTTGAGTTAAGACTCTATAATGATATTATATCAATCTCTTACGTTGTCCAATTTATTTTGTTTATATTCATTAATGTATTATGTTAGATAATACAGAATTTCGTGACTTGTTTTCATTGTGTTGTGATTACCGCATCCACGTTACAAGATTGTATCTTAATGTATTATGTTCAGAATTAAATATAACAACACGATTATTAGAGATAGAGCTGCAGAACTCGAGTCGACATTGTGTCGTAGGTGTGTGCATTTCCCAGTTAACATGATCTATTACATGCTAGGCGTGTAAGTTATGAAGTTAAATGAGAGAAACACGCAAATAAAAACCAAAGTAATTTATTAATATGATCGATGTAGCTGTTGGTATCTGTAACTCACAATCTCCGTGGATGCTTACGCGTGTTTCATGCAACTATCTCCGCCTACAAAAACAGATATTATTATTATTTTTTACTGCGTTATCAGCGGCATCGCATAAAGTTCATTATTACTTTGACATGTTGTGCACTGGTGTACTAGCTATCGAAGACTGCTTCTTGTTATATTATCTACAAATATCTATCTACATCTAGCTCATTCCTGAAGGTAATAATGAGTTTGTAGCCTATTATGATATATACGTGCAGTTTCGTAATGGGAAGTAGATTATCATCACTTTTTGATGGAAATGCTGCAAGGATAGCAGAAACTGTTATTTTCATCAGGAAGTAGGTAGGGCCCTCCTTGATAATTCCCAGTTATTGTGTATCTGGAATTAAGTTATAATTGCAGTTACTTTGTATGAGTAACAATGATCACCTAGATCACCGTCGGAAATTTGAATACAAATATCGTTATCGCAGCTAAGCAACGGCAATAATTTAGAATATATTATAAATGGCTAACTACCTACAGTTTTCAGATGTACTGTGTGTTCGAAAACACAGACGATACGAAGAAGGCAAATGTAACCAGTTTTGACGCTTAGATGCACTCCTTCAGCTGTTTGCTCAAGTTTGCTGAATTATACCATGTCGGTTGTGATATTTCATTTGAGGCATAGTCTTCTCTAGTACTACTAGTAGTATTAGAGAAGGCTGTGTTTGAGCAGTAGTTATATTCTTCTATAAAATAAATGAATATCAACCACCTATCGTAAATAATAAGATGATGAAAAAAATAATGTCTATAGTATCCACATATTCCATTTTGCGAGTTGAGGTTTTGAAAAAAACTAATATGGCGAACTTTTGAAGCGTCCCAAACAAACATTGTTTGAAATTTAATGGGTGTAGTTCTTCGATCATTAACTAGATAAATAAATATTCCTTCAAATAATATATATCGTATCATATTTAAAATAAGCACCTACTTCGGGTATACCGGAAATGAATTTTTAAAATATTTTAACTGAATTGCCCTCATTGACATTAGTATTATTAGTATTAGTATTATTAGTATACTACCAAATTTTCAAAATTTCCCAAAGGCTACTTTTCGAGAGATCGATCGTCGCAGTTCATCGCGGGGTATCCTGTCTAGTTCCCTTAAACAGCTCTAGTATAAATTATCACACAGATTATCTTTGGAATGATTTTCTATTATAAATGCCATTTTTGAACTGTTACAACGTCACAAGGCGTAGAAAAGAGCAAATATTTTTGACATAGGTACGCGTCACACTATTCAAACCAACAATATACACAAACAAATTCAGTTGCCATTGCGTCGAAGTTACGGCTAGATAAAACTTGTTGCCATTGAACAATCCTCGAATAATTAAACGTTTCTTAATTTTAGAATACATATTTATAGTTGGATTATACAGGGTGCGGCAGCATAACTTCCTTTTTTCAAAACATTTATTTTTTTTTGTTTACATTTTGTGAACATTTTTATTTGTTTTTTTATAATGTAGGCGAATGCTTAAAGTTTTGTTTTACATAGTTTTGAAGATCAAATCAAATAGGTGACGTCCCCCATTCTCCATACACTGAGTAAACCGATTTCTAGCGTTTGTCATGACTCTTGCCAGCCATAACGTTGGCTGGCAACGTAACTAATTGCCAGCGTTACGTTGGCAATTTCTTTCAGGATGTTGGTCTTCAAATCTTGTAGGGTCGTTGGACGGTTCACATAAACACGTGATTTCAAAAAACCCCATAGAAAAAAATCACAAGGGGCCAAATCGGGAGAGCGGACCGGCCACTCCAAATCGCCCCTAATTGAGATGAGGCGCTCTGGGAAGTGTTCCCTCAAAACAGCTATCGATGCTCTTGAAGTGTGTGCCCCCGTTCTATGGGGTTTTTTGAAATCCCCTGTTTATATGAACCGTCCAAGGACCCTACAAGATTTGAAGACCAACATCCAGGAAGAGATTGCCAACATAACGCCTGCTATGCTGGCAAGAGTCATGACAAACGCCAGAAATCGGTTTACTCAGTGTATGAAGAATGGGGGACGTCACCTATCTGATTTGATCTTCAAAACTATGTAAAACAAAACTTTAGGCATGCGCCTACATTATAAAAAAACAAATAAAAATGTTCTAAATCATACAATGGGTTTTATTAAGTTTTGAAAAAAGGAAGTTATGCTGCCTCACCTTGTACATGTACAGAGTGATCAATTTAACTGAAGAAATTAGTTTTTCTGGGAAACGGCCGAGAAAAACAAATTATTTTAAAATTTATTTTGTTTTTAATTACTTTTACAAGAAGGTAGGGTAGAAATACAAAAAATATCATTACCACCCTGGGCATCCCGACGATTCAAAATTTTTTCTTCCAGCAACATACATTTTTTATTTACTTAATTTTGAATAATTCTTCTATATAACCTTTCCTTATATTTCTATTTTGACAGTTATGAGCAATTCTCTGGTGATTTTTTCTATCTTGTAATTATTGCAACGCCATAATATAGATCATTTTCACTATCACAACAGATACAAATTTAACAATTGTTTTTCATTTTTTAGTTGCATTGAAGGACTACCGCACAGCTTTTAAATTATAGGGTGTCATTTAATAGGTTTATGTATTTTTAAGATGGTGTCTTATAACAAAGTAACGATATAGGAATTGTCCATAACTTTCTAAATAATGAAAACATAAAAGAATCTTATATAGAAAAAATATTCAAAATTAAGGGATCTTTGGAGCAACATAATAAACATAAATGCAGCTGGATGAATTTTTTTAACGATGCTTTTTGTATTTCTACCCTACCTTTTTGTAAATGTAAGTAAAAATGCAATACTTTTTAAAATAATTTGTTTTTTTCGGTTTCTCTCGATTCCCAGAAAAACTTATTTCTCCAGTTCAATCGATCACCCTTTACATACATGTTCATGTTTTTTCTCTTCACACGTCGTCATGTATTAAGTGTAAAAATTTATTTACATTACCTACTGTTATAATTAATATTTAATAATAAATTATATTCTATTGTATTCCATTAAAACGTAGATATAGTTATTAAAAATGAAATGATGTGTCTTTAGTAGGCAAAGCATCTAAATTTTCGGAGCAATTTTTGCGAACGGTCGTAAAAGAATAACTCGAATAAAAAGTGACCATATCGCATTTATGATTTATCTCTATTTTGGTTTCGGTTTTAATAGCACTAATTTGAATCAGTAAATGTGTAGCTTTGTATGAGGGATGTATCTTAAACAGTATAGTGTGTAATCCTCAGGGCAAAAATCAGTGGTGATTATAGCGCGCGTGGTTACTAAACGTATAATTGTAGGAGGCAAACCATTCCAAATTGTGATAGGATAAATGTCTGTAAATATAGGTTCCCGTTTTTTACGTTGCAGAGTATACGAATGGATGTATACATTTTCGTGTTTACTGCATGTAAGATTTTTTATGGAACAAATCACTACTCCTGACCTGAGGGTATTCTAGCTTTGGGTTACTAGTTACGTTAATAATGTTTTTTTATATATAAAATTAATCACTGTAACTTAAAAATAGTCCGATTTTATTTAAATGTAATTGGGTGTTATGAATAAAAATGAATTCATACTTTATTCTCAGAAAATTGGAGTAAATGCTCCAAGTCATAACAATAAAAATTAGAAGCGGATACTCAGGATGAGCACATGCCTACTTTTATAGACTTTTTTGAGTCTCATAATTCTCACAATTTGTATGAATAAAATAAATTTATGCTTTCTGAAGGTGAGTTCGTGACATATTTTAGATTTTGGATTCAAGTCTTATTCTTACCAAACTCTATCTATATATCGTAGCTTGAAAATATAGTTATATCTTATATACATGGCTAGGCAGAATGACGCATCCATTTTTGAACTCGATTTATTCAATAATGGAAAAAAAGATCTAAATTCAAATCAAATCGCCATGTGTTCCCGATACATGGCAAATTATGACAGTTGCCAAACTGGTTGCGAGAAACGTCAGTTTAATAGTATAAAATGGAGTGTTATCATCGGAACGATATCAACTTGTATTGTAAAATTTTGAACAACTTCATAACGAAGGTGTAGACTTCCGAAGACTATGGTTTCAGCAGGACGGAGCCACTTAGCACACTGCTAGGCAGCCTATGGCAATTCTGCGAAGAATATTTCCTGCGGTCGTGTAATTTCAAAATTTGGGGATGTCGCGTGGCCTGCACGGTCACCGGATCTGTCAGCTTGTGATTTTTTCTTATGGGGCTATCTAAAGTCAAAACTATTCGCTAATCGATCTCGAACTTTGGAACAACTGAAGCATAATATTCGAACCGTGACTAACGCAATCCCAACTGAAATGTTGCAGCGAGTAATTTTTGATTGCTGAAGTCTAGCACAAAATTTTTGTGCTAGACTTCAGGAGTGCCAGCAGCGAGGCGGAGGTCATTTGACTGATGTGATATTCAGAAAATAAATTGCCATGTTTACTTAAGAACATTTTGTTTCAATTTTTCCATTAAAGTTTAACCATTAATGATTACAAAATATATACTTCATTCTGCCTAACTCGTTAGTTATATAGTTATAATTTATATTGAATTTACGCTCTAAAAAATATTATAAACTAAGAAACAAAACATTACGTGGTAATGTAGTCTATAAATATCTGATGTTTTCAAATATAAAAATACAGTGAGATAGGGATTAATAGATTTATTTCGAATAGTTGGAATGATATGACTATAAGAGTATTCCACAATGCGAGTAACCTCTGTAGTATAGTCACAAGCTGATATTTCCTTTCCAACATTGCATGCATAGAGTTAATCAAAACATTTATTGTCAAAACAAAACATGTAAAATAACAAAAAAAAATAAATGAGGTATTCAAAATAAAAATTGGCATTGGCATAAAAGTCCAGCATCAAGGCAAACCTTTTAAACATTATAAAAGACCAAAAGACTACACAAAATATGAATAAAAATGTGTGTTATTATTTGTAGAATAAAAATACTTAAGTAGTTCCTATTTGTAATCAATCAATTTTCTTGTTTTTATTATTTTAGAAATAACGTATTCCTAAAGAAATTATTGATATTTAGCAAAGAAACTGAGACATACGAATATACCTATTATTAGGTAGTATAATTTTCCAAATATTATAATTCACTAATGTTTATTTCCTTGTTACCTACAATGTAACTTGAAAAAAGTTGGAACCTATGGTGTGAAGATAACACTGACGTAGTTTTCCACATAACATCAAAACACTATACTGTACTCGACGCGTGTTTCGCCAACCAAGTTGACATCTGGAGACGTTTAAAACAGTTTTAATCATCTTCAGATGATGCCAACTTGTTGGGGAAACGCAGGTCGAGTGCAATATAGCGTTCTGGTGTTACGTGGAAAATTACGTCAGTGCCCGTCAGCCAATTACCTACAATGTAGGAATGTACGGGAATAACCTCAATATTTAATATAATTGTATGTCATAAATCTTGGGCTCTGGGAAAATGGGTGGAACTATAGAATATATAAATTATTGGGTCTTAAAACCAGTACAGAATCATGCCATGGTACTGATAAAAGGTCCTTCGCTCCTTCGCAGATAAGAACTGTAGGGATGCTGGGCATGAGTAAACGTAAGCTCAGGAGCATGACATGGCTCATAACCGGGCACTGCCATCTCAAGGGATACATTCTATAATAATTTAAGGTTGGCAGAGAACCCGTTATACCGGGTCTGAGACTGCGTTGCAGATTGTGGGTAAATGTGATGCCCGTATGAGACTAACGGTCCTGTCCTGGCTAACATCAGTAATCGGTACCTTTATATCAATTCGTATCCTAATATACGCGATTGTTGCTAAGCAATACGCTACCTACTGCGGCAAGCACAACTAAGGTGTGGGACTTTGGTTCAGTTTTGCGTATGTATGTCTATTGTGAATTTTGAAATGTCCGTTGTTATATTAGTTAATTGCTTTGATTAGATATGAATCATTATTGTTGTGAGCGTCATTGTTCCTCTTGTACAAAGAAAAACCCCGAGATCAGTTTCATACTTTTCAAAAAGCGGGAAAATCTGAAGCTATCGTGGAAACTATAAGTTGGGCATTAAAGAGTTACAGGAGATAAGTATGGATAAAGAAGCTAAAGAACGCAAAGTAGAGTGTGTGCTCTTTACTTTTCTCTAAGAATGACTATTTCCATAAAGGTATGTATGCCGTATGTCCAATAAAGAATTTGACATATTTTGAGGTTAAGTTTCATTTTCAGATTGAACGCTCGAAAAATATTGAAATATATTTTAATTTTATATCATTACTTACCCCTTTCAAAATAGTTTTACAAGCTTTTTACCTGGTTTAAAGTTCTCGACAACAAATCTTTGATGAATACAATTTCAAACGTCAGTGTCAGGGGCCGTCGGTTAGTATAGGTTACTGCCGTTTTGGCGCTTCGATCTTAAAATGAATCGCGTATAGTAGAAAATAGTCCATAGGTATTTTTACCTATTAAGTAAAGTAACTATTATTTTGAAATCCAGGTATTCAGTACTTGCGAGTAATGAATACATAGTAACAAATATTCTATCACCCGCCCAACACTACGTACTATGAATAAAAAAAAAACAGGCAACCAATTCCAACACTGAAGACGTCAACAGGAAATGAAGAAGCGAGAATATAACTATTAGTTTATTTTCAGTTTTTTAGTAGTAGTAGTATCGTAGACTTCCAAGAAATCAAATTTATTTTCCAGGCGGTTTCAACACTAAATCATTTTATAATGAATACGAACTTCCTTACATAAAAACTGTAGTATCCCGTATTGATATATGGTAGCAATGAATAACAGCAACTTTACTTTTATTTAAGTATTTTAGGAATGCATAATAAGTTTATTTATGCCATTAAACTAGTTCCACTAATATTCAGAATAAATTTACAATATGCGGTGTGCATTCTACTGGTGTATGTGGCGGCCGCACGCTGATTCAATATGTAAGTAGCGCTTATTATAATTATTTGTGTTCCACACCGCGGTTATAATATATAGGATCGAGGAGATTATTACTTGAGACATATTAGCTTCCCTTCTTCAAACTGCTCTGTATATGGGACTGTTGCAATTTACATGTACCAGCGTGAATTTATGGAAAGTAATATTATATGCTGGAAGGAGCAGAGTGTACTGCAGGTACTGGCAATTATTATACAGAGTGGTCGCGTTTTTTCGCACGTTTAATTAAAATTCTCTTCTATATTTGCATATTGGCTAGAAAACAGTGACTTGATAATTCAAATTGATCATTTCTCTACTTTAATAATAGTTTAATATATATTTCTGGTAGATGTTTTATAACAAGATATATTTTATAATGTACACGGTGAGTCAACGAAAAGTTGACTGATTCACTGCTGACTGAAGTTGATGATTATCTGTCATGGATTAGTTTCCATGGAAAATCCAAAGATGGGTCGATTTTGATTTGAAGGGGGATACATTTTTATATATACATACACGGATACATATATAAGAAAGATACATATTATTGATATTTATACAGGGTATCCCAACAGAGAGGTTTACCAAAATTATATTTTTTAAGTAGAACACCCTATGTATTTTTACAGATTTGATATTGATATAAGGTTTGATGGATATAGCTCTAATAGTATGGTAGATATGATCATAAATTGTTACCATAAGAGTGATGTGTGTGTTGGAGAAATACTTTGTACTGACTGTAGCCTAGCAACGAATCGATATTATCCTTATATGGAAGGCTCTTCCATGTATCTCCCTCACTATAAGAGCTATATTCATCAAACACTATATAAATGTATCCGTTTTTAGAAGACGTTTTATACAAATCTGTAAAAATGTACAGGGTGTTCCATTTAAAAAATTCAAGTTGTGGTAAACCTCTCTTTTTTGGGACACCCTGTATAAATATCAAAACCATCAAAATGTGTCGTCCTTCAAATAAAAACCGAGATGTCTCAGGATTTTCCATGGAAACTAATCCTTTGACAGATAACCGAGGGTGAAACTTTTCATTAACTCGTCCTATATAAGCAGACTATGGAATGAAAAGTCATCTCTTCCGTTGAAATTAAATAATACTTACAGGTCAATCTTTTATTGAGCAATAGTAAATAAAGATGATATACTTGAACTAACATAATTATGTAAGATATTGGAAATGCCTGCCTTCAGAACCATTTTGTCATCAGTGGTAAAATGTTAATTATGTATGAGAGTTGAGTTAGAGATGATAATTTATTTTCTTAACACTTTCCTTTAATTCCAAATTTCATTTAATTATTAATAATGGATGGAGAGGAGCATCAATTGTAACTCGCTACTCGAAATTCGCATAATGTACAGGGTGCGGCAGCATAACTTCCTTTTTTCAAAGCTTAATAAAACCCATTGTATGATTCAGAACATTTTTATTTATTTTTTTTATAATGTAGGCGCATGCCTAAAGTTTGGTTTTACATAGTTTTGAAGATCAAATCAGATAGGTGACGTCCCCCCATTCTCCAAATACACTGAGTAAACCGATTTCTGACGTTTGTTATGACTCTTACCAGCATGGCAGATGTTATGTTGGCAATTTCTTCCTGGATGTTGGTCTTCAAATCTTGTAGGGTCCTTGGACGGTTCACATAAACACGGGATTTCAAAAAACCCCATAGAAAAAATCACAAGGGGCCAAATCGGAACCTGACACGCGTTCATCCGAGAATTGAAGTCACGTGCAGAAAGTTCTTGCACAATCGCCATCTTGTAAGGATGGAAATGAAGATCATAATGAAGAATTTTCCTCACAGAACGATCGAAAATATCACGCAATCACGGCGTGGTGATTCCAATATTGAAACTCTCACTGCCTCAATGTTTTCAGGTGATCTAATGCGGCGAGGGACTTCAGTTCTTCGTCTTGTCGCACTTGCAGTTTGTCTGAACGTAGTGACCAACGTAACAATTGATTTCCGATCCGGGACAGGAGCCAACGGGGCTAAATTAAAGCGATTCCGAAAGGCGCGCTGGGTTGCGATTATAGAACATCCGCTCGAAAAGTAGGCCTCAACGGCAAAATCACGCTCCTCACTGTTCCAACGCATGATGGCGACTGAACTGTGTCGGGACAAAACTTTATAGTCCCGCCTCTCGAACGAGACCACTAGCGACATCAATCGACTGAATGGCGCGCATTTTAAAAAAGGAAGTTATGCTGTCGCACCCTGTATATTAGGAACTATATATATTTACTGTATATATTTACTTATTAAGGTAAGTAAAGCGAGGTTTCATCCATAAAAAGTTTAAATTTAATTGCATTGACAAAAATCATGAAATAACAACCAAACTGATTTTGTTTTTTTGACATTTCTGTTCTAAAAATTCCTGAACGGAGATAAAATCCCCAAGGATACAGATTCTGTAACATCTATGGTGATGTATATAAAATTTGATGCCGATCCCACTTGTGGTGAGATTTTTAAGGAAAATCAATATTTTTACACTAACCACCTTTTATAGGTGGTTAATATAGTGTAAAAATATATTTCAATAAAATCGCAACATGGTTCTATACTATATTTACGTATTTACTCATTATAATTAAACTAATTTGCCGAGTTTCTTTATTAATCAAGAAAAACCAAATTCAAAATAGTCAGTCGTTGACTAATGCTTTCAGCGCAGGTGCTAGTTCAGTTTGCTTTTATTTTTTAAAAGTGTGGTTTAAGAAATGAAAAGATGAATGAGAGATAAGATGAGAAGAAGTGGTTCTTTGTAGATTCTAGTAAATAATGTAGTTTTGATGACTTTGGAGAAGGTCCCTGTACCTTTTGTAGGATTTATCGGATACCATATTGAGATGTTTATAGTTTTGTTATAAAAACTAATATACATATTTTTTAGTTTTTCGCACTTTCAAAACAGTAGTAATCCATCACAATATCCGCAAAGGTTTGTTTTAGATACTGTTTTTATATTGAACAAAAGAAGTCTCAAATCATTTACGTTGGATCCTTACTTAACAGTTTCAACGAAGCAACCGTAGCAACAATAATGTCTGAAACTTCATTGTATTTCTTTGGTTTTAGTTGATTAATTTATAAAAAGCTTTGATATTCGTTAACGTAGTACATCTCTTCGAAATGATCTACACAGGCATTACTCATCTGAAAAAGCCTACGTAAACCATTCACTTTCAGTAGGAAGTCTGTATATTCCATATGCATTTTACGAATCGTGCCAAAACCTAAATATATCATCTCTACAAGAATTATTACATTATATATATTTCAGGTATGAAATATGTCATAATAAAGAAAACATGTTTATTCTTCTTACAACGTGTCAAGAACTATATGATATATAATATTTTAATAAAAACCTGGAAAGTTAGTATGATAGATTTTAGTCACAGAAATAGTAGATGAGGTTATATAGTTTTTATTAAACATATATTGAATTATTTGAAGGAGATGCCGAAAACAACTACTTCACTGGCAATGTGACCTGAATCATTTTATTTCTGTAATATACTATACATTAAGCAATCAATTATTCAGTTTTATTTAATTTTTACCTAAAAGCGATTAGGTAGGTATCTGATAATCTATGGAAACCGATAGATAGTGCAAATATCTGCAGAAACATTCCTAAAAGTTTTGGGGAACTAATCTCCAGAGCACTTTAAATGCAATGTTCGAAGTATACTGCAATATAAATATCTACCAATACCTGCCAGATGGCAGTAATGAAGTCTTCATGTGTATATTTCTATAATATTATGTACTTTTCATTAATTATTAATAATAATTTCAATTATTATTACATTTTGAAATAAATAATTTATTGATAACACATCTAGTCATCATGAACTACTGCCACAGCTTACCAAACAAATGTAGGCTGTGCTACTACTATGCTACATGGTTACATTTTAAGTTAAATCATTTAGTAGTTTTTTCTGTAAAGTACAACAATGTATAATTTGTTGCATTATAGCGTCTCGCTTCTATCACCGGATAATAAATTTTAATACACGAGGTTATACTTTCAGCAAAATAAAATAAAAGGTATTAATCTGTAAATGGCAATAATTATATTGTAGGTATATACTTGCACACGATGTCCAAAATATGTAACATCGAGTATATCTAAAACTGAAATAATACAGTTTAAAAAAACGTCTGATTAATTTGTTTTTATAATCTTAATAATAAATAATTTTGTCCAAGGGTACATTATCTGACAGGATAATTGTGTTTATGTTAATAATTGCTTATCATAATGATCATGTAGTCAGTGAGACTTGACGTTAATCCGTGTTGTAGTTGATATGATGTCCTCCTACGTGAAGACCGAGTCTATGTGTGGGTGGGTAATGAAGGAAAAAGATTTACATAGGAATTTGATATGAAGTGAATCGTTTATAATTTTTTTGACACTAGAAGGAGGTTGATATGTTCAGTTTGTTTTTCACCGTAACTGTTATTCTCAGCTTAACTCGCTGATCTATGACTACAAATTAATGTCTCGTCTGTTATAATTTGTTTTATGTGAGCCTGAACACTTTTAGGAAAACTATCGCACTTTCAGTATATTTAATTTGCTTGGTATGTGGAGGAAATTATAGTTTCTCCAGAGATGCCAACTGGAGACACAAAAACTTATGCTATAATAGGTTATAGAAGAATGAGCAGTAAACAGAGATGCGGTGTAGATATAGACATAATATTATTTTACAAATATGGAAAACCAATTGTATCTACATATATCAAAAAGGAAAAAATTAAAAGACCTTTTGAAATTGCAAGAAACATTTACATAAGGCATGCGTATCTGTACGGGATGCCCCATTTTCGAGCCTCATCATTGCGATTTCGGAAACCGTAAGAGATACAGGGTCGGTTAAATTATGGCAAAGTTGCACATTTTGGTGCTTGCAAAATGCTGTGTTGCAATTTGAAAAATTCTGAATACTTTCGGAAATATTCGGAAAAAACCGAAATTTCATAAACTCTTTTTTATTTTTTTCTGACGTTATTTGAAAACAAGTTATAAAACGAATAACACTTCGTCTTTGCCATTATTCTCTACAAGGAGGCGTTGTCTAATTTGAAATCCGACGTTTCGCCTTCCAGAAACCATCATAAACTTATTTTTTTAATTACGGACTTGGATTTTATAGCGCAACGGCAATGACGAAGTTTTCAGTTTTTTCTTATAAAACTAATTTACTGAAATTATCAAATTTAAATTTCTTTAGTTTAATTTAGGTATATTATTTTGATTTAAGTTAGTGTTCTGTTGATTATAATAAGAAAGTATTTTATTTATGATATTTTATTATATCCTGCACGAGCGTATTCTTTTCTGATGTTCCTACTATAGCCAGCTGTACTGGCTTCAACCATTTAAAAAAGTAACTAAATTAGTCATGAATACTCAAAATCACTCAAGCTAAGATTGATATACACCAATTTTTGTTACTGTCTGTAAAATATTATACAATAGCTCGAACCTTAAACCTGATTGGGTACAGATGCCTCATTAAGTGAATTTAATATTTCAAGTCAAACTGAGTATCCAAAGTAATCCTAGCATGAAATTCACTTGGCTTATGGCTCATTTCTTCACCTTCCGCTTTTTCCGATAGGTTAACAAGAGTGGTTTTTGGAGAAGAGGAGAAGAGGTCTAGCTATACCTGCTCACTCTGGATATCTTGCACCGTCTTGAGGTCATTCTCCATACAGTATAACTTCTGCTGTAGATTCGAGACAGTATCGTAGCACGATGGCTGATTTAGTTCAAGTCATTCGCCTTAGTTACCTTGTCAACCTCTGATGCAACAAGAGGATACTGATTTCTCTATTTTATCATCTCACCTTTAGACGACGCTATAAGCAGTTATACGAAAAAAATATTGGCTGTATGTAAGAGTTTATTTGTCGGCAAAATATTTTTGTAAAAATATAAGATAATGAGTTAGGTATTACTTATTAGTTATACTGATAATGGCCCTGAAGAAGTTAAACGCCTTGAGAAATTGACGTTTAAATGCTTTAAACAAGGAAAACTATAACGGTGAAACGTGTAACAAAACTGAAAATCATTTGGTAGTTCTTCGAATCGGTGAATACTAAATAATAATGTTATAATCACAAGATTTGAACTTTTTCGTAAAAGAAATTATATCTGGTTTAAGAGTTAATCAAATCAAGTTGTTATATTCTAATACAAGAAATTTTATTGGTTTGATTTTTAACTTTTGCATCTTGCTTTAATATTAAATTAGTTTTTGTTTGCTAAACTAAACCTATACCTACTATTTTCCATGTTGAAATTAAATCTTGAATTTGTCAACAAAATAAAAGGAAAATATAAAATTGATAATCTAATGTCATTAGTCATTAGTCTTGTGGTAGATTATCGATCGTATTATAGACCCTTAATGTTTGTATGCGTGACACTCTCTCTCTTTAAATATGTAGCTGTACCGATATTTATATCTCATTAAAAAGCCAATGATATGTAGTACCAGATTTAATAGAAATATGTTCAAAAATCTGAAAGCAATTAATGTGTTTCTAAATTTTTGGTCAACAACTCCATATTATGAATATATAATTCTTGAGATGAAGAAAATGATGTTACAGTTGATAGGTAGGCTACATGCCTATCCATACATACAGAAGATCCAAGACTTGAATTACCTACTATAGCTTTCCATCAGGTTTCTTGCTTTTATCTATACATTTTCCATTACCGACTGGAGATGATAATTCATTTTCTTCTGCCCTTATACATTCATGTTTCTTTTGACCCTCTCTGCTGTTCACTGGGAAATGCAATTGGAGGGTAAACGCCAATCGAATTTCATAGTAAGGTTCTTGCTATCCTTCCATTTGGTATTCGCCTTAAATGACCCACCAATTTATCCTTGCGCCTTTACAACGTACGTTATTTAATTTTTTGTAATAGCTTTCCGAGATTGATTTGGTTACCCTTCAATTCATCTCTTAATTTCATTGTTTCCAATAATTTTTCTTTATGTAACTCCAGTTACTATATGACCGTCTTAAAAGATGATATTTCACTTGCATGACAGTTTTACAACTTACATTGTATTATAAACGCTTTATTTTTTTCATCCTTACTTTCCTCAATTAGCAGACTTAAGATCCGGCATGCACAAATTGATTTGTGCATGTCAGTTAGCGTAAATAAAACTGAGTTGTTGTACCAGTTTTGATCAGTGTAAATACAGTACAGTTGATATTTCGATGAGTGTGAGCAAAAGTTCGGTTTTTAAGAGCTTCTATCGCTGTATTGCTTGGATTTGATTTTCCAGAGACAAGGAAAAGATTTATATTTTGTTTTAATTGTTTTTTTTCTTTTGCTGTTATTATTAACAAAGACCGTTTAGTGTCTATAAGTAGTCAACTAGTCACAGAACACCAAAAATAAAAAATTCACGAGCAGGTCAGGACAAGACTTCGTTGCTACTTAGCATGCGTTGAGATGGGGTGTTGTTTATACATTCATGCATTTGTGCCAACCACATGCAAATGATGTGACCACTTCAGATTTTAATCAAGTCAAACTTTCTGGCTTGTGCAAGTGAACGAGTTTGGTTTTCATGCTACAATTTACTTGTGCAAATTGGCATGCGTAAGTTAATTTGCGCAAATTGCATGAGCGTGAAAACGGACCTTGACATATTTAAAACTGCTATCTATCTCCTCAAATATGTATTTCTTTTTTGTCGGTTCTTTTTGGTGACTAGTCTTTGTGTATATCACAGCTATACTGTAGATAAATAGTGGTCATGTACTTTATAGCACCATATTAGTCTATGATAGCACTTAAATCTGCTATTAGAGGTGTTCTGCTATTCCTGGGCACACATTTTTTTCCAAAACTTTCTTACATTTGGAAATTTCACTTGAATCTAAAAACTTGATCAATAAATCACTACGATCACAAACACGACAGCATTTAATAATGGGGATACGGTATATTAAACGTGACCTTCTGATGTGCTACCTTACATTACATAACTGTACCGCCGCGCCAGCTCGTACTTCTTCTTTGGCGATCTTAATCTTAATTTCAACTTAATATTTCGTACCGGGAACTTGCCTTGATGTTTTTGTTGCGCGCAGCATCGTAATTTTTGAAGTAGCCTCACAATGATCGCCCAGAGCTATACATCAAAGAACACAAAACTTAAAGTATCGTTATATCGAGGGTAACGCGAAAACAAAACAAAAACGGTTAAGTACAGGGAGCCGGTGGTTCTGCGCCCGCGGCGAGGCAGGCTCTAACCGGACCGGTAGTTACGATGGCGCGCCTACACACCCACCCTCGCTCCGAGGTACCTGGCGGCCGGCCCGACCGGAGTCCTTTAATTACGCTCAAATTAAACTCTCTGCGCGGCCGACAGTGACAGCTCGTCAGGGGAGGCAATTACGGTGGGATTTTTCCACGACCGGTCGCCTACCGGTTGCTGCCGCTGCTGCGGTTAATTAACTTTCTTCAATTACCTGGCGGGTATTCCAAAATTTAATGAATGGATAACATGTTCCTGGGTATTAGAGAAACGAATTAGAATGAACTGTATTTTTTAAACATATATGTAGTCCACAGGTTTAACCCAGCAGTAGATTTATCTAAAATATAAAATACTCCTCCTATGGCACATGATGTATTTAATTATGCATTTAATGTTGCTTCGATATAAGCTGATTAATGGTGGTTAATCTGAGTAGTTCAGGATATCTTAAATACAAGTCTGACATCTACGTGACTGCAAACTATTTAAGTAGAATTCACAAATAGACAAAGACCCTAGCTTAAAAATGCTATTGATCTGTAGTCTGTACATATATCTAATTTTCCATTAACCTATACCAATAGTTTAATCAATATTTGAAATATATAAATTAGGCGAGTCAATGAACCGACGATGCAATCTTTGTATTGAAGCAAATGGTCGACATTTTGAACACTTATTGTAAACCATCATTTGTTTACCAATGAAACAAAGTCCAACACGAACAAAAAGTGATTTATTAATGTCCTCCTGAACATTTTTTGTAAATGAATATTAATTATTTATCACTGAAATAAACAAAACTTAAAAACTATTTTTCCTTTTTTCTGCCAAAACGGCCATTTGGGGAGATATGTTTATTCAACAAAAAAAGTTTGTTTTCATGTCCCCCCACCCCTTAAAGTTTGTCGGTACGTTTTTGGCACACACTGTACTATTTATTTCATTTCTTTTAAAGAATTATGGTAACGTTTATAAAATATGTTTGTTATATAGTTGTTTCTAATAATAGTAATAAAAAAATATTTTTTATGTTCTTAATTTAATTCACATTTTAATTGCTTCCCATAAAATAATGCAATAAAATAAAACCGTGAAGTCATAATAACGCTTAATTAATTGAAATTGAAATACCTAATATGAAATTGAAACATAAAAGGTTAATTACAAAATTATGCTGTGAGGTATAATGATACTAACCATTCACAGCGCTTATGTATTTGAAGTAAATTTTATTACAAATATGTGATATAAGGTGTAACTTTTATGAATTCATATCATAACATGGGAATGTAATAAAATAATGCATTTCTGCAATGTTAAATAAACGTGTATAATAATGTAAAAATATTATGTCTTTGGTGTTTTTAGAAAACCGACAACGTGTGCAATACGATACGAAAAAAATAAAAAAAAAATATTTGATAGGTTTCCAATTTTTCTGGAATAGACAACTAGACAAATTATCACTTGTTAAATTCTATTAATAAAGGTTCACCCCTCATTTTTCCCATGTAACCGATAGGTATAGTAATTTTTTTGCAGTAACTATGTGTAGTTTGATATGCTTAAACATATGCTTATACATATGATATATTTATTTATTTATTTTTTTTATTTATTTATTGTAATACACCATTCAACAAGCCTAACGGCCCAGTACTAGAATGGGAAAATAAGTTTACAGTAATATAACAAAACAATGAACATAATTAACATAATCAACATAATACACAAAGAAATATAAAAACACTAAAACAAAAGATTAACAAAACCTATCAAATAAAATTACAATATTACACAAGTATAGCAAATAATGAGAAAGAAAATAAAATAAAGCCAACATTGAATTAAAAGAAACGGTTACAAATTTAACCTTTTTATAAATGAAAGGGAACAAGAAACAATATCGAAGGATGAATTATTATAAATATTACAGATGTTGCTTAAAGGAGAAAATTTTCTGATGTTTGTCCGTGGAGTTGGCAAATAAAATAAATTTGAATGGCGCGAGGCTGTTCTGGGAACATGGAAGTTAAGCATGCTTACAATTTCAGAGCAGTTGATATAACTATGCAGTAATTTAAAAAGAAAAATTAGACAAGCAATGTTACGTCTTTCTATTAACGGAATAAGCGAAAATCTATCGAGAAGTTGAGAATGAGGAAAACCAATAGGTGGATATACTCCATCTGAACGAAAGGCAGCAAGTTTAAGAAAACTACGCTGGACTCTCTCAAGACTGTCAATATAAATTGAATAATTAGGAGACCATACTATTGAGGCATATTCAGCTTTAGAACGAACTAGAGAAATATACAATGTTTTAAGGCAAGCTTCATTTGTAAAATTGCGCGTGTTCCTAATAACATATCCAAGAGTTTTATACGCCTTGGCAGTTGTGTTTAACATATGTTTATTAAAACTTAACTTTCTGTCAAATGTAACACCAAGGTCACAAAAAGTTTCAGGTCTAGAAAGGATGTTATTAACAATAGAATAATTGAAATTTATGGTGTTTAGTTTTGTAGAAAACGACATAACATTACATTTCTCTGAATTCAAGTGTAGATTATTTAGTATGCACCATTCATTAATAATATTCAAATTCTGCTGCAAATGTTCGCAGTCCTGTAAATTTGAGATTCTAGTAAAAATCTTCAAATCATCAGCATATAGTAGACATTTAACTGTTAACCGACTAACTATGTCATTAATAAATAGTGTAAATAAAAGAGGCCCAAGAATCGAACCCTGTGGAACACCAGATGTAGCAAATACCTCGCTAGACTTATAACCACGGTACACCACACACTGAACTCTATTGCAAAGATATGACTTTAGAAGAAGGATGAAGGAGGAGGAGAAACCGAATGAACCTAATTTCCTTAATAGTATACCATGATCAACCCTATCGAAGGCTTTGGAGAAATCAGTATATACAACGTCTGTTTGGAACCCTTCATCGATGGCTGATGAAATAAATTCAGTTACACAAAGTAGATTTGTTACTGTCGATCTACCGCGAAAAAATCCATGCTGGAAGTCAGTTATCATGTGCTTCGTATGAACAAATATTATTTCAGATAGTAACATCTCAAGACATTTAGCAAAGTTGTTAATAATTACAATAGGTCTATAATTGCAAATATTTGTCTTTTCGCCTTTTTTAAATATTGGAATTATTTTAGATAACTTCCATATAGTTGGAAAAGTACATGATTGTAAAATTTTATTAAATAATATTTTGAGGGGAGTAGAAAATATAGCCGCACAGTCTCTAAGCAAAAAAGCTGGAATACCATCAGGGCCACTGGTGAGTTTCGGTTTAAGATTTCTCAAGCATTTGAACACTTCATCCTCATTGAAGTCAGAAATATTTAAGTTATGACAATTTAATTCTGCAATTCCAGGAAGATTAATAATATCCACTTGTTCATTGTAAGAACTCTGAAAAAAAGTAGCAAAGGCATTACAGATATCACCAGACGAAGTAAGAATTTCATCCTGAAAAGACATACTATTAGGTATATTTCGGCTGTTCTTAATATTGACATACTTCCAAAAGGCAGACGGATCATGACTTATGTTATTTTCTATGTTTATTAAATACTCCTTATTTAGTTTCTTTTCATCAACTTTAAATTCCGCTCTGAGACGTTTAAATTCGGTAAGAAATGTACGATCATTTGTTCTTTTGTACTTTCGCCAGCACGTGTACTTATGTTTAAGTTTATTGATTAATGACCTATTAAACCACGGAGGATAGTAACGTCGCGCTGGGGTTGTCCTAGGAACGCAAGTTTGAAATACTGAATCAAGCCTGATATAGAACTCATTACTTGCCTGGTTAATATCTTGAATTCCATTCAAAAAATTCCAATTGATTCCTAGTAAGGATTGGTAAAGCAGTGGAAAATTCGCTTTTCTAAAGTTATAAGAATTCGAGGAATTTAGATCAGTAATATGGCAATTTGTGGGAGATTCAAAATTGTACAAAATAACAAGTGACGGATGATAATTGTCTTCGTCAATTAAGACATCAACAGCTCTTTCAACTACACAAATATTATTAGAAAATACAAGATCAAGTAAACGATTCATAAAGTTAAACACAGAGTTATGTTGCTGCAGATGAAATAGGTTTTCAAAATTTAGGACAGATTGTAGCAACGGCGGTATGTTAAAAGAGTTTGCCAACACATAATCCGGCTGATTAAAATCTCCAACAATAATTACATCCCTCTCAAAGATATATGTCAAAGATAAAAATGCATCTACAATTAAGTCAAATGTAGCAACAGATATTCTGGGAGGAATGTAAATGATAAATATAAAAATAGGGTGGTTATCTATTACAATTTTTACGCCTACCACATCAATCGTAGGAATGTACTTAAAACTAGATTGAGATAAATCCAATTGAAAAGCAGAGATATCAGACCTAACAGCAATTAAAACTCCCCCCCCTTTAGTCTGATCAACCAAATTTCGGTCAGATCTGAAAATATTAAAAATGTTATTATCGATAATTTCGGAGTTACCAACATTTGATTGCAGCCAGGTTTCTGTAAGCGCCAAGATATCAAAATTTGACATTGATGCATTTGAATAGAACGTGTTAAGCTTTGTATTTAAACCTCGAACATTTTGGTAATAAATTGACAGATTTTGAGCGAGAACAGCTTGTTTATTATTACTTGAAATTACGGAATCAGAGATAAAACTGCCTGAAACACTTGATTGCTATTTGTAGCCAAGATCAGATTTAAGCTTAGAAAGCACATTTTTGTAAGCCTGACACTTATCATGATCCCAAACGGCATGCTCAATATCGATATCCGATTTACCAGATCTTTCAACTAAATGAGAACAATTTATACATTTCAATTTATTAGAAGTACAGTCTTGAACGCTATGGTTAAGGGTACATTTAGGGCAAGACATATTATTTTTGCAATTATTCTTAGAATGGTGAAACCCATTGCAGTTAAAGCAGCGGATTATATCAAAGGCCTCATACACACGACAAACATCTAACCCAATAAGTAAATAGCCATTATTAAGTACCTTTACGTAATCGGATCCCTGAAGCTGAACAGTAGCTTGAAATAAATCTTTATTATTCTTTGTTGGCCAAATTTTAACTACTTTACATGTACTATCACTGGAAAACAATTCATTATTATATATACATTATCGCATTAAAATTTGTCTTTTATATCCAAGATCAAGTAATTTTACTGCAAAAACTTCACAGAAGCTGACCCGAAAAGTTGTCCTGTCATCTACTTTTATTTATTTTTTGCAATTTTTTTAGGCTGACGTTAGTTAACATATTAAATAGTAAATACTTCGAAAACGTATGGTATGATGTTCTATCTTAGATTGTCCATTAACATTTGTAAATATCTACTCTTTATGCAGTTTTGTATTGTTTGAATATTTGAGAAAAACAACCTTGCTTCCCACTATTTTGTGGAAAGCAAAATCATATTCAAATGGTATCTATTAATATGAATAGAATATGTTTGGTTCAACTTTTTTGAGCAACCATTTTTAATCGAAAACAATTAGATGACATTATACAGAGAGTTCATAAATGTCCACAAGCCACGTGACCAGTAACTATTTTAAAAATAGTAAATTTATTTTCTACACGTTGGCGTCAGAATGCTATTTACTTTTAAAGGAACTAGATAACTAGAACTTTCTGTGTCACCGATTGGCGCTATTTGTAATTTTGACATTGAAAGTAGCCAATTAGCGATCGTATTACTTTGACCGTTGACGAACGGAATGTTGGTGTTTACTGTACACGAACCATTACGATTGATGTCAATATTTGATATTATTTGTGCTTTATTCATTAGCGCCCGTCATCGTTTGTTTTCGCTGCTATTTTCTGCTAGTCTTTCTGTATTTCCTTTTGCTTCAATATTATATCCTACATATTTGAAATCAATCAGTTCTATACAGAGCTAAATTACATAGTTTTTCAAGTTTCTCGTAAGTACAAGTAAAAACAAAATTTTAAGGTTAACTGAAAAAATTTTGTATTTCAGTTCGACACATTATGCCTTTTAGTGCAGAACAAGACGCCTTTATTTTAATGGCTCATTTTTAAAGTGGGACTAGAAATGAAGACAGATTATGGGCGTACTTCGTGCAATCCTGCATTGAGCAATTTATGACCCAATTTCCAGAGGAAAACATTGACTATGACACCTTCTTAAACCACAAATGTGCAATTGTTAAGAAATTTCTAACTAAACACTGCATTTGCAAAGGTAAATCGACTGGCAGGCCTACTGTTCTCCCTGTTATCCATGGTATACAGCAACGAATGAATGAAAGGCTAACAAAGCCTGTGTGAAAATTGGCCGCTCAGAGGTAATTTTTCCTATTATGTTTGACCCAATATTCTCAAGTTTATTTTAAAATTGCTTTGAAATCAGCAGCTTAAAAACTTTATTTGAAATGAAAATCAAGCTGTATTTATATATTAATGAAATGTTCCTTTTCGTCGGTCTTTCATAAACCTCAAAAAAACAACTGAATACAATCTGTACATCCCTACAAGGTAACCGTTGTACAGGAGTTACTTCCCCTCGATTACGTCATTTACAATTACGATTACGAAGACGATTACCTTATTGTGAATGGTTTCTCGAAAACATGAATAATAATATAATTTGTGTAATTTGAAATTTTTTACTGATGAAACATGGTTCCACTTATCAGGATATGTTAATAGACAAAATTATAGGACTTGGGCTGCAGACAGTCCCCACACATTTGTAGAAACTAGCTTACAGCCCATATATATTGGTGTTTGGGTAGCGATGTTGCGAAGACGTGTAGGTCCTATATTTTTCTACGTGACAGTAAATAGTGAAAGATATCGAAGAGTTAGAACAATAGATTGTATGGTCACCGTGGAGGGTCTGGTTTTTAGCCCACTCGCCTTTTACCATAACCTATGGAATAGTTATTTTATAGATTTTTTAGCACAATTACACGATGATGAGTTGCAAGTCGGTTACTTTTGTATTATAACATAGGTAGTAGTGAAGTTGTGAAACAGTGTCACTAGATGTCGCTCCTAGTATTAAGCTATATCTATGGACAGTTGACCTTCTGGGTCGCTGATCACTGTGTTCTGTGACATGATATAGTAAAATAAAATGTATGTTGTCATGATGTACTTTTAAGGAATTGATATCTTTGTATTTTTGTAATAAATAAAGATAATACATGGTGTCAGGTTGGCTTGCACATGAGTGTTAGTGCAATCGCAAAATTGATAGCAAGAAGGAAATAAGTACAAAAAGAAAATATAGTGAACAGGATGGAATCCATGTTTAGGCCTCCGCAAGTATTAAGTCTTGACGGTAATGTTGCGGAAAATTGGAAGCTGTTTGTACAAAAATTTAATTACTTTGTGACGGCTACGGATTTGGCTGAAAAGAGTGAAGAAAAGCAAGTTGCTGTTTTTCTGAACCTGATAGGCGATGATGGGTTGGAACTTTTTAATAGTTTTGACATGACTGCTGCTGACAAAAAATCTATAAAAAAGGTAATGGATAATTTTGAAGCACACTGTGCTCCGAAACGAAACATAATATTTGAGAGATTTGTATTTAACAGTATTTGTCAGAAAGAAGGACAGACATTTGACTCATTCTTAACAGAATTAAGAAAAGCAGTAAAAACGACGGAGTATGCTTCACAGGATGACATGATACGTGACCGAATTGTGATGGGGATACACAGTAAAGACACACAAGAAAGACTGTTGAGAGAAACAAATTTGACTTTAGAGAAAACAATTCAATGTTGTCGTGCAATTGAAGCCAGTAAGTCGCAAGCAAGAATGTTACAACAAGATGTTTCAGTGCATGCAATACACAAAAAAGGTAATCGTCAAGATAGTGAAAAGCAATGTGGTTATTGTGGAAATAAACATCTTAAAGGAAAGTGTCCGGCTTTTGGAAAAACTTGCAAGAAATGCCAAAAAACAAACCATTTTGCTAATGTCTGTAAGTCAAAAGAGCAAAAAGAACCTGTAAAACTTGGAAAGAAAAGGAACGTACATGAAGTAGTTTCTCAGACAACTGCAGAAGATGACGGTGAAGATGAATTTTTTATTGGTTCCATTAGTAAGGTTGGAGCAATAGGAACTGATGTGCGGAAAGATGATACGATGTGGTCTAAAAGTATCCAAGTAGAAGGTGAGAGTATTACTTTCAAATTAGATACTGGAGCCGAAGTGAGTGTTTTACCATTGCATTATTTCAATAGCATTAAATGTGGAAAAGTGTTGAAGAAAACAAAGGTAACATTAGTAGCATATGGTAGTGACGATTTTAAAATAAGACCGATAGGTGAAGTAGTTTTAGAGTGTAAAGCTAAAAGTAGAATAGCAAATATTTGTTTTGTAGTCGTAGAGAGTCATTGTCAAATGCCTTTGTTGGGTTTAAATGGGTGTTTGGACTTAGGATTAATTAAAAGAGTAGATTCGGTTTGCTCAGGAAAATTTTGCTCAGTTGAGGATATTTTCAAGCAATATCCTGATGTTTTTGAGGGTCTAGGGGAATTTCCTACACCACATAAGATTATCCTTAAAAAAGATGCTGTTCCATATGTTCAAGCAATACGTAGAATACCACAGGCATTGCATTCTAGGGTAAAATTGAAACTTGAGCAAATGGAAAAAGATGGGATTATAGCTAAGATAGACAAACCGACAGAGTGGCTTAATCCACTAGTCATTGTGGAAAAAAAGAATAAAGATTTACGATTATGCCTAGATCCTAAGTATTTAAACGAAGCAATAAGTAGGGAGCTATTTTTGATACCTACAGTTGAAGAAATAGCATGTGAGTTGTCAAATAGGTCATATTTTTCTGTGCTGGACATGAAAGATGGGTATTTTCAAGTCAGGATAACTGATGAAAGTTCAGAATATTGTAGTTTTGGCACGCCTTTCGGAAGATATAAATTTTTACGCTTACCGTTTGGTATTCGGTCAGCACCCGAAGTGTTTCAGCGCAGGAACTATGAGTTATTTGGTGATATTAAAGGAGTGGGAATATATTTTGATGATGTTATAGTGACTGGTGCAACGGAACAGGAGCATGATGCAAATTTACGAGTTGTACTTGAAAGAGCAAAAAAGTTTAATGTTAAGTTTAATAAGCAAAAAATTCAGTTCAAGTCAAGACAAGTTAAATTCATGGGGCAGTTGTTTTCTAAAAACGGTATAGAGCCATGTGAATCTTACATTAAAGCTATTGTGGATATGCCGATTCCACAACAAAAAAGTGATGTACTAAGATTGCTTGGTATGGCAAAATATCTAAGTAAATTTATTCCAAATTTGTCAAAAGTTACAGCTCCATTAAGAAATTTGACATGCTTAGATGTTGAATGGTCATGGACCAAACAGCACGATAATTCTCTGTCTCAGCTTAAGCATCTGATGACACATGCACCTGTTCTAGCATTTTTTGACCCTACTCAAGAGATAGAAATCGAAACTGATGCGTCGAAAGATGGGCTGGGGAGTTGTATTTTACAAAATGGACACCCCATTGCCTTTAGTTCAAGAAGTCTGACAAAGAGTGAGATTAAATATACTCAAATTGAAAAGGAGATGCTTGCAATTGATTTTGCCTGTCAAAAGTTTCATTATTTCATATATGGTGTTAAAAATATCATTATAAGAAGTGATCATAAGCCCTTGGTTTCCATTTTCAAAAAAGATCTATATAATGTCACTCCGAGACTTCAAAGATTACGTTTAAGACTTTTAAAGTATGACTTAATTGTAACATATAGACCTGGAAAGTACCTGTACATAGCGGATACACTTTCCAGAGCCTATCTAACAACCACTAATTTAAATTATGATGATACAGAATTAAATTATGCTGTGCATGCGGTCGTAAATTATTTGCCTATTTCTGATCAGATTAAATTAGAATTAAAAAATGTAACAAGGGATGACCCAACTATTACTTTAGTCATTGAATACTGTAGTTCTGAGTGGCCTGATAGGAACAAAATTCCTTCACATGCAAAACATTTTTATAAACTCAAACACGAACTGTTGGTTTGTGACAATTTATTGTTTTTTGGGAACAAATTAGTAGTCCCTAATAAATGTCGAAACTTAATGCTTAAAAAACTCCATGAAGGTCATATCGGAATAGACAAATGTAAAGTAAGAGCAAGGCAAATATTTTACTGGCCCTTGATTAATTCTGACATAGAGGAATTCATTAAAAATTGTAAAACATGTGAAAAGTTTGCCAGGAAAAATATCAAAGCACCATTATTGCCTTATAAATTACCTGAACGGCCATGGCAAAGAATCGGGGCAGATATTTTCTCCTACGCCAACAATATTTATCTAGTAGTCTTTGATGCTTACTCAAATTGGCTCGAGGTTCTTTCTTTAAAAAACAAATCTGCGTCAGAAGTTATTTTAAAATTGAAATGTATATTTTCTAAATTTGGTTCACCAGATGAGTTGACTTGTGATAATATACCCTTTGGTTCATTTCAAATGAAAAATTTTGCACTTGAGTGGAATTTTAAGATCTTAACTCGAAGTCCTAACTACCCACAATCCAATGGCTTAGCCGAAAAGGGTGTAGGCATAGCAAAAAGTTTATTAAAGAAAGCATTGGAGGAAGGTAAAGATATATTTGAGGGTTTACTTCAATATCGCAATACTCCTTTAAAGTTTATTAACTATTCTCCAGCGCAATTGTTAATGAGCCGTATTTGAAAAACCAAGTTACCTGTCTCAGCAAATTTGTTAGAACCCTCTCTTTGTCAAAATGTAAAAGAAAAACTAGAGCATAGACTCGATAGGAATAAATCTTATTTCAATAAAAAGGCATATTCTTCATCTGAATTTGAATCGGGCCAAAATGTGACAGTTTATAATCATGTTAAAAAAGTTTGGGAACCTGGTCAAGTATTGAGTAAACATGAGACTCCACGTTCACACAATGTTTTAATAGGGAGTGGTGATATTGTTAGGAGGAATCAAATTGATTTAAGACCTTCTCCTAATGAGTTCTGTCCTAAAGGTACCATTGAGAATTTTGATAATTACGATAAGGGATTAGACAGAGTACCTTCTAAACAGTATGATAATGTAATCCACAACAATGAATCTCATGTAGCTAGTACAGAACCCACTAGTAATAATAAGACAAGGTCAGGTCGCATTATTAAGCCTCCACAAAAATTAGACTTATAAAAAAAAAAGGAGATGTATTATAACATAGGTAGTAGTGAAGTTGTGAAACAGTGTCACTAGATGTCGCTCCTAGTATTAAGCTATATCTATGGACAGTTGACCTTCTGGGTCGCTGATCACTGTGTTCTGTGACATGACATAGTAAAATAAAATGTATGTTGTCATGATGTACTTTTAAGGAATTGATATCTTTGTATTTTTGTAATAAATAAAGATAATACAACTTTCAGCAAGATGGAGCAACTGCATATACAGCAAGAGTGACAATTCAGTTTTTAGAGTTTTTTGGTAATAGACTGATTAGTCGAAAAATATGGCCAGCCAGATCACCGAACTTAACTCCTTTGGATTATTTTTTGTTTGAATATTTAAAGAATAACGTTTATAAATCTGCAATTCATAAAATCAAACAATTATAAGCAGCGTTTATTCGAGAAACGAGAAATTAACAATATAACTGACTAACAGCTGCAAAATGTGTTTTAAAATATGCATAGGAGAGTAAATTTGTGTAAAGGACATCATTTTCAGCATAATAATATATAACTTTTTTAATGTATTTTCTAAATACTTTCGGGTTTATTGTTAGTGCGATGGTAGTGTAAATCAGAGAGTAGTATGTAACGGTTTTTTCAATGTGGGCTTTTGTTTCTAATAAAAAATAAATGTTTCTGTACCCAATACCTACACAGTATTTTTAAATTTTATCTTTAAACAATTGTATCGGATTAATTTTGTCGGAAGTATAGCTTCCTATAAACCTATAGCATAACCTATAAACCTGGGTTCTACTGAATAATAAATTATAAGTAAATACTGTTAGATCTGTATATTTTGCTGATCTGTATACTAAATTATTCAAATTTACTCTAGAGAGAATTATTAATCTATTCAATACAATGCTGATTCTAATCAGTATTGTATTACTAATCTAATCAATACAGTTCTGATATTCAGTACATTTTAACTATTTTTCGGAAATTAGTTTATAATGCACTATGTAACCCTAAAAAGTAGTTCTTAATATCTTCAATTGAAAAAATAAGGAGTTTAATATGTGATCATCTATCCACTTTTCTAGACTATTATTATAATTATGTTGTAGGTTTGATATAATGTATTTTTAATGGAGCATAATTTTTATATAGCTCTAAATTTTCCTTGAATAACCAGAGGGGCTACCTTTTCTGTGAAAAACTTTAAAATAGTTAATAAAAATGTAATATCCCATTATCTGTTTCTACATACTGCCTAAAGAACAATAATATATCCTTTAATTTGAAGAAAAACAAAACACAACAACTAGATACTAGAATAAATATATACCCTAATCATAAATTACACGTTTCAATGTAGTAAAATAAAAATTGATAACATCATTACATCTAATATAATACTGTAATGGAGCAGACACTCATTCGTTGTAACACAATATGAAACAAAGGAAAATGAGCGAACGAGATTGCTAATATGACACTAGAACACTAATTCTGTTTATAAACTTAAACATAAAAAATATATAACTGAATAAACTATAACATTTTAAATATGTAATAAATAAAAATTTTATAATCAATATACGAGTAGGTACCGGGATATCAAAAATTATCTTGGTCAAGGGTGGTTGTGGAATGTAAAACGTGTGTCTTACTTTAAATTTTTGAATATGTTTAGTTGTATCAGAATCTGTCAAGTCATTGTGCTGAAATTTTCTAATCCAGTTTTTGAATCATGCCTCTTACCACACAGCACAAAATTTTCATGATTGAAGCCTATTTTCGAACGGGTGCGCTAGTTAATGGAAATTGGCAATACAGTCAACGTTTGTGTTTGGACAATTTTCGAGAGCACTTCCCAAACGTGCCAATATTACCGGACAATTTTTATGCGTGCCTTACAAATTGTGTTGAAGTGTTTCGCGAAGCTGGTTGTGTGACTCATAAAAAAGATGCTGGTAGACCAAGAGTTCGTACAGAAGAAGTTCAACAGTCAATGACGTTCGTCAACGTATGGAAGAGGAGCCTGCAAAACCTTTGAAACGTCTTTCTCAGGAAATTGGACTTTCTTATTGGGAATCTCAGGAAATTAGACTGAAATAAATAGGTATGAAATTTGTAGGTTATTGATGATGTCAGTGTGACAGTGACATAATTTCAAATTTAAAGTAAGACACACGTTTTACATTCCACAACCACCCTTGATCAAGATAATTTTTGATATCCCGGTATATGTTTGTTCTACCAATGAGTTTGAAATAATAATTGTATAAAAATACCGTTATAAAAACTTCTTATATAAAAGTTAAACCTTGTCAGATTTGAAATAAAATATAAAAATATACCGGGTGTCAAATATAGTAGTTTATAAATGCAATGCTATGCAATTTTTACAGATTTGATAGAACATTGTTTCATAAGTACACTAATAGAGTAAATTTGAAGCAGCCCACTGATAATCTCCTGCTACATTTCAGTTATTATTAGGATATAGGCCCTGACTTTAAAATATATGTAAATATATTAAATATATAAAAGTATAAATTTATAAACATAAAAAAATATGTATATCAATGTTTTTGAAATCTACAGAAAGATTTAATGTCAAGTTTGTGTGGAAATTCCTGTACCTAAAGTTTTTTATTTATTATAAGTTATTTGCATTTAAAAAACATCTTGTTCAAATCTTAAAATTCGTAATATTTTTGGACTTTTTGGATATATAACTCTACCTAAATACCATGTATTGTACATAAGTCTATCACTTCCAGTAAAAAATTCCTTAGTCTTGAAAAGTTCCAAATATTTTTCAGAAATCCAGGAAGTTTTAGTGGACTGAAGAAAAAATTGCAGATATCGGATTTTCTTTAGAGTTTTTACTGTAATTTTTCCAGGAATAAACCTAACTCTACTTCAAAGTAAGGTAATTTTTTGGGCATATTTAAATATTTTCAATGACATGTTTGCCATGACTTTCTTTTCATCCTGTAGAGCCAGGTACATTTTTGGCACAGGATTTAAAAGAGTCACTCTTGGTCAATGTCGGTCTGAAATTTAAAGTTCACTAGTTGCTAATATAACGAGAAAATTTCAAACTTCCTAAGTAACCTATATCGACGAAAAAATATCTCGAAGAGTACGACATTTTTTGATATATGTCTATATACAAAGTATTTCATTTATAGAAACTAAAGTGAGCTAAAAAACATGATTACTTTTAAAAAACTGAAGTTGGTACCTGGCCAGAAAAAGTGGAACACAATGTATAACTGAAAATATTTCTAATTTGTAGATCTTGAGAAATCTGGCAACATCGTACAAATAAAAGTCTATAGATTCTTTGTTTTCGCCTAGATATTGGACTGCCGCGCTTTAGTGGGACACCCTGTATAGCTATTATCTACTCAAGTATGTATCCTCACTTATGAAATTTGCTAGAATAGAATTAATAATTTATTTGTAAACTTTGTTTTATTGCATGAGGTAACAATATATATTTTACTACATATTCTATAAATTATTATACTAGTAACTGTGTAAAACATAATAAACGTGATGTGCCATGTTACACTGCTTATTATTTGTAATGCAGCAAACGTAAAGCTGGCGAGACATTTGTATAACTCACCCGAAAATAATCGTCCTAGTAAAGTTACTCATTACTATATACCAGCGGGCAGTGCTGTCAGGTGCGAGTTTCTCCGTGTTGTGGCAGGAGAACTGTTACACTTAATCCTCACTATACATCATCAGAATGAGACTAAAGTTAACGATTTGTTGCAGTTATGAAAAGTTATGGATGTCCGACAGCACACTGGTTTGTGTCAATTTAGACAACTAAAATTAGACTTAAATGTATATGTTTCATATTAAAGTTTATTTTTGGACACATGTCCTTCAATTAAATTGATTTATTTCTTTAGTTATTAAGTGTTAACAATAGTCTTACAATATCTTTACCTCAAAAGTTTAATATTATTTTTTTAGAATATAGTTTTCGCTGGTCTATTAGATTTAAATTTTGCTTCTGTATACCTACCTTTTCCTTTATCTAACTTATCGCGCTATAGTCGTTCTTCAGTTAACATTTTATGGCTTTCTTACAATCAGAATCTCTTAAACTAAAGACATTACTATAGGGTGATGTATGAGAAGAGAAAGGGTAGAAATTTTGATGATATTATTATCAGGAGAGAGAGAGAGAGAGAGAGAGAGACAGACAGAGAGAGAGACAGAAATGGACTTATGAGTACATAAGTTTAGAATTTTGTAGTATTCGTTTTGGCCACCAAGCATAACAATTTCAAAATTGAGGCAGTCGTAATGACAATAAAAAACTAGAAACATCTATGGATGTTTCTAGTTGCTACAGCTACAGCTAGTGAGAAAGTGCTGGACGTTTCATTATTTTTTGAAGGAAATACTGCAAAAATAAAGTCTGCAGGTCAACTTACATTTGATCATATCTACTCAAAATTGGTGATTTGATTTGAAAACTGAATTATTTTTGGATATGAAGCTATTTTACACAAATCGTTAATTGACACAAAACAACTTTCACTGGAAGGAAGAAGCATCCAAGAAAATAAATATTTAAATGAAATTCCTGTAATTTTATCCAAACATTATATGGGACTACAAGTGCGGCTATAGATATTTAAAACTTATTTAAACTGAAACACTACCGACTTGTCAAACTTTATTTTCAGACGAGTTTAACATTGCCTTAGATTTAACTCGATAAAGCTTCTTCCCATTATAACTACGGGGATATTTAAAGAATGAATATGCAGGCGGATAGGAAGTAGAAGTGAAAACGCCGTAAAGTGACCCACTAGGGCACCGGATTTATGTGTTGTTGATACTTTTTATAATGACTTTCTTTAAGATGTGGTCTACAAGGATAAGCCAAATAGTATAAAAGATTTAATAGCTAGAATTAGGGCAGAAGAGGGAACAATCTCACTGAATATTTTAGGACACGTGATGCGAAATTATGGAGGCATTAAAACATTAAACATTAAAACACAATATAAATTAGACAAACCTTAAATCCAATGCCAAAGGCTGTGCCGAAGCGTGTTACATGTTGAAAACTCAAATAAACACCCCATAACCAAATTACCCCATACACCAGAGAGATCAAATTTGTAGTTTTTAAATAGAACATGCCATATATTTTCCTTGTATAGGACTCTCACCAATGTTCAATATAAGGCTTGATGGGCCTATCTCTAAAAATAAAATAAAATTAAAATTTTGTGAGATAAAAATCTTTTTTATCTATTTCTGGAAATAATGTAGATTCTCGGCTTCTTCATATAAGATAATTACTTTAAATTACCACCCACCGGTTTTTTATATGTTTAAGTCAAGTGTCAAGTCAAAATTAATATACAAGGAGACACAAACTCGTATTCCAAATTGACAAAAAATTTGGTTTATTCCAGATTATTTATATGACCCATTATTATTTAATATTTTGGGCACTTAGAGTCATAGATTCTAGCAGACGTGACGCTCTCTAATTGAGCTAGTACTAAAATTGGCAAACAGTTATTATGTAGGTATAGTTCCTCTAAAAGTAAGTAAACAATTTCTGCCGAAATTCGGTAGCAGAATACCGTCTTTCTCAGTTCGTTATTGTACGCACCTACAACTCAATGTCTACTCGAGTTTAGCAGATCTATCTCTAATAATGGTGATGTTATATTTATTTCTAGACATAATACATTAAAGTAGAATCTTGTAACGTGGATGGGGTAATCACAACACAAAGAAAACAAGTCAGAAAATTCTGTATCGTCTAGCATAATCCATTAATGAATATGATTAAAGTAAATTAGACAACGTAAAAGATTGATCTAATATCATTAGAGTCTGAGCTCAACTAGGTGTCACCAAATTGTACAGCAGGTAGGTAAAGGTAATTTATTTGCAGAGATTTCCGTTACAAATTTTAATCTTCGCGTAATAGATTACGAGATAAACAGTACTTAATTTAAAACAGTGTATTTACTGTATTATTGTTTTACAATATTTTATGTGAATTTTAAAATATATGCCACAAAATCCAGTCTTTTTTAAAATTATAGGTGTAGATTATTTTAAATAAATAGTCTTATAGGTATATTGTGGTCAATACAGAGCACATGAATCTTGGGCCCAGTAACCACTATCATCATTGATTGGGGGGAGTTATTGCGTTTTGTGAATATAAGAAAGTAATTGAGTTTAATATAAAAACTAATAATATTCTTTTCCCTTGCTTATGTATGTCGGTCCCTATGATGCCAGTCCCAAAGTACAGCCTAGGACTGTTGTGTATCCCACTCATTCCCTACTCACCTAGTATCTTTGATCTTTGTATAAAGTCCTAAAGTTCACTCGCTGAAAGTTCCTTCAGCTCACAAGGTTCCAAAAATGGTTTACCCAGAAGCGTTAGCCACAGCTCGGTCTCGTCTGCATCATCATAGACGTGGTATACTAAAAGTAATATTAATAACGACAATATTAATAATAATAATACATTATTGTCCAAGTGAAGAAATTTAGTAGAGTAATATGAAGCTTAACTACTACTTAAAAATAATATTAAACAAATATTTATAATATTTACTTACATTATTAACCTATGTAATAAAATTATAGACATATAAATTAATGTGTCAAAAATATGCATTTAACATGTTCTTGATGATTGATGATCTCTTTCGCTTTATCCACATGAGGACTTGTTTGCATAAACAATTATACTTTGCTGTTCATGAACCAGGACCATCCAGGTTTACAAGCTAATCTTAAAAATTATAATAGTAGGTACTGTTACTACTAATTATTGTTATGTATTACTTTTCAGCAGATTTCCTTCAGCGCTTCAGCGTTTCCGCACATTAAGGTGGCTTCTGTAGAGATAAATCTGTATGTTTTATCTCGATACGACGCGACGATGTGGTGTTGAGACGGTCACCCTGTACGTCTAAGAAGCAATTAATAACGCTAAACTTAGAGACGCCGAGTCTCTTGCCAAACTCCTACGCATTGCTGCGTTTAACGGCATATTATTTTACTTGTCTGCGATCGCAGTATCCAGCCTAGTAGTTTGGTTTTTCTTGTTTTCCTCATGTCGACATGAGTAATGGAGTCATTGTCAGTGATTACAATTCGTATATGTGTTCCGAACAGTTTGTTCCAATTATATAAAATTCAAGAAAATGGGAATGGAGCTTATTCATAAGGGAACACTTGACTGGTCAAGACAACCGTGATATGACCATTTCACGCAACAGAAAATCAGGTTTTCGCGTAAACAGAAAATAGTTCTCAGGAAAATTATTTACTACCCATATAGACATAACTGGCTGCTCATACAAACATAAAACCCCTCCGGGGTGAATGCTCTGTTCGTATTTTTTGTGATATCTGCAGGACATTTGACTGCGTAAGTCATGATAAACTGCTCTCAAAACTGCATTTGTATGGAATTCGAGAAGTGGCAAATTATTGGATTGCATTCTTTTTAGAAGTTCGTATACAATACGGAAGTTTAATATATTCAGATTTTAGTAGTGGTGAGAAATACACTGTAGTGCCCTCTTTGAGAAGATATTCAGATGAGAATGTTTAAACAAAAATACATTCAGAATATCTTTATGTCAGTATTGGAGTTTCTCAGGGATCCATTCTTGACCCCGTTTCATTTTTAATGTGCACCGATGAATCCGAAATTTTAACATCCGAAATGAGTTTCATCATAAAATATATGTCGATGAAAAGTCATTGTTAATGTCTGATCGTTTAGACAATTTATTTGAAGTAAAATCTGACAGAGTACTGAAGAATGTGTGTGAATGGTATGATTATAATTATCTTTATCTTAATACCGAAGAAACACAAATAATGAGCTTTCACAATAGACAGAGAAGTGCTAAATAATTAAATGTTAAGGTTGATGACTTAAAAACTCTAATGCAAATGAAATTAAATTATCGGGATAACATTTGATGAGCACTTAACTTAGAAGTCTCATTGTAACCAGATAATATTTAAATAAAACTTGCTTGCTACTTGATATCTGTGTTATCAATAACACAAGTAGTAATGGTCTATTATGTGAAAGGGCATTATGTCGAGGAATGGCATTTGTTTTTGGTAAGGCTCCACTCATGCATCTGGTGACGTGGCATCTGGCAAATGGTTTTCTAGTTCAAAAACCGATTTTAATGTGTAAATATGCATACATATATGTCATTCTTGTAGATATATGTTGAAAGATCTTCATATTTTAGCTTTTGTGCCGTTATTTGTTTTAGAATTCTCTATATATGTTTTTAAAAATAAAAGTAATTTTCTTAATATTGAAAATGTGTATAATTATAGCACTCGTCAGAATAAAGCACTTCTCTGTCTGGGATTAAATGTTTTTCATAAACTTCCTCTTTATATAAAAGAGGCAAAAAATGTATTCTTATTAAACAGGAGCTACACGTTCTTTGTCTCCAATTAATTTATTTACACTATAACTGAAATGAGAAATAGCTACAAAGTTATTTCTGGCCGAATGCAAATTTTCTAACAAAAAGATTTTTGTGATTTGGTTTTTTAACTTTTAATGTAAAAAATATGGAAGTTACAATATGGTCTTTTACAATGAATGTATTTTTGTGCTGATACTACCCCATATCTAGAATGCTCAAAACGAATAAGAGTAACATAAAAACATGTTAATTTTAATGGACTATATTTTCGTTTATACGCAACCGAATCTGGTCGCCCTTGCAGACAAGGATGAGTTATTTCAACTACCCTGCAGGCAGTCAACAATTATATGTATACAGACAGTTTTTGTTACAATTATATGTATACAGGGTTTTTACGAATGACCTGTTATTAGCGATATTATTTATGGGGTCGGTGGCTTACAGCTTAGTGTAACGATCGCTTAATCCAGAAGTCGTGGGTTCGAATCCCCCATTCCGCGGGATAATCTTTTCTTAAATTGTCTACAGGTACCTACAAATATTAAGGCATGTTATGAGAGATTCTAATCCTTATAATTAGAATGAGGGGTTGAGATATTATTTTTATTATTATAAGTTTAGAACATTCTGTAGATTTGTAACATGTATATATATATATATATATATATATATATATACAGGGTGATTTTTTTAACTTGCCCATTAGAATATTTTCAACTGCCGATAATGCTAGAGGTCTGAAAGTTGGTACACGGATATTAGTGACTATACCAAATTCGGGGAAAATATTTTCAAGATGGCGGCCTTCTGTCAACCCAAATATCGACGCCATATTGGATTTTTTAAATTGCAACCCCCATTTTTTATTCGATTTTTTAAATCTGCGCTCTTTTGCGGTTAAAATGAACCCAATGTGTCTAATACTTACTTGTTATAGTTTTTGAGATATGTTACTTTTTCTGTTAAAATTTGCGTTTGCAGAGGTTGTTTAAAAAATTCATAACTTTTTCACTATTGACGCAAAATTAAAACTGCTTGGTTCAGTCGATAGCTGAAGGTTTGTAGAATATTCAGGTATGTTTCAAAATAGTTAAATGTTGTTTGGTATACCTGCAATAATTTTTTAAAAATGAAGTTGAAAAAGTGTCAAAATTTCAATTTTTTTAAATGGCACGACCACATTCTGCCATCGCCACTGGATAGGAAACTTAATTCAAAAGGCACTTTTAATAACAATCCCTATACCTATTTGTATTATTTTCGAAGATATTTGGATTTATTTGGAATTTTCTACCAAATATCATTCATGCGATGGACGAGTAGGCCATGAACTTTAAAACAATGCCACTATTGTGTCAACGCTAACTCTTGTTGTCAACCTGACAGCTTTCTTACAAGTGTTTTGCAAATATTTGTTCATATTACGATGAATGCCTACCCTAATGATGTTATTTTTGATTTAATCGCTATTTACGGCAGATGCGATAACATAATTGAGAGAACCTGCCGTGCCTTCAATTTGAAATATCCAGAATTACCTCCAATGAATAGGAAGAAGCTTTCCAGTCTGCGTAATAAATTTATTCTTACTAGAAGCATAAATCCACCCAGAAACCGGCTTAAAGTGGTCACCGGAAATGAAGGAAACCAAATAAATATTTTGGGATATTTTGCCGCTTTTCCAACGGCGTCAATACGAGCAGCTTCCAGTGATTTGGGACTTAGTTATTCCTCCATTCAGAAGGTGTTATCTTTGCACAATTTTCATCCTTATGCATTCATAAGGTTGCAAAAACTCCGGCCAACGGATTACCTTAAGCGGGTAACTTTTTGCGAACAACTGTTGGTAAAAATACAAGAAGATGGTAATTTTCTGAAAAGAATTTTTTGGACGGACGAGGCTAAATTTGCTCAACGAGGTGTATTTAATAAAAGAAATCGCCATTTTTGGGCCAATCAAAATCCTCATTTGATAATAGAAGTGGAAAACCAAATTCAATTTTCAATAAATGTTTTTTGCTTATTAATGGATAATCAAGTACAATGGTACATGTATGAAGAAAATTTAAATGGTGAGCGTTATTTACAAATTCTGAATAATTGTGTAGACAATTTTCTTGACAATTTGCCTCTGCCAGAAATGATAAACGCATGGTACCAGATGGACGGTGCGCCAGCCCATTCAACAAGAGCTGTGCACCGTAAATTGGAAGACTTGTTTCAAGATAGGTGGTGGGGAAATAGGGGTCCGTGGCTTTGGCCGCCTCGTTCACCGGACCTTACCCCACTTGACTTTTACTTGTGGGGGCGAGTTAAAGAGGAAGTTTACCAAACAGAACCAAGAACTTTGCAACATTTAATCGGAAGAATTACACGAGCTATGAACTCTCTGGACCAAAACGAAATAAGAAGAGCCACAATCGCCGCAGTACAAGAACGTGTTACTGAATGTTTGCATAAGAATGGGAGGCACATTGAACACGTGTAGACTATTATAGTTTAACCATAGTATCCCATAGTTTTATTATTGTTTTTATATTTTTTTGTGTTATTATGTTTGTTATGTTGTTCTTGGTTATGTTCTTCAGACATGCACCCACCATTGTACTCGATGATTATCCATTAACAAACGAAATACATTTGTTGAAAACTGAATTTGATTTTCCACATGTATGACCAAATGGGAACCTTTATTTTCTCAAAATGGCGATTCCTTTTATTAAATACACCCCGTTGAGCAAATTTTGCCTTGTCCGTAATATCCGTCGTAATATGAACAAATATTTGCAAAACACTTGTAAGAAAGCTGTCAGGTTGACAACAAGAGTTAGCGTTGACACAATAGTGGCATTGTTTTAAAGTTCATGGCCTACTCGTCCATCGCGTGAACGATATTTGGTAGAAAATTCCAAATAAATCCAAATATCTTCGAAAATAATGCAAATAGGTATAGGGATTGTTATTAAAAGTGCCTTTTGAATTAAGTTTCCTATCCAGTGACGATGGTAGAATGTGGTCGTGCCATTTAAAAAAATTGAAATTTTGACACTTTTTCAACTTCATTTTTAAAAAATTATTGCAGGTATACCAAACAACATTTAACTATTTTGAAACATACCTGAATATTCTACAAACCTTCAGCTATCGACTGAACCAAGCAGTTTTAATTTTGCGTCAATAGTGAAAAAGTTATGAATTTTTTAAACAACCTCTGCAAACGCAAATTTTAACAGAAAAAGTAACATATCTCAAAAACTATAACAAGTAAGTATTAGACACATTGGGTTCATTTTAACCGCAAAAGAGCGCAGATTTAAAAAATCGAATAAAAAATGGGGGTTGCAATTTAAAAAATCCAATATGGCGTCGATATTTGGGTTGACAGAAGGGCCGCCATCTTGAACATATTTTCCCCGAATTTGGCATAGTCACTAATATGCGTGTACCAACTTTCAGACCTCTAGCATTATCGGCAGTTGAAAATATTCTAATGGGCAAGTTAAAAAAATCACCCTGTATATATATAGGATTTACTTAAAGGATAAATGAGTCCAGTAGACTGCTTTTTGGGGAATACATAACTAATTATAATTAATCTTAAATTATTATTAATAATAATTTAAGTTTAATTATAATAACTTTTTTAACAAAGGAGGCTATGAAAACGATATTGGAAATGAAAATAATTGGAGTGGGATATAAACGTATTTGGAAAAATCAACAGTTTCTGTTCTATTCTAACTAAACTAATAAATCCATCGTTTTCCAAGTTGATATGACAGCTTAACGTGTAATTACCTCTATTTTTGGATTGAAATAGTTTGTACCCTTTATTCTTTGACATAATTCTGAAACAATACAATTATTACTATTAATATTATTAATTATTAAAATTATTACATTAAAATGATCAATTTATTAATAAAAAGTACACATGAAAATGTCTTGGTAAATCACATACCTAGTTTCTAAGTAAATTTGCGCTCTTTGAAATCATCCATGTCTTTTATTTGTCCATAACCATATTATCATAGAAAAATTACTTTTATAAAACAGTAATAGTTGCAAGACACTGACATTTCCTATTTATAGAAAATTTGTCTAATAATATATGTGTTTACCAGAATATGTCTTGTTAAGTTTGCAAAACAACTGCTAAATTGTTTCTCTAGTTTAACATTTATAAAAATCACTTGGAACAAACACTCTGTATTTTAAAATTGGTCTTGTGGTTTTTGCGGATTAAGTTTATGTAGCAAATTATTTATACTTCCTTTATAGGTTTTCGCATATGAATAAAGTAAACACCTTGTATACAGAATTCATTTTATTAATTAGTGTTAACGGACAAGAATATGCTGCAATTAATTTATTTCAAACATAAATATTGAGAAATGTAAGTTCGCAGACAGTCCACTTTTTCAGATTGATCTCCATAACTGGCGCATCGTCAGCAAAAATGGTGGTAATCTTTTAGTCGGTTTCAGTCCAAACATAATTTTTTTGTTAGCAGGTGAAAAACTTGCATTGTGTTGCTTATATGGGTGCGTTTTTTGGCCAATTACTAACAGTTCGTTTGAGAAAAATACTTCTTACCCGCATTTACCATTTTAACTTTAATAACTTTAATATTATACAAATCCATACTTTTAAAGTAAATCATGAAATCTTTGCAATATATCGAAAGCTTGCAGCTGCGTCTTGTCATTTCCAACATGTGGCTCACGATTTTGTTAATTTAGAATGTATTTTGATGTTATCACTTATTCAACGGAGCACTTATATAGTTGTCAGCTTTCAAATGCTCTCTTGGTTTTTTAACCGACAGATTATATGACATTTTTTAATTCGTATTCAAATACAGAACATTAATTCGACGGTACACCAATGTTGCCCTTGAAAAATCTGTAATTACGATTTGTGCGAGATCCTATAGGCTTAGAATAATATATAAGTTATGGGGTTACTAATAATATGCAATATGAAAATACATTTGTAAGAATTGTAGTAAAGTAACCTTAAATTTTAAAAATAAAATTAATTTAAGTTTAGTCTGTGCAACTAAGATTGTCTCAGAAATGTTCGCATTTATTTTTAGATTTAGCTTTCTAGTTACAAGGTAATTTTTTTAAATGGAATATGGTATATGGACAACCATGAATAGGCTAATAATAGGCTTTACAAAAATATAGTAGGTATTTACTAATTTACTATATTATGTACGTGTGTGTGCTTGGGAAAGTATGCCCCGCTCTTTCAGGCGGGAGTGTTTGCTATCTCTGTATGTGTTCAGGAAAATCTCAAAAGGAGATATTCTAATCAGCATATTCAGATATGCACCGACAGTCAGGCGGCTTTACGTGCCTTGATCTCCTACAGGATCACTTCCAGGGCGGTCCTAGAGTGTATTAATGGTCTGGCCCAATTGGGACAGAACAACCAAGTAAAATTGATTTGGGTACCGGGTCATCACAACATAACAGGAAATGAGGAGGCCGATGCACTGGCTAAAAGGGGCTCAAGTATACAGTTTACAGGGCCCGAACCAGCACTGGGGCTTCCGCCTAGTCAGATCAGAGGAAGAATGGTCGAACGGGACTGGGCTGCGACAAACCAGCCTCTTAATTGAAGGTTTTAAACATTTTACAGACAGTGAAGAAAATTTCAAAATTGAAGGATTATCATAGACATGTAATCAAAGGATAAAGGCTGGTTCCTGGACGGTTTCGGCATTTTCCCCCGAGTATGCTGCTGTGATGGCTTGTATCGATGACCCTCTTACATACTTTTAGTCACATCGCGGAACATACGAGGCCAATAGTATCGTTGCGGTACATCATGATTTTCGTGCAAGACAGAGCGGCGAAGAGGGGTAGTTTTATTATTATTATTATTATTATTATTATTATTATTACAAATTCAGTAAGGGCAGAGGACAGATGTCCTATAATGCCCGAAATAAAATACAATTTGATAACAAGAACATATTATACCTAGTAAATAAAGACCTAGTCTATAGAAAAGAGGTAATTGTCAATTTTATTTTTGAACAAGTTCACCGATTGCGCATTAATCACATCATTTGGCAGGTTGTTCCAAACTACAAAGTTTCTATTACTCAGGAAATGCTGCCTGGTCCTTGTCTTGAAATTTTCTTTCTTGAGTTTCAAGGGGTGTCCTCGAAGCCGATGATCAGAATTTAGCGGAAAAATCGAAGCTAAGTCACCAAAATTATATTTTATGATGCGAAAAGTTAGAATTAAGTCACCACGAAGACGTCGCTGCTGGAATGTCATGAGATTAGCCATTGACAGTCTATCCTCGTAAGTCGGCCTTACGGGACCAAACTGTTTCCATGTGTATTCTATATTTTGTAGAAGTGATGGACTTTCCTTTCCCTTTCAACCACCCGGAGATGTTGTACCCCGGGGGAGTGCAAAATTTTGCAATTTTTATATGGCAATCCATGTCAAATTGCCAGAAATTAAAAATTTTCGATTAAATTTAATCTCTTGGTTAAATATGAAAGTAGTGTCAAACGATAGCTTATGAAAAGTTAAGATAGGAATGTGCTAACTGTTTTGCTTGATCTCAAACCATTTAGATTTTACAAGGTGTTAAAGTTGAAAAATGTCAATATTCACCTGTCAATATTTCAAAAACAGATGAAGACAGGTATAGGACATCCTACATAAAACGTGTTTACAATTTTACGTAGAATCAGGAAATTATATAATATATAGGGTTAATTAGGGTATATTAGGGTATATAGAGTATAGGGTTATTAAATGATCATTTAATATATAATAATTTGCTGTCAAACCGCCAGTTTGGCTTTAAGGAAAATTTAAATACTGAAAACGCAATATACGAGGTAGTACAAACGTTATACCAGTCTATCAAAAATAATAAAAAACAGATTGCCATATATCTGGATTTAGCCAAGGCATTCGATACAGTGTCTCACGCTATATTAATAAATACATTAAACAACCATGGCATACGAGGAATATCAAATGATTTGTTTTCCAGCTACCTCAATTCTAGGGAGCAGTGTGTAAAGATAGGCAACGAAATAAGTACTCAAAAAATTATAAGTCATGGCATACCACAAGGGACGGTAGTTCATGTGTTATAGTTTATATGATAGTGATTTACCGGATGTTGAGAGATTAAATTTACACACTTACACATGCATATTAGGAAACAAAATACAGTGCAAATGTTCGGATTACATGAATAGAACTGCTAATATCAAATACTTAGGAATCATAATTGATCAAAACTTAAAATTTGTAGACCATATTACTTCATTAAACAATAAAATACGAAAGCTCATTTGGAAATTCTACCATCTCCGAAATATAATGCCTGACAGTATATTGAGGGCGCTGTATTTTGCCTTGGCTGAATCTATTCTGCGATATGGTATAGCAATATGGGGAAGTGCTTATCCTATCAATTTAAAGCAAATAAAAGTATCTCAAAAATATCTAATAAAAGTAATTGTGCATAAAAATAAATTATACTCTTCCCAAAGACTCTTTAACGAATTTAATGTGTTTGACATCAATTTACTCTATGCGAAAGCAGTTCTCATGTTCACTTACAAAAATAAAGCACTGTTTGATTTAAATTATCACCATAATTATCTAACTCGGAATGTAATAAACAAAAATATAAATATTCCACTAAAAAGTCGATCTACAACTCAAAGATTTATTACCTATTATGGTCCAAAATTCTACAACCTCCTACCTCTCTCAATTAAACTAATTAATAATGAAAAATTGTTTTCCAAAAAAAACTCAAATATTTTTAAAGGAAAAGAGCCAATTATTTCTCAGTATATTCGGTTAATTTAATCTAGTACTTACCTAATTCTAAACATTAAATTATAATATATACGTTATTATTATTATATATTATTATTATATATGTTATATATTATATGATAATAGTACATACCTCTACTCTGGTAACTTCTGATAAAACATATTTATTTATGTGCGTTAGGATATATTTAAAAAACGATACTGATAATTGTTTAAAAAAAATTTTCATTATTTTATTATAGTCTAAATTGTATAAATTATATTATATATGGTATACTTATTTATGTAGCCATGCAAACACAAGCATTTTTTTGCTTAGATGCATGTTACTTGTATTGTTAAATTGATTACTGATTAATGTATAAATAAAATTTGATTTGATTTGATTTGATTTGATAGGGTGTTCCATTTAAAATAAGCAAGTTGGTGTCGACATCCGGTTATTCCGGAAGTGCCAGAAACGTGAAAATATTTTAACAAGGTAGGCCCAACTGACCTTTGTAAATAACCAAATGTTCAAAATCACCCTGTACGTAATTTTCCATATATCGATCGCAGCCCTTCCCGGTGGGGCATCGTGTATATATCAGTAGAAGAAGAAAAACAACCTTATTATATATTTCTTGTGGTAATTGTTATTATTGTTAATATCATTTCAATTCAAACTCATACTGATAAATTTTTCGACAAATACGAAAAATGATCAAATCGTAATAATGTTTTATCTACTACTGCTCTATTTCTTTAATTTTACAAAATTTTAATAAACACTTTGAAGTATATGCATATTTTGCAAAGTATGGAAATAGGGATAGCTAAATTTAACTTGATATCAAACAGATACACGCAATAAACATGTCCTAGTCGAATATTGAATGAAATTACAAATGAAATATAATATTATATAAAATATTTAAATATAATATATTCTTACATGAAAAGGCAATATATTATTATGAGGAATATAAATCTGACATTTATAAGTTAAGTTACCTATATATTAAAAACTTAAATATTATCAGAAAAGAAGTAATGTATACTCTTCCCACTGACCATTATACAGTGTGGTCCTTTAATCGTCGTACTTTATATTAAACATATAAATATAAAGTGCCCTGGTTGTGATCGCCATATGCATTTTTTTAAATGGCGACCCCCAAATGTTTAGACATATTTGGATAGGAAGTCAAATTCTGAAAATTACAATTATATAAGTTTGAGCTAAAAATTGATAGTTTCCGATATAAGGATCGTCAAAGTTAAAATAAAAATGTTTCAAATTCATTCATTCATTATTATTATTATTATTATTGTTATCATTATTATTCGAAAAATATATTAAAGAAACGTAAATATTATGCAATTTAACAAAATAGCATGTAATTGAACAATAAATTAATATTAATAAACAACATAATGATGTGTTTCACTTGAAATTCAGGAATTTCTAGATAAAAGGCAAGTCTGATATTGGTTCTAGGATTCTGGTCACCCTGTATTAAATAATTTTAAAATTGATGTATGCAGGTCAAACTTCACTGTTTTATGTTCACTATCACCAAATTTCAAAAATATATAAGGTATTGTTACATAATAAAATCCGGTTCAAAAATGTCAATATTTATAAAAATCGGAAACATTTTGAAAACTATAAATTTTTGACAATTAATAGGTACCTTATATAATACTGATATAGAATTTTATGTAAAATCCAAAAATGTCATAAAATATAGGGCATTCCATTTGAGAAACTAAAGTTGATATCTGTTTCGGAAAAAAGAATCTGATTAGAAAAGTTATCTTGAGTATATGAGTTTAGTTAATTAAAAAAATTTATAAAATACCAGTGAACTTTCGTATTTACACTTTTTCTCTATTTTCCATAAGTTCCGGGATAAGGGGGTGGCGAATCATATTTGGGATACCCTGTACACCAAAAGAATTAAAAATTGACCTGTCTGAGGATTATTTCGCAATAAACAATCAGGACAATTTAATTTATATTTATATGCATAATAAACGACCACACACTAGATATATTCTATCAATAGTAGACATGCCTCTTACTTCAGTCTGGGATATTAATTTGGCAATAACCTTTACAGCTGTATTATTTACTGAAAGGTAGAGTGTAAAAAAGTCACATATCGAATATCGGGAAAGTTTAAATCAAATTTTGGGCATGTGGAATAAATTATCTATGCATAATAAAACTTTCCGTTAGTTGCTCCTTATTTACAAGCAATAAATATACAGTAATTTTCGTTGTAAAGTCTTCAAGCTGATGACTTCATCTGCTAGAACCAAATACATAAAAAACTACTAAATGTCACCGGTCAACATTACGACCACAACAATAAAATCCTCGACAGTTTCTGTACAAATGAAAAATAAACTCTACACGTTGAAGGGAACACAAAGCGCAGTAAAAAGATAATAATTTAGATAAGGACGTAGAAATATGCGTTGTATGTTGTTATGACCGCGTAAAATATTATAATTGGCGAGAGGGCAGACAGGCTGTCCGCCATCGTTTTGGGGTATTTCGATGGAATTTCGGTTCAGCTGTCGCCAGTGTGAATTCGAGCAGATGATCGTTCTACCAGCGGGGGCGGCCATCACCAAGACGTCGTCGCTTCGTCAGTCGCAACAGGTTTGTCAGGTTCGCGGTACCGGCTACTTTTCCATGAATATATATCTGCACAATGTTACACTGGAAATTATAAGTAGTAATTGAAAGGAAAATATATCTTACATATAAACATTTTTTTTGTTCGATAAGAATCTGTATAAATATTTAAGGGGTTTTTTTTTACTTCAGAAACTTTTTCGCAATTCGAGGATATTGTTATGGTTCTTCACTTAATGCGTCAGGAACTGCGTCTTGAATATGCCAGTGCCTGATCAGTTGTAATGATGACACTACAGAAATTGAAATAAATATTGTTAGTTATATATGAATATACAGGCTGATTCAAATTCGGGTCTATCCATGGGGTTTTGGAAATGGAAGACATACGAAGTCGGTTAAATGGGTACAAAGTTGCTCAATCAGGTGACCAACGAAATGGCTGAAAAATGTCAAGGCTAACCTGATTGGTTTTTGAAATATTGGAAAAAAATTTGAAATTTTAGAAATTCGTTTATATTTCATTCCAACTTTATTTGAATAGATATCACAGCAATTTGTTGTGCTCTATGGAATGGCATAATTATATTTTTCATAAAACGTTTCGTCTTTCCAGGGACATCATCTATTCAAATTTTTTACAATCCTGTAGGTTTTATTAGATTTTTTTGAAATCTCTGTATCTTCTGACATGATGCTGCTATCGCCAAAAGTAAATTTAGATGTTTCGTCCCGAAAAATCCACCTTCAATATTTTCAGTTCGATGCATAATTTTTTTTATTCAGTCTCTCCTTCTTCTGGATTTTCTTTCGTTCCATGTGTGGTATTCCCAAAAAATTCCTAAAATTAAAATTTTTTTCAAATATTTCAAAAACCAATCAACGAATCACGTTAGCCATTATATTAATCCCCTGATTGCGCAACTTTGTCCCCATTTAACTGACTTCGTAACTCTAACCATTTCTGAGATCCCCATGCACAGACCTGAGTTTGAATCAGCCTGTGTATATAGTTAGCACATAGAGAACATATTTTTGAAAACATACATTTGAAGACATAATTAAAAAGGAAGTTCTTACTAATACTAAAAGAATTAGGAAATAAATGTGAAAGTTTTTCATATTTATTTTAGCCCAAAATGTAAGTAAACAAAAATTACGTGTAGTCTTGAACTCTTGATCTCTTGTACTCTTGTGCCCTTGTACTCTTGTACTCATGTTCCCTTGACCCCTTAAAACCCTTGAAACCTTGTACTCTTGTTCCCTTGTACTTTTGAACTATTGAACTCGCATACTCTTGTTCACTTGTACTCTTGAACACTTGTTCACTTGTACGCTTGTATCCTCGAACTATTGTACGCTTATACTCTTGTACTCTTGAACTCTTGAACTCTTGTACTCTTGTACTCTTGTACAAGTCTCAAAATATTTATATGACAATTAGCAAAGAAGCACTTATGGGTTATGGCACATAGATTCATATACCACTCTTTTTATCCCTGATTTCTCCCTAACTAGCATATGAAGTCAGTATATTTATAGCACTTGAATGCTATTTGTTAAATGATATGATATGAAATGCAACATTTTTAATCGTCTTCTTCCATATTTGTTTACAATTTGCAGCGCCCTCATCGGTAATTTGAATCGCCAATAAAAAATAAGTGCTTCGTTTCAAGTGATGCCTTTGACGCTGGACCTTAGGGACACGTCAGATATTTGTTATTTGTATCATGCACCATAAATTTATGCATGCACCTCTGTCTAATACGAAATAAAATTTAAAACCAGAACTTAATATCAGAGGTGTCAGTTACATGGCACGACAACCCACAACAAAAATTTTTAAAGAAGGTAGGACAAGACATAGTAATAAACTCATATTAGGTACTATAAAATCTCCTATGTGTAGTTGCATATTATATACGCTTAATTTATATAAACAGAATTATCACTATCATGCTCCTCCTACAACGGCGGCTTGTCTTTGAATGAACAGTTCCTAATATTAATAAATTTTCGTAAAAGAAACATTAATGTCACTGGTTTTGTTTATTTTCCTATCTTATGCATTTAAATGCATATTTAATTTTTAATTGCATTATTTTCTTACCAGCGCTTGTCTCTACTGTCATATTTGTTTCATTCATATGAACATTTCTGCATATTTGTGGTGATATTAACTTTTTCTCATGTTTATGAATCTACTAGAGATGTTTACTATCTTAATAAACTGCAGAATTCTGTACAGTTATGTACATATCTTGATTGTAATTGCTTGAATATAATTGCAATACTATTTAAGTACATTATTAAAAGTTGTTAAAAAAGTAGCATTTGTTTTGCAAGTCAATAATGGAATTGTTCTTAGGTAGGTGCAGCTGGTTAAACACTTCCGACGAGGATACTAGCCCGGTACGTGCATACCTATTTATATACTTATTTTTTTAAGATCGCGTTTGGTTTGGTTATTTACACAAATCGCGACATGTGTAGGAGGTTTCAGCAAACAGGCACATACTTGAACAAAGATATATAGAAAGCAATTCAGATAAAAATATTTGCTATTTTTTAGCTTTTTTGTCATTGTTAACAAGAAAGTAGAAAATATGTCAATATTTTTTGTCAAAGCTTTGAAAATTTACGAAAGACTTCATATATTTCAAGAAGCAAATTCCTAGACCTCCTTATGATGACGGTTTATGCTGCCAGGTGTTTACTTTTTAGTTTATTTTCAAACTTCATTTTTACTATTACCTCACGAGCGTATCTTTACCATTATTTCATCCATCCATATATATTAAAACGCGTCGATTCTGTCTCGCTCTAAATTCCGCCCCCAAATCCACAAAGTTTCAAAGCTATCTCCTCCAAGGGGCGATCTCGGAACGATCTCCGCGGACCACCGGAGGTAGGGGTATTTTCGTCCCATTTCCTACGCGTTTTCCCAATTTAAACGCCTTTAAAATCTCTATGCGTGACTCCGTCGCGAACAAGATTAAAGTAAAGGGTGATAGGCATACATGCAGCTGGATAAAGTCAGTCTGAACAGAACTCCGTTCTGTCACGAACATCCTAATGTTCCATATTGTACGCAGGTCGGTCAGAGGTTTGTTAAAGAAAGGAAGACATACGTTTTTCAAAACCATGATTAATAATTATAATAAATCATTATCAATAAAACATCATTTTTGTGGATCTTATTAAAATAGCGAGGATACTTTGTACCCCGTAACAATAATCGTGCGCGATATCGATCAATTAATAAACTCGAGTTTTCTTGCATCCACTCCATCTTGATAACACGACTGTCTATTCAGTACTGGGAGAATATGAAAATACATAGATTTTCTATGTGAAAATAACGCCCTAAATAATAAGTGTATGTGGTTCGCTTGGTATCCTACCATTTTTGGTGGGCGTTAGGATACCATTGAAATTACATAATCACTTAACAAAAATGTTTATATAAGCCGATCGAAATAGACCAAATGTACATATTGGTTTCACAGAATCGATGTGAAGTTCAAGCGCATAGCTAATGTTGTTTTAGGATCTCTAATGTCAATATCGTTAGTTCTTGTAGGTACACAGCTTAAAAAAACAAATCACTTTCTTGAGTTCAGTTGACTCCAGAGGATTGTCGCAGTCACAATTATAAAAAAGTGCAATACACATGAAATATGAACATGAATGAAAATATGGTGAATTATCTATATATCTAGATATATAAATGGGTTTTTCCTACCGTTCTTAGTTTTTATTTTAAATATCATATTGTTGCCGCACTACTTTGATAGTAATACAAGATTTTAATCTAGAAAAGAGTATGAAAGAGAAAAGGTATAGAGAGTCAGCATGTTCTACAATGAATTTACTGTTTGTATGAATATAGAAAGACAATTAGTGCAGTGGAGAAAATATTTTTTCGAGAACTCTAAAAAGTTGACATTTTCATTCTCTTTCTTAAGTGTCAAACTACCATTTACGGACACTAGTAAACCGGAACGAAGAACACTTTTTTGTTCCAGAGCGAAAAAAAGTCTTTCATACAGGTGTTACTTATTAACTTAATTAAGTATATTGCTGCAATAATAGGACTACTTACTTATAGTTGGAAATTTACTCATGTCACTTGGACACAATTTGCAACTCAAACTAATCAATTATCATTATTTTCTTGCATATTGAGGTTACCAATATTACAGTGGACCAAGTTCATTCCAGACGTAGGGACAAGGCAATCTCTTAACACAGTATCTTGTTCTGAAGCATAAATTATGGTCCAGGATTTATGTTTCGATTGATTAGCAAATTTCAAAGCTGACGGAGTAACTGAGTTAGAAACATGAATCACTTTTGAAGAAATTAATTTGAAACTTGAATTTTAAACTCTACAGAGCCTTCAATGTACGTTTCCGCCACTGAACTAGAGTCCAGCTCCCATGTATTTTGATGGAGATAATGTATGCCCTAGAACATCTGTATAGCCTTTCCGCAAATGGCAGTTTCAAATATGCAACAATTTCTCTTGAAGTGCTTGAAGTTTTAATCATCTCCAGTATACATTCTGGAGATGATTAAAATTGAGTTTTAATAATCTCCAGATGGTGCCAACTTGGTTGGCGAAACGTGCGTCGAGTCCAGTATAGTTTGGTGTTATGTGGAAAACTACGTCAATGCGAAAATACTTCACAGTAAAGGTTCTAACCCTTTTCAATATTTTTTTTCATTATTACTCATTATTTGTACCACAGATATAATTTCCCAAGTTTATCCGCATAGGTTAAGAATCACCTTGTATAGTAATTATATATACTTATGGTTAGTTTTATACATTTTTCAAACATTCGACGTAGTAACGAGGAATATGCCCTAATACTTCCAGATACTTCGGTGTACTGTTTCTGGAAGAATTAAAGTTACTGAATAAAACATAAACTGGTTTGCCGCGAGTTCATTCACGCGATAGGCCCTAAATTTAAACTTACTTTTTTTATATAATAGGTAGACCGCCACTGCCTGGATGCTTATTATGCCAATTACCAATACACTTTGTCACCTGTCACATTATAATCTCTTTTACAGTTGCCACTGCCTCATTTAAGGAAATAGGATTAAATTGTTTTCGTTCAAAGATCAGCTCGGTTCCTATTTGTTTTTACGATAACACGATACGATTTGACCATTACGAATTGAAACTATGTGTTTGTCTTAAAATATTCTTCTTTCAATGGATGACTTAATTCCCAAACCATTATTCAAACCGAATCAGTTTGACGATACAAGTTTTGCAATGGGCTTTTCACAAGTGATTCCGTGATTCAGACCAATTTTTTATTACTACATACTTACCTCGCATTTTTTTTTTGTTCAGTCGCAAGTACATACAACTCGAAATAAAAGTTAGCTGTAAACGTGTGAACATACAATTGCTGCTACATTTTAGTTGAAGACTTGAAAAGGTGGTTGAACCATGTTATAATTTGTATAAATGCTTCACCTGCATGTTCTGTGTATTATTTATCGCACTTGAAAATGGTTATAAATTAATAAATTTAGCACCTTTGTTGCATAGCCTTAATCATTTTTAATAAAATTAGGGTTGCCTCACTGTCAACAAAATTTATTACCTCTAAATTAATATTATTCGAATGCATTAATTTTGTGTGCACATTGCATATAAATTTCACAGTATTAAAAACATACTATTTTGTTTCACAGAAGGTATTTATTTTTACAACGCATATTAAAGAGTGGTAAGGTATTTAATAAAGAGAAAGATCATGATCTTTGTTGTTGTGTTGTTGAATAATGTAATAATGTAATAATAATAATAATTTATTAATAGTCTGCAATAGAGTGTATATATTCAGTCACAAAAATCAGCCATACAAACAATATCAATATCGCCACCCCTCATTCTAGTGACAAGGATTAGACCGAAATTTTGACACTTGTGTGGGGGAGGGGACAGTATAGTATGATTCAGTAGGTCGCAATTGCAAACTTCAGTAACGACTAACGTTGGTAACCCTAACCACAATTCAATGATGGAATGAGGGAAAAACCTATAAAACCTCATTAGTTAGGGGGACAGTCAAATATCAACCGATATAATCTGTCACACAACATCAAGCTGGCAACCTTTCCATCCTAGGTATACGGAGCAGGACGGTTACCAATTTAACTCTGCGAACAGGCCTCAACGACATATTGCTATAGACAATTTAATTTAACATTGTCCGACAGAATGGGGATTCGAACTCATGACCTCTGGGTTAAGCGATCGAGTGGTAGTCATTCTGAGTGTGAAAATTGATATATTTCAAAATTGATAAAATAACTTGGGTACAGCAGATTTTCTTCCCCAAAAGACATAAATAACCTTTATCATGTAGTACGGATTAAAAAATGTTAAAATCGAAATACGAATCAGAAGAATAGAACCAAAGATATGACTCCCTTATCCAATAATTTAAAGTTACTGTTCTATATTGAAGTTCATTTTGGCAATCAGTCGTGGCTGGCATCCCGACGAATTGAGGGCTCAGCAACGCGTCGGCGCTGGTCTTTCTCTCCTCTTCATGAAAACAAAAGGGAGGCTCACGTCAGCATATGTTTAGGCTATCGCCAATATCCACTGATCGTGGTCATGACCTGGGATGGTTTGGGGCTAAGTGGGATTATCGCTCGTTACCCTCCCCATCGCTCTGGACCTGGACTGCATCGTAGAGGTGGACATCATCCTTCACCAATCCCGATCACAAAAAGTGAGAGGTGTGGGCGATTCGTGGGGTCTCCTCCTGTCCTAGCTCTACCCTGCAGGCTGGGTAGGATCTTCTGGCGTTCTTCTGTCTTATCTTCTTTCTTTGCATGTATGACTAACCCACCGTTGGTAGTCTGTCTCGGGCGGGTAGTTGGAGTCTTGGCTCCTTGTGTACAGCGGCCGCATCGGGCTCGTAGTCCACGGCTTCCCGGGTTAGCGGGTTGCCGGGTTACGGCAAATTTTTGTTTTGTTATTCAGCGCTCGGCGAGGCATATGGCCAGGAGAACAGCTGTTTTGACTTAATTTGTTTTAGTCCTTATTTAAATAAGGCGATTAAAGATGGTGGATATAAAGTAGATTCGTATTATTTGCAGTTAAATTTTACTTACAAATTGCAAATACACTGAATATACTTATATTCTCTATAGCAAATGTTATTTTTAACATTACCGTCAACAACGGTTGACAAGAGCATTAACAGTTTTGTTAAAAATAACACACGTAATTCTAAATAGAGGTTAAAACAAGAACAGTAGGAAAATACAAACAGATGAAAAAGAACTAGAGTTCGAACAGTAATTATTAATTTTTCTGCGGTGTGTTGTCTTATTGGCAATTTATAAATGTTATATATTATATCTGAACAGAGAAACGATATAAATTAATTAGGGTTAATGATTGGAATGATTAATTTGCGTTTTTAATAATGAGACATTGATGATTGCTCAGTTTATTGATCTGCCTACAAAAATACTGTTTGTCTTGCATACTAACTAGTACCGATAACGATCTAATCTAGTCATCTGGATTATGTTCATCATTTTGAGCGATCTTATCGACGGCTCGAATCTCGCAGTAAAAAACATTAGGCAAACTTGAGAAAAGAGGGAGCGGCTAGTAACAATCAAGGCAGTACACCTTGCCGGCGCTACCTTGGATCGTTTCGCAGTCGCGTACAGGTATTTCCTAATATGCCAGTCAGAAAGCGCAAATAAATCCCAATAAAAATTTCACTATATCATTATAAACTGAAATATTTGATAATAGGATATCTCTTATACAGGGTGATTCTGGACATAAACACCATTTTTGCTACGATTGAGTCAAAACTAACAGTTTTGCGCTATAATAGCACATATCTAATGGTATAAGTGATTTCTGTTATTATCTCTATTCTATGTAATAATCATAATCTATTATTATTATTATTATTATTACTATTATTATTATTATTTGTGTTATGCGCATCATGCACTCCTCAGTTTATAATCACTGGTTTATTTTTCTTGTCGACGGGTTAATATCAAGCCTAACAAGGAATTATTTCTGGATTAGAATCGATCACTCTATATTTCATGTATGAAGTATGACTGCTTTTTGTGACTGAGTATATACAGTTTCTTCCAGGTTAAGTTGAGTGAGGTGATTTATGATGGAGTGAGGAGTGACATCCGTCACCGATATAATAAATGGAATGATATGAACTTGTTTCTGTTTCCATATTCCTTCAATTTCTATTGCAAATTGTTGATATTTTCTTTCTTTTCGATATAGTTTTTTGCTATGTTTTGGTCAGATGAAATTGCCACAGCGATAAGGTAATAGTTATTTAGTCAATAAATAAGTTTCAGCAAATAAATATAGTTCAATTGATTTTAGATTTTAATATTTAATTGGTTCAGATTAAGAAACTATTCTCAGATTAAGAAATCACTACTTTACAACAATGCCAATTAAAATAGTCTTTTCCTAAGATTTCATATGCCTAACGTCTCTGGATAAGTTTAACGAGGTAATTAAAAACTATATAAAAAGCGTATGTACCGATATAAACGTTGTTTCGTAAAGAATTACTGGTTTTCTTTTTTTTTGTTTGTTTAAATTTAAATTTAATTTTTTAAATATATATTCGGTAATGGGTATAAACAGACATTATTTGAGTATCCGATAGTAGGGACCTTTTGTTTTGAGTTTAAAATACAAAAGGTAGCACAGTGGGATTTTTTGCGACATAAGGTTGGCACAATGAATAAGTTGGCAACACTATATAACAAGGGGCAAGTTTGAGTAGCTGGCGAGTGTTTCGCGATTCATATAATTTAATTTTGGAATGGTGGAGAAAATAGACAATTAACACATTGGTTCGAAGAGTCTGGCCAGACAATCGATATTACATAAAGAGGTATTACTAGGGTAAGTGCTTTCTTTCAATTTTAGTTTTGATTTCAAACATTAGGTTGCCCTGTGGGTCAGTCTCAAATATATACGTTTGCGTAGAAAATAATAAATTTAGAATTGTTTCAATTTACAGTCCATCCGATACACGTTATTTATACAGAGTTCCAGAATGATTGTCCGGTACGGGAACGCAGCCTATCTTGAATATAATCAAAGATTATTTCCATTTGATAAATTACTTTATTTTTAACTGTCAATTTGAAAATTTTCATATTTGACAGCATTTGACGTTTGACTCAGTGGCGTTTAGCATTTTTCGTGTTTAAATTGTTTTACTGAAGTATAATTTGCGTTTAAAAGAGTATTTTTCAATACTATACAGTTTCAGAGAGTCCTACATCAGGTTGGTAATTTTTTATTTCTTAATATTGGAATCAACATAAGAACCATAAATTAATATTTTTTAACGCTCCACAATTCACAGTTTGAATAGGTTATACTGGTAATACATAGGAATAGAATAATATAAAATAATAGCTGTATTATTTTTAATAAATTGTCTTTATTTTTAACACAACCTATATTTACTGACGTACCATGGCATGGAACAAATCAAATCAAACCAGTAAATTCCCTTGCCTGCGCTCATGATTTTAGTGCAGATATTAAAAATAGAAAGGCGACACATAAAAAATCATTATGAAGCGGTATGGACAATCATTCTGGAACTCTCTGTATAAAAGGGATTCAATTATCAAAAAGTCGTCCTGTGCTAAACTTTTGTTTATTTAAAATTTACTCCGAAATTAATATTGAAAATTATAGGTTTCATAAAGTACATAGATTGCAGGTATGTTTTTAATTGATCAGCAAGTTTTCCAAATCTTTAAAAATATCATAAACGATGTTACTTCCTCAAAAGAGACTAATTAAAGAAACGTATGGACACAGTTGCTTCTGTAAAAAATGTTTGGCAATTATATGAGACAATTGGAACCCGTGGTATATTCCAATTATTTTGTGGCATGACGACTGTATTGTAGCTCTTTGGCGCTGCCTCGTAGGACTACCTCGCCGCCGCGCCGCACATTTCCTAATACGCGAGGAACACTCCCCCGAGCCACCGACAGTGAGCGGCCGCTGCAGGCGGCAGGTTGACAGACCTAACCGGGGCACATAAAGTGGCCGGCGCTGTCTCATAGCTTCTACCCGGCTCGCACACACACTCGGGGGACATACAACTGTCACGGGCCCAGCCCGCTGACAGCCTCACTATTCACCCGCGATTGTGTGCCGCGCGTGAACCTCAACAGTCCGCCAACCTTCCCGGAATTTATGAATATTTGTATTCGTCCTCGTCGCCGACGACAAAGATTTCACTTCGCGGTTGCCGAGGACATCTCGGGTCACTTTTTCAGAAGGCCGATGCGTTTTAACAGTGCTAATCAACCACTCATTCCATTTACTTTTATTTTAATTAAACAGCACAACAAAAATTGTACAGTATTTTGTGAACATGAGTGAATGAATAAATTATTTTATTACCTAACAGATATACCGATCAGTGAACAAATTACATTAGATTATACAAAGAGCATTTACCAGCATGATAAATGTGTATTAAGGGCGCGTTTGCACTACTTGTCGATGTCAAAAGATGAATTGAGATGATGTATTCAATGTGAACTTAGGCAACCAAAACATAGATGTCGCACTGAAAATACAATCGGCCAAACAAATTGTAACATTTTAATCAAAAACAGTAGTGGTCGACTGCAATTTAGCAATTTTTGGACGACGAAGAAACGTTTAAACACTTTTTTCGACTAAGTAAAAGTCAGTTCAATTTTATGCTTCAGCTTGTTGATAAAAAATTATTGACAAAAACACCATCAAAGAGTCCATCCTAATAGAGCCAATTAGAGCAGAAAAAGTAATAGTGACCTCAAGATATCCATGTTTTATTAAATATTGGGCTACAAAAAATGTTACGTACAACTGTGTCTAGTCACCATCACCATCATGGTATGGTTGGGAACAGTTGGAAAATAATTCTCTATATCGCTTTAGAGGTTTCTGAACATGAGGTTTGTAGCATCCTTTGACTTTTGTAAATCGGAATTTTGTGGCCATTTTTACACTAAAACAGTACAAATCCTACAAAAACAATCAACAATGTGCCACGGACGCACGACTGGTTCAAAAGCAATCGACCTCTAAACGCATCTGACGCAGGGGTTGTTGATTGGTTCCATCGATAGCAAAACGAAAACATTCAATTATTATAAAACCAGTCCCCGTCTAGATGCATCTGACAAGCGGGTCAGATGTATCAGAAATCCTAGATAAATTAGCATAACAAATATGCAGATATCAGTTTTTGAAACATCACGAAGATATCACAAGAGCTTCACCCAAAAATGGGTGTGGAGTTTCTCCTTGTAATTTACAATGTCTTTAAACATTTGATTCTGGGTTCTAAAAATAAGTTTAATAAATATGTCTGTCTAAATAATTATTTTATAATAATAAATCATCTATCTTTTTGAAAAAATCTTTTAACAACAAAAACCACAATAGTAAAATCTTAAATTATGTATTTTATAACATATAATTATATATAGAAAGTTATATCACGAACTAGGTATATTTGGTATTGCTATTTTTAAATATGACGCTAAGTTGCTATACTCTCTCTTGAGTGAGTGCAAAATAAATATTAGATTCCCATCAAAATTATCAAAATGTTCAAATACGACTCGACTCGCATGTGGCAGATATTTTTTGAGGGGTCGACATTGGAAGACGGTAGAATTGCAATAATGCAATTGTTACTTAAACTTCAATCTGTGGAAAGATAATCCATAAATTACGCCACTTAGGTGCCATTTAATACCTTATACTAGAACTAGGCTCTAATACATCGCCTCACCTCAGCCAACCTACTCTATCGAAGAATACCTAAGTTCTAACTTAAGAACATTTTTGACAAATTCTTCATAGTAGACCAATATTCTCCTAGTATGGATACACGAGGACTCCTCGACATGATAGTCGAAGAGTATATGTCTGATTTTCCCTATAAGACACATACACGTTCTTTGTAATATTTATAAGAGGAGTGCTTCACTTAGCTCCATATATTTAAGGCGTTTCCTTTCTTCATAATGTCCCAGATTAAATATCATTCTGAAAGAATAACAGAAAATACATTAATAAAATAATGGTTTATCCTTGACATCTACAGGTAGTTTGTAGTCTATATTATGTTTATGTAGGTATACTGGTGGTATTATTGATTGTTTTTTGGAGGTAATTTACAAAACTTATTTTTTACACCACTTTTGATTGGTTTGATTGTGAATTATGTATATTAGAAATAACTGCTTAAATATTCAACTAAAATTGTAACGGGATAAAAGATTGAGGAGGATATCTTCATAGCAATTGAATATCAGCCTCTCATCAGCAAATTTTATGAGAGGGCTCATTGGCTACATTATTATAGAAAAAATTTATTGCGATTTTAAGGGTGAAGCACGGATTAGGTAAGCAACAGCATTATACAAAATGTTTTTATTTACCATGATAATAATTAAACCTAGCTTAAAGCGGTATGATATCAAGGAACACATCCACTCTGATTTAGGAAAGTTTATATGCCCAAAAACTATTGTCTACGTAATAGAAACTTACACATTGATGTGGCTACCCGGTTATTTTTTAAAATTTTAGTTGGCAACCAAACGTAACGTAAACGCTTACAATTATATTACGAGTACACCAAAGTATATACAGCAAGTAAAAAAATAATACTTAAATAGTAAATATAAGTTGAAACTAAAACTATGCCATAGACAAAATATCAAAGACTTCACACAAAAAGTGAAAAAGAAATCTAACTGAAAACAGAATAGGCTTGTCGTTTGATTGTCCAAAGGGATACACTAAATACATCTTCCTTGGTAGAATTAAATGTCCAAGATAATTTGGGAACTTTATAATCACCAATAATAAGAAACTAGCATTAGGATGAGATGGATTCAACAATAAGTGAACAATTAGATTATACTCAGTGGCGTACGGTGGCATTTATACAATACATATACACTTTTTTACTTGCTCCATAAGATCTTGTTACCCACCCATCTTCGCAGATGATGAAGACCATGTAGGTATTAACAATTTGAGACGCAAATTTCCTGTTAATGGCAATCCATACTCTCCCTCCATCTTGTTACATACAATAAAATTAAGGGTCTGACGATAAACTTCAAATACTTCCAAATAAATTAATTCGGCATCATGAATGCCACCGTGTAGCCATGTCTTAGATAGACACAATGTTAGTATACGTGTCCAACGTTGACGAGTAGAATTATGTATTTTGTACTTAAGTTCTCTAGTATTTTGATTATAAGGCTGCGTTTATATTGGCACCGCTCAAGCTGTGAGGTTTGAGCGATACCGCTTTTGCGATGTCATCGCGCGCGTTGTCCTGTTCAAATTGGTAAGCGTTGTTTCAGTTATTTTGTTGCTTTCGAACTAGAAGGAAGCGATGAGCCCGGTGGCAAAACGGTTGTTGCTTACAGAAAATTCACGACTGCGAAGGCTAATTTTTATAAAAAGAAATAAAAGGCAAGGCGTTCATGACCACAATCTGTGCTACTTCTTCCCATAATTTTACAGTTATTTGCCTGTCTTTATAGGACCGGTGTCTATCATTCCAGAGTGCTGGTCTTGTTTGAATTTCTGATATTAGCAACTCGCGATTCATTTCATTTTGTGACGTCATTTTATAGCAATTTATTTTGCGACGTCATTTTATAGCAAACTAGCGACTAGCTATACGTTGACCCTTTATATAGAGCTTCTCGCTACTTAACTGCTACTAACCACCAAAGAAACTAACCACTATTAACAATAACAAGTACAACCGGAACACGCACCTCATAAGCGATGCCTCTCGAAAAACGAACAAGATCGAAGCTCGAGCGGCGCGATGTTGCAAAGCGCCACGCCGCTTGAAACAACTCCTCAATATGAACACCTCCGTTTAAAATACGTTGCCCGAATCAATTTGCGGCACCGCTAAAGCGGCATCGCACAAAGCTCGCCGCTCCAGCGATGTCAATATGAACGCACACTAAGCATAAATATCCGTTGGTGACATCTTTAAAAATTAAATTGAGCAATTAGAAACAGTATTTTGTAAGGAATGAGGACGTGCTCATTAGCAACATGAAATACTTTTCCAGATTGGGATTGACGTAGAAATATCTTGCAGTTTCTAGTGCAACACATAGCTTCAGACGGTTTATACAAATCTTTTTTATACAATAGTTTATTCTTGGAAGAAAATGTATCTCGCCAAGTTTGATACCCTTGTGTTTTTATGGATGCTAGAAAACTGTCTTTTTGACTTCTACTAAGCATTTTAACAATGATAGAATGACGATTTTTATTTCTAGAATCACTGGGGTACTCTAAAGCAAGAATCACCTCCGGTGTTTTGCAGTTTGGGTATGTCTATAATGTGATCGAAGACAAATTCTCATTAAAACTCTCTGATTATTTAAAAGCGCCTGTTGTTGGATGTGATTAACTTCAAGTTGTAAATTATTTAGTTTGAAAGCAGTGAATACAGTTAGATTCAAGTTTTAGAATTATTTTAACTTTATATTCAAAATCTACCATTATCTTAGCAAAATCGTCTGTTTTATTGGCATAGAATTCAATTGATTCTGTAATTGATTTTTGTTTAGTTTACCAATACCAGTGATAGCTGTTGATAATTATTGGAAACCATTATCCAATAGTTATCAACAACAACTATCACTGGGAGTAACTGCCGATTTAATATGGACTAAGGTTCTGACTGTATTATGAGGGTCATTTAAACACGAATATTGGAAACTTTAAGGCTTCAGGTGGAATAGATGGTTTTAATAAAATTTATATGTTATGCGGCACTGCGAACGGCACAGTGTATAATGGCAGTGTACAATGGCATATATATATGTATAATGGAATCACCCAGCAAAAATTGTTAAAAGGATGATATCGATATGGTTTTAAAAGAAAGAATATTACCGCATACTGTGCAGGCAATTGCACTTATACATTTCACTTTTACATTACACAATTATCAAAGTATTACTGTTTATGCACAAGCTGTAAAAATAAATTAAAGTAATTGGTGCACATTTAACCACCGTCAAGCCGTCAAATTCAAGAGCGAAACGTACGAGTGGTTATACCAGAACTCCAGGAAATGAGAAACTTAAAGAACACGGGTCTTTAGATTCAGGTTGTGATGTAATAGCCTGAATCTGACGTAGCTTGTCCTGAATTGTTTATTCAAAAAAATATTAAACCGGCCGGTTTAACAATGTTAAGGGGAGTTGGAAGAAGGGAAACATAGATGGCAGGGGCTAATGATCTCTGACAAAAATTGAACATCATGATTATTAATTAGTTAAGGTACTCTCAACCAATTGACAGGAGTCAGAACTGAGTTTTACAGGCTTAGAAACTGTCTGTGACAGATGGAGGCAAAAATCTTACCTAGAAAATGGATAGATAGAGTTCTTGCTACATAATAACTAAGTGTATACACATAAACTAGAAAATCTTTAGCCCAAATCTAAAGAAAGAGGAAGCGATGTAAACAAGCACAGCGACGGTGGTGGGCAAAGTACGGTCGGCCCAGGCCACGCCTTTGTCTTCTGTTCCCTCCGGCGGGCGCGGTGGCCAGCCGGCAGCTAGTACAACCACAGCTTGATCGACATTCGCTATCGCTCTCACACTGAGAAGAGAAGTCAGAGTTTGACGTATAATATTTGTAGTTATCGTAAATGCGGGATAACAGTGTCGTATTAAAAACTCTTGAAACATTTTATAAATAACTTTTGAAATAGACATGAATAAAACGTTGATGCCTAATTTAGAAATAAGTACTAATGGGATTCAGGTCTACCTATTTGGCAAAGTTTTAAAAAAGAAATTTGCGATAGTAATTATGTACATATGTTTATTACACATTCATTATTTACAAAAATAAAAATAGACAATACTTCAATACAGTGATGCCTAATTTAGAAATAAGTATAATAATGGGATTCAGATCTACCTATTTGGGAAAGTTTTAAAAAAGAAATTTGAGATAGTAATTATGTACATATGTTTACTACACATTCATTATTTACAAAAATAAAAATAGACAATACTTTACAATGAGGTACATATAATAAATAATAATAAAAAATCTTTATTGTGTTCTTAACGAAAAAAGAAAGAAAGAAACACAAACGGTAAGAATTCGGCATTGCCGTTCTTCCATTCCACCTACATAAATTTTCAAAATTGAAGCTTGGCTTGGCTTTTATGAAGTGTGTCCAATTTGTCCAAAAGGTCTTCCCTATTGGCTTTCATTAGCCATATCCTTGCCCTAAAAAAAATTAATATTTTTTTAAAAATTAGTTAAAATTATTTTTAAACACACTGCAAAACATTAGCAAAAAAAATTATACTCCACTACATGCGCAGTACTGTTCTATAATTTTGTTTTTCCTAAAACTAAAATATAACAGCTGGCCAACTTTTAAACGAAATTCATTAAATCTTAAATTGAGTGATTGTATAAACCATATTATTGTCTGTCTATGAATGAATTCCCTAAATTAAGTTAACATACTAAATTACATTTATGTATAACACATTTTTATCTACTTACCGATGGGGTTGCTTAGGAAAGGTAAAAAAGCTCTTATTACAATTATAGCTTTTATTATTGCAGTTTTTAGCTGCACATACGTTTCCTGTTTTTCTATTACTCATTATCACTAATGAAAAAAGGAACACTATATAAAACAAAACAATAAAAAAGCACAATAAATAAACACAAAACATTACACTCAAAATAAATTCGCAAGAATAACTACGTCGCTGGCTTAATCGATAATCAACACAAAGTGATTTCCCTATTTTGGTTCCAAACTCTCGCCACTGTGCTGTTCTCTTCTCAAAGGCGGGCCTAAGAAGTGGCGCGCGTGGATCGGCGCAAACCGTGCCTACCAAGAGAGCAAGCGTACCCTTCCACTTAGCTGGGCGGTGACTCTACGTCTACCACAACATGCATGCCTTTCACCCATTCGCTGAGGACTCTCTGTTTATCACATTGTTACCTGCATCGCTTCGTCCCTCTTTAGATTTCGGCTAAATATTTTTTAGTTAATCTGTATACAGATAATAGTATAGATACGTCTTGAGAAATAAAACGCTTTTTATGGTTATTTTAGGCATTTATTTTCTTAAATTTCAGAAAATAAGTAGTTTTGGAACATTGTATGTGGTCCTGATTAAGTGTTATAATGTTAAAGTTTCTCTAAATTAATTAATCTAGAGAATCTAGATAAATCTAGAGAATCTAGATTCTTTAATTTATTTTACTCTGAAATACATTTGGGTCACCCACGACTCTGTGCTCATTATTCAATGGGGCTTCATTAAAAGAAAAAAAAGGTTGACAAGAAGGCATTGTTATGTAAAGTAATGATTGTGGGCGAAATAGGCTACACTAGATGTCCTTGTGGAACCTGTGAAAGCCTTTGCCTTAACATATGTATAACTAAATGTTAACTGTTAGTCTAAAAAACTGACATTAAATTATCGAAGTAATTTTTTCCACTTCGCATATGAATAATATTTGCATATAATGATTCTCGAAAATCTTAAAGTAATACTAAAAATGGAAAGAAAACAGTAGTTTTTAGGTAAATTAGTTACAGCAGCAAGTCTAGCTTATACCATTAAAAGTACTTGAAAATATCATTAATTCTATATTGAAGTGCGTGTTGGTAACAGACATTAAATGCTTTTTAAAGAGATAACTTTATATATGAAGCATATAATTTTAATGAAAGACCTAAACTTATAAAAAGAAAAACCGTTGCATTTTGTTTACATGAATGCCTCTCATACTTACATAAGTAATCTGAGAATATTATGCATTAATTAAATATTTTAAATGGATTATCCTTTTTATTTGTGCACAGAAACGAATATACTGATAGTGTTTCTTTTTTGACATTACATTAATTTTTAAATAGTTTTAACAGTAACGGCTGATGTTTGACTGCCCCCTAACCAATAAGGTTTTCCAGGTTTCCCTCCTTTCAACACTGAATAGGCTTAGTGCTCATCAACGTAAGTCATTCGTGAGACGCAATTGCGGTCTACCGAATATTAATATGCCGCTTCCTCTTCCACACAAATCTCAGACTTTCGGGCTAATCCTTGTGATTAGAATGAGGAGAAGAGATTATTACTATTATTTTTATATCAAATAACTAAGAATAAAAATAACCAACTTTGGTTACGATAATAAAAAAGAATTTGTTCAAACCTGTCCAATTAACCAACTTCAAGTGTCCCAAGGGCCACTGCAAATAAAATTGCGGTTGTGAGGGACGCATCATATAATAGTTCGTATGCAACTTTATAAGTGATTTGTAATATGTACAAAAAAACTTATTTGTTTGTATAATTATTTTTATTTATACAAAAAAAAAAAAATTAGTGGGAAGTTTGGGAATGTTGGTTTTCAGTAACCAGTGTATCAATATTAACATTAATATTTGTTGTTGACAAACGACGTTTGACTTTGTAAACTTCATGTTGAAAAAACTACTTTCGCAAAGATACGTGCTTCCCAGCATTAATCCCATTATAAGGCCTAATTTTCGCAATTTGGGGTAACGTTCGGTTAAACGTAACGGGTAAACTTCGCCAACTGTATTCAACGTTTTTATGTCTATAACTCTCTATTCCACACTATTAACTATTAACTCTGCCCGTCCCGCTTGACTCTACCTTCTTATATGCGCGCGAATGGCCACTCGAATGTCCAAGAGCGGTCCAGCGAGAATTGAGTTCTCCAATGCTCCAGTAACTTCGTTGCGGCCTTCTATCCATCGCCACTGGCGTCATATAGCCTATGTATTTTATGTTATGTTATTTCATCGTTGGTTTAGAAATGATTCGCTTGTGTTATTTTCGTTTTTTAGGCATAGGTATTTGTATATGTTTTAGGCCGCAAAAAATATTCTAGCGAACCGCATGTGGCCCGCGGTTTTCATGTTGGACAGCACTGTACTAGATATTCATGAAACCGTTACCCTGAAAGAACTGAACACATTGTTTATTTTTACATCGCTGGATAGAGTATTATCCCACGAGTATGCTAGTTAAGATTATCTATATATCTCTATCTCTAATATTAAACTATATAACCGAAAAAACGTGTTAAATGGACTTGTTGACAATACTGTACAGCAAGATACTCTTTTTTATCAGGTTATATCTCTCTTCCCCTTAAACTTTTTTAGTCTCATATTAGTCTCATATTAGTGTAATCGTGAGAAATATGTAAAACATACAGGAAACTCTATTAAAAAGTACGGTTTCTTTTATAAGTATCTCAGAAATGCGAGAACCACTTGTTTTCTCTTTTGACTATTCAACGCAAAAATGAGGCAAATGCCTAATTAAGAATTCGAGATATCAATACTAGGAAACGAAAAATGGACCATCCTGTATACCACCAACATAGTCTTATTAAAAGTATGTGCATCTGCGTATTTTAAAAAACCCTTGTAGGTAATATATATTACCCGGTCGGACCGAAATTATATATATTGCGTAAAAGGCTAACCGCTCGGGGAGCGCGTTTGTTGACAGCGGGCAACCCTGACATCTCCACCTGTTTCGTAATTTCGTTAATGCATCATTTTCGATAACTTTACCGGACTACGCTGCCGCGAACACCGCAGGTGTACGTACCGGCGCAGCGGCCACACCGCTAGTAGTTCCACGGGTCTGGCACGCATGACCAACTGATATTTATGAATCTCGACAATTTAAATACGCCCGGTTCAACTGATATCGAAGGGGGATTTTTATCCAATAAATTGTACCCGGTAGGAAGCTTGAGCAGATCCTGTATTGCCACGGGAGAAGAGAGAAAATAATTGCGGTTGTATATAAAGTCTTCCGCATATTGCATTTGGAAATTGCGCAATTAGCTCGTAATGAATGAACTGTTGAGAAATTAGCGATTATACGCTGTACAATTAAATTACTATTACAGGAATGTAGGCGTCTTTCCTACATGAATCGTTTTCTATCATCATTTTAGAACTTTTAGCAAACTTTACAGTTCCTACTCTAGCACTTAAATATTTATCGTTCCCTGTTGAAAGCAATCTGCTCCTTCAAGAAGTAAATACATGGCTATAAGCGTGATACTGACTGCACGAGACTTTTCAAGCAGTGGAACTTCTTTGTAGTGAGATTCACTTTATTAGATACTAGTAGAGACTTATACATTGTATAAGTCTCTGATACTAGTCAGTATTTAAAAACACACACCACAGAAATGGACAACCTCCCTTCTGAAAGCCTCAGGCTTGTGTAGAGGGAGGGTACACATGAAAAAAACGCAGACACACAACCATTCCCTGCGAGAGGTGCTATTTCTCCCCTGGCGAGATTCGAACTCGCGCCGCGATATACCATGCTGTTAGTCACAAGCTACCACCTAGCACCCAACAGACTGAGCTATCGCTGCGGCGATATTTACGATATGTAATGTCAGTATCCATAATTGTAATGGAAGAAGGTCCATTATTGTCCACCAACTGTTTAACCCACACCCACACAAGCTTTGGTTCTAAGCGGGGTTCATTAATAAAACCACCACACAGGAGTTGTTTGCAAAAGCATCCCCGATGTAAGGCTTCAAGCACTACCCTTACCAAAGTAATCATGATCTTGCAGATAAATTTCTATCATTCCAATGGTTGTGAATAAAATGTTCAATAAGGAAGGTATGATCCTTTTACACGTTCCTTGTTGGCTTGGCACTGGAAGACTGAAAGTGTGATTGAAATGGAAGCATTCTGAAATGAATTCTTAGAGAACTTAATTGTTGAAAGTATTTCATAGAAAAATATTACATCTGACATATATGCCGACGAATGCGGTGGTACTGCTTATATAGATCAGATACATTCGTACTACTTTGCAATGAAATAGAGAGCCAGTAGGCTATACAAGCTGGAAGCAAGAAACAGCTAGAAAGCCAAAACATTGTATTGCAGGCATAAACCGATACGCCCTAAAATCAATCCAATAAGAATCAGGTATATACGCAGAGGAAGGCCAACGGGTATATTGTCCTCTTGAGGAACTTTGGTTGTTCATTAGAGAATACGCAAGCTGAATATTGGAAATAAAGAGATGTTTGTATACGTAAAAAAACTCAATTTTTCGCAAGCAAATAATTGTTCGATTCATATTTTGGGATAATAAAAATGAAACATGCCATTTCACAGAAACAACAGTATTTTAACTTTATATAAACGGAAATATAGATAGATTAATTGTATCGATCGATAAATCGATACATACTTATCGATACATATATAAAGAATGACTGATTTTTATCAGTGGGTATGTACGATTTCTTCAAGGTTAAGTTGAGTGAGGTGCTTTGTGAATTAATATGAGTTTGATACCTGCCACCGATAACCGTTGGGCAGATGAGAACGTGCTTTTATTCCATATTCTTTCAACTTCTATTGCTAGCTGTTAATATTTTCTTTTGTGTATTATTATTGCTTCGTATATGTTTTGTAATTGTTTAAACTTTCCTTTTCTTATTTTTGAATATGCGGCCAATCTTGGAATGCATTTAAATATATTGGAATATTGGTTGCATACCTAAATGATTCTAAATGTACTGTGCGTTTCACGAAGTTGTATCCCGGATTGGAATGTTCAGGTTGTCAGGATTCGCTGGCAAATCCTGTGGAAGACTGGCACGCGCGCTTAAATCACACCACCTCAATTTGTAGCGGTCCGTAACCGAGATGTGCCAATGGATTGAATTTAACTAATAACATGACGACGCTCCATACGTTGGAGATATATACTAACATTCCAATCCGGGATACAACTTCGTGAAACGCACAGTATGTGTTTACTGTTTAAAATTGTATCCTCTTTTTTGCGCGTTCCTTCTTTTTGTGGCACAGACAAGAAAAAGACTGCGAACCACTACTTAGTTCCGAACACTGTTCAGAAAGCGCATCGCTAATTATATTATTAATAAATTTGCCTTCGTTACTACTAACTTTTAGTGCATTATCAGAAACAATTTATGCATTTTTGTGCTTGTGTAGGTACTTGCTGAAGATTGAAGACAAATTAGAGGCCGGCCGGTCTTCACAAGATCGCTCAGGTTGCTGCTGCAGATTTGAACAAAGTGGTGAGTTTATGTCACAAACCCTTATGCCTTAGACATTATTATTTGATTCATCCCGCATAGGAATATTGGTTCAGTTCTGAGACAATTCCTACACAATTATTATTATTATTATATTAGCATAATAATTATACTAATTACTAATGATAGTAGTAGTAATTAGTATAATTATTATACTAATATAATAATAATAGTGATAATGATGGTAATAATGAAAATAGTTGGTGTCGGTGGCCGAACACGGTGGCTAAGAGTTTAGTGTGTCGATCGTTTAACCGACCGATCGTCGTGGGTTCGAATCCCCATTACACCGGACCATTTTTAATTAAATTGTCTACTCATATGTTATGGCCTGTTCGCAGAGTTGGGTCACAGCCTTCTTTAGTACTAGCCATGAACTGAGAAAATTGCAACACTGCATCCCGTCCTAATATCAGACCGAGCGATACTATTTTAGTAAATGGTGCGTCTTGCGTGTGGTATTAAATCATCCTATATATTTGTGTTAAATAGCGTTTATGTCGATAGTGCCGTGTATTACCAATTTGATATGTAATATCATTTTCCCGAGATTTTACATGTTCTATTTATCAGTTGGGATGAAGTGAAATTAACCTTGAATAGTGAAAATGCCGGCACGGTGCTGTGTACCAGGGTGTAAATCTAATTACGATTCCTCTGTAAAAAGTGAAGGGGTAAAAAGTGTTTTTGGATTCCCTAAGGACGACACATTTAAACAAAAATGGCTCAAACGTATCCCTAGGAAAGAATGGTCACCTACAAAATATTCCGTTGTTTGTGAGTTACATATTGATCCTAATGATGTCGTTAAACTAGACAGACATCTTTTACCAGACGGTACATTAACAATGATTGCTTGCAAAGCAAAATTAAAAGCGGATGCTATCCCATCTATTTTCCCAAATTTGCCTAAATATAGGTATGTCAAAGGAAAAGTCGATTGTTCGAAAAGATCCTGAATGTAGGCGCCAACAGCAAGTTCAGCAATTTTTCGAAAAAAGTTAATCTTGGTGAAAGTTGGAATATAAAAGTCTTTACTTTATCTAAAATAATTTTTTATACAATAAATTTCGATGGTGAAATAGTTAAAATTGAAAATCAGATATCAATAAATAACGACCTAACAGTTAAAATATTTGTAAATCGCAGTGAATTGTATTTTAATGAATTAAAGTGGATTTTAGATTTTGATATGAAAATTAAGAGATGGTCTCAACTCCAAAATTTATTAGATAGATTTAAATATACCTATTATTCAAGTAACTTAGAAACAAGCAATACTCAAAATGCATTGCAACAGGCGTTGCTGTATTTAAAACAAGCTTTAGATTTTTGCGATAACGAGACTTTTTTATATTCTAAACAATTAAACATTATCGTAGATCAAATTAACTAAATAACAAAGTTAAAAAGGAAATACTCTGCCTCCACTATAATAATGGCATTTATGATTTATATTTAGTCTCCTACTACATACAATATGTTACAGACTTTTTTTATTTTACCTTCTAAGCGTTATCTGCAGTATCTTTCATCTGGAATGGACATTTCTCCAAATAAAGAAAATAAGAATGAGCATTATTTAGTTAATATGTCGTCTTCACTTACACAGACTGACAAGATAGTAGTAATTCTAATTGATGAAATATATATTAATTGCAGATTAGATTATCGTGCAAAAAACATAATCGGTACAGCTTGTAACAAAGAGAATGTAGAATTCGCGAAGACAATATTATCTTTTATGATTTGTTCAGCATTTGGAAACTTTTGTGAAATTGTAAAATTACTACGCGTATTACTACGCGATATAGGTATTTGTTATATTATGTGCCTATTATCTTCCCTTTATTCCTATCCTAATATGAATCATTTCCTATATCCTATCCTTCATCTGTTTTTCTTTCCCTTTTTTTTCCACTCCCGGCAAAAATACGCATGCTAGATGAATAATCTGAGAAATATATTATTATTTATTATTGTAGTACTACCTGCTACACATACTGTGAGCAATAATATTATTTTTTGAATTATTTTAAAAGCTTGTGTAACTCTGCACCTTCACGTTGGTTTTGCTGAGCAATCAAATATCACATGTTTTCATGTAAAATAAGGTATATATTGTTTTGCATAAAATATTGTAATATTTAATTGACCAAGCAGAGAACGTATACATATTATTTAATATTTACTAAAGTAGCTTATTACAAACAAAATTGGGAATGCACGTCAAATATGATCGGCCACGGCCTTCTCTGCTAGAGAGGCTGTGGGTCGGCAATCGGACTAGAAGATCGGCGTGGAGCGGTGTTGCCAATTTCAGTTCATGGCTAGTACTAGAGAAGGCTGTGGTTGGGTTGGCAACCATCCTGACGGGCTTGCCTAGAATGGAAAGAAGGTGAGCTTGGTGTTAATGTGAGACATTAAAATCAGTTGAGGTTTGACTGCCCCCCTAACTAATGAAGTTTTCTGGGTTTCCCTTACTCCACTACTGAATTATAATTAGTTCTTACCAACATACTCGTAACTTGTTCCTTAGGCGCAAATATGTCCTCCTGAATAATATACAGGAGGACATATTATTATACACTGCCCCCTCTCAGAATGAGGGTTAGAGATATTATTGTTATTATTATCATTATTGTTACTATTACTATTATATTGTTAAAATATGTAAAAAATGCAGGTTTCATGTAAAAATCTGAGTCCAAAAGGTAATAGGGAAAAAATATCAAAGAGAATTAACTAATAAGAGATTTCACATTCATTCATGTCGTCTACCGAATTGATATCTTTATCAGTATGCGCCATGTGCATAGAATTTGACTGAAAAATAATGCACTCGACGCAGGTTATAGTAAATTATAGTGAATTTCTACACTAAAATATCTACACTAGTTGCCCATCTCGCTACTAGGTCAAGGATTCATTTTTTGGTGTTACTCCGTTCGTGCAATTTTGTTTTTGTTGTTATCTGTTTCATTGAATCATTTGGAAGCTTGAAGTGTACCGGTGTTTGAGTGCTTGTGTTAATTATATTCCGAGTTTAAACTCCGAAATTAAAGAAAAAAATATTTTTTTTAGATTGTGGCTCTTCTACGCCTTCGTAATATATAAGTTTTTCTGTACCTTCTAAATTAACATTCTAGATAGTTCTCAAAAATTAAATGAACACTAAGTTCACTGGAAACATGACAGATAATTTTTTTAATTTAATTTATAGTACGAGCTCAAAACTGTTAACAGTTGTTTGAGAGGTATTCATGATCATGAATGGCGTAGATATGGGACATGCTAAAGAGATCATCTGATATGTAGTGTTGGTACGTCCTATGTTAACAGTTTCTTGAGGCATATTAGGAAGATGTTTCAAATTAGCATAATAATAATGCAGTCAGAATCTTACTAGTTTATTACTGATACATATGTTACTATCTCGAGCACAGACACAAGCTAATAAAGAGTGAAAGGTATCATCAATCTTTTTATTATACACAAATGCCAGTTATGCAACTAATAAGGTCAAAAATGTTTATGAAGTAGAGGTTTGTTGTCCAATATTAAACTTGTAAGTGCGATATTAATATGCGTCTGTTATATTTTCTGTTACAACTTTCAACTGTATATTACACAACTCACCTGTGTATAGGAGAAAAGGAATAATGGATATATCCCGCTGGATAAAAATGTTATTCAATAGAATCGTTGCAAAAGTGGCTCTCAATTCATAATGTATTATTCATGCACTAATTGCAGGATTTAAGTTCTAGTTAAATTTTAGCCTACGCAACTCGCATGTATTTGTGTAGGCATATCTAATCAGTCTTGTGGAAAACGGACATTCCGCAGATTCTTCTCAATGTATGCTCAGGAAGCTGCTTGAGTCTAACACTACTTTTAACAAGTAGGTACTTAAGGCAAGTTAAGTTTGAAAACTAATTCAAGCCTCTATGTATATAAGGCTTCATACTATCAATTTATCATAAAGCGATGACAGACTCTTTACAGTGACGACACATTACGCTTTGGTTATTTATGATACTAGATAATTTAAGATTGTATTTAAGTAGAAGTATTTTAATTATCCTGTATGTAATCACAGCACTGATGTTCACAGAATATTTATTTGACTATTTCCACTACTGGCTTCATGATTTCTTTGTCTTTTTTGTAGAGCACAGGAACTATTTCATAAAAGTTGTATTGCCGAAGCTGACATGAAAAAATAGGGTGTTCCATTTGAAATTGTCGAGTTTTGACCATTTTGATTTCATCAAAAGAAAAATAACTTTTTGAACACTCTATACTGTGTTATTCAGAACTTATCCATAATAAAATTTGGGGATGTTCAACATACATGTACAAATGTGGTAGTGCAAAAAAATTTTCTTTGGCGGATTCTGAAAACTATTTAAAAATTTTTCATTGCACGCCGCTGGATACTGGTCCACTGTAATGCAGTGACCTTGGGACTAACAATGCAAACTGGCTAGCACGAAAAAAACTTCGGAAGTTCTGAGAGTATACAGACACCCAGCGCAAAAAAGATTTGCAGCGTTTTTACTTTAAAATAAACTTAAAGATAGATATATGTGACCAAAGTGACGTGTCTTTAAAATGAATAAAATTTTGTTACACTAATTTTGAAGAATTGCGCTACTTGATTACTAGGTATTAGAAACATGAAATTTATAAAAAAATTGCACATGCTATGTTACAAAAGCTGTTCAAAATTTTGTCCATCAGCAGTAAATTGGGGATTTTCAGCATTTTGCTGCAACAACCACTCCCAAAACCTAACTCGTAATTGATAATCCGCTGGAAACAGTGCCCCAGGCAGTTTCCTAGCGATCTGACTTTTACTTATCCGCGGATTTTCACGGACCAGATTCAACACTTGTTCTTCAGCTGCTAAAATACGTTGTGGTAGTCCCGAGCCACCATCTCGTCCACTCCAACTTCACCATAAATAAGAATCATGTCCATTAACTCAGCATTACACATGAGCCATTTTGAAAATTTTAAAGTTTAACACTCCTACGATAAATAAAACACCCGCACTGAGACAGCGACACAGATAGACTGATGACTGCATAGACAATAGAGATATTATCTTTACTCCAACTGTATTCGCCAGGTACAAAAACTGTTGTTTACTGTTTTTTGAAGGAATGTGATATATCAGATGTCGTTGAAGTACAGTTGCCCATCTACGTAGTCCTTTATAATGGTATAACTTTAAACATTGTTTACGGGAAATCCTAAGACTTTTATTATAATTTTTTTTGGTGATATCGATTTCTTATTTAAGGATGCACATATCCTCAAAGTTTTAGAGATAAGTTCTGAATAACCCTGTATAATTACCCGGGTAACTGACCGGTTTAACAAGGTTTAACTATAGGCTTTACTTATTACTTTTTAATAGTTATTACTTTAATAGTTATTACTTATTACTTTTTAATAGTTCTTGAAAAAATTGTTGAAATATAGGGTAAGTATTTCAAAGCTGTGACCGATTTTATTGTGAAGCGATTTAAATCGATATTTTTGGAAATATTTTGAAATAACGGGAAAAATGTCAGAATTTAAAAAATACCCTTAATTTTCCATGAGGAATTGAAAAATCAAATAAAAATCGTTAGTTGTCATTGCCCCGACTGGCGTTGCATTACAGATAGTAGCACAGACCTAAAGAGGGCACTATGGTGTGTTTCTCACCACTACTAGCAATATAAAGTGTATCATTCAGCTATTTTATGGGTTAACACCCCAGCGTTAACGTGCTAAAATGCTATATTTAGAAAATAGAATGATTATTTATAAGCAGATTGTTATAATACATTGTTCATTTAATAGCTCCTAACATATTAAACAATATGTCATTAAATTTACTAAATATAAGTCGCTCTGTCTGCACCACTATTATCTATTATAAATTTGTGTGAATTTTCTTTGATTTTCTGGGCTTGTCTTCTTAGAGAACTACGTCTGTAATAATCAGTTCTACATTAAACAAACATTATGGGCAGACATTCCTATGAATTATCACTTAACATCTCTGATTTCTATTCCTGAAGACAGTAATATCTATGATTTATAGTAATGACATCATATTACAAGTAGCGAGATAAGGTAATTTAAAGGCTGCGCCGTAGATTCATGTACCATTCAATGTTCCCAATTAAAATATTACAGCGTAATTTACGATACTATTATTGGTAGAGGAAGTATAATGGTTTCACTTCTGAGTGACTCAATTAGGAATTTGCCAATGAGCAAATTAAAAATAAAGTTGTCCGTTTATTGAAAGTAACTTTAACATTAGCGAGGCCATCTTCAATTTTGTGAGTAACGAACATTTTGTAAATTTCAATATGAATTTAACCCATGGGTAATGCTGGTTCTCTAACTAATTAAATATAAGCATGTTAGTTTCATAGTATTGGAGTGGGAGAAAATCGATATATCGAACCGAAACATTAAAATCTAGGCTTCTGTAGTGTGTAATTGACAGAGGTAATATACTACTTTTTTTTTTTAATTTTTGAGCTTTATTGTTAATATTCATTGATTAATATATTATTGCGATTATATTATGTTGTTGAGACCGATTTAATCAGTAGTTTTCTTATTTAGTTATATATTTATATTCCACTAAGGTGGAAATTTGGTTTCTTTAGTGAATCCAAATTTCGACGCCACCTGTCGGCGTTCTTTTTGTTAGGTTTAATGAAAAGTTTATTGATTAATATGTTTTATAGATATTGTTATTTGAACTACATTACACTCATTAACTCATTTGAATTTAGGTCTTTTAGACTGGCATTTAGCCAAGTTATAATTTCAATAGAGTTTTGAGACAAGTCAGTTAATACTTAGGTGCGATTTTTTCCTTTTAGGTTATTTAACCAAATTTGCTTGGAAATCGGTCAAGTTTATGTAACTAGCTTAGTCGCTCTATAGGTGTAGTGAGCTCAAAAATAGTTAAATCAAATTTCGTAAATTGAAATATGAACTAATACTGATTAAATTTTCACAACGAAGTACACATTTTCCGTTATATATCTTTTTTTTATTGCTAGCAGTGTTTATCTCTTGTCAGGTTATACAGTCATTTCTAATTATTTGTAGTTTATATATTATTAAATTTGCTTTATATATATTGAGCTATTCACTCTTGCACTTTGGTAACCATTAATATTATTCAATCTATAATTAGTTTAAATTTATAATTTTACAGCTACAGTGTGTAGAAATATTTAATCAACAAGGTCATTAATTTTGTGTCACACTTATTTTTCCCGGTTAAAGGAAATATATTTTCTAGTCATTTTTTATTGAACCATTTATTATTTTGTTATACTGAAGGTTAACGTATTTTAGTAGGTATTTAATTACATTCTAAATTGCATATTTTGGATAATTTTCTTGCAATTTCATATACACACTAGATGATTCCCTTTTTTGTAAATTTCATATATCACTTTTGGAAAATTTTGAGTTCATTAATTTAAATTTTTATTCAACAATTGCAGTTGTTATAACAGCAAAATTATCTGTTATTATCTTGCTCATGTCATTATTAGTTTATATAATATTCCTTTTACGATCTTGGTCTAATCTAAATACTTCATGCAACTCACTACTACTATTACTACTCCTCACTAAATTCATGTAAAAACACCTTGGCTTCTTGGAAGAGGAGCACCGACCTGGAATTTCAACTCCACCATTAGAACGACGATAAAAGGATAAGGCACTTGCATCCCGATTAGCAGTATCCGGATCAACAAGAAGCTAGCTAGCTACACCATCTTTTTAGCAGTTTCTTGAAGGTCCCATTATCTGCTGCACATTGCCCAAAGTCCATTTCAACCATCATTACTGAAAATTATCTATTAATGAGAGGTTGAATTATTCTTCGAGGCCAGAAGAATACATTTTTGTAAACCAGATCATTTTTATTAGCAGATACACCCTGTAAAGTAATTTTGAGTGGTAACAACCATTAGTTATCCTTTATTGTTTTATTTTTTATTATTTTATTATCATACAAATATTTTTCACAAAAAATGTTTTAATTGTAACATAGAATTGGTTTTATTTGTTGGCTTCAATTCGCCAAACATTCACTATTATTCTAATTATTATTTATGCATATAAAGTCAAAAACAAACTTATTCTGGCGTCCACAAGGTGGTACAAAAATTACTATTAATTATAAGTCTTTGAATCTGCACCCAACGCTGAGCTCAGCAGGAACTAATGTCATTGAATCTATTTAAATAGAGCCAATAAAAAAAAATTAAAAAGGTTCATTGCAATTTCTACTTATTTACTAGAAATTAGTACCTAATTCTGATAACTTTTCACATATCAATGTTCATTAGAATTATTCTATAATGAATTTTCATTATTTAAAATGGATTGTCATCCAAGATTTGTAATGTGACAAATTTTAGTTTTGTAGCTCAACGGCAAGTGGTTGGGAATTAGCATTACAAATTTTTAGCCATCATATATGTAAAGATACATCAAATCTTGTAATAATAATATGGTCCTAGAAGAATTGTTCTTTGTTACTAGTAACAAAGAACTTGAGTTTTGTTATTTGTACTAAAATGAATATCTAGATATTCATTTTAGTACAAAAAACAAAACTAATATTTTATAGTTTTCTTCATGGCTTTTATGGAAATTAAGTTTTACAGAAGTAAAATCTTTATGTATTTTTTGACAATGTGGATTTTAACCATACCATCTGCAAATAAAAATAAATGAATTCCCATTTGTGTCACAAATTTGGGGTAGATCATTTTATATATGAATTCCGATAACAAAAGTCAGCTGTTTTTTGTAATTAAATCCGTAATAAGGACGGAGAATGGTAGTAGTAAACTTAATGATATGTGGAGGAATGTTTATGATTTATTAGCGTTCAAAATGTCGAATAAAAAATACTTTATGAGGAATACTGAACGGTTAATTATTGCGAGCAAGTGTTCATTTGTTTGAATGATGGCATTTTTTCAGTTTCACATAAATAAAATTAAAATATTCTTAAATGTATGAAAAGTGGTTTAATATTTCAAATGTGATTATAAATATTTGCACGTAATAAAAATATATGCGTACCTAGTAAAATGTGCACATTTAAAAATGTATTCTTTTTAATTAATAACATTTGGTTGATTGGTTGTTTCAAATGTTAATACATTCACTTTTCAGCAGGAGTGTGTCATTAGTGGGTAATTGTTCGATTACTCACAAACGGTACATTACATCAAAAAACTTTTTATATTAAAGTTATTTGGCACTAAAAGTGCATATTGTAAAAATATTTTCAATTACACAGGGTGTTCCAAAAAGTCGGGACAAGGTGCAAGATGGTTATTTCAAGAAGGTTATTGTATGCTGCAACCGCATACCTGCTAAAATGTTTAGAGGAAAATCTTGAAGATTTAAAAGTTGATTTTCTAAAAAATGCGAATAAATTTCTCCATTGATAGTCGCCTCAAGAAAATATGGTCCAATCACCTACGCTGCATGTCTACCGTCCTAAATACGGTCAATGGAGAAATTTATTTGCATTTTTTGGAAAATAAACTTTTAAATTATCTTGAAGATATTCCTCTTAACATTTTAGCAGGGATGCGGTTGCAGCATGACGGTTGCCCTGCACATTACAGCGGTTCAGTAAGGAAATTTTTAAATAGGGAGTACCTACACTAATAGGTGGATAGGAAGGATGGACCTATCTCATGGTCTCCTTGGTACCCGGACCTTACAAAATTAGATTTTTTTTATGGGGATACACAAAAGATTTAGTTTACCGCACACCATCAACCATACGAAAAAACATGATGAACAGAATTCGTGGTGCTTTTGAGAGCATTTTGGAATAGTGCATCTTGCATATAAAATGTACAGATTACACAAAATCGAATATTTATTTGACAGTTAAATAATTTCCACAACAAAATAAATTGTTTTCATAACTTACTTGACTATAATTTGTAATTATCAGTTAGTTATGAAAGCTAATCTTTCAAAAAATCGTGAATATCTCGAAACCGGTCAACTTTTCGTATAGGACATCCTCATACCATTTGAAAGGTAATTAAATTCTACATCTAACGCCATAAAGAAATTCAGGGTGTTCCATTTTAAAAAAATGAGATTTAGGCAATTTAACATTGTGAAATATAAATCACGATAAAATCACCCTGTATAAAATGGCCAAATAATTTTAAGTGGAATATTTAAGGTATCCCTTGTGCTAACTGACACTACATTTTTTTCCTTTTCACATTGTGTCATAGAGGAAAATTTATTTATTTTCCAATGCAGTGTTACGAGGTTGTTTTTCCATTAACTCTTAAATATCTCGAAAACGAAAGGAGATAGCTATAGGGAATCTTAATACAAATATGTTCTTAGTGATCCCTAGATTTCAAAAATATAATAATATATAGGGTGTCGCATTTGAAATAACCAACTTGCACCTTGTCCCGACTTTTTGGAACACCCTGTGTAATTGAAAATATTTTTACAATATGCACTTTTAGTGCCAAAAAAGTTTCATATAAAAAGTTTTTTGATGTAATGTACCGTTTGTGAGTAATCGAACAATTACCCACTAATGACACACCTTGTACGTAAATATTTAATTTTTCCTGTTCTCGATCCATTAATATAATTGTCCATTTAAAATGAAATTAAATGGAGAAAATTTAAGAAGTTAAATAATGCGTCCAGGTATGTTTCCCAACAAATGAATATAAGAAGATGTAAAGTGATTCTGCATAGATAAAACTTTAACGACTACCCGTATAATATCAGTGACCGCAAGAGTACCGAAACACACATTCATATTTTAGAGAAACAATTGAATTTCTTCTGTGTTCTGTGAACATACATATTTCCATACATGTATTCAGAACCTATGCATAAATAATTTACCGTTATAGCAATAATTCTGCAGTGTATTTTTAAATGGTAAAACTAAGTCATACTTTGTATCCCGATATACCTATATTTCATTACATATAATCCGGTTTAATAATGTACTTTGGACAAATTATGTTAATTTATTATAAGGGTTACGAATGGGCATAATTACCTTCATAATAAGTGATTAATTTGCAATGAGCTAAAATCGAAAGTAATTTTGCAACTTAATAAGTATCATTGAATATGTTAATTCAGGCATGAAGTTTTATATTCTTCAATTTCAAAGACTAATCGAATGCAATCTTAGGTATATTATCCGTCCGCTTAAATTCTCACAGATGCGTTTAATAACACCGTTTGGAAATGAAATATTAATATTCATGGGCCGATAAGACTCATTTCCTCAAATATTACGGTATAATTAAGCTACCACACCGCTTTTCGGCAAGTCCCTATAATCGTTAAAAGCATTGAAAACAATTAATTGAGATGGATTCCTCTTTCTTATACATATAGCTATCATCAGAAATCTATATTACTAAATGTTGAAATCGTCATTTAACCAGTTGCTATTAAAGTACATTAATTTTACTTGAAAATTTAAAAATACAGGGTGTCCACCTAGTGCGCGTAAGTCCAATATCTGGGTTAATAAAAGATATAACTTAATTTTTTTTTCTACATGGTTGTCTAATATCCCGAGCTGCACAAAATGAAAATATATTTACATATTCAGGGTGTTCAGTTTTTCCTGGACAGGTACCAACTTCATTTTTTTAAATGGAAACCTATATATTATTTATGGCATTATCGAATTCTACGTAAAAAATTAGTGAGACTTTGTGCATAACACTGCTATTGAAATATTGATAGTTTTCGAGATATTTGACTTTTAATTTTTTTTTCTTATGTTTCGTCACTTCTAATAGTTGACATAATTATGGTTGTATGACAGCTAGAAATTATTTTTTTTCAGAAACTGTAGAGTGAAGATGGCTCTTTCGAAAAACGTATCAAAAGTTGACCTGCGATATACAGGGGGCAACAGAAATCGTGCCAAACCTGATGGTTTAAAATTTAAAAAATCTCGACTTTTTCAAATGGAACACCCTGTGTTTTATGATTTCATTAGATGCCTTTCTGTAGACTCTACAATTTTATAATAGCTTTCCCTATACCTAAGTTGCGTAGTTTTTGCAAAAAACCCACTTTTATGAAAAATACCCGATTTGCGCACTCCCTTGACGGAAAAAATATTGTAAGGCTATTTATTTTTATAAAATGTATTAGTTTACACTTCTTAAAATAAAAATAACTGAAAAATTTAGATAATTTCAGTTTAATAAACAAGTCTTTATGGAAAGTTACCATTTATTTGTAAATAAAAGTAAAAAATCATAAAAGCTCTACATGTAATTAAGAATTAGCAAAACTGGCGTATGCTTTAGAAGAAGTTCATGGGAATTATTTGCTAGCAGCACGTATTTATAGAGATTCCCACGTGCTGACTGTTTTGAAAATGTGAAAGAAAGATTTGAAAGAACAGCAAATGGGAATTATGAGAAAACTACCAGGAGACATGGGAGTAACAACGATAATATCTAGTTTAATGTTGTGGTTTCTGCTGTTGAAAATCCAAAAATATTAGTATCAGAAAATCAGTAGAAATCTTGGAGTTTTCAAAAGCTCGACAAATAAGATATTGAAGAAGAAGTTTCATACGTATCATATTGAAAACCAAACGGTGTTACCGTAGTTAGAAAAATTATTAGTGAAATGGATGAATATACATAGAGTATTGAAAAAAGAATACGCAATACTCATACAAGCAAGCTAACCTAAAGTAAATGCTCAAAATGTCCACCGTTGTTTTCAACACAAAGCATTAATCTACGACGAAAATGAATGTGAACATTTCTTAACATTTCGGGCGTTATGGTTAGAAACTCATTTTGGATCTTTTCTTTCAAGTCTTGCATATCCGTTGGTGGTACTTCGTATACTCGCTCCTTGATATAACCCCACAAGAAAACGTCCAGAATATTTAAATCAGGCGAACGTGCAGGCCAAGGAACTGGACCACCACGACCTAACCACTTATTTGGATATACGTGGTTTAGGTGTTCTCTAATCTGAAATATGAATAGATAATAGGAAAAGTACTACAACAATAAAATAATCACAGTACCGCCAAAGTGGAATGTGGAGGGGCACCATCATGCTGAAACCATTGTTGAACCAAATAATCAGCGGGCATATTCTGTAGCTGTAGAAGGGGAAGTTCGTTTTGCAAAAAATGCAAATACACATTGGCATTTAAATTGCCTTCAAAAAAGTACGGTCCAACAATATGTTCTCCACAAATTCCAGCCCACACGTTCACTTTGAAACGATGCTGATTATCTAGTACCCTCAATAATCTTGGATTATTGTCAGCGTAGTGATGAAAGTTGCGACGATTGGGTAAGCATATGTTTGAAAATGTTGATTCGTCAGTAAACAAGACATTCATAAAAAAGTTTGGACTTTCCTGAATTTTATCCAATGCCCAGTGGCAAAATTGCAGGCGGTTTAGGTGATCTTGAGGTAACAGTGCTTGATGGTTTTTAATATGATACGGATGAAAATTATTCTTCTTCAGTATCTTGTTTGTCAAGCTTTTGGAAACTCCAAGATTATTACTGATTTTCCTGACACTAATATTTGGATTTTCAACAGCAGACGCCACAACATTAAACTGAATATCGTCATTGTTACCGTCATGTCTCCTGGTAGTTTTCTCATAATTCGCATTTGCTGTTCTTTCAAATCTTTCTTTCACATTTTCAAAACAGTCAGCACGTGGAAATCTCTGTAAATCTGGATTATTTGCTTTGTAAATACGTGCTGCTAGCAAACAATTTCCATGAGCTTCTCCTAAGGCATAAACCATTTTCACTAATTCTTCTTTTGAATAGTTCATTGTATGCACGCTTAGTACTTACTCTAAACTCGTACGTGAATATTCAGTAAAACAAGAAATGACATGTAAACTGATTGTCACAAATTTTATTGCGTGACAGACGCTCACTGCGTTTTTCCCGAGAAAGGAACGTGCGCAAATCGGGTATTTTTCATAAAAGTGGGTTTTTTGCAAAAACTACGCAACTTAGGTATAGGGAAAGCTATTATAAAATTGTAGAGTCTACAGAAAGGCATCTAATGAAATCATAAAACACAGGGTGTTCCATTTGAAAAAGTCGAGATTTTTTAAATTTTAAACCATCAGGTTTGGCACGATTTCTGTTGCCCCCTGTATATCGCAGGTCAACTTTTGATACGTTTTTCGAAAGAGCCATCTTCACTCTACAGTTTCTGAAAAAAAAAATTTCTTGCTGTCATACAACCATAATTATGTCAACTATTAGAAGTGACGAAACATAAGAAAAAAAAATTAAAAGTCAAATATCTCGAAAACTATCAATATTTCAATAGCAGTGTTATGCACAAAGTCCCACTAATTTTTTACGTAGAATTCGATAATGCCATAAAAATATAGGTTTCCATTTAAAAAAATGAAGTTGGTACCTGTCCAGGAAAAACTGAACACCCTGAATATGTAAATATATTTTCATTTTGTGCAGCTCGGGATATTAGACAACCCTGTAGAACAAAAAATTAAGTTATCTCTTTTATTAACCCAGATATTGGACTTACGCGCACTAGGTGGACACCCTGTATATAATTGTGTTATTCATTTGTACTTTTATAGGCTTTTGTTGCACTTTACAAAATTATCCATTTTATCATGGCTTGGAAAAATAAAACTCTGGATTTCGAACGCACAACTTCTCATCTGATCTCGTTTATTGTTAGAAATCTAGAATTTCTGGATACTGACATTATGACTTCCAATTTTGTATAAAACTAAAAAAAAACAGTTATGAAATTTAGTTAATTCATCAAATAAATATTTATTTTATTGCATTGTGGTTTGTTGTGTCAAACTTTGCCTGTTTTTTATTATTTTACAGGTGGTGTAATCCCAAAAAAGACCACAAAGATTGTTATGATGCACTGTTAAATTTTAGCCATTTTGTAGTGTTTCAGAAAAATTGTTATATCTCTGAAACTAAAGAGAAAAAATCCACAAAAATGTACCGATTGACCAAATCTATTTGCTATTATAGGAAAACTCTTGAACTGAGAAAGATAAAAAAATTAACCCCCCTTTCTTGATCTTCTTTTCTGAGGCCAACTTAATGCCGAAATGCAAAATAGCCCATGTTCTTTTGTTTTTGAGAGATTTATGTCATAACTCATAACTGTCATAACTGAAATTTTATCAACTTATTAAAAATATGTCTACGTCACTACATTGTATTTAAAAAAAGTGTGTAAAGAACATATAAGGAGTTGTTCTGTTCTAATAGGTATTTAAAATAACCGAGAAATGCGCAGGCACCCAAAATTTGAAAAAACGAATTTGCGCCAATAACTCTAAAACATAAGAAGACATATCCAATACAATAACAGGTTGTAGACCTGTTCTTATATTGGATATGTCTTCTTATTTGTTCTACTTATTTGTCAGATGGCATGCATATAGCAAATAACTTATATGCTCATGCTCACTTATATTGCACTGATGAGACCATAAAAAAGTCGAAACCGGTCTGTAATTAGTGGCATCCTACGATGTGTGGTCTGAGTATTTCCTCGTAGTTTTCGTTGCAATCCGAATCCTTGTATTTTTTATTCTAACTGTGTTTAGACCAAAATACGGCAAATCTTGCTTTGTAATTCAGCGCTCGGCATGGCATATAGCCAGGAGAATAGTTGTTTTGGGTTGATTTGTTTTAGTCCTTATTTAATATAAGGCGTTTGCAGATGCAGATGGAGGATGATCTTAATGACGTCCTTACTATTCGTTGTTATTTGCTATAAGAAGATAGGTCATTTTGCATTTAGGCATTAAGTTTGTTTTTTTTTGTATCTCTCTTAGTTCAAGAGTTGAACATCAACGATTCCTAAAGCACTGTGACCACAGCTAGGCCTATTGTGCATTCCACTGATTCTATTAAACTCAAAAAGTTTACTCGCTGAAATTTTCCTCAGTTCACAAAGTATACATACTTTGAGCAAAGTCTATGTATACTCCTTGAGAGATATGAAAATGGATTTTCAGCGGGCTAATAAATGACAGAGCACGTTGTTCAGGAAATATTTTCTTCCTTAAAATATTTTGAACTTGTCTCCTTATTTATCCAATAACATTTTCCAATCATTGAGATGCATTCTAATTTCTTGATATTTTTCTTCGATTCAAACTAAATGTGTCTGTTAAATTAACAGTGGTCTGCTCACAGATGTTTCTGATGTTTAAAAATGATGTTTTTCAATTATGACTAGTATAAAAAACGACTAAAATGGTTATAGTACATTAGGGAGGGGTCAGGGTATAGCTAATTATTATGTTATAATCGCATAAAAACTAAAATAATAGCTGAAAAATAATAAACTGATTGCATAAAAAGCTGCATGCGAACAGTTGCCACATCCTGTAAAGTCAGCAGATTCGTTATATGTACACCTGTATATCGCTGTAGTTTAGTAGGTATGCCTTCGAACATATTCTTCACACACCGAAATTCCATAAAAAAAAGGAGGAATCGAGCTTGATTCGTTCCGTTCCGTTCCGAAAATAAAATTCAATCCAGATGTTCTGTGAAATATATTGAAAACCGTTTTCAAAATCTGCCACATGTGTAAATAACATTTGCAGCTATTATTATCTGTCGTAAATATTGGCTGAATCTAGTAATAACCTGATTGCATTCCACAACAAGTTAAAAATCCGTTTTTTGGATCTACATGTCTTGCCTACAAGAGTCCAGATGTTATCCTCTTGTATCTAGTTACATATGATATTCAGAAATCTAAATAAACGTTGTGTATTTGGCTTGTCCAAAACTACTCAAATTATGTTTGTATTTGTATACAAATACCTTATAAATAAATAAATAAGTTGTTGTAAAATGTGTAGGCTGGAATTTGATTCCTCAGTCAGTTTTAAGTATATGTAAAGATGTACGACATACTTGTATATGTAAATAATTCAACACAGTTTAAAACAGGTGTTTCTTGTGTCTCTAGAAGATTTTGGGCACGTGTAGCTTAAATTATCTGATGGAAAGTTATAAATTTGAAAGGAACAGGAAAAATGCCCGTATTATGTTCAAAAATAGTTGCTGCACCTACCTACGTCAGCGTATTTGTTATTATTTGACAGTTAAGGCACATTAAATACTGATTATACTTTAAAATTGTAGATAACACCCACTTTATTAAAAAGAATTTTGAATTTGCATTTACAGAGAACACGATTATTATTGCCATCGCCTAGATATCAGAACACCTAGGAAGAACTGCGATGACACTGATTCTAGACTTTCCGAAATATACAGGGTGTCCACCTAGTGCGCGTAAGTCCAATATCTGGGTTAATAAAAGAGATAACTTAATTTCTTTTTCTACAGGGTTGTCTAATATCCCGAGCTGCACAAAATGAAAATATATTTACATATTCAGGGTGTTCAGTTTCTCCTGGACAGGTACCAACTTCGTTTTTCTAAATGGAAATATATATTTTTTATTGCTTTTTCGAACTAAACCCTTGATTTTAGTAGGATTTTCATCAGCCTTCCCTATACCTAACTTAAACTGTTTTTGAAATATTGACGGGTGAATATTGACATTTTTGCAACTTTGACACCCTGTAAAATCTAAACGGTTTGAGATCAAGCAAAACGGTTTGCACATTCCTATCTTAACTTTTCATAAGCTATCGTTTGGTACTAATTTCAAATTTATCCAGGAATTAAAAATTTTCAAAATTTTCAGAAAATTTTAAATTTTTGGATAATTCTGAAATTAGTACCAAACGATAGCTTATGAAAAGTTAAGATAGGAATGTGCAAACCGTTTTGCTTGATCTCAAACCGTTTAGATTTTACAGGGTGTCAAAGTTGCAAAAATGTCAATATTCACCCGTCAATATTTCAAAAACAGTTTAATTTAGGTATAGGGAAGGCTGATGAAAGTCCTACTAAAATCAAGGGTTTAGTTCGAAAAAGCAATAAAAAATATATATTTCCATTTAGAAAAACGAAGTTGGTACCTGTCCAGGAAAAACTGAACACCCTGAATATGTAAATATATTTTCATTTTGTGCAGCTCGGGATATTAGACAACCCTGTAGAAAAAAAATTAAGTTATCTCTTTTATTAACCCAGATATTGGACTTACGCGCACTAGGTGGACACCCTGTATATGGACACATTCTACGTACAGGGTGGACAAATATGGATGTTACATTTTATGATCTTCACTCATTTTATAAAAACAAACCAGCAATGTTTTTATATCCTTTCTTAGCAGTGTGTCAGTAGTCATTGAAACATCACTTTGTTTTTATTTTCCTATTTACTTGGCGCTTAAAAGTTCCCATTTCAGACTGTTCTTTCGGTATACAACTATCGTAAACTTTTGATTTAACGTAAAAGCAATACTAATAATTCAAGTAATACTAATAATTCAATAAGTTGGAGTTAGATGTTTTGAATATTAAAATTCCCCTAAAATGTAATTTTAATATATAAACAAGGGTGATATTTTGTGAGATTTTCGACGATAATATAAATGAACATAATTTTATATATTTATCTATTAGTACAACATTGTTAATGGTCAGTTTAAAAGAAATAGATCTTTCGGGAGTACGATTATAGAAAATAAGTTATGAAATATTCTTTTGCTTGAAATATTTGAATAAGACGCAGTGGTTCCTTAAAGGAATTTTACCATTTTATTTAACATTTTACCATTTAATCATTTAATCATTTAATCTTTTTATCGTTTTATCATATTCAGCATTTTATCATTTATGAGTCATTTTATCGATGTTTTGCAACTATACAAGTTATTTTCTAGAAATAATGTTTACCACGTGTGCTAACTTTTAATTAATAACAGAGTAATTCATATTTCAATATTTTTCGTGAATAATAAGCAATTTGGCTTCATTTTGTTCCCGCTCCTTTAAAAAGTGTAAATTACGAGAAATACAATACATTATTACATCTCTTAGTTTATTTTTAGGCTTATATAGGCTTTCCTATTAATCTCTGCTATAAATAAATGTTTGATTATGTATAAAAAACACTAGAATGCTTCATTAAAAGTAATTACAATTTCGATGTTGCATCTGAACCATATTTCAGTAGATAAATATCCAGAAGGAAGACAGCCCAATTCAAATATTTTCGAGAATTAAAAGAAAATCTCATTAACTAGGAGTACCTACTTCAAAAAGTCAAGAATAAAAAAATCTTATTTAACAGGGTTAAATATGTAATAATTTAAATTAAGTTAAATTACTGTCCGAAGTTTTATTTTTGATATAAAATGACTCAACACTATAAAACACCCAATATAATATTACTGGAAAGGTAAAAAATTCTGACTATATCATATCTAACTATATAAAAAAAAACAAAAATTAAAGTCGTATAACTCGAAACTATATAAATTTTAAATTTCTATTAAAAAATGTGTCTGCAGCACTGGGTTCTAACCAAAAACTGACTAAAAAACATTGCTTATTTTTTTATTACATCCAAATAACCAAGATATCGATATAAAGGTATCGTAAAGATGAAAAATGGAACTTTTGGTTATAACTCGAAAACAAAAGACGATATCAAATTTTGTATTTGACTCATGAGTTTTCCTCGAAAAGAATCCTTATAGAGAATGCATCATCCATTTTTCTGTTACATGTTTTATAGTTATCGAGTTAGCCTATAACAATATCAAAGTTTGCCCACCCTGTAGATACATAAGGTCTTTATGCAAATACTTATTTGATATACTTTGAAAGGAAAGATTTAATTCATAGACTTTGAAATGCCATGTTATCCAACTGGTAATCGACATACGAGCATAAGGCAATTTTTGTTGGATCAAATAGATGGGTATTTTAGGATAATAAAAAAGTAGTATAGTATCAAAGAAACCCAGTTTGATTCCTCGAACATGATTGAAATTTTCAGAAAAGGAAAATCTATTTCATTTTCTACTGGATCTTTTCGAATCCCAGAATTTGCACTGTAAAATTACTTTCAATAATGAATCTCTGAATTCACTTGCATAAAAGTAAGTTACTAGCAAATACCTATAATAATGCAGCATATTACTACGATCTACTCAATTCGACTTTATTTGTTTAACTAAACACATGGTGGTGAAATAATTTGTTTCTTCCACTGTGATCTTAGAAACGATAAGAGATATTTAGATATAGAAAATGTTATATTACGATCAAATTGTGTATCGTGTCTGAAAACATCCGACATTTTTCGAATTAAAACTTTTGTGTGTATGTGATTTGTATGTATGTGTATATTTATAAATCTATCTATCTACCTATATATCTATTTATCTGCATACCTGCTGTGTATTAATGTGTACAAGAAAATATATGTTTATCTACACCTAGGCAATTACATACATTGGTACTGTTTGTTAATCAAAAAGCAATGTCAAAGGGATATTATTAAAAAAAACAGCTGTACACAATACTGACTGCCATTTAATAATCTTTTTCAAAAAATATTCTACCGTTTTTCGATAAATAATTTCATTGATGCCTTTTTCTGTGGCAGAAAATTGTGGATACCTTTTTAATTTTTTGAACACTTTAAAAGGATCGTCTTATTGTTGAATAATAAAAAACATAATCAGAAAAATAATAAATAATAGGAACAAAGGTATGCTACAAGTATACGGGCTAATTATAAATTATTACAGCATACCTTCAGGAAGCTTAAATTTCGTGTTCAGTAATTACAAGGTACTTAAGTATTGCTATAATACATATACATTTCGCATGGCATGCAGAACTGGGTGTAGTCCCAACGCGTGAGAGCGTTTTATTGACATCCTGTGCTGGTGGAAATTTTTGAATCCAGTTTGAAATATTGGAGGCTGATTAAATAATCCTGACCATTTCCGACTCGCGAGAAGAAATAATGAGATGTATTATGTACAATTAAGATGCCAAAGTTCTCACCACTTGTTGGTCTTTGTTTTCAAACTAGGAAAGCATACCTGTAATATAAAACCACGTAAGTTGACCGGTTAATAATTATCAACCTATATCTTATTATCTGAGGAATGAAAACTATTATTTTTATAGTATCTTTTATATTAAAAAATAAAATAATTGTTTCTTATTGCTGTCAGAATATAATTATTACAATTTCAACATTTTTGTTACATTAAAATACATACTGTTATCTTTTGGCTCATTTCAAAATATGTTTTTAATCAATAATTTTTTATTACTTAGGTCTAGGTATATGTATCGAGATTTAAGAGATACCGCATACAGAAATGATGAAGTTTTATTAGCATTTTCTACAATAATTATTACAGCTGATAAGAGCAATTACTGTATTTTAAAAAGTAAACAATTTTTCCCATATGCTTTGAAATGTGATTTTCTATGAATTAATGTAATAACCTGTTCAATATCAGGCGTTATATACATTTCAATATTACATACCGGGATATCAAAAATTATCTTGGTCAAGTGTGGTTGTGGAATGTAAAACGTGTGTCGTACTTTAAATTTTTGAATATGTTTTGTTGTGTCAGAATCTGGCAAGTCATTGTGCTGAAATTTTCTAATCCAGTTTTTGAATCATGCCTCTTACCACACAGCACAAAATTTTCATGATTGAAGCCTATTTTCGAACGGGTGCGCTAGTTAATGGAAATTGGCAATACAGTCAACGTTTGTGTTTCGACAATTTTCGAGAGCACTTCCCAAACGTGGCAATATTACCGGACAATTTTTATGCGTGCCTTACAAATTGTGTTGAAGTGTTTCGCGAAACTGGTTGTGTGACTCATAAAAAAGGTGCTGGTAGACCAAGAGTTCGTATAGAAGAAGTTGTCCTCTAACAACATCATCTACAACAGCACATACTACACGAGAAAATATTGCTTTCCTCCGCGAGTTTTTTGATGGCCGGCTGATAAGTTTGCATACAGAAGTTGAGTTTCCTCCGAGATCACCTTGTTTGACAATTATGGACTATTTTATATTTCCTTACTTAAAAAACAAGATTTTCGCAACTCCGGTAAATAATTTGCAAGAACTGCAACAAATAATTGTTCAGCAATGTGCAACAATAACGCCAGAAATGCTGCAAAACGCTTTTCACAGCATGAGGAGGCGCGTCAACTTGTGCATCGAACAAAACGGGGGACATTTCCAACAATTACTGTAATTTAGTTTTTCTTGTTACTAAAACCGTTATTTCATAATTTGTAGTTCATTATTGTTTTACAACTGAAATAAATAGGTATGAAATTTGTAGGTTATTGATGTCAGTGTGACAGTGACATAATTATTTCAAATTTAAAGTAAGACACAGGTTTTACATTCCACAACCACCCTTGACCAAGATAATTTTTGATATCCCGGTATTTGGTAACTACAAATACCTACTTGTCTTATTTTGGAAAACTAAAGTTTATTTTTCAATTAAATTAAGTATGCCAAATAAATCCGTTTGCGAAAACGAAATATTTAATTCAGCAAATTAAATATTTTGCTCCATGGCATTTAAATTTATTAGATAATACTAAATATTTAATATTGCCATTGAAATAAATGCCATAGTTACCAGTTAGATCTTTAAATTCGTCAAATACAAATAAATAATTTAATCAGTAGTAAGAAATTTTATTTACTTCAATTAAATCCTTTTCCCAGTGTAGCATCTCTATTCCTCATTGTCATCGCAATGATGAGTCTGAAAGTCAAAGACTTGTGATGGGATAGGGAACGGCCTATTATTATTTCTCGGGCCGCGAGTGCACCCAATAACGACATCTGATGTTATAACTATTATATCATTTAGTACGAGAATAACGGAAACCTGAAAAATCTTTTTCAAAATATCGTAAATTAAGGTCTTGAGTGACTTAACTGAAGGTGGTTGTATCCGTAAACTAAAATGTTGAACTATAGACGTATAGACGTGTAACTAAAAATTATTCAAAATAGACCTTGTATAGGAATCCAATATACATTTTTATAGAACTTAGGTTAGTTTTTTCCTATTTCCATAACACTGACGTAGTTTTCCACATAACACCAAGTTGGCATCATCAGGAGTCAATTAAAACTAAACTTATGCTAACACTGTGTCCTATTTACACCAAAACTATTGCTACGGTTCAGTGAACCGTGATTTACTAACTAATAAAGCGGGCTGTATGGGATTGGCCCTCTGTCACTATTCAATATTCATATCTACTATTTTTACATTTTGCAATTTCCAAACTCTCAAATGCTTCCAGCTGTCTGGAATTTGTTACATTTCTAATTAGTCTTAAATTGCTACTATCTATTTTATGGTTGTTCTCAAACGCATGTTGGCGACACTAGACTTATCTGTTCTACCATTTGAGATGAGCGAGATGTTCCTTGATTCTAGTTTGAATTGACCTTCTAGTTTGTCCAACTTACTTTTGATTGCAGTGTTTATAGCTAATTCCGTAAATCCTTGTCTTTTCTTTAGTTTCTATTTTGTCTTTTGGATTGCCTAAAAGTTTTCAATAATCAATATTTCAAATATCGAATCGAATAGGTACACTAAAAAAACATGCTTGGAACTGAGCGCGGTACTTTTATTGCAATGGGTTTCAATTGTGATATTATTGCACGCCTCTGTCTGCAGCAGTAGGAGCCCATTTCCTGAAAGGTAGAGCAACAGAATTTTAATTAACTTCTTCCTAGGATGCTTCAATTACTTGAACGATTATAGCTAGGTAATCGTAGTTTTAAACAAATATGTTTGTTACGCAGATTATAATGCATTAACTCGTTTATCTTTAACAGCACATTTAAACATTTTATATTAATGTTAACCATTTATTATTAACTCTGAGTAAATACAAACATTTCTCATATAACGGAGTCCGACATATGACAACCATAATCCTTAAGAACTAAATTGTTAACCAGATGGAACCCTAGTATTGTTTAACATGCATTATGTTTAAACCACTTTGAAGTGTGCTTTCGTGAACCCACACAATCTTTACTGGCATGCGGTAAATATTGTAAACCGAACTCCAGTCTCGCGTAGGAAAAAATATTATTAAAGTATTTAGTTGATACTATAAAATATTTTTCTACGCTTATTATAAGTGGTATATAATATGAGCTTATAGACTAAGTAATATTCTTACACTCACTGTTCCGTGTTCTAATGTTATAATACATATATTTTTTAAATTTATTATACGTTTTTGACTTTAGAATGAGTCGTAAAAATTATGGTATACAACTGAAATTTAAAAGAGAGGTACGTGTAAGGTTTTCCTCTCGCTCGCAAGACTATTTTTTACAATTTGGTTAAGCAAGACTGTTACACTATCTTATGATTAGAAATATCATTTTGTATAATATTTACATTTATTTAGAATGCATATAATATGATATGCGCATATATATATGAACATATCTATTTCAATTCATCTATAAGAATTATATTTACATAATTGTATATAAGATGTTTGCTTGAATATAAAAATGTTGATATGTGACCAGCTATTTTTTTATAATATTTGATTGTTTAATAATTTGTTAAGGCTTTTATTGCCAAAATAAAAAAGTGATAAATTTTTTTATGAGTGTTAGCGCATTCTGATAACGATTAAGATACATTCTTTTGGCTTCATTAAAATTTCGTTGGCACAAAATGTAACACGAAATCGTTCCATATTTCTGACAGTAATAATCAAAAAGATTAGTAAAACTACCGGACTAATGTCAGATAGGCAACAAGAGATTATGACACGAGTTCATTTCTTTGTGCTCCAATTAATAATTAAAATAAAAATCGATAACGCACGGGCTTATGGAGATGTGATTTTAGATGGTATTTAACAATAATTATCCTCTACAAAATTTAATATTTTTTAAATTTTTTGTTATATATGAGACATGTTTAGAGATTACAAGTTCCTGGGATATAATTTTACATTTTAACATGCACCTATGCATTGTTTTTATTTGTTTGTGTTACTATCTTTTGAAATCATATGTATATTATTTCTTTTTTCAATTAGTAAACATTTTTAGGTTGTAGTGTTTTATTGACACTTAAAATGATTTTACGTACATAAATAATAATTATAAAAGGCAATTTATTTTTATATTGGCCATAAAAATTTTATCAAACCATCAAGTGCGGCAGACACATAGTTGCATTTTGAATGAAAAATGAGAAAAATTTAAAAATATGTTGTCAAAATAACAGGGCTGTATTAAAAAAATAAGTTGACGATGATTGCAAGCAAACGAAACGTCGGATAGAAGAATTGGCTATGCTATTAAACCTTATTAAAAGTTGTAATGAAGAAGTGTTCTTATTTTTGTAGTTCTATTTGTTCTAGTAGCTATCAATAATAAGGTAAAAAAAGTAATTTGAAAATCCAAAAATGTTATTGGTTTCAATGTATATAAAAATCAAAAGATCACATTGAAAATTTGTTAGTACCTACCAAATGGTCCTCTATTTGCCGAATTTGTATCTTTTACCATTTCCGAGATTCTCATAGTGGGCTCTACTTATCTTGGCACTCATCATAGGTATTTTAGTAAAATGATATAACTAATTCAAAAATTGTCGTCAATATTTAATACGGTTCGCTTTATGCATATATGGTTTTATACGTCCGTTTAATAATTCAAATGTAACTTAGATGCAGGAAACATAAACATAATTAGGTGACTGTTTTCAGTGGCCATTACTATTTTCACAAAAAATGTAGAACTACCACGTTTTGCCTATGTACAGGGTGGGCAAATAAGAGAGAACGCCGGCTGTATCTCGGAAACCGCTTATCGGAGAATTCCCGGAAAAAAATTTTAATAGTAAATATGGCTAAGAGATGTCGTTGGAAATTGTTTTCAAGTTCCTAAAATGCCAGCTAGGGGGCATAACGCCCATGGCCAACTAGAAAAATGAACTTTTCTCGAAAATTTGCCTAATAAAGTAGTACCGGAAATAAGTAAATATTAATCTAGAGGAAATTTGAAACATTTCTGTGCAACTAATTTTTTTCTATCTTTTAAAATAAAGTGGTGGGGGGGCGCCAAACTTTCTTTCTTTTAAACGTTAATAACTCGGCTCAGGATAAACCGAATCTAACAAACTTAGTCTCATTAAAAACAGCTTTTTTTTATGCATATTTAGACTCATGAAAGCTGGTTTTGTTACTTGTAATATAGCCGCTAGAGGGCGCTGTCTGCCAACATAACAAATGTGGCGGCTTTTCTAGAAAATTTCAAATGGCAAGGTATATTTATTGTCACATATTTAAATAAAGGACAACAATCCCTAAAATTCAGTGAAAACCGCAGCTTTCTATCTCATTCCTAACGGAAGATATTACCAAAAGGATTGCAACTGGAGATTTGTGATGTAATCTTTCACCTTAGCATTTAAAATCGACTCGTGATAGCCTATTATTAATAAAATATAAGAAAAAAAAACTAAAAAGTCGATAGTGCTTGTAATTTTTTCAAAAAATATTATATGAGATAAAAGTAAAAGTTTATAAGTATAAAAAAATTTAAACAAATTAAACTGATGCGGCAAATGCTGACTTTGTAAATGTATTCTTTATGAAATAATGTGGTGGTCCTGAAAACGACTGATTTATTTGGTGACGTGATGTTCAAGGGCCTCTCAAATGTTCAAAATATCGCCCACGATGGGCGATATTTTGAACTTTTGAGAATATTTCAATGCACAGTTCCAATCATTCTTGGGTAGATGAAACTGCAGTTTTCACTTCTGGCACGGGAATAAACCTTAACACGTTCGATCATCCCTTCCCTTGTGGCGACAAGCCTCATTGCGTAAATTAGTTTTTTTAATTGCCCCCATAAATAAAAGTCCATACAGGTCAAATCGGGGATCTATAGAATAGATAGATATAATCAATTTAATTTTCAACTTGTTTAATATAATACCTAGCCGGGTTTCGTCTACCCAAGAACAGTTGTAACTGTGTATTCAAAACGATGGGCGACATTTTGAACATTTGAGAGGCCATTGAGCATCACGTCTACAAATAAATCAGTCGTTTTCAGAACCACCACATTATTTCATAAATAATTAATTTACAAAGTCAGCTTTTGCCGCATCAGTTTAAATTTGTCTCAAATTTTTATAATTTTTACTTTTATCTCTTATTATATTTTTTGAAAAAATGACAATTACTAACTTTTCAGTTCCGCAAGAGTTTTTTCTTTCTTATATTTTATTAATAATAGGTTATCACGAGTCGATTTTAAATGCTAAGGTGAAAGGCTACATCACAAATCTCCAGTTGCAATTCTTTTGGTAATATCTTCCGTTAGGAATGAGATAGAAAGCTGCGGTTTTCACTGAATTTTAGGGATTGTTGTCCTTTATTTAAATATGTAAGAATAAATATACCTTGCCATTTGAAATTTTCTAGAAAATCCGCCATATTTGTTATGTTGACAGACAGCGCCCTCTAGCGGCTATAATACAAGTAACAAAGCCAGCTTTCGTGAGTCTAAATATGCATAAAAAAAGTTCTTTTTAATGAGACTAAGTTTGTTAGATTCGGTTTATCCTGTGCCGAGTTATTAACGTTTAAAGGAAAGAAAGTTTGGCGCCTCCCCACCACTTTATTTTAAAAGATAGAAAAAAATGAGTTGCACAGAAATGTTTCAAATTTCCTCTAGATTAATATTTACTTATTTCCGGTACTACTTTATTAAGCAAATTTTCGAGAAAAGTTCATTTTTCTAGTTGGCCATGGGCGTTATGCCCCCTAGCGGTCATTTCAGGAACTTGAAAACAATTTCCAGCGACTTCTCTTGGCCATATTTACTATTAAAATTTTTTTCCGGAAATTATCCAATAAGCGGTTTCCGAGATACAGCCGGCGTTCTCTCTTATTTGCCCACCCTGTATATGCCTATGTGTTATAAATACGTCTATCTCTATCCCTTATTCTAATCATAAGGATTAGCCCGAAAGACTGAACCTCGTGTGGGAGAGTGGGCGGCAGAGTAGTATTTCGCGGAACACATTTGCGACTCATGGACGATTTACGTTGGTAGGCTCTAATCACCACTCAGTGTTGCAATGAGGGAAACTTGAGAAACCTCATTAGTTAGGGGACGGTCAAACCTCAACTGATTTTAAACTCTGACATTAACACCAAGCTGACATTCTTCCCACCCTAGGTCATCGCCAGGATGGTTGCCAACGCATCCCTGCGAACAAGCCTTAGTCTACGAGTAGACAATTTAATTCAAAATTGTTAGACGGAATAGGAATTCGAACCCACGACCTCTGGGTTGAGCGATCGAGACACAGCCTACATGTTACACGAATAAATCCTATTAAAAAAATTATTATACGAATAATGATTTCCGTCATCTTTTTTTGAAAACTGAAACTTAAAATTATTAAACTAAGGCAAATCTAGTAATCATCCTCCTTTGCTATTATTATTGGTAACTACTATTGAGAGCTACTGACTTAGGCGTATAGTTTACAGGATGTTTTGCATTTCGTTAATTAAGCTGTCGAACCTACGATAACAATCACTACATGAAATATGATTTATACATGGTTCTACTAGTGTAATATACAGCTTAGAGGCCACTATAATCAATAACGTCAGTGGACTATTTATTGTTTGCCTACGAGCTTTCAGTCTCTTTTATAATAGACAATAATCAATCTCAGAAATACTAATAAATAATTTCTAAAAATGTTGCTGCTACACTAAATGATGTGTCCGCCTCATCGTAGGTCGTATCTACATACGTATAGTTTGTACGACTGTGAAGAATTTAATTAAAGCATTAAAGTTATTGTGATAAATTTGAAATCTCATTTTATATTGCCCGTCAACCTTTGGCGCACTGGAAAGCATGAAACATGTATTAAAACACTATTTTGAGAATATGCTATCCGGAAAATAATAAAAACTGTAAGCCACAACACAAAATATTCACCGATCATAATCATATAACGTCTGCATAGTTTTGAAGAAAACACAAGAAAGAACTTGATTAGTGTCTTGAAGGATTTTAAATTTTATTGAATTTTTATTAATATATCTAGTTCATCAATTTGACGGATGAGTTCGTAAAGGCAACATTAAAAATAAATGAAAAGTCGATACACCTTTATTTACTTTGAGTGATGCTAAATGTACAGGGTGGCCAGTTAAGCGAGGTAAGCGGCTGTATCTTGGAAACCGTTCACCGTACAGCTTTCGGGAAATAAATTCGTTAGTAAATAGGGCCAAGAGAAATCGCTGGAAATTATTTTCAAGTTCGTAAGATAGCCGCCAGGGGGCGTAACAGTAGCAGTGTGTTGGGAAACGGCGATTACTCTAAAATTTGCCTTGACAAGGTCTACTGATAATACTTGGAAACAAATCTCGCATCTATTATGAACAACTTTCCTTACATACATTTTTCTCTAACTCTTCAAATAAAGTGATGGGGGTAAGGTGAACATTCATTTAGAAAAAATGCAATATCTCAGGAACACCTTGTCAGATAATATTAAAATTTGTACCATTTAAAAGAGTTTTTCTTGTTCTATCAGCTACGTTACAAGCGATGTCTTTGTTATTTTCACTATGGTCGCTAGGTGGCGCTTTTTTAAAAAATGAGAAATTGTGTGATTTTTCTCGAAAAATTTAAATGTAATGGTATAGATATTACACTGATACAAAAAAGAGAACTAAAGGCCAAAGCCAATGGTGAAAACCGCAAGTCCCTATCTTTTTTCTAACCGGAGATATTAATGGAAAATTAATATACTCATCTAAAGCTAATTTATCTAGACCCCCGGGCATAATGCTAAAAGACAAGTAGGCACGGACACAAAAGAAATGTTTATTTGACATGTGAAATTACCTATAAAACATTTTTCGAATTGATTATAAGTAATATGTGCTTAAAGTTTAAACAGTTTATCACAAGTTCAAAAAATGTAGTTTTTTGTTTTAAAATCTCTCGCACTCTTTCGTGTGATAGAACATTAGATTTCAACTATTAAGAAATTAAGGATTTAATTATAAGTATGCTAGTGCCTCCTTAGATTTTCAAAGTGCCTGCCATCATTTTCCACACATTGGTCGAGTCTTTCTCGGGTAGACAATACAGCAGCCTCTACCTCTGCTGCTGGCAGGCTACGAATTGCGTGTTCAATTCTGTTCCTCATATCTTCCCTGGTCGTAGGAACAGTTTGGAAGACCATATCTTTTAATCGTCCCCACAAATAGAAATCTAGGCAGGTTAAATCGGGTGACCTAGCTGGCCAGGGAAACAGGCTTCCTCTTCCTATCCATCGGTCTGGATATGTCTGATCTAAGTGTTCACGCACGTTAATTGAAAAATGTGCTGGACATCCGTCAAGCTGCAGAAACATATTCTGCCTAATTTGAAGGGGTACATCTTCCAATAAAGCCGGCAATTCATTTCTAAGGAACTCGAGAAAAAGATTGCCATTTAATGTCTGGTCAAAGAAGTAGGGTCCAATAACAATATTCCCTAGTATACCACACCACACATTAATACTCCAGCGACCTTGATGCTGAACTTCCCGCATCCAGTGAGGATTTTCAGCTGACCAGTAATGCATATTTTTTAAATTTACTCTACCGTCGCTATGAAAAGTAGCCTCATCTGTCCAAAGTATTTGGGATATGAATTGAGGGTTCTGATTGATCATGCCGGAAAGCCAATGACAATAATCCAGCCTCCGGTCAAAGTCCTCTTCAGTCAAAGCTTGGTGTAAAACTATATGGTAAGGGTGAAATCTAAAAATAAAAAATATATATTTCCCATTAGTATAAAGTTAGGATCTCTTAGAAAAATACTTCAAAATTAATCATACTTCAAAGAGATAATAAACTTGCCTGTGCTCTTTTAAAATTTTTTGAACCGTAGTCCGTGATATTCCCAATTCAAAAGACAATGCTCTGGTGCTAATATGGGGATTGAACTCTATATATGCCAAAACATTGATAATATTTTCCTCGGTTCTAGCATTACGACGCCTTTGAAACATAGGTCTGCGAAAACTTCCAGTGGTACCTACGTAAGCGCTGTACTAACTGCGGAAAATACCTTCTGCTGCAATGTCGGCGATTTGGATACCGCATCCTATACTCTCTTTCAGCTATTGCTGCATTTTGAAAACACTCAAAGTAAACAGCAATCATATCAACATTTTCGTCATTAGTAAAAGGCATTTTAATGCTCAAATTAAATATAAAATAAACACTAAAAAAATAATTTGACATTTCTTCTATTATTACAGACATTCTTTTTTTGTTTCTAAACCTACTATGTTTTATAGTATAATATTCGGTGAATTAATAGTTAATAGTCATAGTGCGGTTTTGCGAATCCCGCGTGACGAGAGCCTTTCGGGGGGATGGTATATTAAGTGTTATCATCACTGTCACATTTGTGCTGCATTTTCTCAGCTATGTGAATCAAAAAAGGAATTCTCGTTAAACGGCTCCCGTGTCGCAGGACCCGCAAAACGGAACAGTATAGCACCGCACATAGTATAGTTGGGCTATGACTGCAATACCATGAATAAAGCAGTTTTAGAAAAAAATTACTTTAAAATTATTTAGTTTTTAAATATTTCACTTTTTAATCTCTAATAGAAAGTATTCCTAGAATTTAGAAAACCTGTGACTTTTTTTATTTCATTTGAATACCTGTTTTAATAGTTTTCCATTAATATCTCCGGTTAGAAAAAAGATAGGGACTTGCGGTTTTCACCATTGGCTTTGGCCTTTAGTTCTCTTTTTTGTATCAGTGTAATATCTATACCATTACATTTAAATTTTTCGAGAAAAATCACACAATTTCTCATTTTTTAAAAAAGCGCCACCTAGCGATCATAGTGAAAATAACAAAGACATCGCTTGTAACGTAGCTGATAGAACAAGAAAAACTCTTTTAAATGGTGCAAATTTTAATATTATCTGACAAGGTGTTCCTGAGATATTGCATTTTTTCTAAATGAATGTTCACCTTACCCCCACCACTTTATTTGAAGAGTTAGAGAAAAATGTATGTAAGGAAAGTTGTTCATAATAGATGCGAGATTTGTTTCCAAGTATTATCAGTAGACCTTGTCAAGGCAAATTTTAGAGTAATCGCCGTTTCCCAACACACTGCTACTGTTACGCCCCCTGGCGGCTATCTTACGAACTTGAAAATAATTTCCAGCGATTTCTCTTGGCCCTATTTACTAACGAATTTTTTTCCCGAAAGCTGTACGGTGAACGGTTTCCAAGATACAGCCGCTTACCTCGCTTAACTGGCCACCCTGTACAGTTTGAGTCACCAAGATAGCTCACACCCACTTTTCAATGTCTTATTTTTATTTTAGAAAAAAATTAACATATGGCTACGAAATGGTTTGATTGGCTAAAATTTAGACACATTAATTTATGTACAGGGTGTTCTAATTTCTGGTGCCATTAAAGTCGGCATTTTTTAAAATGGAAATGCACAGTTTTTTTAATCATCAGAGAGGCCATGAAGAGAGCTTTCCAAAAATATAATATAGTTGGTATCTGCTTCCAACCATTTTTTAAATATAGGTACTTAAATTTAGAAAAATTATTAAAGTTTAAGCTGTGTTATTCATATTTTTCATGGTGATATTATTATATTATTGATTGCAAATGCACTAGTTGCGAGTTCACTTGGTCCAAATTCATCTACTATGTAAACTCATGCCACTTATTTCATAGCACACTCATAACTTGTGCGAAAAATATGAATAGCATGGCTAATTTTTCAAAATTTAAGAAACTATATTTCAAAAATGGATGAAAGCAGATACCAACTATATTATATTTTTGGAAAGCTTTCTTCATGGCCTCTCTGATTAAAAATAAACTATGCATTTCCATTTAAAAAGAATTCCGACTTTAATGGCATCAGAAATTAGAACACCCTGTACATAAATTAATGTGTCTCAATTTTAGCCAATATTCGTACCCACATGTTCTTTTTTTTCTAAAATAAAAATAAGACATTGAAAAGTGGGTGAGCTGTGTTGGTGACTCAGACTGTATATTTCAAGTACTATGTACTCATCGTCGGTAGCTTAATACTAACAAGTTTTTAATAAAATGGCCTAATTTATATACAAGTATAGATAGTATTTATTTAGATGGTATTTATTTAGGTATCCTTTCTATGCAGGTAGAAAATTTATAATTTGGAACATCTAATGGTTTTTTCACTTTGTAAGTACAATTATATTTCCTTATAAACTCCTTATAAGTCTAGAGTAAACTTCTTTGATTGTTTGAAAAAAAAATTTATTTTATAAAATAACACTATGTAGGTACTTATTATAGTAGCAATTAGTGTCTGTAAATTGAGAAATAGTAGATTATCTTACCTTATTTATTTAGAAACTTATCCATTTTTATTAAATACTTTATATATCACAAAAAATAATTTATAATTATGTCTCTGTAAATTATATAAGTATTTCTTATTTGATTACTATAAATAAACTTGTCAAAATAAATTATACATTTATCATAAATGAACTATAATTTTTACAATAAATCCATTATAGTCACTGTAAAGTAATTTTAAACAATTTGCATCCAAATAAACCGGAAATTTCACAGTAAGCAATCATTTTTCTCGGTGTGGTAGTTATGCGGAGTAAAGATTAAAACTGTACCTTTATTAGTATTTCATTTATGCTGACATAGGTAAGCGCGTATAAATCATACATATACTGTCACAGAAGTCGACATAGTAGTCGAAGTTAACATATAAATCGGCACTGAACCTGTGCCGAGATTAGCATATTCTTCGGAAGCTCTGTAAAAACAAACCCGCTTTGTGCAGGCGCGCATTTCTACACAATATGGTCATAACTCAATCAGGACGCAAGAATTCATCCGTCATCTAACAGTAAAACTACAACTGCGGGTGTTATTTAGTATTAGTGGTCTTTCTAGGAGTCTTCAGCAAAAATACTTACCATACAATGGTCCGTACACGAAGCATTTGCTATTGTATGACATGAAAAAATTGAAATGCATTGAAGGGAGTTGTTTCCAGAGCCATTGTATAATACTGAATGTCAACAAACTATATAAGAGCTGGGTACTGCAATACAATAAAATTAAATGCGTTGCCTTGTATTACATATACGACCGCCTGTTACTTTTCTTCTGAATTATGAATTTATATTGGATCACTATGCTCGGCTTTAAGAATATATTTTTAAATAATTAACCCACATTGTCTTAAAAAATGTCGTAGGAGTGTCTTAAAAAATTATATTTATATTTTTTATTAACGATTATAAACATTTTCTGATTTTATGTGGCCACCATATTGTACAGGTATTTTAGAAAGAAAATGTTCACTTATAATATCCCAAGTTCAAAATTATTCCCGGGTTTTTTTTCCAAGTGGGGAATTTTCTAAAATATTTCCCACCACGAAAAAATTTCCGGCAATTAATTTGTACTTGAGATATTACCTATAAGTGAGCATTTTCTTTCTAAAATACCTGTACTTGGACAAAATTTGGACCTGTTAAACAACGAGCATAAAATATATAATAGGATCAAATAATATTTTACGTAAAAATGTTTTGTTTTTATTACATTTTGTGCCGAGACAAGGCCATACGCGTCGAAAGGGCGAGGTAACACCAAAAACGCATAATTCTTGGTGTATTTAGTGAGTCGTAATTGCCAAATTAATAATCAGTTCAACTCAGCATTTATTAAACAAAAAGCAGATATTTTGTCATCTCATCTTAGAATCTCATAAACATACCTGCTTTTTGAAATCCAAATAAATAAATAAGGCCATGAATATACCAAGAAAATCATTAGAAAAGCATTATTTTTAACAAGGCGGGTTAATGCCTACATTATGTTTCAAAACGCGGTTTAATGAAGCAGTTTGTTTTTCATTACAATAGTTTAAATTCTAACTATTGACTTTTTGACACTCTGAAGAGATATTTATAGGAAAATACCTTTTTTTGGAAGTCAGAAGCAATGCGCCATCTCGTGGTAAGCATCAGGTTTCACGAACTTGCGCTTCTTACTAAGAGATCGAGTACCGTAATGAGTAAGACTCTTGCATAGGAGCACTAAATGCCCATCGCTTTATAAATATATTGTCTATAAGAAGCGTAGCTCTTAAGCCGGCTACAACCTATGAGCATTTTCGGTAATGAGCATATTCGTACAGTAGTTTTAAGCGCAGATGTTGGGGGATCCCCAGGATTATCAGTGCTCGCGAAGGATCGGCCACAGCTATTGGCAGTGGCAACGCAGCTCCTGTTAAGTGAAAAGACAAAAAAAAGGAGTTCAGTTTGAGCCAAATAATGGCTACTAAAAAGAAAAGTGTTTTTTCAATTTCCATAATCATGGGAAATTTTCTATATGTTATAGATATATTCGACAATTAATTATATATTTTAGCTTATACTTGTTGTGTTATGTTGTGTAATATGTTGATATATGTGTTGTTTTCGTCACGAAATCCCCACAGACTGAGTTTCTGCACAAGTGGCTCGTTGTGCACGGATTCAGGCTATTGCAGATATTTGGTTCTGCCGTCTATTTTGCACGATATTCAAGCCACAAACTACGATTTGGCACAACGAACATCATCGTGACGACGACGTTCAGCAAAAATTTAGTCTGCAGGTGGCTTTACTGGCGATTCCAAAATTATTGCGCCCTCTGCGTGGAAGCATTTGAAGGTATTAAAATGAGAGTCTTTGAACTCTGATTAATTAAATTAATTAAAATACTATATTAATTAGACAACCCCCAAATTCAAAGTCAAAGGCTCTCCACAAGGGGGTTACACATTGAAAACACAGAAAACACCGCATATCCACCGACATTGCCACTGCCGGACGTGAGGGTCGAATCCAGACCATAATAGGGTGACCAAAAAATGTTCCACGGCACACTTAGCCCACTGCGCTACCGAAGCAGTTGATAAGCAACATGCATTTGGATTTATATAATGTTTAATAATTATTATAGTGTTGCCAGTTTGTTATAACATATGTATCCTTTCCTATTATTAATCTTATAAATCCAAATAGTAACAGAATATATTTTAACTTAAAAATAAAGAAACACAAGCTCTGTTGTAGTATTACCAATACTATCCACTTTTCTACCATCCCTCATATTTATTTTAGTTCAAAATGTAAGTAAAAAAACTGCAAAATGTTTCAACCTAAAAATTCATATATTATGATAAATAGTAACGAAGCACTTGTGGGATAATTATGCATGCTTTAAACACTCTTTTTATTGTTTATTTCATCGTAATTGTCACGTAAAAGTCACTATATTTATTCACGAATAAATTCACTAACACTTCTTTAGCTCCAGCTTCTATGGTACTTAAATTTCTAATTATTGTTAAATGATGTGATAATTGTGATATGTAAAATTTAACTGGTTCTCCTCCATATTTGTTTACAATTATCAGCGCTGTCATTGACAATTTGATTCGCCAATAATTTCTAGATTATTTTATTCTTGAAGTGTCCTGTCGCTTCTGGCTTTCAAAAAAGGATAAGTGTTTCTCATATCTAGGTGTCTGTCTAGAGTGTTATGCAGCCAACGATTTAACTGTCAACAACTTCTTTAATACAAATTCTAATGTCTAATTACAAGATAATATGTTCCAACATATTATAATGTTCCGGAATATCTCCCATAGCCAGTTGCGTTTACTTTAACAGAGTTAAATTAAAGAGTTTTTTTGACATATTTTATTTGTATTATTTTTACGTTCATTAGATGAGCGACCTGTAGAATCTGAAAATAAATACTTCTGTGGTTTTGTTTTTATTAGGTATTTTAGCAGGTGGAATGCTCGCAGAATAATTTATCGTTTTATCATTCAGCTACACCGCAAATATGTGCATATATTAGCGTGTCTTATTTCGTTTCACAAAGAACTATTTTTATCTAAAAGATATAACAAAAATAAAAATGAAATCCCAAGCAATAGAGTAAGTTCCTTTATTGTCAAACTGTTAAAGAGACTGCCACCGATTTGCGTCCTTGTAAATAAAATATCGATACATTAACTTATTTTACCATATCTTTTAACATACGCTATCATTATTTAAAAATTTACAACAATTAAATATATATCTTAAATGTTTATTAGTTATCAACATGCCAGATTGTAGTAGCATTAAACAAAAAATATAATCTGCAGCTAATTAAATTTGACTTATGGTAATAAATAATATTCCTGTTCCGTTACCTGTGATCCTGACTTTATACTAGTAATTTTATTTCCCACGTTTTAGAGGCCAGTCGTCCGATTGACCCAACGTGAATCTGTGAATTAATCAAATAACTTGGTGATTAATTGAGATTTTTGGTTAAAAGCATACAATAATATATGCGTGATTCACGATTTACTAGTATCTAATCGACGCCATTTATTAAAAATATGTACTTGTTTTATAAAAAACATCAGCGTCACTTAACATATTATTAGTTACAAGGAGGAATGACTCCCAACTATAAGATTTTAATGAATAAAAATAAAATATTTGTTAGAATAATTTTATTATTACCTATTTCGTTATTTTACAATATAGGTTACTCATTTTGAAATCTGAATGTGTTGAAAACGAACAATAAAATGAAATCTTAGTAATATAAACAATAGTACACTAAAAAAAAATCATAATATATAATCATATTTATCACCGACATTAAGCTTTGTTCGACTTTCTTAAAGAACTGTTTATGCACCAGGGACATGATAATTCTCTAATAATTTTGGAACGATCCTGGAATTATCAGGATTGGTATTTGATTATGAGCTGAAACTCTTCCAATATTTTTATTTTTAAGTTTAGCTATTACGGTTTTCAGTCTTAGTGTCTAGGTTAGGAATATATGTGCACTGTGATTATGAATATGGGTCCACATCTATTTTCTGATTAATCATCACAGATTACGTAGAAAATTTATTATTAAATATTTAAATTTATTGTATAAAAATACAGCCTTATTCAGAACTTATCTCTAAAACTTTGAGGATATGTGCATCCTTAAATAAGAAATCGATATCACCAAAAAAATTTATAATAAAAGGCTTAGGATTTCCCGTAAACAATGTTTAAAGTTATACCATTATAAAGGACTACGTAGCTGGGCAACTGTACTTCAACACATCTGATACTTTTTTACCACATTCCTAAGAATGTGATAAAAAAGTAAACGCGTTTTTGTCTGGAACCTTGTCTGTTTTTGTCTAACAAAATTTTCTTCATTTTAAAGACACGTCACTTTGGTCACATCTATCTATCTTTAAGTTTATTTTAAAGTAAAAACGCTGCAAATCTTTTTTGCGCCGGGTGTCGGTATACTCTCAGATCTTTCGAAGTCTTCTTCGTGCTAGCCAGTTTGCATTGTCAGTCCCAAGGTCACTCCATTACAGTGGACCAGTATCCAGCGGCGTGCAATGAAAAATTTTTAAATAGTTTTAAGACCCCGCCAAAATTTTTTTTTTTGCACTACCACATTTGTACATGTATGTTGAACTTCCCCAAATTTTATTATGGATAAGTTCTGAATAACCCTGTATATAAATATTCAAGGATTTTTTCTTAGTTTGTGGTCCAGAGTAAGTCGTGATAGCGATCATATTATTATATGCTCAGTAACATTCTCTCTTGTTAGTAGTTAGTAGTAGTTATTAGTAGTTAGTACTTGGATGGGTGACCATAGAGAGAAGCCCGCGATGCCTGCTCACATCTTTGTTAATTTGCAAAAGCGAGACAACTTGAGATGAGGTGAGGCTTATGTAGAAGACGTACCATCCCTTGTCTATGAGATGCTAGGCAAGTAAAAGATCCCTATACCCTGTTACAAAAGTGGGCAAAATGTCGAAGTTGGGAGTTGCTCGTCTCCTGGCGTCGGTGATTGGCTTTAGTCGTGGAAATAGGCCGATGTTAAATTACCGAAACAAAAAAGTTAGCTGTTCGGGTTATTAGCGAAAAATTTAAGAGCGGTAATAACTATCCGGAATCAGTTGAACCATGAACCCCACTAGGATAATCTGAAAAAAAAGAAGCTACAATGTACCTACTTGCAGTCACAAAATTCACATAAAACCGACCTACCATATTGTCTTAATTCCCAATATATTTTTTAAAATTAAAATAAAAGCCAGACCATATAATTTTTTACACATACCGGGTGTTCCACATAAAAGTCCTCAGCCTCGTATCTCGGCAACGGAAAGATATATTTTGATTTTGAAAAAAATAGATGATAGAGCTCGTCTATGGCTTTGTCAGAGCAAATTGGAGATGGCGCTGAAGTCGAAAGAAATTTTTTGTTGACAGGAACTTTGTAACGAGGTTTATCTGATACTTTATTCAATTCTAAACAATTTTTGTGAAATGACTATTTTTCTGAAACTTAATAGTTTCAGAAATATCGGGCTCTTCATTTGGTGAGACCCAAACTCAAGCGTATTTTAGAGTTTCGAATTATTACCTTATACAATGAAACAATAATTATCCAAGTCAATTTAATAGCTCTTTTTAAGGAATAGTGAAATAATATGTATTTCTGTAAAATATGGCAGAGTGTTTTAAATACCTAATTCATTTTGTACATACATACATTCAGGATTTATTATTTCAGGATAAGCGTACAAATAATTATGAATTATTATACATATACTCCAATGAATAGTTCATATACTCCATGAATTCAAGTGTTGATTCAATGTGGAGTGACTATAAATTAAATTTTTTATGTGCTTCCTTCTCTAATTAACATATACCTTAAGTTGTAAACCGATACATCAGTTAATAAATAGATTGTTATATTATTAACAAATTCTTCCATTGGATAAATATTAACGAACTTTTCGTTAGTACAAAAAACTATGTTTACGCCAACTTACTTTTTCGCCAACGAGATAATATGAGACGAGACATATCCCTTTTCTTGTTCCGTCCCGAGAAATTAAATGTCAATTCGTCGTCACTCAGTATAGCAATTACCAGTATTTTATTCTTACTATCCTGCATGTTCAGCCTTGAACGATTTGTGGATAAATAAGTACAGACATATCATCTAGTACGTAAAAAATATAATTTAAAACACTGAATGAAGTTTATTAAGGCCTGGTCGTTTCTGTTTCATATTTCCAGGAAGCGGTCAGCGTTCAAGTTGTAATTTTGACGGATTAGTATGTAATTTATATGTTACGTATGTGTAGTATCACTGGACCGTAACCAATGGCCAACAAGAAATTCCTTACTTAGACCGAGTTTAAATAGCTGAATTGAAAAAAAGTAATCTAATTATTATTTTATAACTAATTTAATCACGCTTTCAGGTAAAAAACTATGATTGTTAACAAATTAAATTATGCTTACCAGCTTAGTTAAAGGTAAAAGTTATTCTATGTATATGCGGAGAAAGCAATTGAAGGTTCCGTTACGTATCTGCCGGTTTTGTATTCTAATTACAAAAATGAAGTGCCTATTGAAAACGTTTCTGCATTATTTATGAAGGTAGTGCTGTACGTCAGTTAATTGTGGGTTGTACGTCAGGAATGATAACAAAAACTAGGTATTTATTGGAAGGAGATGCCGAAAACATCTTCTAATGTTCCAAATTCCACCCGGAACCAGCGTAGAGGGCTACGAAGCGACTGAAAAACGACCCTCAGACCTCCCCTCGAAGCCGCAACCACCGGCAGCCGTCGCGGTTCACTTCGAGTACCCTTCTCTTACTTTGCTTAAAGTTAAAGGGCCAGTTGGCTCCTTTAGAGGTGCATCCCCGGCTACACAGCTACTCCTGATCTACCCCAAACCACCGCCCAGGACGAGAGCAGCATTTGCCGCCCCCGCCCGAAACAGACTACCCCCGGTGGGTTAGACATGCAGGAGAAGAAAGAAGACAAGATAGAAGACAAGATAGAAGAGCGCTAGAAGATACTACCCAGCCTGCAGGGTAGAGCCAGGACAGGAGGAGATCCCACGAGTTCTCCCCACATCGATCACTTTGTGATCGGGGTTGGTGAAGGATGGGGTCCACCTCTACGAGGCAGTCTAGACCTACAGCGATGGGGAGGGTAAAGAGCGTTAATCCCGTTCGGCCCCAAACTATCCCAGGTCATGACCACGGTCAATGGATATTGCCGATATCGTAAACATTACTCCGGCATCTCCATGGATGTCACCATATGTTTTATCGTTAGCAGCAAAGACCCAAAGAGGGCACTACGGTGTGTTTCTCGTCACTAGAAACTGCGTAGCTTAATTCTGAGTGAAAATAATTTTAATAAAAATAAAAACATATAGGTACGTTTTCCTATAATTTCACAAGAACAGCTATGTACATATATCAGTAAAAACTATTTCAATAAACTGTCTTTAAAATTTGAAGATAGAAAGAATATAGTCTAGGAATTATAATATTTCTCTTTCAAAGGCTCTATGCAGATCCAGAGAAATTTTACGTTTTAGGAATTCATCAAATAGCAAAAAAATTGGAAGAACCTTCCATTGAATAACTTACCTCAAATACCTTGCAAATGTTTTAAGATTTAAGTGTAAATAAATTTAAAATGTGTTCGAAAATACTTGGTCATAATATAATCTATCTTTATTTTGTTAGCAAATCAAAAATATTATAAAGTAAAGCTCGACGTCCAATGAAACAGTAAGTGTTTGACTCTTAAAACCTAGTTTGACCTAAGCACCACTAACAAAGCTGACACACTGAAAACAGGATATAATTAGTACTCGTAAATGCATCACCTTTTAGTTGAGGTTTCGAAATGTATTGATATTTTTATTATCAAAACGTAGCACATTAAATTGAAATTATTTCAAAATTGTAAATCCATTATTCTTTAGTTCCTTGCTTCTTTTTATTTCTTTATTTCTTACTATTTTTAAGTTTTCATTGTGACAAAATAGTAAATATAAGGAAGAATATCTAGATACTCTAACTATCTATTAGTTAGATAAAGACAAAATCTAACGGCAAATAAAATAATATCAATACCAAAGTATAATTTTTCAAGGATATATTTTTTATTATTATTTATTAGCTAATTTAACGGTTTGCACATATATGTATACGGATTAAACAAGAAAAAAAAATGAATTAAAGGTATATTACTAATTACATTATTCAAATATTATGTAAAATTATTATTCAACTATTAATATATATTATTAAGCTTAATTAATTACTTTAACTATTAGAAAATAGTATAGCCTTTCATTAATTGGGTAAAATGGTATAAATTATAGAAGATATTGCTGAAAGATTAAATTTGAATACCCATATGGATAATTTCAACACAAAGTTATCAAGTATAGTTTTTTTTATTAGACAAAGCAAGATATTTTAGCGTATATTTTTAGTTTATTTCATCGACATATTTTTTAAGCTAGTAGTTTTTCTAAGAAACTCATATTAAATACGCTGTTAAAATGTTTCCTTAGAATCCATACCAAGTTATTTTCACAATTCTGTATTTTAAATATCTACCTAAATCTATATACCTAATAGCTTGAGTTCCGATACTTGTAAAATTCAAATGTTTTATAGTTTCTGAAAACAGACTTTTAGCTAAACCATAAAAAATACATACACACACAACATATGTTACGCGTTGTAGACTTTAAATATCTATTCTAAACTAAAGTTTTTATAGTTTTATATCTAACCTTGATCTATATCTAGATATTTTACAGTTCTATATCTAAGAACAATAAGTTATAGATTAGCGTCATTGATCCTTATCCTATTAATATTCTGTCCTTATCCATATTATCCTTAGGAAAAGATATGTGAATGTACAAATCTGTAGAAAAACTGTGTTATGTGAGAGCACAGTTTCAATTTTCCCTATTTATGATGTCACAAACGTCACTTCTGCCTGTCTACACATAATATGTAACTGACATTTTCTCTCGTTTTTCTTATTTTTTAAAAATATCCAAGTTCCTTTTACCTACTTTATTTGTTAGGTTTCATACCTGTATTATTAAATACTTCCAATAAGGTTATCTTATATTTTTTCAACGCATTAATATCTATGCGTCCATGTCTATGGACGATGTTCAAAAAACTTAAACTCTTCTCATCGTATCTAACTAATAGAAAACAGTTTGTTTCCGGAATGTAGAATCCAGTATACTGCCAATTGAAAATGGTGTTCCGCAGGGATCTGTTTTGGGACCGATCCTTTTCCTCATCTACATTAATGATTTACCTTATTCAATAAGCAATAGTACATGCATAATGTATGTGGATGATACTACATTATTAACTAGAGCCGAGAGAGATTAACTAGAACAAATTAAAATTAAACCAGTCTAAAACACAAAATTTGCTCATTACCTCTGACAAATGGCCCACTCGATCCGATCCAGTTAAACTCGTTGTTCTCGACACACATCTAAATTGGTGTAGTGATATTGAATTTGTCTGTTCTAAAATATCGTCTCAAATATTTGCTTTACGACAAATGGAATCGTGTTTATCTAGAAATGTTCTTTCTCCGTACAGTATATTTTTCTATTATTAATAGTCATATATCTTTAGTAATTTTTATAGGGAATTCAACAGAAGCAAATAAGGTTTTCATACTTCAAAAGGCTGCTGTTAGGGTAATAGAGCGGTGCCAGAAACCCCTTGCCATTGCCTATCCAAAAAATACAGGGTACTTTCCCTTCCTGTATTTTTAACTTTTAAACGTTGACACACATATTTCAAAATTTAAATAAATATATGACTCAGTCTGATGTACACAATTATAATACGCGACATGCACGTGATCTGATTGCTCCATTGTCTAGAATTTATATAACATAAAAAAATAAGATAAATTTAAATATGTTTGCCTCTATTAATAAAGATGTTATATTTGAAGGAGATGCCGCAAACAACTACTTCACGGGAAATGTGTCAATATTGTCAATTTGACAATAATTGTCAGGCAGTTAGTAGCAAAGACCCAAAGAGGGCACTACGGTGTGTTTCTCACCACTACAAAGATATAACACTTACCAATATGTCTCCAGTAGGTTCCGCAGATATGTTCAACTGTTTCTGCTGAAACATTGTTCTTCTAGTACTGAAGAATGTCTGTCATTTCATTAATTTATTTAGTGAAGTAAAGTAAAGTAAAGTAATAGACGTCTCATTGCATCGATCAATATAATAAGGAATTTGAAAAAAAAATTACTATAAATAAAAGATATAACATTTGTATAGTATTACTTATACTTTTATTGAATTTTGCAATGTCAAAGATCCACTTGGTCAACGAAAACCTTCTTGAAATAGCCAGGATCGTCCATATAATATTTACAAATGCAATTTCTACTTTAATAATTGGTAGCAATGTGACACTTCACATTGCAGGCCACCTGTATGTGCGCCATATCTCATCTCGGACAAATGATGTAGAGAACATGGTTAAGTTCGTTCCACAGTCGTAAATAATCTCTCTAATTACGCATAAATTTCATTCATTACAAAGTAAATCAGAAATATATGGATCTGCGAATGTTAAAAAATCATTTAATGAATGGTGCTGTTAGACTTTACATCAAAAAAGTATCGATAATCATTAAAGCTGCAAGAGATATATTGGACGTATTGAATTAAAGGTAATGCGGTTACATTTATTTTAATCAAGATATTTTCATAAATATGACTCTGCTGAAAGGTGTGGTACTTGGAATTAACTAGTTTTAACAGTTGTATTTTAGACGTATGCCTACATATAAGTAGATACATGTATATCGTTACCTCTACAAATATGCATAGAAGGCAAGAAAGAGGCTAAGCCCTTCTTATCTAGTATTTGATATAAACAAATAGTAAGCATTACTTCTTGATCCGTATAAAGGCCGATTTACACAGGCACCTACTTGAGGAATTCTGTTTTATACACGCTCTAATTTCAATATAATTATAATAATTTTTACGGTAAAATATTATAGAGGTATAAATTATATTCGGTCATATGTGGCATTCCTTATTCCCAGCTATGAAATCTGATTGGGGAATGAAACTGACCGAATAACAAGTATTTACAAAACCTAACACCCGGATTCATGAAAGGGGTGTAAGGCGTTAGTCGGACTAACCAACATTGCACCGGCGACTACACCTTTTATTTTAACCCCGCAACAAGGGCGCAAATGTTTCGCGTAACCTTCGCTAGTCGGACTAACGTTAGGCCTCGTTGATGAATCCGTACGTAAGAATCTACAGGGTATGGTATATTTAATTATAAAAAATGAAAATATAGAATCCAAACAGAATTATAGATAAACAAATATAGATTCCGATTAAAAGCCTCCCTGCTGCAATCTAAACAACTTTTGTTCCATTACACAAAGAAAAATATCGATACCGAGAAAAATATTTTTTCTCTAGAAGTATGTCTTCTTCAAAATGGTAATGGTAAGGCTCTTGTATACCTCTTGCTCCACCGAGAGCTCCTATTATCAGTACCTCAAGCTTTACAGTATGTTGTCGATGGAGTCTGCGGAATTCGAAGAGAAGATATTTCGTTCGTTTCTTCCCCTCTTTTAAGACAATGTTGGTCTCGGCAGGAGCCGAGAACTCGATGACAAACATTGACTTGAGCTGGTGGTCAAGGAGGACTATATTACGCTTATTGGCTCGAATCTGCCTGAGCGTACCAAATGAGTAGTTCCAATAAATTCGGCACTTCTCATTCCCCACAACGGACTCAATATCCTCCGGAGCGTATAGTAGCACTGGTGTTTCGTCTATCTCGTACGAGTGCCGTAGAATGTAGTAAAGCACTCGTATAGCCGCATTATGTTTATGGATATAGGCCGGACAAGCGGAGAGCAGATGCATAATTGTCTCCGGCGCCCTATGGCAGGCCCTGCAGTTGACATCAGGGACTTCCATACCCATGACACGGCTTTGATAGACGAGGGTGTTAAATACACCATCCTGGCAAGCCATTGGAATCCCTCGGTTTCCGACTTAAGCCCCGCTGATCTTAAAAAAGCAAAGGTCAGCCTTTGGGACAAGCCATGGTCTTCAAGGCTCTGCATTGGGCTCAAGGTCTGCAAGGTAGAAAACACCATGCAATGGCTTATCCTTATACAGCTGGTGAAGATTACGGCCTTTTGCAGCTTTAACTTGGGTTTTCAATTGAACGGGTCCGAACTCGGTGACAGAGTCTGGGTTTCTCCGTTTGGCGGAGAAACGTTATTATTACTATTATTATTATTATTATTATTATTATCTTATTTATCTTATTATTATTATTATTATTACTATCGAATCTATATTATAGGAGGTCCGTAGCCGAGCGGATAAAAACGTCAGGTTTATAGTCGTTCCCCGCAGTTGATTAAACCTATGTGCATAAAACTGATAGCGTTTTTAATATGCAACTAGTACTGCAGTATCACTGTATAAATTGCTAACAACCTACTGTTCACTTTAATTAAATAATGTTTTCCGGGCCTCTCTGATTCTTGTACTAAATAGTTGCTAAAGTTAAAACACATCGTAAGTCGTTTTTGGGCGCACTCGCAGCCCGTAAAATAATAATATGTCGCTCCCTGTCCCACACAAATCTCTGACTTCCGGGCTCATAATGAAGATGAGAATGAGGGATAGAGATATTATTTTTATTGTATAAGAATCTTTAATTAGGATTTTCAGATTTTAGTTATTGTTGTGGTAAATGGAGTTATAATATCGTATGCCGTTCTTGCTCCTACTCGCGGCCAATGAAATAATAATGTTTCTGACTTCCGGACTTAATATTAAGATGATATTGAGTGATAGAGATATTATTAATACATTATACATACACGGTGTCTACTTTTAAGTGTATACAAATCGATAAAAAGTTTATTTTGTGAGATATTTTCAAAATCCTTTTTTTGTTCGAAATGTATAAAAACAAATGCTCCTTTCGACGTTATTAATTTTGTTAAAATGCAAATCCAGGTACGGCTACAATTTTTTTATACCCTAGATTTTCACAAAAACCATTTAGCGATTTTTTTATTTAAGATCTGATTCAACAGCGCTAATCATAACCCGTAAATACCCCAATTTACCAAATTTGAACAAATAATAGAAGGTATTCGGTTCTACACCGTATTAAAGTTGAGCAAAATAAGGACTTAAAACGCACCTGGCGAGGCAAGCGTGCCACGGAATTATTTCAAAACAGTTGAAGAATTAACAGGACCACCCAGATGGACGAAATTGCGAAAAAGGAGAAATATACAGGATATTTTTCTTTACAACGTCTTAAATGTTTGACTTTTTTCGATTTTTATGATGGTCAAGTTTGCCTTGGATTTGTGAAACAATGTTACTAAATGTAAAATAAATTTATTTTATATTTTACGAGGCAAACTTGACCATCATAAAAATCGAAAAAAGTCAAAAATTTCAGACGCTGTAGAGAAAAACATCCTGTATATTTCTTCTTGCAATTATTTCGTCCATCAACACTTTGGGTGGTCCTGTTAATTCTTCAACTGTTTTGAAATAATTCAATGACACGCTTGACTCGCCAGAAGCCTTTGAAGTCCTCATTTTGCTCAACTTTAAGACGGTGTAGAACCAAACTCCATCTATATTTTTTATTCAAATTTGGTAAATGGGGATTATTACGGGTCCTGATTAGCGCTGTTGTATCAGATAATAAATAAAACATCGCTAAACGGTTTTTGTGAAAATTGGGGGTATAAAAAAATCGTAGCCTTCCGTATTTCCAAAAGGAGCGTTTTTTGGAAATATTTCGAACAAAAAAAAAAAAGGTTTTTGAAAATATCTCTCAAAATAAATTATTTATCGATTTGTACACTTAAAAGTAGGCACACTGTATATATTATAATATTCTACAAAATGTTTCTTCTGCATTAAATATTTTTGGAAGATTTCGATTCAAATTTCGTTTCACTATGAGGCTGATGTGCAAAATATTCCATCGTTTTTTCCGTTTTTGTATAAAATGCCAAATACTTCCAATTTTTTTATGCAATCAACTTATATTATCTACTGTAACATACTGTGCTTTTTGATAATTTGTGTTGCAATTATGATATAATATCATAATTATCAGTATAATTTGTTTTACTGGAACAATAGAAATTTAGGAAAAAGAAGATAAATATTATGTGGTCTGCCGATTACGTGTTTTTTTTTTTCAGAATAACATATTTTGTATAGTAGCTTTGTTAGATGCCAAGCATCCAGTAAAATAAGTCTGCTGCTACTTTTATATATAAATTATCTCAAAATAATTTCAATTAAACATTTATCAAATTTCCTTTATACATTGTCAGCAGGGTTTGTTTTATAACTTTAAAGCAAATAAAGGTTCTAACCGATGTATCTACTATTTGCTCCTTGTTATGAAGTGTGAGATTATGTTTGTTGACTAAGTCTGATGAATTACAGAAATTTTAATAGAACTCCATGATCAATAAATCACACATACAAAACAAGTTGTTCACATTAAGCTTATTTCTGATAATATAATACATTTACTACTGCAAAACCAACATAAATTTTATTTTACTATTCTTGTGTAGATAAAAATATAATTTATTTCATGGTGGGATATTAATTTATTTAGTAAGGTATAAATATCTTTTTTAGATACGTATAATACCTTTTTGGCCACGTAGAAGATATAAAAAATATCATGGACTTTTATAACTTCATGAATATATAGATTTTCTGGTTAAAAGCCATTGACCATCGTTTCATTACATCAGGAAAATTATGTTATTTACTTTGATTTAGAGGCTATAACATTTAAACAGACATTTACTTTTAAATTCTGAATATATCTTTATCATGGAATACATATGTTTCTTATAATGCAGATATGAAACAATTCAAACAAAAATGAGAAAGGAAAGGTAATACGAAAGTTTTTATTTATGACATATTATTATCACTTATAATTGCACAAGAGGTTTACATTTTACCGGATAAATTTGGATTATTTAATGAGAAACTATTGCCTAGCAATTAGACAAGAAAACTGTCAACTAATAAAAACGCGACACCGAAGTAGGAGCGTTTTTAGGTTGACAGTTTTTCGAGACAAATTACTAAAGGAAACAGTTTAGAATTTAAACAACACAAATTTACCCGGTATCAATACAAAGATGGAGTGTAATTCAGCAGGACAATTTAGTGAATAGTAGAAAATTGTCGCCAGATTGATGATTGAGTCGCAACTGTATTAGCAGGGACACAGGTATTAACAATGTGACTAATTTCGTTATTTGTAGACTCACCGAATCGACTCATTGTTAGTGCTTAATAATTCAATAAATTATTGACAAAAATGTCAAATTATTTATTTTGGCAACGGACACCGCGACAATTGATTAAAAAACGAATAAGTGAAAAAACCACTAGTGCATTTGTCACTGTAAAAGTTGCAGGTAACTTTTATCGATGTCAAAATGGCAATTGCACTGTGGCATATGCGATTTTTTATCACTCAGTTCCAAAAAAAGTGGCGCACCCGATTTTTTGGTTAACTTCAAGGTCCTGTAACTTTTATACTGGTAAACCGATTAGAAACATTTGTGTGTGTGTGTGTATGTGAGTGTGTGTGTGTGTGTGTGTGTGTGTGTGTGTGTGTGTGTGTGTAGCTTAACTCATTGCTAATGGATTAACTAGTTAATTAATTAGATAACTCATTAACTCATTCAAAATAATGGAGAAAATCAGCGACATGTTTTTTATAATTTTTTTGAAACACCCTGTGCATTACACTAGTACTTAAATAAAAAATCTATACGATCCTGTTGAAATTGCTGTCCTTAATGAACATTTTGCTTTTTGTTTATTGTTTTGTCTTAAAAATTGACGAAATTAGAAAATATTTACTGGAACCGTATTTATAGCAAAAAATCACCTTTACTTTACATTACTACTGCAGCATTGATTGAAGCATTGAGTAGGCTTTAAAAAAAAAACAGTAACATCTCCAAGCAACCATATTTTAATACCTAATAATTACAGCATTACAGCAACACACAACAAAATCATGACAATGAATAATTTTAGTATCTAGTGTTGCCACCTCTAGCAACTCTAAGAGCTTCTAATCTGCGTGACATACTGGAAATTAAATTGGTTATCCTCTGCTGTGGTATGTTATCTCATTCTTCCGATAATGCATAAGCCATTTCTTGTAGAGTCACTGGAGGCCTATCGCGAGAACGTACTCTGCGTCCTAATTCGTCCCATAGATGCTCGATGGGATTCATATCTGGGCTTTGAGCAGGCCACTGTATTGTGGTGATACCAGCAGTATCTAAAAAATCTCGCACTATTTGTGCTACATGTGGTCGGGCATTATCATGCATTAGTACAAAATGTTGACCAGCTAACTCAGCAAGAGGTCGAACATACTGCTGTAAGACATCATCGATATAAATTCGTGCTGTCATTGACTGCCTAATAGGAAAAATGTGAAGAGGTGTACGTCTATTCAAAGAAATTCCACCCCATACCATGACCGAGCCCCCATTAAAATTCTCACATTCTCTAATCAAATCTTGATTAAACCTTTTTCCCGTTCTTCGCTATACTCGCTTTCGGCCATCTACCATATTGAGACAAAATCGTGATTCGTCAGTAAATAAGACGTCAGACCATTCTTCATTGTTCCATTGTCCATAATTTTGAACAAAATTTCTTCGCGCTGCACGGTGCGCTCGTAATAATTTAGGACCTTTTGTAGGTCTTCTGGCTTTCAAATTTATTTCCTGCAGCCGTCTACAAACAGTCTGTTTGCTAACTATTGTACCTCGAACTTGTCGGAGGTCTTGCTGTGCATTCACAGCTGTGTTAGACCGATTTCGTAAAATCTGCAACCTCAGAAAACGATCATCTCTACAGGACGTCTTTCGGGGACAACCAGAACCCACTTTTCGAGCTGTGCTTCCAGTTTCTTCGTACTTTCGAATGGCTCTACAAGCTGTTGTTTCCGGAATTCTTACTGCACGAGCAGCTTATCGTGTACTACGACCATCACTCACTAAAGCAACCAATCTTGCATTCTGTTCGGGTGTAATAGGCATTTTGATTTCAAACACAAAATACGTTGTTTTGATGACAATCACAATGTCAACAAAATGTTGTTAAAATATGGTTGGTTGGAGATGTTACTGTTTTTTTTTCAAAGCCTACTCAATGCTTCAATCAATGCTGCAGTCGTAATGTAAAGGTGATTTTTTTGCTATAAATACGGTTCCAGTAAATATTCTCTAATTTCGTCAATTTTTAAGATAAAACAATGAACAAAAAAACAAAATGTTCATTAAGGACAGCAATATCAACAGGATCATTTAGATTTTTTATTCAAGTACTAGTGTAATGCACAGGGTGTTTCAAAAAAATTATAAAAAACATGTCGCTGAATTTCTCCATTATTTTGAATGAGTTAATGAGTTAACTAATTAATTAACTAGTTAATCCATTAGCAATGAGTTAAGCTACACACACACACACACACACACAAATGTTTCTAATCGGTTTACCAGTATAAAACTTACAGGACCTTGAAGTTAACCAAAAAATCGGGTGCGCCACTTTTTTTGGAACTGAGTGTATATAAATTAAATTGTCTGTCTTATTTGCCATATCTTACTATGTGCACAGCTACCTTGAGAGCACTGAATTTGCGACTTCGTTACTAAACAGTGCCTATGTAGATACCTACCTCTGTTGGTAATCCTGCTATTCATAAACTTCGAAGTTTCGGAAGTATTACGTCCTTTTGAGATGACCATATTCCATCCGCTTATTCATATATGTTTCTATCTGTTTATCCATTATTCCATGTACCAATTTGGTATTGATGAGGTCAAAATAAGTCCGAAAATGCCGTGGGTTGCAGGATAACCAACAGAGGCCCGTGTTGCCCAGTGAAAAGGTGCCAAATTTCAGTGCTCTTGATGTGACTGCTATGTTGATCACTAGGCACGATCAGATGTATTCATTATCTGATTCAGTGAAGGATGTAGGCAAAGCTCATGTTGCTGAAATAAGCAGGTAGTTTATATTCTTGTGCAAAACATCATTGAGTTATGGGATGATGAGCCAACGTTACCCGTTTCTAAATTACCGACTTTATTCTAAATAACATTTATAGAATAAGCCTAAACTAAGCGCATACTCGCATGTAAAAAATGTAGCATACGAACATAATACAGTATTTCGTTCAGGCACGTCTCTATTATTTATATCCAACAAACGAGTATTCTTAACGGAAGCTCCCGTTAGAGTTCCCTGGTCAAATCTCTTCTCATAACAAAGTCTGTGAACGCACTGACGTTGATAGTATTGTTTTCAAAAATAATTAAAAAACGTTTTCTCTATGAACAATTTAAGCCAATTGTTATTATTAACAATTTTTCAAAACTTTTAGGACGTTTAATAATAACGATTTCGAAACCCAAAAACTTAAACGTTTTACCAAAGTAGGTATTGTTACGCATTTAGTTATTGTAAATAATATTTCCAGGTCTTTAAGATGTTTAATATGAACATTGAGGAAACCTGCAAATTTAACGTTTTATCCAAGAAATATTTAAACAATTCGTTATTTTAAACTATTTTTCTCTGTTTTTAGGACGCTTAAAACTCACGTTGGAGAAACCAAAAGAATCCACCAAATAAACCAAATTTATTAAAGTGTTATTTACACATTTAGTTATTTTAAATATTTCCAGGTGTTTAAGATGTTTAATATGAACATTAAAGGAACCTGCAAATTTAAGTTTTAAGGTCCGTTTTATCCAAGAAATATTTAAACAATTCGTTATTTTAAACTATTTTTCTCTGTTTTTAGGACGCCTAAAACTCACGTTGGAAAAACCAAAAAAATTCACCAAATGAACCAAATTTATTAAAGTGTTATTTACACATTTAGTTATTTTTTCTACTATTCATCTTTAAAATGCCATTTTTCGTATATGTTTCCATGACGTTAAGTGATCTTTTAAATACACCTTGACAAGCCGTGGCTTCGTGCATACAAGCCGTGGCTTCGTCGCTTTTGTCACGGATTGAAATTATTGAAAAAATCAAGATAGTTGTCTGTGTCATTTTTAATCAATCTGTCAAACTAATTTGACGCGGCGTAACAAGAGAAATAATTTTGTGAAAGTAATTGTGGGAAAATGAACCAAATGCTATCGTAGAAAAAGTATAGTATGCAACTCGTTTTATAACGCCATTTTATTCACTCATTTTATTAAACACTCGCTCCGCTACGCTTCGCTCGTGATTAATAAAACTCGTGACTAAAATGGCATTTATAAAACTTGATACATAATATACTAGGTATTAAATAATATTTTCGGGTCTTTAAGGCGATTAATATAAACATTGAAGAAACATATAAATTTAACGTTACTCTCGATTAATATTTACACTTTTAGTTAAGTAAAATAGTTGCTTTAACGTTTGTTCAACGTTAAGTTGAAAAATCGTCGCAAAAAAGATGCTTTACGTTTAATAGCAACGTTTTTTAAACTATGATGTTCTCATTGGGACTGTATCTACTATATACCTATTGTTTTTAATTCACCTGATATTTTGTATTTATAACTTGTGTATCATAAAAAATAGACCGTCATTCGATATTTTTCTGTAGAACATTATTGATATAAATAAATGTACTTATTTACAAATGGAAATATGGAAAAGTTTCAAATAAATTAATTACACAGACTGACTGTATTACCGGCAATGTTTTGTCTCATTGTGGCATATATAATGATGCTAGATCAATTGTATTATATACAATAGAAACACCAAAATTGTAGGGTCCAACTATTCGTCTAATAAACTCTCATAACATACACAGTAAAAAAAGACAAATGGTAAAATTACTAAGTGGTAATCGTAATTTGCTGCAGTGTTATTTTTAACACGAACTGGGTAGTATAATAACTAAATCTTTAGAACTCATATTACACGAACGATATACCCACCAAGTTTGTAGAAGTACTCATAAATTGTAGTAAAATTTACAAAACCCTGTGTTAAAAATGAATCAATCCGCCATAAATACGGAATAATTACACGGTGAATAATTAACTATTACACATTATCTTGTAAAATCTACTGTGTTAAATTACTTTTATGTAATGTAATAATACACCGATATGTCTAACACTGCCAAGTGTGGACTATATACACACTGATGAGTGTGGATTTAGTGTTAAAATCAGTCGGATTTTTTTACTGTGTATAGGTACCTTCATTCCGAATATACCTACCAAAATAAAGCATCCTGTAGAATGATTCCTGGCCAAGAAATAATGCCGTGGTAGCACGAGCTTAATTAATTATCCCTAGTGAAAGGTAAATACGAGCAAATCTGAATTTGGTCAGAGGCCGGTGAGAGTAAGTTATGGGCCCGGAGAGCTCGATGACCAGTAAGGAGGGAATGTGGTCGGTGGTCGCCGCTCGGAGGGCCCCCATTAAACGGATTGATCGACTAAGGCTCATTGGGATCGTCGAACCAAATATGGCACTCTTGATTTGATGACTGTGTCGGTCTGCCTGCCGTAGGAGTAGCTTCCTATAAGTTAGTTTAAACAGTAGATTCCCAATGTCTCTTCTGAATAAGTCGTATTAATTAGGTTGTTTTTTAATGTTTTTGAAGTAGGTAGTACACAGTAAAAAAAGACAATTGGTAAAATTACTAAATGGTAATCGTAATTTGCTGCAGTGTTATTTTTAACACGAACTGGGTAGTATAATAACTAAACCTTTAGAACTCATATTACACGAACAATATACCCGCCAAGTTTGTAGAAGTACTCATAAATTGTAGTAAAATTTACAAAACCCTGTGTTAAAAATGAATCAATCCGCCATAAAAACGGAATAATTACACGGTGAATAATTAACTATTACACACTACCTTGTAAAATCTACTGTGTTAAATTACTTTTATGTAATGTAATAATACACCGATATGTCTAACACTGCCAAGTGTGGACTATATATACACTGATGAGTGTGGATTCAGTGTTAAAATCAGTCGGAATTTTTTACTGTGTAGGTACCCAAACTATAATTTACAAGTACCTACCTTTTTTAAGTAGGGTATATAGAGTAAAAGTCTGGATTTAAATTTGAATTTATATTACTTACGTATCTAAATTAGTATTATAGTAATCTTACATATAGGTATATAGGTATATACATATGTACACAGTGGGCCAAAAAACCAGTACAAATTTTGAACTCTCATATCTTCTTAATTTATAAAATATTAGTACAATAAATAATATACCATTGAAAAGTCTAATTTTTATAAATAAGATAAAGCACTTTTGCTCTAAAAAGGTAATACCAACTTAAAAGTTGTGCGCTATAACATGAAGGTATGCAAAAATTCGGAAATTTTTGTGTTGAAATAAACAAAAATAAAATTGTTCTAATTATAGGATTACATATATGATTCACGATGATAGTATGGAGTAGCTATTTTCATTATCTACTATTATTTGCAATCATCTTCTACATGCCCAATTATTGCATAAGATATTTGTTTTTGAGGCATTGGTCACTAAAAAATATCAAATATCTTGGATAAAAAAAATCGTACGTAAAATGCAATTAAATCTACGAAGTGCGAATATTTGGTTTTTCAAAACAATATTTTAATGTTTTAATTATTTTTGAAAATATGAATATTTAAATGTTTACCCTTAATTTAATTCCGTTTTAGGAACGGTTTTTTTCGAAGGTATTTCACATTTTTGAAGCAACCAATAGCTGCCTCAGAGGCAAATAGCTTCTGTAACTGAGCATTGGAGAAGACGATTTCAAAATGGTAGCTACTGAAAGTGTGCATAGGTACTAATGTTATAATGCTATAATTGAGATAATTTTGTTTTTGTTCATACATTTCGAAACAAAACATTTCTTAAAACCAGATTTTTTGTGCACCTTCATGTTATGGTGCAGAACCTTGAATGTGTAGGTACTTCCTTTTTAGAGCAAAACTGCTTCATCTTATCTATAAGAATTGAGCTTTTCAATGGTATATTACTTATACAGGGTGATTCTTAACCTATACGCATAAACTTAAGTATAATAACTAAACCTTTAGAACTCATATTACACGAACGATATACCCGCCAAGTTTGTAGAAGTACTCATAAATTGTACTAAAATTTACAAAACCGTGTGTTAAAAATGAATCAATCCGCCATAAATACGGAATAATTACACGGTGAATAATTAACTATTACACATTACCTTGTAAAATCTACTGTGTTAAATTACTTTTATGTAATGTAATAATACACTGATATGTCTAACACTGCCAAGTGTGGACTATATACACACTGATGAGTGTTGATTCAGTGTTAAAATCAGTCGGTTTTTTTTACTGTGTAGTAAAACATTTTTAGTTTCGGAAATACCAATTGAATTGAATTGAAGTGAATTTCATATAATGCCCCGTATAATGTCCATAAGTTCTTCATTTGAGAAATTATGAGCCATTTTTTATTTAATCCTGTGAGAATAAACTCTAATACGATCATAATTGATAAATAAAGTGCTGCTCGAAATACCAAACATATCGTCCTGGCTTGTGTAGGTACTTCTTAGTTTTTATAAACAAAAAAATTCACCTGATAGGTTTTGGTAAAGGTATCTTTCAAATTATTTCCAAAACTAAAAATGTTTTACTACATTTTTTTTCATTATTATGCATTATTTGTCCTCAGCTATAGTTTCTAAAGTTTGTGCGTATAAGTCAAGAATCACCCTGTATTTATTATATTAACAGCCACATATAAGTAGGGTGGAGTCCGTTCAAAGGCGGTTTTTAAAGTTTCTAATGTATAAGGAGGATCATCAATACCCACCTAGAGGATTTTCGCATGAAATACTTCTGTTTCGATTTGGAGAAATATCAATGGGCAATAGACGAAGAATAAATTCTATTAATTTTTTATATAACTTACTACATAACATTACTGACTGTCCATCTTTACTTCAAATGGTTAACTGGCTAGTTCCTCGTATAGAATCTAGACAATCGGTAACATTTTATAACCGTAGCATCAATACAAATGTAATGTTCCATTGTCCTATATTTGCGATGTGTCAAAATTTCAATCAGTTATGTCGTCTTTGTGACATTAACAATGATTCTTTAGCTGTGATTTTAAATTGTGCAATGTCTAGATTATCATATTAATGTATTTCGATTAACGATTTCTATTCTTTTTTTTCCTATAGATATTTTATATATCCTATATTTTTTTTTTGTATTTCTGTGTAGGTATCTATATTAGCTATATTACTGCAGTAATTATACTAAATTTTGTATTTCCTGTAATTGGGTGTAACCTGTTGGAAATAAATGCTATTATTATTATTATTATTAATATAATAATAATAATAATAATAATAATAATAATAATATCTAATATAAACTTTATCAGGTCGAGAAAAAAAAAACAAAATATTTAAAGATAATATAGATAAGATATATAAAAGTGAAGAGACACGGCTTGTATATGGAGGAACGTTTTCTTAAACCAGTAACCTTCACAGTTCAGAAAGCATCTTATTAACCTTCTCGATCTGAAGTAATTCAGCATTAATTTATTTTCCTCTGAATAATTGCAAAATATTAACGAAGCCGATCAGTTAGATCTTATAATATCTAAGTAATAAGGTACCGAATATTACATTCGTATCCAAAAACTAGTTCACGATAAACAAACGTTATATTATTATTATCAGTTATTAATCACGCTGTTAATACAAACCTGGTATTAATTAATTAAAATGGAATTAAATTGACAATTTTATGCAATGTGGGCAGCGAATGTGATGAGCTTAAATGAAAACCGCCCGATTGTGATGTTTTCGAGGTAGCCGGCAGTAGTTAATTGGACCGTCAGAGATTAATGCATTTGTCAAAAAGAGTTATAGGCAATGCATCTTTAATTGAACCACCTCGTTCTCGATAACGTTAGGCGGTATACTTCTTTCTTCACTCACTTAAGCTAGAATTACACTTATAAGAATATACAGTTATGTTAGTTACGGTTACGTAACTATGGTTTTACATAATATAGCTGAAATAACCTAAAGGAATATACATTTTCGGTGTTGTTGAATATACTCGTATAAGATTGTTAGTCAGTCAGTCAGTTAATTTTTCATTCACAATGTCGAAGGTATTTCATGATGATTCACGTTGTAATAATTCCTATCGAAAATAATGCCATTTATGGAAGGTTTAATTTCATTGTTTCATCGGAATTAATAATTCATATTGATATGGTGTTGAAACAATTAGACAAAAAATAAGTTGAGGATAGAAATAATGTACATTAGATGCCGATTCAAACTTTTTACTAATATAAGAATTAGAGTTAGTTAACTTAACTCGTTACTTACGTTACTTTACTTACTCGTAATTAACTAATTACGTAAATTTGGCCTTTACCAAATAATGCATTAAAAAACTAATACATCGCTTACACGCGTGTTATTAAGCAAAATATTCCTTTAAAACATCAGAAAGAACATAATACGAAAGTTTACAGAATACGTAAACTTTGATAATATTTTTTACCTATGTTTTAATATCTATGATGTACCGGGTGGCCAAATAAGAATGGACGCCGGCTGTATCTCAGAAACTACTTATCGTATAACTTTGAGAAAAAAATTCAAATAAGTAAATCGGACAAGAGAAATCGCTGGAAATTATTTTCAAGTTCGTAGGATGACCGCTAGGGGTCACAATTGTTATGATCAATCAGAAAATGGGATTTTTCTAAAAAATATGCGAAGTTAAAAGGTATTTTAAATAGTGGCATTGTAATCTTTGTAAAATTTGCAATCTTTTTCTTGTAATGCACTTTGCTCTATCTTTAAAAATAAAGTGGTGGGAGAAGGTTAAACTTTATTTTATTCAAATACGGATAACTCCGCTTTGGGTTAACAGAATTAAACGAACTAGGGCTCGTTTAAAAGAGCTTTTCTTACTGAATAATCTGCAGTATATACTGTTCCTGAACTTATTTTACCGTGGTAACTAGAGGGCTCTGTTTGACATCGTAACAGTTATTGCGCGTTTTCATAAAAATTTTAAATGGCAGGCTATGTCTCTTTTTACATAGTTAAATAGAGCACAAAATTTCCAAAAAATCAGCTCAAACCGCAACTTTCTATCTTCTCTCTAACCGAAGATATTAAGAGAACAAGTAAAATTAGGCTGCCGCCTATATCTATAAGTCTGATTAAAAATTATATTAGTAGGCTATGAAACAAAAACTATGTTCCTTGAGTATGTTTTAAACCGTAGTTTGAGTTACTCCAAGGCTTTTCGCAATAGTTCTAGTACTTAGTTGAGGATTAAACTCTATATAAACTAACACATTAATAATGTTCCCTTCGGTGCGACCTCTGCGTTGTCTAAGGTATATAGGTAGATGAACATTTCCAGTTGTTCGCAGAAGGTGAATTACTCGTATAAGAACTTTTTTATTGGGGTGCCGTCTATCAGGATATTGTTGCGCATATAATCTCGCAGCAACTGTAGCATTTCTCATTGATTCAAAATAAATTCTTACTATGTCAAATAACTCTTCGTTTGTATAAATCATTTTGTAAGAAGAAACGAACAATAAACTACAATTCAGAATAAACAAAAAAACAACACGAACAACAACAAGATAAACCCGGACAATACAAACTTAATAAGACATGAAACGACATTAAGTAAATGACATTAACATGTAACTAAAACGTTTTAATATTTTGACGTACCTTTTTGTTTCATAGCCTACTAGTATAATTTTTTATTAATCTATTATAGGTCTAGGCGGCAGCCTAATTTTACTTGTTCTCTTAATATCTTCCGTTAGAGAGAAGATAGAAAGTTGCGGTTTGAGCTGATTTTTTGGAAATTTTGTGCTCTATTTAACTATGTAAAAAGAGACATAGCCTGCCATTTAAAATTTTTATGAAAACGCGCAATAACTATTACGATATCAAACAGCGCCCTCTAGCTACCACGGTAAAATAAGTTCAGGAACAGTATACACTGCAGATTATTCAGTAAGAAAAGCTCTTTTAAACGAGCCCTAGTTCGTTTAATTATGTTAACCCAAACCGGAGTTATCCTTATTTGAATAAAATAAAGTTTAACCTTCCCCCACCACTTTATTTTTAAAGATAGAGCAAAGTGCATTACAAGAAAAAGATTGAAAATTTTACAAAGATTACAGTGCCACTATTTAAAATACCTCTTAACTTGGCATATTTTTGAGAAAAATCCCATTTTCTGATTGATCATAACAATTGCGACCCCTAGCGGTCATCCTACGAACTTGAAAATAATTTCCAGCGATTTCTCTTGCCTGATTTACTTATTTAAATTTTTTCCCAACGTTGTACGATAAGTAGTTTCTGAGATACAGCCGGCGTCCATTCTTATTTGGCCACTCGGTACATCATATATAAATCAAATAATTTATAGGAGTTCGTTTTTACGAATAAAGTTACGTGTAAAGGCCGTTTGTAACTTCACGATATTTTTCAGATAATTTCACAGAAAATTTCTTGGTGCATTTTTAAAAACATTATTTTGAAAATTGTAAATTGCCTGTTTGCAATGTTAACTAAATTATTTTCCATTTTTTCATTTATACGCAATCGCAGTAAGCTTCTTGTTTCAGCACCATCTGTTGATATTTTTCATAAGTTTAAGAATATAGGTCACGATCCTGAGATTTTTTGATCCTGAGATCAGAATAATAAGGTACATTACAAACAAAACACATGCACGCACATAGATAAAGTTAATTTAAGTTGAGGTTTGAGGTTATTTCCTATTCGTTATCGTTAATCATCAAGTCAAACTCAAACAGCTGACTATAATTGAAAGTCGTGCAATGCGCAGATATCCGCGTCGATTTCGGCGAGAAAATAGAACATGTTGAAAATAATTTCTTAAAAAATTTCTTGAAAAATTTATACATAAATTTACTGTTTGCAATTGATGGATATTCATTATGAAATTTTTTTAGTAATTATTTTAAGAATTATTGGAAAAATATCATAAAGTGACAAACGGCCTTAAGTAATTTGATAAATGGAAATTTTTACTATTTTTACAAAAGTGATTAATACAGGGTTATTCATGTTATTCGATACGAAAGATTATAGCTAGATTGCTTGATTTTAAGAAAGTTTTCTTTTTGGGATAGATAGGGGCCTACTGGCGGTCCATTTTAAAACTATTTTCGTAATGTACAGGGTGCACCAAAACACCAAACATGTCAACGTTGTATTTTTTAAATGGAACACCCTGTATTTTTCAATCATATTCGATTCGCCTATACTTTACCTGCAAAATTATATTTTTTCCTTAATGTCATGTTCATACTGTAGGAGCTAGCTAATTCCTTCTCCAATTTTATGATTAATAGTCCAAATTAACGTGTGTTCTAGTGTTCTAAATTGCCTCGTTTTCGAGATACAGGGTTTTTATAAAATAATCTTTTTTTTATGAATATCTTGAAAACACATTCGCTGATTTGGATGAAACTTGGTACGTTGGTTTGAAGTAGTAAGGGGTTTATTTTAATGTGAAAAGATCAATCGTTGGCTCCAGTGGCTTCAAGGAGGGTAACCTATTTGAAATTTATGGGAAAAACATTGGACGCCATTGGTCTTTGACAAGTTTTGGATTTTTGTTTAGCTGAAACAATAACAATTACAACTTTTTTGTTTCTAGCATTTTTTTGAATCTTGCTTCGTTTTTGAGAAAAAAAACTATTACAGTGCATGTCTAAATGTTTTTTATTTTTATTGAAAGAAGTACTGTGCTAGACAAAGACAAACTCCTTATCTCACATATATACAGGGTGAGTCAGTTTATACTAGCAGGACTCTGGCATTCGATAGAACACCTGATTTTAAGTTAAGTTTGTCATATAAACATATGTCGAGAATCGCTTCGTTTTTGAGATACAGGGTGTCAAAGTTTTGTTTTTTTTTAGTGTTGTCGTCACAGCTCCTATAGTTTTTATGATAATTCATTCAAATTTTTACGGTAGATTACCTATGATGGTCTACAAATTTTGACATAAGTAAACGATTTGAAAACGTACAGGGTGATATTTTTTCGGGGGTCAGGCCCCCTTTTATCTTCCAGAACTTTTTTGTGGTACACCACTGACTGCTGATTTGTATTCCATGTTCAATTTAGAAATTTTTTCGTCTCTTGCATTTTTATCGTAGCTGTAACAGTTGTCGAGTAATTTGAAGAAATCTCTGAAAGAATATGTTATTAAAAAAAATATTTTTATGAAAATTTTCACTAAAAACAATAATTATTGTCAAACGAATGTTCATTAATCTAAATTATTAAAGGTTACATACTTACAGTACAACTTTTGCCACTAATTATTCATTTTTTGTAGCATTTCAGAGACTTAATAAATAAGTAAAATTAATTAGTAAAGTAAAAAGTAAATTAGTAAAAAACTAAGTACTTAATTAAGAACTAATAATAAACCAAGGCAAATACAAATAACTTTACAAATAACCCGAAATCATTTTATTTTCAAATTAAAATTTTCAAAATGTGATCCATTTTGTTGGATACATAATCGGCATCGCGTTTCAATAGACCTTCTTGCTGAAACTAAGTGATGAACTCTTATGTATTCGCAAGCATGCCTTATACGCTCTCTCAGATCGTCAACATCTTGAACAGGAGTGGCATACACTTTTTCTTTAAAAAAGCCCCACACAAAAAAATCCATTGGTGTTATATCTGGGGAACCTGATTGGACCTCCACGTCCAATCCACCTCTCTGGATAATTGTCGTCTAACCAAGCTCTTACATTTTTTTCAAAATGAGCTGGGCAGCAATCCAACAGGAACCAAGCTTGTCTTAAATTTAGAGGGACATCTTCCCACATATTAGAATGCACGGTTTCAAGAAACTGTAAGAAATTTTGCGAACTGACCCTTTCTGGCAAAAAATATGGTTCAAATAAACGATTTTCAAAAATTCCTACCCATACGTTAAAGCTAAACTCATTTTGGAATTTTCTTGGCCTAATAGTACATGGATTTTGCTATACCCAAATATGTTGACTTTTGAAATTTACTATCTCACGTCTGGTGAAGCAAGATTCATCAATCCATAATACGTTGGATAAGAAAGTTCTATTATTTTCTAATGTGTTAAGGATCCAACGACAAAAATTCATTCTACATTGTTCGTCGCCAGGATGTAGACCTTGGTTTATTATTAATTCTTAATTATTTTACTTAGTTATTAAAAGTCTTTGAAATGCTAAAAAAAAATAAATAATTAGTGGCAAAAGTTGTACTGTAAGTATGTAACCTTTGACAATTTAGATTAATGAACTTTCGTTTGGCAATAAGTTTTTAGTGAAAGTTTTGATGAAAATATTTTTTTTTAATAAAATATTCTTTCATAGACTTTTTCAAATTACTAGATAACTGTTACAGCTACGATAGAAATGCAAGAGACGAAAAAGTTTCTAAATTGAACATGGAATTCAAATTTTGGCAAATCAGCAGTCAGTGGTGCACCGCAAAAAAGTTCTGAACAATAAAAGGGCGCCTGACCCCCGAAAAAATATCACCCTGTACGTTTTCAAATCGTTTACATATGTCAAAATTTGTGGACTATCATAGGTAATCTACCGTAAAAATTTGAATAAATTATCTTAAAAACTATAGGAGATGTGTGGAAAACACTAAAAAAAAAAAAAAAAAAACTTTGACACCCTGTATCTCAAAAACGAAGCGATTCCCGACATATGTTTATATGACAAACTTCACTTAAAATAAGGTGCTCTATCAAATGCCAGAGTCCTGCTAGTATAAATTGACTCACCCTGTATAATAGTTCGGTGCGCTCTTTTGGGCATATTTCCGTTATTACTGCTGATAGATCTATCAAAAGCACCAACGTGCTCATGAAATAACTATCCAAATGTGTAAAAATATACAAGATGTTTATTTGAAATTAGAAAGTGGTTAATCATTTCTCAATATTCAGATTGTCATTCTCTTTTGTCTCTTCTTTTTTGAGTAAATTCTCGCACTTCAGGTAGTATCCTAAACCATTTTGTATTTATCAATTTGTTGTAGGTTAGTGAAAACATGAGAAAAGAGATTATAAAATTATTTCAAGTGTGAATTTCCTGGTTATGTTTAACTGAAAGCGCATTGGTAACTTTCGTCAGTGCATCAAGTTTGGTATATTATTTCAGTATATCAAATTTCCGTGTGCCGCTAACAACACTGACCTGCTTACAAGTTTGTAGGAGGTTTCGCCAATGTGGCGTTTCCTTAAAATTAATATTTTGATGTTATCACCTCAGCCTTTCAATTTACAATCTCTTCTTGTACAATCAAAACAGTAATATATTCAGTTATGCACAGATTGTATAAAATTTAAATTCTGTGCCGCCGCGGTTCAACCCATTTCATATACAAAAATTTCATGTAACCCGAGATCAGACTCTGATCATATTAATCTTCAGACATATGTGGGTTAGGCATAAGTTATAGATATAGGTCCTTTTCAAACCGTTTCAATTTTTACTTTACAGAGGAAACGCCTTGTATTGATTACTTACCTACTATAACAGTAGGTAACTATTCAATATATTTAAATATTACCTCTTTCGACCAATTTAGGCATAGCTGTTTATATTTTCTACTGAATGGAAATATGATTTTTGTATACACACACACACACACACAGATATATATAAGGCTAATGATCCTACTTAAAACTAAACAAGTTTTTTCTTTAAATAGCAAGTCATACATTTCCATAATAATTAACCTGGTTATTTATTATGAAATATATATACCTTGTACAATAATGGTGATTATGCAATTTTTCAACATACAGAAATACATTTCAACGTTACAATAAAGATATTTCGATATATAATCGATAATAAATCAAAATGTAAATGCCTTTCATTTGTTGTTGCATACTTTGCACGGTAGCACTTGCCCTGGGGTTTTGTGTGTTAACCAGTTAGATATTTCTTTTAATTTAATTATCTTTCGTTGCTGTGATATATGTGGCATAAAACAGATTGTATTTCAGACGTTATTTATTAGTTATTTAAATAGGTACAAAAAATAGCTAAAAGTTATAATAACCATGTAAATAAAGTACACAGTAAAAAATTCCGACTGATTTTAACACTGAATCCACACTCATCAGTGTGTATATAGTCCACACTTGGCAGTGTTAGACATATCGGTGTATTATTACATTACATAAAAGTAATTTAACACAGTAGATTTTACAAGGTAATGTGTAATAGTTAATTATTCACCGTGTAATTATTCCGTTTTTATGGCGGATTGATTCATTTTTAACACAGGGTTTTGTAAATTTTACTACAATTTATGAGTACTTCTACAAACTTGGCGGGTATATCGTTCGTGTAATATGAGTTCTAAAAGTTTAGTTATTATACTACCCAGTTCGTGTTAAAAGTAACACTGCAGCAAATTACGATTACCATTTAGTAATTTTACCATTTGTCTTTTTTTGCTGTGTATAGTAGTATTTGTTTGATTAAATGCACTGCTACATTTCTAAAAAATTAAATAAATAAACTTTTCGAATTTCGATCCACCGCAATCGAGTATTTCGTCTTTTGTATCCAATAAAATAATATTACATAAAACTAACCACTTTATTAGCCTCCAACGAAGTATTAGTAGGATTGCTTAGGATTATGATTATTATAGCAATTATTTATAGGATTGTATCATTTTCCTTTTTATTATAAATTTTTTTTATTCATTTAAACGGAGCGTAATTTCTTAAGTTGAGGTTGTGGTGGATTTTGTAAAACCAATAAAAAAACCAAACAAATATTTTAAACCGACCAACGAAAATTCGTTTATGAGATTTGCTACAACCAGAATGCAGGAAATAAAAATAGTATTGGTAGACAATGAATATGAAACATTTTGTCAGTCCGAAGCAATGAGAAATTGAAATTGTAATGTAACTGCTTTATTTGTGAGGAATTTAAATAGGCACAATTGAAATCCGAATTGGCACTCTTTGGAATAATGTGATAATAAGGCTTTTCATTAGAAAAATAAAAAATAGTTGACTATAAACGCAGTGCCAAATTAGTTTTTTCAGAAAAAAAATTAAATTTACGAGAAAATGATGAAAAAGGCATAAGTAAAGGTATTTTGTTAACTTTGTTTGGAATATTTGTCCCATGATAATTGTTTTCATTCAATTTCACAATCTGCAACATCACTTACGGTTTCTCTGTACACCTATTATAAAATACCTGATCTATAAATAGTTGGTATATAAATTATATACCTACCAACTTAAGTATATACTTCAGTATAACTTAAGTACATACCTGAGTCTCTTCAGTAAGTATATATTTTTTTTTATTATTATTATATTTATTGCATTCTGCGCAAATGATTTAATTGTAATTAAACGTCATTTAATTTACATATTTAGTTAAATATCATAGTATGGTTTTAAGATTTGTTCCTACTTAGATATTACCAAAAACGTATCAGTAGCGTACATTATAAAAATGAGTATTGGATGAAAGAGGAGGTATCAATATGATTTGTATATAATATAAAAAACACAGGGCCGATCTGAGCTTTATAGGCCTGCTACTGGGCTCAATTATAATTATTTATATAATGTAATGCAAGGCATCACATAACGTAATATAATCACGTACTATACAGTTTGAATTTGTTTTTAATTTGTAAATGACTCGGAAGACATTTATGGAATGCTCTGCAGAGTTCGCAAAAAATCAATATTTGCCATATTTTAGAAAATTGACAGGGGCCATAAACAACATCGTTAAAATTAAAATGTGAAAACACCAGTGAGTTACAAAGAATAGTTTTAGATTTCTTATTTAGAATACTCCTACATCCAAAAAGTAATTTAAGATTACCGAAAGTCCTGCTTATCATAAAATTAACGTGGGAATTGAATTGTAACCTATGATCGATATGAAGTCCTAGGTTTTTGACATTATTCACGACTTTTAATTCTACATTTTCGACATTTATTTTTACACGGTTTATAGCCTCTGTCCTTGTCTTTTCAGAACTGAATAAAAGAACTGTAGATTTAGTGGAGTTAATTTGCAAACAGTGTGTCTTAGAAGAATTTATAAGCTTATCCACAAGCCGATCTATATTAAAAGAATAATACATTTGTGTGTCGTCGGCGTAAAAATGTGGAGTACAGTAACTAAGACTATCTTGCAAAAAACTCGTGTAGATAGAAAATAAGATTGGTCCCAGGACCGAGCCTTGGGGAACTCCGCGTGTAACCTGTAGTGGGTCAGATAGCTTATAATCGATTTTTACGATTTTAACACGATTTCTAATGTAATTTGACAATAGCATTAAAGAATTTTTACCTATACCTATATAATTCAGAATTGCCAACATAATTTCTTGATTAATGGTGTCAAATGCTTTAGAGTAATCTATAAGCACGAGAGCTACTAGATCACCTTCGTCTAGTGACCTTAGTATATCATCATAAACCTGCAGCAATGCAGTAGCGCAACCATGATTTGGTCTAAAACCTAACTGAGCATCAGATATAATTTTAAATTTGTTCACATGAGTTTCTATTTGAGCATACATGACTTTCTCAAAAATTTTTGAGACAGTGCTCAATATACTGACAGGTCTTAAGTCTTTAGGATGCTCAGGTACCTATATCTTTCTTAGGTAATGGTATTATATATAGGAAACTTTCCACTGATCTGGAAAAATGTTTTGCAACATACACGAGTTGATTATATGTGTTACATATATTTATAACAAATTGACACCAATATAAAATTAAATAACATTTTTACAATTTTAAATTAAGCCCATCTGTTCCCGTCACATTTGTAGAAATTGTATTAAAATTTTTTTTAATTTCCTCGTTGGATGTTAAACTAAATTCAAATCATTCAACACCATGTTTAATATGGTTATTATAGATACTTACTAATTCATCATCGGGAGCATTAGTAATATTAGCAGCCATGTAGTACCGATTAAGTAGATTTACATCACTTAAATAATCAGGTATGGTTTTATTACTTTTTCTATAGTAAATATTTGGGTCAGCCAAATCTTTCCATGATGTATTATAATTACTATTTTCAATTTTAAATTGAAGATAGGCTTTCTTCTCAGATTTAACAGCAGAATTCACATAATTTCTGAGTTGCTTGTAATAGTCCCAGTCATTTATATCTTTTTGTTTTTCTTAAATTTTTGATGTGTTTTGTCTCTTAAGTTCATAACGAATTTTAAATTATTCGTTAACCAAGGGGATTTCTTTTTCGTAATTTTTATAGTTTTAATTGGCGCATGAAAATCAAATAAGGTAGTCAACAGATTATTAAAAATATTTACTTTGTCTTGTAGGTATACTGTTTGTAGATAAAATTAAATGAAAAAGCAAATTACACATCCGTATCCATAAGATATATTTTTCCGTGGCGTAGGTGTGTATATAGAAGTAAGTTTTTTATATATCCTGACATTGCAATAAATGTAAGTATACTAGTGTGTTACATTCACTTTTTGTTGAAAATGGTGCCCTCAATCTGCTGTCTGTACGATATGATTTCAAAGAGTTACGATTGCATTACAGTTACAGTAACTGGCGTCGTTAAGCGGCAGTAGTTGGTGGTTCGAATTCATGTAGAGACATGGATATTTGCGAATTTTGTAAGTAATAATAGACCAAAAGGATCAGATTGCGGTCTTATAACGATTTTTCGTTATTTTTTGATTTAGGTAAAAGGTACAAAATATACTTATAATTAACGGCACCAATTGGTCGCCAATTTTATAACGATACTTCTCTTACATTAATTTATTAATTTAAAAGATACTTACTATTGTGTTGAAACTCTCTACCAGGCGTGGGCAGAGTGAACTACTGTAGGGTTATTTTATTAGCTGCCAAACTTAGGCGCCATCAATTGATCTTTTTTGACGGTATAGAGTAAAGGTATAGTCCTATCTAAGTGAAGACAATTGCAAAAAAACACTTGTCAAGAACAAACTTAGTTTTACTGTAATGATTATTAAACTATACATTTACGAATACTCAATACATATAGACACATATAATTTTACATATTCTAATAATTACTCTCAAATTTAGCTATAGGAGACAAAATTCCGCTATACTAAAATCTATATAAAAAGGTAAGTTGTAGATAATTTCAGTTCGCGCGGTAACGGTAAGGGTCCAATTCTAGCGCACACGTGGCCTAGGCGTTAAGTTAATAAAGCAAGTCACGGTATACACAAGTTCAAGAAACACTTCAAAAAATAGGTAGATTATGAGGTACTCACTAATGTACAGGGATGGTAGACCTTAACGTTTTTACTACATTGCTGTCCAAGCACCATGAACTAGTCATCAACGATCGTCTTCTTGCCTTTTTATTATAGAAAACAAATTCAGGGTTTCGCTGTATCACACTCGTAATACTTTGTTTTATTTCTTTCCCTTATTTCTATATTAAAATTCATCTACACGTTTTCACCAACTAATCGGTACTACCATTTTTCGCCATCATTTTTTTGCTTCCCTTCTTGCTCTCCCCTCTCTTCCATTTCTTCCCGTTCTTAACACGAGATGGCGTCACTATATCGTTTTGAAGTTAGATTATATAACCTACGACTATCTATCGATAGATGTTATATACAACCACAAAAGTGAAGTCGGGATTATACGGACTTAATAATATACACAGAATACCTAGAGTACGTTAAATACAGAATTGGTGTTTAACAAGCAGGTTAAAAATTAGAATAAGATAAGAATTATTAGTTTAAATCAACTAAGAAAGGTATCTTATTAGCTAAACAAAACGAGACCGATGCAGTCTACTTGCTTGTAAGTTCGTTATATATTTTTTTTACTCCATTGTTGTTATTATTACTGCACATATCATATATCTTCACTATCATTAGAACGTTATCTCAGTAGTAATATTCATTAAACAAAACAGAATATTGTTACGTATCTTAAACTAAAATAGGCAGATACTGGATGTATCTGTCTGATAGAGTAACAAATGCATCAATTAAATATAATGAATCTGTTTCTAAATTTTTCTGTTACTACGAGTACAGCGAGACTACTAAAGTAATAAGAAGTATAGATAAGTTTAAATTACCTCGAATCTAGACTGTAAAGCTTTCAGGAAAGAGATTTTTGATGTTTTTTCGCATATGTAACTACCTCATGTGGTTCTCCGCCTTGACATTATAATGATGTCGACTTCGTGCAAACCATGTGCAGATACACCGATTCTCCTGTGTTTACCATTTGATCAGTGATTGATTGATCGCTTTGAACAAGTTGGAAACATTAGTTGCTATTATCTGGGCACGTTATCGTGGGACGCAGCGGAAAACGGAGACTCTGCGTTGACATCCCCTGGATGCCCGATAAACTTGGTTTATGTTGCGACCCGGTGAGCAATTAAGAAAAAAATAACGCGGATTCTTCCGACGAAACAACTAAAAAACTGATCAAGATCGTGGAAATGTCAACCGAAACAAATTTAGATGATGTTCGGAATCGACCGCTCGTTTGTATACCGTTATTTTTAATAGTGGATTTATCTTATCGGTTCCGACTATCGATTAATTAATTTCGGATAATTGCGTTTCACTTGATCTTGAGCTTCATTAATTGTTGTAATTAAACTTACCGGTTGCTGGTTTACAACAAAAAGTAATCGCATTTCTACGGAATCTTGGCTTCCACCCGATATTTGTTTAATTGGGTTTCTTTCGATTAATCACAGGGTGACCCATTGTCCATGTCTTTCTGGGATATCTCTGTTATTACTAGAGATAGAGTGGTGCTGACATAGACAGATTAGTTGGGATTTTTTGTATTAGATTGGAAGTCTTTACTACAGTTAAAAATTGAAAACGATTCCTATTTCTAATGAAATCTGCAGTCGGCAGACTTTTAATAAATTTTGATATGTTGGAATCCTACCTAAACATTATTGTTTTACAAACTTAATTAACATTTTTTAAATAGAAGCCGTAGTTTTCCATGGTTTTGCGGAAAATATTTTTTATTGTACCGTTTCTGAGATACGGAGATACGGCTGTTGAAGTTGAAAAAATAGTACTTTGTGTACCTAGGCGGGAAAGTGAACGTTTTCCGGGCTGACAGAAGATATGGACGGGCGAGGCGAAGCCGAGCCTGGTTACTTCTGGAAGCCCGGAAAACCACTTTCCCGCCATGGTGCACACAACATTTTTTATCCTGCACAAGAAAAAAATCATAAACTTCAAAGCTTTTTTATATAGCAATAAATAATTTACAAAAAAAATTATTCTTTGAAATATTGATGTTAAATACAGGATTATGAATAGTGCAATTAGCAAAGGCAATACCTTGTTTAGATAAACCCAATAATTGAGTTTTTTCTGAATCTGTTGTTGAAAATAAATCATGATATTCATGATGATTAGTAACATTTCGAGGTTCTCTGACAAGTGCAGTTTCCATATAGTTTTTCCATGATTCATCACTTTCTGAAGCTTGAGATGTCCCCGGAATACATCTCTCGTCCATTGTTCAATAATTAATGATAACAACAATAATGTGTTACTTAATATTACTTTATATGAAATTAAATGACGCTACAATGACAGATAAACGAGGCGCCACCTATTGTTAGAAAAGTTAAAAAAATTTCGCGGCTAGCCGTGCAAATGCCTACTTTCACGCCGCTAAAGGCTCACGAAAATAGAATTTTCACCTAGTGTAGGATAAAAAAAATATTTTTTTATTTATCTCTGTGACAGTAACAAACAAATTGTTTTCCATTTTTATTTGGTAGATACTATACTATAATAATAATAATAATAATAATAATAATAATAATAATAATAATAATAATAATAATAATATTTATTTCCAAACAAAATATGACAAAATCGGTTCACAATAAATCAGTATGTAAATTAATATGTATATGTATATGGAAATAAATAGATACCCACTGAAGTCGTTAGACTAGTGCAAAGACTATGAATCTTTACTACTACAAAAAAATTCAACTCAATGGGAATAACTAGTGGCGTGCAACCTGCGTTCTTGGCACCCTTTTCTAAAAAATATATCTTGACCATATTCGACAGTTTTGAGTATTGACTGCACCATTTAGAAAGAAATGGGCCTCATCTCTCCATAAAATACAGGATAACCATTCGGGTTCAATTTACATCTGAGTCAATATTTGTAAAGAAAAATCATACCTGATAGGAACATCTGCATCATTTAATTCAAACAGCAGTTTAAATTTATCGAGATACATTTTTAGGATTTTGCGTAAAATTTTCCACACCGTGGTGTATGGCATTTGCAATTGTTTTGATATCGAATTGACATTACTGATTGCTAACGGGTTAGTGTTGGCTATGTTTTGATTTTCCCGAAGAACTTCTCCAACTTGGACATCACCAATCCTTAGTCTTCCTGATCTTGGTAGGTCAGTTACAGACCGTAATCGTAATAACGTTGTACTAAACCAATTCTTGTTTGTAGATCCATGTTCTTAAAGTTTAAATCGTTTCAATTTACGTTTACGTGAGTTTTATTTTGAGAACAATACTATAAATCGCAATGATTACCTTTGACACTTGTATGAGCAGTTGACACGAAAACTCTTTTGTTTTCCATAGATACAGTAAAACCAATTATTGAAGCAACTTGATTCCATTTACTTTTTGCTACTAGCTTGATTTCTTAAAATCATAGAATCAATATCCGGTATAGGTACGAGTATATCTTCTAAACATTAAAACACCTCATATCTCGTTTGATTACTAAATCAGTGAAGAAATGGCAGGTCGAGGATGTGTTTTAAATTTGTTAGATTTTGTAGATTCCGAGATTCTCGTAGAAAATGGGACAGTCTGTATAATGTTTGTCTCCCAGTCTGTCGATTATAGGTTTTATTGTTTGTATATAAAGGGTTTTTCAATAGGAACGCTCGATCTTTGTAATGTAATAAAACAAATTGTATAAGTTAAACTGACATGTTTTTATTTTTATTTTAAAACATATGTGAGCACATTATGTTTTAAAAATTATATCAGCTAAATGTCCGCCGCGGCTTCGCCTGGTGACTCGAATCCTGGAGATCAATTTTAGATGACTTTATCGCATAGAAGTGGCTCAATTTCACCAATAAAGGCCAACGCGTCTGATGTTGGCCTTTAAGGCGGCAACCGTCTGTGGTTTGTCGGCATAGACACGAGATTTCACAAAGCCCCAGAGAAAAAAATCCAGTGGCGTTAAATCGCATGATTATTTTTCGTCCAAAATTAGGATCAACCTCCAACTGCTCTAGCGCCCACTCAGCGAATGCAAGCGGCTGTCTATGATCGTTGGGCTTTAGTTCTTGGGTTAATTGCGCTTTATAAGGGTGAAACCCTAAGTCCTTATGCAAGATTCGCCAAACTGACGTCGAAGAAAGGCCAAGTTCTTGAGCACGACGTGGAATGGATTGTTATGGACTGTGACGCACACTTTCCCGGACTGCAGCAATATTTTCAACGGATCTTGCGATTCGTTGACGTACAGGCGTTGTCTGATCTAACAGCGACCCGGTTGCTTCAAATTTATTTATTAGACGGCGATTTGTGGACTCTGAAGGACGACCATCGAAACCATAAATTGGCCGAAGTGAACAAAACGTTTGCCGAATAGAACATTGATTTTGATAATAAGTTTTAACCATTTCGAGGCGTTGTTGAATCGTATAGCGTTAAATAATGAAATGTAAAGACTAACTGAATACGTCCGTCAAAGATACAACCTGTCTGACTACCGACTTCGTCATACGCTGTTGCCAAACATCGAGCGTTCCTATTGAAAAACCCTTTATAAATATTTTACAATATATATGATTGAAAATGTAGCTTCTTGTATAAGCTAAAATATAGTCTCGTATTATAGATTCAGGTATTAGAATAGTTTGAATTCAACGAACGAATTAGATACGTTGACAAGATAAAAATCGTCTTGTTTATAGATAATGATCGTTTAGAAAATATTTCTTTACGAAATTCTGAAATACCTCCAAGGCAGTTTTAAAGATAATGTCTGTGTAAGATTTAGTTAAAACTAAAGAAGTAAATTGATTAATCGTAATAAATAAGTTTATTTCGTAAACTTCTGATATGGATTATTATTTAATTACTTATATACTTGACAATTTGTTAACGAGACTGTGTAGATATTGTAATAATTTATTTGTGGTATTATTTAGATATTAGCTATTTAATTGAGTATTTTGTAAAGTATCTACGGAAATATAAAAAGAATATTAGGAAACTAAACATCTACGCTCATAGATTATTTTGTTGGAGGGGTTTATTTTTAAATAATTTTGTAAATTTCAGTGTGTGGCAAAAGATCCCAATCACAAGAGACATCTCGTTTAGACTAAATATTTTAAAAGATCATCATGGAACCCTACTTCAATATTTTCATAGAAATACTATAATGAAAATTGCATTTCGGGTATTTTAGATTGCCACTGACTATGGTTTCTTTAATAGAATTGTATTATTTATAAAAATAAATTTATTAGGTATAATGTATATTATTTTATCTTTAAGTACTAAAGCTACTAGTTATAAGTACTTACATATACTTAATTATTGATAATAATTATTTTTTAGATGAAACTGATAAATATATTAATAAATAAATAATAATAAAATAATTAAAACTATAAAAAATTTTTAAAGACAAAAAAGCTCCTGGCTCTGATGGTATTAAATCAGAAACCTTAAAGTGGATTTCTTCAGAAATTTTATTACCTTTTATTTTCCTTATACCTAAATAAAATAAAATATGGTCAAATTCTTATGTCTAAATTAGCTATTATTAAACCCCTTTACTAAAATGTGACAAAATGGACATAATTAACTATAGGTGATATCAAATATGGCAAACATTTTCTAAAAAAATCTGAAGTACAGAATAGAAAACTGTCACGGAACGAATTGTCAAACTGAATAGCATATAGCATTTATCATATAGCAATAGGATATTTTACAGCAAAAATAAACAAGTCTGTGGGTCTAAAATTGCCTTCTACACGCATATTTGTCGACCTCTCCAAAACATTCGATACTGTTAGTCATGTCCAGTTCTTGAAGACATTAAACATGATGGGTTTTAGATAGACTTCATATTAAAAACTTGTAAATCGTTATCTTGCAAATTGGCACCAATGTTTGCAGAAGCCAATTCAGCCAAAATATATTAACAGTAGATTACTCCAAGACTTGTTATATACAATTTAGATACTTTCTACAATAACAATTTACCATTTTATCAGAAAATATTTCTCGGTATTAACGATGTTCAGCTAGAAATCTCATCAACGCAAGTATCTGTGAGATTTCAATGTAGTACAAAAGTTAATATTAATGCTGTATAAATTTCAACAGTTAGTTATCCTAGATACTTGATATTCAGATAAGAACACGACCATACTCTTGAAGAATCTCATATCAACTATGGTATTATGATTTGGGAAGGTGCCATCAAAAATCATTTGACTCGGCTCGAAATTACACAAAAGCAAATACTAAAGGGATATACAAATTTTTATAGGATATTCTGTTAACTATTTGTTTTTCTGTTTATCGCTGTATTTATGTGTGTATCTACATAAAAGTCCCGTATTTTGTAGGTTTTCTACTGATTTATTTAAATGTTTATCAATGTGTACTTTACGTGTACTAATAGTTAAAGTAAACTTGGCGTCATTATGTCGGATCGATAAGTCTCTCGCATTTTTTTTTATTACGAAGTAGCTTTAGCTTTTACAGGACATACGTTATAGGTGCTTAATTTGTTAAATTGGTTCCATCATAAGTTGATAAAAGCAGGTTGGTTGGTTGATTGGTAATAGAAATTCGAAAAAATTCAAAATAAATGAGGATATTGCATACTTATTTTCAGATATTTTCATAGAATTAATGAAACAGATACAACTGAAGAAGAAGAAGCAAGGCATATATAGATTACCAGACTACGGGAAGTAGTTTTGTTTCTTCAAATTTGAAATTATTACGAAATGAATTTAAATGAAGTTTGACACAACAAATCACTATTAGGTTACAACCGTTTATAAACCTAAAATACTCCTAGAAACACTCTAATTAAAAATCACTCTGGCTTTAAACACTAACACAAATTTTAGTTTATGAACGCAACCCTGTTGTTACAGTGTATTAACGGTGGTATTTGCAAGCACAGGAACCAAGTGGAGTTTCTAATTTTTGTAAAAGACAGAGTGTAACTAGATTTTAAGTTATTGTTATATTTTTTAAAATTCAGCCTGCCTTCTTTTATAAGACGTCTATGGAATCAAGATCCCTGCACCTCAGCCATCGAAGGTTCCATATGCTATCAAGAGTCACTCCCTACAATTTTGGCCAAAGGTTATAGACTTCTTGTCACACATAGATACGACTTGACAAAAAACTACTTGACCAAAAACTCCAATGACTTGAATGATACCAGAGAAAGGTCAGAGACAATGAAAAGGAAAATTTTTGTCAGGACAATAATTATACTTATTTATCTACCTTAAAGATAAGTTGACTCACCTGCTTTCTGCATGCGTCTTGTAATCTCATAAATTTTGCTTTGCAATTTGAAAAGCTAATATTTAACGGTACTTTGCTAATTTAGCGAAATTATATTTTTTACGTACTGATTAAATTTTGCACCGACAAAATTAAGTTCAACAGTGTATCAATGATTTGGCATTGCGTACGTACCACTGAACCACAATTAACAACTGCAAAGGTGTTATTATCTAGAAATTGATACTATGGTAAGGTTCATTAGATCGGCAACACGCGCCCGGAACCGGAAGGTTCTCCATCTGCAAGCACGTAGTAATTATTGCCTTGTTATGCTGTCGACAAATACACGGCATTAATCAATGTTTAATTTTACGCTCTGTAATTGCATTTTGAGAATTATAATATACAAGGTAACATTTTAAATCAACACAGTGTCCCAGATACGCGAAATTGTAAATAATTTTTAAATAAACGTGTAAAATGCCGAATACACTGAACTTCGGTGATTTACTGATTTACAATATTCATCATCTCTTTGGGGTTTCGACTTTTTTCTGCTTCGCTACTTATTTAATATGAAATTCAGAAAGTAACTAGCAAATATTTGTAGAGTTTGATGAACTAAACGAAAACTTATCTTAATTAAACTAATTTATGTTATTTCATACGTAAATGGAACAAAGTTTAAACAAATTCTTGGCATTTATCCGCTTTAATTTAGCAAAACTAAAAGTTAGGCAAATATAAATAATGCTTTTCTACCCATTTTAGTGAAGCTACGATGTTAGGGAATTTCTTTAAAATTTCCCTGAGCACTACATTATTATACAACCAAAGCAAATTATGATACTTCAACAGAAGGTTATCAGAAGGGTGTCATGTTAATGTCACCTTGCATGTCAAGACTGTTAAGATACTGATACCATTTGAGTATTGTGAGATTTTAAAATTAATTTTTATTTTAAAACTACAACAGTACGAGATAAAATATCATACGATATACGTCCAGTAGTGTTTATAGTACTCGCTTACGTTTTTCGGACTCGACTTTTAACGTCGAATCGTCCTTAAAAAAGAACTTGTACTCCAAAACCTACCCTATCGGACTTGTAACGTAAAATACTGTAACAATACTAGAAAAATAAAATAAATCAAACAAATTTTACAAAAATGTTATTTTTGAATTAATGTAGGTAGGCAGGTACATATATTTCAAGGATATATACATTGTATTTTAAATTTCTTTAGGGTACCTCGTTTCCGAGTAATACAATAGTAAACAAGCACAACATGCATTATTACAGCACTGAGATTCTTCACTGAATTAGACATGTTAACTACCAAATCCGCTGTTCACTAAATGTACAGGGAGAAATCGAAGAATCTCATATTACAGGGGAACACTTTTTGGAAGAAAGGGTCAGTAAGGATTTCCAGGGGGACTCCTCATTCCAGCACTATATAGCTATCCTTGTCACTATCATGTAGCACTACGGAATTTCCTCGACAGCTGAAAGAAAAATACGTTCCTGTAGGCAGAGTGCCACCCACATTCCCTTATTTGACGTTATAGGTAGGTTTAAACTTAGTTTTATAAATCTAACACTTGAAAATATTTTAAAAAATTAGATTGGTTTGTTTTTAGGAAATTGCTTTCTAGATTCTAGAAAGTCTATATTTCCTTTAAATTAAGGTTTAGGTACTGAAAAATATAACTTTTTGTAAAAATTCCTTTATAATTACTTTTTTCAGTATTGTTTAATAAATCACCTTAATTAAGTTCACGTTTATTTATGTTTATTTTATAGTTTTGATCTTGATTAATGTTTTTTTGAAAAAAAAAATAGATTATGATTTAAACGTTAATAACTAGAAAACTGTGTATTATAGGGTTATGAAATTATATAATTTGAAAGCGTATTTAATGTAGAATTTATAGATATTATAATGTACACTATTTTCCATTTAAAAATTTGCGAAACCAGACAGACTGCGAATTGTACTTACCCTGTATAATACTGAGGTATTGAATGACGAATTGACATCTATTACAAATTACCTTTTACCAAGCACTAATACCCGGACTAAAACCTATTTGAGAGTGTTCAAATAGTTGTTCTTAACGTTTCGTAAGCAAAATATAGGAGGTATTACATGTTTCCTAACTTGTTTTTAAGTCTCTCTCTACAGTTCAAAGTAATTTTAAAATGATCCCTTTTACTGAAATGTTCATGAAATTCTTTGGTTTGACTATTATCTCTCTAGCCCCCCCTCCACGACTACCCTGTATTTCGTCAAAACTCTTATTAAAATTGAAATATCCTGTTATCATTGTTGGTGGTGGTGAGAAACACTGCAGTGCCCTCTTTGGTCTTTGCTACTATCCGTCTGTCAATTATTGTCTAATTGATAGATAGATTGCGACCTGATTTTCCGCAGGAAATAGTAGCAAAGACCCAAAGAGGGCACTACGGTGGCTTTCTCACCACTACTGATATTAACGATGCGACCTTCTATTGTCTTTGAGGAAGAAAATTATTTATGGAGATCTCTTATTATTATCTTTATTCATCTATGGAGAAGGAGATGTCAAATAAATGCTCTATCATTGTTTTCTAAGTTGCTAAACATTAATTCAAATGTTATTGTTTATCTTTAAGTGTAATGTATATTCGTACAACGTTCCCCTCAGTCCCGCTTAAAATTTTTTTCTTAAAATTTAGAAAATGGTCCCTGCTTTTTATCCAGGGTTGTTCTAATAATATTGAGAGTTATAATATTACAAACATAAACTCCTGTGGTTTATAGGTATCACAGAGGGGTTAAATATTAAAGCTATCTAATATTAAACTTCCTTGTTGGTTCTGAAGTAATAATCCACTCTACATGGTTACCATGCAAATAAAGTATGTGTATTTGTACAACAAATTTGGTATTTTTTTGGTATCTTCTTGAAAATAACTACATACAACCATACGCTCCCGAAAGACTACAAAATTAGATTTAGTTTTGTTTACACTTTTCCTAGTTAGCTTTGCTCGGTCTATGTAATATAGTTTGTCGACAGTTAGTAATTTCTATAAGGGAATGCGAAGAATTAGTGATTCATTTCCGATGATCGGTCTCCTACTGTGACTCCTCTGCAGGGTAGCTGTAGGGTGCCGACGGTAGGTCAACCGTACTCCTTCAAAATATGCAAATTATCCCTAACGATCCCTATTAGTTACCTCAGCGATATAATATTGTATGAATATTCATTCCTTTCATTGTTTTTTAATACTAAAATTAATGAACCTTATAAATAAGAAATGGGAACGTGTGGTTGTACTTTTTCATGCTTGGGATGATTCTCTTGGTACATGGATGTATATAAATAATTAAAAAATATATTTCCGAAAATTGTAACAGAACTTGGAATTACATTTCTTATGAAAATTTTAGGTATTCTAAAATCATTTTAAGGTGATATTAAATATGTATATAATTTCTCTTCCACTTTCAGTTTCAGAAAATCGTAAAGATTACTTTTCTTCACACAGTTAGCCCTTCAATACTTACCTCAAAATAAAGCAAAGGAATGCTATTCTATGTTGTTGACAACACCCGGTACTTAGTCGTGAGTACAAAAGATATAAAAGTCAGATTAAAATAGAGGCATTAAACCCAAATCGGACCCATAAATTATCCGTACGTACAAATGCACAGAATTCGTTTCGAATTAAGTTCAACGGGAAACTAATAGTACCTGCCCAGCTTGTCTAAATGCGGTATCTGGTCGAATAATTCCTACTACAGGTGCTTCTCTCCACGAACTACCCCCGTATTAACAAGCTGAGCGTGCTAGACCCGCCGCCGCCCGTTTAATTGGTAATTAAGCATTGGTGCAGAGGCAGGTGGCCTCGGGGAGCACCCGGGGAGCTGCCGATGCCCGCCACCGCCGCAGGCAGCTGCCCACGAAGACGATGGCTTGACGTATCGCCTGGTCGCATCACTCCTTTCACTATTCTAATGCAGATTTGCTTGACGGTCGGTCACTCAATCTGGAATCTAAGGTGATTTCAATGCGCGCAGTAGATACATTTTAGGTCAATGGAATATCAAGGGATATGTCTATAAACTCAAGTTAATTCTTGCTGACCAATTTCTCAATAACTGAATTACTAACTTGAGTTTAATTTGTGTAACGCTTTTTTTATAATCATAAAACGGTATGTCAATGTAAAAATGTGACTCGTGTCCAATGTATCCACCTGGTAAAGTCGTTGTCACTCAACGGTAAAATACTAGGGGTGGCGAGGAAATTCTATGAATTTTTCTGTATACTTCTCTTGGGGGAAGACTATAAATTGAATCCATTGACTATATCCATTGACTATAAATTGACATCCAATACAGAAACTTGCTTGTAAATCTATTTCCTCTGATGAGTAAAGGTTATATTTGCGCAGATTATTAGTGAACTGTTTAAAAATGTATAACTTCACTTTTTCTTAAAATATATTTTGTGAATACCCTTAAATCTATTAAGTCTGTTCAATCTAATGCTTCTAACGAAGCTAAGGATATTCCTAGTGTATTACTTCTTTTGGTAGAGATAACCGATACCTACACAGTAAAAAAATCCGACTGATTGTAACACTGAATCCACACTCATCAGTGTGTATATAGTCCACACTTGACAGTGTTAAACATATCGGTGTATTATTACATTACATAAAAGTAATTTAACACAGTAGATTTTACAAGGTAATGTGTAATAGTTAATTATTCACCGTGTAATTATTCCGTTTTTATGGCGGATTGATTCATTTTTAACACAGGGTTTTGTAAATTTTACTACAATTTATGAGTACTTCTACAAACTTGGCGGGTATATCGTTCGTGTAATATGAGTTCTAAAGGTTTAGTTAGTATACTAACCAGTTCGTGTTAAAAATAACACTGCAGCAAATTACGATTGCCATTTAGTAATTTTACCATTTGTCTTTTTTTACTGTGTATCCTAAGTATTTATTTCCAATGATACAAGATTCTGTAAGAGCAAAGTACATATTTCATTGTTTTTATCGACTTTTCGTAGAAGAGATATGTGTCGCCTTCTTGATTAATTCAACTAAAAGATCGGGTAAAATGGTAATAGATGTCTTGGGAGGAACATCTGGTATAGTCCAACATATCTCTATTCTGCGATTTAGTAAAGTGATCTTGGTTCAAATATTTAGAAATATAAAGCGTGTCTCTTTTAAAAATAAAAGCTTGCCAAGTTTGGTAAACATTTTAAGTTCAGCCTGTACATTTTAAATTTGCTCCTTTATTGTAATGATAGGTATATAATAATAGTACTGATACGGAATCTTAAAAAATAATTTGGAAGATTGTAAAATATAGTTGAAAATATAACTTAACGCCCTGTATGAAACTGTGCCCGTAAACGCATTTTTACAGATTGTGAAGGAAATCAAGATTATTTAAAATTATTATCCCGTTTACTCATCATAACCATTCATTATTAGAATAATTTCCTATTCACATTCACATTAGTTTCCAACTTCGAATAAATTAGAAATTTTATATGGTCGAGATGAGGTTGGGAATTTAAATAATAGAGTTGTTAATGCAGCATATATTCCGGTAGAAATGTCAAGATTTTTTGAAGTGGATTATGGCACCATAAAATAACAGGACGTGGGACCGCCGTGCAGCCCGTTTGTAATTTAGGGCTGTCAGCGACCGTTTTTTCTTTTCTTGTCGATTGGGACCGGTAGTATGTCCTCGGTGTGGATGCCATCAGTTTCTAGAAATTTCATACATGTAGGTATGACATATACCTACCTACCTACTTATGTACTTTATAAAACAAATTTACACGACATTTTTGAGATAGTATTTTCGGGATTTTGTTTACTTTTACATTTATTTGTAGATACTCTGTTTGGATGTCGTCCGATAATGATATCTAAAGAAGACTATATTGTTACATATAATATATATGGACAACAGGATATATGCGAAATATTTCAGGGGGTGATTCCTTGACTAAAATTAAGGGGAGTTTTCTATACAGTGTTATTTAGAACTTATCCATAATAAAATTTGGTGATGTTCAACATACATGTAGAAATAATGGTGGTGCAAAAAAAAATTTTTTGGCGGCTTTTGAATACTATTTAAAAATTTTTCATTGCACGCCGCTGGATACTGGTCCACTGTAATGGAGTGACCTTGGGACTGACAATGCAAACTGGCTAGCATGAAAAGAACTTCGGAAGTTCTGAGAGTATACCGACACCCGGCGCAAAAAAGATTTGCAGCGTTTTTACTTTTAAAATAAACTTAAAGATAGATAGATGTGACCAAAGTGACGTGTCTTTAAAATGAATAAAATTTGGTTACACTGATTTTGAAGAATTGCGCTACTTGATTACTAGGTATTAGAAACATGAAATTTATAAAAAATTTGCACATACCTTGTTACAAAAGCTGTTCGAAATAATATTTCTGGACTTGTTCACAATTTTGGGCACGCCTTATACAATTTTGCCGCACTAAACCGAATGTTCTTCCTGGTTGCTGATCTTGTAAACGCAAATTATTAGGTAAATTGGAGATTTTCAGCATTTTGCTGCAACAACCACTCACAAAACCTAACTCGTAATTGATAATCCACTGGTAACAGTCCATTAACTCAGCATTACTGTACACATGAGCCATTTTGAAAATTTTACAGTTTCACACTCCTACGATAAATAAAACACCGGCACTGAGAGAGGACACAGATAGACTGATGACTGAATAGACAATAGAGATATTATCCCCACTCCAACTTTATTCGCTCGGTCTTAACCAGGCGTTTCAGTACAAAAACGTGTTTACTTGTTTTACCACATTCTTAGGAATGTGGTATATCAGATGTTGAACTACAGTTGCCCATCTATGTAGTCCTTTATAATGGTATAACTTTAAACATTGGTTACGGGAAATCCTAAGACTTTTATTATAAATTTTTTTGGTGATATCGATTTCTTATTTAAGGATGCACATATCCTCAAAGTTTTAAAGATAAGTTCTGAATAACCCTGTATAAAATTATGTACTAAATTCTCTTCCCAGTTATACAACCCTAAAGGGCCGGGTTGAACTAGAATTGATATTTTTTCCCGAAAATTGGTAAAGGATGCAAAAGTAAAGTTTAGGGGACATATTATACTTACATAGGGGTTTCTTACATATATTTCAATCTCCTCTTCTTATTGGAAAGAAGTGAAATTTTTAACCCTTTTTCGTTTTCTTATTATTACTTTTACCCTTACTTTTTAAAGGGCGGAATTTTCTTATTTAAAAATATGGGTTGGAAAGCCTAATTCCTTTGGAATTTGTTTGCTCCTTCACTATTTCGAGAAAACTGAAAATTTTGGAAAAAAAACATTAAAATATTCTGGCATGTATAAGTCATATTATAGGAAAAAAAGAGAAAATGGCTTAGTAGCCTGACACAAACATAATTGTGTGAATTGATCAAGTCTTTAAAATAAAAATAATAGGTAAATAAAGTAAAAACTCGAGAGTAAAACTTGAGAGGGTGGGGCATAACTTGGAAGAGGGGTTTAGGATGTAAGTTTATATAGAAAACCCTTACTTTTGTAAAAACATTAATTTTGGCCAAGGAGCCATCTCCTGAAATGTTTCGCATATGTTTAGAATCACCCAGTATGAAGGTAAGTAGAAAATTAGTTCTCCGATGTTTGTGTGATTAGGCTCATGTGATTAGACTCACGGAGCTCCGTGGCAGAGCGAATAAAGACGTGAGACGGTGTTAATCGTTCCCCACATTTGACGGCGGTTTGGATTTCGTCGACAGTCAACTTTTTATAATTGCTCCTATGTAAAATCTGTGCGCATAAAACTGGTAGCATTCAATATGCAACTGGTACTGCAACTTCACTGTATAAATAAAGCAACCTATAGTTCACTTTAATTAATAAAGGTGTCCCTTGTTCTCGTACTAAATGGTGGTTAAGGTTATAATATCGTGACGCCCCTGAGCGCACTCGCGGCCGCAAAATAATAATATACCGCTCCCTCTCCCACACAAATCTCTGATTTCTAGATTCATAATTATGATGAAAATGGGGAATAAATGAGAGATAGAAATACTATCATTATTATTATATTTTTTTTTGTTGAAATCCAGTCGACCGCTTCCCTGGCTCCGATTCCCAGGGTCGGCCGCTGGTGCTTATGAGTAGCTACTCCCCACATCCGTGGGGGTAAAGAACTACTGAGTCCGGGAATCGTATGCCCTGAGTAGATGTAATGAGCCCAGAATGACTACCTTCTGTATTCTTCCGGCTAGAAGATCTGCCGAATTTCGGCTTTCCGGTATGATCTTCAATTCTGAAAGCAGTGTATCTCTTGCTCCACCGAGGGCTCCTATTATTAGTACCACAAGCTTCACAGTATGTTCTGAATGGAGTCTGCGGATTTCCAAGAGAAGGTCTCGATATTTCGTCCGTTTCTCCTCCTCTTTCAAGACAATGTTGGTCTAGGTAGGAGCCGAGAACTCGATGACCAACATTGTCTTCAGCTGGTGGTCGAGGAGGACTACATCAGGCTTATTGGCTCGAATCTGCCTAAGCGTGGGAAATGAGTAGTTCCAATAAATTCGGCACTTGTCATTCCCCACAACGGACTCTATATCCCCCGTGGCGTATGGCAGCACTGGTGTTTCGTCTATCTCATATGAGTGCCGTAAAAAGAAGTAGATAAAGCACTTGTAAAGCCGCATTATGTCTATGGATATAGTCCGAGACTACATATGCCGGACAAGTGTATTTTATTATTATTATTATTATTATTATTATTATCATCAAAATTTATATTAATATTATAATTAACCAAATTAAAACCTGCTGGCTGCCTTATTACTAGAAATATGTTCCTGGACGTACAACCTCGATTTTTGCAAAATTTTCGAAAAAATCGAAAAATTCCAAAACGATAAATTTTTGACATATAGAGTACCCTTATAAAAGTTTAGGTAAAATTTCACGTAGAATCCGAAAAAGGAATAAAAACGGTGGGTTCCATTTAAAATAACGAAGTTCCTGGCCATTCCTGGTATAACCGAAAGTGCTACGCCACTGTCAATATTTTCATTGAACTCGCCAGTGTCGACAACATTTAGAAACGAAATTTCAGATTTGATGCAGTTACGTCTAACGCATGCACGTCGTGGGATACCCTGTATATCTGATTAATTTCAACATGCCTTAGGATTTGCTTGATACTCGTAATTAAATTATTTTGTATTAGAGACCACATCAATCAAAGCCATTTTAAAAGATAAATATGTAAAAATTTCCATTAATATACAGATACTTACTTTTCGATGAATATTTATCGATACTCTAAGCCGACTATTTCTTATTTGAATTTAAAAACGACTAATAACCTACCAGTCTGCGATCTCTGTGGGTAGTCCAACAGTAATAATAACACACAAACACGAGAATTACACCTAAAAGACCCAAATGCAATAAAATACATCAACAAATTGTTAGGGAATAATTTAGTAAGTGTATATTTTTACTAATAATAGCCTCTTAGATGATGCGTGGACTGAAATTAATCATGTGATTTAAAACTTTTATGCGCTGCGGCGTCCAAACAATCAATTTCTTTGAACTGAAAATGGTAAAAAGATTATTAATTGTCAGTTTCATTAATGAATATTATGGATACCTCCTTATATTTAGTTTATTATTTCCTGGAGAAACATGCAACAGGTCAAAGACCTTATAAAAATAAAAATTATTGAATGGATGAATGTTCATACTTAGCCAATGGGGCTATTAGAAAATTATTACAACTGTACAACTGTTACAAAACAGAAACCATTACAACTGTTGTAAAAAAAGTGTGAAAAATAAATAGGATACATTTGCGAGTCATTAACTAGTTTATTATTATTCTTGAAAGGGGTTGGAACTTTTGGTGTGAAGATAACACTGACGTAGTTTTCCACATAACACATAACTCCAAAACACTATACTGCACTCTACGCGCGTTTCGCCAACTAAGTTGGCATCATCTGCAGATGATTAAAACTAAACCTATGTTAACACTTATGTTCTATTGAACCGTTGCGAAGGTTGAGCGAACCGTTGTGACGAATCAGGGAATCGTGATTTACTAATCAATAGAGGCTGTATGGGATTGGCCCTTTGTCACTATTCACACTATTTTTACACTTTGCAATTTGTTACATTTTTAATTAGTCTTAAATTGCTGCAATCTATCGTATGGTTGTTCTCAAACGCATGTTGCGAGCCACAAGACTTGTCTGTTCTGCCATATTTGAGATGAGCCATATGTTCCTTGAATCTAGTTTGAATTGACTTTCTAGTTTGTCCAACATATTTTTGATTGCAGTCTTTATGGTCAATTTCGTAAATCCCCGACTTTTCGTTAGTTTCTATTTTGTCTTTTGGATAGCCTAAAAGTTGTTGAAGTTTATTTTCCAATGAATGAACTACTGACATACCTATATCTTTAAAAACCTTACCAAAGCCACTGATGAAACGAGGATCGTATGGAATAGGTATGAATTTCTCTTTCATTTTGAAAAGTCGAGGAATTTCGAAGTGTTTATTATTAGTTTACTAGTTATTATTAACTATCGAGTCGGTGGCTTAATTAAATTGTCCACTTGTATATTAAAACCTGTTCACAGGGATGGATTGGGAATATAAAGTATGTCAGCTTGGTGTTAATGTGAGATGTGTAAATTAACATCGGTTAATGTTTGACTCTCCCATAACTAATGATGTTTTCCAGGACTCCCTCATTGCAGCATTGAATGCTGGTTAGGGCTTACCAACGTAAGTCGTTCCTGAGGTGCAATTGTGGTCTACTGGACAATGTAATATGCCAACCACTCTCACATACATTTATGTCTCAGACAAGTTGCCTTTTCTAATGAGACTAATGACCATTCATAATACGTATACAGTGTTGCCAAATTTCAAATTTCGACAAAAAATCCATCATAGTGGTTTTTTTAAATCCATTATGGCCCTGTTTTTTTTTTGTATTAGTTATTTTAAATACAAACTATTTAAATAAGTTTAAAAAAATATAGTGTTGCCAAATTGCATTTAGTTCCTGAGATATTATAGGAAAAATATGAGAAATGCTGAAAATATTTGTGTGCTACATGGTTAAGTAGCAAATTAAATTTTATTTTTAAAACCAGATCTGTATTTAAAAACAGTGAGTTGGTAATGAATACAAACATTTTAAATAAGTTTAAAAAAATATAGTGTTGCTAAATTGCATTTAGTTCCTGGGATATTATAGGAAAAATATGAGAAATGCTGAAAATATTTGTGTGCTAGCAAATTAAATTTTGTTTTTAAAACCAGATCTGTATTTAAAAACAGTGAGTAATGATATCTCAAATATTAAACGTCATTTCAAAAAACTGGTGACACCACAGTTTTCAGTCACAGTTTTCCAGTTAATTTTTTTTTTGTATTTTTAAAATTTTTCCTTATATCTTAAATGCTAAAAGCAATTTGGAAACACTGTAAACATATTATGAATGGTCATCAGAAAGGGCAACTTTTCTCTAATTTAACAGATTTAGCATCTCTTACATATTCAGGGATAGCAATAGTGGCACACGCTATTTAGGATTCCCTATATATGATTACTCAAAATTAGTTTGCAAGAAATATATGTATCGAACCTGCCTAAACCTGCCCGAATGAGAATTTACATTCTGAAAACTTGCATGAGGTCTTTATTACTGTGTTATTGATTTGCCACAGTCGATTTAATGTCGCTCATTTTAAAGAAAGAGAGAAAGTTAGTCTTTGGTTCTTTTCACCATATTGTAAATTTGAATACGAGAAAATAAATTTCTATCTGAATCAGCTATACTTTTGTCTACTAATTTTGATTCTTATATTATTTCACTATTATAACCAAATATTTATACTTCATTTATACTCTAAATACTTAAATTTTTTTTCGTTCATTTCGGAAAAATTTTTTTACTGAAAACAGACTGAAGCGTTGCACATTTTTCCGATTCACACAAATATCGCGATTATAAGTTTAAATTAAGTGAAATTTCTGTTTCACTTTGACTCGAACGAATTAAGAAAACCATGATATACCATGACAAACCATGATAAACCATTCCATTCAGATGCACTGAAAAAAATAAAAAAAAATTGAAGTATCGATATCTGTGCTGCGCCACTATTTCCACTTGAAGGCACGGCACATGTTATCTTTTTAATGTTTTAATTTATTCCACCAGCAATCCATCCTGCTACCATTTATAAAGTTTTGTAGTTTAAATCAAATATACAACACGGGGGCGGTAACCGATTGGCTCATGGTAAAGAAACTCATAATAAATAACCAGTAGATGCCCGTTCTTAAAACTACAAAAATATGTCAATTATGGGAGTTACGTCTGTAACTGGGAAGGCTAAATTAAAAATGTTTCAACAATATCTACTGTTTAAATAAAAATAAGCCACAGTAATAGTAAGTATGCGATAACGTGTAATCGTCCTACCTTCAACTTTTACCTTTATCAGCGGGTAGCATTTACCTTGAAACAAATTGTTTGCATAGTTAATTGTGGGCCAGTTATTAGAAGACTCCAGTATCAACATCTAATATCTAGAATGCTTATTATTACAGCGGCAGATTTCCATTATTGATAAGATCAAAATTAATATTATTATGATACACGAAATAGCAACTAATCTATTGAGATCTATACATACCTATTTGAAACGGATAGACATAGTCTAATTTAGGCTTTAAAGCCATGTTGTTAGCATCCACAATAACAACAGTGATTCAGCATAACTGACTAAGAATATTGTTCGAATAAACCAAATACTTTAGAAGATTATGATTAGTTGCATAAAAAAATATTAAATTAAAAAGTTATGATTCAGCCCAGCGAAATTAAAACTGAGACATAAGACACTGCGATATATTCAAGATATTCGAGTATAACACATTAATATTATTGCAAAAATAATTACTGAAAAACTTGCGGTAAGAATCTGCTATAAGGACATGTTATTAAAAAATATTAAGGAAGTTGTAGGTCTTCCCTCAGGATTCCTTACTGTGTAGTGTTGAATTCCTATAATACGACAATCTACAATATAATTCCAATCGTGGCGTCACTGACGCTCTTCGCCTGCATTACTGAAATATATTACATAAGGCGAACTTTTTCTGTTCTGAGTAATGTAATAATGGGTGTCAATGCAGATTATAAAAGTGGAAGCTCGAGTAATCCTGTGCTTCTGAACTTTTGGTTCACATTATTGAAAAGCTATATTATATCTGTAGGTATCGATGAACTTGGAAGAACAACAAATTCTGCAGAAAACTTCGGACTACTGCAGTATTGTGTATAATATTTGCTGCATGTCAGTTCAATTTTACTTAATTGGTATGTTTTAACACCCTTGTAAATATACTCCTGTGCTAACAACAGCACCAACACCGTTAGCAATAAAGGTAAATACATTTATCTTTCATCATAGTAGTAGCAGTTAGTTTCGTAAAAAAGCTAATGAACTGTACAACTTTATTTTCTAAAGGTTCTCTCCAATAATTGAAGATTTCTTTCTCAATTTTTTTGCCAAACTTCTAATAGCTATCTGAGCATCAAAATGTCTCGCACTTATTATTTTTGTAAAATAGTAATATATAAAATTACAATAGTAGGGTAAAGGGAGGAGATATGGACCACCATTTATAAAAATTAAGATAATTTCTTCATTAATCAAAGTACAAATCTGCAAGTTGGTACATAAAATAACTAAGCTTTGGTACTTTTTTTGGAACACTTAGAAAGTAAGAAATATTTATCATTAAAACTAAAAAATAAATAATTCTCAGACTTGTCAACGGTCCATCTATCCTACCCTATGAAGGTGAGATGGACCACAGTAGGTAGGAGAGATGGACCTCGCTACTTTTCCTTTTTTCTAGAAGCTACGTTTCCACACTTCTGGCAAAGGTTAAAAAAACTTGTGCAGCTCTCGTGCTGCAACCACCGCTTGCACAAAAGGCATTGTGACCAATCGTCTTTCTTTTTCGTTAAACGATAATCTTCACTGCAGCCAACACTCTTATTCTCTAAATCGCTGAAATGTTCATCCATCCTAGAATAGTCATCTAATGTGACATGGCCAGATGTCTATTTACCGCTTTCACTGCCAAATTTGGGCCAGCTTTTTTCTTGCATTGTGCCTTTTTTTTTTTAATAAATTCCGGTGAGGTAATAACTCCTGATATTTTTTTAAGAACCTTTTTTACAGTTATAGATACGACGGGTATGGGGGTAACTTCATCCAGAGCTTTTCCAAGAGTTATATATCTTCAGTACCTAGCTGTTGATTTGTTAGGAGTGGTTTGTTGGTTTTGTATATCAGAGGTACTTGGTTGGGAAGATTCAGGTCCTGCTTGCACTTAAATGTAGTTTTGGGTATTCCAAATGCTGTAGCGGCTTCATTGCCGCCAATTTCGCCATTTCTATATGCATTTACGGCATCATTTAAAGCTTGAGAGGTTCAATATCCTCGTTCAGGAACATGTCTTTTACATAAGTACTTATTAAGCATTGTACTAAAACAAAAAGTTATTGGTCCAATTCTCCTCCCCCATATTGGTTCATCTATCCTCAAATGGGAGGGTAGACGGACCACTCGGTAACAACTAAACGGTTACAAAAAAATTAAATATTTTAGGTTCTATAAGACATTAATGCATATACTTACAGTTTCATTAACAAAAAAACATTTTAGACTTATCTAAGTTTGTTAAAAATAAAAATGTATATCTTTAAATACAATTTTCACCAAGGCAAAATCTATTTTTCTTAAAAAACTTCCACATAAATGCTGGAAACCACGTGATCGCGACTGTATCAAGGTGAACTGATCGAAACGCAAAACATACGCCTGTCAAATGTTGCGGTGGTGCCTTAAATTGCAAAATATTACCGATAGTCCGTCTATCCTCCTGGTCCATCTAACCTCCCTTTACCCTATTATCTCTACCATGTGGTAGAGGGGAAGGCATATTCAGTAGACAGCATTTGCGCCTCAATAAAGACTTAAGTTGGTAAGCCTTAATTACCATTTAGTCCTGGAATGAGGGAAATATGGAAAACCTCAGATAGGTCATACCTCATTACCTTACATTACCGATACCTCATGGTATATGTATAGATGGTCTATATTGTAGCATTGTGGCAAGATGATGTACCATATTATAATATTATACCGAAACTGACAATTTCAAACTGAAACAGGCTCCTATAATTACTGCTGAATAATAAAATCTTAGTTATTGCAATGATGCATCTGGTGCTACTGGATATCTCAATATTAATTACTCCTACCTCTCGTGTGTATTAAAATTGTCTGTACCCAAGAATTTCATCTATGTAAGATTTATTACATAATTATACAAATTAATCAAAAAAAATGGTAGATCAAAGCTACCGCGATTGCACGTAACATCTTTGTTATGCATTTTTATATTTTCTTCTGTTACGAAAGCCATTAACAACAATAATTTATTATTTAATAGCTGTAACGAAATAATATAGATAACTAATCGTGAAGAAGGCCATAAGAAGAGCTAAAGTCTTAGATGGGTAGCACAGTGTCCTTTCCTTTATTATTTATATTCCGGATTGGAGAATGTGTTTTTGACAAACAAATCTACTCATATTTAACAACAGAATTGTCGATTACAAGTTTCCAACTGTAGATGGTGCAAACATTGCCTGTAAATTATAACACCGGTGAACCAAAAATTATATTCAATAACATTTACAGAATAATATGTAAATAACATGAGTAGTACAAAATAGTTGCTTTAGATAATATGTTATAATATGATAATCTGTGATAGAAAGTTTTTTTAGTAATTTATTACTATTACGTACTTTTAATAAAAATGATGAACGGAAACGCCAATTCGGTTTTTCGTTTTTATCTACAATTAAAAGTTATCCAAAAGAACTTATCCGGTAAGAGCAAAAAAGTTGATAAAAATGTAAATCATCAATTAGTTACCAACAAATCATCAACACCAATAACTGGTGTTAATAAGTAGTTAGTTTTAATGATTCAAAGAAGTTATTAGGCTTGTTTTGGTTCTCACACGAACAGGTTCTGAATCGTACTGAGCACGCGTAGTTTGAAAATTCGAAGGGTTTTTCAAACTGCGCACGCTCAGGACGGTTCACATCTGGTTCTTGTTAGAACCAACACAAGCCTATTGGCTCTGGTTTCAATCATACACCAAGGAAAAGTGATCCTGAGAATAGAAAGGTAATAAATTTTTACCTTTTTTACTAGGTATCTTTCATATGTGGGACATATTAATCAGTCCATAAGTAATAAAAATAAAGCAGGTAAATTTCCAAAGATTATTTAATTCAAGGTTGGTTTTATCCACAGACATAAGATACTAGGGCTTTATCAGCATCATGTGTGTTATTTTATTAGAGAGTTTTTGAACCCCTTAAATTTTAGCACATCGTTATCGTTATCGCTATTCTGCTCATGCGCAGTGCCAAAAATAGTATCATTTTCGGCATTGCGCATGCTCAGAGTAACCATAACCATAACGATAACGTAAATTTTAAGGGGTTCAAAAACTCTCTATTAATTAAGATAGGTTAACTCGTACGTACTCATCACGTTAATTATTAACGTGATGAGTAATGAAATTAAATGACTAGAGATTATTGACTGATTGGCTCTGAAAGCTCATGCAAGGAATGCAATATTAAAAAGATGACTACAATATTTCACAAATGTAAGCGCCACAATGTAAAACAAAATGTCAAAATAAAAAATGTCAATGTGACAAAAAGTACTTATTTTCATACAAAGAGTTCTTATCATACAAATATTCTACCAATGAAGAGTTGAGGATCAACTCGAAACGTATAGAAAAAAGCTAGTTAAGTGATTAATTTATTTTAAATTTTATTATAATAACTATTTTATTTAGAGATATTTTAAAATATGACATATAATATTATGGAATTTTATATAAAACTGAAAAACCACTGATGACATTTAGTTAATATATCAAATATTATTTTATCACACATTATACAGTGGCTTTTTGGGGCAAACTTTAGAAGTTGGCCTTGATACTGCACTTTGAATATTTAATTTGTATGCTTCTGGTTTTTTGCTTTTTGTTATTTTACAGGTAGTGTAATCCCAAAAGAAACTATGAATAATATCAAGTGTAATATGACATTATTAGATCAAATTAATCAGAAAAATAAACTTGATTCTAATATGCAAAAATCCAATAAAATCTAAAATGGCCCCCTTAGGAAAAGAGTTAACAGTGGTTTCTTCCCCACCTAGCTGATATCGCTGACAAGGTAATAATATTCGGAATCCTTGTAAGAAAGGGTCTGAGTAATATTATAGAACGGTCAAAAATATAAATTTTTCGTTTTTCAAATTGTTTCTTCGCGATATCTCCAAAACTGTTAAACGTAGGGTCAATTTCTTTAGATTATGATCAGCTTAAAAATGGGCAACTTTGCTCCAATTGAACCGTCTTCGTACCTCTTAAGATAAGCGAAATACCCATAGTGGGATCCATAGATTTAATATCCTTCGGACAAGATGAGTGACAGCCTATTTAAAAGCATTGGAACAAAGTGGCACAATCATGGGCTAGGAATACGTGAGAATACGTAGAGACAGTTTATCAGGGATAGAGATTCTCTTTTCAGTTTGTTTACTTACCGATTAAATGATAAACAATCCCCTGGTTTTCCTCTTTTCTTGTAAACTATACACTTGTTGGTCATTATAAACACTAAATAATAAATATCAAAAGTTTTTAGAAGGATTTTATCAAATAATATCACTTGGAAACACCGAAACACTAGACAAAAATACGACTCACCACCAAGAAAACAAACGTAATAAAATGGAGTAAATATTTGCGATGATAGACGACGGATACGGCAATCGTAATAGTTCGGTTCTTGTCGAGAATTCGAGTGGGTGTGTCAAGTCGTTGAACGGTTGTCTCTGTTTACATTTTGTGTATCTAAAAGAGACGCATAGAGAGCTTTAAACATAAATGCATATTTTAGACATGTGCTATGGAAAAAACAAAAATAGCGTAAACAAAAATAAAAGAGAGACATTAAAATATTTAGAGAGAGATCTTTGATCCATATTTGTGATTTGGTTACTCATCTTGTCCGAAGGATATTAAATCTATGGTGGGATCCTCTGTCTGTATAGTGCACAAACTTTGCAACATTGTATTTTTAAGATTTCCTGTAGCATCATCTAGAATTCTAACTGTCAATAGAAATTATGTAGCTAAAAGCTCCTTTTTAAAATATGCATTGGTTTAGGAGTCGACCTACGAAGAATTTTTAAGCTACAATTTACTAACCTGTGAGCATAGATTCGTGGAAGTCTCGTGTAAACAATATAATGCCTAGTACTCGCACGATTCTGCCCATGGCTAATTTTTATGAAAATGATATTCAGATTTGGAGGAAATGCATTGTAATTTGCATTGTTTGAAGCAGCTAGACGCACGTGCGGTTCCGCCCGCAGCTTTAGGCTCTGTATCGAATTACCAGTCTTGAATATTAGCCGTAAGCTTCAAATTTGGCAATAACGTAAAATTAATATTCACAAGAAAAGCATAGTAAAAAATAATTTCCTTAAACGGATTTGTACGTGATTATTTTAATAGTCTTATTTTTCTGCAATTATTTTATTTTAAAATTATATTACCTGTATACTAATAGTTATTTTACTGTATACTAATAATATAATGCATTGGATTTAGGTAATCGAAATAAAGAAATTTTTTTACCACCGATTAATTTATTTATTTGTATTTGGCTACTTAAAGATTTAATTGGTATATCGTGGCATTCATTTCAATGGTAATATTAAATATTAAGAGTCCATTCACTGGTCCGAAATAAGCCCAAAATCGGCGTTTGTCTCGTGTCTAATTATAAAAAAAACTATAAAAGATAGCGACTTTTAGTAAAAAGTATTGAAAGATAAGACTTTAATCTAAATCCCTATAATAGTAATTTTTTGTAATTCTTTTTATTTTTAAAATTCCAGGCAAACAATCTTGTACTAAAATAGCGTATTTTCAAAAATTATTTTCTCTAAAATACATGTATTAAACAAAAATTTGCTATTATAGGGATCTAGTTTATCTTTAGATCTTTCCGGTGATATATAATTTTTTCCACGGTCGGGAGTAGAAATCAGTTTCTATGACATCAAAATTGAAACAGAAGTAGTCGATTATTCCCAAGGGAGTATAATGCTCCCAAGGGAGTTTACATTATGGAGAACGTTTTTCATGCAAAAAAAGAGGTAACATTGAAATTATTTATTGACATTTAAATTAAATGTAACATTTGTACAATTTTCAAAATTAATATTAGACGGAATATTACTTTCGCTTACATTTAAAGTTTTTGTGATTGCGCTAGTGGTGGTACCTACTAAAACGTGATTAGCGATTTTGGTCTTATTTTCAATGGAGTTCTCGACATAACCCTCAGCGACTGTCGTTGATTTCCAACCAGCATGACGCTTTATTGTCGTGATATCCACACCAGCATCTGCCAGTAATGTCGCTGAAGATCTTCGTAAGCAGTGACCAGTATAAACATGCAGCATCAGGTAATTTTAAATACGAAGCTACTACACTAGGAATTTTTCCGATGATATTCTTGCCAACTGGCTGCGAACTACATTTTCCTGCTTTGTAGTACAAAAAAAGGCGCTTATGCTTGACGTGGGGAGAACGAAGGGGCAGGTATTTTCGATACAATTCAAGCATATTTCCCACATCGGTAACCACAAAGGTTCGTGGAATCTTTGTCTTAGTGTTTGGAATTTTTACAATCAAGGATGAGCCTACATCCTCAATATCATCTACAGTTAAATTGACTAGTTCATCAGTTCGACAAGCTCCGGCAATCCCCAGAATTAATACAACCTATAAAAAATCAAAATACTAAATAATTGAAATACCTAACAACAAAAGTAATCTTACCTTTATCATTAAGAATTCTTTGTCATCTGCAGTTGATAGAAAACGGTCGATTTCACCCTTTGTCAATATTTTCGATTTTTTCGCTTGATATCCGTCACCGGTTCTTTTCAAAAATGCGATTAGTTTGGAGAATTTGCTTATACCTATGTTGTCGTAAATTATCAAGCATGACTTAACCATAGAATATTGCGCCCATAATGTGGAAGACTTGTATTTCTTTGCATTTTCACTGAAGTATGCCAACAAAAACATTCTCGCTGTATACTATAATATTTTTCTCGGCGCACCACGTTTTGAACCGATTGTAAGCTATATCGTATAAAGATCTTGACTTCGTAGGTAACAAATTGCTTATTGCAATATTTGCAGCCTCCACAATCTCCACCGACTCACAATTATTCATTTAGCACTAAACAAACTGTAAACTAAACCAAACTAACATCTTAATTTGACAATTCTTTTTGTTTGTTTATTTTGTAGATATGACAATAACTCAACGACTACTAAATAAATGCTCAAATCCGAATACAATAATTCTGGTGCTACTTACTTCATAATAACAAAATATGTGTTTTTAAGTTAATGAGACCCTGGAAAAAATAGTATATACCATTCGGGAGAAATGCTATTTTGTCCTCGGTGCATTGTAGCCCTCTGGCTTCGCCCTCGGGCTTCAAATTGCACCTCTGCCAAAATAACGCATTTCTGTCCCTTATAGTATAATATACTATATAACATTAAAAAGAAATTTTGTTGCAATTATAAGACAAATCCGGTACCCTTGCAATGAGGGCTAACTTTGTTTCCATGTGCCTTTTTACTTCGGCTTTACGTGCACCTTCGAAATCTAAATTATTCGGTAGTGGGTATATGTAACCTCTCAACCCGACCCCGAATTCATGTCTGTCAAGTCTACAGTGAATGGACCCTTAATATTAGCTAATAGATTTAGTTGCTAACGAGAAAAATATTTAATCTACTTAATTAAATGTTTAGTTTTCGCAAGCGGATTTATTTGGTACACTTATTTTAGTTTCCTATTGAAAAATAAACATTAGTTTTCCAAAATTAAACAAGTAGGTATTTATAGTAACTAAATATTTTATATTGATATGTAAGGCTTGACATTGAACGGATTATTACATTTATTTGTAGAAAACCACATTTTGTTGGAGATGTGAAAATGTATTTACTTTTTTTAATATACGTAATGATTATTCATATGACCTGTAATAATTATTAAAGAAAATGCATATCAATACTGATGTTGAAACTGTTTACCCAGTTTCAACATCACTTGTATATTCTATATGCGGTATCTCTTAAATATAGCACTGGCATTTGTTCTGGTGCCTAATGGTCCCGTCACGCCTGTCGAAATTCCGACTTTTCGCGGGACCCTCTCAACTCTTTTTCCAATTTTTACGGCTTCGAGAACCGCTTATAATCAAAGTTCCGTCCTTTCTCTGAACCTTGGAGATTTCTTTCGAGACCGTACGACCACTCCTACGTCTATTTCATCTTCGAAAATTTCGAGTCGCGTCCATCTCAACTTCTTTCTCATTTTATCTGCTGATGTGAGATTGCACTAACAACAAGCACCTCCTACGAAAACTCTTAAATTAGGTAATTAAACTTCAGAGAGGCTATTTTGAGAAATATTTCTAACGGGATCGATAGTACTGACTGCCAAACACTTCTAATTGACAAAATACTGAACCGAAATGCTTTTCCAATGATCGGAATATCGGTAAAAAAATAATTTCAGGTTAATAACACTTCATTTACATAGTTGACTCAGTGTCAAACAATAACGAGTGACGCAGTGGCGTAATGGTATAAGTCGCAGGATTTCAAACATCGAAGTGCAGAATTTCGCAAGTTCGAATCCCGTTGGATGCAAGTTTTTTTATTTTACTTTTTAATTCCAATTATTTATTAGTATTAATGTATAGTTATTCTGTTTCATTGTCCATAGTTTTTATTCTTTCTGCAGGTAAAATTTGGAATTAATTCGTTCATTTTGGCAGTTTGTCAAATTCATATACAAGGGATTATTTAAAATTTCTTTAGTATACATTTTTTTTTAAATAATATTATTCTAGATGCTTTTGTCACCCGAAGGGTGGGTTTGCAACAATTCTCCCTGTTTTTCAGACATGCACAGTTAAATTGAGGGTTCTTACATCCTGTATCTTGCAGTCAGCTAATATTTATCAAATGTTATTCACATGTTACACTAATCATGAGGCATGCATTATTTATCCTCACCATTATCATTTTTATTAATTATTAATATTTTGAAGGTGCCTCAGATACTATCGGCAACATTTTTTGTGATATGTCCAGAGAAATGAATAATTAATTTGATTTAATAATTGTCATATGAATGACAATTTCTGTAAGCCGAGATTCAATTGAAATTGCAAAATAACATGTTATTAAACGCAGTCATTAGATATCGTACGGGTACCTATGTAATGATTTATTCAGTTCCACAATAACTTTTTCAAGTCTCGGATAATGCATCATAGATAAACATTGGTTGTCATGTTTGTAAGGCAACATGTCCGAGCTTATAATTCATTAATTCAATTAAAATCGTAAAAACATTGAAATGCCTTCATTATATTATTATGTTCTTGTGGCCACTAAAGCACGTAGTTTATATCATTTGCTTTTTTCGCAATCTTGCCAGATGGCTGATATATATCTATTATTATCTATAACTTCCTTAAACATGGTTGGAACAATTATCTTTTAAGGAATAACACTAGTCGCCAAAGTATACTTTTGTGTTTTATACAGGGTGTTCCACTGGGAACTCCATCGATCGATTATGGGAAATCGATATAATTAGGACAAATCTGAACTTTTGGTAGTATACCAATGTCTATGATGGCCATTGGGCTAAAATATTTTCAAAACGGTGGGACTTTTGGTTATGCTAGAAGTAGATGTCACCTTATATATTATTTCATCTTTTCATTTTTGACATTTAAAATTTGATGTAACAAATGACATTGACCTACCGAAAACCAATTTTGACTAACTATACATATATAAGAATCATTATTATTTAACTTGGGTTGGTTTCTATATAGGAAGGGACCTACTTTTGCAGACAAATATTTTAATAGTTATATTTTAAACACAGGGTGCTCAAAAAAAAAAAAAGAATAAAAAGGAAATTGAAAAAACTATCAAATATCAATTTTTTCGAATGGAAACTACATGTTTTTATAATTTTATCCCATCCACCATTAAAAATAAGGTTAAATTTGCATAAGGTTGTCTATTCCGAAAATTAGTAGTTTTCAAAATATTGTAAATTTAATATTTTTTTGTTGTATAAATGCAACGGCTTTTAAATTCAGTTACTTATAGTTGGTCATGACAACGTTATAAAGTTTAAGGAAATGTTATCTACTTTCTGAAAATTAAAACATTGATATCTCGAGAATTATTAAATTGCAGATATTTCGAAAAATAGAAATTTTTAGAATAGACAACCAATAAGTAAAAGTTTACGAACAGGAAGTTTCCATTTGAAAAAATTCACTTTTGACAATTTCTTTAATACCATTTTTATTCTTCTTTTTTGAGCACCTTGTGTTGAGCACTTTGTGTTGTGTTAGTAATCAAAATATTATACGAGGTCTGCAAAAGTAGTTCCCTTTATATATAAAAATTAACCAAATTAAATAATAAAGGCTCCAGTATAATCAAAATTGGTAATTATTTTTCGGCCCGCAAACGTAATTCTTTACATAGAATTTTAAATGTCAAAAATGGTTAGACCTAGGTAGAGGTCGGGTATTATACATGAAATATGTTTAGAATAAAGCGTAGAATCTAAAAATGAAATTAGATGTAGAGTGCCCTATGTACAATAAACCATACACAATATATTTACAATAAACCAATAGTGCCCTATTTACAATAAACCAGTTGACATCTACTTCTGATGTAACCGGAAGTGCTACTGTCTTGAAAATATTTTAGCCAAATGGACCCCATCGACCTTGGTATGCCACCAAAATTTCAGATTTTCCCTAATTATAGTTTCCCCATAATCGATGGATTATGGGATCCGGCGAGACACCCTGTACAGTAACTGTCTAAAGTTGTTTGTAGATGAATATCATTTATGTCAAATAAATTCAACCATAAAATATAATTTGACCTAAATAAATGTCACGTCACATTTTTTGTTTCCGTCATGATACAACTACACTGATATGCTCATAACTTTCGTTTGTTCTGCGTATGACGTTTTTCGCGATGCAAAAATGGGGATGCGATGCGAAAATTCAAATACCTTAAAAGCAGTGATATAATTATTTTCGTGTTTATCAATTTTTTTGCTCGTAACTGACGTCATCATATATATAATACTACTATATGGAGCCTATGTAATCTTTACCATGTTTCTCAAGTGAAGCCAAATTAGAGTAGTCCAGAATCATATCTATTGTCTCTTTCACGGAGAAAATGCCAAATACTCATGCGCAGCAAACCGCGGGAATTTTGCTCCATATACTGTAGAATACAATAAATTAACTTTATTTTATATTGTATTTTATCTACATATAACGGTTTTTCAATCTTGTTATTGGGATGTTCCCGTATTTATCAAGTTTACCAAAAGAGTGGATGCAGTTTGTATTTGAAAAGAAAATTTTAAAAATACATACTTCAGGTAGGTACCTATGCGACTTCATATGGAATATTTCCTTCGCACAAAAGACAAAACCTACTGAGTTTTTCGTTTCGGCATTTTACGATATCCGTACAATCGGTACAGTATAATTCCTATACCTAATTCACTACATATTTAAATTTACAAAATGTTCTTATATACCTAAACTTGCAGTTGCGACTGTAAAAATACCGTCGAAATAATTTGATGAGCAAATGTCTCTAATCACTAATAAGTCATAGGTATGAACAAAACTAAAACTACAAGTTACACATAAATAAAACACTTCTAAAACTGACGGCTCTACGAAAAACACAAATTTATTTTCTGTGAAACACAAACATACCTGAAATACAAAAGATAAACTGTAACATAACCACACCACAAAACACATATATGACAAAACACATACAGGGTGTCCCAGTGTGAGCGAACAAAAATTTACCAGTGTGTAGGCCAGACCAAAATAAGAATAAAATTCTTATAAAAAAAATTCCAGGTGTTCCAGGGTGTTATTTTGTAAGAAAAAAAACAATTTTTCGAGATAACTTAAAAACTCGTTTCGTAGATTTAGGTAATATTTGGATGACGTGTACATCTATTAAAGGTCATTAAAACTATATGGTGTTTGTTTAACTCTAAACTTTAAAATCATTACATACATTTTTCTGCATAAAGGAATACAGTCGGTACTTTACACTTAATTTACTCGAAAATGGTTGATTTTAAAGCTGTGTAACAAGAGCACCTTTTTTGTTCAGAATTGATAGCCGATTAAGGAAAACTTAGTTAATTCACGAAATAGTAGGATATACAAGAGTTATGAAGACAAAACCATAAGGAAGAGTAGACCTAGGCCACCACAAGTGTCAAAGTTAAACAAACACCATATAGTTTTAATGGCCTTTAATAGATTTACACGTTACCCAAAAATTACCTAAATCTACGAAACGGTTTTTAAGTTGTTAAAGTTATTTAAGTTAAGTTATTACGGAAAATTGTTGTTTTTTTTACAAAATAAAACCCGTAACTCGTTAGGCGTGCATCAGAGAAATTTTTTTATAAGAATTTTATTCTTATTTTGGTCTGGCCTACCCACTGGTAAATTTTTGTACGCTCATACTGGGACACCCTGTATATGACAAAACAAAAGCCCGGTCTTTCTTTACTTTCGCGGCACATTGAAATTCTTGGATTGGATTGGACAACACTTGGGCATGTGCACAGGAACATTTGTCCGTGAAAGAGAACGAAATATATAACTCCATCTCATAAACCGGCTTCAAGAAAAGCTCGAATAGCTCAATATAGTAGTATTATATATATGGACGTCATGATCAATCGATAGACCACGCCCCAATGCGCATTGGTATATCTGTGTAGTTGTATCGTGGTTTTCGTGACATTTTGTCATCGTCATGCCGTATCACTTGATGTCACCACATGTGTATTCATTAACGTCAAATTGTCATTGTAAACTCTAGTATCCTACATCCTACATCCTACACTGAGTGAAAGATTATTTAAAGGAAAATTTTATACTTTGTATAATGACCTTCGTCAACATAATATAAATTTTTTTAATTATTTTCCAATGTCTGCAAGGGGTTTTGAGGATTTACTCAAGATAATAGGACCTTCGATTGCATTAAAAGATAATAAATTTCGAAAAGCTGTTCCTGCCGAAGAAAGATTGGCAGTTCCTGCCAAAAATCTATACGAAGTACGTGACAAAAAGGTTGCCAAGTGAGCGCACTTCCATGTGGTCAAAGAAACAGTTACTTTGTGTCACGCCACCCTCTTGTCACCGAAGTCTGAAACTTTTTGTTTCGTGATGTTTTTATCCGGAGATAAGCGACAAAATGTCACGGAACAAAAAGCCTCTAGTCAGCGCCTAGCCTTTGCTGTCAATATTGAGCGACAAAATCCATTGTCGCTCAACGCTGTCAATTACAAAATCTTTGTTTTATAACTCCAAGTTAACCAAGTAAAATATATATGTAAAAACACCTACTCAGTCTCCTGAAATAAGGTCAACCAAGTAATCCGATATTTTGTGTCCTCTTAATTATCCTGTTTATATCATACACTGAGAGAAAACATTAATGAATATAATTAAGAGTGAGTAATGTATACAGTTCAATCCAATTAATATTAAAGTCTTAAAACATCTAACTTGCTCTAATGAACTTACTGTAAATGTTTTGATCAAATTATCCCAAAACGACCGATTTAATTACTTTTTAATAACTTCAGTACCTAATGTAATCGTCGAACAACCTATTCAAAATTATCTAAACTAAATTATAATATATTTATTATACAATCCGTCTCTAAAGTAACCACCTTAACTTGCGATAGAACGAGTTGCGATAACGACTTTAAACAAAACTATTTTCTACCCGCAAACGGAATTTTGACAACCGATAGATGGCGCAAGACTTACGATCGGCATATTTTTTTATAAATAGCATAGTAGGCCGTATCGCACATCGTTTGAAAGGTGTTTCAATTCTCTTTACGCGAGTTGTTGCAAAATTAAAATCGAGTAATTTATTTTCGAGTTATAAGCGTTCCTGTGTTTTATTCGGGGAGTGGAAAGGCCATTCACTCTAAATTTAAATGTTTTAATCGAGGAATGTTAATGTATATAATATAATCTAACAGGTTTGCATTATCAAAAAAAATGTATCTATAGGTGTTAAATCGGGGGAATGTGTTGGCATTAAATTCATTCCTAACAACAAAAACACGTTCTTCAATAGAATGGATTTTAAAGAGAAAACTACGAAAAATAAATAAGCAAATAAATACAATAATCAATAAATGGTAATAAATAAATGATAACAAATAAGCGATAGAACGATAACTAAGTAAACAATAATAAACGATAAGCAACTACAAAATAAACGATAAACTCAAAAACTGTAGCACGCAAAATAACAAATCTAAATCTAGCGACTTTTTGATGACAGTTTTTAAATAAAACAATCAATAATTGTAGGTACTTATATTTATAATAAGAACAACTTGATTTTTATTGACCAAATATGACTACGTAGAGAATTGATACACCTACCTTCCAAATATTAAAATGATTGAAAGCCAATACATTCTCCCGATTTAACACTTATAGATACATTTACGCTTGTATTTTGACTCGATGAGAATGACGGATGACTCGATTTTATTTTTAAATAACTGGTGTGAAGAGAATTGAAATACCTTTCAAACGACGATGTGCGATACGGCCTACTATGCTATTTAAATAAAAAAAAAAATAGCCGACACCGACTCTGGCGCCATCTATCAGTTGTTACAATTCCGTTTGGAAGTAGAAAGTAGTATTTTTATGCCATTCATCCTATATTTTGTTTGAGGTCGATGTCTCAACTCGTTTAAATGTTAAGATGGGGGAGGAGGGGGTTACTTTAGGGACGGACTGTATGCTGAAAATAAAGCAGACGATTAGATAAAAAGATATTCAAGCTAATAATATGCTAAAGTAAAAGAGAAGAGTATACATATAAAGTCCAATTTTGAAATTACATTATTCTAAATGTCTATGGTAAGCCATGTGTATGGTATAAATAATAATACATAATCAATCTGATAATTAATAGGTTGATCACTATATCGAGAATTTGATAAAATAATAGATCTTATGAATTATTGCTCTATGCAAGATTTTTATTTGTTTACTTATTCTCGTTCTGACTCATATAATAATGATAAATAATGAAAGCAGATAGAGAGTATAATGAAAAATATAATAAGGCAAAACATCACAGTGATTACTTTCGAAAAAAATCCCCTGAAAATGTTCACTATGGTAAATCCCAGGCACTAGTAGGTACGAGGACATAATAAGTACGGACTTATACTACATGAATTATTGCTGACCTCTGAATCTATTACTCATCTATTACATTGTAGTGTGGGATAGACGACGCGAGGTATGAGAGCGATGACTAAACGGATGATTAATTTTTCATTAGTAATAGAAGATTACATATACTAGTATTTTTTTATTTTATTTTTATTTGTTTTAATTTCACATCCAACAGGCACAAGGCTCAATTATAGGACGTATACATACACTAGTAATTTAAATGAACTAAAGTTTATAGCAGCCGAATATAAACATTAAACATTAACATTAAAAAATGCACAAGTACAAAACAATACAATAAATACAATCGACCACAATATACAGACCTGTTGAAATAGTCAATTAAAAAGTAATTGCAAATAAATATCACAAAACAAGCGTATCATGTGTACTTTATAAAAATTCTCGTTATTCGAAAATTTACGGATAAAATGTATACAACATTAAAGAAGAAATAACTACATTACTGTTTCTAATAAAGTTAAATTAAGAACCCATCGAGAAGAGGGTGTGTGTGGGTGTGTATAATGTATAGAATACAATCTGTAAGAGTCTTTTTGCACATTTGATTCACTTTTGATCTAATTTTGATATAATTAAGAAAAAGGGAAAATTATTAATATAATTAAATATTTACTAATGTATATTAATGGGTCGTTTAACGCTTATACCTATATGGTATTTTATGTACCTACCTACCATTCGTTGGGAATTGTAAATTTGTTTGGTAGTTTTGAGACTTGGCTTATCCTTAACGAACTTAAGCTAGTAAGTTCGTCTTATATTTGACATTATTTGTATAATTTGAATACTAATAAATTTACAGTAAAATTGTAAGTTACTATATACCTACTACATTTCACTAATTTTATGCCATTATATTTTTATTATTCTCGCATTTTAGTTGAATATTTAAAAAAATCCGGTTCTGTAGTTGATTAGAGGCATTGTCAAGTAATGTGGTGTGCTTCCTAAACCCTGGATATACGTGGAATTGGTTTTTCATATATTATATCTTAATATATTAAAAAGGAGATATACAAATTAAAAACAAAAACCTTCTCGTAAATTCATGGTCCAAAAGGGGTTGCAGCAGTATAATGATACAATTTTTATTTTGTCAAGGACCAGAGTGGAAATTTCTCAACATTCCGTTCTATTGTGTTCAACGTAAATAATCAATGTGTACAAAAATTGAATTTTCCATATATCTTCCTATAACTCTACTGTTCCGTGTGAGACTTTCAGAATTGCTCCTATTTTTAACAAGTTGTAGTACAGATTTTTTAAGTTCAACCAAATACTGACACATATTTATATATGTTCTAAGATTGGTAAAACCTCTAAAACCTCTGTAAATCATGAATTTTTGGATTATACTAATCTAAGGTTGGTTTGGTGGCAACAGGTGACAAATTGTTAAGGAATGTTTTCTGTTTGTTGAAAACTATAACTATGAATTAGTAATTTAACATTTGAAAATAAGAGCAAGAATTATTATTGATATATTCTACTACTACTTATTATATTCGATTCATTCGACCTTTATTTAATGAAAATCCATGAATGAAAACGGATACAGTTTTATGATTTTCACAATTTTTTTAATTATATATTAATTATATATAAAACTATGACAATTCTTTCGCCAATGCAGTGGCTAATTTTGCATTTTTATTTATTTATTTTCAGGGGTACTTCAATATATTTCCTTTAATTATGTATCTCTGCGTAATAAGAATTTTATTCATAATAAAAAGTTATGTAAATCTAAAATTCAGTGGTGACTTTCTCACTTTTCAAAATAGTTAGCGCTATATAACATGTTTTCCGTGATCTAATAAATTTTGAGATTGACCGCATACTTGTCTAGTTATTTGGTTCCAAGTCGACACTCGGTTTATCAGATTGGCACGATTACAATAAAAAATGCACTAGATAGTACATAGGCACTTACTAGTGACAAGTAACAAATTTACTTTATATCCGCATACTATTTACCGCATTTACATCGTGTTTCCATAACTAAATTATTTTAATAAAGATCAAAAACTAATTAATAGTCGTATTGCACAAGAAATTAAAATTAATACTTATTTGAAGGTTGATTTTATCTATTATAATTAAATATTAATTTTTGTCAAGTGTAGAGCTAAATTAAGTATAAAGTAGATTGGATCTAATTAAATATCAGTTCTTTGTTGATTATCTGTACGATTTATTTAAACAAGTATTTGGTAATTAATGAACAAGGACTACTGGAAAGTGAACTAAAGAGGTGAATGTATATTTTAATTTTATAGTGACTATCAGGTTTACCCATTACGAGGTCTATTAAATGACGTACAACTTTCGTTCAACAAAAATTGTCCACTGTTCCTTAAATTTCCTGACAATATTTTATAATATTTTTAATCATGTGCTGCTTTGAAAGGCATTAAAAAATATTTATTATTTAGTAAAAAGTAACTCTAAAATCTAAATATCTGCGTGACACGATGAGAAAAAATGTCAGCTTTTAAATTAACAAAATAATTGTAAAAAACTGCTTCTCAAAATCTTGTTTATTAACATTGAATCTTTATATTGCAAAATGTGTTGACAATTAATTCAATATATAAGTTTTTGATATATTTGGAGTCTTGACTTAATAGTCAATAGATTGATTGTTTTATTTAGACCAAAGAGAAGGTATCTCCAGTCTAAAAATACATTTTCACTGCATCCTTTAACCACTGATAATTTTTATAAATTACCGCATACATTTATCGTAATACATTAATACAAATTTGGTATTATGTCTCAAACAGTATACACTGTGTCCAGTTTAAAATTATGTACATGGCCTTCTCAGAAACCATTAGAGATACAGAGTTGGTTAAATTAGGAAAAAGTTAAACAATTTTAGACCCAAAAAGAATCCAACGTTATATTTCCAAGAATTCCTTCCCTTAAATAGATACAGGGTGAAAACAAAAAATGTGCATTTTGTGCAAACGTATATAGCTCGCTTATTGTAAAAGATTAATTCATAAAATGTTCAGCACAGGGATAAGTCAGCAAAGATTTCAAAATTGATCTCTAAAAAAATTTAGGCCCACTAGATTTTGCACTAGCATATTCAACTTTTGTTTTTTTAGGGGCGCCATATTGGATTTTCATATTTTTTAAAACTCCCTACAAAGTGCTTTTTAACCATGTTCAAAAAACCGAGGATCAATAAAGTGGCCTGTTAGGTCACCGAACCTCAGTCCATTGAACTTTTTGTGTGGGGTTACCTAAAAAACAAATTGTATGCAAGATCGTATGAAATTGCAGAGGAATCGTCGAATCAGTTAAAGATGAGTTATTGAAATTACTACAAACACGTTTCATATTTTTTAATATTTTCCAAACAGGTTTCATATTTTCGTTTTTAAATATATTCATATTAATAAATGGTTGAAAAGCACTTTGTACGGAGTTTTCAATAATCCGAAAATCCAATATGGTGCCCATAAGAAAAACAACAGCTGAGTATGCTAGCGCAAAATCTAGTGGGTCTAAATTTTTTTAGAGATCAATTTTGAATTCCTTGCTACTGCTATCCCTGTTCTGAAAGTTTTATGAATGTATCTTTTACAATAAAGGAGCTATAAGGAGATCTTAGCAGAAAATGCACATTTTTTGTTTTCACCCTGTATCACTTAAGTATAAGACATCCGGTATTTTGTGGAGCAATATAATCAACATTTGAAATAATTATTTCTTGGTAATTTTAATACATTTTTATTTTGGCGCTTTGATATCTGGTCTCAAAATATATTTCCTAAATTTTAATGTTCTCAGTAAATTTTTGCCGCCACAATATACCGGACAACACTTTATACTTCTGAAAACTTGCTGCATTTATATCTTTTGCTCTTACTGGATATTTTGAAACATTTCGGCACCAAACTACATGCATGCGTGTAGCATTTTTTACATTTATGCATGCATGTAGGTAAGTATTTTGTGAAGTTATTAATGGGGTTTGGTGAGACGCAGCTGTCTGGAAATTTGGCTTTCATAGTTAATTGGATAAGTGAAATTAATCCGGTCTTATGACATACAGAGTGTCCATACAAGATATGCACTTTTGTCAATGTATCGAAAATGCGAAGTTCAATTGTTTAGAATTAAATTCAACATTTACTAATAACTTTACGTATATTTATCCGTATTGTGACTCGAGTAATGAAAAAGTTGGTATTAATTTAAAATATACAGTGTGGCCCTTCGAAAAGAAGCTAGTGCAATGAAGTAGAAATAGTGGAAAATGCTCGGACAGGTCGATTTAAATTTCAAGGAGGGGCATATTTCATATTATTGTCATTTATACAGGGTGTGTCAAAAAACAGAGATTTATCTCATCTTATAGTTGGATAGTACGCCCTTTCAAGAATACATTGATAAAGGGTTCGACAGATCTAGCTCTAATACTGAGGCTCTAATACTCTAGCTCTAATACCGGGTGGCTTAAAGTGGATGGCCTATTGGACGTATCTTGAGAATGAATATATACATTTTTCTGAAATTTTGGCTGTGGACATACCTAACCTTGAAAGTTCTATAAAAGCAAAATATTTTCAAGACTGTGGCACTTCCGGTTCTACCGAAAGTCGACATCAACTTGCTTATTTTAAATGTAATAACAATGTTATTTCATTTCTTGATTCTACGTAAAATTCTATACACATTTTATGTAGGATGTCCTATACCTATCTTCAACTGTTTTTGAAATATTGACTGGTGAATATTGACATTTTGCAACTTTGACACCCTGTAAAAGCTAAACGGTTTGAGATCAAGCAAAACCGTTTACAAATTCCTGTCTTAACTTTTCATAAGCTATCGTTTGACACTAATTTCTTTAACCAAGAGATTAAATTTAATCGAAAATTTTACATTTCTGGCTAAATCTAAAATTAGTGTCAAATGTCAAAAGATAGCTTATGAAAAGATAAGACAGGAATGTGTAAACCATTTTGCTTGATCTCAAACCGTTTAGATTTTACAGGGTGTCAAGTTGCAAAATGTCAATATTCATCTGTCAATATTTCAAAAACAGTTGAAGATAGGTATAGGACAATGTAATTGAAATGTGTTTAGAGTTTTACTTAGAATCCAGAAATGCAATAACATATAGGGCGTTCTATTTAAAATAAACAAGTTGATGTCGACTTCCGGTTTAACCGGATGTGCCACACCCTTGAAAATATTTTGCTTTTATAGAACTTTCGAGGTTATGTCCAAAGCCAAAATTTCAGAAAAATGTATATACTCATTCTCGAGATACGTCTAATAGGACATCCACTTTAAGCCACCTGGTATAAGTACCTTATTTTCCATTATTTCTAGTTAAAATACCACAAACTGCATTGGACTCTTTTCATGGGCCACAGTATGCTGTGGCATAGTAGCAGTAGTTGACAGTATATAAAATTAAATCATTATTCCCTATATTTCTAGAAAGATTATCTCAGTACAGTTGCAAAGGTTTTGCATACAAGGATTGATCATTTCACCATTCGATCGCATACTGATACTGAAGGACATTATTTTATCAACTCTTTCGTTTGTCAGGAAAATAACCGACAGACAATAGGTCACAGATCACTGAAGTAATTATCGATCACAGCCCACTACATCCCACTATCTTCAAAAGACAATAATTTCTTTAGGCGACCGGTCATCTGCTATACGGGTGCGGTGTAAGTGCTCTGAAGCTGACCGCTATTGAATCAGATGGAATAAACAATCGTGTGCGGGACAGTAGTCGTGAATGGCCGCCTGTCCAATTAGTAATTGAAATCAGACAACCCTTCGTTGCCTTATAGCGAGCTCAGATGCCGCGATACAACAGTAATGTACGGCCACCAAAAGCACGCTACTTGTAAACTGGGCAAATATACATGTAGACTATATGCATAAAGCATACAATCCAAATAAGCACATTATACACAAGGGTGACGGAAACACCTTTGGATCCGTTTCACTTATTTGGATTTTGTTCTGGTACAGTGTGTTTTGCTTTCTTTTGTTAAATTATGAATTCTACTGATATTCATTTGTAGTCAATGAAGCCGATAGTGGTAAATTCTTCTTTCGGTGGGTTTGGATCGTAACAAAAAAATATTTTTTCGCTATCACCGTCGCCAGGACACGTACAATTTCCCTCCTGCAAATTTTACTGAACCACTATTTTGTGGCGGGGTAGAGATGTTCTACTTGTCCATCATGTCATGGATAATTGATCTCTGGCTTTACATTCTTTTATAAAGATGGCATGTCTGCTACACAAACATCCTCGAAGGTTGTAGAGCTTCTGTAAATTTACCGACATACAAACCACTAGAAGGTGGTATTCTAGATCTTCCTTACATGGCCATCCATCTAAGTACTAATAGCGACGCAAATTTTTTACTTTTCATAAATGGATGGTATTAGTGTGAAGTAGCAATCTAGCTTGCCCTAAGAAAAATCATGATACATGTAGTTATCTACTACTAGTTTTAAAGTTTTGAATTTTCTATGCGAAATTACATAATATCGTGTAAAACGAAATTAGTCCCATAACAAAGTAAAACTTTTTAAAATTAGAGCTTTGAAATTTTGATACATTTATTAATATGTAAAACTTATTAACGATATAAGTATCGTAAATTTTCATATTACGATACGGCGATGGAAGGGCGAGTTTGATAACCCATCAAGTGTCGTAATATGAAATTACGATACAAATATCGTACAATGTTTTATCAACGATCAATACTTCTCATAGTGTTATAAAAAAGTTTATAACTTGTAACTACAACAATTTTAAGATGATAAACAAAACTAGTTGCTTTTGGAGTATCTGTCATATTTTTGCCACTCATTAGCTGTCACTGTGGCGTCGATAAAATCAGTTCAGTTCAGACAAAACTGTTGGTTTTTGACATAGAATTGGCAGCAAATGGAGCCATCGAATCATTAGTACCTTCCAAATCTCGAGATAGGTAAAAAATCGAGTACTTTATATTTTCAAAATTTAAGTACCTATATTTAAAAAACGGTTGGAAGCAGATACCAACTATTTTATATTTTTGGAAAGCTCTCTTCATGGCCTCTCTGATGATTAAAAAAAACTATGTAAATGCCGACTTTAATGGCACCAGAAATTAGAACATCCTGTACATAAATTAACGTATCTAAATTTTAGCCAATAACAAACCATTTCGTACCCATATATTCATTTTTTTTTAAATAAAAATAAGACATTGAAAAGTGGGTGAGCCGTCTTGGTGACTCTGACTGTATATAAAGCGATGAATGGTGGACGTTGGTTTTGTCAACAAATAATGGATCAAGTGTGTCATTCAAAAAGCAACAAAAAAGGTTAAATTCGCGGTCTTAACCCAATAACTGCATTTCAGGCTGTGACGTGGAATCAGGGTAGGCTTTAGTTCATAATATTAAGTAATAAATCTATTATGACAACAAATAGTTTGTAATTTTTTTGTATGTACCTAATATTTACATTATATTATAATATTAGTAGTGGTGAGAAACACACCATAGTGTCCTCTTTGGGTCTTAATTATTGTCAAATTGACAGCCAGATAGCGACCTGCTTTTCCGCAGGCGCCATTACAGCAGGGACCAACCACTGGAGCGCATAACAAGCGCGAAACCGGACAGTGTCTGGTGGTTCGTCTCGATGAAGGATGTGGCGACTTCCATAGAGATGCCGGAATACCTAATGCAACCCCAGTCGGGGCACGTTGCCCGAGGAGTAGTTGTTTTCGGTATCTCCTTCCAATAACTGAGGTTAAGAATAACTGAGGTTGTTTCGGCTTCTTGAAAGAAACATAAGATCTTTTATCTTACAAAATTATAGGAGGAAAAAATTGCCAGAGACCTGTAACTTTATGATTGACACGGAATACTTGAAATAACCACAGTTATAAAAGATTAAAAAACGTTACATTAATTATCTCATAATTTTGATGTATTTTAAAAATGGAGGACGGTAGAGAAGCAAAAGAAATACTAGTCAAAAAGTTAGTGGACAAGAGAGAAACATAGAGGAAAATTGTACACCCTTATAAATTTCTTTAAATTAGAATTTAAATTTAAATTAAACACAATTAAAAAGAATACTGTGATTATTAATAATGTTATATTTTTCTAAAAGATAATTCAATTGTGCCTTATAATCTTTATATTTAGAATGTAAAATGTATACAATATTGTGACGTAGAGAATGTGAGAACTAGATTACCACGAGTCCTTTAATATATTACGATTATAGTGTATTAATTTGAACATATTTTCCTAACTAATAGTGATGGATGCGTCGTTAATGTCATGAGATAACTGGAGGCTACTCCCAAATCTGTAAAAGATATGTTTTTGATTTAAATAACAAACACGAATCATTTATTTATCAACTAGGTATCTACCGTTTCTATTTTGTCTTCTGCTTCATTTTTCAACACATTATTCAGTTCGTGTAAAAACATTCACTATTCAATTCAATGTCGTCAATAGTTTGAAACAAGAAACCAAACAAATAATTGGCTTATGTTATTAATATTTTTGCGCCATGTGAGTACTCAAAGATAAAATCAGATAAAATTAGTATAAGTACAATTAGCTTAATTTGTGACCACCCATTTGTGAATATAGTACGATTAAAATAGCAAGGAAGAGCTGAATATTTCTGGGTGGTCCGGAGTAAAATATAAAAGGCAAATTGGTTTACTAAATTTGTTTGACAGGATTCTCTTTCAATATAGTAGTGAATATATCAGGAAAATATATTGATGGTACGAATAATTGAACAGATTCAAGTATGCTTAAAACTAATTTGCCTCTATACTTCCGCATTTATGGGGATATGGGGGGATTTTTAATTATTTATCTATAAATATGATGATTCCGAAGCAAATGAAGAAGAAAATTCTACCTATTTTTAAAAAAGGGGTAGGACCATCATATTGCCTTGAGAAATATTTAAAAAATAAGCAATATTTCAATCACTAATTTATATTTTTACACATTTATGTAACTAATATCTAAGAATAAATAACATAATAGAATTAAAGAGTCCATAAAAAGTTAACTGTGGTAGGTAAACAAAACAAAAAAAAAAAAACAAAAAGGAAAGATTACTTCTAAAGTTTGCCCACTTTGCATTAAAACTACCTATTTTCAATTACAAAAAATTTTTTTCAACAAGATTTTTGAATGGCTAGGGATCATCATTATCCCCCAGTAATGAGTAATATTTTTATAAAATATTTTGAAGAAACTTAAACTAAAAATATGGTGGAGATATGTAGATGACATATTTTCAATATAGCCTAATAGCTATGATAATTAAATGATTTTCTAAGTTTCATTAACAGCAAAAAAACAACTATAAATTTTACAATAAAAATTGAAAATAAATTACCATTTTTAGACGTGTTAATAACTAAATCACAAACAAATTTTTGAAACTAATTTATATAGAAAAAAGATCGGATTGATTTAGATTACCTACAATACTATTTTGAATATTTTCTTTACATTGTTGTGGTCCAGCAGAAGAACTTTATTTGAAAATATGAATTTGAGCTGATCTCACCTTAACGAGTACTCTTGGGTCTAATAGCAGCCGTCGTCCTTGCGTGGCCTCCCTGATTACTATATGATTATTATGATTATTTTATGGCTTCTACATCTATTATCTACGTTCATGTACCATCGCCCTTCGGGCTTAAAGGTTATGTGGGTCGATGCTGCCTTTATTATTATCTTTTTGAAAAGAGTGGCTAGTGGCTACTCGTCATTAAGTGAAGCACAAGTAAATTTATACATTAAGGTAGTCTAGATTAATTTGTAACAAAGTCATTGTACGCTCACAAATATCTTCACATCAGCGTGTTTTCTCTTTGGATGATGATGTTACAGTAAAAATGATATTGTAATAAGAGAACGTGTATCTATTTACGCAATGATTCACTAGTTTTGTTGTATGGAGAATCTGTTACTTTTTACTAGTTTTAGTATACCTATCCCGAAATAAAACATATAATGCTTTAACACAAGTTTTTAGTGGGCTTATAATATTAGAAGTAGTTAATGACTTAATAATATTCTTAGTCATTCTCTTCCTTACTTTTACAATATTTAAAGTTCTGTATTAGTTCCCGGTGTGACGTGAAATGAAGTCACGTCTTTATTAGGTAATATTCAATAATATTTACAATGTTAGATGACAATTAGTTTTTCCATCTGACAAATTTTGAGAATGAGTTTTATCACATTTACCAGAGGTTGTGGATTCGAATCCCTACTCCGTCGGATAATTTTTTATTAAATTATCTACTCGTATATTAAGGCTTGTTCGCAGGGATGGGCTAGCAACCATCCAGGCATGCGTTCCTAAGATGGGAAAAATGTCGGCTTGGTATTAATGGGAGAGATTACCATCGGTTGATGTTTGATTGTTCCTCATAACTAATGAAGTGGATTCCCTCGTTCTAGCACCGAATGGTGTTAGGGCCTACCAACGTAGTAGCAGTAGTAGTTGTGGTATAGGGCGGCCAGGACCTGACAAGTGGGCCACAAGCGGCCCTTTTTGCTTACACCTGTCGTTCCCTACCTAACTCCGCCACCTCTTCCCTCGTCGAACCTTCCCGGCCTTCTAATGTAGGTTAGAATATCGGTCCATTCAAGGGAACTGACCTCTTCCCCTTGCAGCTCCCCGGCCCCCCAGACGTCGTGTCTTAGTCTGCCGAAAGCCACACATTCTGCCAAGAAGTGGGGAGGCGTTTCGTCGCCCTCCCCGCACTTTGGGCAGATAAAGTCTCCCTCAACACCCATCAATGATAGATGTCTTCTAAGCCTGCAGTGACCCGTTAAAACTGCCTACCAACGTAAGTCGTTCATGGGCGCAATGACGCGTTCATGGGCGTACGACCTACTGAATAGTAATATGCCGCCCTGTCTCCCACACAAGTGTTATTTCCGGGTTGTTCCTTGTGATTAGAATGAGGGGGGATATATTATTATTATTTTATTATTTTTTTATTATTTTATTATTTTATTATTTTAAAGAGCTGTGAAATATTGAGGTATTATTCAGTTTTATATCAGAATGACTTTCACTTAATGAAGAATGAGCGTATTCGATTACTCCCTAGTTTTATGGAACTTTGGGAGAAATATCCCAATAAAAATATTATCTGTCTGAAATTTTATTAGTTGGTGAACAATTTGTCAGCAGTTTTCAAGAATCTGGAAGCATTGGAAGGGAAGATGATATTGGTAGGCCAAAGAAGAGAGTATATGTGCTGTAATTCAAACTTTTAGATAACTGACTAGGCTTAAAAATAGCAATTAGACATTTATGACGTCAGATTGATGATTTAAGTAACGGTGCATATGGAAAATATTTAAGCAATATTTGTATTTGCAATATTTATAATATTTGGACTATCTAAAAGAGATCAATTTTTTAGTTGGTTTTTAGATAATCTCGATGTTGAGTTTTTAAGTTTGATCGTTTTTAGGGACGAAACCTGATTTTACCTTAATGAGTATACTAATTCCTAGACTCATTGGGATTGGGAGACAGAATACTTATACTATACTTAAAGTATGTACCCTGTACCCACCCAAAATAGGATTTTAGATGGGAATGAATTGTCGGAGGTTAGTTAGATCAATATTTTTCGAACGAACGTTCATTATAGCAAGGTACATGCAGGAAGAGTTTTGGCCTCCTTACTGTCGTGTACCTTATAGGAAAGAATCTGGAATGGTGTATATCTGGAGCATATAAGCAAGAAACTTGGTGCTGCAGTTAAGTGTTACCGTCTGGCACTTTTATACTGCAGAAGGGACCTTGTTAGATAGGTAGTCAGTACAAGAACTATGGAGATTAAGGCACGAGTCCTCTTGTAATTTTAATAAGGATCACCAGTGTAGTGGTAATCCTGGTGGTCTGTATATCTTTTATTTTTTTATTCTAAATGGGTTCTTAAAGAGTTTAGGAAGAGGAGTTTTTACGAATTACTATTGTTGGCAAATTTAGACCTTGTCTGTCTACTTGAACCGGATTGCGACATGAAGTCTAGTCCATAATCGTGCTGTGTCAAAAGTTATGACTACATTGTTTATAAACATTACTTCTGTTGAAACATAGAAATATTCAATTATGAAATGTGAATTCATTCTGATATATACTTGTAGAGGCTCAGTTAGACGTTCTATTACAATCCTATAAAAATATACTTTTCTGCATTCTATATTCATCTTCTAAACAACTCCCCTATACAAGGGTTGTTTTCATTATGCATGTATGTTGATCTATTTACAATAAAGAAGTTATTGTTATTAACATCCTCCTTTCAAAATTGGCCGTTGATATTATAAGTTCAAATTGTCGTTAAACCAATAAACTAGTAACTTTTAATGTGGGTTAAATGACGTTCATAAGCACCTACGGATGCACCGACCCAGAAACTGTAATTATTCACCCACACAACATCGTAAACATATCACAAAAAAGCAACCGGTCAAGACGTATGCAGCCGGGCTGTGACGTTATTGCCAATAAAATCCGTCAGCACGATCAACATTTCATACGTAATTTGGCAATGAACCATTTCTGTCACTAGCACCGTTTATGTGTCGTCACGTTTTCCAAATATTTATTACTAATCGTAAAAATAAGTAATATACAACTGTTCACCCGTTTCTACTACACCATGCAGTAACTTTTTTAATGTGTGTTGGCAATTGAGATTATTGCCGATAAGGATAACTACTTCTGTAGTTTATTGGCTGCCGTAAATTACACGTTATTGTAAATAAATTTAATTAAATACAAAATAATATTCACAGCTGGGTAGATAAATACAAAGACCGGGCAGTGAGCGGCATAGTGAGAATTTATTAATAATACTTGATTTATTTCACTACCAAGCCAGGCAATATTAATCGCAAGCATTTTCCTTACAAGGGTGGCAAAGATACACCTGATAGATGTAGATGTAATCCGTAATTAAAATATTTTCTTTCATATGATTTTTTTTCTTATTAATTTTTTATATATCTTAAGTTTGTTTACTTATGGTTTTAGTAAAGGTAAAATATGGAAACATTTCGATTCACAAGAATAAACTTTATAGTCACCTGCAGCATAAGCAATTTTTTCGGAGGTATTTGCTAAATATATTATATTTTATAGATATATGCAGAATGATATGATGAATTCTATCAATAAATGTGAGAATAACTGTATCTCCGAAATGACAATCCTAAGAATAGTTTTTCAGCAGTAAATATGATCATTATTCGTCATTGTGAGTTTGCTCAATGTGTTGGTGAGACAGAAAATATCTCTTGAATTAGTTTTTGTCTTGCCAACTAAAATAATGCTTGGTAAAAGATTGACTCTGAAACTAGTATTATTGAGAGCATAGTATAGTTTTGTAAGTTTTATGGAACCGTGATAAAACATAGCTTGCTTATTATGATCATGATCGTTGAGAAATATGTATATTCATAAAATGGTCTGCTATTAATGATTTAAATTTTGATTTATGGCATGGCAAGCGGAGACACTCTAAAAATTGCCACGTAATCTCCGGGTCGAATGGATGGTAACCATAAAAAAGTAGTAACAGAAATATTTTTTTGCATTTTAACAAAATTCAAAAGAAAGGCAGTGGCAGATAGGAGACTCTCATAATACAAAATAGCATCCATTGGAATTTAGATCTATATACTCGGCTCACATAGATAATAATTTTGACAAAATATGTTTTGAAAAATTTTATGTGATCTAAGTTTTAATAAATTTAAGCAGGGCTAAACCTCTCATAGATTATTTATATAATATGATAGACGGAACGGTACAACATAAAACTTATCAGCTGTTGACAGTTGGGGTCTAGGTTCACTCTGTAGAAGATGACTTCTACATGGATAACAGCCAGGAACCTTAGCGGACTACGGAAGTCCCTGTAAACAGGGGCTCCAGACAGGCTCAGCCCGTGGTCTCGATTTAACAGCTCTAGGGGTACGAGGTATCAAAGACAAATCGTGAACTAACAGGAACAAGGTATCTAGTTCAAGAATTTTGGTGAGTGCTAGAAGGAGCTATAGTATATTTGGCTAGAAGGAAACAGAAGGTTCTAAAAGGCACAAGACAAGAGACTTGTATATATAAAAAATAAATTACCTCTTTCCAGGGGTTTTGAAGACTGAGATCAGTTCTAAGGATGAATGTCTCGGTGACGTGGAGGCTCTTAATCCCAAATAGGAAGGACACTCCAGAGGAATGTTACACAACACAAAAAAACCAACTTCGAAGGTCGATATCACTTAGGAATTTGACTAAATCCCAAACAAGGAAGGTGCAAATTACACTTTTTTCACACCAAGGACACCTTTTTCTTTCTCCCTTTCTATTATTTCTCCCTAATTGAAATTGCGCTACAAAATCGACCACAAAATGAACCGTGACGACTCTTAAAAAGTATCTAGTAATGGATAAAAAAGAGTTCAGATTATAGTATTTTTAAGTTTATTTCCTCTTATTATTTATACCTTATACTTGCTATACCTACGAACTCGTGCAATCAGTGTCTTAGGTACCTAAATGAAAATGTCAGTAGTAGGTATATAGCTTCTAGATGGTTATTTAGCTACTCCTTGCCTCTAACATCATTCTCAACGTGCATTTTTCCTAGGCGCCCTTAGAATAAGAATGAAAGGGAGATATTACCGTTACCCTACATATTATTTATTTTAATTCTGTTCCAATAACGTATTTCTAATATTGATTCTACCTAATACGTTATTACTTGATCTTCTCCTATCATGTAATATTTTACAATATTAATTATTAGTCGTCGGTTATATCTAGATCTTTAATCTTATCAATATTCAATACTGCGTATTTTAGGTGGCATGATATTTTATGCAGATATGAATAAAAACCAATTAAATTAATTAATCCACTTGTAAAAATCCATGCGAGTCTTAAAATATAAATTGGAGGTTTATTAGATTCAACTTGTCTGATTGTTCAGTCAATTATTTTTAAAACTGTAATCTATTTAAGCCATCGATTAAAAATACACTTTGAAAAAGTGAACATAATGATACTTGATATTACTGTGTACAAATTTGTTGAGTTACATTTACGACTATAAAAAATAGTACTTTTTCTTCTAATACTTACATTATATTATGTAGGACGTATTATAGAAAAGGCTGAAAACCCAGCCTTTACTTTATTGTTTTACTAGTAAAGAAATATCCTCATTTTTTTACTAGTACAAATAAGCAAAAGTGCATAATAGCGGATTAAGAAAGAGACTCATGTAGCCATGATTTCTCAGAACTGTCAGTTTGAAAATAAATGTCACGTCAGATCATTTTTTATACAAGCATAAAATAAAAACAGTCTGAAAAAATACAGTTTTAATTTTGACGTTTGAAGAAAGAATTGTATTGTTGTGTACCTAGGCGGGAAAGCAATGGAGAGGCAAGACGAACCCGAACCTGGCCACTTCTATAAGACTGGAAAACCACTTTCCCGCCATGGTGCACACAAATTTTTTGTCCTACACAAGAAAAATATTATAAACTTCAAAACTTTTTTATATAACAATAATTAATTTACAAAAAAAAAAAAAATGTGTTCTATGAAATATTGATATTAAATACAGGATTATGAATAGTGCAATTAGCAAAGGCAATACCTTGTTTAGATAAACTCGATAACTGGTTTTGTTCTGAAACTGTTGTTGAAAATAAATCATGAGAAAAAATTCGCTTTCCCGCCTAAGTACACAATAGTGGTTTGTGTACCTAGGCGGGAAAGTGAACGTTTTCCTGGCTGACAGAAGAAATGGTCACTTCTGGAAGACCGGAAAACCACTTTCCCACCATGGCGCAAACAACATACTTTATCCTACACCAGAAAAAAATCATAAACTTCAAAACTTTTTTATATAACAATGAATAATGTACAAAAATAGTTATTTGTATACCAAGGCCTCAAAACGCAGCTTTGCGCGTCCGAGAGAAGAGTTGTCAGCCGAGGTCGCTTGCGACCGAGGCTGACAATCTCGAGGACGCCAAAGCGGTTTGCGGCCGAGTTATACACAAAACTTTTTGTGCAACCCTAATAAAATTATATAAATATTGTTTAATATTATTAATATTTTGAAACAGTATTATCTTTGAATAGAAAAGTAATCTAGTGGTTTTACTGTGACGGTGTTTCTATGGAAATGAAATATTTTGACTATACAAAACAATTTGACAGTTTTTAAATTGAGTCTATAATGTCTGACGCTGAGAGCGATATTTCAATTTCTTGCACTCGTCCACAGCTGAGAAACATCGTAAACTCGGCAATTTCAGATCTAATACCCGAAAAATCTAAGAAGAAATATGAAAAATGTTATGGCAATTTCAAAAAATGGTGTGACGAGCAAAATATGAAAACTGTCTCTGAAATAATATTTCTAATTCTATTTTTGGTACTGAAGCATCTAAATCAAATGTAATTAACTGCAGTAGTTTGGTAGTGCCAAGTGTTTCTAATAATTATTCGAAAACATTAGAATTAGGTGCTTCAGTTAGTTCAGGTGTAAATATTACTAACAATACAAATTGTCAAATTACTGTTAATATTCATCCTCAATAAATACTTGTTAATATGGAATTATTTATTTATTATGTGTTGCGAATGCAAAATAGTCGCTTTGAGCAGGGTTGCACAAAAAATTACTTCTTTGAAATATGGATATTAAGTACAGGATTATGAACAGTACAATCAACAAAGGCAATAGGTACCTTGTTTAGAATAACCCAATAACTGAGTTTGTTCTGAAACTGTTGTTGAAATTAAATCATGATGTAACTTCTGGAGGTTCTCTGACAAGTGAAGCTTTCATACAGTTTCTTCCGTTTCTTCCATGGTTTCATCACTATCAGAAGCTTGAGATGTCCCCGGGATACCTGCGTCGTCCATTGTTTAATAATTAATGATAACAATAATGATGTATTCACTTAAAATTACTTTATAATACGAAATTAAATGACACTACGATGACAAATTATGGATGCGTCACCTATTAATTAAAAAGTTTATATTATTCACGGTCTCTACTTTCGCGCCTCTAAAGGCTCACGAAAATAGAATTTTCTATGGAGATCTTGCTTATTATTAGAGATAGAGGGTGGGTTTAAATTCGGCAAAATTGTAGAATTTTATGCTTAAAAAAATGCTTCTGAGAAAACATTCTTATCTGTATTCGTTTGCGAGATACGGCAAAAAAACTTTTTTTATTTTGATTTTCTTCTTATAACTCTGTTATTTCTTAAAATTTCTACATTTCATTTGCACATTGTTAAAGCAATTTTTAATTTTTCCTTTTGATGTCCCCATTAATATTTTAATAAGACGTTTCGGTTTTTTAATACCATCATCAACTTTATTTTTTCTTAAGGACGCCATATTGGATTTTTGATATCTAAATAGACACTTGTTTTCTGAACACGACAATATGTTATTTGCAATAATTTGTTTCAAAAACAATTATAGTATGAGATGAAACAGTCTCTCAGAAAAGTTCTAGGTAAATAACTACATAAGCCCTAAGATAACGCTTAACTAGAAATGTCATTCGTAGCGCTTGTTTTATAATTGTCAATTTTTCACAGCCACCTAGAATTTTTCTGAAAGACTTTTTCATCCTACACTATAATTGTTTTTGAAACAAATTATGGCATATGGCATATTGCCGTGTTCAGAAAAGAAGTATCTATTTAGATATGAACAAATCCAATAATAAATACATATAAATCCAATCCAACGTCTTATTGAAATATTAATGGGGCATCCAAAGCAAAATTAAAAATTGCTTTCAGAATGTACAAACGAAATGTGGAAATTTTAAGAAATAACCATCGCACTAAGGCCATTTCATTATCAAGTTGGTCATCAAGTGATCGGGAAGGGGGGAATCATTCTCTTCCACCTCTTATACTTAACGAGAAATTAAAAAAACATCGAAATTTGCACATCCTCTCTCTACAGTTCATGAGAAGGTGTGGATATACATCGGGGGTTTTTGATAACTGACACTGAAGTGGTTACCAGTCCTTTTTATAAATAACCATACCCATAGAATATTAATTACTAGGTATAGTGTTGACAAATATGACCAGATATAAAAAATATTACGAGACGAAGACACGTTTTATACAAAACTAAACTTGAGAAATGTGAAAAAAGTAAAATCACTACATACATACATACATATATATTTTGAGCTCAACTATTACTTTGCATTGCATATACCCATTACTAGGTACATAATCCATCTGTTTTACTTGGATATTGTGTGACAAATATATAAATATGAGGAATCCAGCTCCTCCTTTTACATATCCTTGTTTACAGTTCATCTCAAACAGTTTCTTGTACTGAACAAACCGACACAGCCGTTTGAAATCTGGGGACTTAGCATGATCAAAAGCTCATGCAGGCAAACTAGTAAACAATCTCCACGGAAAAGGCTAACCAGGTGCATCCTACCTCGCGCCCGCCAAGAAAGTGTCCAGATGAACTGTTAGATTGTTTAGTCTACCCACATCTACTCTAATTACCGCTACTTTAATATAGTAATTGCTTTTACGTCTGTAATGCAAAAATTATTACGCGTGCACATGGTCCACTTGCTCTAAGCTATTCGGACGCATAAAATTATAGTGAACGTCTGTTTGTTTGCAATGAAGCTGATTTATTTATTGTTAGTGTGGGACACAGCGAGTTAAATGGTTCGTATTGTATATGGAACACACGGACTGACAAATTTAACACGGAATATTTGCTTCCTTTATCAAATGTATTTGTCTTGTATCATTAACAAATGTATTTTGTCAAAGTTTTAATAAACGTTTTCTTTGCATTTTCGATTAACTAAGGATATTAGATTATTAAAAGTTACATTCTGATTATTGACATTAAATGTATTACTTACTTTTAGAACTATCATTCTCAGGGAGTCGAAGTTACCACGGAAAGGAAAATAAACAATATGTTTATATTTTTATTTTTATGTTCTACAAGAAAACAATTAACGATAGAAAAAATCAATACATTCTTTTAATTATACAGTCAAAAGTCCTTGCTTTAAGGATGTTATAGTATTTGATGAAAATATCTCTAATAATGAGGGAGATATACATAAAACAGTCTTCCGTAATTATTATAATGAGGTAGAAAGATAATAGTGATTCGTTGCTAGGCTACAAGTCTTTCAATTAAATTATATCTACTCTATTATACTAAGTCTCCCTCACTATTAGAGGTATATATCCATCAAACCCTATATCAATGTATTCCTGAGAGGACGCTCTATCTAAATCTGTAAAAATACCCAGGGTGTTCTATTTAAAAATATAAGTTGTGGTAAACATATCCTTTTTGGAGACCTTGTATAAATGTCAATAATATAAAAATGTCTTCAAATTTCAAATAAAAATCGACCTGTCTGAGCATTTTCCATGGAAACCAATCCTTTGGCAGATAATTGGGGAAGAAACTTTGCATTGACTCACCCTGTATATCTACGTATACCAACGATTATCTATGTTCCAACATAAAAAAATTACTTAGTTACTTCTCATAATTGAAAATTATATCTATATGCACTGAGGCAAAAATCTTCCTACAAACAGCTACTTTTTTTAAATTGTTAATTATTTATTGCAGTATGTTACTCGAATATGTGTTATACATAAACAATTTCCCAAAAAAATTAAAGAATATATATTAAACATCGATATAATTGTAAAAACTGTATAGTTTATTATTAGTATTTATTATCTTAAGTTAAATAATTATTTACCTACAAAAAAATTTTGTAGTTAACCCTAGGTATGATTTAAGCGCGCATTATTTTAAATACTTTGAGCATTAAAATTATTATTTTGAGCATTAAAATAAGACTTTTTAGCATTACTATTCTTGAACTAAAATAATGATTATTGTTAATGAAATAAATCAGTTGCTGCAGTATCTCATGTAGATTATCTATATAATATACAAAATATCATAGCATACTTTTACCCTAGGTAAAAAATATGTATTGTAGATGAATAATCGAACAGAGACGATACCAATATCAAAAATACAAAGATAATTCAAAAAACTAACATATTTATTTGGAGAAAAGTATAAGTACTAAGTGACAATTTGAACAAATATGTAAAAAGAAAATATTATTTTCTAAACAAGTGTATGTATGTGTAACAAAAATAAAATATAAATAATAGATTATAACAACTAAATAAAATACGAATATAATTCAAATGTAACCAACAGATAAAAAATTTAAAAAAAGTGAGTACCATAAAATAAAACTAATCGTAAAAAATAATGGTAGGTAAGACACGTACAGCGACCATCCACTTTGTTTCTTCTATGGGCAAGGATATCTTATATAATATGATCACTTCTTTTTAATGTATTGTGACTTAAAATGACTTAGAAATGTCTTCATCATCTACTTTATTATTTATTTCTTTTTTTTTTCTGTAACTGTCATAATGTTAGTTTAATTATTGTAGATCAATTATAATTAAACGTATGAATATTTATTATTTTTCAATAGCACAATGATTTTTTAAATGGAGTTAATATTTATTATTGTTAAATGTAATAAATTGTTTCCCATTAAATTAATGTATTGACAATTCATTTTCTTAAATGCTTCATTTGATTAGTCATGGAGGAAATATTTATTAGAATGCTCGAAACCAATGCTCATTGTACTTAAAATAATGATCTCTTTAATAGTCTCCATTTAAATTTATTTGAAAAAATATGTAATTTGATATTAAGAATTCTTAAAATTGAACGACTGATTCTTCTATAAAAAGTTGTCTTCTATGAATAAATGTAGAAATATGTTACTAGTTTATTTTTCAATAGTCAACTAAATTAAATGTGTCAAATAAATCCGTTTGCTGAAACTTAAAAATTCGGCAGAATAAACATTTCTTCTCTTTTACAGTTAAGTGTTTGCCTATTTAAATATTTAATATTATTATCGAAATAAATCCCATATTAACACTAATTAAATCTTTCGCCAAATACAAATAAATAATTTAATTGTTTGTTAGAAATTACCACCAATTCAAATTTTTTTCATTTTCACACATTTCTACACATACATAATATGTCATGCAAATGGAAAAGGTGACATACATAATATTTAAACATTTAATTTCATTTCTCTTTCTACATTTATATTTACGTTTTAAAACTATATCTATGTTAAATAAATGATTACGTATATCCATTTTTCGTATAAAATATGACCTTTATTCAGTGAATGAACATTAAAGAAAAACTTGCTGCAGTAGTCTATTATCACAGTTGACAGAAAACGGAAGTGCGTTTATAACCCAGTAATTTGGTAGTTTACCTGAAAAGTTTTCCAGGAGTTTTGAAAATGGGTATATTCTCATTATTAAAGCGTTTTCGACAAGCATGTGAACCACTATCGATTTTAGTTCCTTCAAGAATTTGCCGTTATCGTCCTTTCTTTTAACACTTTACTTACGAAATGTGTTCAATCCTTTTTCCTTCACTTCAGTCATCTTGCTTCCTGCTTTTCGGATGAAAAGCAGGATTCCGTGAAAACGGATTTTCACAAATAAAACAGTTCACTTCCTTAGAAGCCATGGGACCGCCTGTTTATACCAGCAAGCGGAGAGACCGGTAGGTTTCTTACGCTGAAAATATTAATTTTACAAAAGAAAAGATTAGTGCAGAAATTTTCTCTAGTTTAATTTATCACGTACCTATTCATCCGTAAAATGAGACTGAAAGAAGATATTACCAAAAAACTGTTTTTTGGTATCAACTCTGAAAATCTGTAGTAGTTTTGTTTCATATTCAGTGGACACAATAATTGTAAGTGTACATCATATCCCCTAGAATATAAGCATTCATATGCATCAAACTATAACTGTTCTACGAGTTATGAGTCTATGTTCTGTAACTAACTGCTACATGTCTTGGTTTAACTTTGTCATATCAACGTATCAGAAAGCATTTCGTATTCAATATCCTCGTCATGTAATCCATATCTAGACAAAATACAAATGATTGTATTTTGTGTGCTATAACCATTTTTTTAAATTTAGATTATTTTTTCACAGAATAGGTACAAGACCAGTCATTTTAACAATATCACACAAAAATTTTATTCGAATATTAAATTCATTTCAGCTGAAGTTTCTGCCACTTATTGAAAAAATATTGGATTTAATGGTAAAAATGTAATGATTCTCACCCCGTAAAATTCATAAAAATGGATTATACAACATAATCCCTAGGTGACGATATGACAGCGCGAGCGGTAAACATTCGAGGTGGCAAAGTGAAAATTCGAAAAGGAGCACGTCGCCAATATCTATTGACTATGGTGGATGACCTGGAATGGTTTGGGGCCAAGCGGGATTATCGCTCTTTACCCTCTCTATCACTGTAGACCTGGACTACCTCTCATACAGTCCCCTATCACAAAAAGTGGTAGGTGTGGATGATTCTTGGGGTCTCCTCCTGTCCTAGCTCTACCCTGCAGGCTGAGTAGGATCTTCTGGCGCTCTTTTGTCTTTTCTTCTTTCTTCGCCTGCAGTCTAACCCACTGGGGGTAGTCAGAAGCACGCCGAAAAATTTTCCAGATAACCTCCTTTTTGAGCATCATATAACTGTAGTATTTATTAGCACTGTTTAATTTTCTTGCCAGTGTGTTTTTTGTTTGCCCAACAAATGTTAAGTGTTAAGCGTACGTAGTTCACAAATATGTATGTACAGAGAGTTCCAGAATGATTGTTCGTGCCGCTTCATAATAAGGATTTTTTATGTGCCGCCTTTCTATTTTTAGTGTCTGCCCTAGAATCATGAGCGCAGGCAAGGGAATTTACTGGTTTGATTTGATTTGTTCCATGCCATGGTACGTCAGTAAATATAAGTTATGTTAAAAATAAAATAAAGACAATTTATTAAAAATAATATAGTTATTATTTTGAATTATTATATTCCTATGTATCACCAGTATAACCTATTCAAACTGTGAATTGTGGAGCGTAAAAAAACATTAATTTATGGTTCTTATATTAATTTCAACATTAATTTCTATATTAAGAAATACAAAATTACCAACCTTATTTAGGACTCTTTAAAACTGTATAGTATTGGAAAATACTCTTTTACACGCAAATGATAGTTCACTAAAACCATTTAAACATGAAAAATGCTAAACGCCACTGAGTCAAACGTCAAATGGTGTTAAATATGAAAATTATCAAATTGACAGTTAAAAAGAACGTAATTTTAGCAAATGGAAATAAATTTTGATTATATTCAGGATAGGCTGCGTTCCCGTACCGGATAATCATTCTGGAACTCTCTGTATATAGGCTGTTACCTTTACCAACTAATTTATTTATGAGAACATCAAACACAACTATCGTAATTTATCATTTCAAAGGGTTGATTATCATGTTGAAAGCAGAATATTTTAATTGTCAAATTATTTGGTGTGCATACGTGTAAACGTATCGAATACCATTTGACTGAAGTGGTCAATTCAATCGTTCCTGTGATTATTGCACTCGATCCGATCTAGCGGTAAGTTTCCGCATTCGTATTAAATTAACTATTTCAATATATTGGCTATTTTGTCTGTTTTTTTTTTGGCATGATGCATTTATGAAACTATTCCGGTTCTATGTATTGTTGAAATAAAAAAATATGCATGTATACATGCGAGTACACATGTTTTCAGTAGCTCCATTTTCATAAATTTATGTGACATATATACCTGATTTATATTTCCATATTACAAGTATTTCAATATCTCCTGTTCGGTTCGCAAATCAACTACTTTCTAATAATTTTGAAATCGGTATGTTGGGTGAAGGTACCTACATATTCGATATATCGGTTAAGATATGATATATGGCGATTTATTTTATTCAGAGTGACTTTGACCAATAGTTTTATTGTTTACCTGACATTTACATAAATAATATTCAATAAAATTGTCACAGATGCCATAAACTAACAACTTAATATGCCATTTATCCGGCGACTGGACATATAATAATTTTTTGAAATATATTTTACGTTTACGGCTTCGTGCTTTTGTTTTACAACGTGTATTTGACAACTATTATTTTATACGTCCCATAAATATTGAAATAATGCCTCATAAGAGAGATTCATAGTTCAATGCGAAAATTATAACGCGTGGGGTTTTATTGTTACCATACAGTGGTTTCAGGCGTACATCTAAGCTAAATGGGCATGAATTTTGTATTTAATGGAAATTTATAACACATGTTATAATAAAATATATTTTGTTCACAAAAAATTGTTTAATATTAGAATACTTTCTTGTTAGTTAGACGAATAGACTGGTATTTGGTCTGTTTGTGCCATATCCATTTTAAAAAGGGGAATACTGAATAAACTCATATTTAAAAATTAGTTGGAAATAATATTTCTCGATATATTCTAATGTGAAATGATAGATATTATCGGAATGAGTATTAGGATTAAATCATTCAAAGTTAATCTGTATTGACTTATTACTCTTATTATTATTAATCCAGAAAATATTTAAGTACCTACTTAATAGACAACAGTTTTATGTTAAGACTCTAGATGACTGCATATTCCATTGTTTCAAGGTATACCTACTTATTCCAACTTAATGATTGATACGGTAAATAACTTTAAAATTAGGGCCACTTCAGGTAAGATATACAACAAAGATAATGCATAAAATGATGATTTATGTAATATTGAAGCACATTACGGAATAAATTGCAATAATTATAATAATATAATAAAACAGAGGTAATTAAATATATATTTTTCCATTCCAATATTACTAATGTGTTGGGTACTAAGAATAAGCATAATGTGTTAATACCAAATTTGCGGCTAAAAGTAACATAATGAATGATTCATTGTTGGTTGTAATCTGATAAACTCAGTCGCAAGTTCATGAGCGTACAGTATAAAATTTCAATATGCCGCTATTTTCAACATTTTTTTCTTATGGAATGAGGGCTGTTTGATACCTCATTTTGTAGGTATTTGTAGGCCTACTTCTCCTGATTTTGAAAATATTTCATTGAGCCATGTGCAAATGGCGGCCAAAGGTTGATTCTCACTATACATACCGTTTCCGTTCCATATCCCTTCCGTAAAATTTGATTGTATTCACACTATACTTTACGTTTCATTTCCATGTCAGTACATTTGTGACTACACCGTTTACGTTGTAAACACAATGAAATCAGGACTATGTGGTCCAAAGAATATTTTATAACTGTCGCTGTTGTTCTGGACAAGGAAGAGGGTTTACAAAGAAAACTAAAAAGGCGTTTCGGAATTCTCAACATATTGAAACAACGAAATGTTCATGAGGAATATACTTATTACTTTATTTCCGAAATTAATGGACGATGATACAAAATTTTTCCAATATTTTCCAAGCTATACAGTTCAGGATTTTGTATCACAAGTGCTATTTATGCTGCAATTTCCGATTTTAATTCAAATAATGAATTGATTAGTGTGAATGAAGTAACGATACGTTCCTTCATTCACACCAGTCGTACCATTTCCGTCACGTTTCAGCCTGTCCGCCAAAAATACCTTTCGAAGGAATGGATACGGAACGGAGGCAGGCCGGTATGCAAACGGAATGGAAACTGTGTATACCCGCACACTACGATGCCTTACGTACATATTACTTAGAGGCGAGTTTCTATATTTAATAATTTACGGAATGTTTACGGAAGGGGTATGGAACGGAAACGGTATGTATAGTGAGAATCAACCTTAAGTAGGTAATATGTACGTAAGGCATAGTAGTGCGCGGGTATACACAATTTCCGTTCCGTTTACATACAGGCCTGCCTCCGTTCCGTATCCATTCCTTGGAAACGTATTTTTGGCGGACAGGCTGAAACGTGACGAAAATGGTACGGCTATGAATGAAGGAGGTATGGATAATGGTGTGAATGAAGGAGCGTGCCGTATCAATTCATTCTTTTAATTAAAATCGAAAATCGTAGCATAATGAATGATGAAATATTAATAGCACCTGTTTTACAAAATCTTGAACTGTCTACTTTGGAAAATATTAGAAAATTTTTGTGTCATCGTCCATTAATTTCGGAAATAACATAATAAGTATATTTCCCATGAACATTTCGTTGTTTCAATATGTTGTGAATTCCGAATCGCCTTTTTCGTTTTCTTTGTAAACGCTATTCCTTGTTCAAAATAACAGCGGCAATTATAAAATTTTCTTCGGACCACATAGTCCTGATTTTACTGTGTTTACAACGTAAGTGTCAACGGTGTAGTGACAAATGTACTGACATGAAAATGAAACGTAAAGTATAGTGTGAATACAATCAAATTTTACGGAAAGGTTACGGAAGAGATATGGAACGGAAACGGTATGTATAGTGAGAATCAACCTTAATTCAATTTTCCGTTTTGTATTTATATTTATTCCTAAAATATTAAAATAACAATTTGTCGTTCTTTCTTCTCTATTATCTAAACTAAATGATACATTCCAAATGATTGGAATTTTATTACTTATATTGCCTTAAGTTTCTTTATTATATTTACGTATTCGTTTTTATTATATGTCTAAGACCATGTGTACTGATTTATGTTTTATTTCGGAAATGTTTTTGTCATGCTAGGTTCAAAATTTTTTGAATATTAACATTATACCGACAAGTAGTAACAGTTGTAGCAAATATATTTTTATCTCATCCAGCGTCTTGATTATGAAACACTTAAAGGGTTTTCAAAAACAAAGCTTCAGCTAATTTAGTTTTTTGTGCTGCTCTGTTTTTAAAACACATAAATGTGTTAGTGTAGGTAAACATTTTTATATAAAGTACATACATACTTTCTAAATACAACGGACATTTCTACATAGTAGTATTTTTTGATAAAAAGATGTGTACGCATAAAATATTTCTTTTTCGGGACCTAACAGTATTATTATTATTATTATTATTATTAATATTATTCTTTTTTGTTGAGATCCAGTCGACCGGTTCCCTGGCTCCGGTTTTCAGGATCGGCCGCTGGTGGTGGTTGTCAGTAGCTACTCCCCACGTCCGTGGGGTGAGTAACTACTGAGTCCGGGAATCGTGTGTCCTGAGTAGACGTAATGAACTAAGAATGACCGCCTTCTGCATTCTTCCGGCTAGAAGATCTACCGGCATGCCAGTATGATCTTCAGTTCCCAAACCAGTGTATGTTTTGCTCCACCGAGGGCTGCTATTATCAGTACCACAAGCTTCACAGTATGCTGATTCGGCACTTCTCATTCCCCACAAGGGACTCAATATCCCCCGGAGCGTATGGCAGCACTGGTGTTTCGTCTATCTCGTACGAGTGCCGTAGAAAGTAGTAAAGGACTGGTAAAGTCGACTGTCTATGGATATAGGCCGAGACTGCATATACCGGACAAGCGGATAGCAGATGCATGATTGTCTCGGGGTCTTATGGCAGGCCCTGCAGTTGACCTCAGGGACCTCCATACCCATGATACGGCTTCGATAGACGAGGGTGTTAAATACACCATCCTGGCAAGCCATCATGAATATCTCGGTCTCTGACTTGAAAATTATTATTATTATTATACTATAAATTAGGGCAGAGGACTAATGTCCAGTTGTGTCCAAATATTACAATGAAAAAAGTGAGTACTTACAACTTTTGACCTAAATCTAAATCGAAATGAAATAAAATAAATAAATAAATGAACAAGAAATAAATCTAAATAAAATATCGGGATATAATTTTGCATAATCTCATATAATACTATCAATTCATTATTAACAATAGTAATACATTACTATTGTATTATATTAATATATCGGTTTATTGCTGATTCAGCGCAAACATTTGCCATTAATGGTTTAGTGTACGCCACTGCAGTTTGTATCTAAATATAGTATGAATAACAATATTTAAACGAATATCAAACATTACAGATAATTGAATTAGTATATAAAAAAACGTAAAGATGAACACATGTCACATTATCCTTCCACTGCTGAGTTGTCTGTTGCTTCTACCACGCACAGTGACATCAATTAAGTGCTATGAGTGTTACACGGTGACGCATCCTTTATATATTGACAATGATATCGCCAAGAGGCTCTGCAAGAACTTCGATTATTCCAAAGACTTCATTATCGACTGTGGAAACTCGACGTATTGTAGAAAAACTGTAATGATGGAAGTAATTGACCAGGCTCTCGTGGAGACTGAACGGGGTTGTGCTAGTCAGTACTATGTTGGTCTTAACCAAACAAATGGTGCGTGGCATGAGGAACGAAAAGTAATCGACCACGTTTATAGGGAAGAATGTGATCACATGGAGAGTTATGGCCTTCGAGACGCTAAAATTGACAACTGCTACTGCAAGAGTGATTTGTGTAATTCTGCCAGTTCTGTACAGTGTTCTTTGTTGTGCCTTCTTGTGCTAGTGGTACTATCTGTTACCCACTTGATTAATGGAACAGTATTATAAAATTACTGGTTTTTTTTACAATTATTGGGTATTTTAAGACGAAACATACTACCCATATATATATTTCTATGACTTCAGCGTTTGTGATGATTTTTCAAGGAGAAACAAACATTTAACATGGAAAAATTGTAGTATTTACACTAATCTAACATAGTTTCGGCATTAAACGTTTCGTTAAAACATTCAAACTTATATTCATACAGTAGAAATAATTTAAAACATATTCAAGTAATTGTTTCAAATGTTTATAGAATATATTTTACAAATATGTGACAAAGAAGTGCAAAACAAAATTAACCAAAAGTCTTGAATAGACTGTTAGAAAGAAATAAATTTGTAGAAATATCGTGATAATACTCATATATGTCTGATGAATCAGCGTAGTTAAGTTATTCAATAGTTAGTTCGTAATAGTATTATAGAATAGATTGCATATGTTAAACATAATGTTTTTATAAACATTATATTTGTTTAACTAAAAATAAATTACCACCTGTATCAACGAAAACGTAATAATAAATTCTTTATGTGTAAATTGTTTTATATATTTTTGATAAACATATTTAATTCAACAAAGTAGAAGTTGCATAAACTGTAAGTAAGAGAAACCTTGAACACCTATTTATTAAATCTGCAGGAAATAATTTTATAAATTTAAGGTTGCTGGTGAAATATGTTTTATGTTTATTTAAATAAAATTAAAAAACAGTGTACTCATCAATGAATGAAAACATAGTCAGCTATTTCTCACAATTAAATACGAATCGAATTATAAAGATTAAGATTAAATTCACTGATTGATAAATAGAGGTCGTTTTTCAGTTAATTACCCCACTGGTTCGTACTTTAATACAATCTGTAGGTCCTCGCCTCCTTACTCTACATAAATCTTTGACTTAAGGGAAAGTTACAATAAAGCAGATGATTGTCGTGGTGGGTCTGTTTTTGGCCCACCCACTTTTGAACATGACATTTGGAAGACGGTAGTAAACCGAATAAACAGTTGTATAGACTATTTTGGAACAAAATTGAAATACAAACTACTTTACGTAGGCTTGAGGAAACTCTTACAGAACATTAAAATACTACACTATTCTCGACCCAGACGTGCCTTTTTCTAATGAAGTCAGCAACATCTGAAGATTATGGTTTTTTGTATTTGTACAACTCAATAGGATTTTGTCTTTTTTACACTCTGCAAAACAAATTAACATGTACGTAGTCAGTGAAGTTCTTTTTGATAATGTTTTTTATTTTTAGAATATGCTAACATGATTATATTTAAATCGTTGAGATTATATCGATATCTCATATCATATCACGCGATCCTACGTGTTGTTAAAAAATATAATCTAAATGATTTCCAGGTGCATTTTACATTTCAATTATGTGTCATATACAAATGTACAAAATTAACATATACAGGGTGTCCCAGTGTGAGCGTACAAAAATTTACCGATGGTAGACCAGACCAAAATAAGAATAAAATTCTTATAAGAAAAATTTCTCTGATGCACGCCTAACAAGTTACAGAGTGTTATTTTGAAAAAAAAAACAATTTTCCACAATAACCGCAAACCGTTTCGTAGCTCTTAAACATAACTCTTGTAAGGGACTTTGCTATTTATAATGACAGGTACCTACCTAATAGATGACAACAAATAAAATCTTTACATGCATTTTTCTGCATAAAAGAATGTAGTCTGTATTTTACACTCAATTTACTCGAAAATGGTTGATTTTAGAGCTGTGTAACAAGAGCACCTTTTTTGTTCAGAATTAGTAACCGATTAAGAAAAAGTTTAATCAATTCACGAAAAAGTAGGATATACAATGAAGACAAAATCATAAGGAAGAGTAGGCCTACGCCACCACAGATGTCAGATTTAAACAAACACCATGTTGTTTTAATGACCTTTAATAGATGTACATAAAGGTTTGCTATTGCGAAAAATTGTTTTTCCCCTAAAGTAACACCCTGTAACTCGTTAGGCGTGCATCAGAGATTTTTTTTTATAAAGAATTGTATTCTTATTTTGGTATAATCTACCCCCTGGTAAATTTTTATACGCTCACACTGGGACACCCTGTAGAGTGACATTCAGAAAAATGTATTTTCTGTATCCAACTAATTTATTTTGAAAATTATTCTGAAGAAATTAATTAGTTAAAATATATTTTTCAGTTGGGCATTTTACATTAGCAGTTGTGGAATCAATTTTTAAAGATATGGTCTCGTGGCAAGTCGTAACTTTGTTTCCGGTACAAAGCTACCTATTTATTTATCTAACCTTCTCCTGTTAAATAATAATTTAATGACTAATTACGAATGTGCCATTCACTAAAATTATTCTGTATATGCCACTTCTAAATTATATAGAGAAGTAAATAAGTAAATAAGCTACAGACTATGTCCATTTTATACCTATCAGCATATAAAATATTGATAATAACAGGATTAACGTTGACGAAGACAAACAAACAATAATTATGATTTTGGTTCTTCCATTCTTTATACTAAAGTAAAAAATAATACCTTTTCCTGCCGTGTTAGTCAGTGACTATTAGTAATTAACTAACTGAGAAAGAGATAATATATATAATACAGTGCGTCCATAAAGTCCCGCATAAATTCATTATTTTGAAAATGGTAAAGTTTTTGTAAAATCGCTCGGACCCGTCGATTATCTTTCTTTTTTTACTTGTTTTACATATATTAAAGTTAGGTCGATATAAAAAACATAAAAAAACATAACATAAAACACACCACAGAAATGGACACCCTCCCTACTGAAAGCCTAAGGCTTGTGTAGAGGGAGGGTACACATGAAAAAAACGCAGACACACAACCATTCCCTGGGAGAGGTGCCATTTCTCCCCTGGCGAGGTTCGAACTCTCGCCGCAATATACCCATTCTGTTAGTCACATGCTATCACCCAGCACCTAACAGACTGAGCTATCGCCGCGGCGATAAACTTAACTTAAAAACTTAATATTTTAAATAGAAGACCCAGTCCTGTTTTACATATTTGGAAAGAACTCTTTTTTACGAAAACCGTTATATAAGGTTTTATGGGTCTATCTCTAATAATAGGGAAGATATACCCAAAAAAGTATGTCATAAAAACGATGTAGGTATCTGGAAAAGATGCCTAAAAACATTAAGGCATTTAATGCCCTTTATGCATTAAATGCCCATCCGTGTATGTCATAAAAGTTATAAACATTGCAGTAATTGAGCCAACATATGTTCGAATATTGATAAAGAAGTGTATCATATAATGTTCACTACGGCAAGAAATGCTGTTTTTGCAAACCTGGATTTGGCAGTCGCTTAAAATTAACGTCACTCTTATCGATCGCGGTCTCATGTCGAGCACGATCGGTGCGGATGGTTACCCTTCAGCTAAAAACCGCTACAAAACCAAACCGTCTGTAATTTGCCACGCAATAGATAGTCCTTTAGAGATAAGCAAAGCTTTTTTAATTTATCAGCTCAAAATTTTTAAATTAGTGTTAAAACGAATCTCTTTGCTAACAGTTATTTTGCAGCTGTTGTACAAAAACGCGATTTATAACTTGTGCACATGAGAATACGCTTCTTGTTAGCTTATCAGCTTTTTAATCAATTTTAATACAAAGCGCCGAATAATCTATATGTGCTTAAACCCCACTTAATGACATTTTTAACATGCAACGGATGATTTTGAAAACCAAATCTTAACGGATATATCAAAGGATTGTAAGTAATAATTCAGATAATAATGATAATAATAATCCGTTTATGGTGGTTATATTAAATAAATAATAGTTCAGTTATTCATTTACATGTATGCACAATTAAACAAAGAACATTAACATTTTTTGTAGTCATTAAAATAATAGCAGGGGCATCAATAATAAGGAAGAAGGTTTGAACGTCGTTCTTTTTGTGTTGCAGCCTGTTACTTTTGGAAGTTATAGTGTGAGTTCATGGCAACTTTCTTTGCCATGAACTCACACTACTTTCTTTGTTTGGGAAAAGTGAAAACCTTGAAAAAATCGCGCAAGAAGCAAGAAAGAAGACGTTTATAAAAGATGTTTATAAAATTTTTTGACTGAAGAAGATAGCATTGACTTCCTACATCCTTATGGACCATAGTATGGCCCAATGGTAAAATTAGATGTGAATTCGTGATTGCAACTTTATAATTCATGTTGCACCCACTCCTAATCCATTAACGAATTGGAATAAATGTATTGGAATAATAATTGGAATATCAATATGAATTGCTTACCTATGTGACAAACGACTATACGCGATTCTTGCTAAGCAATACGCTACCTACTGGCGGCACGCACAACTAACGCATGTGGTATTGGTTCAGTTTTGCGTATCTATTCTCATCTATTGTGAATTTTGAAATATCCGTTGTTATATTAGTTAATTGCTTTGATTAGATATGAATCATTATTGTTGTGAGCGTCATTGTTCCTCTTGTACAAAGAAAAACCCCGAGATCAGTTTTATACTTTTCCAAAAGCGGGAAAATCTGGAGCTATCGCGGAAACTATAAGTTGAGCATTACAGAGTTACAGGAGACAAGTATGGATAAAGAAGTTAAAGAACGCAGAGTAGAGAGTGTGCTCTTTACCTTTCTCAAAGGACGACTATTTCCATAAAGGTATATATGCCGTATGCCCAATAAAGAATTTGACATATTTTGAGGTTAAATTTCATTTTCAGATTGAACGCTCGAAAAATATTGAAATCTATTTTAATTTTATATCACTACTTACCCCTTTCAAAATAGTTTTACAAGCTTTTTACCTGGTTTAAAGTTCTCGACAACAAATCTTTGATGAATAAAATTTCAAACGTCAGTGTCAGTGAACGTAGGTTAGTATAGGTTACTGCCATTTTGACGCTTCGATCTTAAAATGAATCGCATATACTCTCAAGTTAATGGACTTGTCTCATAAATGCAGGACGGTTGGCAACCCTAGTTAAGATTCCTTTAAATTTCGAACCAAATTATAAAATACGAAACTTCAGTATATGCCGTGGTGATCTCTGCTGTGGAGAGGAAACGTTCTTATGTCGTCCCTCCACCCGAGAGAGCTGTTCAGTGGTCTCATACACGGTACAATTGATGTGCCTGTCGGCCTCTTCGGGTAGTCCTCCACAAAGTTCTGTATTAACTCTATCCAGGTTTTGTGGCTTCGGGGGTTTGTGACATTGTAGCCCCCGTCGGGTAGAGAGGCCCTCTGGTGCTGCTGGAACGATTATCACCTCCTCCATCACCGGTTCATTCGGAGGCCATGGCCTCGTTATTATTATTATTATTATTATTATTATTATTATTATTATTATTATTATTATTATTATTATTATTATTATTATTATTATTATTATTATTATTATTATTATTATTATTATTATTTTTTCTCGAAATCCAGTCGACCGGTTCCCGCTGGCTCCGATTCTCAGGGTCGGCTTCTGGTGGTTAACAGTAGCTACTCCCCACGTCCGTGGGGGTGAGCATCTACTGAGTCCTGGAATCGTCTGCCCTGAGTAAACATAATGAGCCCAGAATGACCGCCTTCTGCATTCTTCCGACTAGAAGATCTGCCGAATTTTGGCATGCCGGTATTATCTTCAATTCCGAAGGCAGTGTATCTCTTGCTCCACCGAGGGCTCCTATTATCAGTACCACAAGCTTCATGGTATGTTCTGGATGGAATCTGTGGAGTTCGAAGAGAAGGTCTCGATATTCCGTCCTTTTCTCCTCCTCTTTCAAGACAACGTTGTTCTCGGCAGGAGCCGAGAACTCGATGACAAACATTGTCTTGAGCTGGTGGTCGAGGAGGACTACATCAGGGTTATTGGCTCGAACCTGCCTGAGTGTGGGAAATGAATAGTTCCAATAAATTCAGCACTTCTCATTCCCCACAACGGACTCAATATGCCCCGGAGCTTATGGCAGCACTGGTGTTTCGTCCATCTCGTACGAGTGCTGTAGAAAGTAGTAGAGCACTCGTAAAGCCGCATTGTGTGTATGGATATAGTCCGAGATTGCATATGCCGAACAAGCAGAGAGCAGATGCATAATTGTCTCCGGCGCCCTATGGCAGGCCCTGCAGTTGACAAGTCATTATGAATCCCTCCGTCTCCGACTTAAGCCCTGTTGACCTTAAAAAGGCAAAGGTCAGCCTTTCGGATAAGCCATGGTCTTCAAGGCTCTTATAGAAGACACCATGCAATCAATGGCTTATCCTTATGCAGCTGCAGAAGATTACGGCGTTCTGCAGCTTTAACTTGGGCTTTCAACTGAACGGGTCCCAGCTCGGTGATAGAGTCTGGGTTTCTCCGTTCAGCGTCGACGATGAGACCAAGTTCATCAGCTGCTCTTCGTGCTGCCTTAAATAGAAATCCTCCGACCCCTGCATTTTCATGGTCTTGGACCATGCAGAGGAGGGGATCCGTACTCCTGATTACCTTGCAGGCTCCATCCAGTACCTATCATTCTGCTGTGCACAGTCCAAACTCAAGAGTCCACGGCCTCCCCGATGTCTTTATTATTGTTATTATTATTATTATTATTATTATTATTATTATTATTATTATTATATTATAAGATATTAATTATAACTTTTTTATCGAACTTTTTAAATGAAACATATTTTTTTTTAATTTATAAAATATTCTAAATTAATTGTGATAGATCTGAAATTGTGCCAGTTCTGCTCGGCCTATTGTTCGTCATGTCTTTCTGCTTCCGGCGTTTGAAGGTATATCGAATTTACAATGCACATCTTCAAACTGACAATTTTGACATTAAATTCAATTTATTTGGTATAATTTTATCTGTCACATATTTCTTGTAATTTAATAATTCTTATATGGTAAGACCTCCTGCAAAGCACGTTTAGCACGTGACAATAATTAATTTTATGTTAACGAAATATCAGTCAACGTAATTGTCGCGTAAATAATATTGATTATAAATTATGTATGCTGGATGCTCTAAAATAACGAGAGAAACTGAAATACCTTGTTATTAATCGTTCTCAGATAGAGAGATAAAGAGTAAATTATAATTAAGTAATACTAATCTCTTTCAATTCACTCGGCAAATGTGGTTGGCAAACAGAAAATTTAACGTCTAAATATGCTCGAAAAAATATACCTAATGTAGACCAGTCGTTTTCCAGTTAACCTAAGGGTAATTTTTGGTGGTGGTTTGGCCAGTACCCAGAGAAAATAGTAAGTAAATCGTCCGTCTAATAAATCTGAAGGTAAGAATTAAGAGTTGAGACTCGATTTTTTGTTTCTAAGAATATTCCTTCCTTATATCAAAGCAATAAAACAGTTCCAATACTTCCCACTTATATTTGAATTATTTAATAGACAAATAAATATGATAAATCACAAATGACAATCTTCAACACTTTGTATATCAAGCTTAAAACTAATGGGTTGAGGAGCCTACAGGAGCATGTAACAATGAACTAACTGACTGTGTACACCGGACATTCTAGTGGTGTTACTTTTACCCCAAATATAGCTACACGTGGTTCCCAAAATCTTAGTTATTGCATTTAGGTTGAAATATAATTCATTGAAACATAATTTAAGTAATCATTAGGGTACTGTGCATACAATAATAGCTGGATAGTTCAACAAATTACTAATTATAAAACATTGCACGGATAATATGTGTATATATATATATATATATATATATATATATATATATATATATATTATATACAAATATATAAATTAATGTATGCTTTAGTCAAACATTCACAAATAGTACTTATCAGTTTCTCCGAAGTTGTGATGTTAGGATCCATGTTAGTGTAGAACAGTAGGATTCCAAAGTCGCTGGAAGACCAAAAACTTGTAGACTGTCTCTAGAATGGACTTCAGGTACGTACGCAGTAGAATACTGTAAAGCCGCAACTGCAGATATTGCAAACATGCAGCAATACTACTTATTATTTCCTCCAGACGTAGTTTTGCACATAACACCAAAACACTATACTGCACAAGTATAGTGTTTATAGTGTAGTGTAGTATTTTAGTGTTATGTGGACAACTACGTCAGTGTTACTAACTATTTTACACCAGAGGTTTCAACCCTTTCAAGAGTTCCTCCAGAATTGTAGAGGTTAGGATCCAGGTTAGTGTAGAACGGTAGGGTTCGACAGTGGCAGGGGAAGCCCAAAAACTAGTAGACTGTCCCTAGGATGGGCTTCAGGCACGCATGCTGTCGAATACTGCAAATAATGCAAACATGCACAAATAGTATTTATCAGTTCCTCCACATGTAATTTTCCACATAACTCCAAAACACTATACCGCGCAAGTATAGTGCTTATATAGTGCAGAGTAGTGTTTTAGTGTTATGTGGACAACTATGTTAGTCCTACCTCCACACCAAAGGTTCCCCTCAAGAGTTTCTCCAGAGTCGTAGAGGTTAGGATCCAGGTTAGTGTAGAACGGTAGGGTTCCACAGTTGCAGGGAAGCCCAAAAGCTAGTAGACTGTCCCTAGGATGGACTTTAGGTAAGAACACAGTCGAATACTGCAAAGTCCCAACTGCAGAGAACACCAGTTGACAGAAATGACGGGAGAAGGGTAATGGAGAAAAGTACGTGACGGCGAGGAAAACGTCTCTGTGGAAAAGAAACATGCACGTAGAAAGAAACGTCTACGTAGTTGGAGAGATCCACGTAGGAGAAAATATCCAAATAGGGAACAAGATCTACCTAGGAAGAAATATCCACATAGTTGTAAAAATCCACGTTGGGGAGAAAATCCACATAGGGAACAAGATCCACGTAGTGGAGAAGGACCCTGTATAGAAATACTGTTGTAAATTCCATACGAGTATCTAGATCAGCCCTAAGGTGTGGTAGGCAACAAATGGTGAAGCTTTATACAGCTCGTTGTTAATACAAAGTATTGATTTAAGATTTACCTTTTTCCTAAGGGTCTTTACAAATAAATCCTTACAGAAAATGCCCTCTAATCACTTAGAATAGCATAGAATAGAATGGTAACATAAAACACATGCGGTCGTCAACTACTGCATAATTCTTCATACACAAATATAATACTGCATCATCAACAAATTAAACTTCAGATAACCTTCGGCGAACCACTTTACACGTAACAACCAAACGATAACAACAAAAAACTTAAGGAATACAGAATAACAGATAAGTAAGTCAAGACACATCAAAACACGTAAAGTCAAATGAAAGTTAAACTCTAAACCCTTTTCAGTGTTGAGTTGAGTGTTGCGTGACAGTAGTTGTCACTTGTCAGCGTATATCTTGTTAGGAAAGTTCATTGACTAAAAACAAGAAATTGACTAAATGGTTTAATAGTACTGCCAATGCAGGTAATGTCGATGAGCCACTGATACAAGGTAATGGGACATACATGCATATTCGCGGTTAGCGTAATTTAGCTGATAATGCATTGGATAACAATACCACCAAATACTTTTAAGAAAACACCTTGCTGACGTAAAACAAGACTTTGACAGCAATGACACTCGAAATTTGAACTTGTAGTCTCCTATCATGATACAACTACACAGATATGCTAATGCGCATGGGGGCGTGGTCTATCGATTGATGGTGACGTCAGTTATGAGCAAAAACAATTGATAAACACGAAAATAATTATATCACTGCCCTTAAGGTATTTGAATTTTCGCAACGCATCGCCATTTTTGCATCCCGAAACACGTCATGCGCAGAACAAACGAAAGTTATGCGGATATCAGTGTAGTTGTATCATGGTCTCCTATATCGTTTCCAATTTGTTTTGAGCAAAATTATTGCCGACATTGCCTTCAACAACACATTGTAATTTAATGAACCATTTACTACGATGCTGTGATAATTCACAGCATCGTTTTTTGCTGTTGGTTTATTGGTCGACATTTTGGTGAACACTTTATACTCTTGAAAAATTGTTTCTATTTTCGAAATAAATAACTACACGTGAATATATGCAACCTATATGGTAGAACATTATATCCTTAAATAATAATAATTACCAGCTTTGGTATAGTTTGCCCTCTCCATTTTCAAAACATTTGAAAGATTCAGTGAGAGTTTAATGACTTTGGGTTCTTGATTAAGATATGCATGCTCGTCATTGTAAAAAAGTGGACATCTAGTCAGCTATATAGAAAAAAATTTCAATGTAATATTTTTCCTGTTAAAAGTTCGTTTTACAACAGGCATCATAAATACAAATATTTTTAAACAAACAATTTAATTCCTCATAAACTATCTATATAGTTTATAAATCATGATGACTTCGACAGAAAAAAAATATGAGTTTCTTTAATACACCCCTATATCATTTTAAGCTGCTATAGCTTTGCGCTCGGACAACCAAAACCATAGAACAAATATATGAAAAGTAGACATTAACACTTTACATGTCTACTTTGGTGGTCTCCTTAAGCAGACAAATAAAATAATAGGCGTACAAAATATTGCTTATATGTGTAAATGATTAACTACCTGTAAGTATGTTTCTTAACTAATTAAAGTATTATAAATTCCTTGTGCGTACTTTATATTACATAAATCACTTTGAAGTTATTATGGTTACAAAAATTCGTTTAAGAACCTCCTGCAGCACTAAAAGTCTGTAGAGCTTTGAATACTAAGTGTTAAATTCTTATGCTTTGTGACAAAATACTTTCTTTATGCAATAACTGATACAGTGAGGGCCAAAAGTACGCCCCCCTCCTTTTAGTTCCAGAACCGTTTGAAATATCAAAAGGAAATTTGCAGCAGTAAATTTTATGAAAGCCATGAAAAAAAAACAACTTAAAGTCACTCTTTTTAAATAGTGTTTGTTTTTATACATATGCTGAACTTAAATTCACTGAAAAGTATGTTTTGTCGTATTTTCGTCTTACGTTTGATGTCGTACATCTTTATAAATAGTCCCCAATATAGTTCTAAATAGGTAATATGGTGTCTAATATTATATTGGTGAGGCATCTAGACCATTACAAATAAGAGTCCTTTAACACAAAAGTTATGTTGATCAGAAATCACCAAGTTGATAAGTCCACATTAATAAAACATGTATGAGGGGGTTATGTATAACAGGGTTAATGGTACATAGGCTAAAATTATACAAAAAGAAGGTATCTTAAAGGGGGTTGGGACCTTTGGTGTGAAGATAAAACTGATGTAGTTCTCCACAAAATACCAAAACACTAAACTGCCCTCGACGCGGGTTTCGCCAACCAAGTTGAGATCATCTGCTGATGATTAAAACTGAATTTTAACTGATTTAATTGAAACTGATTTTTAAAAAGAAGGAAAATCAATCAAAAGAAAATTAAAAGGCAGTGCTTTTATTAAACTTAATGGTGACAAATGTATCTCGTCGGAAACAATATTTTTAGATTAAACGTGACTTCCTCTTCTCCAGAAGGATGTTATCAGTGGTAAATTAATAATAACATAGTGATCAGTGCCTATGATGATTTTTGAATTAAAAATGTCAATCTGACAATTTCTGGTCAAACAAACTTCTCTTCTATTGACGACGAACGAGGATCGACTTGAAACTTATAGAACAAAGTTATATATTTAATTTCTTTTAAATTTCATTATCTTTTTTTTTAGACATATTTCGAAATTTAATTTGTAGTATTAGAGAATTTTATATTAATCTAAAAAACCACCGATAAAATATAGTTAATTTGTTAGATATTTATTTTTATTGCGCATTTATGTTATTTTATTAAATTTTAGATGTTGGCCTTGATAGAACACTTTTGGTCTTAATTTTGAATACTTCTGCTTTCCTTTTTTTTGTCATTCTGCAGGCGGTGTAATCCCAAAAAAACTACAACGAATCCATTATGCACCTACCATAACAAATGCAAACACTGTATTAAGTTTTACCTACTGTTTATTAATCATATTGTAGGTTTATATTTACTACACCTAATAATAAAAATAATATACATAAACTTAAATTGAAAAAAAACAAGCATTTATTTTGAAGTATCTTCCTTTTTAAATGCTTACAATAATTCCACTAAATCTATCACAGTGTCGAGTTAATAACTGATGTAATAGAAATAGAAATTCAAAGCAACTATAGCTCCTCACAACTTCGAACCATATTTCTCGTGATAATATAAGTACCCACTTTACATTTGAGGGGGTGTTAACATGAAAAACGAGAAATATTGTATATAAAAAATTTCTATACAGGGTGTCCACCTAGTGCGCGTAAGTCCAATATCTGGGTTAATAAAAGAAATAACTTAATTTTTTTTTCTACAGGGTTGTCTAATATCCCGAGCTGCACAAAATGAAAATATATTTACATATTCAGGGTGTTCAGTTTTTCCTGGACAGGTACCAACTTCGTTTTTCTAAATGGAAATATATATTTTTTATTGCTTTTTCGAACTAAACCCTTGATTTTAGTAGGACTTTCATCAGCCTTCCCTATACCTAACTTAAACTGTTTTTGAAATATTGACGGGTGAATATTCACATTTTTGCAACTTTGACACCCTATAAAATCTAAACGGTTTGAGATCAAGCAAAACGGTTTGCACATTCCTATCTTAACTTTTCATAAGCTATCGTTTGGTACTAATTTCAGAATTATCCAAAAATTTAAAATTTTCTGAAAATTTTGAAAATTTTTTATTCCTGTATAAATTTGAAATTAGTATCAAACGATAGCTTATGAAAATTTAAGATAGGAATGTGCAAACCGTTTTGCTTGATCTCAAACCGTTTAGATTTTACAGGGTGTCAAAGTTGCAAAAATGTCAATATTCACCCGTCAATATTTCAAAAACAGTTTAAGTTAGGTATAGGGAAGGCTGATGAAAGTCCTACTAAAATCAAGGGTTTAGTTCGAAAAAGCAATAAAAAATATATATTTCCATTTAGAAAAACGAAGTTGGTACCTGTCCAGGAAAAACTGAACACCCTGAATATGTAAATATATTTTCATTTTGTGCAGCTCGGGATATTAGACAACCCTGTAGAAAAAAAAATTAAGTTATCTCTTTTATTAACCCAGATATTGGACTTACGCGCACTAGGTGGACACCCTGTATAATACTTTAATTAACCTTCTAAGAAAGTTAAAAAGAGCAGTAAAAGAAGATCCTCGTGACTTGACACATTTTATGCTATTCGCATCTGCCAGATCTTTAGCCTACCCCGTATACTTGGACCGTATATTTTAAAAGCAAAATGTCATAAATTAATATAACATTGCTTTCATTGTTTCGCCTTGCATTGAAAAGTGTCCAGTTTATATCTTTTTGGGCGAGGAACAATAGTTTTTATTAGCCAAACTGGCAAATAGATACGCGGAGGTGGCAGAGAAAGGACGGGCTTGTTTAGCTCAATTTATTGTCTGCATGTGTGACAAATTTATTGTAACCGTATCCTTGAGCTACTTAAATGATATTATGAACTTAATTTACTGCATTTCTGGATAGACAATGTTTTCTTTGTTTTATTACTTGGTCAGTTTCTTGATCCAGTGTAGGCAACAAAGTTATTTCTTTTAATAAACCAGTCGACTGCGACTTTAATGTTAGAGTTAAAACAACAGTATTAATGTGGAAATATTACGTTTGCACTGGCATTAATTTTCTTCAAACCTTGATGAGCGAAGGTTAACTACTAAAGTTAATTTTACAAAGACAAAAATAATATTTGAGAATAAAAGTACTGGAAATATGAAAACAGGAAAAAATGTGTTTTTTTCTGGAATTCAGCTTCTATGAGCCTCTGTAAGTGTAAATTAATGACCCGATCCGCTCGAAGCATTACCGCGATTGAATCATCATCGCCAAAGATTGTCGCGAGTTGAATGTTTTTCCACATGATTGTGTCAACAATTTAATTTTAAATTTTACTAAAGTTAGGCCAGTTTCATAATCAAATTTAAAGGAACTTTAGCCAAAGTTACTTTTTAATACCTTGGGTACAATTATTGTTCAATAATAGGAACCTCGGTATCCAAGGTACCTAAAGGCAAGTTTAGCTAAATGTCCTTTATTATTATTGAATAATCGTTCAATTCATAATCACCTTCTGTTATTGAGACAATTGAGACCAACGTGTTAAACACCAATTGTAGCTAACGTTCCCTTAAATTTGATTATGAAACCGCCCCTAATAAAATCAAAATGAAGTATTTTTATAAAGCATTTTTATAAAATAATATAGCAGATGGAATAGGAAAGTGGCTTACCCCTGCACCACTTTTATTTTCAACATATGTTAACAAAATTTAGGACGTGCTTAGTAGATAAAAAATGTATGTAAGGGCAATATGAAAATAACTCAAAAATTTGCGGTATCAACTGAAGTTACCTCATTGTTTTAAATTTAAATAAAGCATATACCTTCATATTTTTACGTATTTTAGATTAACCATGATTTTTTGCATTTACTAGTACCTACAATTATTTTTTATTTTTGACAGTTGAATGTTAAAATTGCCAATTTTTTTAATTTGCATCTAGTGTGAGATGATTCATGAAAATAGCTTCCCACCAAACCAAAAATTATCAGAAGATGATTGTCACTTGGCAGATCCCACAGTTTCTTTTTATTTTCCTTTTATAAAAGTAAAAAATTTTGTCTCCAAAATAACCGTTTTCTTCTATAAAACAGTTTTATTAAATATACCTGTTTTATTTATATTACTATAAATGATAGGGAATGTAATGGCTTACTCGTTATATATATATACAGTGTTATTCAGAACTTATCCATAATAAAATTTGGGGATGTTCAACATACATGTAGAAATGTGGTCCTGCGGCTTCTGAAAACTATTTAAAAAATTTTTATTGCATGCCGCTGGATACTGGTCCACTGTAATGGAGTGACCTTGGGACTGACAATGCAAACTGGCTAGCATGAAAAAAACTTCGGAAATAAAATTTTGTTACACTAATTTTGAAGAATTGCGCTACTTGATTACTAGGTATTAAAAACATGAAATTTATAAAAAATTTGCACATACCTTGTTACAAAAGCTGTTCGAAATAATATACCTCGACTTGTACACACTTTTGGGCACGCCTTATCCAGTTTTGCCGCACTAAACCGAATGTTCCTCCTGGTTGCTGATCTTGTAAACGCAAATTATTAAGTAAATTGGGGATTTTCAGCATTTTGCACAACCACTCACAAAACCTAACTCGTAATTGATAATCCACTGGTAACAGTCCATTAACTCAGCATTACTGTACACATGAGCTATTTTGAAAATTTTACAGTTTAACACTCCTACGATAAATAAAACACCGGCACTGAGAGAGGAACACAGATAGACTAATGACTGAATAGACAATAGAGATCCCCACTCCAACTCTAGTCGCTCGGTCTTTCCAGGTACAAAAACGTGTTTACTTTTTTTACCATATTCTTAGGAATGTGGTATATCAGATTGTCGTTGAAGTACAGTTGCCCATCTACACAGTAAAAAAATGGTAAAATTACTAAATGGTAATCGTAATTTGCTGCAGTGTTATTTTTAACACGAACTGGGTAGTATAATAACTAAACCTTTAGAACTCATATTACACGAACGATATACCCGCCAAGTTTGTAGAAGTACTCATAAATTGTAGTAAAATTTACAAAACCCTGTGTTAAAAAATGAATTAATCCGCCATAAAAACGGAATAATTACACGGTGAATAATTAACTATTACACATTACCTTGTAAAATCTACTGTGTTAAATTACTTTTATGTAATGTAATAATACACCGATATGTCTAACACTGCCAAGTGTGGACTATACAGGGCGCCCTATTTCTTGACCCGTTGCATGGGTAACTTTTTTATTAGTAGAGATACAAAAACGCTTAAATGAGCAAATTAGTGCAGTTTCGTATTAGTAATTCTGCGGTAAGGCGAAAAATTATATACGGGGGAAGGTTGAAAAGTTATTGACAAAAAACGAAAAATCCAACTTTTCTATTATCCCTCGTAGCTCGTTCATTTGAAGAGTTAGAGAAAAATGCTTCACATGTTTTTTGCAGTATTTTTCATGTAAAATGACATGCACTTGCTACTTTTTATATATCTCTTAAAATGGTTGAGAATCACAGTAAAATATATTTTTTTTAAATGTAATGGATAGGTGGCTGTGACATTAACCGAAAGTCCCCTTTTTTCTCTTTCAGATGATATAACATAGTCTATATTTTATCCTTACAAAAGTAATAATAATCGTTGTTTTTAAAGAAAGTTTATTGTCACATCAAGAATGCTATGGATTATGGAACAAAAGAATGTTTTGAGAACAGAAATTATTAATTAATTAATTATATTGAAGTAAATGTTCGAAATGACCACCATCCTGTTGGATACATAGTAAGCAACGTTTCTGGATACTTCTTAAAACATTATTTATTGTATGTCCATGTATGCTTCTAATTGCATTTTGAATCCTGACTTTTAGATCCTCTATATCTAGAGGAGCTGTCACATAAACTTTATCTTTCAATAACCCCCAAAGAAAGAAATCTAAGGGGGTCAAATCAGGTGTTCGCGCTGGCCAGTCGATATCCATTCTATTTCCTATAACATTATCAAACTGTTCATGTAAATATTGTTTTACCTCGCGGGAATTATGCGCAGGTGCTCCATCGTGTTGGAAGTATTTAAGATTTCTAAAAATATGAAGTGGTAATTCATTTAAATATTCCTCTGTTAGAGTATTCCTTAGAAAATGAAGGTAATTATTCGCATTCAAATTATCTTCGTAAAAATATGGGCCAATAATTTTGCCACAAAAAATTCCACACCACACATTTATCCCAAATTGACGTTGATTTCTTCTTTCAGAAACAAGATGTGGATTTTCTCGGCACCACATTATGTTATTATGGCGGTTAAAAATACCATTGTTGGTAAATCTACTTTCATCACTGAATAAAATCTTTTTCCAGAAGTCTAGATCCTCTTCGCATTTTGAAATGTACCATCGACAAAATGTCATCCTTCTTTGATTATCAGCTGGATATAAAGTATTGCATATGGAATAATGATAAGGCTTTAAATTGTTACCTTTTAAAATAGCTCTTACAGTTTCCTTGGAAGTGTTGCAGTGATGTGCAATTTCTGCAGTTGAAGAATCAGGTTTAAAATTTACATAATCCAAAACATTTATTTCAGTGTCTTCATTGAAGTTTCTTTCATCCTTAGGCTTTGAAAAGGAACCGTATAATCGTATATTATTTTCCAGCTGTCTAAATATTCTATGATGGGGTTGTCTTCGTTCCATGTAAGTTTCAAAATAAAGATTCGCTGCAGCTTGTGCATCTCGATTTTGGTTATAATAACAAAATAGCATATCATTTTTCTCTTCGTTGGTGTACATATTTGCAACACTATTATTTTGTATGCAGTATTAATAATAAACAATAAACTACTTAACAAAAACTAAAAATGTCACTTATGATCTGTCAATAATTAAATGCCAACTAGACGTTTTTAAAAATATCAGGAATCTTATTTTTTGTTTTATTTCCATAGCATTCTTGATGTGACAATAAACCTTCTTTAAAAACAACGATTATTATTACTTTTGTAAGGATAAAATATGGACTATGTTATATCATCTGAAAGAGAAAAAAGGGGACTTTCGGTTAATGTCACAGCCACCTATCCATTACATTTAAAAAAAAATATATTTTACTGTGATTCTCAACCATTTTAAGAGATATATAAAAAGTAGCAAGTGCATGTCATTTTACATGAAAAATACTGCAAAAAACATGTGAAGCATTTTTCTCTAACTCTTCAAATGAACGAGCTACGAGGGATAATAGAAAAGTTGGATTTTTCGTTTTTTGTCAATAACTTTTCAACCTTCCCCCGTATATAATTTTTCGCCTTCCCGTAGAATTACTAATACGAAACTGCACTAATTTGCTCATTTAAGCGTTTTTGTATCTCTACTAATAAAAAAGTTACCCATGCAACGGGTCAAGAAATAGGGCGCCCTGTATACACACTGATGAGTGTGGATTCAGTGTTAAAATCAGTCGGATTTTTTTACTGTGTACGTAGTCCTTTATAATGGTATAACTTTAAACATTGTTTACGGGAAATCCTAAGACTTTTATTATAAATTTTTTTGGTGATATCGATTTCTTATTTAAGGATGTACATATCCTCAAAGTTTTAGAGATAAGTTCTGAATAACCCTGTATAAATTTAGTCTCTTTAATGAATCAACTGATACCAACAATAAGACACAGGAGAAAACACTTATACACAGGTGTATAAGTGTTTATACACCTTATACACTTATATACAACTTTTCAAAAAATTTTAAATGTTTACATTTAACTGTCTCTAAACTCTATCTGTAACCTCTAAAGGTTCTCCTAATACTTCTAATAGAGGGTTTCAATCAATCACCCTGTATATCGAACATTTAGTATTTTTAAAGAAATGTTTTTATCTGTGTAGAGACGATTTCTTTAAATAATTAAAAAAATATGATTCCTAAGATAAGTAATACTTATTATATCCTATTATAAATACCTATAAATTGTCTTATAGCCTTATATCTCGTCTGTCTGATAATCGTCTCGGCCGTCTGTCTCGTTCCTGACAGCTTTTGTTGACGAATAGGAGTAATTCTGCTAAATTGAATTGTGAATTTCATTAAGGTCTTTTTGCCATTTCAATAATTTTCGTGCAATTGGTTATAAAATAGATATTTACATAAAAAATAGCACAATATACGTAATATTTAAAATTTATAGAAAATAAAGATACATGGAGTATTTAAAACAATATTTATTAAGAATATGCTCTGGTGGTAACCTAAAAATACACTAAATAGTAAACTTCGTAATAAAATGTAGGTAAATAATTAACTGTAACGCGACGACATGACAGCAATAACGTTTGACGTTAGGCTTGTTGACATAAAATTGCGGCACCTTAATCACGCAAGAGGCAACCAAGGAAATAGTGGACAACTGGACAAGCTTCCGTTAATAATTTTGAAGGAATATATTTATGGAACGAGTCGTATTTTCATTCCATTCATAATTTTATAACTGAATATGTTACATTTTTCAACAGTTACACTGAATTAAATAATTAATTTGTTTGGACAACGTCAACCGTTATTAATATCTTACATTGAATTTACGATCAGAAAACATATTCACTGTAAATTTTTAGTATAATGCATGTAGAAATTTAATAATGAAATATGAACAGATACCGACAATTTAACGAACTATTCGTTCTAATAATACATTTTTGTCAATAATGAATACATTTAGTTTCATTCTATCAGTGTACACTACCTTTCTTGAGGGATATTAAGAGAGATTTTATTATTGCGTCAATAATCGGTAAGTTGCTGCGGTAATGAAAAATCCACAATTGATGAATGACGATTCACTCGTCAGTCGATTTCTGCGCTCTCAGTAAGACAGCTATACTGACAAAAAGGTTTACATTGTTTTATTTTCTGTCACATTGTCACTGGCGATCGCACAAAATTGATATACTACCTACTAATACTTACCTAACAACATTTGTATGTTATGTACAATACAAGATAGACGATTACTGCAAAAACTACAAAAGAAATAGTATATTATACTATAAGGGACAGAAATGCGTTATTTTGGCAGAGGTGCAATTTGAATGCGCCGAGGACAAAATAGCATTTCTCCCGAATGGTATATACTATTTTTTCCACGGTCTCATTAACTTAAAAACACATATTTTGTTATTATGAAGTAAGTAGCACCAGAATTATTGTATTCGGATTTGAGCATTTATTTAGTAGTCGTTGAGTTATTGTCATAACTACAAAATAAACAAACAAAAAGAATTGTCAAATTAAGATGTTAGTTTGGTTTAGTTTACAGTTTGTTTAGTGCACAATGAATAATTGTGAGTCGGAAGAGATTGTGGAGGCTGCAAATATTGCAATAAGCAATTTGTTACCTACGAAGTCAAGATCTTTATACGATATAGCTTACAATCGGTTCAAAATGTGGTGCGCCGAGAAAAATATTCAAGTATACAGCGAGAATGTTTTGTTGGCATACTTCAGTGAAAATGCAAAGAATTACAAGTCTTCCACATTATGGGCGCAATATTCTATGGTTAAGTCATGCTTGATAATGTACGACAACATAGATATAAGCAAATTCCCGTCACGGTTTTTTGAAAAAAACCGGTGACGGATATCAAGCGAAAAAATCGAAAATATTGACAAAGGGTGAAATCGACCGTTTTCTATCAACTGCAGATGACAAAGAATTCTTAATGATTAAGGTAAGATTACTTTTGTTGTTAGGTATTTCAATTATTTAGTATTTTGATTTTTTATAGGTTGTATTAATTCTGGGGATTGCCGGAGCTTGTCGAACTGATGAACTAGTCAATTTAACTGTAGATGATATTGAGGATGTAGGCTCATCCTTGATTGTAAAAATTCCAAACACTAAGACAAAGATTCCACGAACCTTTGTGGTTACCGATGTGGGAAATATGCTTGAATTGTATCGAAAATATCTGTCCCTTCGTTCTCCCCACGTCAAGCATAAGCGCCTTTTTTTGTACTACAAAGCAGGAAAATGTAGTTCGCAGCCAGTTGGCAAGAATACCATCGGAAAAATTCCTAGTGTAGCTTCGTATTTAAAATTACCTGATGCTGCATGTTATACTGGTCACTGCTTACGAAGATCTTCAGCGACATTACTGGCAGATGCTGGTGTGGATATCACGACAATAAAGCGTCATGCTGGTTGGAAATCAACGACAGTCGCTGAGGGTTATGTCGAGAACTCCATTGAAAATAAGACCAAAATTGCTAATCACGTTTTAGTAGGTACCACCACTAGCGCAATCACAAAAACTTTAAATGTAAGCGAAAGTAATATTCCTTCTAATATTAATTTTGAAAATTGTACAAATGTTACATTTAATTTAAATGTCAATAAATAATTTCAATGTTACCTCTTTTTTTGCATCAAAAACGTTCTCCATAATGTAAACTCCCTTGGGAGCATTATACTCCCTTGGGAATAATCGACTACTTCTGTTTCAATTTTGATGTCATAGAAACTGATTTCTACTCCCGACCGTGGAAAAAAATGTTTTTGTCTAATTATATCACAATATGTACCTATTAATTTATATACCAAGACAATTATAACTTTTACTTATTTATACACTTTAAAACGTAGGTTAATCTTTAAAACGAATAATCTTTCGAATTATTTTTTCGAAAATCGCCGAGACAGGTCTATTTTTGATCGAAAGGGGACACTTTTTCACATAAACATCTTTTACAGACTTCATCCACCTAAGGACGGGGGGCAACCCCTCAAAAATCTTAATAGGGAAGGAGGGTTAAGTCACACATCGTTTGAAAGGTACTCTAATTCTCTACACACCTGTGTTTTATTTTTTGAATTTGACCGATTAGTTTCGGAGATACAGCTTGTTAATAAAAAAACCTGGTTTTTACAAATTTATTTGTATTTGCGCACCTTACCGCTGACTGTACAGGCTGGGTCCTATAAGATTAATGATTTGTATACCTTGGACTACTATATTCATAATATCTACAAGTTTTTTAAATGCTCTTTTAATAATTCTATAGAAATATATAAATAAATAAAATAGCTTAGCTACTGGAGAACTATACGAGGGGAATGTGTTGTGTGTATTCCCACTATATCTCAACATAAACATAACATAAAACACACCACAGAAATGGACACCCTTCCTTCTGGAAGCCTCAGGCTTGTGTAGAGGGAGGGTACACATGAAAAAAAAATGCAGACACAGCCATTCCCTGAGAGAGGTGGCATTTCTCCACTGGTGAGAGTCTAACTCGGGCCGCAATATACCATTCTGTTAGTGACAAGGTACCACTCAGCACCTAACAGACTGAGCTATCACCGCGGATAGGATGGATACATTCACGATCATTCTCGTTATTTTCCTTTCCTCCTACTTGTCATTACCATAGGATTATGCAACAGTGGCATCATCTTCTTCAGGCGACATCTTGAGTTCAACTGAGCTTTATCTAAAATAAGCTAAAGTTACTGTGAATTAAAGAGTAGCATATTGCATCTAAGCAGCATTGCCGAGTTCAGGCATCGAATTGCACATGGCATGGCATATTGGTGAGAACTCACATCACATAGAAACTTCTAAGGACTCTACATAATGTTGGGTGAATTATTTCGTTTTCAAATAGGAAAATGTTTGCTGTTATCAAATACAATCGCAAACTGTTATTAATACACTCGATATAACTTAATTTATAGAAGTTATTTCACAACTTACCCGACAATTTTTAACCACAATGTGCGCTTGTCAATAATAAGTCCATTTCTTAAAAAAAATGTAACAAAAGTCCAGCAGAAAATGAGATAAAAATTGTTAAAGTTTATATAGCGTAAATTTACTTATTTCTATGAAAGCTGTTCAAAGTTGTCTCCCTTGACTTGAAAGCAAGTTTGGGATTGTCGAATCCAATGTTGTCGCTCTAGTTCAAATGTTCCTCCTTCTCTTCTACTGTTCTCAAAGACGCAGATTATCAGCAGCCGTTGTGATTTTTACTTCTTTACTTTTAGTATAGACAATCAAAGAGCAGAGTTTCATTTATTATTTTCAATTATTTAACTTTAACAATTTTCATCTCGTTTTCTGTTGGATTTTTATTACATTTTTTACACCCACAAATACACAATTTTCAGGAGATGAATATCTTACAAATTAATACATACCTAAACTAATTACAATTTATCAAATAAACATTATTAAGCTCTAATTATATAATAAATTATTATCTAAGATTAAAATACTTTCAGAATTTGTGTCTAAATATCAAAAGTCATCAAAATAGTTTTCCTGTAATTTGGACTTGGCATAATTGGCTGACATTGATCTAGTAGTCTTGCTATACTCGTAATAGCTTGGCGTCGCGTCGAGAAGTTCAAATGCTCCGCTTATCGGGTAAATCAGCTCTTTCAGAGATTATGTAATGATTCAATATTTAGCATAAGCTTGCAAGTAATTAAGTTTACCCGTTCTAATACGGGGGTATAGTTACTCAGATCAATATTTCGATGAAGGTGTTAAATCGAAACTTTGACTTTTAAATCGACACGTTTCTATATTTAGTTTTCTATAAATTTTAAAATAATATATGTTTTTTCACTGTGAAGAGCATTACAAATTCAAAAAATAAGATTGAAAACAATGCAGTATTTTTATAATACTTGTTTTATACTTCGTTCCGCATACAGTAATTTATATGTCACTTTTTACTTAAGATGTAATTCCCGTGCGGGACGATATACCTAAGAGTTAAAACAACGATAACGATATAAGTCTGGAGACAAAATAGCATCGTTAAGTGCTTCTTCGCTGCAATACATCTGGACCCCGGAATGTGGTAGTAGAATTTACGTCAGTTGCATGTAATACAAACATACAAGTGTTATATCCCAGACGACATACATTCTCAGACTTGCCAAAAATTAGAAAATCCCTCTTTGACACCATAAAACTCAAGTTCCAAGACACAACAGTTGGGTAAGTTACATTCTCGCGATTCGGTCATTATCCCTGAAAAGAAAATCATTTCTTTTTATGGATGAAGCTTTTTCGTAATCACAATTTCATACGTAATAATAATTGAATTTATTTATTTATAACGTTTCGGTTTGTTTCAAACTAAACCTTCGTCGGATAACCGTTTACCACCTAATTTCCTAATTATCTGAGGAAGGTTTACTACAAAGTAAAACCTAAGCGAATACAATGTTTCTTTAGGCTTGAAGGGGTTGGAACCTTTGGTGTGAGGATAATACTGACGTAGTTTTCCACATAACACTAAGATCACCACCAATCATCTGCAGATGATGACATTATTAAAACTGAGTTTTAATCATCTCCAGATGATGGCAACTTGGTTGGCGAAACGCGCGTCGAGTGCAGTATAGTGTTTGGTGGTATGTGGAAAACTACGTTAGTATTAATGTTTCTTTAATTGTTTACTAGACTGATTTCCAAGTAAACTGATATACTTCCGGTTATACAGGAAGTAACCATCATTTGACTGTACAGGAGCCTTTATTATTTAATTTATGTTGGTTTTTATGTAGAAATGGACATACTTTAGCAGAATTCCTATAATATTTTGTTTATTGTTAGCACACGGTGTTGTATTATTAATTCTCAAAATATTATACGAATTCTGCTAAATTAAGTCCCTTTCTACATAGAAACCAGTACAAATAAATAATAAAGGCACTTGTATAGTCCAAATTGGTAATTATTTTTCTGTCTGCAAACGTAATTTTTTACATAAAATTTTAAATATGTCAAAGACGGTTTAACTTTGCTATAGGACATTATACATGAAATGTGTTTAGAATTACCCGTAAGATCTAAAAATGAAATAATATATAGTGTCCTATTTAAAATAGGCAAGTTGACATCTACTTCCGCTATAACCGGAAATACCCCCATCAAGAAAATATTTTTGCCAAATGGCTCCCATCGATGCGACGTTGGTGTGCTACTAAATTTTCAGATTTCTCCTAATTATACTTCTCCCGCATGCATAAGCCATCGATGGAGTTCCCGGTGGAATACCCTGTATTTGTATGCCAAATATATGTACTGTATAACATTTTGAGATACTACATGTTCTCGAAATAGATGTCTTGCAATGTCTAATATAATTATTATAAAATTCTAAAATTACTATAGTGTCGAATGTTCATGAGTTATGCAAGAAAATATTTTTGAAGAACGTTACAAGGTTGCATTAAATATAAATCCAGCGGTAAATAAACGAGTAAATACAGTATTTGACAATGGTTCAGGTACCATAAATTTGCTATTCTGGTGTATTTCATATCCTAAAATTGAATACAGTTCATGATAGTTTGAAAGTAAGTAAATTAACAATGGATTCGCTTGAAAACTTTATCTCTAAATTTTTCTGCCCGTTCATTTAAGTGTCCATTCTCTGTAGATTTGACAGGCATGAATGCGGGGTCGGATTGAGAGGATGGGTAGCCGATGGGTGGAGACTTAAACAGAGTGAGTTTTATGTATGGAACGCCTCAATTATCTCGGAAACGGCTTGCCCGATTTTTATGAATTTTGGTTTATAAGGGTTTTGTAATATGGCCGATATTATTGTGGCATTTACATTGTTGTCAGATCTTTCGTTTTTCCGGAGATATACTGAAATTTGTTATTTCAAATGGATCACCCTATATATTATTTTGTTTTTGAAATCTCTAAGAAATTTAGAATATTTTTCATGTAATGTTCCCTATACCTAATTGCCATAATTTCGGAGTTACAGCTACATTTGCAATATCTCCGCCGAAGTTAAAATATTACATCAGGGCGGCTATGTCTGCGACAAAAACAATTTTGACGTTTTAATAAACTATTATTGTTGGTGTTTATTGAAAGTTACAATGGACCGTTTATCTGAGAAAGAACGAATTGAGATTTTAATGATATTAGGATATGGTGATGTGCGTAGAAGTTAACAGGAAACGTGTAATATCTTTAATAATTTATATCCTAATAGAAATCCCATAACAAGATCTACTGTGAGTAAGTTGTTAAAAAAGTTTAACCAAACTGGAGCCATAAAAGATTTACCGAAATCAGGGCGTATAAAAACTGCAACAACTGAAGACAAATCTTTAGATGTTTGTGTTATGTTAGAAGAAGATCCACACTTGAGTACTAGACAAATATCCAGGGAAGTTGATATTTCTCAAACATCCATAATGAAAATTTTACATGCCAATAAATTCCATCCTTACAAAGTAAGATTGGTTCAAGAGTTGTCAGATGATGATTTCGATAGACGTGAAGAGTTTGCCGACACAATGATGGAAAAATGTTACGATCAAAATAATCCAAATTTTTTAAATAATGTTATGTTTTCCGATGAGGCCACTTTTTGTATTGATGGAAACGTAAATCGGCATAATTGCAGATACTGGTCACGTAACAATCCTCGTTGGATGAGAGAATCCCACACCCAATTTCCACAAAAGATTAATGTATGGGCTGGAATAATAGGCGACAAAATAATTGGTCCTTTTTTCATTGAAGGAAACTTAAATGGTCCGGCGTATTTAAATTTATTACAGAATAATATTATACCTGAGTTGGCTCGGTTATTTCCAAATCTAAGTAAGTATTCTCAATTGCCTGTTAATTTAGAAATTTTATTATTTGAAACTTTCAGACAATAACAATGTCCCAAATAACAATATTTGGGTGCAACAAGATGGAGCTCCACCTCACTATGCGCGTGACGTGAGGCAATACCTAAACGATGTGTTTCCCAGAAGATGGATTGGAAGGCGTGGTTTTATCGAATGGCCCCCGCGATCACCCGACATGAATCCTTTAGACTATTTCCTGTGGGGTCACTTAAAAAATATTGTTTATAAAACCAAACCTGCCAATATTCAGGAATTAAAAGATAGGATTACCACAGAGATAAGAAGAATTGAGCAGTCAGGAATGTTACAAAATGTACTGCAAAGTTTTAAACATCGCATGGCTTCTTGTATGGAAGTAAACGGACAACATTTTGAGCATCAGCTGTAACCGCCTTTACTTTATGTTTTCAAAAGATCCTATAGGATTTCTATTAGGATATAAATTATTAAAGATATTACACGTTTCCTGTTGACTTCTACGCACATCACCATATCCTAATATCATTAAAATCTCAATTCGTTCTTTCTCAGATAAACGGTCCATTGTAACTTTCAATAAACACCAACAATAATAGTTTATTAAAACGTCAAAATTGTTTTTGTCGCAGACATAGCCGCCCTGATGTAATATTTTAACTTCGGCGGAGATATTGCAAATGTAGCTGTAACTCCGAAATTATGGCAATTAGGTATAGGGAACATTACATGAAAAATATTCTAAATTTCTTAGCGATTTCAAAAACAAAAAAATATATAGGGTGATCCATTTGAAATAACAAATTTCAGTATATTTCCGGAAAAACGAAAGATCTGACAACAATGTAAAAGCCACAATAATATCGGCCATATTACAAAACCCTTATAAATTCATAAAAATCGGGCAAGCCGTTTCCGAGATAATTGAGGCGTTCCATACATAAAACTCACACTGTATATTCCCACTATCGAATTATTAAGATTTCGGAGGTGCACGTAAAGCCGAAGTAAAAAGGCACGTGGAAATAAAGTTAGCCCTCATTGCAAGGGTACCGGATTTATCTTATAATTGCAACTAAGTTTCTTTTTAGTGTTATAAATTATATATCACCGGAAAGATCAAAAGATAAACTAGATCCCTATAGTAGCAAATTTTTGTTTAATACAGACATGTATTTTAGAGAAAATAATTTTTGAAAATACGCTATTTTAGTACAAGATTGTTTGCCTGGAATTTTAAAAATAAAAAGAAATACCAAAAATTACTACTATAGGGACTTAGATTAGAGTTTATAGTTTTTTTATAATTAGACACGAGAGAAACGCCGATTTAGGGCTTATTTCGACCTAGTGAATGGACTCTTAAGAAGATTTATAGGATATGAGTCACATCCACAATATACGATTATCCTTATAATATTTTTATTTTGTTATTCAGTCAAAACATATTTTTAAATTATTTCAAATAATATATGTAACTTTTAACTCAATTTCATTAACATAATTTCATATAAGAACTCAATAGGAATGTTATTTTTATCGCAGTTACGGAACATAAGCTATACAAGCGGAGGAAATAGTGAAAATGAAAAAAGATGTAAAGATATGATCCTAGCGACTTCACAGATGCTCGTTTAGATAGCATGAAGTAATATACTCCTGCTGACAACAGCTTGCGACTTGCGATATCTGAAATTTAAGTATGGCCACCGACCTTTGCGGGAGTCATCTGACGCGTGCCTGATTCTGCTGCGACATCTCTGACCCGAGTATAATCAACAGTTGGCATCAAATTCATAGAAAGAAAGCTCTGACAAAGTGCTAGAATCGCATTTGTAACGGAAGTTTTATAATACGAATGATGCTTACTTGATTTAATTTTTAGGTACCTAACTTATTTCCCGCATACAGGGTGTTTGCCTTAATTCGCAATGTTATTACCACAAATTTTTTTAGTATAATAATTTATTATTGTACCTAAAGTTTGTATAATTGTTCTATGTAATAATTATTATTAAAATTATATATAATAATTGGTTTGCATCCAGTACGCGTCCAAATCCTACCTCTCTCTATTAACTGTAGAACCAATTGCCTTAGAAAGTTCGGACATAATACAGGGTGAATCTTTAATTTGAACAAGTAGGTCATCCTCCATCAACTGTTTTTTTTAATCAATCTGTATGTCACGGAGCCAGTCTAGTGTATATCCTAAATTAATTTCTTCAATAAAAAACAATACATGGACACATGGATACATGGACAAATATCCTACGTTTCGTCCGAGTTTCCTGACTTTATCAAGGTTATCTAATAAAGGTCATTCACGTTAAGTTTAAAATGACGTCACCTTGTCAAAAAATACGCCGTTGACAGATGTAACTTTTTGCGGACAGGAGTTTGAAAAATATCACAGAATCAAAACGGTTTTAGTTCTAAGAGGACCTGTTTTTAGTGTAAATAAAGTGAATAACTAGAAATCGTAAATAGAAAATACACGAGCAAAATTTAAGCAGAACCAAACACCAAAAAACTAGTAAGCAATAGAGAGGCAATATAAATAAATGACAACTTGACAACGTAGAGAAGGGTTGGCAAATATAAAACTTTGTAACACTTTGTGGCACCACAGTGACCAATTTATTGGTCATTTGTTTATCGAATATTGACAACAATTAATTACTGAAAATGACGTCACTTTAAACTTAACGTAAATGACCTTTACCTAAAAATAATGGTTTTACATAAATATTAAATTAGTTAGTGACAATAAATATCCAAAAAAGGGTTTTCTTACCTATCAATTTCCTACTTTAATGGTTTTGTTTTTCATCCTTTTTTATTGTTTAACAGTATACTTTTCGTAGGTACTATACTAGTAGTTAACCAGAGAATGATCAGTATCAGTATACTTGGTGTCCTCGTCGATGTGTTTCTTTTCGAGAGTAGGTAATTAAGAACTGACGATAGTCCTAAATTAATATAACTATCGTATTCACACCTTCCATCGGGAGATGTATGAAAAGCAGTAAGCAATTTGTTATTTGATAACGTCTAAGTAAAGCACGGTGTTAAGCTTAGATTATGTAAAGATCCAACGATTTTAAGTTATTTATAAATGCGAGCCTGGTTGAACTATTCATGTTAACTGAAAGGTAATAAACAGCGACAGATATTAATTATCCAATATTACGAAATTATTGCAGTGATATGTTTGCTAAAATAACCCTAATTAAAACTAATAAGATTATTTTTACTTCATGAAATAAACATTCGACATTATAAATTGAGTATAAATAGGATAAATACTGGCAATTAACCCTGTGTGGTTAATTGCTGGATAACCACCTTGTAATATTTCAATATTAATTTTATTGCACTTTATTAAAATAATTGCGAATAGTAGCCACTTTGTAGTGAGCAACATTTAATTATTGTTAATATATAGGTACATTGGGTAATTTAGATTTCTTTGAAGCCGCTATCCAAATTTACAGATGTAGTCGATAAATCTTTGGTGCTGATTTAGATTTGTCTTATTGAGGAGGTGGCCAAGTATTTTAACTGTACTGCAACGAGGTGCAATTGCTATTATTACGCTAAAAACAATTCTAGCAATTTAAACGAAAAACTATTTTAACTCAACTCGAAATAGAGACCATAAATTTCGAACTCTTTCTGCCTTCTTATTATACGTAATTTATTGTCTTCGAAATGATTTACTTTTAATTAAACTACCTTGTTTTCATTAGAACACTATGCATGTTGAAAGTATGTGCTTACAAACAGGAGTGGAATATTTTATATTAAATATTTGAAATAGTGGTAGGGAGTAGGATTTGAATTTCTACAAGGTTATAGACATCTAAATTACAGTGAGAGTTGCGGGCTAAAAGCTAAAGGCTTTTTCAACCATCTATAAATATAAGACTGAAGACTGTATTTTATAGTAGATTAGTGGTTAGTAATATTGTAGATTGTATTGTAATAAAAATCCATTTAAAGGCAATTATGCCATGCCTTTCTATTACAGACTGTCAAGCTTCTGTTTGGGGAATCATAGTTTAGGTAAGTACTTTCATAGGCTAATTAAAAAAAATATATGTAACTTTTTTACTCCTTTTATTTAAACATCGGCTTATTTCAGCCACTAAGATAAATCACTGACACCCGAAGACTAGTGAACTCTAATCTGGCAATGTTGCCCAACCCTTTTGCTTGCCCAAAATCGTAGACAAGAGATAGCCCGTTTTACACGACGTTAAACCACGAGGCGTTAGCCGAGTGGCTTAGTTACACAAGTTTTATTAACAAGTTCATATCATTCAAAATTTAAGTTAAGTTGGCTCCTTTTAGAGGTGCATCCCCGGCTACACAGCCACTCCTGACTTACCCCAAACCATCACCCAGGACGACAGCGGAACTTGCCGCCCTTTCCAGAGGCAGACTATCCCCAGTGGGTTAAACATGCAGACGAAGAAAGAAGACAACAAGACAAGCGCCAAAAGATCCTACCCAGCCTGCAGGGTAGAGCCAGCCCAGGAGGATACCCCACGAATCGCCCACACCTATCAGTTTTTGTGATCGGGGTTGGTGAAGGATGGGGTCCACCTCTAGGAAGCAGTCCAGGCCTACAGCGATGGGAAGGGCAAAGAGCGATAATCCCACTTGGCTCAAACCATCCCAGGTCATGACCACGGTCAATTAATATTTACGCGGTCCAAATAGATTTTATTCGCATAGATTTGATTTTTCTTAAATACCAGAACTTTTAATAAATTAAAATTTAAAATTACCAGGTGGCCATCTTAGTCGATGTCATGGTAATCGAGCTTGTTGATTTTTTCAATTTTGACTTTGGCACTTGTTCCGAGAGTGTCCCTTCGGATATCGAAGGCATTGCGCAAAACGTTGTCGATTCTCTACTTCCCGAAAAATCAAGACAGGCGTATGGGCAATCCTGTGAAAAACTTAAAGATTGGTGTAAAGGGAAAGGAATCAAGAGTTAGCAGCAATGAAAAGGTTCTCTTGGCATATTTGGAACATCTTTCATAGCAAGGCTTCGTCGCTTTGGGTGTATTATTCTATGCTACGTTCAGTTATAGTATTGAGGACAAATACGGATATTAGTGAGTACGTTCCTTTAATTGCATCTCTAAAAAGAAAATCGGAAGGATTTCGGCCAAAAAAATTTAAGATTCCACACAAAAGAAGACATAACCCGGTATTTGCTGGAAGCCAATGATAGAATTTATTTTGTAATAAAAGTTGCATTGATAGTGGGGCTTGCGGGTGCCTGCAGGCGTACTGAAGTAACAAATCTGCAGCTACAAAATATTAAAAATGATGGAATGCATTTATACTATTGTTCTATTCACGAAAACAAATAATATACAACGAGATTTTTTTATCACAAAACGGAATGTTGAAGGAATAAATATGGTGGAAATGGTTCGAAGATATATAACGATGCGGCCAAGCAACGCACATAATATTCGATTTTTTGTGGGGTACAGAAATGGAAAATGCATTAAGCAACCAGTTGGCATTAATACTTTTGGGAAAATGTCGTATAATATAGCATCGTTTCTAAGTCTTCCAAATCCTCAACAAAATACTGGACATTGTTTCCGCAGATCGTCTGCATCGTTGCTTGCGGATTCAGGAGTCGATTTATTAACTGTTACGAAGCATGGTGGCTGGCGCTCCAATACTGTGGCAGAAAACTATATAGAAGATTCCAAAAAAAAAAATAAGAAAAAAGTGTCTTCTAATATTTTGGGTAACATTTTAGACACTGCTGGTCCTTCAACAAGTTCGAGCACTCGGGAGTAAACTTACTTTCTAAAAATTCAGCCCACCTGTCGTCTGCTGGAATTAATTTAACCAATTGTTCAGAATTTGTAATTAATGTCTACAATAAATAAATGTAATAATAAGTAAAGTACTATCAATAATTGACCATTTATTCCTACCCCTCGGAATCGATGACCAATAATATACTCGTATGTGTAAATGTCCTACCAAATAAAAACGATGTACACCTGTGCAATATCCCAATAAGTTTTTTGGTTAGATTTTCGTTTTACTGCAAACTTAGTGATGCGGTATTTCTTATTTTACTGGACATTTATTTTTTTGGCCTCATTTATCAAAACTAAAGAGGTTTTTTTTTTACTATTCACTGGGATGTGAATAGAAAAATATTTTTTTGTTTGAAGGCTTATTCTAAAAAGAAACTATTTCGCCTCCCCCTTACAGATTTTGGAGGAGACCCCCATGGCTGGCAATGAGTTGCTCTCTATAATTTTGGCTTTTCACTTTAGGAAGGGTCGAGAAATATTAGGTATGTATTTGCCAAACGGGTCTATGGCCTGTAATGAGGGAGGGATTATATTTCAGGTATTTATTCAAGAAAATTTTCTCATCACTTTATGGGGGTGCCTCTATAAATGGTGTCCGAAAATAGAGGTTCTACTGTAACTTTATATGATCATGAGGAAATAAGACATCTAAAGCAACATTTTAATGAAATGGTGGGAAGTTTCTTTCAAGATTTATCGCCCTGTATATAAGATTGAAACAATAGCTAACAGACTGTTGCCCAAGTTTGAGTTGGGCGATGCAGCGCTCTAAGGACCGTAAATCACATTTTATACGCCTGCAGAGGTCAGCCAGAATAAATATGCAACTTGTAACCGAACACATGTCGCATTTTGTGCCTGCCATTCGGTCGCGGTCGCGCTGCTATTCACAGCCGCATAAAGTTGAGATAATAAAAAATGTGTACAATATTATCTGCGGTACTTAACAGATTTACACCAAAGTTTATGTAGGACCACTTTTTATAATATCAACAACAAATATGTCCCTCAGTAAAATATTCATGTATGTTAACGACACATGTACTGTAGTGGGAGCTAGTTGTCTCGTCTGTTTATGGAAGTGCATAAAATAAAATCGTAAAGAAATATTTTACTACAGTTCTTCTCTGTCGGAAGGTGTTGTTAAGATAACATTTGCAACATGTAGTATCCACATTGTAGTTTGTACCGTATACAGAGTGTCCCTAAATGTATGAACCCTGAGTGCGAACCATAAAATTGATTACTGAAGTCATCTTACTTATCTAACGTCATTTAGCGCGTTAACGGTGATTTTTTGTGCGGCATAACTATCTCATATTTTTAAAGTTTAATAAAACAAATTTTATTTGAAATACAATAAATTTGTTTTTGTAACTTAAAACTATAATTAAAACAGTTTCATTTTATGTGGTTTTAAAAAGAATATCGGCCAAGTGCTGTCCACCATTATCGCAACACGGCCGCAAGCGATTTCTGTAGTTTTGCATAACTCTTATTATCATTTCTTACGGTATTCGGAGAATTTCCATACGGATTGCCTCCTTCAGTTGTCTTAGGGCTCTTGGCCGATGTTTGAGGACTTCAGGTTTAAGGTAACCCTACAGAAAGAAGTCGCAAGGCGTTAAACCCGGCGAGCGCGCAGGCCATGCAATATCGGCTCTTAGGGAGATCAAGTTTCGGGAGAACACTTCTCTCAAAAATTGTAGCGATGCTCGGGATGTGTGGACTGTCGTCCCATCCTATTGAAACCAGGTAATCTGCACATTAAATTCTGCAAGGGCTGGGGCGAAAACATTCTGATCGCTATGTAGCGTTCTGAATTGACGGTAACAACCCGATTCCTTTCTTCAAAAAAGTAGGCCCGACAATCCCCATTTCTGACACGACGCACCAAACTGTGACTTTTTCAGTATGCGGAGGCTTTTCGTTTTCATCACACCAGTACCGGAAGTTTTGGTTGTTTACGTAGCCAGACAAGTGGAAATGTGCCTCGATCGTCATTGAAAAAAAACCGCTTCCTGAGTTTAAATTTTCAAGCATGTTTTCATATGCAGCAACGCGATTGTTCCAATTACGTTCTGACCATTCCTATGTAATAACCAGCTTGTATGGATGAAAGTGAAGATCGTGATGAAGAAACTCTTCATACAACTCTTCTTCAGAGAGATGAAGTGCGGCTGCATATCGCCGTGCAAAGCGTGTAGGCGATCGTAACACTCAGCGCCTGACTATCTCGATGTTTTCGGGTGTCCGAGCTGCTGTAGACCCACCTCATCTCTTCATAGCAGATTCAGTTTCTCTGAAGTTTTGTACCCACAAAACAATTGATTTTCGGTCCAGAACTTCTCGATTACGAGGAATTTAAAATCGGATACGCAGCGAACACTCGTTGTGCAGCGATGATGGACCCATTTTCGCGGATGAGCGAAAGCGCGCTGCGCGTTGGTCCACATGGTGTTTTAGACTAAAACCTGTTTCAAACAAAAACTGTTTGTCTTGCCGTTTGTACTGACACTTCTCTATCCGCCCACTTTTCTGCGACGCCGCCCATTGAAAATAGGGAGACAGTTATGCAGCACCCAGTATATGGGTAAGGCTAATTCAGTCGTAGTACTGGTACCGTGATACAAGGTGTAAAAAAAATAAGTAAGCATTTGAAAGTAATTGGGTTGTCATGTAATATTTTTTAATATCTCTATACCGCATTCTCATCTCAATGATGAGTCCGGAAGTCAAAAAATTTTGTGGGAGAGGGAGTGGCAGGCATATTATTATTTTTCGGCCCGAGAGTGCACTCAAGAATGCCTTACGATGTTTTATAACTTTAACTATCATTTAGTTCGAGAATAAGGGAAACTTGGAAAACCTTATTAATTTAAATGAACGGTAGGTTATTAGTCATTTATACAGGGAGGTTACTAGAACCTCCCTGTATAAATGTATCATAAGCCTATAAAAGAATTTTTAAACTTTTCTTCATTTGAGAAATTGTGAGCTCCATATTTTCATTTAACGCAATTCGTAAGTCATTTTGTATGACACTTGTGACAGAACGGAAAATATTTACATTTCATGGCACAGCCAACTTCTAAAGTAAACTTGTAAAAAAATGATTTTTTCAATATTTCACAAATTTTAAAAATTCTTTTATAGGCTTATGATACATCGTTGGAAAGAGAATTTTTGGCTTTAAAATATGATATAAAAATCCAATATGGCGACCATAAGAAATAGCAAAGTTGTGGTTCATAACAGAAAAACAAAAAGCTCCTTGCAATTTTAGTTTATGCCAAAATGTTCGTCTTTAAAAAGTGTACTAATAATGTAAAATTTTTAGAAGTGTCAGATTAACCATTAGCGAGTTATTGGCCAAAAACAAATTCTTCGGTTTTTCGTTTTATCAAATATCTCGAAAAACAATTGACTCACGATAACTTTCTATGCAGATTTGAAATCAGCATAAAATTCTCTAAAACTTTCCCCATTTGAGCGTTTTCCTATCTTTTATAATAACTGAGATCCCTATGTAGAGACTCGAATTTTGGACAGTCTGTATCATAGACAAACCTACTAGTATTATTAAGGAGATTAAATAGAAACCCTAACATCCACTATTAGGATTTAGAAGAAAATGTACATTTTTCTAATATAATCCTTTTTAATCTAATGTCCGCGTTGCATTTTAACATTTTCCATGCCTGAAAAAGAAAAGTGTTTAATTTCTCTGTTGAATGGTGCAGTGTTTCCGATTTTTTTGAGATTTAATTCCAAATTCAATTGGTTCAAGAAAATTAAAATATTTTTAAAATTGCATATACCGTATGTAAAACACCTAAATAGTTTTTTTATTTTAAAATGGCTTTATGAACAAATTATATGAATTCTGTAGTTAAGTAAATAGGGTAGATTTTTTGTTAAAATAATAATTTTAAGTCTGCATCAATGGATTAAATAATTTGACTTGGGATCTTGATTTATGAGTAATGTGTAATACAAACTATAAACTAAAAATCAAAATTATTTTTTCTGAAACGTCTAATACCCTGTAATATATGTTACGTGAAATATTAAGTAATCCACTTGATGGACAGTTGTAAAAGTAACGGGTGCCTTTCATGTAATTTTCTCTCAAAAATGCAGACCTAAAATAATTAAAAGAAAACATTTCCTTTTTCTAAAAGTCAATGGCCTAAAAATTGTATTTAAAAATTGGTGACGGTAACTCCAGACCTCCATTACTAGATTAGATTCACTCAAATTAGATTATCAAGGACAATAGAGAGTTTTTGAACCCCTTAAAATTTACGTTATCGTTATGGTTATTCTGAGCATGCGCAGTGCCGAAAATGCTACTATTTTTGGCACTGCGCATGCGCAGAATAACGATAACGACGTGCTAGAATTTAAGGGGTTCAAAAACTCTCTGGGGTGTAAACTGTGTACCGAGTTCCAAACTATCCATTCAGAGGTCCTGAAAATATTCAAGAAAAATATTGATTTTTTAAAATCTTAAATCGTCTATATCTATAAGGAAGCATGTTAGAAAAAGGAAAGAATTTTATATACATGCGCATTATTTTTTACAGGTTTTATGTACTGCCGAGGTTTGTTACTTAATTTGTTACACGGTATAAATTCCCTAAACTATTGAGCTGCTTGATCACTATAAAACATTAAATAATGGTAAAACGCCTTAATATACACTAATACCTCGATAAATTAATATCGAGGTTGAGGTTCTAACTTTTGAAAATATTTTAAGAAATTAGATTTATTTGTTTTTAAGTAATTGTTCTGTCTCTCTAGAAAGTTTACATTTTCTTTAAATTTAGTTTACTGAAAAATATGGCTTTCTTTTGTAAACATTCTTTTATTTTATTAAATATTCTTTTTAGTATTGTTTAATAAATTATCTTAATTAAGTTTAGTTTGAGTTTAGTTACGTTTATTGTAAATTTTGATTATATTTTTTCTTTAAGATTCAAACGTTAATATCAAGAAAACTGTGGTTTTTAGGATTATGAAATAGCATATCATTTGAAAGTATAATTATTGTACATTAAGTATACTTAATGTAGAATTTATAGAAATTATAATATATAGGGTGTTCTGTTTAAATATTTTAGGAAAAAGCCAGTTTGTGTATTGTGCCACCCTATTTTTTTCATTCGCTTGCCTCCACGATATGCGCCGAATAGAGGCATTTTGTTCATAAAATATTTTTTTCTCATAAACCACTAATGCCCAGACCTTCACAACTCATATGGGAATGTCAACTAGTTGCGCTTAATCTTTTAAGTGCAAAATATACGGATTGTTACATTTAAAAAGACATTTACATTTTTTGAGCCACAATATTGCAAAATAATTTTAAAATGTGCCTATCACTAACCTTGACAACATCCAGCATTAAAATGTTCATGGAATTCTTTGGTTTGATCATAATCCACCCCGCCCTCGTGTGATCATCCTGTATATTATAAAATAAAGACATTTGAAAACTTGTTAACACTAGTGGGAATAATTACCCATTGTTAAACTCATCCAAAAATTAATCTCTCATTGATTGAGATCAGCAGTGGGCGATCAGTAAAGTAAAAAGTAACACTAATAATTTCAGCCTGCTTACCTGTATGATTTTATTACAAAAGCCCTAGCCTCTTTGTGTTATTGTATATGGCTAAATTGTACCAATCGAAATACCAATTAACATTGACTCGATAATATACCTAAAAATGTTTGTCATGCCGCTAAATACCATTAGTGGATATTAATTAATGTTTCGTAATGTTACCTCTAAACTAATTATAATTGACTTTCGATTGACAGTTACAATTATAATTATGACGTGGAAGTGGTGATATGTTAATTAATACCATAAAAGAAACTGTAAATATGTACAATTAATTACAACCTCAAAGTATATTGTTTTGGGTTCTCCATAGATAAACATTGTTTTTTGTGTAGCTAACTACTCACTAATGACATTTCGACACTGACTTGCGTAATCTATACCTAATTTATTTATATAGGTAACTAAACTTGACTAATTCAGAGTAGCAATATATTACTGAAAATGTAAATATTTAGACATTTTTTAGGGTAATCCGTTTGGTAGTAGTAATAGCTGATTACATGATCCTCAGTCAACTTATGAGATAAAATTTAATAGGGGTGATTAATTTTTATTTACTTGCATGACTACAGTGTTTTCTCACGAGTTCTCAGATAGTTTCAATCTGCATATTTTCAGTTCTTTCAAATTATAAAGCATGAACAAGTTTAACTAATACCGGAATACCATTCACAAAAATGGTCCCACATTGGATATTTTGGGGTACCTCTGAATTCGTTAGAAATACCCTTGAAACTTGTATGTTTATATTTAATATCAATGTGTTACCGTTGAAATAAGTACCTAATAATATACTGTTAAATTGAAAACTTACAAGTTTCCTGATGAGCATAGAAATTAAATGTCAATGGAACATTCTCCCAAAACTACACTCGCACATACTTCGATGTGTTTATTACTAGAACTAAGAGAAATAGATTAAAAAGAACAAAAAATCATAAGAATAATATAATAATTATACTGAGGGATTAATAAATTAATGAAATTAATAAAAAATACTGATGTCCTGAACTAGATTGCAATGAAACAGTAGTAAAGTTCATTGTAGTCTTTTTTGGGATTACACCACCTGTAAAATAATAAAAAACAGGAAACCTGAAGTATTCAAATTAAATATTCAAAGTGTAGTTTCAAGGAAAACTTCTAAAGTATCAAAAAACTTGCCCCAAAAAACCAGTATGCAATAAAATTGATATTTGATAAATTAACTAAAGAAAATGACAATTATTTCTATAACTAGAAACGTTTAGACAAAACCTAGTTTATTTCTTTTAAATTTTATTATAATAATAATTTTACATACATAATTCAAAATATGATTTGTAATATTACACAATTTTGTATAAAACTGAAAAATCACTGGTGAAATTTAGTTAATTTATCAAATATTTATTTTATTGCTTGTTATACAGTGGTTTTTTGTGGCAAACTTTAGAAGCTTGTCTTCATACTATACTTGAATATTTAATTTGAATACTTCTGGTTTCCCGTTTTTATTACTATATAGGTGGTGTAATCCATAGACATATACTAGGGGAGACAGAACATTCCATTAGAAAAACATTTGTTTACAATCATACACACTTTCACACTTGTACATAAGTTGGAAGGAGATGGGTTTATAAAATGGCAATACTGTAACCTAGGCGTCCACGTCCGATGTTATCTTTACCAGTGGTGTGCAGTTTTTTTCTAGGGATCATTACAATAAGTTTTAATTTAAAGGTTTATTTATGTTAGAACTTAGATTTGTGGGGGAGCAAATAAGACATGTATTACTGCTTGGACCTATATATATTCTCAATGCTCTACAAAATCATTATTAAAATCTCAGCAGAATGTTATATAAACAGTTCAAAACACTTATAATGGTGTTTCATTCATTGTCTTTGGTCTTGATACAGCTGGTCCTAATATTCGGCCTTCCTGTGTTTCTATTGCACAGAAGAAAGTTTTGCCCATGCCTAAACAGATGCTACCTATAACATTTTAAAAGACATAGGTATGAATGATTTTTGAGAAACTATTCTGCATATAGTAGAGCGCTATACACGCATTTCTCTACTGCAGGTTTTCCTTTTGTTTATTGTATGGCAGTCAAGCCCTATTCACACATTTCTCGACTGCAAACCTTATGAATGCAAATCATTCATTATCAATATAATTTATTATTTAATTTCCTTATTATTATTATTCAACAGCTTTAAATTTACAAGCTTATAAACACTAATATTTATACACTATTGCCTCAGTAGTTCCACAAAAATATAGTTGGATGTTTATACAACTATAAAAAAAAATATTTATTTTTGTGGGCGCTATTCACGAATTCCCACTCGTATCTATTTTTATAAACTTTTACCTAATACATATCCTTATACATTTAAAGGAACACATCGGCATTATGGAGCATTGAATTATTATAATAAACAATTAGATAAAATGTTTTTCTATGACATGTCCAATTAATTGTAATAAAAGCTGAAAAATTTAATAATTAATTAATAAACGGGTTAATTTTCACATAAAATAATAGTTTCAGCACTCTAGCAAATCAATCAATTCATCTGTGCTATTTAAGTCACTATCAGAACTAACGTCTAAATTATTTATCTATTTTTTTAAAACTATCTGCTGCTACTTACAACCATACACCTTTTGTAACCTTTAATACCAGTAGCTGTAGTTACCTTGTACAGCCCGCCATATTTTAATTTTCCAATTACCTCTTTGCCGTCTGTAACAGCACTAGCCCAACGACAAGATCACTTTTTGTAAGTAACACGTCTTTTTCTTATCAAACCTTTTCTTCATTTCCCGACTGAAAAGCTTATGAATGCAAATCATTCATTATCAATATAATCAATGATCAAGTTTTCTCTTTACTTTATCTCTCATATCTTGAATTTCTGTATTATTTTATTGGATTTGTTTAAACATTTACATTTACAGTATTATTTATACCCCAAACTTCATCAGGAAGCTTTTCCAACCACTAAAAAATCCACATTTGTCTGCTCTCAGGAATAACAGGAAAGCTACAACAATAATATTCTGTATTAAAATATAAGAAACATCTAATAGGTTTATTTTTTTGCATTTCAAATAGTTGCAACAAAATTATTTACTGTAATCCAGCCTGGAATTGGACAATAATTTTATTACAACGCTACTAGATCATTTTTCGGTCTAAAATGCTTTAATTCCAAAAATTTTATACAAAACAGATAAATATTTTTTGCAATAGTTTACTTGAAATTTAGTTAACAACACCACTGCTTACGCTAAAAAAACATAACCTTACTTACCGCCGAAATACCAGTCCGAGGTTAGAATAGTCGACTTTTTTACAAACCACGCACTGTTGAACTATTGTAGATTGATAATAAAAGGCTCTAAATACCTCTACTGGCAAAAAAACACTGCAAATAAATAAAAAATCCCAAAAGATCACAAACACAGCACAGCAACATTGTAACGTCATATTTTGACATAAGAGCGTCATTTGATAGCAAAACAGCCGTACAGCATTGCCATAGTATTTCCCTAACACGATAATAATTTTATGTTATTAGGAAATTATAAATAATTTTAAAAGTAGAGATTATGTATTTTCATTAAAAAACACAGATAAATATTTAGTATATTATTTTTTCTTAATTACACATAAAAATTCAGATAAAATATAATTAATATACTCTTCGTTTTCAAACACCGGCGGTAGATCTAGGGCAATCCGCATTACATCATTGATTTTTGTTTAAAACGATGTCTGATCGGGATAAAATGTAAACAATTCTGTCTCCCCCTTCTTATGTCTATGGTGTAATCCCAAAAAAAGACTACAATGAATCATGAAAATGCACCACAAATAAGTTCCAGACATTAGTAGTAAAATTGTAGACGAGGCGACTGTGGTGTGCTCAAATTTGAGAAATTACGAGTATAAAATAAGCTTTATTCAAAGCAGATTTCATATAAAATATTGGCATTAACGGGTTTGATACTGCGTGCTTTTATATGACTCAATTTTTATATTGGGAGTAGGTATACCTATACGTAATAGAGAGTTATTGGAAATCCTACCTACTACTAATGGAAACAGGAGTGTTAACGACGACTTCATTTGATGCTTTTAGAATTTAGAAAAGAGGAAAGGAAATATTATTGTAATATTTGTGTTTAAAGCTAACTATAACGATATGTAGACTTTTATATACTGACATCCTAGCTTGACTTTTTGCCACACCTACATATTATTTTTATGTACAAATTATGCTATTGTTAACACCTTTGTGTATGTATCCTAGTTCATCTAGAAATACATAAACAATATTCTAAATGTTATATCTCTTTCACGATTGTTGTTGGTTGTACCCAAAACATTAAATAAAGGAGACATAATATCGTACCTTAAACTTGCAGAATTAAGGTCAAGCAGTAACCTTATTAAAGGTTCCCTTATTAAAAGATATCCAAATAAGGGCTTAGATGTCCAAATACGGGAACCTAAAAACTACTTGATCTTATGGAACGTCCAATGACTTGAAATATCTTGGTTATATTGTTTTATTTTATTATTATTTTCAAAGCTGTAAGTACCTAATATGTGACTATCAATGCCTCATGTTTCTCAAATAAAAAAACTATATTGAGACACACAAGCGATATTATTTACATAGGAGATAATTATGTATAGTGTGAATGAAACTGATTAAGCAACGTTGTCATATTTAATTGCAAGAAAAAGTTTAGAATAAACAATACTGAAAGTAGCTTAAGAGTTTTTTCAATTTATTGTGCCTTTCTTGTTTGCTTCATGTCTTTGCCTGAAATAATAGAAATTTCGCCTCGTCTCATATACGGGTATGTTGATGAGAAAATTATGCTGAGATATTCGACAGAATAAAAAATAGATGAAGGGTGGCCCAATAGTATGACAAAGTTTCATAACTCATATATGTAATAAACAAAAAAAAAAAAAAATTGAATCTCATAGAGCCTAAGAGGACGCAAATTCTAAAATATATGTAGTCGTATAAGGTGCTCTATAAATCGGGGCCATATCAAACTTTTGTTTTTTAAAATGGAATGACGCATTTTTATTCCATATCTGAATTTGGATCAATCTTCCAAATTCGTCGATATAGGATTTACTAGTATTATACTGAGTAGTTCAGAAGATATGAGCATTTTTGTATCGCATTAATCGCGATTAATTGAGCTCCCTAATCTTTTTTAGAAAGTAAATACTAGATAATTTTTGGCTCCATTAATTATGCTATATGGTCTAGTTTTACTTTCTATAGACTTTTCTCCAAAATAGGTTTACAAGGCGAATCAAAACTCACAACAACAGTTTTCACAATTTTTATAAATGAAATGATGATATTTCATATCATTTTAATTAAGGTATCTCAAGACTGTATGTATTCTATGAAGCATTCCCTATACCTAATTATACAACGTTTTTGGAAATACCTAAGGTTTCATACTCCAAATTCTCATTTTTTTTTAGAAGAATGGGATGGACTAACTGTTTAGTCAGTATAACTATCTACTGCAAATACCAATTGTTGATAAACCATAATTTTTTTTACTGATTTTTTTAAGTGTTTCTAATGAACCGCGAATTTTGCTAATCAACTGCTTACTAAATGAGTCAACAGCTAATTTTTTTGTCATTTTTACGAAAGTGCATCTCCGTTCCTTCGCCGGATTTAGTAAAAAAGGAAAATGTAAAAGCTCGCCTCTTGTAGAATCAGGGGCGGAGAGCGATCTTCAATAAAACATATTTTTTTAATATTATTCTTGGTGCACAAGAATGCACTACAAAATTAATTAATTAATTATTAACCTCAAATATTTCAAAAACTGTTGTAATTATGTATAGGGAATGCTTCATAGAATAGAAAGTGTCGTAATAGAGGTCCGTGAAGTTAGCCCCGCTTATGTCGAATTTGTAGATTTTTTTTTCACCACGAATTAGTAAGTAATTTGTAAGTATTTGTAAGCCATACACCGGAATTTCTAAGTGACTTGTTAAAAAGTTATTAATTTTTAAATAATTAGAGGCCAACTTCTCGGGAGCCCCGCTTATGTTGAATTTGTAAACAAATTTTTTACCACGAATTAGTAGGTAATTTGTAAGTATTTGTAAGCCATACCCCGGAATTTGTAAATGACTTGTTGAAAAGTTATTAATTTGTAAATAATTAGAGGCCAACTTCTCGGGCGCCCCGCTGATGTTGAATTTGTAAAAAAAAATTTACCACGAATTAGTAAGTAATTTGTAAGTATATGTAAGCCATACACCGAAATTTGTAAGTGGCTGGTTAAAGAGTTTTTAATTTATATATAATTAGAGGGCAACCTCCCTTATGTTGAATTTTCAAATTTTCTTTTCACAATGAATTAGTAACTAGTTTGTAAGTATTTGAAAGCCATAAACTGGAATTTGTAAATGACCTCTTAAAAAGTTATCAATTTTTAAATAATTAGAGGCCAACTTCGGGAGCTCCACTTGCGACTCACGGAAAATTTTTGAACAATAAATGTTTGAAAATTTTTTATTTCTGGATAAATCGGAAATTATTGTCAAACGATAGCTTATGAAAAGTTAAGATAGGGATGTGCACCGTTTAGATTTTACAGGGTGTCAAATTTGCAAAATATCAATATTCACCTGTCAATATTTCAAAAACAGTTGAAGATAGGTATAGGCCGTCCTACATGAAATGTGGTTTGAATTACGTAGAATCCAGAAATGTTTTTTGACTGCAAGTGTAACTTACTTATGTTATAGAGAAATGGTATCAACAGTAACAATTATTAAATTAAATATATTTGTTTAAAACGCACCATGAATATGCTTAATATTCTAAATAGACTTTATAAACTTAAACACAGTTTTATTGAATAAAAATAAATATTGAATGCATAAAACTTTTGCATATTTTACTGGCACATTAAAATAATTATTATCTTGCACCATCTTGCCTATCATATTGTATACAATAATGCATGAATATTGTGTAGTGAAGAACTTCTTGCAATTGAAATACTTTTCTGCATATCATTGTACACCTCCCATGCACCATCGTTTCTTCTGCAGACAATAATAATGTCCAATTCCGGTCCGTGTAACAGATGGATAAAAAGCTATTATTGCACGAAGAATGTAATTTTTATTTAAATTCAATATTAAAGGAATAATATCCAGGGCTACATTTTCCCCCTCATCAGTATCAATAAAAAGTTGATTTTCAAAGTTAAAATGCAACTCTAAAGGATTCAAGCAGACTTGGCATTCAAGCAATTGCTCTGATTTCAGTGACATTTCCAAGTTTTTTATATCCTTGGTATTTACTTACACAAAATAATTGTTTTGGAATGCTTCGAGAGAATGTACACTTACTGCAACGGTAATACTCCATAGCACTTTCTAATCCCTTGCAAATCTTTGTGAAAGCTGCAATGACATTTAATTGACAGTTGATGAGATGACAGTTGTTTAAAAGGACCTTTTCTGTCAATATGTGATTTACTAGCTCTACACGTTTTAAATAAAAGTTCTTTGTCAGTCCTTCAGTTACCAATATTCTAATAATATTGTATAATGCAGTCTCTTCAGCTTTTCCTTGTATAGCATTTTTGAATATTGTACTATCACAATACGCGACTGAAAATATCTGTATTACGAGTAGTGCATCAAATGGACAGGTGTTCGTTACCTTAAATTTTTCTCCACCACTGGTAATCGCCCCACACAAGTTTCCGTTTCTTATTAGGGGTATTTCAATCTTTCTTTTTTGTTCCAAATACATGATCTCTGGGTTTGCTGCAGAGTAGAAAGATGACCGGGATTTCTTCCTTTTCTGTGGTATGTTTTCTTTATTACCTTCTCTATCACATATCGTATATTTACAATCGGTATTTACTGTGGAAGCGGAAAATAACCAATTGTCTTTCTTTTTCACTATTTTGTTCTCTAGTGTATCCGAAATGTCACTTTTCTCATCACTGCTATCCGTGCAATAATTTTTTGTTAACTTTCTTGTTGCTGTTTTACCTAAACCCTTCCAATTTTCAATAATATTAGTGCAGTCGATACGTTTCTTTGCTTTTTCTGCTGTTGTTCTGTTTTCCATTGAAACATCATTATTTACACCTTGTTTTGCCAAAATTAGCATTCCGTCAATTTCCTTAACATGTTTGCAAATAAATTTATCTACCCTTATTGGCAGTTTATCATTATGAAATGTTCTATTTTTGAGGTCATTAAAGTACCCTTCCACTGATGAAGTTGAAGCCAAGAGTTCGGGTGTATCAAAACCTTTTATCATAACTGCAGACCAAAGGGTATATATGTCCTTAATAATCTTAAAAATGGTCTTGTAAAAGTTGGTAAATACTGAAAGTTCTAAACTTCAACTAAAATAATGGCATCCACATAGCACGCCCGGTTATACGGGAAACCGTCATCAACTCGCTTATTTTAAATGGGACACCCTGTATATTATTTCATTTCTGGATTCTATGTAAAATTCAAAACATATTTCATGTAGGACGACCTATACCTGTTTTTGAAATATTGACAGGTGAATACTGATATTTTCCAACTTTGACACCCTGTAAAATCTAAACGGTGCACATCCCTATCTTAACTTTTCATAATCTATCGTTTGATACTAATTGCCGATTTATCCAGAAATAAAAAAATTTCAAACATTTATTGTTCAAAAATTTTCCGTGAGTCGCAAGTGGGGCTCCCGAGTAGGGCCTCCAATTATTTAAAAATTAATAACTTTTTAAGAGGTCACTTACAAATTCCAGTTTATGGCTTACAAATACTTACAAATTAGTTACTAATTAATTGTGAGAAGAAAATTTGAAAATTCAACATAAGCGAGGCTCTCCAGAAGTTGCCCTCTAATTATATACAAATTAATAACTCTTTAACAAACCACTTACAAATTCCGGTGTATGGCTTACAAATACTTACAAATTACTTACTAATTCGTGGTAATTTTTTTTTACAAATTCAACATAAGCGGGGCTCTCGAGAAGTTGGCCTCTAATTATTTACAAATTAATAACTTTGTAACAAGTCCCTTACAAATTCAGCTGTATGGCTTACAAATACTTACAAATGACTTACTAATTCGTGGTAAATTTTTTTTTTACAAATTCAACATAAGCGGGGCTCCCGAGAAGTTGGCCTCTACTTATTTACAAATTAATAACTTTTTAACAAGTCACTTACAAATTCCGGTGTATGGCTTACAAATACTTACAAATTACTTACTAATTCATGGTGAAAAAAAAATCTACAAATTCGACATAAGCGGGGCTAACTTCACGGACCTTCGTAATAGACGTTAATGAAAATATAAAATATGGAGTGTTTTATTTATAGAAATTCAGAGAAAAACTGTGGTTGTAAGTTTTGATGCGCCCTGTATACAAATAAAGCTATTTTGAAGGAAATTCCATAGAAAGTAAAACTAGACTATATAACATAATTAATGGAGCCAAAAATTATCTAGTACTTATTTTCTTCAAAAAAGATACAGGGTTGTCAATTCATTGCGATTAAGACACAAAAACATTCATATCTTCTGAACTACTCTGTATAATGCTAGTAAATTATGGAGAAATGATCCAAAATGAAATATGAAATAAAAAATACGACATTCCATTTAAAAAAACATAAGTTTGATATGGCCCCGGTTTATGGAGCACTCTGTATGACTAAATATTTTTAAAATGTGCGTCTTCTTAACCATTATAATATCCTATTTTTTTTTTTTTGTGTATTACGGCATTGGTGTTATGGAACTTTGTCACACTATTGGGCCACCCTGTACATAAATTATAAAAGCGCCTAAAAATTTCGGTATTGTTCGGCACGGAAAGTGACACATGGCGTTCACGGGCGTGCATGAGTGGGGCAGGGCCGGGGGCACAGACAATGGCGGGAGCGGCGTGTTCGGGGGGCGCGCGACAGCTGTCACGTCCTACACCTACGCCGCCTCCGGCGCGGTGTTGTTACAGAATAGCCAACGTTTAAATGTGAATATTTGTTTCCCACTCGCCTGCGGGAATGTCATGCTGTTTTGTGGGTGTAATAAGAGGAACATGCCATTAATAAAACGGTATATAGTGAAAGTTGTTAGAAATAACTTCAAAAAAATTTTGTGAGAAAGGGTTTATTTAACGACAAACCCTGTATATCAGTATATTGTAACGTTTGTCTAACCTCCAAACAGATTAAACCAGCTTGTTCGACAAAACAACACAAATCTTTATTGTCACTAGATACAAACTTCAACTATTTTTCACAACTGTCAACACAAATTCCTTAGTTTGACGTTTCGACTTAACGCGCTCACGCTTTCGATTAAAAACTCCCCGGCCTCTTGAAATCACGAGTATTTATATATTTTTCAAGCTTCTGGAATATTCGGGAGCCTCTTTTTGGATTCCGGAACATAATGGAATGATTCTATGACTTAAACGAAAATTCTAGATTAGAAACGTCAACCTAAAGATTTTACAAATGTTAATTTATAAACAATAAGAAATGAATTAACAAAACAGGCAGATTCACTAGCAAGGTAGGGGAGCTTCCGTAACACTGCTCCCCTCTCAGAACTGATCGTCTCGATCAGGTTACTCCATTGTCCGCATGGTGTTCTTGATAAGGCGTCAGTCGATCTATGTGAACAATCTTCATTTTGGATTGAGGATTTCTTTGGATCCTATACACGACATCGTTTAACCTGGTCACAATCGAATAAGGGCCTTCCCAAGATCTCTGTAATTTAGGTGATTTGCCCTTAGTCCTCTTTGGGTTGTACAGCCAAACTTTATCATTTTCATGAAACCCACTACTGTTGGCACGTAAGTCGTAACGGGTCTTCATTCTGTCACTTTCTATTCTCAGCTTTTCTCGTACCTCCTCATGTACCAACTTTATTCGATCTTTCAGGTGGCGGAGATAGTCACTGATATTTTCCTGATGTTCTGGTCTATTTGCAATGAGGTCTATCGGTAGACGTAATTCGTTGCCAAAAATCACACTGGCTGGTGTTTTACCAGTGGTTTCGTGAACTGCCGCTCTATATGCTAAGAGAAATGGAGGAAGGCAGGTGTCCCAGTTGGTCTGCTTTTCATTCACGGCAGTTTTCAGGAAATTTTCAATGGTTCGATTGAATCTCTCGACCATTCCATCTGATTGTGGATGAAGAGGTGTTGTTCTAGTTTTCGAGATACCTAGTAGTTGGCAAACATTCTGAAATACCTCAGATTCGAAGTTCCGTCCTTGGTCAGAATGGATTTCCCTCGGAACTCCATAACGGCATATCCAGTTTTCAAATAGAACCTCTGCTACGGTGATTGCTTCCTGATTAGGTATAGGATATATTTCTGGCCACTTGCTGAAGTAGTCCATAGCTACCAAGATATAACGATTGCCAGAGTCACTTCGAGGAAATGGGCCAGCTATGTCAATAGCTATTCTTTCAAATGGAGCACCGACATTGTACTGCTTCATCTGTCCGCGACTTCGAGTCATTGGTCCCTTACTAGAGGCGCAGGTTTCACAATGCCGGCACCACTCTTCCACATCGGAACGACTCCCAAGCCAGTAGAATCGCTCTCTGACTTTGTTCAAAGTCTTATTGATTCCAAAATGTCCACCACCAACACCACTATGAACCGCTTGGAGAACTTCTGGAACTCTTGTCCTGGGTAATACAGTCTGGTAGTTCCTTTCTTTACCGTCCGGACTCTCCCATACTCTTTTTAGTAGGCCATTTTCTACAACTAGGGAGTCCCATAATGCCCAGTAACTTTTCAGAGATGGAGATTTATTGGAAATATCCTGCCAATCAGGTCTATCCATTTTATTTATTTTCCATTGGAAAATTGGGCCAAACTCTGGATCTTCACTCTGTTCTTTAGCAAGGCTTCTACTATCCCAATGTTCTGGGCCTTGGATGCTAATTCTTCGGCAATGAAAATCGTCCTGTTCCCTTGCTTCCTGTCGCAAGCAATATCTACAATCAGGAAGGCATGGCCTTCTGGATAAAGCGTCAGCGTTGCGATGGCTCTGTCCTCTTCGGTGTTCAATTTTGAAGTCGTACTCTTGCAAACGTTGAAGCCATCTTGCCACTTGGCCTTCCGGGTTCTTGAATTGCAGGAGCCACTTCAATGAAGCATGGTCGGTTCTCAAAATGAACGGCTGACCATAGAGATACTTGTGAAAATGCTCCACTGTTTTGACAATGGCAAGTAATTCTCTCCTAGTCACACAGTAGTTCATCTCTTGCTTGGAAAGGACTTTGCTAAAGTAGGCAATCACTTTCTCTTGTCCTTCCTCTACTTGCGATAGTACCCCTCCAATTCCAGTATTACTGGCGTCAGTGTCTACGATGAACTTCTTCCCAGGAATTGGATATGACAGGATCGGGGGAGAACACAGGGCGCCTTTAAGCTTCTGAAAAGCTTCCTGACACTGTTCCGTCCACATAAATGGTTGGCTATTTTCGGTAAGTCGATGCAGAGGTTTGGCGATATCGGCAAAATTTTTCACAAACTTCCGATAGTATGTGCAGAGTCCCAGAAAACTCCTTAATTCATGTTTGTCTCTCGGCACTGGCCATTTCCAAATGGTTTCAGTTTTCTCCGGATCAGTTTTGACTCCATCTGTAGAAATAATGTGTCCTAAATACCTGACTTCTTTTTGGAAGAGCATGCATTTCTTGGGACTTAGCTTCAGTTGGGCTTCTCTTAACTTTTGCAAGACTTCCTGTACATTCTTTAAATGATCTTCAAAGTTCTTGCCAAGTATTATCACATCGTCAAGATAGACTAGACAGGTTTTCCACGTCATTCCACGGAGAATTGTTTCCATCAGTCTTTCAAACGTGGCTGGCGCGTTACAAAGCCCAAACGGCATAACGTTGAATTGCCACAAACCTGTCCCAATGGAGAAAGCTGTCTTTTCTTTGTCGTCCGCATGAATTTGGACTTGCCAGTAGCCACTTTTCAGGTCTAAAGTAGAAAACCATTGAGATCCAGATAGTGTGTCCAGAGTGTCGTCTATTCTTGGCAACGGATAACTGTCCTTCTTGGTGACATCATTTAATCTTCGGTAGTCAACACAAAATCTAGTAGAGCCGTCTTTCTTCTTCACCAAAACTACTGGAGAGGTCCATGGACTTTGTGATGGTTCAATGACTCCCTGTTGTTGCATCTCGCTCAACAATTTCGATACTTCTTCTTGTTTGGCCAATGGAATTCTTCGTGGGGCTTGCTTAATTGGAGCGGTGCCGCTGGTATTTATGCGGTGTTGAACTAGGTCAGTTCTTCCTACATCGTTCTCAGTTAGTGAGAATACATCTTGGTACTGTCTTAATAATTCTTCTACTTTATGAACGTCATCCGATGGCAATGATGACGTGGATCGGTTAACCAGGTTTTGCAGAATTTCCGGCAGTATTCGAGGATCACAGCGTGCTGTTGATGATTCTACATTCTTGAAAACTACATCGACTATCTGACAAACTCCCAAGGATTCTCCTTTCTTCACTTTTTGTGGGTAGTCTTTCAGATTTAACATTCTCACCAACACTGAGTTGTTCTTCTTTTGTGTTAGAGTTTTTCCTATTAAAATTCCTCTTTTGGAAAGATTGCTCTCCGGTTCTGGTTCCACAATTACTGTTTCTTCAAAAGTCACCGAACTGTTACAAATTGCCTCAATAGTTACTTCTGATGCCGCGGGTAGAATAATGTCTTCTAATGCTTTAACGGTTTTAATCGGTAGATTTCTCACTTCAGGATAATGCATTAAAATTTCTTCACCTTTGGTCTTTAGTAGTCTCTGGGGAAGATCCAGGATAAAATTTTGCTCAGTCATGATATTCAGACCAAGAATGACGTCATCGGTGATGTCGGCTACAAGGATGTCTTGTTGGAATGTATTTGTTCCTAAACAGATGTTTGCCACATGGATGCCTTTTACTGGTATGACTTCCCCATTTGCTGTTTCCAAAATGAAGTTTCTGTCTGGCTTCTGAATTCTACAATGGGCTACGATGTCTGGCCTTACTATGGTGTGACTTGAGCCAGTATCAAGGACCATTTCGCATTCCCGGCCGCATATTCGCCCTGGTACTACCAAGCTGTTGCCGTTGTTGTGCAGCCGGGTAACCTTGATCTTCATGGTTGGTGGGGCTTGGTAGCACCTCACCAGCTTTCGCCCCTCAAAGCTGGCTAGTTGGCGTTTCCCTGGTCCTGTTCCGATGTGTTTTTAGGGCATCGATTCCTGAGATGCCCTTCCTCCCCGCAATTCCAGCATCGTATGGGTCTACGTCTGCTAAATGTAGCAGAGTCGGTATGATTCCGTTCGGTTTGGAAATTGTTCAAAAAATCTTGAAAACTTTTCAGCAATACCTCCACATTTTTGTCATTACTTCGATAGTCGGCTGGCTGATATTTAATTAGCCTTGCTCTGCCTTGACCCCGTCTGGATGCTTGTTGAGCAGCTTCAATTTCTAACGCCTGCGCCAAGGCTTCGGAAATGGTTTTGTTTCTGGCTAACCTCAACGCCTGACTGATTTCAGGGTCTCGCAGTCCATCTATGAAGCTACTTACAGCTAATTGCTCTTGGAACTCTACAGGGGCAGTGGGGTAAGCTAGCTTCACCATCCGGGCTATATCGGCCTCATATTGCTGAATATTTTCTTCGAATCGTTGTCTTCTACCCTTTAATTGAGCCTGGTAAACATGTTGCATGTGGGCTTCACCATACCTCATTTCGAGAGCACTTTTCAGCATTTCATAATCGGTTTTGTTCTGCTCAGGCATCGTTCTTAAGATTTCCATAGCCTCACCTCTTAAAGCTACAGTTAACGATATCGCCTTTTCACCTTCGGACCAGTTATTTGCCATGGCAGCCGCCTCAAATTGCTTTAAGTATGTGCTCCATGGTACCTTTCCATCAAATGTTGGTGGCTTGACCCTCGAAGATGCAGAATTACCTTCAACTTTAATAACTCCTGTCGTGGACAGCTGTGTGAATTTTCGGTTGACTTCTTTCTGCATCTCTTCGACTTCACACTTCAACGTACTGTTGACTTTCTGCATTTCGTTGACTCTCTCTTCGACTTCACACCTCAGCGTACTCACACTTTCTTTTACAATTTGGACTTCGTCTTGCATACTATTCCTCAATTGATTTATTTCTTCTTCTACAGTTTCTTCAAAATCTTTGAATTTTTCTTTCATTAGCTCTTCTAACTTTTTATTACTTTCTTCTAAACTGTTCTTTAGTTCTTCTTGGCTGTTCTTCAGTTCTTCTTGGTTATTCTTCATTTCGTTTTTTAATTCATCTTGACTGTTCTTCAGTTCTTCTTGGTTGTTCTTCATTTCACTTTTTAATTCTTCTTGGTTATTCTTGATTTCCTTCATCATTTCCATTAATTGTGTCAAGGTCTCATCCATTTTTATCGATTTCGATCTGGTAACTGGCATACACTTACTATTTGATCCTTTTTTTTTTTTTTTTTTTTTTTAATCTTCGAACGTTTCACGTCGTGGAACGTCCCACTTCTGACACCAAATGTAACGTTTGTCTAACCTCCAAACAGATTAAACCAGCTTGTTCGACAAAACAACACAAATCTTTATTGTCACTAGATACAAACTTCAACTATTTTTCACAACTGTCAACACAAATTCCTTAGTTTGACGTTTCGACTTAACGCGCTCACGCTTTCGATTAAAAACTCCCCGGCCTCTTGAAATCACGAGTATTTATATATTTTTCAAGCTTCTGGAATATTCGGGAGCCTCTTTTTGGATTCCGGAACATAATGGAATGATTCTATGACTTAAACGAAAATTCTAGATTAGAAACGTCAACCTAAAGATTTTACAAATGTTAATTTATAAACAATAAGAAATGAATTAACAAAACAGGCAGATTCACTAGCAAGGTAGGGGAGCTTCCGTAACAATATTTTTTAATTCCTCATTACATTTTGAGAATTGCGATGCCCTCAGTACCTATTTATTTTTAGCATTGGCGAGTTATTTCACGATTTTTTCTTCTGGAAAAAATTCTTCTTCCATGGTCTTTTAGAGAACACATGTAGCTACCTTTTGTCTTTCACAAAAACTCATTATGTTATGCAGAGTTCCAGCTATGAGCCTAACATTTTAATCAATTTTAAAAGTGAAGCAGTCAATTTTTTCAATTGGAACGCCTATCAAATTTTGCGATTGTCTGACGTAAAAATAAATTATCTTTTCTTTGGTATAATATATGTCTATAATAAAATTAATATCTTTCTATTTGAAAAAATTGAATTGTGCCCTTTTGAAATTGATTAAATTGTTAGACCCATAGCCTCGTATAACATATTGAGTTTTTGTGACAGCTTAGAAAACAATGCAATTTTTTTATTTAAAATATTTTCTCTATGCAAAAAGGCCTTCAAAAAACCTTCTAACCACTTCCTTCTACTAGATTTACCAACTTTATTATAATATGAATTTGAATTTTTCCAGGAAATTAACTGTAGATTTATCATTTGTCTATTTAAAGAAAGTCTGTATTGCTATACGGATCTCCATATTGTTTCTAGGGGAATTTGGAACTTTTAATGGAAGAATTTTTCAGTGAAAGATATTGTGTGAATTATATGTGTCTATTGTAATATAACAGCATATTATTCATGTGTGCCTAATCTAGGGCTGGTACGGAAAACGGACAATAGGACAGAAAAGTGGTGAAGGCAATATGCCCTTTGAAATTAAATGTATAAAACATATCGGATGAAAAATTATATGAAATCAAACTTAGCATAATTGGAAAGCACATCCAATATGAAGATATTATTTCACGGATTTCAAGAAATTCAGAAATAAAATTTGAATTATTAAGTCTTTCAATATTACTGTTTTTTTGTGCATTAATGTTGATTTTTATAAACTTCCTACTCATCTTTTGTCTATTTTATGCTATTAATATTCTGCTATGCTATTATTTCCCCTTTACTATTAATTTGGACCCTTCTTGGGCATAAAATACACTACAAAATATCTGTAGTAATATGGCAAAAATTACTTGAATATGAAAAGATTCGAGTTTAAAAGTGACATTTCTTTTAATAAGCAATAGGAGGCTCAAAGGACATCAGAGTAGGTACTAACGAATATTAAATATAACAATTTTGAATACAATTATTCCAAAATATTTTTGCTTTAGAGTTAGTCTTTCAGATTTATTAAAATTATTAACGCTATGTTCATAAAAACTGGATCCAAAAATACTTAATTTGAATAAGTTATACATTATTACTAAAAAAATAGTAAGGGGCCTGTAGTGCTGATGATATACTTAGTCAGTTCCAAGATAGAAAATTAAAAAAAAAATTATTGGCATATTGAAAAATTACTGTCATACTCAACAAACTGCTACGAGTACTCAACGTATTGGAACCCAGAAGGGTAAATTTTGTGTATAAAAACAATGTTATTGACTTTGGCTTGGAATAACTGGAATTAAAATTGACTAAACGAGTTCTTATCTGTGCTACTATAAGTCTGGCAATTATGATCTAAGTAACAGATAGATAGGGACCTGCTTTACTGCAGGTATCACTCTATCGATTTTAAGGAAGATGATTCTATTTATTTACTCGAAGGAAATAGTGAAAACAGCAACTTCACAGAGTATGTCAGTCGGAGCACATAGTTCGTGGAATAGTTGTTTTTGGCATCTCCTTCAAATAAATTGACTAAACGAGTTTTCACGAAACTCATACTATTGCCAGATTGAGAAGTATTGTTATTAATCTCTAGATTATGTCAGTTTTAGTAAAACGTGGCTTATATTAATATTGTTACCGAAAGAAGGTGGAGAAAATTGTAGTATTTTGATGTTAATAGAAAACTCAGTCGATTTTAACCAAACTCCACCTTTTCTAAATATATTAAGCTTTCATCAAATTCTGTAGTAGGTTAGGTAACGTTAGGTTTAAAAGTGAGTGGGCCGAAAACCAGTCCTCCACCCCGACCATGTGGTCTATTGTGACTCACATCTACTTATATTTCACCCAACAGGTCCAGCCTCTTAATGAAGCTGATCACCTTATTGGGTGAGAACTTATTCAGATTCTCTGGCAGAAATTGCCCTTTGCCAAATAATGAGTATCTGATCCTTCCCCCACCGAGGCAGGTCTATAATATGTGTTTTGCCGTTTCATCATCTTCTAGGTTAGATTCAATAAAAGTAGACCATTGGCCAAAGATAAGCCACTTAAAGTTCGTAGGAACAACCCCTTCTTAACTCTAAAAGTTTTTTAGTTCTTGTTTTTGAAGAGTTAATTATGAACGCCTTTCCATTGAAACAACTACCAAGATTAGTCCATTGACTAATCTTGGTAGTTGTTGCCAGTACTGGAGGATTTGCTTCAGCCCAGGTCAAGAGAGTTGCTTTGGCAGTACTCGAGGATATGCCAAGCACCGGTTCTGGTCCGACAAATTCAGAAGCAGCACCCTCCCTAGCCAGAGAGTCGGCTGCTTCATTCCCTTCATGACCAGAATGGCCTGGGACCCAGACCAGAGTTACTCCATTTTTTCTGCTCAAATGAGCGGGCTCTGGCTGACAACTCCATACCGTGTTTGAGTTACAACGGTAGGAACTAAGAGCTTTAAGAGCTGCTTGGCTGTCTGAGAAGATTTTTATCGATTTGCGTGTAAGTTGCATTTGTTCCAGCCTCTGTACACATGATGTAGTAACAATGCAAAATATTGAGACAATTTACTCGCAAGAAAATGATCTCAATATCGCATAAAAGATAGCTAACGATGAATCCCAAACAAAAATAAAAAAAAAAGAAAAGACCCTAGACACTGAAACTGAAGTATTGTGACGGATACAAGTTACCATTCAGAGATTAAAAGAAATATTTTGGAGATACAGAGATTTAAACAAATTGAAAGTTATTGGATCGGTTTCTGGTTATTCGTCAGCTAGTGCTATTATTTTTCTATTTATTTTTCAATTTCGTTCAACCTTTTCAACAGTGTAATGTTTATTTATAAATATGTTAGGCCAGTGTAATTCAATTTCTGTCAATGTAAATCCAGTATTTAATATCATGTGCAGCGGAATAATTTCAGTGACACACCCTATATGTTTCCATTGTTCTCATTCTCATTTGTCTCCCGCCTGTCTGCAGAGATTTGTACCCATTCACACTTTCTTGTCTTTTGGCGATTGTTTATCGCTTTGTCAGTTGTAGGTGTTGAACATATGAATGTTGGTTGTTCTTAGAAATTAATTCAACAATAAATGATGTCATGGATCTTGGAACTCGCAATCTGGAACGCCCTTGTTCCGAACAGCTTCTACGAGGATGAGTCAATGGAGATCACAGTTCACGGCATATTCTGAATTAAGAAGTACGCTAAAACTATTTCAGAAAGAGTAGCTCGTGACTACCTTACTACGCAATCGAAATTAATAATTTTAATTAAAACAAACATAAGGGTGATGTCAGTATTTCAACTCTAAAAACAAGTATATTTAGTATAATATTCTTGAACCTTTTTATAAATAATTGTGCTTGGTTGTTCTTGGTATTATAGATTCTTTAAAAACACTGACAAAACACAAAAGCACAAAAATATACTTGACTTTGATAGCTCATTTTGTTATTTTTTTATGAATCTTAAACGGTCGGTAAAATATTTCATCCATGTATTTATTAAACATTGTGAACTTGCCAAAACAGACATGCTTTAATAGGGCTTTAATCACTCGTAATACTGAACGACAAATTAGTAAATGTCAATGTAGGTAGCTACCACATGTGAAGAAAAAATTATATACATGGTTGAACGGAATGTGATGTCTGAGTTAGGTATGTAAAAATAATTATCACAGATAACATTCATGTAATATTATTGGAACACAATATAAATTAGTTCTATTCTTTCTTGTTAAGTACTACCCACTTCTTCTTTGAATATCGATCTAATTATAAATGCATAACACTACAGAAACCATTTCAAGAATGTACTACAAAATAAATTAATATTATACCATTAAAAATAAATAAAAATTGCATGTTTTAGAGATGCAGAAAATAATACATCTTTGTTTTCATTGTCGTCTCAAATTTCCTGGGCTAGTTATTCCATATTTATGTAGGAATTATATTTATAAAAACAAAATGTGATTTAGAACAATATTTACAAGAAAATTTAAACGTTAGTTAGTAGTGGTGAGAAACACACCGTAGTGCCCTCTTTGGGTCTTTGCTACTATCTGTCTGACAATTATTATCAAATTGACAGACAGATAACTATCTGCTTTTCCGCAAGTGCCATTACAGCAGTGACCTCTTATGTCTATTACTAAAATTTACTCTATTGAGAAAGGCCTAACAAGCCGAAATACTAGTATAGTATTTCGGCTTGTTAGTATACTATTAGAGTATTTTCTATATATTTCTTGAAACGTCTAAATGAGAACTGTGTTTTTTTCAAAACAATTATTGAAATTATGTGATTTGCAGTCAGATCTTTTTTACCAGGGAAGAATACAAATAGGATTGGACTTTTTTAAGTTACTCCCTGGAGAACTTTACCCAAACTTGTGAAAATTAGGCCTTATAATGGCCTGAATGCTGGGAAGCACGTATATCTTTCCGAAAGCAGCTTTTCCAACATGAAATTTATAACAAAGTCAAAATATATGTGTTCCCTGTCTGATAAGTCACTTACTCAGTTTCCTCGTCCCCCAACAACAAATATTAATGTTAATATTGTTGGAAACCAACATTCCAAAACTTCCCACTAATTTTTTTTGTTTTTTTGTTATTTTTTTGAATAAATAATAGTTATATTTTGTTTAATTAGTACAAAAAAATACTCGAAAACGTATTTTTTGTACGAGTTTAACATAATTTTTTTTTCCAACCGCTTCTAATTAGCACCTCTAGTTTACTGATTCATCGGAGTCTCTATCTGTTTCTATTTTTCTATTTAATTAAACTTCAATATATTATGTGACATGCAATGTCAATGTCAAATTACTTTTCGGTACTGTACAACTATACAATAATCTATTTTTTGTACAGTTACTATGGTGATCTCAAACAGTCTCGAAATGGCCCTCTTTTTATACAAAATAATTTAATGTTATAGTGTCTTATTGGTATGGTTGGAAAAAAAATAATTATACAAACAAGTTTTTTGTACCTATTACAAATCATTGATAACGTTGCATACAAAGTATTATAATTTTATTTACAGCGGCTCTTAGGTCACTCGAACTTGGACAGGCCTGGTCTTTGTGTAATGATTGTATAAGAAAAAATACTGAAATGCGTTTTGAATATATTTTTAATTATCCATCACGGATTTACTTTAGCTAAGACCTAAACTTATTCCTATGCGTCCTCTAGGTAGGTACCGACATTCCGATTACGGATTACTAATTTTCATCTGTATCACCTAAAAGAGTTAAAGTATGTAATAATTTGTTACACTGCGGCTTGTATTAATTCGTCAGTGTTACTCACTTAGATTGTACAGTTTCGAGTCCTTTTTTTAAATTTTTGTAGATTTTATGTTTTCTTTTCTCGCTGAAATCCAAGTCAACCACTTTAGTCAGTGGTATTGTGAACTGGTACAGATCTACTACTTATATTAACGTCAACTTCCAGTGGCGACATACCGGCTACTCTTTCACGATCAGTGATAATGAACTTAATAAGAAACTATTATGGCATAACGTAATACACTTGATTTATTTAGAAGAGAAGAGAATATTTATCTAGCGTTACAGGTCAAACTTTCAGATTAAATTACAAAGGCAGGTTTATGAGTACTCGGTGTCGAGTTAGTATCTGGGAACTTTGACCTCTGACCATTACCATTCTACCACAAGTCAGGCAAAGGCTTGCGAGGCAATTAAATTATGGACAAAAGTGGCAAGGTTATGGCGCTTGTTCTTTTATATAGATAGGTATTCAAAAAAGTTTTCGTAGGTCAGAACACTCACTCTGAATTTTCCAGAGTGCTAAATTATAGATTTTAAGCAATAATTGTTAATTTCAACAATATCGCGTCATAAAAAATATAAAAGTTTCATTAAAGAAAAGTAAAAGATGTATTTAATAATAATAATAATAATAATAATAATAATATCTCTGCCCCTCATTCTAATCACAAGGATTAACCCGAAAGTCTACGACTTGTGTGGGAGAGGGGGCGGCATATTATTATTTCGCGGCCTGTATTTTCTCCTCAGGAACGACTTACGTTGGTAGGCCCTAACCACCATTCAGTGCTGGAATGAGGGAAACCTGGAAAACCTCATTAGTTAGGGGGACAGTCAAACATCAACTGATTTTAATCTCTCACATTAACACCAAGTTGACATTCTTCCCATCCTAGGCCATCGCCAGGGTGGTTGCCAACCCATTCCTGCGAATAAGCCTTGATCTACGAGTAAACAATTTATTTAAAAATTGTTTGGTGGATTGGGGATTCGAACCCACGACCTTTGGGTTGAGCGATCGAGACACTAAGCCCTAAGCCACCGGCTCGCCCGGTATTATTTCAAGGTATTATTTAGTATTTACTTACATTTGCTACTCCTATAAAAAAATTCTCGTCGCTATGTTTATTTACATATTTTATAGGTCATTAGTAGTAAAAAATTAAACTAATATATTAAGTATATTCATAGAATTGTTTAAATATTATGATCTAATTAAATTAATGTTTTCATTGTTTCCCATAATCAAAGTATACAAATGAAAGAAGTTTAACATTTTTTTTCTATTATCACTATGATAGTTCTCTAATCGTTCCTAGCATTTGACTCGGTTCAAATATCGTAACCGGACAAATTTCTCTGATTATTACAAATTTCTCACCAATATTGCAATAATTACACTATATAAATGGTCGATACCCTACTGTTCACTTTAATTAATAAGATTTTCTAGGTTTTCCTTATTCTCGTATTAAGTCGTTCTTAAAGTTATAACATATTAAGGTTAATAAGTCGGTCCTAGGCGTACACTCAAGCCGCGAAATAAGAATATGGAGCTCCCTCTTTGACAGAAATCTCTTCAGATAAAAATAAGGGATAGAGATATTAGATACTCTCTTTATCGCAAATTTAGTTTTCAGTAAATTCTATACTATATTCAAGCGTTGACGGTGAGTCTGAACCTTCCACTCAGTTAAACAGAGGACACTCTTCAAACTACACTTACCTACATTTCATTATTTTAAACAATAAGAAAAGATGAAAAACAAAATAAAACCAACAACATTACAACTAAAAAGTAGGAAAATTCTGACGAAACGTAGGATTTTTGTCAATGAATCTGGCAGAAAGTAATATTTTGTTGTTCTTTATTGAAGAAATAAATTTTTCAATTTTCTGATTTTTTTAGTGAGGTAATCACCCTGTAGATATGATATGCGGTTTCTTTTTCAGGCGTCTTCAGGCGCATGAATGGTAGGAGAATAGTTTTGAACTACCAACCAAAGTGCGTCTTTAATAAGATATATTGCGACTGCTGGGATTAGATAACTACTCAACTACTGGGATTAATTCATAGTAAAAGACACAGATCTAGTCTGACGTAAGATGCAAAGGTAATCCGAACATATTTCCATTTGATACGTGTGCCATGATCCCTCTACCAACCACAGTCTCGATGCTTGTAACTTTCATCCTAACACATCTTCTTTACTCAAAATATCCTATTAAAATTAAAAAAATGTAAATTTCAAGTGAAAAAACTGGAGTAAGAGGCAACATGCTATCAACTTGCGAATGGATCCCAAATTAAATTAAATACTACTCGTACATTTTTTTTAAATACTCTTTATTGAAACGGATAGAAAATCAAGTGGCTTCATGAAATCACTATCTGTAGACGAAAATAAATACTAGTGAACCAGAAACACTTGTTTCTCCTTTTCAGAGTAGAAAATTGGTAGGGCTATTATATTAGACTTAGAACTAATTTCCATCTTACAGAATTTTAGCGGATCCGTGTCGGTTTTGTTACCGTCTCGAACAAACTACTTAACGGCGGTTTTATTATGTGAAAACTCGTTCATATATTTGGAACACAGAATGCCACGCTTGATGTTGGCACTTGTTCAAAATTACACGCCATAATAAATAAATGAAAGTACGATGTGTAAGCGATAGGGTGTCCAAAATACCGAGCGAGCAAGGACCCCGCGCCATTGTACGCTGATAATGCTCATAACGAATGTGTGTTCTTTGTTGCACATCTCATCGGCGGTATTAATTCCAGCGTTCTTTGGTATAATTTATAAGACTGCTAGCGGGCGAACAATTTTTTCTCGCTTGGTAATTTATGTCACTTCGAATAGCCAGCTCCGACTTCTGTCTCTTTGAAGTTTGTAATTTACTTAATACTGTCTAAAGCAAACGGCTTCTTTTCGGCCAAATGAAACATTTGTTTCTGGAAATTTATTTGGACTTATTCTATTGACGTACTTTGGATTTCAAGTTGAAAAATATCGCTAGTCTATTGATTTAAACTTCATGGGCTCTGCCTCTAATAACAAGGAAGCTATGACCAAAAGGAAGCTCCATAATGTCAATGAGTTGTAGATATTAATGGTTTGTACTGAAAAGTAGACCCCGTGGATTTGAATTTCATGATATTGGTGAATTCGGAAAAATAATCAGAATTCCAATATGAAATAAAAAATATGCCATTCTATTTTAAAAACAGTTTGATATGGCCCCGGTTTATAAAGCCCCCTATATGACTATACATATTTTTAAAATGTGGATCCTCTTAAGCGCTATGTGATCCTAAAATGTGTTTCTTTTTCTGTACTACGGCATGGAAGTTATGGAAGACTATTGGGCCATCCTGTGTACATTTTTATTAGTTTGCTTGTACGATACGATATAGTGTGTTTAATAATTATTGTGGATCGTGAAAATGCTGGGCCATCAACGACTTATTCTCACTGCCATGGAATCGCGTCCTAGTCTACGGGGTCTACTGACCCCGGGGGGGAGTAAGGAAATATTTATGTATCTAAAGCCGCGTCTACACAGTAAATAAATGCGTATGTTTACGTTGTACGCTGTGCTTCTGTGATCAATACGTGCGTGTCTGAACCAGTCAGTGGCGGTTTGTTTTGAAGTTAGTGTTGGTTTGTCAATGGGATTTACGTAAAAAAATGAATTTAATCATCCAAGGACAGTTTGTCCATTAATTTGATACCATCCCATTGAGTTTTAACTTGATACAGATGTTTAATCTTATAGTGTCTGTTTTTTTTTTAAACTATTTCCTTTTCTTTCGATGGTGTTATGCACCATCTTGATAAGATGGTGCATAACAGTGAAAGCAGCACATTTTCTTTCCATTTTTATCAATGCATCATACATGGTGGAAAAAAGTGGAAGAAATTAGTGGAATTTAAATCAACTCCTTAATAATTTATAAACGCCACGACCTACTTAAGCAATTCGAACTAGCACCATGCGGACAATGACAACATATTCTTCAAATCACTGTATTTACGAAAAATACATCCACACTAGAATGATGTTGCGGCACAAATATCTTTCATGTCTTGAAAAGAAACAGACACACCACGGATCGTGTGTGTTGAACGTGGTGAAAATTTTTGCGTGCGCTCGTATGCGGCAAACAGTCCACACTCGCATAAATTTAAAAAGCACACACAAATTTGTGCCGAATGCCACGCACAACATAATTTTTTATTAATGTGGACGGAACTTAATAGTTGCTCTTATGAAACATTCCATTGAACAAATATTCATTCATTTATTTATTTATTTAAAATTCGTGTTAATATACACCAGGGTGTTTACACTCGTCACAAAAACCAGAATACGGAGATTACTTACTTACTAGCTAGAGTACAAATAATCATATGAAAGTGCCTATTATAAAAAGATTAAGATCAATAAATAACAAGTAGAATTATAGATACATACATATTACAAACAATAAATTAAAAGAAAAAAATACTACGAACAAACAAATTTAAAATAGTCACTAGATCTTGCGAAAGTCGCTTGATAAAAATTGATTAAAATCATAAAACGCGTTCATCAGCAAATAATTCTTAATTTTTTTTTTAAATTTATTCAAGTGTAGAGTCTTTAAATGGTCAGGTAGAACATTAAAAAATTTCACACCCAAATAACCAGTACCATTTCTTCTTCTTGTTAACCTTAGGTATTTATCTGAGGAATAATTCCTATTACGGGTGCTATATGAGTGACTTTCATGGTTGCAATGGAATGACTCTATATTTTTCTTAACATGAACAAGGCAATGGAATATATAAGTACAAGGAAACGTGAGTACATTCAACTTAACAAACTGATCTCTACAATCATCTCTGTATTTTAAACCCGCTATAACCCTTATAGCCTTTCTTTGCTGCGAAAATACTTGATTGCTAGAGGGTGCGTGACCCCAAACAAGTATCGCGTAGGATAAAACAGAGTGCATAAAACTATGATACACCATTAATAATGTATTCCTGGACACTACACGTGCTAGACTTCGAAGCAAGTGGATATACTTAGACATTTTAGAGCAAACATAGTTGACATGCTGATTCCATAATAATTTAGAATCCAGGTGTACCCCCAGAAATTTAACAGAATCAGGATTACTTATATGTTCTGAATTTCGTAACGTGAAAATCATAGTTTCGGTTTTTGTCGTGTTGAGACTTAAGTTATTAGATGAAAACCAGATATTAACATGTGATAGTGTTTTATGCCTTTTTTCTGTCAGTAATGTGAAATTACTATTTCTAGTTATTATATTAGTATCATCAGCAAAAAGTACACTATTTATATTATCTTTATCTAACGAATTTGGGAAGTCGTTTATATATACCAAAAAAAGAAGAGGGCCTAATACTGAACCCTGAGGCACCCCATGTAAAGGTATTTTAATATTGGATTTGACTTGATTGTATTGAACATATATTCCTTACTCTCAGAGATAGATTCATCAACACCAGTGGAGTTGGAAGATGGGAATGTTTTCTGGAAGTCTGTAACTATATACAGTGTGTTCGATTTAAAAAAACCCAAGTATAGTGTATATCTAAAACATGATCGACTCTTGTTTTGTTAAGTTCGCTGAGATAAAATGAGATTTTCTTTGTACTATTTGTATTACTATAAACATGAAGAGTTACGTGTACAGTTTTCATCTTAGTACTTAGTACTTTCTGAATATCCCTGGTAGAATATCTAATATCTGAATAGATATTTTCTTCTGAATTAAAAATATACTTTTATTCAAAATAAATATATTTCTTACAATGCGGCAAAGAACAATTGAAAGATTTTTTTTCGCGACTGGTTAGAAGACGTTAATAATCTCACGAATATATAAAACTGTTACATGGGTCCATTATTTTATTTCATGTCATCATTATGCACACAAAATGTTAGTACATACGTTGGTGAGAAGTATTAGATTTAATGTTATTTCTGCGATTTTATGATAACTACAAGTGGTACATAAATACAGCTGTCGTCATAGTTGTAAGTAAAATTTGTTTACCCTGAGAATTTATGAGCGTTCAGGTATCAGAATGTGTGTTCCTATCTATTCACGCGTTTTTACATTTTTGCCGTGGAATCATAGATTAACGCCCCCTGTTTGCCGTTAATTTTACACCCACAGCGACTTTAACAGATGCTGAGAGTGGTCTTTGTCCATTTACCACATGTGAATCACATAACTTATATTCTTTTTGTACCAATAGACTAGCGAATAAATAAAATTAACACTCTCAAGTGTGCATGTATGCGATTTTAATGATGCAATGTAATTCTAGGTACGCCTCATTCTCCTTGTATAGATTATTAATTCGATCGCCATTTTCTACTCCATAAACAATGAACACTGTGTGTGTTTACTGTTCAGAGAAGAAATATCGGAGTTACAAACGTTAACAAGTAATTTAATATTTATTAATTTTAAAACGATAATTTAAGCATATCTACTATTTGTTATCCTTTTAGCATTACCTGGTGGAACAGAAACGGGGCTCACCTTTATATCTTTTTTATGTTTTAATATGCCAACAAATTGTCAACAAAATATGGGATCTAAAGGAACTGAACTGTTTTTTGGAATCGTACAAAATTCACATCTACTAACGGCAAGTGACCCCTCCAACCTTTGAAACTTAAATGGAACCCTCTATAAATATTTACATATAATTCCCCAAATTAAAATATGTTAAATTTGGAACAAGGACGGGTCGATAGTAAGTAAAGTGTGGATGAAACAGAGAAAACAATAGTGCATGTGTGGGCCGAGGTATCAATATCTATGGGTAGAGACATGATGACAGAGGTCAGAGGTGTAGCCACAGAGGTAGTTTGTGGATGTGGCTCTCAGTTGCGTTCCCCCACTATATATGAATTAGAAATGTTTTTCCAGTAATGTGTTATCTTTATTTAACTATTATGTACTAATATCATGGGTCTTTGTTTGTAAATAGAACATATTTTCATTTGAGGACCTGTATACCGATCAACGTGATATTTTGGATCTATTGATATCATCAGTTCAATTTTTAACAGTTCAATGCAAACTGTTGGCAACGTGACAATGCTACAACATGAGTCAATGTTATAGTTAATTGATACAAATATTTCTATAATAATATACTATATTTCACCTATTATGATAATACGCATTTGATGGACAAACTGTGGTAGCGACTTAGCGTTTATATCATCGATATGAAGATTAAGAAACCTTTCTTATGGGTGGTAGGGTAGCACTTGGATGAACGATCATGTAAGGAAGACCCAAAATGTCTCCGACCATCAAATGTCAAGACCACCTTCTAGTGGTCTGTAGACCACTAGAGCCGAAGATCTCTTATTTATGAGAATATAGGCAAGTAAAAGATCCTCCACTACAAAACTGAACTAAACCGGAAACTGAAAAAGTTGCTAGGTTGGGGTTGCTTGTCTCCTGGGGTCATCGGTGATTGGCCTTAGTTGCAGCAATGGGCCGAAGTTCAAACAACAAAACCAAAAAAGTATGTACATGCCATTCGAATATAATGCAAGATCTGCGATAATGGAAACTCAAAATATTTTCAAATTACTTTCTTCACAGATAAATACGTAAACATACCATAAGCGTTAATGATTCAAAAGCTAAGAGTTCATCATTTTGAGACACCCCTATGTATCTGCAGGAGGAAGTGGTATATATCCATATATATTAAAACGCGTCGATTCTGTCTCGCTCTAAATTCCTCGCCGAATCGACAAAGTTTCTAAGCTATCTCCTTTGAGGGGGAATCGCAGAGCGCTCCCTGCGGGGGACCGAAGGTCTCCCCGAGCCCTTGTCCTATGCGTAGGCGCATTTTCGTACCGTTTCCTACGCCTTTTCCTAATTTAAACGCCTTTTCCAAAAACCTCTGCAAAATTTTCGTCGATCGCCGTTCGGCGAGAGAGATACGCCTAGCACCTGCGTTTGTCCTCGTGCCTAAAAGCCCCGTCACGCCTGCCGAAATCCCGACTTTTCGCGAGATCCACTCGACTCCTTTTCTAATTTTTACGGCTTCGAGAACCGCTTCACGCGAATCTCGCTGTCACGATTGTCGTTCCCATTTCTAGTATTGCATATTAGATTTCTAAAAAACTGATATTTTTTTCGTAATTTTTTTTATACAAGTACTTTCAAATTCTAATATGTCGTATTCATTTTATTTTTTATATTTATTCAATAATAAAAAATCTTTTTAAGTGCTAAACAGAAGAAAACTATGTCATCAATATTCTCTAAGAAAAAAGTTTTGTGAAAAGAAAGACATTATTAAAGAATGTTTTTTTAATTTTTAAATAAATTGATAACATTAAAGAGATTCAAATAATCTCTTCAAAGATTTAATGAGCGCAAATTTCTCGACTTTTCTTAATTTTCCCGTCTTAACTGAGACACCTTGTACGTGCAATGTGTCATTGTATGGTAAAAAGAAAAATGAAACAACATTTAAAAATGTATCGATTAATTATTGTTATTATTTAATTACAGCCTGTTTTACATACATTAGGATTGCTCAAACGCGAAACAATTCATGCTAATAATATTTGCGTAAAAAATTAAATGGCTTGTGGCAAGGCACCGTGACTTGGAAAGACTTACAAACAACCTTATCACCTTGAGAAATATGTGGCTGAATTATTATACCGTTATTTATTGTTGTATTTAAAACAGTTGTCCTAGCTTGAAGTATTTATTAAGTATTGATTTGTTACAAGCGGTATCCATGTATTAACTATTTCATATAATCAATATTGTCTGCCCTATTGCCTCATACTTCTCGTAACAAGTATCAGTTAAATATTAATGAGTAGCATTCATAACTTTCTGTACCTACACACATATTCACATTCAAATTAGTAATGCAACCTTAACACTTACACAATAATAATTGTCTCTGGCAAATATACATACTTTTTTCGCACAGAAAAATATTCTGACAACCTAAAATTTTCTGTAATAACTGAAGATTAGACAAAATAAATATCAAAGTTTTATAGCTTTCCTGCGTACAGTTATGTCTAAAGAATAACAGTCGTATCAAATTACATTGATTATCATATTTCATGACAAGTTTGCTTGAAGTTTGAATTTTGTTATCTAAATAATCTCTCACATTACAAACAACTACTTTTATTGTTCATTTGCCCATAAACAACTAGTAATTAATGATTGTCAAATCAGTACATATCAATTTACAGTCGGAGTAATTTTGAAATGTAATTATTATGAAATATTTTGAGAATTCGCTAATAAATATAACTACTGAAACGAATGATTTATACATTTACAGTTGATATCCTTTTCCATTTACTTTCTGAAATAATGTATTCTGAAATAAGTAAGTCGAATAACAGTGTTGACCCTTTCGCTGAATTTTAAATTATAAATATGTTTGGTGTTGATAAAAACGATCAACGATAGAATTACAGCAACTTAATAGGGAGATGTTTGTAGTGGCGAGATACAGTGAAATACACTGCAGTGCCCTCTTTGGGTCTTTGCTACTACCTGTCTGGCAATTATTGTCTAATTGACAGACAGATAACGATCTACAGAAAGCAGATGCCATTACAGCGACCTCTATTGTCTTTGAGGAAGACAATCCTACTTAATTATTGGAAGGAGATGCCGAAAACAACTACTCCACGGGCAATATGCCCCGACTAATATAATTATAATAATCTTTTCGTTATCATAATCGTTACACTGAGCATACGCAGTACCAAAAATGATACTATTCTTGGCACTGCGCATGTTCAGAATAACGATAACGATAACGGCGTGCTAAAATTTAAGGGATTCAAAAACTCCCTAATGTCAGTAACATATAGAACAACAAATGTCAGCTGATGATACCAATTATTATCGAAATCTATGTAGACCTATAGATTTGCTGAATGCTAGAAAAGAATATTTGGTATCAAGTTAAAGATCTGACTATACAAAATATCTGAAAAATTACCTTGAATCGAATATAATTTAGGGTCGCCATATTGAGAAAAAAGGAGATCCTTTCTGTTACTAAACCTTGACTAAAACATGAGTAATGTCAACATTGCATTAAGAAGTTGACCTGATTGGGGTTATCTTTTATTATTTTTGAAAACATTAGATTTGGTAATGATAACTAACACCTTGTTATAATAAACTTCTTATCTGACACAAATTCACGAAGCTGGTGGTACAGCAAAACATCTCAGTTAGATGGAGAGGTTTTGACCAATCAGAATTCGTAATCGTCAAGGGTCAATCATGAAGAGCGAATCATTTTAGAGCTCTAAAATTGTAGCTGTTAACACATGTAATGTGGTTTAGTATCCGTCCTTCAACGTGTTCACATGTGACTGACACGTATAAAACGTATTTATGAATTTCACTTATTGCATCCTAGTATTATAAGTTAATTCTTTCTAATAATGAATAGTGTGTAAAGATATTGGGACTGTGAATCTCTGTAATGAATAGATGAGGATATTATTTTGTATCTTGAGCCATTGTTTTTACTTTCGTTTTTATGATCGATATGGCATCAAGGGAAACTTTTCGTTTCCCTTGAAGCCATATTAATTCCAAATATTATCCGATGTTGAAACTTGCATCCTAAAATACGGTTAATGAGAGTAGGTACTTGTATATTAATTGTAAATATAAAAATAAGTCACTCATATTCGCCACATGGTTCATAACATAATACTTTATAATAAATAAGATAAGCACTAACATTGATTATGGCGTAACATTAACGTACTAACATTTGATGGTGATTGGTTTCTATGAACCGCTAACTGAGATAAAATAATATCAAATCAGGTGAACTAATTTCAATTTTGATCTAAAAGGTTTGAGTATAATTACAAAATAAAATATTAAAGCAGTGATTTGGTCATAGTAGCTAAATGAAAAAATTGTTATAATACCTACTTTGGTTATAATAGTATAGTAATAGTTTACTGTTATAATAAAATTATAACAGTAAAAGTGAGTGAACAAACCATTTGGCGGATTCAGCTAGATATTTATTTCCCTGTATCCTAATTCATTGGAATGGAATACATTTAACCAAATGTATTACATTTGGTAAAATAAAGCAAATACTCTGTATAATTACCTAGGTACCTTCCTCTGAGGGCACAACATACACAAGGGTGCATAGTTTGTAGTGTTCCCAGCTTTTGATTTAAGTTGTGTAATTGTTTAACTTATAGCAATTGTTTGTTTTGTACCCATCATTATTATTAAGAATAAGAACTGTTATTTTGAATTGATGTGTGAAACTGAAAAAAGATATCATTATGCACATGTTGACGGAAGTGAGGGGTCGAGACCGGACTTGGCGGAAAGTGTGGCTGACTGGATCATCAGACGAATATTTTGGAGTTGACAGATGTCAATAAGAAAAATATACGTACGGATTCATCAACGAGGCCTAAAGTCCGACTAGCGAAGGTTACGCGAAAAATTTGCGCCCTTGTTGCGCGGGTTAAAATAAAAGGTGTTGTCGGCGGTGCAAAGTTGGTTAGTCCGACTAATGGCTTACGCCCCTTTTATGAATCCGGGTGATAATGTTTTCGGAATGACTAGAAAATTACTGATTTAATTATCAGTGTTATCATTGTAATTTTGTCTGTGGCCCGACTAAACCATTGTAGTGAACAACTAGTTGAGGATTCCCTCCCGTTGCAGGGTACCAGTGTACTTGGATTGTCATGCCCTTGGTTTTGACATTCCACGCTGTTCTACATCATCTCCCGCAATGCACCGGACTCACAATAATCTTGGTTTCACCTTTAAAGAACAAGACTTTTAGGGAAACAAACCTTTAATAGTAAGAGTTTCTTGTTTTTTGAAATATAGATATAATATGAATTGCATAATTTGATTTGTTTTCTCTTATAGTCTAAAGGAAATATTTATTACAAGTTGTAGTCTTGCAATCATCTGTTAAATTTTGAGAATAATTTCTGGGGCTACAATGTTGTCTGACATGACAAATCCATTCTTTAAAATGGATTTGTGATTTGACTGAGAAGAAATATAAAAATGACACTGTAGCTTTTACCTGAGAGAGACAAAACCTGCATTTGATCGGTAACCACTCCAGGAGATTTATGCCATAAAAACTTTCCACTAAGTGAAAGAGTAGTAAATTCCACAGCTTGTATAGGCTTATCATCAGATAGAAATTTAGAGATAAAAGATTTAAATCCAGTAAGTTGAAGGTGCAACAGATCGAAGAATGTAATGACACGTGTAACTGCAACCCTTTAACAATGCTAGTGGTGGTGAGAAACACACCGTAGTGCCCTCTATAGGTCTTTGCTATTATCCGTCTGACAATTATCATCTAATTGATAGACAGATTAGCAACCTGCTTTTCCGCAGGTGCCTTTATAGCAGTGACCTCTATTGTCTTTGAGGAAGACAACCTTACTTATTTATTTCAAGAAAATGCCAAAAACAACTATTCCACGGCCATGGATGCAACGGAGAGACGAAAAGATGAGATGAGAGATGCCGGAGGAATACAACGCCAAAATACAAATTAGGTAATATATTTGAAGGAGATGCCGAAAACAACTACTCCACGGGCAATGGGTCCTGACGGACGTTGCATCTCTTCGACATCTCCATGGAAGTCATCACATCCTTGATCGAGATCAATCACCAGACACTGACCGGATTCGCGCTTAGTATGTATTCGGTTACAGAGTGCCATAGGTAGTGGAATCGATAAACGATGTTGAAACATGATTACCTAAGGGGCATCGTGAATGTTAGTAGTGGTAAGAAACATGAAGATGCCGGAGTAATGAAACGCCAGTCGGAGCACATTGTCCGTGAAATAGTTGTTTTTGGCATCTTCTTCGAATAAATTATGTCCATTGTCTAATTGTTAGTAAAAACAGGCATAGTGGAGAGTGTGACAATAAAGGATACTTATTTGTAGACTGCGAAGATGATGCATAAATGTTATGGTGATGGTTTAGTGGCACATGGAATATAATTCTCTGTGCTAGGGTGTAAATCATAAAAAAATCTGCTAAAGTGAAAAGTATTGAAGTTTTTCCAATATGGTGAAAGTACATTAGATTGAATTTGTACTGGAATTTCTGATATGTTCTAAATGCTAAATGTTCTGTAAAAGCTGTTACGAATTTGCTTCTCACCATTGTGATCTCGGAAGTGGTAAGAAATATGAAGAAGTTAAAAATAGGGCAAAGTGGTGTAGATCAGACGACCAACATAATGTTTAAAAAATCAAGGTTAACTCGATAAGGCCGTTCTGAAATTTAAAAAAAAACAAATTTTGGAAATAAATACATCTTCAATGTTTCTGTTCAGAAATGAAAAGTTTTTAATTTACATACCTACTTTTTACTTAGAGAGGTATCTTAAGGAAGTGCTCTTCATTTTTCAATATATTCTTAAATAAGGCTGCAATTTTTTTTTAAATATTTCAGAAGTGGAAGCTTTGATATTTTTGAAGAATTATATTGGTCCCCTGATTACCCAATTTTGTACACTATAATTATTGTACTTTTTCACGTAATTTTACATTTTTCAAGTATTAATGCCAAATACACTGATACGGACTTTAAAAAAAGTACCTAGTAAACCACAACTGATTTAATTTTAGGTGAATGTTTGTTCTCACATTTTCATCGTGAAATGTAAGTCCAAGCAAGTGAAAGGAAGATCATTATCAATTACGGAAATATGTATTTGTCAGCAAAGATGTACCATCATCTGTGATCTAAGCATAAATGAGACTAAAATGCATTCTCGCACTCTCACCGAAACAGCTATGTGAGCAGTTCAAAACATCACACGACTCTTAGTACTTGGACATATTATCTTAAATTAGATCTCTTTATCTTCCGAGTTACATTTTAAGTGATATAATACATCACGCTTGCTTTAATTTCGTGTTCTTCCAAGAGAATGTATCCGAAATGTCCAAATACTAAGAAATAATTAATTTCTGTATGTACAACTTGTTTATTCTACTAAGTTAATTTCACAAACCTGAGCGTTTGTCGGTGCTCCTTTAATTCTCGGTTTCCCACGCAAATAAAATTATATTTATGAGTAAATGAAATGGTTGTTGGCAACGTAATGTTCCTCTGTCTTTATCATGTTCAACCGGACAGATAATTGTTAGCCTAGCAGCTGACAATATTTTCCGTAGTTTATATTTTCATTAATAGTAATGAGCCTAATGTCTCAGGTAACGATATAATTAAAAAATAATCTGATGGTTATCTTCTAACTAATTGTTAGTTAACTCAAGTCACCCAATTAATGGTTCGTTGATACAGACTTAAAGCATTCGATATGCAGATGCCAACTCCTAATGTCTGTATCATTTTAATAATACTGTTAACAAAACTATTCCATAAACCCCCATGTAGGTTATTCTAAATCATTAATATACTAAATATTTTTCTATAGTATTGATAGGCACCTAGTTTCTGTCTTATATTCTATTATATATACATTTACAAGTTATATAGTGGAGGTCAATGACCTTGATTTCAAATTCTCAAATTATGAAATTTTTCAATTTGTTTCAGATTCAGGTTTTATAATTGTTTACCCATAAATCAATTATAGCATACCTATATCTGGTATAACATAGGCTTAGTTATTTTAAGCAATGATATTGACAATAATTTCTTCAGTGCTTTCGAAAAATGAAACGAATATGAAGGACTTTGGAAGGAAGGAATTTGGCTTTAAAAAAATAATTCTGCAAAGCATACTATCTTAAATTTAATGCAGGAAATTGTAAAAAGTTTAGACAACTCGGAAAATGGAGCTTATTTAGATCCTTCCAAGTTGTACAACACGAGATAGTCCCTACACCACAAGATGAATTTTGTTTGTTTTTTTATAACTAAAATGATAACTTTTAAAAAAAATATGTTTATTCAACACTCTGCCTTATCTTGTCATTCTGTTGTGAATTATATTTTTTTGTACATTATTTGATATGTATGATATTGTATGATAATTAAAGTGTAAATTTGGCCTTCTGGGCGGATATGAAATGCACAGGTTAAGCGTGTACGCTTAGGTGTACTCGTGTAGGCTTGGAGGGAATCTCTTGTGCTTCGTTGTGATTATTATTTTGCAGTGAATTGTAAAATTACTTTTGTAAAGTGTTATTATTGCTAATGATAATAATAAATTTTATTTAATTGAATATTTTTACACATTTATAGGCATTAAGCCACAAAAAGTAACTAAGAGACTTAAATTTTCCTTGTTACCTATAACCTAGATATGCAAAGGAAAATCTCATTATTTGAGGGAATATATAAACTATTGTGCGTACTATATGCACCTCCCAGCATTGAATTACAACTTTCCTGTATAATCTCAACTTATATTGATCTTTAATATATTCCTCATTTCAATCTACATCTACATCATTTTAAATATGAAAATATTAAAAATAAAAAAGTAGTACCTATTTATCATTATAAGTATGTAGAAATTTAGTTGTTTTAAAAAAAAAACATTGATCTCATTTAGATGTTCCAAGAAATATATAGAAAACACTCTATATACTAGTATTTCGGCTTATTAGGCCTTTTTCAATAGAGTAAATGAGTAATAAACATTTATTCTATATAGTGAAAAAGCCGAAATACTAGAATATAGAGTGTTTTCTATATATTTCTTGGAACATCTACATAAATGAGATCAATGTTTCATTCAAAACAATTATTTTCACGATGTTTCATAAAGAACCATCCGCTTCGGGTATCCACTTTATGTAAAAATTTAATTCCACGGTTGTAATTCAATAGTTGAGGGTGCACAGCAGTTTGCGATATATTCTTTTAAATAATAAGATGTCCCTCTATATTTTTTCTTCCGGCGTCCTCAGGCACATGTGTGGCAGGAGGTCTTACCATGGAAAATTTTAAATTACAAGAAATATAGGTATGAGTTAAAATTATTTGAATTAAAAGTTGTCAGTTTGTAGATATTGATGGATATTTGACTAGATATTGACTTTGATACATGGCGAGATATTTTTAATAAAATTTTCCTAATTTCCTATGTACTTATCTAACCAATAATCTAGGCTATACATCTACACATACATAGGTATATAAACCTTTAATCTAATTTTGAGTCCTATAACTTTGATTATAGCTCCTATAACTCTGGTTATAGGACTTGAATAATAAGTCTTCTTTTGGAAGATCTAGATTCTAGATAGAGAGCCTTTAAATAATGAGGTTTTTCTTTGTATATCTAGGTTATAGGTAACAAGGAAAATTTAAACTTCATTGAATCATAATATTTGAATAATTTCATTACTAATACATATATCTCTTTGTTAATTTTTTAATCCCTTATATAATGTATATAATGTATATTGTTATTATGCCGGCATGCTAGATGGAACTTACAAACAGACACTACTGTAAAAAAAATTAGAAGTCTGCTACTCCGTCTTAAATTTTTAAGAGTTCTTGGGCACTGACAGTTTACAAAATATATATTATGCTCTAATTCAGTCTCAATTATCGTATGGGATTATAAGATGGGAAGGGATATTAGATAGTTACTCACCTCAAATTTGATTATAACTCAAAAATGGGCAATCAAACTTATTTATAAAAAAAGCTCTATTTACACTCTGATTTCTTATTTAGAGATAGTCCATTGCTTGACATAAGGCAACTTTTTTGTCAAAGAATACTACTGTTTACATTCAAGGAGAAAATACCGTTACTTTCAGTGAGCCATAGTAAAACATAAAAACCTTAAAAAATCGTAAAATAAAAAAATGGATTAATGAAACCCGGGCAAGAATATTTCATGATATTGTTGGCCAGAATGTATTGGTATAAACATTATGAATGTTGTAGTGATAAGAGAAATATAAAAGAAAATTATTATGTTTATGTCTTTTTCTGTATACCTACGTAGAATTTTAAAGTTATGAATGGATGGATATTATTGTATTCTAAAGTTGTAAGAATGTATGTAAATTTATATTAGTTGCATACAAATGGTATTTCAAACACCGTTTCAGCAATTTAGTTTTATTTACTTACTGTATGAATGAAATTATGTACTTCTGTTTTTTCATTAATGTTATAGTCAAATAATGTTTCTTATGGTAAATAAATGTATATTATTATTATTATTATTACAAGTATTATTTTTATTATAAACAAGTGAGTAAACAGTTAATAGGGAGATTTTGGACCGCTTAAATTTTACGTTATCTTTATCGTAATCGTTATTTTAAGCATGCGCAGTGCCGAAAATGATACCCTTTTTTGGCACTGCGCCTGCTCAGTATAACCATAACGATAACGACGTTCTATAATTTAAGGTGTTCAAAAACTCCCTAATAAGCCAATAAATAATATTAAAAAGTACATATAGGTATCTTACGGAAGGAATATAGTTAATCTTATACTTTAAAAAATTACACGTGGAAATGTAATACATTGTTTTGAAATATAATTCCTACACATAACCCTTAAAACCTCAACTTACCAACTGATTAAGTATACAGTAGATACATTCCTACCTATACATTTAAACTCATTAATATCTCATTGAGAATTCGAAACCCAGCCGCATATGTTTAAATTATGCTTAATGGATATTACGTAGTTTTCAAGATTTTCGGCAATACATTAAAAATTATGTAGGTATCTCGTTTCCTGTAGGAATTAATATAACATAATTTGCTGTGTAGGTATCTGTAAAATCTTAACAACAACTGCGAATTTCTTATTACTTGTTTAGTGATTATATTATATTATCCTGAGTATGTAGCTGAATCAAATGAAATAACTTCTTTGGGAAAATGGACAGGCAGCTCTATATTTTACCTACACACCTCTTAGCATTTCTGCAATATCCTGTTCTGGTAGGTATTTAAATTAACGCATTATTGTCTTAGTATTAACCACACTATTATTATTGTCGTAAAAATAGGCATTCATGTGGATTGGCAAACGGCCTAGATAGAGATATACCTTGAAAAACACGTCAGGAATTTGAAAAATTAAGACCGTATGTCACACGAAACCAGAACACGAGAACGGCTTAGTTTTACTAGGAAAGCGTATATTAAACATGTCTTTGTGGGTAGATGACATAACACGGCTTTTGATAACGAAGGTTACAATCTGTGTAGTATCCACTTCGCTGAAATACCATGCTCGCGCGATAAGCAGGAAATTGTGGGAAATTGTTTAGAACATGCTGACCGCTGCGCAACCAAAAACATTTTAATTTTTTTCTATGATAACTTTTAATCTGTGAATAACCGTAAAATTTTATCTTTGACTGTGGCTGTGGCTTTTATCTGAAACTGGCAGAATAACCAATTATTCTGCTACAGTTTTTCTAAAACTTTTCTAAAAGTTATTTGATAAAAAAAAGGAATTTCGAAAATAAAATTGTAGAAATTTAAACGCACGGGCCTAAACTATATTAATTAATTAATATACCCTATCTAGATATTCAGATAGAAAATAAGTTTCATAAGATAAGAAGTCAAAGCGAATAATAGTGACCACCCCGTTACTGATTGCTTACCCTAGTTTTATAAATAGTTTACTTCTGAACTGTTTTAAAGCATTTTTGAAAGTATTGCTGAATTAACTATTTACTTAGTATTAGATACTGTATTATTACAGTATTTCAGATATACATTACATATAAAGCTTACAAAATCATTGAGAGGTATATTTAAATTGTCAAATAAATTAAAATTTGCATTTTTGTAAGTTTTATAGTAGCAATATAAAGCTGATTTATCCGAATATTGGTGGGTTTTAGAATATTACTCACAAATACCCCAATTATGTTTACTGAGACATTTTTTAATTAAATACCCTGCAAAATACCTTTCAAAATTCGTTTCTAACATGCTGTTTCTGCAATTCGGCTTTAACCACAAAGTGAGCAACTAAAATTTCTGAAAATTAAGGCACTATAATTAAAAAACTAGATAATAGCTATTTGTGAAATAAGTTAGGAAAAGTTACGTTTTGCGCATCAGGTGTAGGCAACAAAAAATACGCTATATGCGGAAAAGACAGTTTTCCTATAAGTTGCTCAACCGATTTTTTTATAGTGTTTTCAAAATAGCTCAAATAGCTATATTCCTCATAATTTTTTATTGAAAATTGTGAATTTCGAAAATGTGAATCAAGAATCCTGAAGGAATGTTGATATAGAAACGAGTTTGTTTATTAGGTTTTATTATTGTCAGTGATTTATGAAAAATAAATCTTCTGCTTCAAACGATAATATGGAATTAAATTAAATAAGACAGTACACCTTTCTTCACATATCTATATTAGCAATGCTAAATGTATACACTTCGAGTACTATGTACACATCGTCGGTAGCTTAAACATTAACCTAACTAAACTAACTAAACTAGTTAGTGTTTAAGCTACCGACGATGAGTACATAGTACTGGAAATGTATACATTTAGCATTGTTAATAGATAGATATGTGAAGAAAGGTGTAGTGTTTTATTTAATTATATTCATCTTCACGAACTCACCTCAATCAGATAATATGGAAGATGATATAGAAGAATCAGCAAATCTCGCGATTCAGTCATTATTGCCAACAAAATTTAAGATAAATATGACAAAGCGTATCGCTTATTTGAAAATTGGAGTCATCAACAGGGAGTAACTACTGTTATCACGGAGGTAGTTCTACTAGTCTATTTTGAACAAAAACCCAGGGTGTACCAACGTTCCACGCTGTGGAATCTTTACTCAATGATAAGAACAACATTGGCAGTGAAAAATACTATTGACATAAAGAAATACATACTCCATCAAATACATGGACTTTCTATAACTAATTGTAAAAAAGGTATAGTTAAAATTTATAATAATGATAAGAAATTATTTAAGTTGACAATAAATGAATAGTTAGAATTACAAAAGTAAGAATTAGGATGTATTTTTTGCGTGCGGGAAAATGTTTCCCGCACTGGTTAGGAAAAATTGAATTTTTCCTAACTCAAATTAGTTACCTACTAAATGTGCAACTTTTCAAAACACTATTAAAAGAAATGTCTTATTAAATCCAATGCATAAGAAACAATTCCCTGCGAACATTCTATCACTCGAGACGCTACAGCACTGGCCGCTTCAGGATAGATTTCAGGCTAACAGGCATGGAGGTTACGGGAAGGAATAAAGCACATAATAAGGAGATATGGTTATGGTTATTTATTTTTGTGGTAATATATTACGTCTCTCATCTCCAAGACTGTTTCGTCTGTCATTGAATTCAATTTTGTTGAAAACGAACAGCAATATTAATAATTGTACTTTTAACTACTAGGGATGTATGATAAAAAATATTCTAATAATACTATACATACTATATGTATAATTTTATAATTGTTAAAAACGAAAGATCAATTGTCAGAAAATATTATATATAGTAGAACATGCATAAAACGTAATATAGATAGATAGATAAGCATTTTATTCCTGTAGATAAATATTTACATCTATATAAGGATCCGTCAAATGAAAAATAAAATTATAGCACAAACACACACAAAATAATCTACAAACAATTAAATACATTTAGAACAAAATTCGTCCATTTATAGAAACATCCCTCGATCAGAAATGCCCTCAAAGACCAAAGCTTTCTACCCTTACAACGTCTAATATCTAATGGTAACCTATTATATATTCTCAAACCAATTTACCACACGTATTATAATTGTCACAAATAAATGTACAAATTTCTAATAAAAGTATACCGATAAGTGTCAGTATTCTCAATTTTCGAAAAATATTTCTACATGATGTTTGATTGGTCGCCCCAACCATGCAATGAACGATTCGTTTCTGGGATAAAAACACATCAGAGGTCATTGTGGATAATCCCCAAAAGTATCTACGGTACTTTTAATCGGGAAAAATACCTCTGCATAATACTCATTAATTGGTTCAGTGTAAGGACCTATTTCAGATTTCGAATAAGGAAGCATACAGAAGCAAGCTTTGACTTAAATGCGAACCAGTGATTCTTCCAATTCAGAGTATCATCAACTTGGTGTATGAAACCTCAACAAACTAGTTTTGGCATTATTTAGGTAAAAAAAATTCAGCTGAACCAGTCATCTAAGTAACGAAGAGCCACTATTACATGTACTTTCTATAATTTAATTTCTTTGACGAGATACAACTAAGACACCATAAGCTAAACAATCTTTCAGGTCGTTTATCTACAAAGGAATAACACAGGACCCAAAAGAGAACCCTGAGATACCCCAACCCTAGTGTCCCCATTCCGAGAACACACCTCCCGAACCTCTTGATCATAATTACAGGTCATTCTTACAGATTGTTTTCTATCTTTTAAAAAACTAGAGATCGATGACAACGTAGATCCTCTTATATCATATCTTTCGGATTTATACAATAGTCTATCGATGTTTCGTCACAATCGAATCCAATATCTGATATTAGCTTTAAAATCGGTTCCATTTTATTATAGCCGTTTGGTTATTCAATTTGTTTAGCAATACAGTTTTAAAACCTTATGAAAAAAGGACTTATAGCATTATAATACAATGTTTGAAATTATTGTTATATTGGCTGGAGGGACTGGTGTGCTCAGCATCGCCTTCTGGGCATTTTCCAAAGTAATAAATCTTAAAGGTTAGGGTTGTATCTATATTATAGGAAATTACTTATATCCTATCTTTTGGCTTGGTGTTTCCTGAAGTAAATATTATTAAAAAAATAACTTGAGCATCGTATATTCTGTAAAGTGTATATTATCATACCATATAAATAATTCAACAGTTCGTCCATATTTATACCTCAAGGGGTCAAGCTGTTTAATATCTTGTATGGTTGTAAATAAATTGTGTGTACTCATGTAGCTGTTATATCTAACTATTTTTATAATAAATCATACTTGAATGTATTCATATACAAATGTGTGCCTGAAATTTATGAGAAAATATACATTTTCGACGACATCGGAAAGGTCGTCGACAGTACTTTCGAAAACCTCCTATACGTTTTCTCATGGACAAAATTATCGAATATTTTTAATTTTTGCACTTTTTCCTTTGTATTTAAATTTTAATGAAAGAGCAACATTAGACAAGAAAAACTGTTTTATTTTACACATTTTAAGTAAACGATACTAAGTTTCCATTGGCAGAAAGTCATAAAAAAAGAACGAATACTAAATGCTATAAAATTTGGAAAATTATTTTAACCTTAAATACAACTGGAATAATCAAATCTTAAGTCTATTGGTCGAAATAAGAACATACTCAGTTAATAATGAGTATTCCCACCTCGAGCTCTAATTACTGCTTGCATTCTTCTCAACATGCTACTAATTAGACTTTGAATATATTCTTGAGGAATTGCGTTCCATTCGTGAAGTGCTGCAAATCGAAGTTCTTCTCTAGTAGTTGGAACGGGATTTCTTTGTCGTATGCGGCGTTATAGTTGATCCCACATGTGCTCAATGGGATTCAAGTCTGGACTATACGGTGGCCAATCCAATCTTTGAATATGGGCTGCATCAAGGTAATTAGTCACTGTGTGAGCAGCGTGTGGATGAGCGTTGTCGTGCATAAACACAAATCTGTCGTGTCCAATACGGTCTACATATGGCAAAACATGTTCTTGGAGGATATTTTCGATATACCAGTCACTAGTCATAAGTCCAATGATTTCCACAAGTTCGGTACGTCCTTCCCAACTAATGCCTCCCCAAAGCATTATCCCCCACCTCCAAAACTAACAGTCTGTATGAGATTACAGTTCGAGTATCGTTCCCCAACTCTCCTATAGACATAATTTCGTCCATCTGGCTTCCATAGTTGAATTCTAGTCTCATCGGTGAATAGAATATTTTTCCAATTGTTGATATTCCACTGAGCATGTGTTCTGGCAAATTCTAATCGACGAGTTTTGTGATTTTGGAGAAGACGTGGAACTTTGGCAGGCCTTCTTGGCCTTAAACCTACTTCTTTTAATCTACGTCTAACCGTTTTCGAGCTAACATTAACCTGTCTTACATTTAGCAACTCAATTTTTAAATGTGTGGATGTCAATGCGCGATTTCGCCTAGAGTTTAATACCAAAAAATGGTCATCAATTGCTGACGTACATCTTTTGCGCCCTTGACCAGGTCTTCTTACTAAACTTCCATTGTCTTGATACCGTTTTATAATCTTAGACACTGTAGATTGTCCCCGTCTGACATGTTGTGCGATCTTTTTTTGTTTACCCACTCTGTATGATCGTAACTCTGTATGATACCCAGCATCATACAGAGTTACAATTCGTGACGCTTCAGCTTCACTACAGTGTCTAACTGGTGGCATGATATGTATTCTTATGAAGAAACAAGAAATGAAAATCACTAGCACTTACTTACTTTCACTATAAATAATTTAATTCGCTATAACTTTTAAATTAATGAGGAATTTTTAAACTGCAAAAAATGCGCGATAGACAATAATCGCCCTTGAAATGAATTAAACGCATTAAACGTCAAAATTTTAAAACAAATGAATATATTCACCTACTAGACAAATAACATCATCATATACATAACTCTACGGCGAAAATTTAAAATTATGTTTGAGAGTAATGCTGATAAAAAAAATATTCGATAATTTTGTCCATGAGTGTTCTCACATGATAAATAATTTGAAATTTTCTGGAGAAAATATAAATGCAATTGCTATTTAGAATGTTTTCTAAAAATAGAATTTTCTAATAACATGCTAATGATAGTGGAATAAGATAATCCATAGTAGATAATAAGATAGATGAGATAGTGGAATAGGAAATTTCCACGTTATGAAGCTTTAGTTGAAAATCGCTCCACATTAGTTTATTGTGTTACATTAAATGTTTTGAAAAGAAGAAAAAATTACTTAGCTTAATTTAATTTTATAGGAAACACAAACAGGGATCAAGGGTTCTTTAAGACAAAGAAAATATGTTTTCTTCAATTCTCCAAGATTTGTCTGTGTTTTTGCGCATCATGCACTTCTCAGTTGCTCGCTGGTTTATTTTTCTTGTATATAGACGGGTCGATACCAAGTCGAACAAGAAATTATTTTTGGTTTAAAAACTATCTTACTACATTGCATGTATGAAGTATGGCTGCTTTTTGTGACTGGGTACATACACTTTCTTCCAGGCTAAGTTGAGTGAGGTGATTTATGAATGAGTGCGGAGTGACACCCATCACTGATATAATGGAAGGAACTATATGAACTTGTTCCGGTTTTCATATTCTTTCAACTTATATTGCTAATTGTTGATATTTTTCTTTCTTTTCTGTATATTTTGTAGCTGTTTCTATTCGGTTGGTATTGCCACATTGATAAGGTAAATGACCATTTTTATTTTATCTTGAAGTGTTATATCTGGTTTATTATTGGCTTCCGTTTTATCAGTTTGTATGGTTAGGTCCCAGTATAGTTTATAATATTTGTTTTCTGTTATAATTATAGTTGTGAATATTGGTAGTATACGCTTGAGGCTCCGATTGCAGATTATCGCATTATATTGCCTGATAAATAATTTTTGCCACTGTATTATGTCTATTGGTATATTGCACACCTGCTAGTAGTTTATATTCGGATGTTATGTTCTATTGTTTCAGGAAATTGATGGCATTTTCTGCACCTAGTAGAGCTCTTAATTGAGGTATCCTTCAAAACATATTTTTTATAGTTATTTGTTGTTATAACTTGGTCCTGTATTGCAAGTATAAACCCCTCTCTGCTTTTGGGTATATTTCTGGTTTTGGTCCTTAGTTTTTAATATCTACATTTTGGTTTTGTACAAGGTCATTAAATTGTAAGCATTCTGCTTGTTGCACTGATAGGTTTAAGGGTGTGAAACCGTTATGAATTTCTACTATTGCCCTATGAACTGGATGGTTTTGGTTTCGGAAATACATTTTTAAATAATTTATCTGTTTAGAGTGTAATTGTTGTATGTCTATCATTACTTTCCCCCTTCTTTTCTGCTTATTCTCTCCTTACATGAATTTGGGTGCAGTATTCTATTCTGTGTTAATTTTGTCCTTGTTAGTATATTTATGTTTTCTATATCCGTTGCTGACCATTTTATCGCACCAAAAGAATGTGTTAGCATGGGAACTGCAAATGTGTTAATGGCTTTGAAGAGGTCTCTAGAGTGAAGTTTAGATTTAAGCAGCAGTTTCAATCGCTCCTTGTATAGTTCCTGTAGATCTCGTTTAATTTTTGAATGGTCTATTCTTTGATTTTGATAAAATAATTAGTATTTATATTGTTATATTCATTATTAGTATTATTATTATTATTACAATTTTTTTGTTGTCGAAATCTAATCGATTAGTTCCCTGGCACCTATTCTCAGCATTGGTTACTCCCCACGTCCGTGGGGTGAGCAACTACTGAGTCCGGGAATCGTGTGCCCTGAGTAGACGTAATGATGACCGTTTTTTGCATTCTTTCGGCTAGAAGATCTGCCGAATTTCGGCATACCGGTATGATCTTCACTTCCGAAAGCAGTGTATCTCTTGCTCTACCGAGTGGTCCTATTATCAGTACCACAAAATTCAAAGTACATTCTGGATGGAGTATGCGGAGTTCGAAGAGAAGGTCTCGATATTTTATCCGTTTTTTCCTCCTCTTTCAAGAGGAGCCGAGAACTGGGTGCAACGAGAAGCAATATTAGTCTCGGCAGGAGCCGAGAACTCGATGACAGATATTGTCTTGAGCTGGTGATCGTCGGCTACATCAGACTTATTGGCTCGAGTCTGCCTGAGCGTGGGAAATGAGCAGTTCCAATAAATTCGGCACCTCTTATTCCCCATAATGGACTCAATATCTCCGGAGTGTATGGCAGCAGTGGCGTTTCATCTATCTCGTACGAGTGTCGTAGAAAGTAGTAAAGCACTCGTAATGCCGTATTGTGTCTATGGATATAGGCCGAGACTGCATATGCCGGACAAGCGGAGAGCAAATGCATAATTGTCTCCAGCGCCCTATGGCAGGCCCTGCAGTTGACATCAGGGATCTCTATACCCATTACACGGCTCTGATAGACGAGGGTGTTAAATACATCATCCTGGCAAGTCATTATGAATCCCTCGGTCTCCGACTTAAACCCCGCTGACCTTAAAAAAGCAAAAGTCAGCCTTTCAGATAAGCCATGGTCTTCAAGGCTCTTATAGAAGATACCATGCAATTACTCATCCTTATGCAGCTGCAGAAGATTATGGCCTTCTGGAGCTTTAACTTGGACTTTCAACTGAATGGGTCCCAGCTCGGTGGCAGACTCTGGTTTTCTCCGTTCAGCGTCGAAGATAGAGCCAGTTCATCAGCTGTTCTTCGTACTTCCTGAAATAGAAATGCTCCGACCCCTGCATTTTCATGGTCTTGGACCATGCAGAGGAAAGGATCCGAACTCCTGATTACCTTGTAGGCTCCATCCAATACCATTCTATTGTGCAGACACTCCAAACTCAAGAGTCCACGGCCTCGCCGATGTCTTGGGAAGTACAACCGTGGAATGGACGACCTAGGATGCAAACTCCTATTGAGATGCGTCATTTTGGGTATTCCTATGCCGAGCTCCTCTTGCGTCCCTTTCACTACTCCGAAGGAGTAGAGGAGGACCGGAACGGCAAGCATATTAGTAGCACTCCTTATTCTTACCCGACTGTTGGAAAGACCACATCTGCCGGAGGTGGTGTCTATACTTGCCGCGGAGAACGTTTTTTACGGTAGCAACCTCTTGGGTGGAGGTTATTATTATAATTATTATAAAGCTAAAGCAATTCAACAATAAAATATTTTATCAGGTAAAAATGAGTTCCATGGACAAATTAATGTGTCAGAAAAAGATTTAATTTAATTATATAGCTGGTGAATATTTAATGAAGTTTATCAGGATATATTTTATTATTTTGTATTATACATTTCATAACAATTTACGTTACAAGCAGCAACATTTTTATTTTAGTATTATAATAGAATATTAAAGTGCTACTTTCTGGACTAATAAGAAAAAATTTCTTTACATTGTTTAATGAATGTGTTTATTGGTAACGGTGTACTGAGTTTGATATTCATTAGTATACGCTTATGATATCATATTCACATTATATCAGATATGACTCTATCATTAATACACTTTTAATAAACGGTTAGTTAGCCGTATAATACATATTATATAAGAATAACAATTACTTTTAGCGTATCTTAATTTTTATAATTATAAACGGAGTGTAAGAAAGGTTTGATAACATTTTCAGTACATAAGAGGAAATTTTTCAGTAGGTACCGGAAAAAATTATGTATTTTATTTATTGTTGCAATTTGTATCTACAGGTGAACCTAAATAATACAATCCTGAGAAATACTAAATGTAAATGTTAGTAATTATGTGGTTATTACATTTTTACCCATTATAAAACAATTTACCTACATGAAAAAATATACTACTAAATACAGTAACATTCAAAACACAATTAATTGACAATTATCCTAAAGCGACTATATATTCCTAATTAATGACATTAATTGTAACCAAGAAGATGCGAAAATATCAAAATTACTAGGAAGACTATTAACAGACATAACAATCTCATTAATATAGGACTATGGAATCTATAGTTCGTTCGATGTTGACTAGAATATAGAATTTTAGTTGACCTTGTTCCCATGATCTGAAATTCATATTAAATAAAGGAATTAGTTCGCTGGAGTCAATTTTGCCATTTAATAATTTGTAAGCAAATTTGATATAATTGCATTTTCTTCTGCATCGTAATGGCTTAAATCCAAGTAGGTAGAGTTTTTGATTATATGTGTAGTTATATTTATCCAAATTAAGCTTAAACATATAATACACATTTTCATTTGAATTCTTTCTATACGATTAATGTGAATTTCATATTGCGGATTCCAGATGGTGCTACAATATTCTGCTGATGATCTGACAAGAGAGTTAAACAATAAAATTACCTATAGAATTTACATCAGTAAAGTGATGCATTTGGCATTTGATAAACCCACATATACGATAACATTTTTTGAGAATATCATCAATATGAAGATCAAATCGTAATATAAAATCCAACATTAATATTTTTATTGAAATAATCTTTTGAAATAAGTATTCAATGAAATAAGGAGGAATAGTTAATTATCTCCCAACTTAAAAACCGTTGCGAATTAACGCTATAAAATGAATTAAAAACAATGTTCTCTGTTTATCAGATTTATAAAAGGAATGAATTAATAATTATTGCCTGGTATAAATATTTTCTGAAACAAGTAATAACCTAACTTTTCATTTCATAGCTAGCTGACCATTCGTTTCCTTTTTGGATTTATTGATCTTGATACAACGACCCCTATATATGTTTTGTTTCTTGTAGTCTCTTGTCACTTTTACCCCTGTTAATAGTCAAACATTATCTTGAAGGTCAACATGGCATAACATCCTATTTCATGATACTTGTCCTGTATGTACAGTTAATAGTTTAATTTGTAGTAACTGTTACACAAAGATGAAAAAATTAGAAAGTCACCTTAATTCATGGGGTTCATTATATATTCTAAACGCATTATTAAGTAACGTAAGACAGACAGAAAATAGAGGTTAAGTTAAGAGTTAAGTTTAATTATAAGTTTAATTATAAGTTTAATAGAGTTAAGAGTTAATAGAGTTAAGTTTAATTATTAATTTCATACGTAGGTGTAAAGGAAGGCCGTTCACATTAAGCAAAAATTATTGAAATTAAAAGTCTTACGTTAATGGAATACTAAAACTCAATGTGTGAACGTGCCTCATAAATATCCTACGAGTATTTGTATTTCTTATTAACGTTATTAAACTTAACCTCTATTTTCTGTCTGTCTTACGTTACTTAATAATGCGTTTAGAATATATAATGCCACCTCTAACATACTATCAGTGAATGAACGGGAATGACTTTCTACATGTTCTGTTTACAAGCTTAAAGGTTTAGCTTGACGAATAACGAGGAATAATTTAGTTCAGCGCTTATATTTAGTTAACGGAAAATGATTTTAAACTCAAAAAAGAAATATTTGCGGTGTATTTCGCATGTTGAATGTGTCGTGAAAGTATGGAAAGCATTTGTGCTGGCCTATTATCTAAATCTACATATATATTTTGTCTTGTGCCATTTATGAAAATAATGACACGAGGGTTTAATTTCTTTAGATTTTTAAGTTATTGTCTGCTATATATGTATTATATATGACACATACTTATAAAAATTGGAAAAAAGTGGGTATCGTCTAAAATCAGCAGAAATAGATATATTTAATAGTTCAGACTTTTTATACCTACAAGTGTCTATAAACTATAAGGAATGTATTAGGAGAAGGTGTATTTTAATAGTTTTTTACACATAGCGCAAAAGTAATTACCATTCAACTTAGATGGATCCTGGAAGAAGCATTATATTTCATGAATATTAATATACTTTATTACTTCTGACACGTAGATAAATCTGTCAATTCCGCCTCCATATTTTACTGTTACTACTGCAAACAGAAACGTGCTTAGTTGCTTTAAAGCACCTAAGACTAAGTTGAGAACCTTCAGCATGGGTAGGGTAATCGATTCGGTAATCGATTGTACTCTGCAAATATTCAGGAAATCTTTTCCCACGGCGCGTGAACATGAAAAAATATTCATATTTTTGAAACTATAGAAGTGCGTTTTATATGTTAGTTACACATAACCATACTCAAGGTTTGTATTATCATGCATTACTTTGAGAATTTTGTTGTAGTTTATTGCAATATTGATTAGTGATCTAATTATTAATAATTTTGTTAGCAATTAACTACTTTTTGGCTGAATATAGAGAGGCTAGAATTCAAGAAGAATTCAGGAGTATTTTCTAATTTGCAATAATTACTATGTGACAAAATGAACTACTTAGTTATTAACATATAACAGACCTTCTTGAGATTTTATTTTTGTTTTTCGTTCGTTAACAAAAACTCTTGTTTTAATTAGTTATTTATTTTGTATTGTTTTTTAGATATATGAAGAGGTGTTACTATAATACGAGTATATACAGGGTTATTCAGAACTTATCTCTAAAACTTTGAGGATATGTGCATCCTTAAATAAGAAATCGATATCACCAAAAAAATGTATAATAAAAGTCTTAGGATTTCCCGTAACCAATGTTTAAAGTTATACCATTATAAAGGACTACGTAGATGGGCAACTGTACTTCGACATCTGATATACCACATTCCTACAAAAATCAGTAAAGCAAGTTTTGTATCTGGAACGCCTGGTTAAGACCGAGCGAATACAGTTGGAGTGGGGATAATATCTCTATTGTCAGTCATCAGTCTACCTGTGTCGCTCTCTCAGTGCCGGTGTTTTATTTATCGTAAGAGTGTTAAACTGTAAAATTTTCAAAATGGCTCATGTGTACAGTAATGCTGAGTTAATGGACATGATTCTTATTTATGGAGAAGTTGGACAAAATTCATTGGCAGCTTCGCGCTTGTATGCGGAACGATTTCCCAATCGACACACGCCAAATTATGCAACTTTTAAGGCAGTGGTACAGTGTACGAGTTAGGTTTTGTGAGTGGTTGTTGCAGCAAAATGCTGAAAATCCCCAGTTTACTGCTGATGTACTAGTTACAGATGAAGCTTCGTTTACTCGAAATGGAATACAGAACATTCATAATACACACGTTTGGGCACTCAAAAATCCGCACGCAATTCAACGAAATCACTTCCAACATCGTTTTTCGAACAGCTTTTGTAACAAGGTATGTGCAAATTTTTTATAAATTTCATGTTTCTAATACCTAGTAATCAAGTAGCGCAATTCTTCAAAATTAGTGTAACAAAATTTTATTCATTTTAAAGACACGTCACTTTGGTCACATCTATCTATCTTTCAGTTTATTTTAAAGTAAAAACGCTGCAAATCTTTCTTGCGCCAGGTGTCGGTATACTCAGAACTTCCGAAGATTTTTTCGTGCTATATGTGACATCGCCAATTTGCATTGTCAGTCCCAAGGTCACTCCATTGCAGTGAACCAGTATCCAGCGGCGTGCAATTAAAAATTTTTAAATAGTTTTCAGAACCCGCCAAAAAATTTTTTTGTACTACCACATTTGTACATGTATGTTGAACGTCCCAAAATTTTATTATGGATAAGTTCTGAATAACACTATATATTTGATGGATGTAATGGATTAGTGTTTAATATTTTTTTTTTAATAATAACCATGACCTAAACTAAAAGTTCCGATGAAAACATGATTGAATCACCATTTAGAAGAATAAGAATAATATAATTAAATAAATGTATTACCTATTTTAATTATAAAAAGCAACCTATTTATAATTGAAAAATGATAAACTTCTAGTTGACTTAACTTAAAATAAAGAATTTCAGAAGTGTCAGAATTTATATCTTTACTAATATACAATAAGTACATGGGTACAGTTTCTGCGTATTTCTAAAAATGTATGCTGAACGATAATTAATTTTTATTGTTATGGGCGTCGTGTTGAATTTTTGCCTCATTAGAAGAAAAAGGAAATTCTCTTTATAACACTGTATAATTTATAGGGTTTTCGTAAATAACCAAGATATTGAATATAATTATAATTTTAATAATAAGTAGCCTCGTGAAATATTATTTTTTCTATAAATTAATTTAGAGATCTGTAAGGGGAGTTCATTTTCTTCTAACTCTTATAGTTAAAGAGATAACCTATAAAAACATCGTAACCCACATCGTTCACCCACCCTGTATAGTGATCGAAAATTCAAAACAGATTAACCGATACAGTATAAACAGATTTTTATACTAATAACCAAAATTTATATTAGAAATACATCAGCGAACCTCTTGTTGGTCCAATAAATTTTTTTTTTGTCACTTAAGTTTCTCTTTCAGTGAATATTGGTTTAAGAATTAATATATAACGTTTTAATTAAACATATCATTTTCGCGAACATATATTTATGCGCACGTCTTTTACACAGGAATATTTTTTGTCAGAGCAAAAATACTCAAGTCAGTACCCTCCTTTACATCGTTCGAATTGACTTCTTGCATCTGCATACATTATAAGGAAAATAGAGATTTAAGTGCATTTTATAGTCGACCTATTCTATGGAGATAATCAAATTTACATACGATTAAAACAGAAAACCTCTAAGAGTGATAATATAGTTATTTAAAAATACTTAACACCTGTATGATATCTTGCAATAGCTTATCCAATGGGTACAATTAGAGGTGTAATTCCAAAGTATCATTGTATTATGCATGAGGCAACTTTGCGTGGGCGATATAATAAATAATTTAATAGTCACATATTGTTCTATTGTTTTACGCCTGCCCATCGTGTTGTGTTTTAAATTGACATATCATTAGGTTACGAAGAACCACCGTTGGTATCAAGATAAGGTTTAAACTTTAAGGCAGTGCACGACTGTGTTTTGTCAATGGGATGGATGCAACGCTGACACAAATACATCAAATCTCTAGTTAGTAATTATTGTTAACTATCTCTCATACCAGTACATACAATGTGTTCATAATGCAAGTACCTGAGATATTGTTGTCGTTTACATTTATGCAGTTCAGGTTAAAATTTAGGTACTTATGTTGCTACCGTTTAAGGAAGTGTGCAATTAATATATTTTATTCAGCGTACTATAGGGAGGATTATTGAGGGAATGGAAATTTAGTCATATGCAGGTAATTAGTTACTTGTTTTACCTAGAAGTTGTATAAACTTTTTCTAATTGAACCCCTCTGCTTATTTTTACACATGTATACCGGGTTTCCCATTTCATTTGACTAATGGCAATTAACATAGGCTATTACATTTCATTGAATTTTATATTCCCAGGGCACACTATGAGAAATATTGCTAACGTAATCGATAGTACTGACTGTCAAATACTTCTGATTACCAAAATACTAAAGCGAAAAGCTTTTTTAATTAAAATATCAATAAAAATTCGTTTTAAGTTAATAGATGTTGTAGTTTATATAAGTGTTTTAAGGAATGTCATGTTATGTCATCTGGTGGACTAGTTGGTTAAGCGTGTTTCAAACTGAACCGCAAATCCCGCCAGAGACAACTTTTTTTTATTTTACTTTTTCATTAATTACAAATTATTAGTGTTTACTTAATCGAATAAATATGGTTCATTGTAAGTACATAGTTATTATTTTTGAAAGTCACAATATTTACTTATCAAAAAAAAAAATTAAACATGTTTCAATTGGCTCGTTTTCTTTATCTTTAGCTAAAGCTATTATCTTATAAAATAAGTAAACAACAAGCAACATACTTTTTATTTATTACATGCACTGTGCTTTTACTAATAGTGTCTGCTAATAATAATCTCTGCTAATAGTTACTACATATTATACCTCAATCTGGATATTGAGTTAAACAGTTACAGAGGAACTGTTTCCGCGTGTCCGTGTAATGTGGTGAATTAGTAATAGGTTTTTTTTAATAAAAAAATATAATTCTGAAATTATGAGTTATCAACATATTATTTTAAAAATCTCATAATTTTAGAATTATAGTTTTTCATTAAAAAAAACCTATTACTAATTCACGACAGTTCCTCTGTGACTGTTTAACTCAATATCCAGATTGAGGTATAATATGTAGTAAATAAATAAAAAATATGTTGCTTGTTGATTACTTATTTTATAAGATAATAGCTTTAGCTGAAGATAAAGGAAACGAACCAATTAAAACATGTTTTATTTTTTTTTTGATAAGTAAATATTGTGACTTTTAAAAATAATAACTAGGTGCTGACAATGAACCATATTTATTCGATTAAGTAAACACTAATAATTTGTAAATAATGAAAAAGTAAAATAAAAAAAAGTTGTCTCTGGCGGGATTTGAACCTGCAAAATTTTGCAGTTCAGTTTGAAACAATGTCGCTTAACCAACTAGTCCACCAGATGACATGACATGACATTCCTTAAAACACTTATGTAAACTACATCTATTTACTTAAAACGAATTTTTATTGATATTTTAATTAAAAAGCCATTTCGCTTTACTATTTTGGTAATCAGAAGTGTTTGACAGTCAGTACTATCGATTCCGTTAGCAATATTTCTCATAGTGTGCCCTGGGAATAGAAAATTCAATGAAATGTAATAGCCCATGTTAATTGCCATTAGTCAAATGAAATGGGAAACCCGGTATAGGTTACTACTTACACATTGATGTAGGTTTTAATGGGCCTCACCCCAGGAGAAGTATATACAGATTTCCCGTAAGGTTAATCCCAAATTAAACAATAATTGTAACCTACCAATAGAGGAATAATCTCTTTACATGGTTATTGATTATAAAAGTTAGATCTCTTAACTTAATTCAAAATTGATGGAGACTAACTTAAAGGTTTATATGTTAACCTTTAACTTATACAGTCTGTCTTGAAAAACAGCGCTATATCAATTGTGCTTAAGTTCTTTTTAATAGAATTAACTATTTCTCTACGTCTGGATAGGTCTCTGTTTCACAAGTATATTTATAGACAGGATTTGCTGTGTATATTAGTTCGCGTATACATACAGAGTGTCTTACGGTGACCACAGATCAATAGAATATTCAGAATATAGAATAGTGAACAGAATAATTCAGATGAAGAATATAGAATATTTCAGAGATTACTTCGATTTGAATATTGAAAATTTGGGATATCGGGTTTTCGGGCATGTCCTCTAATAAAATAATGTAAATTAGGGTATTTCTCATTAAATAGTCTGCAAGTTCTATTCATTATCTTGCTACAATCGTCATGAATAAATAATAAATTTAGAATATCAGCAATTCAATACGTGTTATGATGGTTTGAATTGTGACAGAGAATTTTTTTCAAAATAAAACCCACGTAAACGTAAATTGAAATGACCTCCAAGATCGCCTGATCTTAACCCAGTGGATTATTGGCTGTGGGGTTATTTAAAAAATATGGTGTTTAGAACACGACCAACAACGGTGGAAGAATTAAAATTCAAAATTCAACCAGAAATGCTGTATAATGCTGTGTACAATTTGGAGGAACGGTTGGTGATTGTACAGCAGCAAAATGGACGACATATTGAACATTTGCGTTAACCACTGTTGGACATAAGAAATCCCATTGTTTAAGCAATAGAATTTCTTTCACATTCTGTTAACTTTATTTGTTAAAAATATATTATAATAAGCTGAAATATATCCCTTACTTTATGATAACCTTGTATATTCATTTATCGTATTCGAAATCCTTGTATGCTGCTTGGATCTTATAGGAGTTTCATGCTGAGTGAATATGAACCATCTAATTCTTTATTACGAGTCTATTTCTTCTTTTTCCATTTCCTCTATCTTCAATATGCTTTCTGTCAATATGGAGAGGAGAGATACAATAAGTATTGTTTGAATACTAATGAGGCACGTGAAATACATAGAGATAGTACTGAAATATAGAATAATTCCTCGAATTGGATTCACAAAAATATCATTCCGAATACAGGTTACGATATCATATACTATACATCGACGGATCTTTCATTACTAAAATGACATAATTGACTGTTGTATAAATATTTCAGTGCTATTTATTCTTAAAATAAGAATAAAGAGCACCAGAATGTTTTCAAAACAAATAAACAAAATATAGTGTATTTAATTCGTCAGCAAAAATTGTTTTCTTTGGTTAATTACAAGTATATACCTTATAGATAATGTAGAATTTACCAGTGGAATGTAACTGTTTCTCTCCAAATAACTTTTATATTACCATATATTATGTTTCGTTACCCATGTTCAGAAGTAGAACTAATATTTCTTAATTTACTCTTATATAAGGTACGTGGGTGTGGATGTAAAAACGAATAAGTTGTAATCCATAAAACTTATCGTATTAGTGAATAATTTCTTCGATAACCAGTAACACAGTTCTTTTGATGTAATTTATAGTGATTTTAAGAGACCATAAAATATATATAATCGCTGAATTATAAGCATTCGAAAACAGCTTCTATAAATAAATTTAATATGGTTTGTTTACAGCCAAAATTTATAAGGAATACAGTTATACGTGTTAAAATTCACATCTAGTAAATTAAATTTTTTCTATTGGCTCAGGATAGTCCTCATTAAAAAATATGGAAAATAAAATTTGCCACTACCCGCATGCTTTTTATATGTTATTATGCATTACACTAAATTTTGTACAGTAACTTGGTTTTATTTAGAAATTATAAGTAGATAAATGCAACATGAAGAAGATGTGTGTGAATGAGGTGAAAGCAGACCTGTTCAAAGTACTTAGTAAATATACTTGAAGTACCAAGTACGGAACTTGTCGTTCTTTGTACGTGACTTGTCGGAAATACCTCAAATAACTGGTATAAAACTGTACTCAATCACTGTACTAATCAAGTACTCGAAAAGTATATCAAATACTCAAAAAGTATTTCAGGTACTCAATAATACTCAACAAATATTTTAATTATTTGAAAATATTTGTAATATTCCAATAGATTCAAATACTTCAATGGATTTAAATTACCTCAAATACTCCAAGGTATTTCCAATATCTTAAAGTATTTAAGTTTTTATTTTTCCATTACAGTACAAGTTAAAATTACAAAATAAATTATAATTTCTAAATAATTATGATTTTAAACCTTTGATTAATATTTAAATGTGTTTATGTTCGACGGTATAATAATATTTTTCCACAGCACTTTATACCTAGTACTTTAAAAAGTTATAACTGGACTCCTGTTAATGTTACTGTCATTCTTCTTGATCTCTGAGTCAGTTTCTCTGAATGAGTCCCAAAGCACTGCGGCGACAGCTAGGTCTATTTTGTATCACACTGATTTCCTATTCAGCGACTATCTTTGTTTCTTGCATACCATTTTGCAGCCCAAAAGTCTACTCGCTGAAATTTTGCTCAGCTCATAAAATTCCAAGAATGGTTGACTGAGGAGCATCAGCCTCATACGAGAGTAGCCGTTACATTCACTCAGAATGTGAAACGTAGTCTCGTCTATATCATCACAGACCCGGCATACTGGGGTTTTTGCCAATCTTACATTATACAAATGTTTCTTGGGATGGAAGAAACACTCTATCATACTCCTGAGGTAGAGCCATGGCTCATGGCCAGCATCTCTACAGTTCTTTTCTGCGAATGACCTCCATCAGTCTTCGCGTAACTCGTGGTGTTCTGGTTTAACACCCAGTAATTTCTAGTTCTACCCATTTTCCCAGAACCGTGCTGGCAGCGCTCTAAAGGACTCTACAGTTGTTGGTGGCTATTTCAATTAATTAATTGTAATCGAAATACCAGAAAGTAATTGAAATATTTCAAAGTATTTTAAATATTTTTAGTAATTGAATTACTTTCATTGTAGACAATGAATGATGTATCAATGAAGACTATGAGGCAAAGGGCACATCAAGATTCGCCAAATTTATCTATTTTTGAAGAATCCTTTGGCACTTGATGGAGATTCCAAGAAAAGCAGAATTATCTCTTATTTTGCCAGCAACTACTATTTGACATATACTAAAATTCAAAAATCATATAATTTCATTTATGTCAAGATTATTGAAAGAAAATGTAGGGTACAAATTGTACCCTTGCAATTCGGGTAAAGTATTCGTTCAAAAGCTCATAAGGCTTAAAAGACAAATGTGTTACATTAAACAAAAATTAACGATTTTCTTAAATTTAATTCCTCTAAGTATTCATTTCCAGATTTTCTTACTTATGCACTTTACATTTAAAATATAAAGTACCTAGTATTTTCCTTGCCCCGACTGGTATTGCATTACATTTCATTACATGCCGATGTAATGCAATGCCAGTCGGGGCACATTGTCCGTGGAGTAGTATTTTTCGGCATATCCTTCAAATAAATAAGTAGGATTGTCTTCCTTAAAGACAATACAGGTCACTGCTGTAATAGCACCTGCGGAAAAGCAGTCAATAGCTTTTATCTGCCTGTCTGTCAATTTGCCAATAATTGTCAGACAGGTAGTAGCAAAGACCCAAAGAGGGCACTACGGTGTGTTTCTCACCACTACTAACATTCACGATGTCCGTTAGGCAATCAAGTGGCAGCATCGTTCATCGAGTCCACTACCTATGGCACTCTGATAAGCGCAAAATAAGCGCGAAACCGGTCAGTGTCTGTAGTTGGTCTCGATGAACGATGTGGCGACTCCTATGGAGATGCCGATGTAATACAATGCCAATCGGGGTACATTGCCCATGCAGTAGTTGTTTTCGCAACCTCCTTCAAATAAATAAGTAGGATTGTCTTCCTTAAAGACAATACAGGTCACTGCTGTAATGGCACCTGCGGAAAAGCAGGTTATCTGTTCGTCAATTTGACAATAATTGTCAGACAGGTAGTAGCAAAGACCCAAAGAGGGCACTACCGTGTGTTTCTCACCACTATTAATAGTTTGGTCTCTGCTAGATCAAATTCTTATTAGAATTGAGAAAAGATATACTGTAATGAAAACCGCTATTCCGCCCAGAATAAAATTGGAAATCACATTGTCATATTTAGCAACAGGAATTAGTTACAGAACTTTACAGAAGTCTCGAGGTGTATCTGCACAAGTACTAATAATACCCTTTACTAAACTGGCCTGTCTAGACTTGTTTATTTGGCATTTAGTTGCTGCGAAACACAGCATTTAGTTATGGGGGAGACTAGTTGCTCATGTAAATAGAAGTTGATTTTATTGACTTGTCTAAACAGATTATTAAATGCAGCACTTGCGCAAGTGCTAATTCAAGTAGTTTACACAATGCAAGTAATTAAATTTAGTTACTTCATTTAGTAACTTGCTTTAGCAACTTTACACGTGTCAATTCGCCTTAAGGATCACTACATTTTCAATAGTATTTATTTCGTAACTATCACTTCTAGATCTGAGTAACAGAAGCAAAAATAAGATCTTATTTTATTAAAAAGAATTTCGATTGTGCGAAAATATTTAGTCTCCTGAAACTATTTGGCCAAGATAATATAATCACGAGTTGATGTCTAACTGATATTATTATAGTATCTGTAAGTAAGCTTAAAAGTAAAAGGAAATGGAATTTAGGTATGTGCTTTCAATATAGATCGATTATAAACAACTGATTGCTGTTGAAATCTAGAATGAAAAATAGTGGATAAAAATCTAGATTGCTATAAGTGTTATAAGCAGCAGAACTGTTATCTAATTTATTTCATTGTGTATTGTTAAGGTAAACGACAGTAGGTATGCAATTACTCTCCTAATTATTTCCAGTAACAATGTCCTAGGAATCAATTATTATAATCTAAGATTATTATCATATTACAAAGACATTCGTATAGTACATTTAATATTATTTAATTGTACTGAGCAATTATCCAACTAACCGAGATTCGAATTTTATTGTCATAGTTGACAGAGCGCGCTTAGGCGACCAAATATAATATATCCTGTTAAACTTTTACGGAGAACTAGATCGCACATTGTAAATTCATTTATAATTTAACACTTTCATTTACATCTTTTATTGCAAATTTATTCTGATAAATGCTCAGACCGAACGAGGAGGTTATAATCCAGCTGGTTTCTGCTTTGCATATTGTATATTCAGATAAGGCCTATTTTTCTTTGCAGGTTTAAGCAGCTACCATGAAGGTATCCTGATTCATATCTTGTTGCCTGAATAAATGTTTGAATACCTTGCATATAATATTTAAAATATTTGTCCGCACTTTTCTTCGCCTCCTATTATATCTACCGGTCGAAATGACAACGATCTTAGAAATTTTAGTTTCTTGCATTGGGCAATCATTCCTGTTAACATCTCATAAGCACAAGTCAGTAATTCAGGGAAGCAGTCTCGTACATTTATAAAGTTCAGCGGAAGATAAAAATTCTGGGTTAGAATTTGGTTAAGTGGATTGTATTTGGTTTCTAATTTTTGAGACCAGATGCTTCAAGAATACGTTTAGACATTTCATGTTTAAAATTGACAGTTCCTGATTTAAGTATTTTTAGAAATAGGGTTGATGTAGGGATCAGGATTCATTTTAATTGTCTACTTCATTTTGTAGCTTTGGAACAACTCGTCAATTTAATGAATTTTTAAATCAATTTATTTTGATACTTAATAACTATTTCTATTTTCTACACTAGTTATAAAATATTTCATTCTGACTGTTACACTTGTTATACGAATTGTTTCAAAAGATCGTAGATCGTCAAGAATTCTTCTGCACACTTTGTTTGAAATTGGAGATAAATTAGGGTTCCTTTCATTGAACATTTTACAAGTTCTACTTAATACTTTGTTACATTCCCTATGTATTAATAAATAAACTTAAGATATCTTCGTTTGAGTAACGATTATTTTCCATTTCGACAACAATGTTTAAACAATTAACAAGAAATGTAAAAATTTTCTTTTTGTCGCCCCTCTTTTCAACAACGAACAAAATAGTGTTAGTTTATAATGCATTTCGTAAATAATTACAAATAACTCGAAAACTATAACTATGAGATTTAGAGGTAGGGAAATGTGATACTATTTGATAGATAATTTATTGGACTATCCAAAGATGTAATAAAATACAGGGTGTTCTATTTAAGACAAGTTAGTTTTAATCATTTGTATTATGCATTCATTTGAATTTATTTTCTGAACACCCTGTATATCGTACATTCGATTGCTGTTAATTATACGATGCCGGAGTACCTTCACATAATTGCACCATCATTTCAGACCAAGACCAAGATGAAAGAAGTAGTTACACGATATATTTCATAGTGCCAAACAGCAATTTTTTTTATAAAGCGATTTCAAGCGATATCTCGAAAACCGTTTAATGGTATATACTATTCTTAATGAATCTTATCCAGAATAGGATGAGGAATAAAAAATGTACTAATATATAGCGTGTTCCATTGAAAATAACGAAGTTAATGTCGACTCCAGGTTTCTATGACTTGCGGTATAACCAGAAGTGGCAGAAACTTCAAGATATGTTCATCAAATAGATCAGGGCCCATTTTGATTTCATGTAAAATTTCAAAGTAATAGCTTTATTGGTTCTCCAGATACTTCTAATGGGCCGCCACTGGTGGACATCCAGTATATGGAGACCCATATAATCTGAATATAATCTCTAAATATAACATGAATAAATAAAACCGTTAAACAAGCCTATTCATACGTGAAAACTCGTAGCCGCTCCAGCCAGAAACGTATATAAAGAAAAACTAAACACAGTATTAAAAGCACAATGAAGCACAGCTTCTGCTTGGTACATCCAAGGAACATCCAATCGTAAGAGTCTGCCAACGCAAATGAGATCCCAGTATGTTATACTAATCCGCTATAAAGATCTGGATAACACAGTTAATGTTACTATGGCAAATTCATCTCTCGTATTTAACTCTCCTGGGTAAATCATTCTTGAAACATTGTAGGGGAAATTTCAGCGGGTGGACTTATGGGTTTTATGCAAATAACAAAGATACTTGCTGAATAGGAAATCAGTGGGATGCAAAATTGAAATGATGATGATGAAATTGATGCGTTTCTTTGAAACGCATTCAAAGAAACTGACCTACATAAAGAAGAAGAATGGCAAAGTTACTTTCACACATGGATACCCCATAGGAACTACCTGTATGGTATGTTCATGACTAAAAATGCTTGACTATGCACATATTGTGAAGAAAGGAACACTTCGTAGTAGTGTCGCGAACAAAACTGGCGGTCACACATTGATTGGTGAATAGAGCAGGTCAGTAGAGCAGAATATAAAAGGCAGACAAAGATAGTTTTCCACGCTAAAGAAAAATTACCTAAAAAAGTGTATATGTACACAGGACAAATAAGATTTTGTAAATCGTAGTAACAGAAGGTATCAAAAATTAATTGCTTACGCTTTGTAGCCAATACCAAACAAGTTTTATCAAATGTGGTATATTAATATTACTTAAATCATTGAAAGTTTACAAATTAACAATTACATTGAAATTTACAATTATGCATGACTGTGATGGATGTATCGACAATGCTTCTCTATTTTACCGAATATGACAGATGCCAACAGTGATATATTAATTTGAAGGAGATGCCGAAAACACTACTCCACGGGCAATATGCCCCGACTGGCGTTCCATTACATCGGCATCTCCATAGGAGTCGCCACATCGTTCATCGAGACCAAATACCAGACACTGACCGGTTTCGCCTTTATGTTGCGCTCATCAGAGTGCCATAGGTAGTGGACTCGATGAACGATGCTGCGACGTGACAATTGTCAGACGGATAGTAGCACAGATCCAAAGAGGGCACTAGGGTGTGTTTCTCACCACTACTACCAGTGATATATTAATTTGAAGGAGATGCCGCAAACAACTACTCCACGGGCAATATGCCCCGACTCGCGTTGCATTGCATCGGCATCTCCATAGGAGTCATTTTAATAATTTCGTCAGCTTTACATTTTTTCGAACACATTTGTGTAGGGTTTGTAAATAATTATTTAAATAGAGATTATTTATAAATTTAACAAATTACTTACAGCATTTGAAAAAAAATATTGACAAACCCTACTATACAGGGCGCCCTATTTCTTGACCCGTTGCATGGGTAACTTTTTTATTAGTAGAGATATAAAAACGCTTAAATGAGCAAATTAATGCAGTTTCGTATTAGTAATTCTACGGTAAGGCGAAAAATTATATACGGGGGAAGGTTGAAAAGTTATTGACAAAAAACGAAAAATCCAACTTTTCTATTATCCCTCGTAGCTCGTTCATTTGAAGAGTTAGAGAAAAATGCTTCACATATTTTTTGCAGTATTTTTCATGTAAAATGACATGCACTTGCTACTTTTTATATATCTCTTAAAATGGTTGAGAATCACAGTAAAATATATTTTTTTTTAAATATAATGGATAGGTGGCTGTGACATTAACCGAAAGTCCCCTTTTTTCTCTTTCAGATGATATAACATAGTCCATATTTTATCCTTACAAAAGTAATAATAATCGTTGTTTTTAAAGAAAGTTTATTGTCACATCAAGAATGCTATGGATTATGGAACAAAAGAATGTTTTGAGAACAGAAATTATTAATTAATTAATTATATTAAAGTACATGTTCGAAATGACCACCATCCTGTTGGATACATAGTAAGCAACGTTCCTGGATACTTCTTAAAACATTATTTATTGTATGTCCATGTATGCTTCTAATTGCATCTTGAATCCTGACTTAGATCCTCTATATCTAGAGGAGCTGTCACATAAACTTTATCTTTCAATAACCCCCAAAGAAAGAAATCTAAGGGGGTCAAATCAGGTGTTCGCGCTGGCCAGTCGATATCCATTCTATTTCCTATAACATTATCAAACTGTTCATGTAAATATTGTTTTACCTCGCGGGAATTATGCGCAGGTGCTCCATCGTGTTGGAAGTATTTAAGATTTCTAAAAATATGAAGTGGTAATTCATTTAAATATTCCTCTGTTAGAGTATTCCTTAGAAAATGAAGGTAATTATTCGCATTCAAATTATCTTCGTAAAAATATGGGCCAATAATTTTGCCACAAAAATTCCATTTATCCCAAATTGACGTTGATTTCTTCTTTCAGAAACAAGATGTGGATTTTCTCGGCACCACATTATGTTATTATGGCGGTTAAAAATACCATTGTTGGTAAATCTACTTTCATCACTGAATAAAATGTTTTTCCAGAAGTCTAGATCCTCTTCGCATTTTGAAATGTACTATCGACAAAATGTCATCCTTCTTTGATTATCATCAGCTGGATATAAAGTATTGCATATGGAATAATGATAAGGCTTTAAATTGTTACCTTTTAAAATAGCTCTTACAGTTTCCTTGGAAGTGTTGCAGTGATGTGCAATCTCTGCAGTTGAAGAATCAGATTTAAAATTTACATAAGCCAAAACATTTATTTCAGTGTCTTCATTGAAGTTTCTTTCATCCTTAGGCTTTGAAAAAGAACCGTATAATCGTATATTATTTTCCAGCTGTCTAAATATTCTATGATGGGGTTGTCTTCGTTCCATGTAAGTTTCAAAATAAAGATTCGCTGCAGCTTGTGCATCTCGATTTTGGTTATAATAACAAAATAGCATATCATTTTTCTCTTCGTTGGTGTACATATTTGCAACACTATTATTTTGTATGCAGTATTAATAATAAACAATAAACTACTTAACAAAAACTAAAAATGTCACTTATGATCTGTCAATAATTAAATGCCAACTAGACGTTTTTAAAAATATCAGGAATCTTATTTTTTGTTTTATTTCCATAGCATTCTTGATGTGACAATAAACTTTCTTTAAAAACAACGATTATTATTGCTTTTGTAAGGATAAAATATGGACTATGTTATATCATCTGAAAGAGAAAAAAGGGGACTTTCGGTTAATGTCACAGCCACCTATCCATTACATTTAAAAAAATATATATTTTACTGTGATTCTCAACCATTTTAAGAGATATATAAAAAGTAGCAAGTGCATGTCATTTTACATGAAAAATACTGCAAAAAACATGTGAAGCATTTTTCTCTAACTCTTCAAATGAACGAGCTAAGAGGGATAATAGAAAAGTTGGATTTTTCGTTTTTTGTCAATAACTTTTCAACCTTCCCCCGTATATAATTTTTCGCCTTACCGTAGAATTACTAATACGAAACTGCACTAATTTGCTCATTTAAGCGTTTTTGTATCTCTACTAATAAAAAAGTTACCCATGCAACGGGTCAAGAAATAGGGCGCCCTGTATATACTAACCCTGTATATTTTATTAAATTGATAGACAATTGTTTTTTCTGATTAGGTAAATGTTTCATTAAGCAAAGGTTACCTTACCTTAAAATAAGTACTGTAAATGTATACGTACTTTTCTGAATTTCACTTCTATTGTATACCAGAGAATAACATTCCTACGTAACCCCACGCTATATATAAATTTAGATGTGTGATTATAATGGTAATGTAATTTGACATTATTTTGTTTAATATTATGGAAGTCTTTCTTCTAAGTTTATTAGGAATGTCACTCACGCCCGGTGGTCTACCTGTGGACGTATAAATACTGGACTTTCCATTCACGGGTTGGTTCTATATAAGGATTATTAGCCCAAAACGACGTATCTATTTGGGCATTACCATCACTACCTCGTGGATAAATCACCATAATGTTGTAAAATTTATTGTTAGTTACTGTTAGTATTAAAAAGTCGTAGGCTTAGAAAGTAAGAAAAAAAAAACAATTCTTTGTTTTTATATATAAAAATAAGGCTGATGCGATTGTGAAGTAAACTGCTATTTATTGCAATAAAACCCACGAGCGTCCAGGCCTCATGGTATTTTTCAAAATATACTGGCTGGAAATATTTTAATCTTGAACTGGGGGGGACCATTTACTAAAGCAGTTACGTACTTATGTGCAAGATAAAATACAGTAGAATCGTTGATAACAAATTAAATAAATCAATTTTGGTACCTCTTTCCATGCCAAGTTAGCAATTACTAACTACTAATTGTGATATTAAATTATTGTGTTATACAGGGTGTCCTTTATAAACTATCACATTTTACAGTTTATAACTCGAGAATGAAAAGAGTTTTGAACATACGGTCTTCCCTGATCTTCTTAAATTTCGGAGATTTTCGGAAAAGTGGCCAATTTCAATACAAAACTATGAGTCAAAAATGTATTAAAGACAATAAGTTGAGGTTATATGAAGATACGCACTTGTGATTCAATGTTGAAGGGTGCATATTTCACGCAAGGTAGTTGTTTTCCGCATATCCTTTGCGTACCTAGGAGTACAGGTAGGTATAACGAGGAAAATTAAAAACTTTATCGAATAATAATATTTGATAATTTCATTAATAATTTATCTTTACGTTAACTTTTTCTAAAAAATATATTTTTATTATACTTGCATCATAATCCAAAACCACGTTTATAAGTGCCTTTAAAATACTCGCATCGTTATGGGCACTTCGCTTCGCGTGGTGCCCATAAACTCGTTGCGCGTGCTTTAAAGGCTTACTTATAAACTTGTATGACAATATACTACTTTATCGGTACGCTTGTATAAAATACCTTCGTTCAGAACTTCCAAAGGAGCATTTCTCAACCTAAAATCAAGAAAATTTTATTATGATTTTTACTTTTTATCTGATTGAATTTCCATTCTATCCCGCACTAATAAATTTATGTAATTAAACACTCGACTCCAAATACAATGAAAATACATATTTATTTGAAATATAAATGACTGGATCATGCATGATTTTTCGAAGATAATATTGCTGTTAATCAGATAAAATAAATATAATACGGGCAATCAGATAGAAGGGTTAATTTTAATTAAATTTCTTATTCATACGTTATTACACAGCTGTAACAATGTTATATTTAAAACAATGATTTATATTTTATGAAGGCCATAAAAGGCTTTAATTAAGTTGTGAGCTCGTAATGATTTTAATGAATTTATCTGGTTTAACCAACAGACTAAAGCTGACCCTAACATTGCACCTGCGTATACTCCTATAGTTCTATTATAACAGATTTATTAAGTTAAAGAGAAAGCTATGTATAACATTTTTTTATGGCTTATGGACTATTTTTATTTCCTAATACTAACAGGTAGCAAAACGACATTAATTTTAGGAAATTAATTTAGGAAATTTTAGGACATTAATTAAAAGACAATATACAGGGTGTCCACCTAGTGCGTGTAAGTCCAATATCTGGGTTAATAAAAGAGATAACTTAATTTTTTTTTCAACAGGGTTGTCTAATATCCCGAGTTGCACAAAATGAAAATATATTTACATATTCAGGGTGTTCAGTTTTTCCTGGACAGGTACCAACTTCATTTTTTTAAATGGAAACCTATATTTTTTATGGCATTATCGAATTCTACGTAAAAAATTAGTGGGACTTTGTGCATAACACTGCTATTGAAATATTGATAGTTTTCGAGATATTTGACTTTTAATTTTTTTTTCTTATGTTTCGTCACTTCTAATAGTTGACATAATTATGGTTGTATGACAGCTAGAAATTATTTTTTTTCAGAAACTGTAGAGTAAAGATGGCTCTTTCGAAAAACGTATCAAAAGTTGACCTGCGATATACAGGGGGCAACAGAAATCGTGCCAAACCTGATGGTTTAAAATTTAATAAATCTCGACTTTTTCAAATGGAACACCCTGTGTTTTATGATTTCATTAGATGCCTTTCTGTAGACTCTACAATTTTATAATAGCTTTCCCTATACCTAAGTTGCGTAGTTTTTGCAAAAAACCCACTTTTATGAAAAATACCCGATTTGCGCACTCCTTTGACGGAAAAAATATTGTAAGGCTATTTATTTTTATAAAATGTATTAGTTTACACTTCTTAAAATAAAAATAACTGAAAAATTTAGATAATTTCAGTTTAATAAACAAGTCTTTATGGAAAGTTACCATTTATTTGTAAATAAAAGTAAAAAATCATAAAAGCTCTACATGTAATTAAGAATTAGCAAAACTGGCGTATGCTTTAGAAGAAGTTCATGGGAATTATTTGCTAGCAGCACGTATTTATAGAGATTCCCACGTGCTGACTGTTTTGAAAATGTGAAAGAAAGATTTGAAAGAACAGCAAATGGGAATTATGAGAAAACTACCAGGAGACATGGGAGTAACAACGATAATATTTAGTTTAATGTTGTGGTTTCTGCTGTTGAAAATCCAAAAATATTAGTATCAGAAAATCAGTAGAAATCTTGGAGTTTTCAAAAGCTCGACAAATAAGATATTGAAGAAGAAGTTTCATACGTATCATATTGAAAACCAAACGGTGTTACCGTAGTTAGAAAAATTATTAGTGAAATGGATGAATATACATAGAGTATTGAAAAAAGTATACGCAATACTCATACAAGCAAGCTAACCTAAAGTAAATGCTCAAAATGTCCACCGTTGTTTTCAACACAAAGCATTAATCTACGACGAAAATGAATGTGAACATTTCTTAACATTTCGGGCGTTATGGTTAGAAACTCATTTTGGATCTTTTCTTTCAAGTCTTGCATATCCGTTGGTGGTACTTCGTATACTCGCTCCTTGATATAACCCCACAAGAAAACGTCCAGAATATTTAAATCAGGCGAACGTGCAGGCCAAGGAACTGGACCACCACGACCTAACCACTTATTTGGATATACGTGGTTTAGGTGCTCTCTAATCTGAAATATGAATAGATAATAGGAAAAGTACTACAACAAAAAAATAATCACAGTTCCGCCAAAGTGGAATGTGGAGGGGCACCATCATGCTGAAACCATTGTTGCACCAAATAATCAGCGGGCATATTCTGTAGCTGTAGAAGGGGAAGTTCGTTTTGCAAAAAATGCAAATACACATTGGCATTTAAATTGCCTTCAAAAAAGTACGGTCCAACAATATGTTCTCCACAAATTCCAGCCCACACGTTCACTTTGAAACGATGCTGATTATCTAGTACCCTCAATAATCTTGGATTATTGTCAGCGTAGTGATGAAAGTTGCGACGATTGGGTAAGCATTTGTTTGAAAATGTTGATTCGTCAGTAAACAAGACATTCATAAAAAAGTTTGGACTTTCCTGAATTTTATCCAATGCCCAGTGGCAAAATTGCAGGCGGTTTAGGTGATCTTGAGGTAACAGTGCTTGATGGTTTTCAATATGATACGGATGAAAATTATTCTTCTTCAGTATCTTGTTTGTCAAGCTTTTGGAAACTCCAAGATTATTACTGATTTTCCTGACACTAATATTTGGATTTTCAACAGCAGACGCCACAACATTAAACTGAATATCGTCATTGTTACCGTCATGTCTCCTGGTAGTTTTCTCATAATTCGCATTTGCTGTTCTTTCAAATCTTTCTTTCACATTTTCAAAACAGTCAGCACGTGGAAATCTCTGTAAATCTGGATTATTTGCTTTGTAAATACGTGCTGCTAGCAAACAATTTCCATGAGCTTCTCTTAAGGCATAAACCATTTTCACTAATTCTTCTTTTGAATAGTTCATTGTATGCACGCTTAGTACTTACTCTAAACTCGTACGTGAATATTCAGTAAAAGAAGAAATGACATGTAAACTGATTGTCACAAATTTTATTGCGTGACAGACGCTCACTGCGTTTTTCCCGAGAAAGGAACGTGCGCAAATCGGGTATTTTTCATAAAAGTGGGTTTTTTGCAAAAACTACGCAACTTAGGTATAGGGAAAGCTATTATAAAATTGTAGAGTCTACAGAAAGGCATCTAATGAAATCATAAAACACAGGGTGTTCCATTTGAAAAAGTCGAGATTTTTTAAATTTTAAACCATCAGGTTTGGCACGATTTCTGTTGCCCCCTGTATATCGCAGGTCAACTTTTGATACGTTTTTCGAAAGAGCCATCTTCACTCTACAGTTTCTGAAAAAAAATAATTTCTAGCTGTCATACAACCATAATTATGTCAACTATTAGAAGTGACGAAACATAAGAAAAAAAAATTAAAAGTCAAATATCTCGAAAACTATCAATATTTCAATAGCAGTGTTATGCACAAAGTCCCACTAATTTTTTACGTGGAACTCGATAATGCCATAAAAAATATAGGTTTCCATTTAAAAAAATGAAGTTGGTACCTGTCCAGGAAAAACTGAACACCCTGAATATGTAAATATATTTTCATTTTGTGCAGCTCGGGATATTAGACAACCCTGTAGAAAAAAAAATTAAGTTATCTCTTTTATTAACCCAGATATTGGACTTACGCGCACTAGGTGGACACCCTGTATATAAATATTTTGAAAATTCAGGAAATTCAGAATTCCAGATTTGGAAACAGAATTCTAAATTCAATAGCAGTGTTATGCACAAAGTCCCACTAATTTTTTACGTAGAACTCGATAATGCCATAAAAAATATAGGTTTCCATTTAAAAAAATGAAGTTGGTACCTGTCCAGGAAAAACTGAACACCCTGAATATGTAAATATATTTTCATTTTGTGCAGCTCGGGATATTAGACAACCCTGTAGAAAAAAAAATTAAGTTATCTCTTTTATTAACCCAGATATTGGACTTACGCGCACTAGGTGGACACCCTGTATATAAATATTTTGAAAATTCAGGAAATTCAGAATTCCAGATTTGGAAACAGAATTCTAAACACATTTCATGTACAATGTTCTATATACAGGGTTATTCAGAACTTATCCATAATAAAATTTGTGGATGTTCAACATACATGTAGAAATGTGGCAGGGCAAAAAAATGTTTTTGGCGGGGTCTGAAAACTATTTAAAAATTTTTCATTGCACGCCGTTGGATACTGGTCCACTGTAATGGAGTGACCTTGGGACTGACAATGCAAACTGGCGATGTCGCGGAAAAAACTTAGGACGTTCTGAGAGTATAACACCCGGCGCAAAAAAGGTTTGCAGCGTTTTTACTTTAAAATAAACTGAAAGATAGATAGATGTGACGAAAGTGACGTGTCTTTAAAATGAATAAAATTTTGTTACACTAATTTTGACGAATTGCGCTACTTGATTACTACGTATTAGAAACATGAAATTTATAAAAAATTTGCACATACCTTGTTACAAAAGTTGTTCGAAATTTTGTCCCTCGACTTCTACACACTTTTGGGCACGCCTTATCCAATTTTGCCGCACTAAAGCGAATGTTCCTCCTGGTTGCTGATCTTGTAAACGCAAATTATTAAGTAAATTGGGGATTTTCAGCATTTTGCTGCAACAACCACTCACAAAACCTAACTCGTCTCGTAATTGATAATCCACTTCGCCAGGCGTTCGCCAGGTACAAAAACTGTTGTTTACTATTTTTTGAAGGAATGTGATATATCAGATGTCGTTGAATCCTAAGCCTTTTATTATAAATTTTTTTGGTGATATCGATTTCTTATTTAAGGATGCACATATCCTCAAAGTTTTAGATAAGTTCTGAATAAGGCTGCATAAGTATGTAAACCGTTTATGACAATGATACCTACCTAAAATTTGATGAAAAAATGATGTTTACAGACAAGGCTGTACGGGAGCCTTTATTATTTAATTTGGGTTACTTTATATGTACAAAGCAGACTTTCTAATCTCTATTTGGTTGCGACAAAAAAATCCTATATCATTTCTACATAAATATCGATTGATGGAATTGATTATTAAACAAGGACACGTGTTTCATGTGGGAAACTATGAGGTGTTAGTAGGAGTTAGACAAAAGAAGTTAATAATATAAATTCTATTACGTAAAATAATACCCAAGTGCGTTACTTGTGTTCATGGAAATACCACAAGTCGCCACACATACTACATACACATGCCACAAGACTAGTCACTAAATAGGTGATCTATCTAAGACTATACAATTACAGCTTCATGACCATTCTCTACTCTTAGGTTCTCTACTTAGTTCTCTACTTAAATTTGCAAGAAAAGATAATAAAATACCAAATAAAACATTAGTAAAATGTATGTCTATCTTTACATATATTTTGCAACCAAAGCGGCCCACAAGGAACTATCGGAAGATATCAGTACTAGCTCATTCTTATTATTAAATGCTTTTAAACGGTTTGCAGCTAGGTGAGGTATGTGTGTTACTGCGAGGTATCGTAAATTTGGCATTTGAAGATTTATATACGATATTAATTCAGATTGAGGTTTATTTTATATACGATATTACCTAATTCAAAAGTTTTGAACTCAAGAACTTTAACTCCTTCATCATTAGATCCACTCGATCTCCTAGCCCTTACGTCTGTTCATTGGAGACCAATTAGCAGTCGTAGCAGAAGATGAGTGTCTGGATTATCACAAAATAGACTGTCACTACAAAAGATAACAGCAAATGACCCATCACTTGATACGTCGGTCATAAGAATACCAAACTCAAAACTCCTGATATAATAAACATCAAATCTATGGTCGTTCTCAGAGATGAAAATTTACCTCGTTATTTTCAGAGTTAGGACGTATAATCAGCGTTGATTCCGTGGAAGATAATGTCGTGCGAGTTGGCATTGGAGATTGGAGGTAAAAACTACTAGTAGCCAATTAGCAATGCGTGCTGCTAGCAAGGTTTGTGTCGTGTCAGTTGGCTGAAACCTGACTTAAAATCTTAGGATTGATATGACTATTTTATATATGTACGAGTATTCATTTCATTATGGTTTTGTCATGTTTATTAAGTTGGAAGTTGAAAGTCAACCTTCCAAGTTATGGTATACTTTAATTAAGAAACTGGAGCTGGAAAAAACTTTCTGAAGGTTTTATATTGACTCGCATATTTCCTAATCTTCTAATGAAGGTTCATCAAAGACACAAGTTCATTTCGATAAGTAGGTTTTAATGGTGTTTTCTTTTTCAAATATGATGAGATGACCTGACCAACGGTACCTCCCAAAACAGTTATATCAGAAGAGCAAGTGGTTAGGGTATTGCAATGCTCTTATAGGAATGATTTTATTACTAAAGTATTTGCTTAAAAAATTAACTGTATCTCCAGCTTCATGAGCTGTTGGGCCATTCTGTAGCAAACAATCATCCAATAGTTTATCGCCCTGAAGTTTATTTAATAACAATTTAATAAATATTGCTGTTCTGCATTGTGAACAATAAAATAAAACAGTTATTATATTATTCATAATTATTGTGTAATATTTCTTGTCCTGTAGGGACAGATTGTTAAGGAAACAGAAGTTTTTCTGTACCTAGCGGATAATTGAAACGCAAACCACCAATTAAATTTAATGGGCCCAAAATTAGAGAATCAGGCAATCAATTTCATACACGAAGGGACAAAGCTTTCGTGATTTTAGCAAGAATACTATCATTGAACGAGAATCGCACGCATGATATCCACGAATGTTATTATTTCCAAGAGTTGAATAAACTTCCACAGGAGGTCTATAATTGGCCGTTTGCATACCCGGACTTTTACTAATACGGGCCTCTGTCGGTAACGATATCTGCTTCCGTATGAAATAATACAGCTACAGAATTACCTTTACTCAAATAGAGTCGTGGAACTCATAAATTACCATATAGCTACATGGGGTAGTATAATAACTTATATAATATATTACGGTCACCTGCGCCTATTTTTTAGTCGCTTAATAGCAAAACGTGACTAATGTGTACTGAAATGATTTATAAAACATTCTGAAAATTATCAATAGACAAATATTTCTATTATTTAGAAGAAACAAAAAACGTAAAGTTTTGGTTAAGCTTAATGTTTAAGGAACTTCATCGTTTTAAATATCATCATTTCGAAAATAAAAAGCAACAATTTATTTACTCTTTATTTTCTCAAAAAGCAGCACATGGTTTGTTGTAATTTAAATGTTTTAATTATTAATCGTGATTATTTTTACAATCATGGTTTTTTTTTAAATATTTTTTAATATGTAGTATTGGATATTATCCGCAAAAATTCTATACTGTATTATGAGGAGGTCTTTTAATCATTCAGTCAATTGCTTTTGTTTAACCCTCTACTTTTATATTTCTTAAGAAGGGGCAATAAATGGCTTCGAAAGCTTGAATTTGGAAAAAAGTGTATTCTTTTTTCTGGCTTATTTGACTGTAATTCTGTTTAATTCATTTTTTGTCTTAACTTAACCAGTCAAGTTAATGCCTTCTCCATTACATATAGTGCCCCCCCCCCACTGCTAATTTTTAACCTAATTGGGTTAGGGACTTCCGACAAAATATAGGGTAAATTATGTAAAATATATTATTTTTTGACGATAAATTTATTTATCTAAAAAACCTTTTTTTTAATGAAAAGGTGGCATGTGTTGAATATCATTTAAAATGTTTCTTAGTTACCTGCATAATAGTCTTTATTTAAGACTAATTTAAGAAAAATTTAAGTCGGTGCATTCGTTCTCAAGTTCTCATTTTCGTTCGTACTCATTTCTGTGAGTAAAGATATAAGTGAATAAAAGGCAGACAAATTCAATAATTTAATTAAGCAAACAATGTTCTAATATTAATGTCTAAATATTTTGTTCAAAATAAACACTTTGGACCTCTTGACAGTAGAAGAACCTATCAGACACTTCCTGGTTTACGTTGTAAAAGGTTTGCCTGAGGATAAATGTACACTTGTTGGTGATTCTCTACCGCAAATCCAAAAGATTGTCTAGTTGGGTAATGAACACCTTATATTTAAGGTAATCCCATAGAAAAAACCAATTGACTCAAATCCGGTGAACGAGCAAGACACCCAAGAGGTCCTCGACATCCAATACGCCTATTGGAATAAAAGTTATCAAGGAAATTCCTGACTTCCCTAAAATAATATGGTGGCGCACCGTCCTGTTTATACGCTATGTTAAGCCCCTGAAACTCATATCTGCATTATTCTGGACTATTTCGGCTATCACAGGCTGAATATTATTTTCTAAAAGTCAAGGTATACATGTCATGTCAAATTTTATTCAAAGAGAAAGTGTTCAATGATGTGATTTAGAATAATGTCCATGAGTTTCAAAGGCTTAACAACTTTCAAGGGCTTAACTTATCAACAGGACTGTGTGGCATCACATTATTTTATGAAAGTCAAGAATTTCCTTCATTAGTTTTATCCTAACAGGTGGATTGGACGTCGAGAACCTATTGAGTGGCCTGCTCATTCACCTAATTTGTGTCCATTGGACTTTGTCTATAGGGTTACCTTAAATTTAAGATGTTCATTACCCATCCAGACAATCTTTTAAACATTTTTATTTGATAGCGCCTGTGGCGCCATCTTTCATTTTAGGAAAATGAATTTGTCGCTAAAACATATTACATTTTAAGTCATTCACCCTGTATTCGTTCCCGAGTCCCTAACCCAATTCGTTCAAAAGTTAGCAGGGGGGACCGACTGTAGACAGGCATTGTATACAGAGTGAGTTTTATGTATGGAACGACTCAATTATCTCGGAAACGGCTTGCCCGATTTTTATGAATTTTGGTTTATAAGGGTTTTGTAATATGGCCGATATTATTGTGGCATTTACATTGTTGTCAGATCTTTCGTTTTTCCGGAAATATACTGAAATTTGTTATTTCAAATGGATCACCCTATATATTTTTTGTTTTTGAAATCTCTAAGAAATTCAGATGATTTTTCATGTAATGTTCCCTATATCTAATTGCCATAATTTCGGAGTTACAGCTACATTTGCAATATCTCCGCCGAAGTTAAAATATTACATCAGGGCGGCTATGTCTGCGACAAAAACAATTTTAACGTTTTAATAAACTATTATTGTTGGTGTTTATTGAAAGTTACAATGGACCGTTTATCTGAGAAAGAACGAATTGAGATTTTAATGATATTAGGATATGGTGATGTGCGTAGAAGTCAACAGGAAACGTGTAATATCTTTAATAATTTATATCCTAATAGAAATCCCATAACAAGATCTACTGTGAGTAAGTTGTTAAAAAAGTTTAACCAAACTGGAGCCATAAAAGATTTACCGAAATCAGGGCGTATAAAAACTGCAACAACTGAAGACAAATCTTTAGATGTTTGTGTTATGTTAGAAGAAGATCCACACTTGAGTACTAGACAAATATCCAGGGAAGTTGATATTTCTCAAACATCCATAATGAAAATTTTACATGCCAATAAATTCCATCCTTACAAAGTAAGATTGGTTCAAGAGTTGTCAGATGATGATTTCGATAGACGTGAAGAGTTTGCCGACACAATGATGGAAAAATGTTACGATCAAAATAATCCAAATTTTTTAAATAATGTTATGTTTTCCGATGAGGCCACTTTTTGTATTAATGGAAACGTAAATCGGCATAATTGCAGATACTGGTCACGTAACAATCCTCGTTGGATGATAGAATCCCACACCCAATTTCCACAAAAGATTAATGTATGGGCTGGAATAATAGGCGACAAAATAATTGGTCCTTTTTTCATTGAAGGAAACTTAAATGGTCCGGCGTATTTAAATTTATTACAGAATAATATTATACCTGAGTTGGCTCGGTTATTTCCAAATCTAAGTAAGTATTCTCAATTGCCTGTTAATTTAGAAATTTTATTATTTGAAACTTTCAGACAATAACAATGTCCCAAATAACAATATTTAGGTGCAACAAGATGGAGCTCCACCTCACTATGCGCGTGACGTGAGGCAATACCTAAACGATGTGTTTCCCAGAAGATGGATTGGAAGGCGTGGTTTTATCGAATGGCCCCCCCGATCACCCGACATGAATCCTTTAGACTATTTCCTGTGGGGTCACTTAAAAAATATTGTTTATAAAACCAAACCTGCCAATATTCAGGAATTAAAAGATAGGATTACAACAGAGATAAGAAGAATTGAGCAGTCAGGAATGTTACAAAATATACTGCAAAGTTTTAAACATCGCATGGCTTCTTGTATGGAAGTAAACGGACAACATTTTGAGCATCAGCTGTAACCGCCTTTACTTTATGTTTTCAAAAGATCCTATGGGATTTCTATTAGGATATAAATTATTAAAGTTATTACACGTTTCCTGTTGACTTCTACGCACATCACCATATCCTAATATCATTAAAATCTCAATTCGTTCTTTCTCAGATAAACGGTCCATTGTAACTTTCAATAAACACCAACAATAATAGTTTATTAAAACGTCAAAATTGTTTTTGTCGCAGACATAGCCGCCCTGATGTAATATTTTAACTTCGGCGGAGATACTGCAAATGTAGCTGTAACTCCGAAATTATGGCAATTAGGTATAGGGAACATTACATGAAAAATATTCTAAATTTCTTAGAGATTTCAAAAACAAAAAAATATATAGGGTGATCCATTTGAAATAACAAATTTCAGTATATTTCCCGAAAAACGAAAGATCTGACAACAATGTAAATGCCACAATAATATCGGCCATATTACAAAACCCTTATAAACCAAAATTCATAAAAATCGGGCAAGCCGTTTCCGAGATAATTGAGGCGTTCCATACATAAAACTCACTCTGTATATAGAAGACAACAATATATACGTTTTTCTTAAACATTGTTAAACGTAATACCGACACACGCATGAATACATTGATGTAAAAGTTGGTCAATCTCTAATAGTACACAGAATATACAAAGAGTTATGTCCACAGAAGCATAGCATAATATCTAGTAATGTGTAAGTCAGGTTTCATTTGTTGCACTAAGTTGTAAGTTTTCTATGCACTATGATATACTATATTTATTTTTGCCTTTATGAAGCGGGCAATCTTTTAAGCATATCCCTTCATTATGGATGTCCTTAAAATCAATAAGGTTGTAAAGTTCAGAGAAACTGGTATAATTTTAAACATTCGCGTTCTTAAATATGTATGTAACCAATTTAGAAAGGTGAAGTAATTGTTGGTTACTACAATATGGAATTCCAGTAGCTATAATAAAGTTATACTCCTACCTACATTGTATAGATCATAGCATAATAATTTATTAGTGGATCTGTCCAAAATGGCTTTTTTAATAGCCTATAAACTGTAGATAATATATTTGTTACTATGTTGCCTACTTATAACAGGAAGTATTTTTACAACTACAGCAAACTAAATATTACAAAACTTTTACAAAGTATACTGTAGATTATAGCAAAATATAAGGAAACTTTGACAGAGAATAAAATAAAATAGTCAAATAATAATAAAACTATACATGTTTCCTACATATTTTTAATATATCCAGAGAATTTTAAAGGGTCCCCCAAACCAACGCGGATATTTCGCACGGAGTTTTTGTTTGCAATCGGCTGCGTTTTTTCTCCGGTCCGTAGTAGTTTCGCAGTCTCTTAACTAAGAAAGTAATTAATAAAATGGAAAAAATCATAGAAGTATCCTATATTAGACGACCTTTCTCATGACGATTACAAAAATATTCGAAAAAAGTAACAAAAATATAACATAGATTCTCGTCTTTTCGTAATTGCGGCATTAATGTATGAAATTCCCCATATTGTCGTCTTTTTTTATTAATATCGTGAACCCATTTTCTTTTCTTAAGGTTAGATACATAATATGATCAACACATTTATTTTTAAAGAATAATAATAATTTTACCTTAAATTGTCTTCTTCCAATGCAAGCAACACAAATGCTTCTTCTTCATCCGATGATGTATACATATTTTTGTATGATAGGTAAGTATGTAAGTACAAGTACAAATTGTTTATTTTTCGTTTTCAGCAATAGCAATCAACCTTTTCGATACTGAAAATATGACGCATATGATGCGATTATATTCGCTTTGATGTGGGGTTCTCTGCGGATTCCGCCACGAATTTCGCTGCGAACTTTCCGTCACGAATCCGTTGCGAATAATTCGCCTCGGTTTGGGGGAGCCTTTCAGGGAAAATTGTTTAGTCATTTTGTTTAATTAGATCACCCAATGTACAAGGTGCATACAACAAATATTTTATATTAAAACCTTGTACGAGGACACATGCAACGATAAAATGATTCCTGTTTATAATTGAAGGGCAATGGCAGTATCACAATCTGCGCTCATCTCATTCAGCACTTCCTTGATCATTTTTTACATGTAGGAACAGGATAATGACGGTACAATTGATATCTAACACCATTGTCATCATGCACCATGTCAAAAATTCTGATAATACAGCAAATAACGTTCACAAGTCCTAAACACATTTGTATATATATATCAGGTACCTATATATGGGAGCCTATACTTCATTTGATGTTCAAACATGCTGCAGAAAATATATCCGAGAATCGAACTGCCATAGTAGCATGTCACATTGCATACAGAGTTGCTGATTTTTATTGTAATACTGAGATTCATCTAAAATTCATCATATAGAATGAAAACATGTAAAAATATTAAATAAATAAAGTTTTGTTTATAATAAGGAAGTTGCCATCTACTTACGATCTTGCAGGAAATAATACGTTTCTCATTTTTTTTTATTATTTGTAGAACCAATCCTCTATTAGTAGATATCAGTAGATATACTGATATACGGATCGTGTAATCTCCCAACTATACACTCGATGATAATACAGAAATGAGGCACAGCCAATCTTGTAGTTTCCTCCTTAATGTAACTGCCCATTAGTTTAACAGTTTTCATACACACTGGTAATGCCAAATGCGACCCATAAACATAAGAATAAATTGATAATCAGAAGAATATCTCTCTATTACGCGATCTATTCCTTCCCGTAATCTCTCTTCTCGGTTAACCTGAGATTCTATCCTGAAATGAACAGGGTTGTAGCGTCTCGAGTGCTAATATGTTCGCAGCGAATTTTTTCTTATGCATTGGCTTTAAGAAGACATTTTATCTAGTTTTGTTAATTATAATGCCTTAAGTTTCTTTAGTTTTAGTTACTCAGTTAGTTAGTGGTTAAAACCGAATTGCAGAAACAGCATTGATAAACGAATTTTTTTAAGGTATTTTGCAAGGTTTTAGTATTGAAAATACTTCTGCGATCGTATATATGGGAGCTGTCTCTTAAAATATTAACGCTTAGCGGCATGCAAAAGCGAGAGACCTCGACATGGACACGTACTCATATGGAGACGACCTAGCCTAGCTGTGTTGTTATAATCAGCAGTCAGTTTATTGTTTATGCTTGGGTTACATCATTCCTTGACCACAGTGATTTATGAACTGATGTTGACTGTAAAATAAACGTTTGGTATTTACTGATCGTTGTAATAGGATGAACAGATTTGTTATTTTATTAATTTAGACTAACATATATACAGGGTGGGCTAATATACAGGGTGAACCAAATCTGACTGTGTGTACGTACAGGGATCTCGGAAACTAGAAGAGATACAGAAATGGTTAAACGGGCAAAGTAGTGCAGAATTTAATGCCCGTCAATAATCCGCTGAGAAAACAATTGAATTTCGCACCGTCTAGATTTTATTTAGAAAAAAGTGAAAATCGATAATTTTCAAATTTGCTTCTAACTCTTTTGTTTGCATTCAGATCGATTCGTTTTTTACGGGGATCCCAGTTTGCTATGATACATACTTTTCGAGAAATTGCTAGCAACTTTATTTTTTCTAATGGACGCCATATTGGATTTTTGCATTTTTAAATTTAACGATTTTTTCTGATTACTTTGATATAGCACGTCATATTTCTAATCTACGATGTAGTCTTAGTAACGCAAAATATTATTTTCAAGAACAAAATAGTAGGCCTTGAAGATAAGTGTGACAGCAATAAACAAACACCATATTATTATTGCGAATAAATAATGCATATTATTATAATCTGAAAAAATATGAACATTGAAAAATAACTATAGGTAGGTATACTGAAATCTAATGACAAACTAAAATATCTAAACAAAACTAATACTGTTATTAATATGTTAGTGTTCGAAATGTCCACCATTATTATTCCGGCATTTGACACATCGGGTTTGAATGGAATTAACTGCTTTCCTTATGTGACGTCTATCTAGAGTAGCAAAAGCATTCGTCACACATTCTTGCAGCTCTTCAATGGTCTGATATTGATGGTTACTATAAACAATGACTTTAATAGTGCCCCATAGGAAGAAATCCAGTAGCGTCAAATCAGGACTCCTTTCAGGCCACTGGATAGGAGCGTTTGAATGTGGCGGTGTTCCATCATGCGTGAACCAAATTAAATTTCTTAATATGTGTAGCGGTAGATCATCAAGAATATTTTTCAAGAAACGCAAATAACGATATCCAGTCAGATTTTCATGGAATATGTACGGTCCTATTAATGATGAACCTAAAATCCCACACCACACACTATACCCGAATTTTATTTGTGGCCTTACTTGAACAACATGATGTGGATTTTGTTGTGCCCATACGTGTTCGTTATGACGGTTAAACATTCCACAATTTGTAAATCGGCTTTCATCAGTCCATAAAACTTGAAATGGAAATTCTGAATTTTGACCACACATATTCACCAACCAATTATAAAAGACACTCCTTCTTTCATAGTCTCCTGGATATAAATTGTGTAAGGGATGTTGTTTTGTATGGGTGGAATTTATGTTTTTTGAGAACTCTAACTACTGTTGTTTGTGAAGTACCAGCTTCTTGGACAATTTGTCTTGTTGATATTTCAGCATTATGGTGTACGCAAGCAAGAACATTGATTTCGGATACTTGGTCAATGGTATATGAACTATGAAATATATAAAGTGTGTAACAAAAATAGTTGTATCTGGTATTTTCAATACGCCTACGATATTTGCGTAAGATGCAAGATCTGTGAATTTTTTCATCAAAAAATGTCACATTAAACATACTTGGGATGTTGGCGAGCTATATTCTAAAGCCCACCAAGATTTGGATCAATGAATTTGTTTCTGCTACTATAATTAAAGCTTACAAAAAAGCAAATTTTCTATTTATTTGCCAATTTAAATGTGCCTCACTCACAATGAAGTTTAATATCGCTGCTTGAAATTTTATTCAATTAATCTTTAAAAGTATTGTTTTACAAAACAGGGTTATTAAAAGATTTACAACATTTGGAACACGTTAAATTTGTACACCCATGGAAACATTTGCCTCAAAATTATTTAATAAGAAAAAAACTGTTTGATAGAGTGAAACTATATTATACACTTAAATGTATAAACAGAAACTTTAGAACGACAAAAAACATAAACAAAACAAAAATACTTTGGAAAAATGAATTAATGTTATCCTTCGTTTCTTCATACGTACCTACTTGTTTTATTTTATTTAAAAAATTATATATTTTTACATATAAAAAACATATTTTTTCAAAACAAAACCGTAAAATTGTAAATTAATTTGGCACGTCTACGGAAAAATAAAAAAAACGATCCTGGAAAATACGTTGCCGATTGGAATCCAGGTCAGGAATCCCTCGGTAACCACATCAAAGGTGCCGCCTACGAGATACCCTTCAGGCTATTTATTTATTCTTGTGCCATAAATATCACATTTTACAATTTAATGAACAGATATTATGGCATATACTTTCTCGATTTTCCTATTTACACGTATATCCTATTACCTTTTTGTTAAATGTACCAGAGGAAAAGCAACAGCAATTAAAAATATGATTTCTCTTTGATAATCTTTCCTATACAAGAAAGCAATCGCTGAACCTTAAGGAACAATAGGGAGATTTTGCAACCCTTCTGCGTAGTGCCAAAAGGGAACTATTTTTGGCACTGAACTATAAGCTAAAAAATAAAGGGTTCAAAGTTTCCCGAATATCTCATACATTCAACGCACAGAATTAAAAGACTTTAGAATCAAGGATTTTTTCATAGAAGATACCGATTAAAACATTAAAAACCAAAAATGTTTAACAAATATCTTTTTCTGTTGTATAAAATTTGCAGTTTGATGCAAATATTTACTGAATTTTATTCCGGGTCTCCATGAATATCTACCGGCCTATAGATAAGTTATGCCGTGTATTTACATCAATTACACCAAAGCTACTTGAGCGGATATGCATTCTTAGTGTCTTGCCGTATAAAAAAAAACACGGTATTCTGTTATACATACCACCTTCTCTCCCATATAAATATGAGAATCCAAGTGCATACACACTGAATTCCAAAGGCCAGCAATAAATCAGTTGTATTCGTTATAGAATATGTATACGTATATGTTGAAATATTTATTAATGACCATAGAAAACCATATATCGTTCATTATTACGGTGATACGGAGTCTCGTTGACCGCTGGTGCCGATTATCGGGTCTCTGGAGGAATTTCGCTCGGTCGGGGCGGTTCACTTACTCCAGATACAAGTGGATATAATGAGGTAGTGTCCAGCTAGATACGATGATTGAATCATAACTAGCCGACACCAGATACTCATCGCACGGTAGCCGGTGATTGATTTCTTATTGTGATCACGTACTCGTTAAATGGTTGCCTTTCATTACCAACTACTCTATCATCTTAACATTTATACCCTTCACGGGTCTTCTTATAAAATGATATGCGTGGTAGGAAAGCATATCGGGCCATTATAAATTGTAGAGTTTAATAAGTGGAATTATTTTAATTAGGTGAGTGGAAATGTTACTAGAAACGAGAAGTAGAAGCTGCTGGATCAGCAGCATAACTATAGCTGCTTATCTTAGTAAACATATAAATTTAAGGAAACTTGCAGATATAAAAATGTAACTTTGTATGGTTACACTTTCCAATTTCTGTAATAGAAAGATACCTATTTCTTATGCAGGTACAGTTTTAGGCACGGTAATAACATCAAGTCTACTATTTACTAGATATAGACAAAAAAGGTTTAAAATAACATTCATTTTACTGGATTTAAAAAATACTTCTTAAATATGCATGTGAACATTCGTCATATACATGAAATAAAAAAAATATATTGCTTACCTACAAACATTAACAAAAACGACAGTTAAGGTCTATTATAAAAGCGAATGATATGCTCTATATGCTCACCATTCTGTTGAACGTCTGGCTCAAGGCGAACTTGGAGGACCTTGGTTTTCATCATGCTCCAGATACATGCATTAGAATGAGTAAGGCCCGGGCTCTCTGAAGGATAACTAAAGTCTGATTTTCGGGAAATGACTCAGTCACCAAATCATTCTAAATGATTGAAAAGCAGTGTGGCTCGTCGCACCTTCTTGCTGGAACCATTGTCTATGCAGCAATAGATTCCATGCTCTACAGAAGCTTCTCAGGTCCTGTACAAAAGGTATCAGAACTTGCTGCTGATATCTTTCACTGTTGATGATGGCAGTACGGGCTGTATCATCAATAATGAAGTAAAGGCCGATAATTCCATTTCTAGAAACAGCACACCGTACAGTCACTCTTTCTTCATGAAGAGGTATTTCAATCAAATCTTCATAAGGAATAATGAATGTCAATGAATTTAAAAGATCTGCCTAAAAATGTGGCCAGAAAGTGATATATTCAGATTCATTTGAAAACCACACATTATTCAAGAACTCCTCATCTTCATAAATGTTAGCCAGTATCCGAGCACAGTAAACTAAACGTTGTATTTTATTATTTTGATTCATTTATGGCACACTTGATTTTGTAAGTATGACTTGCTGTATCACTCGTCCGTAATTTTCGTTTACTCGAACACGTACTTTTTCCTGACTAGCCTTTTCGTTGTATGTTAACATTGCCAGTACTCTTATTTTTTTTAACAACGTATAAAATAATTACACTGTTTGATGGTTTACGGTTTTGAAACTTCTGCTCAAATTGAGATACAGCCCACTTAATGCTGGCTCCAATATTTCTGCCAAACTCTAAACTATTAATTTATTTGTATTTAGTGAATTAAAAAAACTAACTGGTGTTAATATGGCATTTAGTTCATAGATAAGAAACCTTCGGTTTTACATCGTACTTGAGAGATTCTACATAAACCTCGCTTAAGTTTGTATAGCTTTTGTGAATTCATCGACGTTTAGGCCACTAGAAGGTAGCAGAAATCGCAGGTCTTCCCTGCATGGTTACCTATCCATAGATATACTAACAACAAGAAATATTACTTAACTTTCATATAGGTGGCCATACTCCTTTTTAACAACAAGTTTAATAAACTGAAAGTTGGACGAATTCCTTATTGGTTTCTTGTTTAATAAGTAAGAATATGGTGCCGGAACCACCAGGAATCAAAGTACCTATAATTTATATTTTACTAAATATATTAAAAACCTTTTACGTATATGTAGTTTTAAATAAATTATCAGTTGTCCCATCAATTAGATCCTCGTACAAATTTCTGGAATATTACCTCTAGCCTTTATCATGGATTAAAATTATAAATTGTGATGTATCCTATATAATCTTTCACTATTCACTATTTTTATCTTAAAATAAAATAATTTTAATGGATACTTTATTTTCAACTACCACTTAAAGAAATTGCTAATACCGGTTGGTCGTTTTATATTAATATGTGCCTATTAAAAAACTAATCAACATGGTAGCCGAATATAAATATGATCTAAAGAAACATCCAGTAATCGACAAAAGTCGAAATTAATTTTACAATTTAATATTACCCCAAGATCTTATCTGTAATTTAACCAGCATCTCTTCACTCTTAGTAGCCGATAATTTGTTTATTCGGCATTTCATAATCAGCGTAATAAATTAAATTTAAGGTTTACAAAGAGGATCCGACACCATGGACGACGTTCAATTTGGAGGTGGTTGATAAATCTCAACTAATTGAAACGTAATTTAAATCGTTAGATCCATTCGAGAGGCGGGTACGTTTCTGTTTTCGACGTCAATTATTAATGATACTTCCATAAGAATTACTACCATTGACAGAAATTAAATGAGATGATTATATTATTTTTCTGAGTTCTGTTCAAGAAGCTGACATGCTACATCGAAAGGCGGTTCGATTATGCATACTGTTGGAATAAATAATCCCTAATATGAACGTTTTATTACAGATAACTGGAGAAGCATTTTTATATTCTCATTTATTGTAAAATACGGCTTTGATCTATACCAGATATCCACCAGAGGAATATAAATAAGATATAAAATTAAAACTGAAGTATTAACGGCATTCTAATTTGAATTTTTTAACGAAACATGCGTCTTCCATATTATTTATGGGACAAAATGTAGCCATAACATTTTAGAAAATGGTACTTAAAAATAATTTCCCTGGCCAAGGTCTTCTTTTAAATCGTAGAAGCAAACTTAATTGACTACATTAATAAGAAATTTTAGATACTAATCGGTTTGTCTCTAAATTTATAAATTTAAAAAGAAATAGGTTTAGTAAACACTTTCAAAAAATTTACTACTAAAATGACAATTACTACATAATTTGGTAGACATCTAGGTACGTGTTTATGGTTAATTGAGACAAGGGTTGATGAACAATCAATTATTATATTGAAAAGTCGAAAAGTATATAGCGAATTATTACCCATGATACATTCAATGGATCCACTATACCAAAGAGAAAAACAAAATAATATATTTTTGAACACCACTCAAAAATACAAATAATTTAATGATAAAAGAAGGTTGTTTTGCAGGAACAAAAAATAATTGGTACAAAGTTTAAACAATAATATACAAATGTTAGTAGTGGTGAGAAACACACCGTAGTGCCCTCTTTGGGTCGTTGCTACTATCTGTCTGATAATTATTGTCAAATTGACAGAGAGATAACTCCCTGTTTTTCCGCAGGCGCCATTATAGCAGTGATCTCTATTGTCTTTGAGGAAGACAATCCTACTTATTTATTTGAAGGAGATGCCGAAAACAACTATTCCACGGGCAATGCCACTCGGGGCACACTGTCCGTGGAGTAGTTGTTTTTGCATCTCCTTCCAATAAATAAGTAGGATTGTCTTCCTTAAATACAATAGAGGTGACTTATCTGTCTACCAATTTGAAAGATGTGGCCACATTGCCCGTGGAGTAATTAGTTGTTTTCGGCACCTGTTTCAAATAAGTAATAAACAAATTTAACTATATTCAATATTAATTTCAAACGAAGTAGGTGGCAATACTAAATTTAGTGGAATTTTTTCGTTTGCTTGATGCTTGGAACATTTTGAAATCGCTGTCAAATTTATCATTTCCAACTTTTCCTTTTTCTTCAATACACTGTTCCACGTACTGTTAGGCAACTTTCCACCACCTACTGACTCTATGGCGTCTGACCCGTAAGATCTAAGCTCTTAACCCAACTGAAAGCAATACAGAGGCTTCTTTATTTTCTGCTTGATTCTTCTTGTGTATTAGGTAGTCCAAGAAACCATTCAACTAAGTTCGGACTGTTTGCAATGTATTATTTACTTCACTTTTCAAACCAGTACCACTTTTCATCTCTATACAAGCAAATCTAATCTGGACTAAATAAATTTTCGTTATTGTTAATTACAAATTAATATTCTTGGTATGTTGGTTTCTGAAATCCGAATTTTAGCAATAATATAAAGTTTCTTATCATCGACATTATATTTATCATCATTTTAGAAAGTTTGTCTCGGCAACAAGTACCTACCCTAAAATTCCATTATTATAACCAGCTACATTAGTAAAAACTTGTAAAAGCATTTTGTACAATAAATAAACATTTTACTTTCATGTGTTTACTTTGTAGTAATCAATTTTATTTATATTTTTTCTGAACCTCCAAACTTGATATTAACATGAAATATTTAGACCATTAGTATTAATAAATTTAGGTTTAACACCTAAATAAACCAGAACAACTATTCTGACACCCAATTCTTTTTTCTGATGATTCCAATTAACAAAGACTTCATATTCTTCTTCATTTAAAAGTCTGCACTGCTAATTTCTTTTTTGCGAATATTCTTTAAGTTAAATGGCGCCTACAATCTACAATACCTGTTTTTTGTTGAAACCACATAGTATAACTTTGAAATTTGCTAATTTAATAGCGACTAAAATTAGGTTTTATATTGTTTTTCTTATATACAGTACAAAACTAATATTCTAAAAAGTCATGTATACAACTGGAATATAATATTTTTGGACTTGACTGTATATATGATAAATAATATAACTTGACGTGCTAATCAGGATTTGTCAACATTAGCATTTTCTAACAAGTAGCAATTAATATAACTTTTATTGTACTTTAATAAAAGTAATAGGCACACTCTTAGGATAGCATATATTGAATTTCTAATAAGTAATTTTATTGAATTTACTTTTCAATATTAAAATTGGACGTGTGCCAACAACTTTAATAAAAAATTCCCGTTGGTACCTTATTTGTAGAGATTTAAAATAAGTAGATATAAATTCGCATAAAATGATGTCATCAAATATTTATCCTGTGAGATATAGTGACGGTATGTTCAGTAAATGGATACTTGTTTTAACAATGTAATAATAAATAATTTCCCGTTATCAACGGTAAATTACGGAATATCTTAATTGTATATAAAGCCTATCAATTTTACTTATACCTATAAATCCAGTTTAGATTTTTTGAGTAGGTATATAATTTCTTGAAAGAAATATCTTGTTAAATAAGCTCCAATACAGGCAAAAAGTGTAAACATATTGGACATTAATTTACCAGATTCATAATATGCAACTTGTTCATTAAAGCATGACAAATTTTATTTTAAAGTGTATCTCAATTAGCTATAATCTTCTATCGTATACATATAGCATATATCGTATAGCATAATGTAATAAAACATTTATAAAAAACATTTTATTGGATATTAAACATAATTGAAAGGTTCATCACATTTGTTTGTTGCCGCAATAATACAACATTGTTTCAAGTTGTGTAGCTAAATAACATATATATCCATGGTACTTAAAAGTAAATTTAGCTAAAGTTCCTTGAACTTTGATTATCAAACGGACGCTCTTATTCTAATAGTTTAACATTAGTATATATTCTCTATATAATATGAAATGTGACGAATATATTGTCTAAATATTAAAACAAAATCTTTCTGGGCATTATTTACAATAGAAAACATATTATACAAGCACATTCTTTTACAGGAAAATTATAAATGAGCTGAAAGACCACTGTTGGGTTCGACGGAAGATTAATTCAGAGAAAAGTCTGAAATTAACAATATACCAATATACAAAGGGGATACTCTAAAATACTTCGTCTTAACACTAGATTACAAACGCCTTACAAGTTCTAACTATATGTCTCTTCGACCAAAGACAAGGCAAACCGGCATTCTACGAAATCAACGGTGTTCTGAAATACTGACCATCTGCAATTTCCACACTCTTTTATAAATCCTACATCAGACACATCCTAACCCACATCGTTCTATCACAAATCCCACATACAAAAAATCATTCAAACGATACAAACAAAGCCCTCCGACACAACAAGAATCTTCCACTAGCAATCCCCATCCCAACACTTCACAGCATCACAAGCACTCCAAAAATATCTTAATTTGTCGAGTCGGTTGTTCAGAGTTTACTGTCTGACCGCTTAACCCACAGGTCGTGGGTTCGAATCCCCAATCCGCCAATTTTTAATTAAATTGTCTACTCGTAGCTTAAAGCCAGTTCGCAGGGATGGATTGACAACCATCCTAGCGTCCTAGGATAGGAAAAATGTCAACTTGGTGTTAATGTGACAGATTAACATCAGCTGATGTTTGACGACACTGTTCCTTTAACTAATGAGAATTTCCAAGTTTCCCTCAATGACAGCACTGAATGAATGGTGGTTAGGGCTAATCAACGTAAGTAGCTTCTGAGGCGCTTATCAGGAGCTACTAATCTTTGTAATTAGAATGAGGGGTAAGGATATTATATATTATTATTAATGGCCTACAAATATTAATCCCCTGTTTTGCCCAAAAACTCTTCAAATATACAAACTTTATCCTTATACATCCCTAAAACCAAAATTCATTATCCATCCCAAACATCCATCCCTCAATTATATAATATAGTTTATACAATCTCTAACCGAATCATCCCGTACCTAAACAATAAAAAAATCGGAAATCCTACATTTTGAACAATAAAAAGTACAAAACTCCACCCCTCTCAATAATAAAACATCCAAAATCGCGCCCACCAAACAAAAAACTCAAAATTGTATTCACTAAACAATAAACAATCCAAAGTTTCTAAACCTCATGCTATCAGTACTGCCCGTATTTATTATTACCATTACAGCGTCAGATGCCTGCAACATTACCTCAATATACTCCGAGACAAGGACTATCAAAGTGGAGAGCCTCATGAGTCAAGGCTTGAGGTTCGATGGATGAGCCTCGCTCATCCATCGTTGCAATTGGGTCCGACCCAACTTGCTGTATGTAAATTATCATCTTACATGTAAGGTGCAGTGCCATTTTCTGTAGTTCCTTGATTATTAAAATTTTCTTATCTTGTCTATTGCGCTGAGACATAATCATGTAAACGAGTATTATAATTCTTACTTCTTAGAATTCTATTGTCTACAATAATTTTAAATAACATATATGACAAATAAAGAAAATGTGTCGAGTCTCCAAATAATGCAGTTATATCAATCAATGTTTCGAAGGTCCTGCTCTCCTCTAGTGCAGTGTAGCTCTATCTAAGATGGTACATATTTGAAATATGCCTCAATAAAGTGCACAGATTACAGTAAAATACATAACGAGACATTAATTATAATTATTATTAAGTGTACTAATGGCAATGGACTTCATTACATAACATTAGTCACATAAATATTTATTTGAAGAAGATATCAGAAACAACTACTTGACGGACTATGTGCTCCGATTGTTGTTGCATTACCCCGCCATCTCCATGATGGTCGCCACATATGCTTCTCACCACAACTAAAATATTATTCACATAAGTTAATTTCTTACTACAATAAATTTATGTTATTAGTAAAATGTTTTAATCTGAATGAAAACTTCACTAATACATAAATTAAGCGATTGATATATAAAGAAACATGGACTGGATTTACTCTAAATCTTTACAAGTTTAGACACACGTTATTGGCTATGAAACAGAGATGCAGCACCATATAAGTACCAATAATTAATCTGATCATAAGGTAGTCATCATGAACATACAGTCTGTTCCAGGTAAGAATAAAGTGTTTTGAGTCCAAATAAGACTGTTTATAAAAATCCTAATATTTTTCTACAAAATTCTTCGTGGAACCATCAAAATAACGTTATAAACGTTATAACGTGGGACCATCAAAATAACGTTAATTATTATCATGCAACTAGAATTTCTATTTATTTTCAGAACTATAAAGTTCGTGGGAAGAGAAATTCTTAAAATGAACTTTTAAAACATTACGGAACAGTAAGTAGGTATTCTTTAAATTACTAAAATTTATTTTTAATTTTTGGTATTTTGGCAATTTTTGGTATTCGGTATCGAATTTTGGTATTTGCCCTGCTACTACTACCTCCTACCTTCTTTACCTTTGACAAACCTTGGAACCAACAGAAATCTCTGTTAGCTGATAATATGATTTGACAGAACCGCTAAACCGATTACATAAACGTAGAAATTTGATGAAATTATAAATTTTATTAAGCGTTAACTCACACAGTGTATATTTGCTTATTTTTTTGGAATATTAAACAAAAAGAAATGAACTGGGAAGTTCCTGAGGCATAGAGAACATAAAAATAATGGTTATTTCAAGCAAATTACAAAGTGAAATAAATATCTATTAATACCTTCAGAGCTAAAACGTAAATTGTTCTCATGTTTTACTATGTAACAGTAAATAAAATGGCAAGTGTCCGTTATTTCCATGGAAATTATATTGCAAAATAATATTGTACATATACATAATCCACTCTATAATATGCTGCATGATTGCGTATTTTGCATAAATGTTATTGTATGGTAAACTTCTTATGGATCTGATAGCATTGTACAAAGTGTTCAAAATAAGGTGGGCACTGCTTTTATCTGTCTTATTATTGGAGATAGCTATATTTTGGGTTAAGTTAGTAAAATTGTGATTGTCATCTTTAGTCCCGACTGGTGAAAATAGTTGAACAACGAATTTTGGCAAATACAGAATATTGAATTTGAGTTGAATTTCGACAGAAATTGTAAAAACTGATGTGTTTTAATTGTAACAACTTGGTTTTTATGGATTTGAAATAGAGTGTTGTCTTACAAATACGTTAATGTAAAATTTGAAGAGTCTACCTCTAACAGTAAGAGAACTGTCTACTTGGAACGGATAGGTGTATTTGAATTTGTGGCATATAGCTTTTCCTTTATTGGTTTTATTTTACCAAACTTGTTAAAACTATTATTTTTTAAATTGAACATCTTGTTTTTTGTGGATTTGAAATAGAGTGTTGTCTGGCTAATACGATAATGTAAGGTTTTATGGGTGTATCTCTATATAATAGTAAGAGAGATAGGTATAGATATTCTCTGCAACAGATAAGTGTATTTGCATTTGCGGCATTATCTAAATAGCATTTCTTTTATTGTTTATATTTTGCCAAACCACTAAAAACATAAAAATATTAGAAAATAAATTTGTTGAAAACTGAACAAAAGTGTAAATTTTTCATTAAATTTTCATCAATGTTGATTCACTTGACATAAAATGTAGGGTAAACAACCATATATCCGAAATTTCATTAAAAAGTATTAAAGATTCATCAAGTCAAGTGGCTTGACTTAACTTCAAGGAATTTCAAGCTACTTGATACTTGATAATAATGATAATAGACCGATAATGTACGAAAACGTGCAAACAGACCTGCCAGCATAGAAACAAACTAAGAACACGATATACTAATAGTGTTTCGTATATTAGTGTATCGTAGGCTAGGTATGGGTTTCCCCTTTACCCGAGCTGATTGGAACAACTGCGCATATGTAGAACTGAGTTGTGAGTTAGTACAGTTTGTAACAGTGTCTCAGTTGTGTGTGTGTGTGCTGTCAGCTGTAATTTTGTGTGATTGTTAAAATTTGGACGGAAACAGGAGGAAAGTGAAAAGAGGAAAAGTGTCTCTATAGAATAGTAATATAATCTACAAGGTGTTCCATTTAAAAAATGATCATAATTTTGAATTAAAAAGTGTCAATTTTTTTAAAAGGCCTGTAGAAGTAAAAGAAACTAGTACCAATGACAAAAAAAAAAGTTTTTGTAAAATTCAGAGCACCAGTGAAAACCGCTTGTCGCTATCTCATTTTGCCTTGAAGTTATAAGACCTTAAAATGTGTCACATTATCTTGGGACACCCTGTATATTTTTTTGTAATACATTACAGTTTTGTATTTGAAGGTATTAATGGCAATGTTTATTGCACTGTAATTTCTTGATTTCAATAATTAAGTATTCAAAAAATCAAGTAGCCTAGAACAACTACTTGATGTCAACAAATACTTGAAATATAACTACTTGATTTGACTTGACTCGATTTCAAGTCAAGTAGTTTTCTACAGGTTTGATAAGAATGTAAATATTCTGAGGTACAACAGACAATCTGTCAAGGAAGAACTGCGTAATTTTTCTGCTGTGTATTTGCTGATCATTGTGTCATAAATGAATTCCATTACTTGTAGTTAATATACCCTAGAAACGATGAAATAACAAATTATCTAAGTAATAAAGTAATCTGATAAATAATACCAATCTAAAATTTGTGCACTGAACCTCGGGAATTATTAGCTTCTTCCCTAAAGGTTCAGGGACATAGCTCCGGTTAGCTCTGGCCTCAAGGCGGGGAATGAATTTTACTGTTAAGCTTACTTTATAAAAATTTGGGCACCAGGTAATTTAAACGAGAAAAAAATATATGAAGTTGTGAATGCGTGAATGTAAGAACAAACAAATTAAGTTAAGGTAAAAGTATATATTAAAAATTGTATTTTCAAACAAATTTACGTTAAATTCAAAAACTCTACCGCCTGAAGGCGTTTAACAAAATTTTACAGAAAACAAAATTTTACTGGGCTGGGTTCACCAGTCTTCGGCCTACTTATGGAGTTATCTCACCCACTAGCCCCTCCTAGATTAATCCGGAACTCCTGTCCAAGTCCACGTCCAGCTATACTTGCTGTGGTTCGATGGATCGATGTAATTAAATCCCACGTAGCTAGGTTTTAGGTAGTGGCTCCAAAGGTGGAAATAGGTACATGTAACAGATTGTATGATTAGCCCAGTCCCAGAGTTGTACAAAAAAATGATCCAGGAATTGGAATTTTGTAAACAATCAAACAGTAGAGTAACTATGTCTGAAGGACAGTATATAAAAATTCTAATAGAAAAAAGTTACTTATGACCGTTACTATATACTACAATAAAAATTACCAAAATTGCAGTAACAAAATTCGTAACTGTGCTACACAAAAAAACTAGTGAGCATAAAATGTAAAAATTTATAATTCATACATGAGATTTTAAATGCAAAATTAACAATATCAAGTACAATGAAATAGAAAAAATTGAATGTGAGACGGTCTAGAATACCAGCAAATAATCAAAAATAAAATTCCTGGATATAATAGATTCTGTAATTATCAGACAAAAATTATAGTATATAAAAAAATAACCATATGGTTATATATATATATATATAAACGCACTAATCAACCCAGGCTCTTCAGAGAGAACCGACTTTTGCAAACAGGGTATAATTTTCTTAAATCAGATTCAATTTATTAAGAAAATTAAATGTACTCACCTGTATACAAATTTCGGTCCCAACCTCGCGGATCCACCTCAAAGATGTCCTAAGACGTTCCGTATGGAATCTGATGGTTTACGAGGATAATAGAGTCCTGCGAAGATTAAGCCAGCGTCTCAACAACTCTGCAAAAATAAAAATTCGGCAGAAAATTTACACCACGTGTAAAATAAATTTATGATCACATATCTCGTGACAACAACAAAAATATTACTATAATATCGATTAATGCGATTATTACAGATAATAATCTATTATATCGGAACACCGATCACTAACAATCGTGATAATAATTCAAGATTCAAATTAAATTAAAAATTTAGAACATGTGCTTTCAATAAGCGTAAAAATTGTTAACTTGCTCGTACCTATCTGAAGACCGACTCTCGATTTTTCGTTAAAAATCTAACTTCCTGGCTGTTTGCGGCGTTCCTACCTTTTCATAAAAGTGACCAATCAAAAACACTTTAGAGGTAGACAACACATTACAAGGTGGAGCATTATGGGTTGCTGGTATTCAGGGAAAAAATGTAAGGATTTTTGATATTAATACAAAAGGGAACAAAATGATTAAAATTTTGTTACAAAGACTACAACATATTTGGAATTATTATGATGTGGTTAATAACTATATTATAATTTTATTGTAGTATATTGGCTTGCATGCAATGAGTGAAAATAAAAACATAAAAATTATTATTAAATTAAAAATATCCCCCTGTACGTACATGATATAACATATAACATATCTTCTGTTAATACATTTTAATGGCTTGTATATGAAATTTATATTACATAAAAATGCTATAAAAGAACCTGTTAATATCCGCCGATAGGTACATGATCAATAAAAAGTCCACTTAAACCTCCATTGTTAAAAGAGAATGGAACAAAGAATTGTGAGGGAACAATTACTGAATGTAAAACATTTCTCCGGAGCTTTTGAATGTTGCCTACAAAAACTACTTTCAATAAAACGACAAAGACGCATGATTTGCAACGGCATGTGAGCGTTAATAAAATATATTTTATAGCAGCCGGATAATATGGACAACTTAAGATATACGGGAGATGATACTGGTAAATCCACAAACAGGCATTGGGATTGTAAATGCAAATATGGAAAATTTATTGGGTCCTAATTAATTTCTAATGTATTAATTAAAAAAAAAAAATCGCTGGTTGGTAGAGAGTTGTGTGTTAGACCTGAACATTTAATATTAATGTTTTAGCATAGAAATGACATTTGTATCCTGGAGGTCATTTAAGGTCATGTTATCACCGCTAGTGCCACGTTCCATTTTGTAACTTATTAGGTAATTAATCTTTTAACTGCTTTATCCACAAGGAAGCGCCCTTAAAATTGTTTTCAGATATATTTACTTATCTATTCAAAATTACTTTGGCCAGATACTAACGTCGCGCCTTTCAAGATGCATAATTAACTGGCCATAAATAATACTTTTTTACCAAAACATACCATAATTTTCAACTATTTCTTTTATGGTGAATTAATATACTTTAAGATGGATACAATTTGACATATGCACTCTGATTATAAAGGTTATCAAAGAGTCTTTACATCGTGGGTGGATTAAAAAACGTATATAATTTCTAATTTCGCACAGTTTTAGTATATTTTACATATAGTTTAAAATCACATGGAAATAATTTGAACAATATGAAAAAAATTCTAACAGAAATATATTTTCCTTTGCGTAAAAATCATAGAAATATTATTTTAACCAAATAAATTGAATTTATTATAAAAATTAATGCAGAAACAACCAGTATTAAATTAAATAATAAAATAGTTTGACAATTTCATGACTAATTTAAGGTAGAGCTTTGTTTGAAGCTGGAACTGAAATACATCTTTTAAAACGAAACCGCCAACCGTAAAAACATATTTTGGACACCATTTATATTCCATATTAGCCCTGCGTCATAGAATTTACAACAAAAAACACAAACTTGATACATAATTGTGTAATTAGTAACTAATAAAATATTCTAAGCAATATCAAACAAATCTCTACAGACAGATATTTGTTATAGCGCCAGAATCATTGAATTTTACAAATTCCTTATAATTCAACTGGCAAAGGCACATATATTTAAACTTAAAGACGTGGGAATAGCGACCTTTTGCAAATCAGTCACATCCAAGTCGATAAACTAGGCAGTGCCATCTGGAAGATAATCACTGCTATCCATCACCCACCAACAATAAGACTATGATTCCTGCTGATTGGTAGCAATTTCTTCGTGTCGTGGAAGACCGAAGTTAACGATGCATTTAAATTATATGATGGTAGAGTGGTCAAACAAATTTTATAAAACACGTTTCTCTACATTCTATTGTCGTTTGTCTTAATTTGCAAGAAACCTAATATCAAAAGGGGGTGTAACAACATCAGTGTGCCCCATACACTAACAAATGGATAAAAATTATGTTGATTCTTCGGTATTATTTTAAAAATTTATATTTTTGTTAATTTTAATAGGTCATTATTTGTATTAACTAGTACTCGAAATGGTACTTTTGCACATAAAAATTGAAAAGAGACGTAACTATATAAAAAAAATAATACAGGGCGCTAAAATTTTTGAGCACAAGTTAAATGTAACATATTTTATACAAACTGTATTTCAATAATTGTATTAGCAATCCCTATACCTATCTTCATCCGTTTTGCTGTCAAGATTTTTTTGCATTTACCTAAAATTAATTATAAATTGTCATGATTTCTCAATAGACAGCTATGAAGATGTTAGTTAATGGCATAATTATATAGACACATTACTAGTATTAATTAATTTTAATACAAAATAGAGATTCAACAACATATAATTTCATAAAAATTGTAGGTAGATACAGAATGTCCAGCCTTTCTATCGACTAACTATTTCAAGTTTATATATCTTTTATTTCGAAATGTATAAATGTATATAGGGAGAAAATGATTTAAGAAAAATTTAACGCCTTATATCTCTTAAAGGGAGATATAGAGGCCAGATTCATGGAACTTGTTTCTTAAAATAAATTAAGAAGAAACCTACGTATTTGTATGTACTTAAAAACACCCTGTGTACATATATACACCCTGTGCTTTGTTCTCACTACAAAATAGGATTTTCATTATTGCAACCTGTTATTTTAATCACACTTCTCCACCTATTGAATTTTTATTGAAATTATTATTATCTCTTGACTTAATTAAATGTACGCTATGGAATTTCAAAGAAATAAAGTAATTCCCTGCTGCTGCTGCTGCCGTTCTGCGCGTATTACGTGTTAAATGAAGTGAAAAGTATTTTAATTTATTGAGTAGTTATGGAATTATTATTAGATACGCTTGTTCCGCAAGATGTAATTATTAAAGAAAATAAAAACTTGGCAGTGCACGCGGCAATTATTTAAAACTAATTCTAGAAGAAATTATATAATTATTAGAAGTTGCTACATGTACCTGATCTATTTTTATGCAATTATAGTTATAAGTTATCCATTATCCAACTGCACATATATATTTTTACTTATTTCTGTCTTAAATATATAAGACATGTGTTTGGCCTTAGTGCAGTGTCGTAGGAACTAGTAGTAGTACGTGTTGTTTAAGTATTGTACGAAACATACAAAAGTACAGCATTACTAGCGTTTTCACATGTTTTAAATTTGTAACATGAAAGGTTCTTTTCACAGAAATAAAAGTTATAGAATGGAAATTCTTATATTTGGTTCTATACCCCATAGAGAACCGGAAGTTCTGGCCCGGAGTTGCGCAATGTGAAACTAGAAAAATGGATGACAGGAAAAAAAAGATAATATATATGTTTAAATTATAGCCAGTGGCGCCGTACAAATTTAATTATTTTTGCGATAAAAGTTGATAAAGTTCATACATTTACGCCTGATCCACAGATAATTACGAAGCAATAACTCAATAAGTGTCAAGCAGCAACAACAGAGATATCGGAAACCAGACTACACACAAAGCACAAAACAACACAGAACTAACCAGATAATTCAGTAATATAACGGTTAAAATTGTAATATATTGGACAAAATTCATAAAGATTCAAAACTTGGTAGAAATAATGAGTATAGCATAAGCATTATTAAACCGAAAAATTCCCACCCCTAAACAGTGTGCTTCATCCCCTAGGACGTCGTTTCCACCCCCATTTTGAGGTTTTCCAGATTCTCTCGGGAACGGTGCACTTTTTGATAAAAACATCTCTACGCTTTTTTTCCTAAAATTAATAATAATTTTTCTACTCCCCATCTTTAAAATGCCATTTTTCGTATATGTTTCCATGACGCTAAGTGATCTTTTAAATACACCTTGACAAGCCGTGGCTTCGTGCGCTTTAGTCACGGATAGAAATTATTGAAAAAATCAAGATAGTTGTCTGTGTCATTTTAAATCAATCAGTCAAACTAATTTGACGCGGCGTGACAAGAGAAGTAATTTTGTGGAAAGTTTATTTAGATATTTGCTATCGTAGAAAAAGTATAGTATGCAACTCGTTTTATAACGCTATTTTATTCACTCATTTTATTAAACACTCGCTCCGCTACGCTTCGCTCGTGATTAATAAAAATCGTGACTAAAATGGCATTTATAAAACTTGATACATAATATACTATTAGTAAATGAGGCGCAAATGTAATCAGTGCAGGGCATATAATTCACTGAATATCCGTATGGCTATTTCCTGCTTGACCAGCAAGCCATCGTACCCTGTCGAACGCTTTGGCGACATCCAAGAAAATCGCGCCTGTGACCTGTTTTCGGCTGAATCCTTCGATCACGTGTTCTACCAACCTTCCTTACGACTTGTTGTTCGGTGGAGTGTTCTCTGCTGAAAGCGAACTGCTGGTCGGGGATGACTGGTAGTTCGTCGGAGCACTCTTGGAGTCTGACCAGGATTATCCTTTCCACCACTTTGCTTATTGCCGGAAGTAAGTTGATGGATCTGTAACTTACGGGGAAGGTTAGATTCTTACATGGTTTCGGAATATCGCGACGCGGAGTATCGCGTCGGCTTTTTTCCACCTGGCAGGGATATAGTGGAACCTCGGGATTGCGTTAGTAATCGGGGGCAGTTAGAAGCTGCGGGGGCAGCTTCCGAAGCGTCCCATTTCCTATCTGGTCGCTCCCCGGCGCCTTGCGGGTCTTAAACCGGCGTAGGATGTCCTTGATTCCTCCGCGGTGGCGGAGCGGATCTGTCCGTGGTCTGGCATCTGTGGAATCTTTCCAGCTCGTCGCCTCACATAGTTGACGTGATCCTCGTCCTGTTTGGCGGATTCTTCTCCCTACACTGCAGTTCCAGGCAGGCAGCGAATGCTTCGATCTTTTGCTGTCTCGTATATACGAACCGGTTGGATCAGGGGAGTCGTTTGTCGGTTGGTCCTCAGAGCTCTCTGGACATTCGACAGAGTTCTTAGAGAGACTCTAGGTGTTCTCCACAGTCCACAGAATAACAAATTTCACTTTCTCCCGCTACCCCGTCTCAGACGATCTAAGTTCAGTGCGATAGTGCATTATTTTAGGCTGCCTGTACACTAATAAACAGCGTGTCAAGACTGTGGCATACACTTAAAAGACAGAAACGTTCTGAAAAAAAACCTTTTTTCTTTAAAACACAAACGTTTTCCTCTATTCTGACGCAAATTGATGACAAACATTGTTAATAAAATACTGGCCATACTATGAATTCGGACTAGGAAGAAATTATTGGTGTATGTCTTTATTGGATGTATTTACAAATGTTTAGTGAAAATGACAGAAATTATTGGGTGCATTCTAGTATAAAAAAATATATATATAAAAAATATATATATAAAAAATATATATCCTGCAAACATCCGATACTATAGTGGTACTACGCACAGACTATAGATCTAAGCGAGATCTATAAACTTTGACACTACTGTACGTGTGTCGACCTATTTTTTTGAATAACACAGGTGTCAGTGTTTGCGCTTTGAACAAAGAGATTCTTCGCAAAACGTTTTATGTAGGTTTTAGTCATTTAATTTATGTATTTGTTTGCAAACTAATTAAAATATATATAATATTCTTGAAAGAGGTTGGAACCATGATTAAAACTGAGTCTTAATAATTTCCAGATGATGCCAACTTGGTTGGCGAAAAGCACGTCGAGTGCAGAATAGTGTTTTGGTATTATGTGGAAAACTACGTCAGTGTTATATATAATACATATTATTGTCAGTTAGTTACTAAAAATCTTCAATAATGAAAGAACATCTCACACGTTTTCCATTAATTTAGAAACCCCTCGTCTAACCCACTACTCGTATACCTAGTATTTATTATTTTGGTTACATTTTCTTATGTAAATGTTTTTTGTACGACAGTTTTTTACATATTTGAAAATACAAAGTATCCCATTTCATTATAATAAGTTAAGGTGGTTTACTGCCAAGTGGTTGTGACTGACAATGTTTTAATAGGAACTTGGGAGAGTATGTCCAGTATTTCACATAGGCGATGAAATGTAATTTATACTAGCTTCAAAAAAATAAGTTATAGATCCACACAGTGTCTCAGACACCAAAGACACAATATTTCTTTCTTGGAATCAGTTATATCATCACAAGTTATTATTTACTGAACAGATGTAAGGCAGCTTAGGTGCCACTTTTAAACAAAAATCCTACAAGAAGTGGTTCCTCCATAATATGTAGGAACTTTTAAGCAATATATATTTCGTGGAAGTGTATCTCATAAATCCTATTGTTGAAATCCCATCTGAAATCTAGATGTTAATAATGGAACTTCAAATACGTACACTGAAATAATAACAAATGAAACGAGGTCACATAGCTTGTATAGCATACGTATGTAGTATATATGTAAAATATAGAAAGCACAAAATGTAAATTTAAGAAAACTACCTCTCTCTCAATAGGATCTAAAATGTTAAATATTGGTAAACATGTTTGTTCGGTACACAAGACGGTAAATTTTTAGTTTCCCACAATTTGTTATCCTTATACGAAGCGCGAAGGTCCACTAAAATTCATTTTTTGAAATGTCTACTTGTAACTCGAAATTTTGTTAATATTTGGGGATTAGGGTGAGTCGAAGATTAATAAAATTTCGAGTTATAGCAGGAGATGTTGTGTCGATCTGGTGTTGGTAACAATTATTTCCTTCCAGATAGACACAATATCACCTATAAGGTGAGCTATAACACCTATAAGTTTTGTTAATATTCTACTTGTAAGTCGAAGTTTATTTAATCTTCGACTTGTAAGTCAGAGATTTGTTTAATTTCGAGTTACAAGTCGATATTTAAAAAAATTTTAGTGGCCCTTCCACGCCTTCGTATCTATCCTTAAGACAAAAAGATATACATAAAATTTATAAAATTAGCAAGATTTTATTATTTTTTTACTGATTTTACTTGTCAAAACAGAAAATAACTATAACGAAAACTGAACATCGCAGTTCTGAAATATTTACAAGAGTCTATTTTTTAAATATCATATCATACATACTTTACAGATATTTTTATAACGTTTCTTCACGACTATACTCATTTAAGATTTAAGGAGTCTAAAAGTAAGCAAATATGTACACAAGTAGGCTCTTTCTAACATTCCTATAAGCTTATTGAGTTTTCACATCCTATAACAACCAAGTATTCATTCATACATTCAATATTATAGGACGCAATTTCCACAGAAAACCTGCGTCTTCAACTTTACAAAGTATATATAATGGATTAAATTGAAGAAGGAAATGATTAAAGTAGACGTAAATTTCAGTTGACATTACGATAATTTGTTAAAACACAACTATTTCTACAACGGATATGTGAATACTTACCGATTTCTTGTAAAGTGCAAAAGGTCTACGAAATAAGTTTTACTACAGCAAAAGTTTCTAGATAAATCTCTTTTTGCGTTAGATACTGCAAATTCGTAAATCCAACAGCGACAAGCGCATCTTGACCACAATATTGAAGATAACAGTGTAACCTACGATACATTCAGTATCCGGTTCAAATCTCTCTGGTGAACATGCTTCTATAGAATAGCACATAAAATTGTATTCAGCTGATAACAAACTACACGACTGATTTTAAATTCTCAAATAGCATGGAGATTTATTGTAAAATAGATATTTTTATTGACCTACTCACTTTAAAGAGGTATATGTTTAAAACATCGTGGCTGTACATCTTTATCACAATTTCCGTGAGTATAACTCATAAAATATGTAATATATGAAAATAAATATTGTTACTCCATTATATTATTATTAATAGATGAACTCTCATTTGAATATTTATTATCCAATTAGGCATTCCAAACACGTGACAAAAATGGCTTCCGTGGGTCAAACAAAGAAAATGTTTGTGGTTTCTACTATTCTGCAGTGGTCTCTCTTATTCAAAGATTCTAAAACCACTTTTTTATCTTTAAATAACATTAAGGAAATTGAATACTTTGCTAGAATTGAGAAATATCGATGGGAATGAGTATTATGGTAAATTTTCGTCCGTCATAACAAAAAAAGAGAAATCTAACAAAATGTACAGGTAAAAAGCACTTTAATTTATTTATAAGATGTATTCTACATTTAGCAATTAAATATGTTTGCAAACAAACTTGGAGGCATTTCTATTCTTCCTCACATACATTCATTCGTTCTGTTTGACTCATGACGGCCATTTTGATAGGTCATCCCTAATAATGACTCACTCAAATTTAACCTTAACAATTAGTGTTTAGACAGACTATATGTTAGGATGAGAACTAAATTAAAAAGTAAAATATGCTAGAACCTCACACTAACTGACTGGTTTCGATTTTGTTTGATCTCATCAGTGTAGCGTACGTAGACATGCATTGTCATATGGACAACAGAAGAGTTACATTTATTTGTAAGAGCTTTGTGCCCATTAATTCAGTACTCCATATGACATAATATAAGAGCATAACTGTTTAATTTGCCTTTTTTGTTTCCTTGTCTTTTTTGTTCCTGTCCACTTTTCAGTGAACCAATAATTGCTGTTGGTGTTGCTATTAGTTTATGTTGCTTCGCTAAGGGAAAAAGAAAAAGGAGGAAATGATCAAAGAATACGCAATGTACCTATAGAAAAAATGAGATGACGAATGGAGAAAAAGTTCATGTTTCACGAACGGATCAAAGAGAAGGGAAGGAGCAATGGGATATATTCTAAACATATGCGAATTTTAATATATGAACTGTGAACAACCATTTAAACTCGGTGTAGGGGTGGATATGTATGTGTCCGACTCTGTACGGACTGAGCTGGCAATCATAACTATACCTGATAAGAGGTTTTCCTCTAAAACAACAAAACAAGTAAAATCTGCGCAGACACTTAGTAAACAATTACTTTTAGCTCTAAGAGATTACAACATAATATCTAGGACATATCACCAAGCACTTGGGGACGTCGCCAACATGTTAAACATTTCTATAAGTTGATTGGTTGAAAAGGACATAGACAATGCAGTGGCTGAGACGGTGGTCGTTCTAAGATTTGTTGATCGCAACACTACCATTGGCATCGATTTTACAAATGATTAAAGAAGATATTCACAAGAAATATAAAAATCTGTGGAGAAAAACAAGCAGCTGCTATTTAGTAGGGATTTCTTAAGGGATCTTAACAAAGATACAACTATGAACTGCCTAGCAACTTCTAGAAGAAATCTATGGCTTACAGAATCTAAGGCCATTTTGTATCACCATTCCTTTCGCTTAAGTTGGTCGGTTCCTTAGGCGAGTAAGACCTCTTGTACCAAGGAGAATGTGCAAGAGACACAAAAGACCAAAGTGCTATAGTTCGTAGACTGTCCATTTACTACTTGGAAATTCTAAGTACCTATCTAATAGACCGGAAGTTAGTGACAAATTTTTGGTAGTGATTCTAGTCAGTTCTTTTATCATATATAAGAGCCCTTTGTACCCATGTTAATGGTATGCCGATGGTTTTCCAAGGATTTTCTTGTGTTAAACTTCATTTTAAAATACAAGGCAGCCTGACTAAAGTCGTTCTAAAACTCATAATTTCCAAACAAAAAATGGACACTCACTTTTCTATATGAAGAACCCTATATGAAGACTCATTATACCCTATATACCTCATTAGAAAAATCAACCAAAAATCTGTCACTAACTGCCGGTCTATAATGCAGAAATGTACACCCTTGTATAAAAATGTCAGTCAATAACTTAATACAAATTTGAGATCGCTTGCCACTTTTCTAATATGAAGTATAAAACACAGGTCTTCAACAACATCTGGACTTTCACATGCTAACGGAAATATTCTGTCAACTTTTTGCCTACTTAATTATGACTGTGTAAGTGTGTTCTGCTTTAAAAAAATCTTTATGTTAAAAAAGGTAATTACTCATACAATTTACGGAACAGTTGTTAATTATTGTAATTATTGAACCAAATAATAATTCGGTACACATCAGCGAGAATTTACAGTACATTCATATACGGTATTAATCACATTACGGCGCCCGTGGTTTTTTGTTATGATTAATGTAATAAAAGTTAATTGGCCTCATGTTTTATTCACAAAATTACTTTTAAATTATTGACCACTGCAACTGTTAATGATCTAAAGAAAAATACAACTTAGAGAAGAATGCCATGAAAGTTTAAACAAAATTTTCCACTCCGCAATTGTTGACTATAGGCCGTGTCTATCCAATAAACAGATCTTAAGGCTTAAGGTGAACCAATAAGTAAATCATATAAAGAAGAACCGTTTGATTAAAACAAATTTTAGTATGAATAATTTATCTAATAACTAATAATGATAGAAATCTAACAATGATACAAAAGTATGAATTATGGCTATTATTTCTATTTCATAATATAGATATAGATATTTTATATCTAAACAAACTACTTACTGAAACTTGTGACGTATTTACGTACTACGTAAATAAGAAAAGAGTTAATTTGGGTGTTTAAAAGAAAAAACGATGTAGCTTGTTCCTGCCTGCAGTGTAGCTTAAGGATATGAGGATATAAATATTGTATCAATGTTACATCATTTAAAAATATCTGCATTTTTTCTGTATCCAACATTTTTTTAAAAAAAAATTGTTATCAGGAAAAGTACTCAACTTACAGATCTAAAAATTGCGACTGTTTACTATGTCTTCGTTAGAGGACAGTTATATACTTCTTCACAGTAAAAAAATCCGACTGATTTTAACACTGAATCCACACTCATCAGTGTGTATATAGTCCACACTCGGCAGTGTTAGACATATCGGTGTATTATTACATTACATAAAAGTAATTGAACACAGTAGATTTTACAAGGTAATGTGTAATAGTTAATTATTCACCGTGTAATTATTCCGTTTTTATGACGGATTGATTCAGTTTTAACACAGAGTTTTGTAAATTTTACTACAATTTATGAGTACTTCTACAAACTTGGCGGGTATATCGTTCGTGTAATATGAGTTCTAAAGGTTTAGTTATTATACTACCCAGTTCGTGTTAAAAATAACACTGCAGCAAATTACGATTACCATTTAGTAATTTTACCATTTGTCTTTTCTTACTGTGTTTGTGGAACTTTGTGTTGTATTGCAAAATCAGCTGTTCTAACAGGAACAATCATCTTTAAACGCGACACCCTGTATAGGGTGAGTTCACCCTGAGTTTAGTTCGAGATCTATATCATTCCAGATCATCTTGTTTCCCCATGATACACTGAAGAGAACCAAATACTCGAAAACACCGATTATGAGATGTTAGTTGCGTCTTTGATTGCTTTTGGAATACTTACTTTCGCCAAGTTATGTAACAAGGTAAAAACTGGATCAAGAAAAGATCAGAGGAAGAATCGTCGAACAGGACTGGACTGCGACAAGCTAAACTGTTAATTGAAGGTCCTTGGTCGAACTCAACTCGATCAATACTTGCGCTAAGTCGTAACAGCACAAGGACTGTCACAGGACTGTTGACATCTCAACCAGCACCTTAACACTATCGGCATTAGTGACACTAGAAGGTGCAGATTTTGTGGACACGATGACGAAGACTCCATTCACATCCTCTGTTGCTGTGCCTGCTTCATGGTCAAGAGACACAAACATCTGGGTGTAGCGTTTCTCCTACCCCAGGGCATTAGAGAGCTTCCACTACAACGGGTGTTGGCCTATGCGCATAGCACGGGTCTCTTCCAATAGCTCTCGAATAGCTGCAGGACAAGGGGTCGAAACACCTAAGTGCTGCGGGCAACCGCGCCGCCTTCCAAAAACAACAATGTCCAGGTCACACTTAATTATGCTATCTATCTTGAAGGTAGATAGAGTAAAATGAAAAAAAAGAAAAAGTCTACCTATATATTTTATGGAAAATCATAACTTTTCTGAATTACATAGACGTTGATTCTCCGTTTATAAAACTGAAAAACCTTAGTATGATATTTGTAGGAGATATATTAAGAAAGAAAGCGCATATAGAATTATTGATATAAAGTGATTGATAGTGTTTTCCTTGTCCACTTGTTGTTTTATAGTCATCTTCGAGTTTCATTCACTTATATCGAAAATTCGGTACCTATCGAAATTTGCTTATTTATAATATTGCCAAAGTAAGGTTAAGGCTCATTTACATTTATGACTTTGGATGTTCATCTTGGAGGAATCATCCAAAGTGATAAGTGTAGATTGCCTTTCATTTGTGTTGTATCCAAAGTGTACATTAAAAAATTAACGATGAAACAAATCGACCCTCTACCTATTTTTGATGAAAGAGATGTGCCCTGAACCGATGATTCATCCAAAGTGAAGGCTCAGTGAAAAATGTAAATACGATGAGTTCATTTTCGCCGCTATCAGTTAACTTTTTAGTTTTAGTACAGCCGCCAGTGCGATTGTTTGTTTGTGGCTATTATAAATAAATATTTAAATCAATTGTATTATATTATAAACGTGTTATACAGTGGCATTTCCAACGTCTTTTAGCACGGCCAGTTGTTGATATAATTGAGTTCAATTCATTTATCAGTCCACTTGAAATTAAGTCAATGCCATCGCGTATAAGACTTTTATTTTTTCTGGAACGAGATATCCTGCCGCCTGGTACCACAAGTTGTTGCACCAAACATGAAATGACGAAATTCTTAGGAACAGTGAATAGTGACAGAGGTGAAACCACAAAACTGGATGAAAATATTGGATGATCACAAGGATGATCACTCCGGATGATTTCACTCTGGATGATTGATTCACTTTGGATGTACATCAAAAGTGATACAGTACCTATAAATCCCACTTTAGTATACTTACCAAAATTTTTGATATTATTAATTTATATTATATTGCATTGTTATTAATGAATTTGATTGTACTCGATTGATTGATTGATTTGATTATATTCTTCGAGAATCGTAGCTAAATTATTGGCCATGTGTTTATCTTGGCGCATTCGCCATTTTATAGAATTTTACTGAAATGTCGCGATAATAATTTGGTTGTTTGGTTGTTTTACCGATTCCTATACAATAATTGTAAAAATATTATTTCCAATTTGTAATCACTATTATAAATGATAAATAACACTTCTACAACCAACAATTATCTGCATAAATTGTCGCTAGCGTTTTCAGAACTATTACTTTTTTCCGTAGCAAGAGTACCTACATAAAAACAACAATTCAGTAACAAACAGTACCAGCCTCTATAGATTCTATTCATCTTGATATGACATAGCCATGCCAGGCGCACACCTTTGTAGGGCTTACAAACTTGGGGTATATTGGCAATGACGTTATTTTGTGTTTCTTCACAATTATTCTAAAGGGTTTTTCAATAGGAACGCTCGATGTTTGGCAACAGCGTATGATGAAGTCGGTAGTCAGACAGGTTGTATCTTTGACAGACGTATTCAGTTAGTCTTTACATTTCATTATGGAACGTTATACGATTCAACAACGCCTCGAAATGGTTAAAACTTATTATCAAAATCAATGTTCTATTCGGCAAACGTTTCGTGCACTTCGGCCAATTTATGGTGTCGATGGTCGTCCTTTAGAGTCCACAATTCGCCGTCTAATAAATAAATTTGAAGCAACCGGGTCACTGTTAGATTAGACAACGCCTGTAAGTCAGCGAAGCGCAAGATCCGTTGAAAATATTGCTGCAGTCCGGAAAAGTGTGCGTCAAAGTCCACAACAATACATTTCACGACGTGCTCAAGAACTTGACCTTTCTCGACGTCAGTTTGGCGAATCTTGCATAAGGACTTAGGGTTTCACCCTTATAAAGTGCAATTAACCCAAGAACTAAAGCCCAACGATCATAGACAGCGGCTTGCATTTGCTGAGTGGGCGCTAGAGCAGTTGGAGGTTGATCCTAATTTTGGATGAAAAGAAATCATGCCATTTAACGCCACTGGATTTTTTCTTTGGAGCTATGTGAAATCTCGTGTCTATGCCGACAAACCACAGACGGTTGCCGCCTTAAAGGCCAACATCCGACGCGTCATTGGTGAAATTGAGCCACTTCTATGCGATAACGTCATCGAAAATTGGATCTCCAGGATTCGAGTCACCAGGCGAAGCCGCGGCGGACATTTAGCTGATATAAATTTTTAAAACATAATGTGCTCACATATGTTTTAAAATAAAAATAAAAAGATTGAGCGTTCCTATTGAAAAACCCTTTATATACTTTATTAAAATACACTATGCCAAATACTATTGTTTGAAACTCCTCACGTAACACAATTTTTGTCATTGAAAATGTAATTCGATTTTCGTGTTTTTTTGTAGGTTGGATAATATTTGGTATAACTGCCGCTTGTCGATGTAACTAGGAGGAATGAGTTAAATTCATTTTTATTTCCATCGGCAGTAAAGATCCCACTTTAGTCTAGAAAAATTACATTTTAAAGAGCACTTCAGTTCCCAGTGAACAACATACCGATTGTTCATACATACTTACCATTGAACAACATACATATGACGATTGTAATAAATTTTGAAACCTAGAAATAAAGTAAGATTTACTCGGTACGTCGAATCAACTGCTGAACTATCTTATAATCGCAGGTATTTTTTAGGTTGTTTATATAACTTTTTTCTTGAAAAACCAATAAAATGTTATATCTCTGAAATTAACTTTACCTACTCGAGACGCTTTTTGAGATAATTCAATGGACCACATGGATATTCCACAGATATAGTAACTTAAGAGGAGCATGCATTAAACTCCTTCTTCCAAAGTTTCTTGAGCTTCTACCATTTCGTCATATAAGTTCAGATAGCGCAACTCATAGTGGTTAAGGATAAGTCAGCTTTAAAACACTTTATTTTGGATTTTTTTATTAAAAATAACGATTAACTAATCGTCCATTTGCAATTTACATAAAAGTGTCGTGCTAACATATTATGCTTATAGGTATAGAGACAATGTAGATAATGCGCAGGTCTTCACAAAGTGTTAAATATTTTTTGGTTAATTTAAAATTACATATGTACAGGCTATAAAGAGCATATATATTATTGACTTCTTAGATGGAAAAAAAATTAAATATATAGGAAAGAAAACAAATCACGTAATTCCTACAATTTGTAATGCAAAATTGTAAAATTACTATATGCAAATTTTGATATAGTATCACTAGTTCTAAATCAGTTGATAATTAGGGATCATCAACACAAATTGTTGTCCTTGGTATGTGTGTGACATTTTCTTGTATATACATATTAAATAACACTGAGGTAATTTTCCACATAACACCAAAAACACTATACTGCATTTGACGCGCGTTTCGCTAACCAAGTTTTATTGATAAAATAATTATTAAACGTAAATTTAAAGAGACACTTCGTTAAACAGATAGGTAAATGTAACAAATTCCGTAAATAGGACATAGAGTTAGCATAGGTTTAATTCTAAAACTTGTTTGGCGAAACGCGTGTCGAGTGCATTATAGTGTTTTGGTTTATGTGGAAAACTACCTCAGTGTTATCTTCACACCAGAGATTCCCACCCCTTTCAAGATTTGTGAAATATACATTTTACACAAAAAAAAAACTGAGGCAATCACTAACGTTATTCGTCTTATTTGTGTATTTTGGTGGGTTTTTGTGAGGTTGGATGGGCTTTCTATATGTTTTAGTAATACAACATGATTAATATCAAGATAAATCAGAATAATATACCTACTACAGTTCTATAGGTAAGACAGTTTTATTAATGAGCCGTGTTTATTAAGATTTTTTAGTTATCCTATATACCATTAAAGTTTTTTATTTTTGTTAACACCCTGCGGACCTTTGCAAGACATTCAAGCTATCAGCTGGAATGTACAAAACCAGTTCAGTTTGTTTTAAAATGAGTGGTTGAATAATATTTAGGTATGCTTTGGTCAGTTTTGTTGTAAATTTTAATTAATAGGTACTCAGTAATTTTTATAGTAGTAGTAGATATTATAAGATCTAGTAGAAAATGTTTACCTGAGAAAATTAGGTAAACCATATAAGGTAAATGCAAAGTTTTTCAGGAGCCCAATTAATTATTGCCACAAAAAAATAGTTACATATGTAACAATTGAACTAAAATTTAATATAATTATTGTTGTTAATCACAATACTGTAAATTTATTTTATTATGAAAAATTTTTATATCACATAACATTATATGTTTATATTATCTAAAATAAGTGTTGTACCTACTAAATCCGTAAAATAAACATATATATTCGATTTTATTTTATTATTATTAAAAGTTGATTTCATCATATTCCTCAAGTTAAGATTAAACCTTTGTTTAGTGTCAGTGGTGTAATTAATTTTTCAACTGTGTTACTTTGCAATACAAAAGATTATGACAAACTTCTCTTGTCCATTAATGATTTTCTGCTGCGTTTGCAGGAAGGGAGTAACTCCAGTATGAGTGGTCTCCTAACTACGGCCAAAGAAAATACACAAACAGTTTCCTAAGCCATTCTCATAGTTTTTAAATGTACCTCATAGTTAACTGCTTGAGGAAGTATGTAGGTGCAAGAAATAATATTTACTTACAATACATTATTTGACCATTGCTGCATAGAAGATACCTTTCTCTTCTTATGAACTAAACTGGTTTTCAAACATCCACGACTTTACAGATTGTTATATTATATAGTTATAATTACATACAAGTATATCACAAATATACACAAATTGTAGAAGCTATTTTTGATTGGAATTCAATAAATCACATGTGATCACGATTAAATAATAACACTCTTTATTACTTGGCATAAAGTCAGTTCAACCTCAACACCGAAATTCTCCTATATTTGTACAAGACTTCTTATTAATCATCACAGTTTAAAGTTGATAATAAATCAAAGATAAATGTATTTTTTTGACTTATTACCAATGCCAAAAATAATTTATAAAACTAAAATATTACAAAATTAAATAAAAAATTTAAAATATTAATTTCAGAAACTAAATGTTCATTAAGAAAGTCAATACAAAGTGCATATATAACGCTTTACAGTTAATTTTTTATTTAAACTTATAATTATTTGTATTATGCAAAATTATAGTGCTAGTAACATTAGAAATATGTCTATGAGGTTGATTTCTACATATTTAAGTCAATATATTATCATTACATTTAAATAAGATGAATAAAAATATAGATAACATCTGCTTAGTTCAATTATTTTGGTCAATACCTAAACAAATATGTAAACATTTACAAGAAATCACTAACTAAAATAATGTAAAAATAAATGGCTGTTACTAAAAGTATATTGAAATATACTTAATAGTAGTTTACGTAACAAGTCCGGAAAATACTGTTTTTTGGACGAGTAGACAAGATTCCAGGACGAGCTGTAAGCGAGTCCTGGAAGTCTACGAGTCCAAAAAAAGTTTCTGGGTGTGTTGCGTACAAAATTTTTTCGGCAACCGTGTGGAATAACAAATCAATAAAGTAAAGTTTCTGTAATATTTATTTGTAGAACAAAATTTAAATTCTTGTTTATATTATTATTTATATTGAAATTCGAACAATTGGTAATATTAAAGGGATTCAATTTGTTTGAAATGTTTGGTATATTTAAATGCCTGTTGTTGAAGTTCGAACATGAAGGTAAGATATCCGGTTCATGTTGATTGTTTTCATGTGATAATTTTTTAATGGTCTTGGCAATTTTAATTTTGTTTATAAGTGAATTGTCTATATACCCATCAGTGACAGCACCGTGACTTTTTTAAATTTGTGATATTTGCACCATTATCAGCAAATAACGCCGCTGAAGTTTGACGAAGGCAATGGCCTGTGTAATTTTTGTAATTCATCCCGGTCTAGTCCGGGAAATACATACTTCCCGGACTAGGTCGGAAAAGTGCTATTTTCTCAAAAAAAGCCTCCGGGAAGTGGGTACTTACCGCAAGGTTGCCGAAAAAATATATTACTATATATCGTGATTTATTATTAACAGAAAAATATATACAGTGGTATGGGCACAATATTATCTGATCACCCTATACATAGGCTTCATATTTATGAATAAGTAATGAATAACAGATATAACTAGATAACTGGTTAGTCAGATAGTGATTAGGTATGTAAAAAATAATTAAAAAACTATAAATAATATTGAAGCTATACCGGGGTTAATATTTCATAACATTTATATTCATAAATATGATTTTTATAATAAAAATTTTAATACATTTTATTTGAGCAATTGAGTTGGTCGCAAGATTTCTTTGTTTTGGTGAGATATTATAGGTATATACCTATAAGGAACTTATAGGTATTGTAAAGTGTATTTTATGACAAAGTTTTCCCTCTCTTGTATAGTTTACTTTTGAATAGCTTAATTGGTAGTAAGAGATAAAAATATATATTCATATCAACATACTTTTTTATTGGGTATTCCAAAGTTTACATATTTTTTTTATTACAATTTTTGGGTATGCCGTAGATAAATTTATTTGTTTATTCTGGCTTAATATACAACTAAAAAGATTTTGACAGTATACCTATTCCTTGTATTGAGATAAAGAGTCTGAAAAACCCCATCTATGTACAAGTAACGAATGGTTATGAAACTGCTATAACTTGATACATTAATTCACCCATTTTCATTTTGAAAAATAATTGATTTAAGTAGCATGATAAACTTGAATAATTTTCTACAAGTTAACAAGACTGTTGATCTTGATCAATAAATAGATATTTTTTTTAAATGAAACATGGAATTATCGTTTCCCTTATTAAATAAAATCGCTGTGCTGCTGCTTTCATCTCCAGGCAGGTATTTTGCAACTTATTTCTTTGAGCTTTATAACGAGATAAATATAGGAAAAGGTATTTTAAACGTGTTATAATGTGGTCTGTATTTATTTTAGCAAAACTATCAAGTTTTATAGCTTCCGTCTCAAAGGTGTTATTACAAAAGAGGATAAATGAATACTGAAAGCTGAGCCGTGATGTTGAATATAGTGTTTTTAATACTGCTGAAAAAACCAACAACGTATAGGCTATGTAAAATCAGAACCATCAAAATATCCCTAAATAAACTAATAGCTATATATTTATAGCTATTATAACTTGTCGTTTATAGATCAGGTTATTATTCCTTGAATAAGAATTGTATAATGAGGGAATTTCGACAACTTTTTCTGACACTTCCGTTTATACCGGAAATGGCCATCAACTTTCTTATTTTAAATGGAATACCCTATATTTTTTAAAAATTTTTATTTCTACGCTAAAATCTACATTTTCTAATGTGGTACAACCTATACGAAAAATTAAGTTTTTTAGAAATTGAAATTTTTTTGAAATAAATTTGATTTTGTAGTATCTTATTGAAATGATTGTCATTGATTGACAAGGAAAGTTATGGTAACAAGTTTTTGAGCTACATTTGGGCGGGCCATCAAGCTTTCAGATTATGTGTAATTTCATATTTTATTATTTACAGGGTGTTCAAACAAATGACTTGATTCTGACTAATTTCAACTGCCCAAAAATATTTTTCTTTTAATTGAACATCCTGTATTTAATTGATCTATATGATGGAGAATAAAGTGATCTCTCAATTTGTATTAGGATTCTCTATAACTATCTGTTACCATTTTCTTGCTATCGACGTATTTACTTTCGATACAATAATTTTCTATTTTCTATTTTCTTGAATTTCTTGTGATTAGCGGGTCATGAATATTAAATGAAAATCACGTTTATGAGATTGATAATAAAACACATTATTTTAATTTTCATGGCCCCCTAATCACAAGCAATTCAAGGAAATAGAAAATTATTTTATTGAAATAATAATACGTCGATAGCAAGAAAATAGTATAAAGATAACTTTATACCTAACGAGTATAAATTATACAGACTCAACACACAACAATATGTACTTGATACATGCCAAACCGATTTTATTGTTTTTGAAATGTTTATGACAATGGCAAATTTTATAACATTCTAGATATGATCAAAACTGCTAAAATAGAAATTTTCAAATATCTAAGTAATAATCACAACCCTAATAATGCTTATACAGGGTGTCCACCTAGTGCGCGTAAGTCCAATATCTGGGTTAATAAAAGAGATAACTTAATTTTTTTTCAACAGGGTTGTCTAATATCCCGAGCTGCACAAAATGAAAATATATTTACATATTCAGGGTGTTCAGTTTTTCCTGGACAGGTACCAACTTCATTTTTTTAAATAGAAACCTATATTTTTTATGGCATTATCGAATTCTACGTAAAAAATTAGTGGGACTTTGTGCATAACACTGCTATTGAAATATTGATAGTTTTCGAGATATTTGACTTTTAATTTTTTTTTCTTATGTTTCGTCACTTCTAATAGTTGACATAATTATGGTTGTATGACAGCTAGAAATTATTTTTTTTCAGAAACTGTAGAGTGAAGATGGCTCTTTCGAAAAACGTATCAAAAGTTGACCTGCGATATACAGGGGGCAACAGAAATCGTGCCAAACCTGATGGTTTAAAATTTAAAAAATCTCGACTTTTTCAAATGGAACACCCTGTGTTTTATGATTTCATTAGATGCCTTTCTGTAGACTCTACAATTTTATAATAGCTTTCCCAATACCTAAGTTGCGTAGTTTTTGCAAAAAACCCACTTTTATGAAATATACCCGATTTGCGCACTCCTTTGACGGAAAAAATATTGTAAGGCTATTTATTTTTATAAAATGTATTAGTTTACACTTCTTAAAATAAAAATAACTGAAAAATTTAGATAATTTCAGTTTAATAAACAAGTCTTTATGGAAAGTTACCATTTATTTGTAAATAAAAATAAAAAATCATAAAAGCTCTACATGTAATTAAGAATTAGCAAAACTGGCGTATGCTTTAGAAGAAGTTCATGGGAATTATTTGCTAGCAGCACGTATTTATAGAGATTCCCACGTGCTGACTGTTTTGAAAATGTGAAAGAAAGATTTGAAAGAACAGCAAATGGGAATTATGAGAAAACTACAAGGAGACATGGGAGTAACAACGATAATATTTAGTTTAATGTTGTGGTTTCTGCTGTTGAAAATCCAAAAATATTAGTATCAGAAAATCAGTAGAAATCTTGGAGTTTTCAAAAGCTCGACAAATAAGATATTGAAGAAGAAGTTTCATACGTATCATATTGAAAACCAAACGGTGTTACCGTAGTTAGAAAAATTATTAGTGAAATGGATGAATATACATAGAGTATTGAAAAAAGAATACGCAATACTCATACAAGCAAGCTAACCTAAAGTAAATGCTCAAAATGTCCACCGTTGTTTTCAACACAAAGCATTAATCTACGACGAAAATGAATGTGAACATTTCTTAACATTTCGGGCGTTATGGTTAGAAACTCATTTTGGATCTTTTCTTTCAAGTCTTGCATATCCGTTGGTGGTACTTCGTATACTCGCTCCTTGATATAACCCCACAAGAAAACGTCCAGAATATTTAAATCAGGCGAACGTGCAGGCCAAGGAACTGGACCACCACGACCTAACCACTTATTTGGATATACGTGGTTTAGGTGTTCTCTAATCTGAAATATGAATAGATAATAGGAAAAGTACTACAACAATAAAATAATCACAGTACCGCCAAAGTGGAATGTGGAGGGGCACCATCATGCTGAAACCATTGTTGAACCAAATAATCAGCGGGCATATTCTATAGCTGTAGAAGGGTAAGTTCGTTTTGCAAAAAATGCAAATACACATTGGCATTTAAATTGCCTTCAAAAAAGTACGGTCCAACAATATGTTCTCCACAAATTCCAGCCCACACGTTCACTTTGAAACGATGCTGATTATCTAGTACCCTCAATAATCTTGGATTATTGTCAGCGTAGTGATGAAAGTTGCGACGATTGGGTAAGCATGTGTTTGAAAATGTTGATTCGTCAGTAAACAAGACATTCATAAAAAAGTTTGGACTTTCCTGAATTTTATCCAATGCCCAGTGGCAAAATTGCAGGCGGTTTAGGTGATCTTGAGGTAACAGTGCTTGATGGTTTTTAATATGATACGGATGAAAATTATTCTTATTCAGTATCTTGTTTGTCAAGCTTTTGGAAACTCCAAGATTATTACTGATTTTCCTGACACTAATATTTGGATTTTCAACAGCAGACGCCACAACATTAAACTGAATATCGTCATTGTTACCGTCATGTCTCCTGGTAGTTTTCTCATAATTCGCATTTGCTGTTCTTTCAAATCTTTCTTTCACATTTTCAAAACAGTCAGCACGTGGAAATCTCTGTAAATCTGGATTATTTGCTTTGTAAATACGTGCTGCTAGCAAACAATTTCCATGAGCTTCTCCTAAGGCATAAACCATTTTCACTAATTCTTCTTTTGAATAGTTCATTGTATGCACGCTTAGTACTTACTCTAAACTCGTACGTGAATATTCAGTAAAAGAAGAAATGACATGTAAACTGATTGTCACAAATTTTATTGCGTGACAGACGCTCACTGCGTTTTTCCCGAGAAAGGAACGTGCGCAAATCGGGTATTTTTCATAAAAGTGGGTTTTTTGCAAAAACTACGCAACTTAGGTATAGGGAAAGCTATTATAAAATTGTAGAGTCTACCGAAAGGCATCTAATGAAATCATAAAACACAGGGTGTTCCATTTGAAAAAGTCGAGATTTTTTAAATTTTAAACCATCAGGTTTGGCACGATTTCTGTTGCCCCCTGTATATCGCAGGTCAACTTTTCATACGTTTTTCGAAAGAGCCATCTTCACTCTACAGTTTCTGAAAAAAAATAATTTCTAGCTGTTATACAACCATAATTATGTCAACTATTAGAAGTGACGAAACATAAGAAAAAAAATTAAAAGTCAAATATCTCGAAAACTATCAATATTTCAATAGCAGTGTTATGCACAAAGTCCCACTAATTTTTTACGTAGAATTCGATAATGCCATAAAAAATATAGGTTTCCATTTAAAAAAATGAAGTTAGTACCTGTCCAGGAAAAACTGAACACCCTGAATATGTAAATATATTTTCATTTTGTGCAGCACGGGATATTAGACAACCCTGTAGAAAAAAAAATTAAGTTATCTCTTTTATTAACCCAGATATTGGACTTACGCGCACTAGGTGGACACCCTGTATAGTCACTATATAGCAGTGTTTTGAACCATAGAATCTGTAAACCTGCAAATTTCAGTTTCAAATTTCAATTTTATTAAAATAAACCCAAAAGACAATATAACTTCCAGAAAATATGGTCACCGAGAGCTTTTATCAGAGAGTTTAAGGTCATTAGCTGGAGCATAAGCAACCAAGTTGGAGCTCCGTAACCGAGCGGTTAAAGACGTCAAGTTTTTTATCATTCTCCGCGGTTGAAGACGGTGTGAATCTCACCACCGGTCAACTTTTTCTAATCGCTGCTATATTAAATCTGTGTGCATAAAACTGATAGCATTCTTAATATACAACTAGTGCAGCAATATCACTGTTATAAATGGCTAACAACCTACTGTTCACTTTAATTAATAAAGTTTTCCAAGTTTCCCTTATTCTCATACTAAACGGTAGTTAAAGTTATAACATCGTCATTCCAGGGCGCACTCGCGGCTCGAAAAATAATAATATGCCGCTCGCTCTACCACACAAGTCTCTGACATCCGACCTCATCATTAAGATGAGAATAAGTATTATTATTATCAGTAAATTGTATATGGATAAGCATACAAAATTTTGTATAGGAAAAATGCCCTGAATTTGATTGATTATTTTTTTTGTAGAACTATCAACCGATCAGAGGCTAGATTTAATCAAGTTTTATTTTATACTGATGATGATTTTTATTATTTATTCATGTTAGTTCGTATGATTTCGATAATATATTCGATTATACTTACACAGTACGGTTAAGTAGTAACACACACAACAAGTTACTACTTGTGTAGTAACACAACACTTGTGGACAACAAGTAGGACATGTACACAATATTCATAAGTTAATCTAGTCAATGTAAAATCCATTGAGATTTACTCTACGCAAATTTATGTTTCATTGCATAAGTAGACATGTTCAATATTATTTGCAGTAAGTTTGTCGTGTTTAGAGTTCGCACATGAGCAGTACAGAGCTCCAATTTTAAAAGATGTTATGTGGTTTTTACCACAAAATCCTTTTATAAAGCTGAAAAGCTTTAATAATTTAAAATAATTTCTAAATAAAGGCTCTTGTATTTTTTGTTTCATTCAAAACCACACAAGTCCATTCTTTCATGTAGAAATAAACATGTCTAATATTTTTTATTTTGTTCTCAGTTGTTTCAGATTTTTTTACTTCCATCTTACACGTATTTATGTCTTAGCATCTTTGCATAAATAATCCATAAAAGTTTAACATTGTAATTATAATCGGACATAAGTCTCATTCCTTTTCTGCAATTTTCCTAAAATTAGGAAAATTAGGACACGTCCCTTTCTAAATGAAGGCTCCTCAAAGAGTCCGACAATATTGGAGTTCTTGTATTATTACTAGTACTATTATAAAGTGGATTCTATGATTGATTTTATAGTTCTGCACTGCCCTATTAGAGTGAGAGGCAAAAGCAATAAAGGTAAATTTTTTTTAAACGGCCGAACACGTCGATTTTTATTGTCAGTCGAATATTTTTTACTTAATTAGTAATATACAGGGTGCACCATGTCGAGATATGTTGTCTTCGATCAATTTTTTTATGGATATATTTTTGTATAGCTGAAGAGATTTAATAAAGTCCATCTCTGAAGGTAAGGAAAATATGATTACAAGAATACCATAGATAGAGATTATTGTTTTTGCATAGAAAATGGGAAAGAAAAAGGGAAAGGATATAAGTATTTTGTCTAACACATCACTCTTATAGCAGATGCACTGCCATAACAGCTCCTATGACAGCTCTATTTACCGGATGAGACAGACGCATGACCACCCTTATCAATGTATATATCGTAAGAGAGCGTTCTAATCACATCTGTAAAATTGTATAGGGTGTTAAAATCATCGATGAAATCATATGTCAAAGAAGTTAAAAAATACATAATCTGTCGCGTTTCTGCCAAAAAAAAATTACTTGAATATTCATTGAATTTGTTCCATACTTTTGCCGCTCTCTGTACACCTACTATATTTCAGAAACTTCAGACAGTCAGTAAATAATTACTTATTTGAAGGAGATGCCGAAAACAACTACTCCATGGACAATGTGCCCCGACTGGCATTGCATTACTTCGGCATCGAAGTCGCCACATCTTTCATCAAGACCAACCACCAGACACTAACCGGTTTTTTTCTCACCACTACTAAATAATTACCTACTAATAATAATAATGTTCTGTATTTAACATATTTGACTATGAAATGCTGTCTTAAGTTAGAAAACATTTATTTAATCTGTTTTTAAATGTACCTACTCAAAAAATAATCAAATCGAATACAGTGCGACCTATACAAACATTTATGAGTCTTGAACTTCCTGTATAAATAACTAAATCATATCAGTTTGATCGAGTTGTCCTCCCGCTTCTCGGTTGGAAGCAAGGCACTGAACTAATTGTGACCGCAGAAAACGAGTAAAATTGTTGTGTAATTAGTTTCGTTCGTTAAAATTGTAAAAGAATGTTACTCCCAAGATAAATAAAAACCGATATCTATACTTACGCATGATTGTTTTTTGTGTACAGTTGTAGATATGTAAAATGAGGCATTTACACGGATATCATGATTTATTAACATTTTTTCTAAATCATCTTTTATTTCCTTCACTTAGTAAATTTTCGGAAAATAGAATATTACTTATTTACTTAATAGGTACTTAATGTTATATGTATAATATAGTATTAAGTGGTACAAAACTGGTTAGTGTAGTTTACCTAAATCTTCGATACTGCTAACCTATATAGTTCCTTGGAAATTTTCACCTCATTCAAATTTTACTATAAACCTTCGACCTAGGACGACCTATATAGGTACTTTAAAAAAATTGAGAGTATCAACTTCAATTCTCCAATCCAGTATTACAGTTCTTTCCTTATCCTCTTTTGCTCATTCTTTTTTTAAATTTTATATATTACATTTCATTTAAGAACCTTAGCAAAACTTGGATACAAAATTCAACAAAAAATCGATCCGCTGAAGATACTGAAGATACCGTATACATGTGACTCCTAAATCGTTGGCGAGCTAGGTACGTCTGTTGCCACCCAATAAATTTTTAATTATGGTTCACTTATTGTCAAGTAATTTTAAACGAGTTATACTACTTATTTTTAAAATCCTTGTAGCTGCATTCAAATTATTTTGATTAATTAATTAGTTTATGCACAACAGATATATTAAAAAAAACTAAAAATGTACAGGACGTTCCAATTAAAGAAGCCACCCTGAGTACATCCCTTGGATGTCGATTTTTTTTCCTAGGTGTCGTGCCGATATTTGTCCCAAGCTGAACTCTAAATTGGTTGAGATGTATGCAGTGTTCCAAAAAAGTAATATCAAAGCTGTATTTTTCTAAATGGAATGAGGACACTGTTCATTCCACACTGCTTCTTTTCCACAGGTGCTATACTCTCTTTCTTCAATTCATTATACGCTCTGCTGGGGATATTTCCCTTATCATTAGAGATACAGTTTAAACTCTGAATTAATATACTAATGAGGAAAGGTTTCATCCAAATCTACATAAATTTAGGTGTTTCATTAAAAAAAAATATATAAATATGGTCTACTCTTATTTTTTGGATATTTTTTTAAAATTATCAGCAATTTTTAAATATTTCCCTATATAAAAATGGATATAACCTGTTCATGAATTTTCTTCTTAAACAAAACACTTATTCAGAATGGCTTTATGTAATAGAAATGCCCACTATACGATTACTGTCTACATTTGAGAACTAGGATATTTAGTTAGACCGATTTTCTCTACTTTAACTCTTTCAAGTCTTTCAATTCACGAGGTACTAAGAGTACCTAACTCCAAATACAGTGGATAATGCTATTTTTAAAAATTGCTATTATTGCCGACTAACTTAGTATTATCAGCATATTAATTAGATTTATAGTGTTTAGCCAATATTATAGATAGTGATTCATTGACAGTATATGGAGCTGTTCGACGAGTGAAGTAGCAAGGAATAGTGCCGAATTTTAAAAAATAATTAAAAAATAAGTAAACTATTTTTTAAGTAGGTTAAATTAGGTATTTTATGAATACTAGAAAGTCCAATAAGTTCCCGCACTTGTAAAAGCAACCGTAAAAACAATGTGATATTAAATGAGTTCATAATTAATCGTCAAACCCCAAACTCCAACGTTGAGCCAAAAAGAAAAAAAGTTTTCTACGCCACTTCCGCGAAAATACGATTGCTGTCGACATGTAATCGCGCAAATCGCGCGTAATCACGTTGCTTATTTTTTAAAATACACCAATCACACTATACCTCATAGTCCATGAAATTATAGTCAAGATTACTATCCGTAGGGAACAGCACATTACATTTCTTTGCACCATAGTAATATTTATTCTACTTATACCACTTACTACTTATAACACTTATACTACTGAGTCACTCCTTATAATTTTGGGCAAACACTATAGGTATTGTTTTTCAATGCCTCAGATGCGCTAAAAATTAAAATATTTAAAATCTGAGATTATTAATAGTATATTATGATACAAGTTTATAAGTAAACCTCTAAAGCACACGCAACGGGTTTAAGGACACGACGCGAAGCGGCGCGCTTTAAAGGCGCTTATAAACCCGTATCAAATACTATTTTTTATTATACCTGCATCAGGTTTTAGGCTAAATAAAGCTAAAATAAAATCAATACAATTTTCCTCAAATCTAATAGGTGCATTTATGCATAGTAGGCTATCTGATTTTTCAAGTAAGGATTGTCCAAGTTTGTTTGACAGTTCACTGAATTTAATTATCACTTGTAATCTCCCTAGTGATGGAATTATTTTTGGAAATTTATCTGAGGGCACGAATATTTTGAAAATTATCTCGAGTCACAGACGAGGGATAATTTTGTTAAAGTATTCGTGAGCAAGGAAAAATTTCCTGTATTAATTCAATCACAAGGGGGATTCGGTAAGAAAATTTCGAACCTTTTAAAATTTTAGAAATATTGAACATATTTATCACGAATGACATTTTTGTGACATTTAAAATGACGGAAAAATTTCCAGTGTAATTTTGTGAGAAGTTGGGAAGTAGGAGGATTAATATTTCCGGAAATTTTTTTCGTTGTCATGGTAATAATTCGAAATGAAAGTGTGCGATTGGTTAAAAAAAGTGGGTGCGAAATTTTGAGAATAATTGTACAGGGTATTCGCGTATATTTTGACCCCTACCTACAGGGGTTATTAAGAAAGTTAGAAAAAAAAAATTAAATACAAAAGTTGTTTGGCTTTTCACGTATTATCTTTTACCTAGGTCGATAAAAAAAATTGCATATCGTAAACTTGGGAAAACCAATTGAACATAATATTTTTAAATGGGACACCCTGTATAATTTTACACGCTTGGGGAAGCATTTTTTTCCTGATTTCAAAAATATATATTTTGTTGACATTTGCACTGACAGTTTTCGAAATATTCGACAGCGAGTACCATAAAAAAATACAAAGAACTAAAAATACTTAACACTAGAAACCAACAGTAATAAAAAATATTTAACGATTTTCGATGCAACCTCCTTAGTTGTTTAAACATTTTCTAATATTTTCATTTTTTAATATTTTTTTTATAATTTATTGTACTGTCAGTGCAAATGTCAACAAAATATATATTTTTGTAGTCAGAGAAACATTTTTTTCTCAAGCGTCTAAAATTATATAGGGTGCCATTTAAAAATAATATGTTCAATTGGTTTCCTCAAATTTACGACATGCAATTTTTTTTCGACCTAGCCAAAAGATAATACGTGAAGAAGCAAACATCTTTTGTATTTAAACTTTTTTTCTAACTTTCTTAATAACCCCTGTAGGTAGGGGTCAAAATATACGCGAATACCCTGTACATTTAACATTTAGGTACTTGAAATAATTTTGTTTACAATAGCTGATAATTTGTGTTTATGTAACTTAACAAATAAATATTTGACGTAGTTTAACAAATAAAATTTAGTTAATTGCAGTTTTTGACTTGCAACCTTTAAAACACGGCGTGCTATAATGATAGTTTATGCACGCTTTTTAGTATTTTAAATGATTATGATGCAGGTGTAATAAAAAATCTATTTTTTGTTATTCCAATGAAAATTGCTAATTACTAATTAGATACGCTTTTGCTTTTACAGGTTTACAAATTGTATATACCAGGTGTGTTGAAAAGGCAAGGAGCTAAGTATCTATGCTGTTATAAATATGAGGCAATGTTACTTTTTCAGGTTATCAGGAACGTATCCTTTTTAATTGAATGATTATATACAGTGTTCACCAAAAAGGTTTCTGATATATCATTTTCTCATACATAATTGTCGTAATTATAATCGTATACCTTTTACGTATACTGCAAATTCAACTCAAATTGGAGGAAAAATGTTAAATTTAAACATAAACGTACCGTTGTTTTCTATTTTTATTTATAGCAAAATGTAAAGTAAATTTGGTCATAATCAAAAGTGATGTTTGAATGTGAAATCATCGACTCGTATTAAAAACAAAACGATTTTTCTATTTTTAGCACCAGCGGCTCAATCATGGGTAGTAAAGGTTGCCATATTTCCAGAAAAAAAGTCAAACTTACATAACACGTCAGATTTTGGAATTGTATAAAACCAGTCGTATGAGACCGCTTCATTATAATTTTTTTCATATTCGACATAATTTTTTTTTTTTAGTTAAAATGTTAGTTATTTTTTGACATACTTAGGTATATTAGACTTTCTAGAAGCCATTGTAAATACAGTGCCATCAGCCCTAGTAAAACAATTTCATGTAAACTAACGTCATTTCTGTATACAAAACTACATTTTTTGTTTTGTCTTTATTGTGTAAAAATTATGGACATATCGCTAAGTTGCAAGTTTTCATTATCTTGTTTGATTCATTAGATATCCAAATTTATAGTTTATGGCCTGTTCATTCTTTTTCAATTTTCAGTGGTATTCAGTATATTATTTTATGCTTTTTATCTTTATTATTGTTTAATATCTTAACTATTCTAAACCCATTTTAAGATAAAAAAAAACAATTAGTCTGGAGTGTTGATTATGTTTCATAGTATACTAGTGTTGGGCATAATAAGGTTTTTCTTAAAACACTTCTTTAATAAATATTTTATTGTAATTAATTGGGAAAACTCTGTATAAAAATGTGTTTATTTAAGTATGCGAAAAATTTCAGCGCCAAAGGTTTAGGCCTACAAGCGGGTATACAGTTGTCTACACAAAGGCACATAATAATGACGGTTACTGTTGTTTCCTTAATAAAATATTGTTATACATACTGTTTTCATAAAATTAGAGATTATATACATTTCAGAGATTTGGATTTAACATCAGGATTAATATTCAAAAAAAATTCCACACATTTATAGTCAACATAATATGAAAGAAAAATAGACATGGAAATAAATTCAGACCAATTTATTATTTTTTGATAATAACAGAAAATTATAAAAATAGATTCATAGAATCTTCCAATTAAGAAAAAATTAAATAGAAAAGTAACAAATTAAATTAAGTAGCTATGTCTTTGTACATGCAATAACATAAATTAATTACATCACTTTTAAAATGAAAATAAATATACATAAATTAATATAAGGAAGGTTTACAACCAATTATTTTTTGTTATTAACAAATGAACACTTAAATAAATTAAATTAAATAATAGTAAAGTAAAAAAACTAACATACATTTAACATTAACATATACAAAAAAACTGTGGCACATTATTAAGAAATCTCACAACATTTTTGAACAGGTAACAATTTTTGTGGCACAACAAGAAACAGATATTTACACAAATGTGGGTGCCTTCCGTAAAAACTTGCCACATATTCATTGTTTACAATTTTGGCGGCATATCGTATAAAAATATTTTAGCTATTTTAGTAATGCCCAGTGAAAAAAATATCTGATCATGAAGTACAGCTAAAGACAATTTAACGTGATATATCTAAAATTTAATATCAAAAATAGAGAACATAAATTTATAAACTAGTCTCACAGAAGTAAGTTATAACGAAATGTACAAATATCACAGTATTCGTATATCGTTCACTACAGAAGTTACTCCTCAAATTTTCCCAAATTTATAATTTTCCAGGTATAACAAACCGACGAAGACTATAATAGTAAACGTTTTATTCAAATATAATGTCTTTGTTAGTTACTGACTTCATGTCTTTGTCAATTGTTAATTCTTATATAACAATTTATTAAAGTACAAACATGATTGTTCTGAGTTCCTCTGATAAATTCGAGGTAAAAACGTCGTAAGAATATTTAACAAACATAACTGAACAAGTGTATAAAAAACGAGTGACTTCTGGCATCAAATATTGCCACTGGCCATTTCATTTGGCACGATAATAAGAATAATCGCTGTTAGTCGTTTCTGAATTAAACTGGCCTGGCAATTTGCGCACAAAGTGGAATGGAATGAGATCTTTTTAAAAGGGCAAACAATGGCGGAGTATGTGTCACCAAAAATACTTTTGGGGAATACGCGACGACTAGATGATGGCAATTATTGGTTTGTATGAAAATTACCTAATAATAATAATTGACTTTATCTTTAACAACAAATTATAAATTAAATACTAATCCTGCCCCACTCAGTATTTTTGGCATACTTACATATAAGACTCTGTGTCATGCAAATTTAAAAGTCAACATCGAAACTACCACAAATAAATAAGTATACTTTTTCGAAAATAAATACGGCGGTGATGTGGATGGATATTCCGATTTCAGTGATGTTCAGTCTTAACAGGCTGCGTGGCAATAGGATCTGGTTCGTATCGAGCATGGGTCCTCATATGTCTTGTGATCATATCACGCCTGCAAGCGGCGTAAGGACATTGAGGACACTTGTAAGGCTTTTCGCCCGTGTGGGTCCTTTGATGCGTTGATAAGTGATCGGATCTTGAGAAAACTTGGCCACAAACGCGACACGTGTACGGTTTGACGCCCGTGTGTAGTCTCATGTGTCTAGTTAGCATGTCACTACGAGCAAACGATCTCTTGCACACTTCACACAAATAAGCCTTTGCAGTCGCGTCGCCAGAATTTTGTCTACTCTTGTGCCTAGAAGCCATGTGCTTGGCTAGTCGGTCGTGGAGGCTGAACATTTGCCCGCACACTGGACAGACGTACGCCACGTCGGAACCTGGCGGCATTTCCTCGACCACGGGCGAAACTTCCAGGTTGTACCGCGAGGCCACGGATTCTTTAGTCGTCGGAGACGCAACGTCGCCTTTGACTACAGGTACTGACACTGGACCGCGAGGGGGCAGAAACCCTGGCGGCAGTAATTGTAACGGAGGCGGAACTAAGCACTCTAAACTAGTTATGCGCTCTTTAGATCTGGAAGTCTTCATTGACAGATCTAATGGAGATTCTTGTGGAGAACTCGTTTCTGATTCGACGGATCCTTTGCTGGGCAGCGTAGACAGAGTGAGAGGATGGGGCCATGCTGGAGGAGCACGAGCCCTTTCCGCTTTCGCAGTTTCGAACCACAATGGAAGATCAGAATCCGAGTGACTTCTTCGACGAAAGATGTCGGGCAGGTACTTGGAGTGAAGATAATGTTCGAAGTTATAGGAGGGAGCGGGGGAAGCCGGAGTCAAAGGAGATATGGGGGAGGCGGGAAAAAATCGATCATAGGGATGCAGTGGTGGCGGATGATGCCCAACTCCAACACCAGTTAAGCACTGATAACAGGTACACACAGGCGGCCTTTGAAGCAGTGGAGGACTTGAACTCGCATCGTCCTCTTTTAACCTTAAGGGACTAAAACTTATTCTCGGAGATTCTGTCGAACTGTGAGGCGATTTGTTGCTAGAACTCGCAGGACTAAACACATCTTCATCTTCGCTGGCACCTGCTGCGCTGCTGGCCGTCTTGGATCGGTCTCTCTCAGGAATATCGAATTTAAATACCTCCGACATATAATGTTTTGGGTGCTTTAGTCCATCGTCATTTAAATTGTCGCCTTTGTTATTATTGTACAGATTATGCACGTTGTTGTTGATGACTGGACTCTCTTGAACCAATTCTACGTCTAGAGGCTGGGAACCTCCACCGGTGAGTTTGTCCAGGACTTGACTGAGTCTTTTGCGTTTCCGTTGTTTGGCTGCTGGACGATGATTGTGATTGATAACGAGCGGGTGGTTGTTGTTCGCTTTATCGTGCGTTGCGACGGTGGTGGAGGACTCAACGGCGGTCTCGGCCATAGTCATTAGCGCGAGGCGGCAGAGGGCCGCGGATCCTTCGAACGATGTAGCTGGGCCTTCCGAGCCGTTGGCATGCTCTGAGGAACGCAGGGTGTTGAAATGCAGCTTGAAATTTGTCCTCCAAGACCAGATGCAACCTGAAAATAAAGAAAAATGTATTAATACACGGCATTAACAAATTCGCTTAAATACTAGATGGGTTCAAGTTATTAGCGTTGGACGAGTGTTTGTAATACATTTTGAGAAATCCGGCCACTCCTAGGCGATGCTGAAGGGCACCAACGGAATGTATAATAATTGAAGGCGGTACACGAATGTGTGTAGCTGTCGAGGAGTGAATCGATACCCGATAGCTGCGGGTAATTTCGATATTATGGCGTAGTCGGGCGCTCGCTTGCACCTGATAGTTGACCTCGTTATGAAATATGAATGGGAGGTGAAAGAATGAAAGCACGCAGGCACCACCTCCTCGACCGCGCCGACGATGTTCTCGCGTCGCCGGCCGCAACACTGAACTATCGCAAGTGAGTGGCGGCACGTGGTGCATTGCGGCGGGGGTGGGCGCACTGCACTCAGACAGACTGCAGAGCACTGCAGCGGAGACGGCGGCCTGGTGCCACTGGTTCAACCACTGCAAGCCATTTAACCATAAGTTTTACGACCCCGAGCTGCAGATATTACTATTATTTAGTGCCGACGGCATCGCACATATCCTGAACGTGACTGGCATTATCGTGGAGGCAAGTGCCAGATCCGCGATTACTGTTCACGCTGAGCACAGCAATACTTTATTCCCTTTTAAACGTAATTATGTATCCCTTTCAGCTAATCAAATAATGATTCCAGTGTCGCATCGAGATGAAAAGATAACCGCCGCTCCGTCGGATTTGTATTCGAAGCACTCGTTGGTTAAAACGTATATGCTACATGGCAAGTTTGTCATACGTATACGGTGGGTGGTTCTGATGGGAAGCCACATCGGCGGCATTACATTCAGATTTTACAACTACATGGTAGACTATTTTTATCCTTATGTCCTATTCATCCGTGGTGTATTGAATTAATATCAGTTTACATTAAGCATAAGAAAAGCCATTCGTTTTATAAAATGGTGCTTTGACGAGAATATTAAGTAAACTCCTTAAAATAATTATCCGCTGAGAACACATACAGAAACGGAAAAGGAATGAGTTTGGCTTGTAAAATGTTAATTAACGGAATTTAATTAGTGGTGGGTGTGACTGCGGCAAAATAAATTATTTAGAGACGTATTTGCCTCGCTGCTAACCGGCTGGAACCATTAGGTATTCAGGACGTTATTTAAAAATGAATTCTAGTTATTTCTGCTTGGCACTGATTATGCACATAAAATCACAAATAGTCTGTTGAATTCTTATATGTATATCAGTTGGCAAACGCGGTTAGGTAAGTTGATAAGCATATTTCGTTTTGCATGTTAAAGGATGCGGTATGAGCTTCCGGTTTTAGATAATTCGAAACAATGATTAATTTGAGTAAAAATCTAGAATTATAACTTTAAACCGAATTTATTAATATTAAATGTAGCGATTTACAGTGAAACATATTTTTGTTTTATTGGAAAATAAAGAGTCAACTAAGCCATTCAAGTATTTTTGTAATCATTTTCCTATTCATAAGCTGACAATTTCGTAACAAAAGGATCGACTTTAAAGGAATACAACAAAGCTAGTTAAGTGTTAGATTTATTTTAAATTTCATTCTATTGGAATTTTTATTGCATACCTACAATATATACATATATACATATACACAGTGTGGATAAGGATTCTGGAACGCAGTTCATAACTCCACTATTTAATATTTTTAAGAAATTCGCTCGGACACGACAATTTTATTTTTTCTTGCCCAATTTTTTACCCAATTCAGTAATATACGGAGTGACCTAAAAAAAATTACAGACTAAAGTAAGATTGTTTAAATAGAACACTCTGTATAGTTCTTAATTTTTTTATTATGAGGTTATCTCTCGAATACACTGATATAGGATTTGAAGGGTCTATCTATAAAAATAAGGGAGTTAAGACCAAAAGAGAGTGCCCTAAGAGTAATGTATTGGAAAGAGAACATAAATTCGTTGCTAGACTACATGAGTTTACAAGAGTTTCGAAGTCTGTGTCTAACAGACTAAGCTTATACATTCTGTCTTTTGGTCATAACTTCCTTATAGATACCAATCAAATCTATAATATCAATGTATTCGTGAAATAACACCCTATCTAAAAATGAAGTAGCATATAGGGTGGTCTATTTAAAAAAATATAACTTTATCTGTAACTTTTTTGGGCCTTCCTGAAAATTAGTGAATTAGCTAAAAAATTTTCCAAGAAAAAATAAAATCGACTATTCGCTCGGACACGTCGATTTTCTTTTTTTTATTGCACATTTTTTTACCTAATTCACTAATTTGTATACTTTCGGTTTCCCGTTTTATTAGGTATTATTTTACAGGTGGCGTCATCCTAAAAGAAATTAAAATGAATCCGAAAGCTATACAAACAAACCAGAATCCATGTACTGTGCGTTTCACGAAGTTGTATCCCGGATTGGAATGTTCGGATTGTCAGGATTCGCTGGCAAATCCTGTGCGAGATTGGCACGCGCTTAAATCACACCACCTCAATTTGTAGCGGTCCGTAACCGAGATGTGCCCATGCATTGAATTTAACTAATAACATGACGACGCTCCATACGTTGGAGATATATACTAACATTCCAATCCGGGATACAATTTCGTGAAACGCACAGTATATAGATAAATTGTGAGAAGCTTAATTATTACTTTATTGGACTTGTTCGGACATGTCTATCTATCTTGTCCTGTTCTTGTACGAGATTATTCTAACTATATGATTTGGCGAATATTTATCGAAGCTGCATAAAATACTACAGTGGGTATTTAATAAATATTTGGGTTTAAAACTTTTGCTTGGTCTACTTCGTAGGTGTGCAAATCATACTGATTTCAATCGTAAGCTCCAGTTGCCGGTCGAAGAGAAAACAGTAACAACAAGATACCTATTGCCACAAAAAAATGATCGTTAACAACAAGGGGCAAGGTCAACCGCTGTAAATTACTTTGCTGAGGCTGGAGATTGCGCTAATTATCGGCAGAATTTATTTAGCCACGATCATAAGCAAACAGTTGGCGCGGCAGACGTAGCGTGAGGTGACTTACTCCATGTTAATTCTCTCAAGTACACCGTATGTCCAGCAGTGTTAATTATATCTACCTAAGAAGGTGGGTGTAAGGAATTCACTGCATTATCGTGCTATATGATACGCCACTTGGCAAATAGCAGTAATTATCATGCAATATGACTTTGAGCACAAATCACTACTATACTTATCATAATTTAGCATACTTGCTCCTCCGCGAAGCTATCTGCGGTGACAATATGCTACCGCACATTCGAAATGCAGTAAGTAACAATAATGTTTCAGCCGTTTACTAAGTAACAATAATGTTTCAGGCGTTTAACATTTTCAGTACTATGATGGATTTAGCTGCTACCGTTTGAGCAATAACATTGTTTGAATTTACAACGTAGTTGTATCTTTATCAGTTCTTTACCAGTTCTTGAAGTAGAACTTCAATTAGAAAAGATAGAAAGAAGAAGAACTTTATCAGTTCTTGAAGTTACTTTATCAGTTTATGAAAAATAAGTAGGTATAGGAACTTAGCTCGGTGTCGAAAAACGGAATATCTACTTGATATATAGGTAATGTATAAAGGCATATTGTCAAGCACAGAACAAATAGGACGAGGAGTGGCTCAAGGTTCAATTATTGGCCCCTTGTTGTATAGAATTTATACAAGTAATTTTTGGTCTTCATTACACTGAAGATTAAATACATTACAATACTACAAGGTCCATTTATATGTATGCTAAGGATACGGAGTTATACAAGTTTTTTGATAAACCAGATGAATCAAAAGCAGTTCGGAAAATCAACTCTGATCTTAATGCTCTCGTAAAAGTCTGTACTGACCATAATTTGGTAATTATTCAAATAAATCGTCTGTTCTATATCGTCAAATAAAAAAATTAACAATATTATATCCTTATCACCAACAGAAAAGGCAAAAAACCTGGATCTAGTGTTTGACAGCAAATTGACCCCAAATGGGTCATCCATTTTGGAGAAATCTTTTTTAAAACTAAAATCATTATACCAGTGTAGACATTTATTTGATACAAGATTAAAGATTTCGCTATGTGACTCTCTCGTTCTCAGTAATGCAAATTACTGTGATTTCATATACGGACCCCTCTGTGTGTGTGATTACAAAATTCATGTCTACGTCTATTATATGGCGTAAGGAAATTTGACAGAATTTCATATACGTTAAAAAATGCAGAATGGTTGAATAAGTCATTTCATTTCATGAAGTCAAGTCATTTATGTCTAATCTCAGCAAGCTACACGCGTTAACACTATTTCATAAAATAATATCGAAAAAGAGTTCCTCGTACCTCTTGAATAAAATTCCGTACCGTACAAATATTGATACTAGGAATACCCGCAAAAAAATTATTGACATTCCGAAACATAAAATACAGAATCATTGTTACTTTTGGGGCAAACTTTTGATACTGCAATTTGAATATTTAATTTTTATACTTATGGTTTTCTGCTTTTTATTATTTTACAGGCGGTATAATGCCAAAAGAAAGTATGAATCATGAAAACTCACCACAAGTAAGTTACAGACATTATAAAACACAGATATTCAAAAACTCTTTTTCATATCAAGCATCCAAGGAATATAATAATGTGTCAGTTTCCCTAAAGCATGTTTCTTCCTTTTTCAATTAAAAAAAGCTATTTAAAATTATTTTTGATAACCATGCACGCACAACTAAATTCCAATGTACCTATTTAACTTTAAAACTGAAAATTACATTGCATTTTCTTTGAGATATTGGTTATAATAGTACCTATATGTTTTTACTATTCGGGTTTTTACTGTTTTGGGTTAATACTGTAGAAAAAATATATTTTGTTTCTCAGGCCTTTGAGGAAGAATAGCTTAAGCTGATCAAAGGACCTTTTGACCATATTTATTTATATTTAGGTATCTTTTGTATTTTATTTGGGTATAGTCTGTAAATGGTCAATAATCTGCTTATTATTATTATTATTATAGGTACCGGGTGTCAACGGATCTATTAGACAACCGATAACTTCTAGAGTATTGGATGTATCAAAATGAGATTTGGTATAGGTAAATGGTAGAGGAAGAGGAAAGTTTTTGCATATTTTTCACGTTTAGGTTACTTCCCGTTTCACCGGAAATGGCTTCAATTTTGAATTTATAAATGGAACACCCTGTATATTTTTACATATTTGAATTTCTGAGACAATTTTAGACTAGAAAATGACATTTTAAAAAGTTTTTTCGCCTACTTCATTTTTTTAGAGCCATTTTTAATATTGCATCTAGGTGGCCATGATTGAGCGCAAACTAATCTGAAGGCCTTAGATGATGTCAGAAAAATGTAATCGCAAAGTTTTAGTGATTAGTATGATAGATAGGAATGAGACAAGTTGGCAAAATTACTTTTTTATATCTAACTATTTTTTTTCAAATGGCAACACTTTTTAGACCAGCACTTTTCAAAAAGGGATTTTTTTTGCGAATCCAACGATACTAAATTCATTGTGATTGGATTAAAAATAAGCTCATAAAGTACATTTACTTCAGTGAAGTTTTTAATAAATTCGTATACGAGTATTATACTTTAAAAGTTTTAATGTCATTTTCTAGTCCAAAATTGTCTCAGAAATTCAAATATGTAAAAATATACAGGGTGTTCCATTTAAAAATTCAAAATTGAAGCCATTTCCGGTGAAACCGGAAGTAACCTAAACGTGAAAAATATGCAAAAACTTTCCTCCTCGTCCACCATTTACCTATACGAAATCTCATTTTGATACATCCAATACTCTAGAAGTTATGGCTTGTCTAATAGATCCGTTGACACCCGGTATACCTCCCTTACTATTAAAAACATACATACAGACTATATATAGGAAAGTTTCTATTTCCAGCGATAACTCGATCTGATACAATTAAAACGATTTCCTTCTGTTTTATTTCTTTGATGAAAACAGAGAAGAAAGCAATTTTGATAGCTCATCGCTGGAAATAGAAACTATAAGGGAAGTTTCTATTTCCAGCGATGAGCTATCAAAATTGCTTTGCCATTGCTGCGTCAGATATAATGTCAAATCAAACTGAAAAGAAAACTAAAAGAAACTGACTGTATTTATTTAATAGGCTTGTATATTGTCGAAAAGGATATCGTCAGATGATCAAAGGTAGATTGTCTGTAATGAAGGGAGTCAATGAGTGTGATCATTTAGTACAGGTTTTAATTAATTTAAAATATTTCATCATCAGTATAAATGTTTACTAAAAAGAATAAACAAAAAAATTGCTTTAATTTTTTATTTGTTTTTTTTTAATAAACTTTTAATAGCTTAAACATTTTTGTTCCTGATTACTACAAAATAGATAGTAATAAAAATAACATTATCAAATAAAAATATATTCTTGGATTTTAATGGATTGATACTACCCAGATTAAAAAAAAATATGTATGTATACAGAATTAAAATTTTAATAGTTTCTATAGGGCATATCAGAAACCAAGAGGATTTGTCGAATTCTAAATTTGAGTCACCCCGTATTACTTCAACTCTTTCGAATTATTTGATTCATATACATTTCATTAGGCTTTACTTTTTTTCGAATATTCGTCTAGAAATCTAGCCTTGAATACTTTGAGACGCTACGCAAACTTAATTTCTTGAACAATGTATAATTGTCTAGCAACCATTAATAATACTTGTTTTAATTTGTTTCTCAGTTTGCACGAAAACAGAGGCACTTGTCAACGGGTTTGCCAGAATCGCATGATTAACGGTTCAATTTCTGAGACTAAATTACGGAACAGGTATGCGTAAAGTGTAGGAATACTTATTTTTTTTTATTTTGCAGTAGCGGATATAATTAAGGTCTCCAATCTTTGAGAGAACTGCAATATTAGGTATCTTTCAGTAACATGTTAGGGTAATACTGTAAACGCAGTAACGTAAGTTAATTGGATCATAGGAATATCTACTAAAACAATTTATCATCTATAGGGTGGTTCAGTATGGGAATGTCATTATTGGTTATTCCAACAACCTGTTCACACATAGATGCGACTGCAAGATATCTGAGGTATAATTATTATATAGGTAGGTACAGGAAATAATTTAAATTAGAAAATTTGTTAATTTCGTTTACTTTCAAATAAAATTTTATAGGGAGATATATCCAGTTTTAATCATCTCCATCTCGCCAACTTGGTTGGTGAAACGCGCGTCGAGTGCTGTTTTGGTGTTATGTGGAAAACTGCGTCAGTGTTAGGAAGATGTACATTTTTTAACATTTTCGACTACAACCATATCTCTGGGGTTAAATATGTTACAATTAAACTGACAACTGACTAAACCATTTATTGATAGAATCGACTAGTGCTATTATTCTTTTAGTATACCTTAAGGTTACGGGAGCTACACAGACCAAACGAACCTATAAAGAGCTATAGTTGTATCTGGTTGGTTGAAGTTTAACTGGCTTTCCAATGATTACAAAACCTGTAGTACAAGTCATTTTCACGATTATAGGAAATATGAGGTGATGTATCTCTTTAATGGATCAAAATAGGAAGAAAATATATAAATTTTTCTTCTCAGACTGACTTTTTCTATCACTAGTTGACACATGATGATTTACTTTCGAGACACACTGTATATTCATCCTATACCTCGTGGCTTATTTACATTGATGGATTAGTCGAAAACAAGCGTTCAACTCATTATTCTTTCTTTTATAGGAAATTTTGCCAAAAAGAATGAATATAGTGTCACAAGTAAGTAGTTATTGCTAAATACAATTGTTTCATAGAAATATCATTAAATGTAATAATTTTTGTCTTCTCACCTTAATATTCGGCTTTATTATTACCAATTTGTGACTAATGTAGATATGCGATAGTTATAAAAATAAATATATCAAGAAAAACTGACGCCGTATTTTTGAAAAATCGAATACGATGCTGATTACGACGGCATTGACGATTACGATGCTTCATAGGCTGATTCATATAGAAAACTCATCGTTGGTACATCAAAAACCGTAAGAAATAGAGAGACGGTCAAATTTGAGCAAAGTTGCGCAATTTATTTTCTACCAGATTTGCTTGCTTGCCTTAAAAGGAAACCGAAACATGAAAGAAATAATGATACTTCTACACCGATTTTCTATCATTTTAGGACCAAAATATTTACAAAATTCTAAGATGATGTGCATTAGTGTACTTCATTAGTTGTACATTAGCTCAACTCTTGAACAATTATAGATATAAAAAAATTCATGGATTGCAAGGGAAATTCCCAATTAAGAAATACTAACGAGAATAAATCTGAAAGACAGTACTTCAGATGGAATTTACTTTTAAAATTCTAGGCTGGTGGCTTTCGGGGTTTAAAATCTGATTGCTAATAGAACTGGAAGAATTTAAAAATATAAATCACCTGCTTTGATTATGATAAAGTACCAAACCATTTTAATACTATACTGACACTCTAATGTTTACGTTTTTTAACTTTATAACAGCCTCACTGGTTTCACTTAAAAACATTGAGTAGGCATGCTTGAATAAAATAATCTGTATTATCTTTCAAATGTATCTGCATTATCTGAGAATATTTTATGGGGAGGCAAATTACCCTCAAAAAAATCATCCTATTCATGCAGGCGTGATAGCGATGTAATTTCCATGGAATGAGCTTTAAACTGAAGACACTAGTATATAATTACTAGGTACGACCAAAGAGTATCGTTATCAGAAGATACATAATGCATTAGATAGAAGTAATAAAGTAAATCAGTGCCCACTCATTCAATTGCCGTCTCAAATAACGTTGATTTTGCGTAAATGACCAACTTCCTGTCTGCACCTTCACGACAGATACCCGTAATAGTGGAGGCGAACAAAAAAGAAGGTATACCGTTTTATCTTTTATTAACTCTTCATACAGTGTGTCTCAGTAAGATAACTCACCATCACAAGTTAAGTGTCTCGACTTCTGACTCTTTTAAGCAAACTAGTTAATATTACTCTTGATTATCTAAACTACCCATGGTAAATCCAACTCAATTACAGCAATTTCGAGTTCATTCTCAATTTTGTAAATACTACAAAATATTTTAAAATCAGCTCTACTCTAAAACTATAATTAATTTAATAATTTATATCGTTTAGGCACAGGTTAGGGTCAAAAGTGAGTAGAACCCCATCCACGAAAACCAGATCTCTCACCACGATCATGTGGTCCATTATCACCAGAGGTAGCAATTTTAATAGATTTATTAAAATTGTGAGAAAAATGTAAATTATATTAAAAAATCTCGTTTAATAACAGAGTGTATACAGAAGTAATAACTCTATTAATAACTGTATATTAACTGTAAAATTAGTTTACAGGGCCCGAACTAGTACTCGGGCTTCCGCCTAGTTATGTAACAAGGTCTATCGAAAACTGGATCAAGGAACGATCAGAGGAAGAATGGTCGAACGGGACTTGGCTGCAACAAGCCAGGTTCTTAATTGAAGGGCCTTGGTCGAACGCAACTCGATCAATACTTGCGCTAAGTCGTAATAGCATAAGGATTGTCACAGGACTGCTGACAGGTCATGGACATCTCAACAAGCCCCTAACACTATTGGCCTTAGTGGCACTAGAAGGTGCATGTTTTGCGGACACGATGATGAGGACTCCATTCACATCCTCTGTCCCTGTGCCTGCCTCATGGTCAAGAGACACAAACATCTGGGTGCAGGATTTCTCCTGCCTTAGGACATTAGAGAGCTTCCCCTAGAACGGGTGTTGGCCTATGGGCAGAGCACCGGTCTCTTCCAATAGCTCCCGACTAGCGGCAGATACAATGGGTCGAAAAGACTTGAGTGCTGAGGGTAACCGCGCCGCCTTCCAACAACAACAACAACTGTAATATTAAATTATAACTGTATTAATTTCACCCTATTTGTCCATATAGTATTTTCTCTCCAAATATAAAATCTTCAGTTCCGATATTTGTAAAAAAAATTAGTTTCTATATATTTTAATGATGTCATCACTTTAATGTGGAGTTCACCAATGTTGTACATAGTTCACACAATATACATAGTTCACATGGAATGTACATAGTCCCAAGTGCGTCCTTTTTGTTTTTTATTTCGCCTACCTCACAAATTTTTGTCTTCCACAAATCTTATTCGGTATTATTCTTACGGATTACTGAGTTGTGTCCAAATAATATGTAAAAATGCACATCCAAATGCTATTTAATTTTTAAAACTTGACGTTACCTGCGATTAAATTAGAAGTGTATATTAACAAAAACAAACAATTACTACAAGGATACCACCATATCCTCCATCGGCAAACACGCCTTATAAAATAAGGACTGAACCAAACTAAGCCAAAACAGCTATTCTCCTGGATAATGCCACGCCGAGCGCTGAATTACAAAGCAAAATTTGGCATATTTTGTTTAACAACGTTAGAATCAAAAATACAATGTTTTGGATTGCAACGAAAACTAGGTACGAGGAAATATTCTGGCGTTTTATAAGGCGTGTTTACAGATGGAGGATATGCGGGTATCCTTACTACACTCGTAGTTGTTTGTTTTTGTTAATTTACATTAACCATATGTTAAGCTGTAGAACTCTTTTTCTACACCCCGTTGTTAGTAGTGTATAGTTTAATTTAAAGTAATTAATCTCTCCATGAAACTCAATTTTTGATTCCATAAATGTACAGTCTTACAGTTTTCAAATTGCTAATATATCTCGGGAAATAAAAGAAGAAAAGTGAACCGCCATACTTATTCCACCCGATATTGACATACATAAATACAAAAATAATTACTGGAAAGGTTTTTTAGCTGATTTCTTTGTGCCACAAACCGCGAGTTACGTTAGCGCTGTTTATTTTTAATGAACGCGACTAGTTACGTGCAATTATAAAACCTCGCAGTTTTTCTACTAATTAGAATAATTGTAACATATTATAACACCCTGTACGTCCAAGGTTGATAGTTAAAAGCTTAAAAAAGACGCATTCTTGGAATCCTCTTAATTGCCCGTGGACTCTGTCACGGTATTTTATAATTGTTACCCAGAGAGCGGTAAAATTTTATGAGCTACGGCTCTCTTAAAAAAAATAGATTTATTTCTGCTCTGCCGGTAAACTACTTAAACGAGGTATACCATTAGATTCACTATCCAATATATTATCTTAATTCCCAATGGATTAAACAGCCGACATACTTGATCTAATTGATGTTTCCTTGCGTATTGGCTAGATTTAGTTTCCTTATTAATGAGCAAAGACGGAAGGATTACAAAAACAAATTACGCAAGAAGTTAAGATCTGTTGTTTGACCAAAACAACTAAAGCAATAAATCTTTCCGTATTTTTCTGTTTCCTATGATTATTGAGGTTTTATATTATCTCTAACTACTTATTTGTAGCTGAGTATTTATGATATTCCTCCTTTAAGTGGGTATATACCATTACCACTGTTTTAGAAATATAAAAATGTGCCTTTTTCCAAAAGGAACAGTGGGAACCATTATAGCTGATGTAGTTAAGGCTGGTCCAGGTCCACGCTGAAATGGCTGGTGGTTCGAACCCACCAACATTTGGATATTTGTGAATGTTAAGGTGTTAAGGTGGAAGGTGTTAAGGTGAATGTTAAGGTGTTAACATTCCCCTTAACTTAAGTGTAAGTTAGCATAGATAGGAACGATAGTGGCCCGCTTGTCCATTAGTTGGCTACCTTTATGAGGAACCGGTAAATTAGTTTGAAATAAACCAAGACCTGGCTCTTGATTGTCCTTTTTTGGTGCATCGTGTTTGATTTATAAAATTTTTATCTTGTGGCAAAGTTTCCAATTAAAGAAAAATATAACAACTATAACAAGTGAAACTATAACAACTATAACATTTTTCTAGAAAAATCGGGACCCATGTTTTATCAATGTTTTCTTATCATAGTAATACTAGGAGTGCGTCCAAGGCAAAGGACGAGAGATTATTCTACTTTTTTACCTTTTCAAGGATATTCTGAAATAAGTGGCTATAAAAACGAATGTGTTTGTTTAGTTTTCATTTACCTTGATAGACTTTACTACGACTAATAAAAAATTAACAAAGTTTTTTTGAAACTAAAGCATGATAATTTGTTAATACTAACATTTGTTAGTGACACTGACGGAACTGGAAATCATACATCGCCAATGCAATTCCTCGCAAATATCTTATTTTGCCATTTTCGCAGCTAAACATGGGTAGTTGTCGTGGGCCTAGAAAAAAGCCAAAAAAGGGGTTGTTAACCAAAAAAAAGTTAGCTTATTACTATACGTACTCTTCGTTTACGATCTTAAATTCATTACATAATTCAAATTAACAAAATACAGTAATAAAGTTGTCAGAAGTTCTTCATTATATGGTCTAACTGTTAATATATTTGGTACTTTATTATAGAGTGGAACGACTTAATATTCTAATTCTGCACTGACAGAAACAGGCAAATCCTTATCATAAATATAATTTCAAGTTGTATGCTGATTAAAAAACGTATGATAATAATAATGAAATATCATTGATATCTAATAATTATTTTTGCCACTTTGTTCTTGACTATTTTCCAAAATAATGAAAGAATTGATCCTTGCAAGACAAATACTAGTACCTAAGCAAAACCCTAATACGAGAACATGTCTATCTATGTAATCAAAAAGTATAACCCTTTTGTTTGATTGTTATTGCTGAAAACACAATTAAAAGAAAAATGGATTCTTAAAAGCGTTAATGGAATGAATGAAATTAAAATGAGCTATTATTGCTGTTGAACTTACATTGCCATTAAAGTTTTGTGAGATTTTAATTTTAATATTTACATTGCGTGATTACAGCACTTTATTAAGTGTGTTTATTATCTTGCTATAAAGATGCACTTAGTCTCCAAAAATCGTACATGAAGGAGTACCTATATATAAAATACAATTCTCCTGCCTCGACAATTAAAGCTTGAAAAAATAGTATGAAAAGCCCAATCCAGTAATAAACATTTTTGAATGTCGAGTCTTTTCCAAACTAAATAATAAAATACTATATTGACTTAAAAGTAATTGTAATCCATGTTTAGTCAGGAAATGCTATATCAAAGAACAATGGAAAAAGTGTGTTATTTTTAAGACAAAAATAAAAATCTTCGTAGATTGTATTTTGTACAAAAATATGAAACTCAGGAATACTAAACGTGACGCTGAATTATTCTTAAATTTTAATTTTAAGTCTCCGTGTCGCACCTAGATATTAACAATTATTTTATAAAAATTAGTCGAAATTGTATCTACACTGCACAACTGTTCGAGATGAACATTCTTGATAAAGTAGTGGTTACCACTGCAAATGCTGCCCGTTTAGGTTTTTGCTATTGGCAAATGATTAATTTCCGCCTGACAGATAACTGCGGCATTTAAAGGTAAAATATTTAGAATTATACCTCAAGATCAACGATCTGAAACAAGTTGCAGTGGTGTAGTAATTGATTTTATTTATTTACCACTGCAACGCACGTACCGTCGAAATAATGATACGAAATTCTTAACGTGGCTATTAAATACGTTAATTGTGCATTCACATAATGGATTAGTATTAAAAATTTACGCTTGCCTGATCTTATGAACGGGAACCCGTAGTATTAAATTCTAATCTGTAACTTAACCTCAAATAACACCATAAAATGATCCATTCTGATCTAATTTTACTTTTAAATTATGCCATAAAGCCGTCTGATAGCTGTAATCTACTTAACTGTGGCAGTTTTTTTAATTGAGCGCTTTCAAACAATAATCTTTTTTACGTGATAATAATATTAAAATTTTTTTGCATACTGCCCACTACGCCACGGATCATTTCATTAACTAATTTCTAATTAGTCTAGGTTTCATATATATATTTATAACCTTATTTCTAAAACCACAATGTGAAGCAATCACACAGCTATACTCATGAGCGTCGCCACTAAAATCTCTAGGGAGGGGCAAAATAATTTTTTGTTTGAATTTGCGTTCAAACAACAAAAGACAATTTTTCAATTCACTTCGCAGTGAATAGTATGAAACATCTGTAGTTTCGTTGAAAAGACAGAAAGTATTTCAAAACATATTTAAAATTTAAGCAAATCTAGGTACCAAGGTATAAATGAGGCCAAAAAAATAAATGTCCAGTAAAATAAAATATCAAATAAAAAAAATGTATTTTAACAAAATCTGCATGTTCGAAACATAAAAAATATTTTTAACAAAAAGGCATTTTCTTAAAATAAAATAACAAAATAACGGTAATTTAAAATATATTATAACATCTCCACTATGTTTGGCGTTTGAGTAAGAGTGATGTTAAAGTTGAGCGCTAAAGATAGCTCCCAGATTGGCTGAAATCAAACCGTTTTGCACACAGGCAAATACCAACTTTCCACAAGAAGACAATTATATGACATTTGTCATTAATCAAAGTTGTCATCTCTGCCCTGTGTGATAATACATTTCGTTTTGTGTTTTTTTCCTATTTATTTATTTCTTTGTTGCTGCGAGTATTTATTATGAATAGTTCTTTTCAGAACTAATTGGCTTCATTTAATTTGAAGGAGATGTCGAAAACAACTACTCCACGGTCAATATGCCCAAATATGTGACGACTCCTATGGAGATGCCGATGTAATGCAATGCCAGTCGGGGCACGTTGACCGTGGAGTAGTGGTTTTCGGCATCTCCTTCAAATAAATAAGTAGGATTGTCTTCCTTAAAGATAATAGAGGTCACTGCTGTAATGGCACCTGCGAAAAGCAGGTCGTTATCTGTCTGTCAATTTGACAATAATTGTCAGACAAATAGGAGCAAAGACCCAAAGAAGGCACTGCTGTGTGTTTCTCACCACTACTAACATTATTGGCTTTATTTTTGGTCTGTTTTTTAAGAATTGCGATCTATGGATTCTGTAGCAAGTACGAGTACCGGTATAGAAGACGGATGTCTCCGCCGAAGCAACGTCAACGAAAATTAGGACATATTCAAGTTATTAATTAGGTATAGGGATTTAATCGTAGATTAGGAAGTTTTTCTATAGAGTTCAGTAGCTGAAATAAGAAATAGCAACATCACTAACTGAAGTTTAGTATTTTGTAATTTGGTTCGATACAAAATTTAAAGAAATCTTAACTTTAACCCTACTTTTTAAAACTTTGAGCATTAAATTAGGTACCAACCTTGAAAGTGTTCCCCTTTGTAAATTCTATAACGTCTTTCTTTCTAATTAAAAAATGAATTTATAATAAGTATATACCAGGTTTGTAAAATTTTATTTATGAATATTAATTTAGGCTATTTTTTAAATTATGTGACGTTGTACTTAATTCGACTTGAAAGCCAGGGGAGGCAGATGTCTCCCCCTGCCCTCCCTTGGCGACGCCCATGACTATACTGAATTTATATTTAGGCATAAAGAAACCATGTCTTCTGCGTTAATATGACAGATAATATGCTAAATATTCCTCACCAATCTTATACTTTTATGTTTTAGATGAAAGGAACCCGAATCAAAATAATTTATTTAGAATTAGCGCATGATTCAGTACTCGCAGTGAAATATATGAAAGTAACAAAACTAACAAGTAAAACTTCTTGGAAAATAATTCTCAAAAAGGATAAAATAAAGCTTAACAAACAAAGAAATAAAACAAGGACTAAAAGGCTAACCATCCAACCACTATATACAAACTCTGCGTGGAAAGTCCTTTCTATAACTCCAATAAAAGTTACAGGTTATGAAAGAGGTTATAGAGACTTCCTAACAATCAGAAGAAATTTTGTAAGTAGTAGGCTAGCTACATTATGTCTTGCATTTCGCTAGTTCCAAACAGATTTGAACTGTGTATAACGTTTAAATTAGTAAAGTGGATACTAGAAGCGGATGGTTCTTTATGAAACATCGTGAAAATAATTGTTTTGAAAAATATGTGTTTTTTCAAAACAATTATTGTCTAAATTAGGATAATTTTATAAAGGGTGACGGGAAAAATGTTATACAATTATTGAACTGTAAGTAAAAAACAACTAGAAAAATAATTGCGAGAAACACATTTGCATGTGTAGGTAGCTGAATAGTTGTATTTTTACTTATTTGTTGTTTCGACAAGATGAGTGAAGTACGTGCAAGTATACATTACAGTACACCGCCTCCTATTAAAGTGTAATTATAGTCAACATCGCTATTGGTAGTCAAGGCACCTGCAACAGAAGCTACCTGTTTGTGTATCGCCTTCAACTTTATTTTCATAAAAACAACTGTCTACGTTCTCTTTACACTACGGTGTTATTTAAATACATACTCGACTGACCGAGAGTAAAATATTTTCAGATTTGCTGCGTTCCTTCTTCTGCCGAGTTTCTTAATTTTAAGGCAGTGAACTCTACCATTATGAGAGGTTATTAACTAGATGTGAATACTGGAATAACCATATCCCGTCCTAAGAATCCGAATGTGGCGCATATGCTGGGTGCGTAGCGTTAACCCAACGTGAAATTAAATTACCTACGTCATTAATCACCTACTGAGGTGCAAATTAATCCATTTAAATTACATTCTCAGTTCATTTACACTATCTACTCTATTAACAAAATCGTAAAACTACCGTTCGCGAACAAAATAAATTTCAATCTGTATTAGTTCATTCGAAAAATAGTAGAGGAGCAACTAGCGTAACAAGAACGGTTTAAGGAATTTGTTTTAGAGAGTTACATTGCTAAAGTAACACTTTTTTGGTTAACAATTATGATTTCCGTTACCGTAGTCCAAAGATAATAATCGGCATTTAATTTTGAAAGTCCTGTAAATTATTGTAGGAAATGTATGTGTACAGTAATGTTTTACCTATGTATTAATAGAATTTGGAAGGGACACTGACTAATATTCTTTATTACTAATATTATTTTATTATTATACGTAGCTGCAATTTTAACTTTTTCTAATGGGTTTTACAAATAGTTTCCTCCTTTTGCTGGGCAATGTATATTGTAAATTATGCGTTTTTCATGCATTTAGTTAACGTATATTACGTATTTTACCGTTATTTTACGGGACTTATTTCCGCGACTAAGACGATTCACCGACACCAGGAGACGAGCAAGGCCAACCTGGAAATTTCGTAATGGTTGGTTGGCAATGGCGATTATTTACTAATATTTTTGTTCGGAAAAAATCGTTCAAATAACTATTATACAATATATTTCTATATGGTTTACCACGAAAACAAACAACAATAATTGCCTAGACATAAATTCTGCATTTTTTGACATATCAATGACAGCTATGAATGTCAAAGTGACAGCTGGACGCGCAATAGGAACATTTTTTTAAATGGAAATGGGGGTCGAGTGGGGAATAGGAATATTTTTTATATTTTGAAGATATAAAAATATCTTCAAAACTCATTTTGAAGATATAAAAATATCTTCAAAACTCATTTTGAAGATATTTTTATGCTCAAAACATTCCCCAAATTTGAGAACATTTCGTTCAGTAATTTCCAAATAAAAAGCAGTAATATCGATTTCTGTTATATAATTTTTTTGCATACATATTACAAATTATTGTAAATTATTCAAAGCAGAACAAAAATTAAAAGTAATTAAATAACAATAAACCATCCCTAACCTAAAATAACCTAAATTAAAAAAATATGAAGTAATTTAAATCAAACCTAAAAAAAAAAATTTAGAGGCAGAAACAAATTTAGAAAACACGTGTTACTTCAAAATATGTTGAAAATGACCTCCAAGAACCTCCTGACAAATAAATGTTCCATGGGTAAGTTCTATTATAAAGATTATGTGGTAAAAAGATTATGTTATAAACTGATTTATTTGGAAATTACTGAACCAAATGTTCTCAAATTTGGGGGATGTTTTGAGCATAAAAATAGCTTCAAAATGAGTCCCCACTCGACCCCCATTTCCATTTAAAAAAATTTTCTTATTGCGCACCCAGCTGTCACTTTGACATTCAGAGCTGTCATTGATATGTCAAAAAATGCAGAATTTAGTCATATATTATCGTTCCAAATTTCATCACAATCTACCTAGTGGTTCAAAAGTTAGAGGGGGGGGGGACGGACTTTATGTCCTCACTGTAGATAAGATGTGTACCCACAGGGCGATTGGTGGATAATGGACCGCCCCTCTATCTTTGTTATTATTTGAGATACAATCTGGAGTAATGTATTTGTCCTCATTTATTTATAAATGTTATTAGTTGTACAGGGTGTAGGGTTATGGACTTTCAGCGGCTATCGGCAAATTTTTTTAAATGGAAACCTGTATTTTTCTCTGAAAATATAAATATCTATTTCTCAATCCAACGATATATAATTGGCTCGATCAAACAATCGATATATCAAACATTATTAGGATAGATTATTGGTTAGATAGGTATATAGAAAATTAGGGAAAATTTTATTAAAAAACTTGAAATTATTTTTATTTAAAATCAGTTTAATATTGTCATATATTTCTTGTAATTTTTAACAAAAATACGTATCGTACATTAGGCTAAGGAGGATTGCTACAATTTAATTTTTATCAGTAAAAAATATTTTTTTTCATTAAAATACAATACAAAAGGTATGTGACCAAAAGTAATTATTTTTAATATAGTGTAGATGATTGCTTAATGTTGTTTAATATTGTTAATTTAATATGGTTTAATATTTAAAAGATGTAGATAATACTATTAAAATCAAATGTATTAAAGACAATAAAGTTGAGGTTATATCAAGATATGCCGTTGTAATTCAATGTTGGGGAATGCATATAGGACGTAAAGTAGTTGTTTTCGACATATCTTAAAAATAGTAATGTTATGTTATGTTAATAATAATAATAATAACGTGGTGTTATGTGGAAAAGTGTGTCAGTGTTATCTTCACGCCAAAGGTTTCAACCCCCTTCAACCTTTCTTTTCCTCGTTACTTACCCGCTGTTTTTTTTTCATTATCGCTTTATATATCACTATTAAGTACCTGTTCTATATTCATTTACAGGTGACCTATTTCCAAAATAATTTTTGTTAAATCATAATGCAACCCCACCAATAGGTTTCAGAAAAGCTTTAAGAACAAATAGGTCATATGACATTAGCACTCATATGGAGTAATAAATAAGTAATACGGAGTAACATAAAAACTGGCAAATTAAATTCATATCTAGAGCCTGTGTTGTTTGTTGATTCGTTAAGAGGAAATGTTTCATTAAATATGATATTTGATATATGAGCGTATCATGTAAATTCAGAGCGAGCGTTGATAAAATTTCTCAACTGCAAAAAACTGTTGATTTATGTATCAGATTTGACAAGCTGTATCGAATAGATCGTGACAACGTATGCTGCCGCAAAGGTAGCTGCTCGAAGACCAGCCATACACTTGACAAACGGGGAGCTGCACCACACCCAACTTTGTGTTTCAATAAATATCTTTGCATTTTATTTGAATTTATCTCTAACATTTCTCCTTTACGCCCACTGACCAATTCAATAAAACATTAACACACATTAAGGATATATGTATCTTAACATCTGTTCGATTATGGATCAATTTTTGATACACTTTAAAGGCACTTCCTGTCGTAGATATAATGGTGCTGTTTTCTTACTTCTATCTATTTCACATTATGCAAAATGGAGGGAGCTGGGTTTGATAAAATATTTATTGGTATGGGTCTACAAGTAAGCCCTTTGAAGATACAGAGCGTTTCAAATTTACTGTGCGTTTTCAAATTCGCGTTAACGAACTGCTATTACCACATGAAATGCGAATCACTGGCATTATTGGTCACTGCAAATTAAAAAATAATAAGTCACAGTTTAGAAATTATTCACATAATTTATATAAGATTGCTTATACAGTGAGATACAGAATGATTGACCGTGTCGCTTCATACTGATTTTTTCTGTGCGCGTACCTGTTTTTGATATCAATACGAGAATCGTATTAGTATGAACCAATAATGACGTTCAAACGTCAAATACGGTTAGGTACTGTAAAAATAGAATTTACAATAAAATTATCAATAATTTAACAAATATCAGAGTTATTTCATGCATTAGGCAAAACTGATGGTTATTTTATTACATTTACTTAGTTTTCAAAGTGGATGGAGTGTCAAAATAATGAAATTTAATTGTGGTTATCATTTTGCACCAGGTAAATTGGAAAAACTGTGATTACCCATATAAATAGTCTGTCAGAAGAGCGAAATAAATATACCTGTTTAAATTAGAGCATGGGTTTACAATATTACTAATGTAGAAGAAATTAATGTTAGAAGAAACTAATGTTAGAAGAAGAATTTAGAAGAAATTTCATAATCGAATTCATCGTTTAGAACTCCAACCATTTTCATTTTGGCTTCATTTTGGTTTTTATTTATTCCTAGCAACAGAAGCAGACCAACTTTTTTGGAAATTGGACGTTCTGGCTTAAATGTTATATACCAAAATGAATGGTGATTGAAAAAATAACCATGGCGATTCTTAAAGGGTATTTTTCATAAGGGCAGAGGGTTGTTTTTCACAAAACCTTTTTATCTAAGTAAATACAGTAATTTTAACATTATTATTACAACTTTTTACATAGAAAAGGTACTCTACGTAGCTCAAAAATTTTCTGGAGTAAAAACCATTCTTTTTATCCACCGTTTAAAGGGCTGTAATTCCCTAGGATCCATTTTAGGGCATATGTTCATAGTAACTCTTATTTTTATTTTTAGATTTAGTATTACCTCTCGAAATCACATTATTTTTTTACACCCTCACATTGTTCGTGTCAAAAGAGGCTAGACTTGACAGTTTCAGTCAACTGCTTTTATACGGGTTTCCACCGTTTAAAAGGCTGTAACTCCCTTAGGAACCTCTTTAGGGCATATGTTCATTCGGAACTTTTATTTTTATTTTTAGATGTAGTATTACCCCTCGAAGTCCGGTACACTGTTTTTTTTACACCCTGTATAGGTAAATAGTTCTATAACTAAAGCTCGTCGAGCCATATCTTATAAAAAGTCAGTAAGTAGTTAGGCACTCAATTAAGAATTTAACAAATTCATATTTTTTTGAAGTATATATGCATCAACATACCATGACCGGAAATATAATTTCAAAATGTATAATATTCAATATAATATAATTTAAGTGTGAAAATTTCGCGTGTTTGGAAAATTTTCAATTGTTTGTTACATTAATTAATAACAAATTTTAATTTTTGAATGGTAAGTATTTCTATTTTTCTTGATATATAGAACATAATATAAAATTTAACTTTAAAAAACTATCAGAGTGGCACAAACTTCATTCAGGTATCTATTTTAAGGGTCCATTCTCTGTAGACTTGAAAGGCATGAATGCGAGGTCGGGTTGAGAGGTTGGGTAGGCGATGGGTGGAGACTTACATATTCCCACTACCGAATTATTAAGATTTCGGAGGTGCACGTAAAGCCGAAGTAAAAAGGCACATGGAAATAAAGTTAGCCCTTATTGCAATGGTACTGGATTTGTCTTATAATTGCAACAAAATTTCTTTTTAATGTTATAAATTATATATCACCGGAAAGATCAAAAGATAAACTAGATCCCTATAGTAGCAAATTTTTGTTTAATACATGTATTTTAGAGAAAATAATTTTGGAAAATACGCTATTTTAGTACAAGATTGTTTGCCTAGAATTTTAAAAATAAAAAGAATTACCAAAAATTACTACTATAGGGCTTTAGATTAAAGTTTTATCTTTCAATACTTTTTTACTAAAAGTCGCTATCTTTTATAGCTTTTTATAATTAGACACGAGACTAACGCCGATTTTGGGCTTATTTCGGCCTAGTGAATGGACCCTCAACATTTGTATTGTATAGTACTTCCGTATTGTAACAATACCTAAATTTGAGTAAATATAGTTATTTTCCTAACAAGTGTGGAAGGTGATACTTTTCCGCAAGCGACTGCAGTTGTCTGAACGACGCGAAGCGGAGTTCGGACAAGCAGTGAGTGCGGAAAAGACACCTTCCACATGTGTTAGGAACAACGTTTTTTCTACGGGCGTGAAGAAAATTGACATAAGAAAAATAAATATTTTAATTGAACAGCACACAATGCTGTCTAATAATTAGAAGTGTCAAGCATTCCTTTTTCTTTATGTCAAAATCTGAACAGTGACAACATGATTTTTTGGAATTAAGATAATATTATGATCACATTGCAAGTAATACATAGGTATTTATTTTCCGCACTAGTGCGGAAAAGTGCAATTTTCTACACTCAAATGCATGCAGAAAATTGTAACTTTCCACACGCCCGTAGAAAAAAATTATTATTACATTATTAATTAATATGTATTAGATATATTCAATAGAAATTGATAACTAAAAATTTTATCTGCCTGTTCACCATAGTTCTTCAGTTAAAGCAGTGCAGAGTCGGAGGGTACTTTCTAAAGAACATTCTCATGTCAATTGCAGCCTTCCAACAGCGAAACCCTGAAGTCACTTTGTCAGGATAGTTTTGCTGCATGTTATTGTTCGGTGTCTAGGAAGCATTTAGTGTTATGAAGCAAATCGTTAAATAATTAAGACAAATCAGAACAGCTAAGGCAAGTGAGCATGTCTAACGAGATGTTATTATTATGAGTTAAGGCAGGCGGCTGTCTGACATTAGCAAAAACAAAAGAGAATAGGCAGGTCGACGAGGATAATCAAGTATCTGTCAGGGCCCGCGGTTTATTCTACCTGCATGCGCTGTTAATTATCGCAAGCATCTGCATGCGAGGATTTGGATAAAACAAATATGTATATTCCTCAAATGTATCTTAATTTATCGCTTTGCCGGATCGATATTTTATAGCTCAATCAAAACGAAGGAAGGATTAAAAACAATAATTCGGAAAGTTTTCAAATTTGGTAGGAATCCTTGTTAACAATCCTATAAATTTAAAGGTAAGAAATGTCACATTGGAAAAAGGTGCTATTTAATAATTTTTTGAAATTTTCCCAATAGTTAGTTCAAATTGTGTAAACAACCCTTTTAGAGTTCAAAACTGAAAACTATTTCCTTATTCGCTCAATAGTTATTTGTTTAACTAGAACAAAAAATACACGTTTTCGGGACGAGGGAAAATGTCAAATTACTTTTCGGTACTGTACAACTGTACGATAATCTCTTTTTTGTACAGTTGCTATGGTGATCTCAAACAGTCCCGAAATGGCCCTCTTTTTATACAAAATAATTTAATGTTCTAGTGTCTTATTCGTATGGTTGGAAAAAAAAATGTTTTAGTTGCCTACAATGAAGGAAAAATCCTGCTTAAAATCGCTAGAAAGCTATTAAAAACATTAAAAACACCACAGAAATGAGACTATAGTTTTAGTTACTATTAGCAATTCAAGAGAATATACGAAGAATTGATAAAATTGTAAAAATTGTTTAGTTTGTTTCAAATATTATTAAAACATTTTTTAAAATTAAATAATTGTTCACCTACCAAATATTTAGTAATGACATACGGTTGGGAATCTTTATTTTCATTAACGATACAATCCACATTGCAATACTGAAAGATTACCTGCTATTAATAATAATATCTCTACCCCTCATTCTAATCACAAGGAATATCCCGAAAGTCTGAGACTTGTGTGTGGGAGGGGGCGGCATATTATTTCGCGGGCCGCATCAGCGCCTCTCACATTAACACCAAGTTGACATTCTTCCCATCCTAGGCCACCACCAAGATGGTTGCCAATCCATCCCTGCGAACAAGGCTTAATCTACGACTAAACAATTTAATTAAAAATTGTTTGGTGGAATGGGGATTCGAACCCATGAGACACTAAACCCTGAGCCAACGGCTCGGCATTAATAATGTATATTGCGTACTTGTGTACTGATTGCTTAACAGAGAACTTTCTGAGCAAGAGGCAATTGTTAAATGTTAGGGTAATTGACATACAAAGCAGAAGTACCTACTTAATGGATAAGAGTTACTTATATTACCATGCCGATGTATCGATATGTCAATAATTAATTTTACTCTTAGAATCTATTCATAATATAAAAGTAAAAGAGAAAGGTGAGAGTACAGTAATGCCTACATCTTAAAATTATTAGAGTACCTAAGTGTATACCAACCTTGAAAATGTTGAAAATGTCATGCAGGTGTATAAGTGCTTTGAAAAAATAATTTACTGCTTATATGGACGCTTATATATTCTCCACTTCACTAAAACTACATTGTGTAACATACCTATTGCTGTTTTTAAATTACCTGAATATATTCTTTATTTTATTATGATTTGATGATATCAATAAAGGACATTCAGCTCAGAGTCCCAGTATTATTTTGTAAAATTTTGGAAAGAAGAAATACAGAAAAGTAAAAGTAGTTTTAAAAATTTTCTACACATATGGGGTACAGCTTTTAAGTAAACTTTTGTTGTACGTCCAAAATATTTCTAAACATTTAAAATTATTTTTATATCGCTGAAGCCAATTTAGTGGAATGGTATGCTGGAAAGAAAAAGAAGCTAGCTTTAATAACGAATTGCGATTATTCAGATAAATAAATGTCGACAGTGCAATAAATACAATATCTCGTATATTTTCTATAAAATTTTCGACAGTATAAAAGCATACACAAAATTATACCGAATCCATTCTTCAAAATAGTTTGTTATAAGTATGTTTAAATATTTCCAGTGTTCAGGCATTCTCATCACTATTGTATGCATTTATTTTATAATCCATTATAAAAATTTTATATAGAAAGTTCACAGACTTACTGAACATAAAACACAAGACCTTTTTGGTTATATTTGACATTTAACTTAATTTTGACATTTATAGTTAACTCTACCTTCATATGAGGGTTAATTTAACACTAAGTTAACTTTAAGCTGTAATGTAACATGCACTTGAAAAACAGATTTTAATAAATAACCCAGAGTTAACTCTATATCTATGAAAAACCGGGCCTTACTGGTGTAAATATAGTTAGTATAGCACTAAATTTAGAGAGTGAAAGGAAAAATAATTGTCCACAAGTAGCAAAATGGTATATCTGCCATATAGCAGAGTATTAATCATAATAAAATGTAAATCTATTATAAAGGGATTATATATAGGTGGCCCATAAATGTATTGTTTATAAACCCATAGTAACTGAGATATAGAAACTAAACTCACCTCTTGCATATGCACATCTAATTTTTGCAATTTTAAGGTGCATAACCACGATCGACAATAATAATTGGGAGCGGTGAATTCTTTCATAAATTGTGTAAATTATTGTAGAAAAGATGTTTGCGTAGGTATGATTAAAGCTTTAAAATGCCATGGGTGGACACGAACTAGGTATAAATTTTATTTTTCTTACTCAAATATGCAACAAAACCAATAAATTACCTTCCATCAGCGTAAAAAAATAATTGCTAGCTTAAGCTCACCACATTAATACCGATCGACCAAATTTGGAGGGGATCGCGGAAAAATCGTTTCGTTGTTGCGTGAGCTGATTACGCTTATGAATTTAAATGGCTCATGAAGCTATAAATGTCGAGTAGAAAAAAATCAAACAATTTGTAGTGTGTACAGAGAAACGATCTTTATCTATTTCAGCTGGTATAATTCACCTTGATTTATTGTAAAAATAGGCATTCGGTATCTAAATTCAACACTGCATGGAAGGCAGTTTGTCCATTTGTGTTGCTTGCGCGGTGCCCATATGGGGATACTCCGTAGCATTTCTGCGAACACTATCCACCTGACTAGAATTCCTTTAATTCCAGTATAATTATCACCGCAGTTAATTACAAATAACGCCAATATACCCTTATTCATTGTCCGTCGCCGAATAAAAAGTACATCTCTGTGCTTTACTTTATGTAATTGTTTTTTTAAATCTCTACTTTGTCATCCTACTCCTCTCCTGTCGGCAGGTATTTATTGACCATTGTGGATTCATCAAAATAAATAAATACTAACGGGAAGCCGAGACAAACATTTGAAGAACACATCAAGTGTTACTTGATGTGAGAATTTCGACAGCGTTAATTCAAATAAATAAGAGTTGTAAAACATTCTAATTGCAATTAACCTCTGCCTTCAATTTGAAGAATAACGCGCGCACATTTAACACTAAGTAGGTTTTCTATGAAATAATTGAAGTGAACCGCCGAATAGGCGTTGATGGAAACTTACAAATCATGGTTTTATTGAAGCTATCAATCAAGAGAACAATATAATATGTCTTTATTATTAACCACTTTTGTATGCCTTTCATTTATATTTAGTGAAAGTTAGTTTGTGAGGCATTTAACTTTTTTTATGGTTGCTTTAGGTACCTAGGCTGGCAGAAGGACAAAAGAAATGTTTTCTTAGACAAATAATTGACTCGTATACTGCAAGATCACGAATTCCAATTACACCTGCTTAAACTCTGAATTAATTTGTGCAAGAACATTTATATCAATTAGAGCATGAACGGTAGTTGATGGTTGTAATAGTAAAATAAACATAAATTATAGTTAAATCTAATAAACACAGAAAAGCAATTAAATCACACCAAATAAATTTCCTTACTTGACTAACGTTTAGTACTTTAATTCACCTACACAGATTGAAAGCTGACTATAAAAACCATTGGAACTCGTTTAAGTGTTATGTCTAGTATGACTTTTTATTTGGTTAAGCATTCCGTGTTTTCCACCAAATCGGACGATAAATCGAGAGTTTTTTGTTCGGCAGATAATTTTAAATTACGGAAAAATGCAAATTATTTACGTTTCAAATTTTGTGTTATCGTGAACAATTCAAGAGCGACCATAATACATCAAGATCATTATATACACGGTCCAAGGCAATTTGGTTTCACATTCCACCTATACCGTTTTTTTCTAGTTTACGCTCTTTTATTTCTGACGATTTTAGGTAACAAGGTAGAAATTCTTCAGTGGTACACCCACGATACATCAAGAACTTGATCTAATGGGCCGCCGCTCCTACTCTATTTGGAGAACCCGTACTACGGCCTCAAGACACCTGGCCTACCGAGATGCACCTGATCGCTATCAAGTCGCAGTGTTTGCTTGTGCCTGCGCCAAAAATATGACGATTATTAATGTTGCCTCACGATGGAAAGTATGCGAGGTAATTATCTCCGAACAAAACACCGTATCTAGTCTTTATCTTGTTGGATTAAGCTCCGGTGAAGAATAACGTGCCGCCGTGCTCATCCGCGGCTGACAAAGATGAAGACGTCCTGACATCTTTATGATATTGTCTTGGCCGAGTAGTTTTATTGCAGCTATTCTCGGAATGAAACTTTGCGATCTCCGCCATGTTATTTCCCATGTCGGAATCTGTTCTAATAGTGAAATCCTGTCTTTCGTAAATACGTTAATTGTTATTGCCTAAACGAGCTATCATTCAATATTTACAGTTGGGCACACCTATTAGAAAACTGCTTTCATCCCGCAAAAACTGGTCTCGCTGATATCTTCCTATGAATTAGTAATGTAATGTATTATTTACTAACCTCGGTGGGGAAGAGAGGTACAAGTTGCACTTATTATGGCATCGTTGCATTAACGAGATCTTCGATAACACATTCTGTTTCTGAAACCAACCACACATGCCCATAATAAAGCTGCTTATACGATCCGTCATATCTTAACGTTAGGTCAATAATACCAGCCCACTCGCTGTTTTGCGTTGCAGCTGCAAAAGTAGCTCTGACAATAATACTTCTTGAGACAGATTTCAAAGTCACGAAAAGCATGAGTGTTCATAATATCACGTACTAATAAATATTAATTCATTGAAATACATTTTTGAAATAAATAATAACCGAATTATTGGAAGCTTCGAAAAGAAAAAATATGGTTAACGCCATACTCAGTCGCATTGTTAAGAACTGCAAGAACGATACCTTTATTTGTACTACTATTTATATTATTATGTTTTCCTAGAAAAGAATCAACTAAATTATACAAGAGTTTTAAAATAATCCTAATTCGCACACAATTTTCCTTTTTCTGTATAGATTGAAAGTTACAAAGCAGTTTTGTAAAATATCTGTGCAGGCTAGGGAAGCGAGTCAATCAAAATTAGGATAGTTTTGTGTGGCAAACTTCAAAACTAATTATGATTGCTCTTTTGTCTTTCCTGTTTTATACAGGCATACCAACTACTTGGAACATTTCTGAATGTGTATTTTTTATAATATTGCCTAGGTAACATGTTTATGTTTTTGTTTTAAAACTAAAATTAAATATTGATAATCAGATGAATAAGGTAAAAGGTGAAAATTTGACGTTAGCAATTTTTTACTCATTTCTATTATTTGTAATTTCTGCACAAAATCTTTGAGATTATACTCCATGACTTTATTTACGGTAACGTCTCGAACATGATATCTCCTTCGCAGCATGGTCTTATGAAGGGTCGTTCGACTGTTATTAACCTGGTGTGTGTTACTCAATTTATAGCTGATTATATCGACAATCATTTACAAACAGATATTATATACACAAGATATTTCAGCAAGGTATTCGAAGGCTTGATCATTTCTCCTCATTAACTTTTCTCAAATCATATCTTCTCAATTCATAGTCTATAATGGATTCAAATCTGTTGTATACGTGGCTACCTCAGGAGCCCCACAGGGATCTATCTTTGGTCCCTTACTATTTATTATGTTCATCAATGATCTCACAAAAGTTCTGGGCATAAATTTTCTTTACGCGAATGCCTTAAAAATCTACAGGGAGATTCAGTCACAGTGACTACATTCGCCTTCAATATAACCTAAACTGCGTGTTAATGTTGGTATGGTGTGCCGAAAATAAGTTAGCATTAAATGTTAGTAAATGCAAAGTGATGTATTTTTCAAAGAGGCTGTTGTGAATAATGAATTGCCCTTTAATATTCACATTGACTTGACATCGTTCGTAATCGCAGTGACTTTACAAACAGCGACATAATAAAACTTTTTATTTAGCTTTATTAGATCTAAAGTTTGAGTATGCTTCTCTCGTGTGGTCTCCTCACTATGTACACATCAATAAGTTGGAGTCAGTCCATCGTCAATTTTATAAATTTCTATTCTTCAAATTCAATGCTGTGTCCGCATTTATTGGATTTCCACATGATGAGTTGCTCAGAAGACATTCTGTTGAAATTAGACTTGATGTTAAACTAAAATATATCTTCCAGTAGTCAACCATTCTGATATAATTCTGTTTTTGCTGTTACATGATTCAAAACATGGGAAAGTTTAACTTTATCTACCGCGACACCAGGCATACTAATGTGTTTAAATAGCCTCTTCAAAGGATTTGTACAACTGTAATGTATCTACTAATTAAACAGACATTTTGAACTGCAGCCTTAGTGACTTCAAAACATTATATATTTAAAATATTTGATTATTATTGAAATGTATTTCTTTCTTATTTTTTGCATGCCCTTCGGTTTGGGAGCTGAGTACTTGTATCTGTTGAACAGTGTAGTGAAAATAAATAAATGAATTAACTAATTATTAATTAATCTGTTGCATTTCCAACACGAATGAAACTTGAGGTCCGCCGTAAAGACAATCGCTCAGAAACGATTCACTTTGATGCTTGATGGATATTGACGTCGTGATGCCAGTACGACGATATGGACTTGTTGCCCTAAATACGAGGCCAAGAACGTATATTACATACAAAAGATTAAATTTCACTCCTCGAAGCCATACGTAATCGCCTATATCATCATCCTATACAAAATTTGACCTAAAAAGGGGCTCGCGTCTGCATTTCCGAACGATCTTTGGCAGTACGATACCCGCAGCAGTAACTGGGCAGGTATTTCCATTTGTAATTTGAGAACAATAAAACTAACACAATGGCGTACCGCGGTAAGATCATAAACCGCAGAGGCACTGGCCGTTGGCGATGCGCCGTTCCTCAGGTGATATCGAATTTAAAGTTGATACAACTGGAGGCGATCAACTGTGAAATTATTGTTTGTGCATTACATCAGCTTGTGCTCGTATAGTTACGTATTGGTATGCCAATTTCTGGTGAAGATGATATGACCTAATTCCCACATAACCAAAATATGCGTACTAAAATAATTATAAAACCGGAAATATAAGAAAAAGGAATCCATGGTCACACCGTCTCATTGACCTCCATGATATTCTTCTGACATATTTGTTATTGACTGCTTCTGTTCTCAATAACGTAATATCTAGAGATTTATTTTTGCCAAAATTATTTTTATTCCTTATCAATGCTTCAGGTTATCAATCTCAAACCAAATTTATCTACAAGTGTGAAGTTGTCATAGATGGATTTTGAGTAAACAAGAAACAACAATACTCCTGGAAGACCGCCGATCTGAAATTTTATATGTAGGGATTTTAAGAAATTCTGCATTGAATTCAGAATGTCTTAAGATCCATGTGTACAAATTTTCGTAAAAAATAAACAGTGATATAGTTTTCGAGATTTTCGTGACTGACGCTCGTCTTAGAAACACTCTGTATTTATTTGAAGGAGATACCGAACACAACTACTCCACGAGCAATGTGCTCCGATTGGCATTGCATTACCTCGGCATCTCCACAGGAGTCGCCACATCTTTCATGGAGACCGACCACCAGACACTGACTGGGTTCGCGCTTATTATGCGCTCATCAGAATGCCATAGGTAGCGGACTCGATTAACGCTGCTGCGACGTGATTGCCTACTGGGCATTGCGAATGTTAGTAGTGAATGTTATAATGGCGCCTGTGGAAAAGCAGGTCGTTATATGTCTGTTAATTTGACAATACTTGTCAGACAGATAGTAGCAAAGACCCAAAGATGGCACTACGGTGTGTTTTTCACCGCTACTAACACTCTGTATGTTTGAAATTTCTGAACGAAGGTAAAGCTATTCAGCTAACGAAGAATAGTATACGTTAAAAAAAGATAGCTGAGGTAGTGTGAACTATTTTTTAAATTGTAGTTTAAATCAAAAGTACAACAAAAGATAGTTAATAAAATTCGTTGATTTATTAAATATTTGCATGGATTTGGATTCATTAATCAGCGGTTTTTTTAGAGGTTCGTTTTAAAGGGAAACTTTAGACGTTTGTTACCACACCGGTGGTATTTGTATCCTTTCTTTTTTGTTTTGATTTTTATGATCGCATATTTCCAGAAGAAAATTTGAAATAAATCATAAAATTGTTTATGATTTATTTATGTATCTATATTTGCTTTTGTTTTAATAGTACTCAGCAGTTGCCGTTTTAGTTAGCAAGTAGGTGCATTTTGTTGTACCATCCACTATATTATCCAACAAAAATAACAGATTGCGGCAGAACAAGTTATTAGGGTACGGTCATGATGTCGAGTGATTTCTCGCTAAGCGACTTCTCGTAGTCGCTTTAGGTCAACATGGCCGCTTTAATTAAGAGCCATATCTTTGAATTGATCTTTGAATATTTTTCATCACAATATCGTTGACGATTTGGTTGGTGGTTTCCTAAGAGGGCTTATTCTAGGGGCCAACAGAAAACACTTGTCATCTGAAAATGTATTTAAACAATATATATTTAGGGATTAATAATACAAATTTTAATAGCTTCAGAAATATGCATCGAGAAACGAAATCAATATGAGCAAGGAAAATTGTAAAGTAAAAGTTTAGTTAATAAATAAAATCTGAACAATGACGAAATATTTGCCCATATTATGAGATACACAGATGACATGTAGAGCCAACAGGAAAAGGTAGGACAGGAAAATGGCAATTACAGAACATATAGGATAGAAACCCCGAGAAAAGTGGACAGAACAAGTTTAGAGATGTTGAAGAAAAAATCTTCAAGAATTATATAAATATTAACAGTTTACTTACGCAATTAGTCATAATATAAAACGATGTAAACGATGATAATCTAAATATTCACTTACATCTGATATCCAAAAAAATAAATATTATAATAAAAGCATGGTTCATGGCGTGTGTAGCATATTTGGATCCCAAACAGTGTGTATTATATATTTTATTGCATTAAGTGCGGAACAGCAAATGTATGTAAATGAAGTTCTTATATGCACAATAAATGTATAGATGGAGAACCAAGTGGACAGCATAAAATGTAGGACTGGATGCATATATTAAGACTTAGCCCTTTCTTATGTGAACTAAATGTGCTTGACACCTACAGGCTTACACATTTTATTGTACATGTATTTATGCAAATATACTGAAGGAGTAGTTGCAATTGTAATTGCAAATTATTCTTTGCCAATAAGTTATTTTTTCTCATTTGCTCCTTTAATTATAAACATTAATTATGGCATGACGAGAAAATAAATACGTACAGTGAAGTACGTAAACTTTGCATTACGGATAATTGATTATGCTTTATGTTTTAATCTATAAGAAGGTGTCTTCTGTAAAAGACCTTCCATATGAGTTTCTGTCCGGATTTTTGGATCATGACCATCGGTATTTATAACATGTCTTTAAAATTTAATATAGAATAGTTTATTGGTTAAAAATATTGAAAGGGCTAACTATTATGATTAATTTTATTAATATACTAGATGACTTTCAGATAGAGTATTTCTCAAAATTATTCTAGATAGGTTGTAATTTCATACGGTAAAGTGTTAAATAGTTTTGGACCAATATATACAAAGCACTGATTACTCAATACTGAGAAATTTCTTTGTTATTGTCTTATTTTCAGAAAATTCATGTAGGACTACAATAAGACTGTATATTTGTCTAAGATTCATCACACTCGCGGTCTGATGTAACAGATCAGATGGGTAAACATTCCCTTTACGGTATATAACTTTTAATATAAGGTATATAATATGATATTGGCGTTGCCATTACTATAAAATCTAGTATATTTAATTTAGTAATTTTTTTTAATGGAGTACCACTTGAACTTCCCTTTATATTTTAATAGATCTGAATAGATCATTTTCTCACAAGTACCCTGATATAAAATATGATTATTTTATTTATTTATGAGTATAGAGATAAACTTGTATTAAGAAGGGAGCTGTTAGTCTATCTGATACGTTAAATCTAAAATCAGCATATTCATGACAGAATTCTCCATCCATATCTTTACAAATTAATGTATATGGTGGTCCATCAGAAAAAAATATTTTTTCATCAAAATCTCGAATGTGCGATGTTCAATAGTTTTTATGATTTGATCTTTCAACCGACCCAAAGGATTACCTAACTTAATCGATCCTTTATATCTTTTGATTTTCGAGATAAGTAAAATGGAGTGAAAACGAACCAACCTGTATATACAGTGCTTTTGTAAAGTAGTGAATAAATTCGTTATTTTATAATAATCAACTTTTTTTCTTTAAATCGCTCGGACCCGTAGATTTTCTTTTATTTTGGCCTTTGCAGAATGAGGCTGATATAAACTTTTATATTTTAAATGAGACACTATATATTTTTAACATATTTGAAAATAACTCTTTTTTACGAACACGGTCATAATAAAATAAGATTTTATTGGTCTATTTCTAATAATAAGAGAGAACATAAACCATAAGAGCGACGTGTTGGAGAAAGACTGCACCTAGCAACGAATCGATATTATCTATTTACAGCACAGTTTTAGGTAGAGTTCTTTCCAAATGGGTAAAAAATACAGGGTGTTAGTACACCGGTTGTTGGTGTACTTTGGGTTTTTCACCAAATAGGGCACTACGGTGTATTTCTCACCACTACTAACATTCACGATGCCCCTTAGGCATCGTGAATGTTAGTAGTGGTGAGTGAATCCGGCGAATGATGTTGCAACATGATGGCCTAATCATGTTGCAACATCATTCGCCGATTCCGCTACCTATGGCACTCTGGATGAGCGCATAATCAGCGCGAAACCGGTCAGTGTCTGGTAGTTGATCTCGATGAAGGATGTTGCGACTTTTATGGAGATCCCGGAGTAATGCAACGCCAGTCGGGGCATATTGCCCATGGAGTAGTTGTTTGTCTCCTTCAAATAATACAGGGTGTCCTATTTAAAACGTCAAAGTTTATATCGACGTAGCTTCATTGAGTCACCCTTTAAAAATTAAATATATGTTAAGATAAGGGCAAAAATAAAATAAACGGCGGGTCCAAGCGATTTTTTTAAAAATTGAGTATTTTTATCCACTACTTCACGAAAGCTTTGTAACAGAAATAAATAAAACTTTTTTGGAAATCATTTAAAGAATTCTGATGCCGTCCATGGTGCACCCTTGGCTTGTTCGAAATGTTTAGCCAACTTACATATATGTAGAGAAGTACCTACATTCTTATGTATCAAATGGTGGACTCTTACGTAAAGTAGCTTTTAGACGGCTATCTTACATCATTTGCTTAGCATGATGGGAGTTATTTATTACTGCAAATAGCTGGAATATCGCGAATGTATCTGCAGATAGTGCTTCTTTAAAATTACTAAAATTTATAGCGTGCAAACAACCAATTATAAAACCGTATAGAGCAACCTGCAATTCTGCGCCGCAAATAACTAAAATTACTCATGTTTTACTTCATTTTTTCTAAACGCTGAGCCCGTAAATCAACTGGAGTTATGAAAAAAATATAAAGGAGCTAAGGATGTAAGCACAGACAGGACTGCATGCCAAATACTATATTTTTATTTAGCTCGTGAAAGTATATAATTTAGGAGGCGCTTTTCGTCTTTCACATTTATCCGGTTTTGAGACTGGCTACAAAGAAACTCAAGTAAAAAATGAGCGTGATATTATATAATATCGATAAAATCTTTACACCTGCTCATGTAGGCCACTGACAACCAACACTTTAAATAAACGGCGTATGTACTATGTTCTTTGAGTGATTCAGCGTCATCCTCCTTTCTTTAAAATGAGTTATCTGACACATAAAAGACCCTATCTTGTTGTGTCATCATTATGTGTTAAAATTAAGCAGGCATTAATATCGAACAAAAACATACGCATTCCTATTTATTTAGGAAGCTAAGCCAAAGAAAATTTTGCAATCATATACGCTTAATAACGTACTGTTTTGTAATTTCCAATTTTGTTTTGCGGTCACTATCGTAATTATATTTACCCTATTCGGTATTAGCAAAAATAATTTTACACGACGATTTAATATTTCAGAGTAACGACTTAATTAAGATTTCAATGTATTACTTACAGCTATTAAGTTTTATGGTAATTTAATTTGCGTTGAACAGTAATTAAAGTGTCAATATTATTTTATTTGGCAATTAACTTACGACTATATCTGTAATTGCTAAGACCTACTGTCATATAAATATGACAAACATTACAAATGCTTCCATGCAGATGCTTTTGCAGGCCATGTAGTTAAGTACCTAAAGTGATAAAATAGTAAAATCATAAAAGCAAGCAAAAATACTACGAGCCTCAAAAGTAGCAGCATAACCAACACCGATGGTACAATCATAAACGTGACACTAGTACAGTCTAGGCTAAGAAAAATGTTAAGTTATGTACTATTTCTCTTCTATAAGGAGCAGTTCATTTTTGACTGTAACATAAAAGTTATGGACAAATTAATTGCACATTCTCGATCTACTTTTTCAAGACCAGGTTGATGGTTGTTGTTATTGGAAAGCGGCGCGGTTACCCGCGGAACTCAGGTCTGTCGACCCATTGTACTTGCACCGCAGGTTGATGGCAGATTATTTGGACTCCTGAATGTGAAACAGCATTTATAAAAATAACAAATTTACTTATTAGTGCATCAATACTCTCTTGTCGTAATTTTAATTATGAATTTATCCTACAATGCGATGCAAGTTCACAAGGTATCGCAGCAGTTTTAGGTCAAGTCTATGATAGGACAGTTATAATGTTTATAATCTCAATTGAAACTGCACAAAAAATTCCGACAAACGACACACGTGCGTAAACAAAGAGGCCGCCGTCGAAGTGCAGGTGTTTCTTTTGTCGGAATTTTTTTTACAGTTTCAATTGACATTATATAGACTGTATATGTTATTTATCTAGAGCGTTATCAAAAAATGAGTGGCAATACAATGTGACGGAATTAGAGTTCTTGAGTGTGCTCAATAGTATAGAGAAAACATGTTGTTATATCGAAGGGACTCAAGCCACTATTATCACAGACGATCATAGTTTGATATGGCGTAATAACTTCACACACATTCGCAATTATAAGGTCGTCTTGGACATTGGGCACTAAGCTTACAACAGTTTGATTATACAATAATAATACATAGATCAGGAATAGATCCTGTACCAATTCATTTATGTCGTATTATTCCGGAGGTTTCTGAGCTTAATTTGACATCTGAGGATCTAGACAAATGGTATGCAAACATGATTGAAAAAGTACGATGGAACCTTCTCAAATTTCCTAACTTTCGTGTATCAAATGACTCCGACTTATATAAACACATAGGTAAGGATTTCTTTGACATACCTAGCTCGAAATTAGTTATTCCTAAAAGTAAACCTAGCGAAATTTTTAAAACAGTTTATGCTGAACCTGTTACTGGCGGGCACTTCGGTATATTTAAAATTTATCATCGTATTTTATCTAAATCTTTTTGGCCTGATACGAAATCTGACATATCCAAACACGTCAATAAGTGTAATATTTATTGTGAATAAAAACTCCGGTTTGGATTATCCAAATTAAATAAATTTGGATTAGTTTGAAAGCTAATTTATAGTAGAATAAGAATATGATTCCAAATATTTTCGCAAATTCTTTACCAAGCCACCAGATGGCTCTCTTCCTAAATTCTCAAAACTGTTGATGTTTTCTTGTAAATTTGAAATGGAATGACATATTTTTTGTTAGGGTAGTCTATTCTTTAATGGATTTGAAGAAAAATAGCGCTAACCGGAAGTCTCTATCGTTTTTCTAACAAAAGTTATGAATTAAAATGTATTCATTAGGTTTATAAATCGAAAACATTCAGTGAGAAATTTAAATCTTGCCAACTCCTAGTTACGATTTCGGCACAGGGGCGGCGTGACAATAGGTTGCCGAGTTACCCGCCATATTGCGGTTTTTGTCATTTTTACAAGGCTTAAAGGGCGCTTTTCAAAAAGTCGCTCCAAATCGTCGAGTAGGCTAAAGCCAGGCTGTCCTTTGAAATCTATCTCTGCTCTAACTAGTAAAAAATAATAATTGAAAAACAAATAAAAGTCGTTACATAAATACCTAACTGTTTTATTTGAAATGTTCAAAATGACCGCCATTATTTTGAATACACAAATCAATTACTCGGCGTGTTTATGATACAGCAGTTTCTACTTCTGCTACAGAAAGTGACTGTATTGCATTTTGTATGCGCAAAATCATGTCTTCCCGCGTTGTTGGTCTAGTCGTGTATACTATATCTTTCACTCTTCCCCATAAATAAAAATCTAAAACTGTTAAATCTGGGGACCTGGGAGGCCAAGCAAATGGGCCACCCCTTTCAATCCACCTATCCGGAAACTGATTGTCCAAATACTGCCTTACATTACGGGCATAATGTGCCGGGCAGCCGTCATGCTGAAACCACATATTCCTGCGCGTCTCTAATGAAACATTTTCTAATGGAACTGGTAAGTGGTTCATTAAAAAGTCCAAATATCTTGCCCCATTCAAATTTTCTTCAAAAATAAACGTAATAATTGTTCCCTTGATAATACCACACCAAACATTTACTGAGAATTTATGTTGATGATCAATTTCAATCATCCAGTGCGGGTTATTGTCTGCCCAGTAATGACTGTTATGCAAATTTACCTTACCCGTGCTGGTAAACGTTGCCTCATCGGTCCATAAAATTCTGGACAAGATACCTGGATTTTCTTCAAACAAATAACGCATCCTTTGACAGAATTCCAGTCTCCTGTCAAAATCTAAAGCTGTAAGTGCTTGATGTAGTTTAACATGATAGGGATGCATTCTTTTACTTTTTAAAATGAGTTGGATGACTGACCTTGATACACCCAAATCTCTTGACATGTCTCTGATACTGGAGTGAGGATATGCTGTAACATACGCAAGAACGTTAATTACGTTTTCTTCATTTCTTGCTATTCGACGTCTATTGGCTGCTGTTATTGGCAAAACATTTCCAGTTTCCCTCAAACGTCTAGCAAGGCGGACAAAAACCATTCGGGAATGATGTCTTCTTTCTGGATATACTAAAGCATATTCTCGTGAGGCAATTACTGGATTTTCAAAACTTCGAAAAAATATTGCAAGCATATCATACGCCTCTGCGGCAGTGTAAGACATTATTGTGCAAAAGACAGTTGGTTTGATAATAACACACTAAAAGCACTTAACTAATCTCCAAAACAATTCGAAAAAGATAATTCAACAATGAAATATTGACAGATTTTAACATCTACTTGACAGTATCTAATACTTTTTGTTTCATAGTCTACTTGTTTTTTTATAATAATGCTGTAAGTATGTACCTAGCTCATTTATAAACCTAATGAATACATTTTAATTCATAACTTTTGTTAGAAAAATGATAGAGATTTCTGGTTAGCGCTATTCTTCTTTAAATCCATTAAAGAATAGACTACCCTAACAAAAAATATGTCATTCCATTTAAAATTTACAAGAAAACATCAACAGATTTGAGAATTTAGGAAGAGAGCCATCTAGTGGCTTGGTAAAGAATTTGTGAAAATATTTGGAATCATATTCTTATTCTACTATAAATTAGCTTTCAAACGAATCCAAATTGATTTAATTTGGATAATCCAAACCGGAGTTATTGTGATTTATATGTAACGTTATTCTTTTGTTTTTATTTTTGTTATTTGAAGAGTTAGAACAAAAAGTTTTTTACGAAAGTTTTAGGTATTGACTAGTAGATGCAGAATACATTAAAAAAATCGTATGTTCCTATTTGACTTTTTCGAGTTATGGCAATTCCTTAATTTTCAATTGGTATTACGCCCCCTACTGGCCATCTTAGCAACTTCAAAATATTTTAGTTGAAATTCTCGTGACCACTTTACTTAAGACAACTTTTTTCTGGAAATTGTAGGACATATAGTTTCTGAGATACAGCCGGTCGATAGGCTTAACGGGACACCCGGTATAATAGTACGACCTTTACCTCGTACTAGTCAAAATATCTTAGTAGTTTGTGATTATTTTAGTAAATTTACAGTTATGTTTCCTTTACGTAAAGCCACAGCATCTAACATAGTTAAAACAATTGAAGGCCAAGTTTATATGCGGTTCGGAGTAGCTGAGTAATGCAAATGTGACAACGATGTCAGGTATAAATGCCGCGAATTTAAGAAATTAATGAAATTTATCTATAATAAATATAATTTAGTATCTGATACTTTATATGAGAAACTATCTCTTGTTAGATGACAGAATTCAAACCAAATAAGGAATGGATTTTACAAGATCACGATATCTAGAACTTATTTATGAACGGATAGGGACACTTAATGACAATTATTAATAAAAATTACTAAATAATTTAGGATCATTACGGTCTGCTAATATTTTGGTTATTTTGGTTACTTAGGTATATTATGTATTACGTAGCAACTAATTATATGGACCGAGTTTATTATGTATGTATGATATGATATTCCACGGATATCATAGCACCATTTGAGTAAACTCAAAATGTAATTAACGCAATGGGGTGTAAAACGGTATAACATTTGTATTTATTTTTGTGTTGCAAAATATGTCAAACGCCTACCTACAAACATACATAGTTAATAGCCTATTGGATTAAAATCGCAAACAGATGAAAAAGTAGGTAGGAAACACCCATAAAAATCCCTGATTTGAAAACTATGATGAAATCGTTATTAATGAATGAACAACACCAGCCATTAATAATAGAGCAATATTTTCTTCACCAGATAAATAATGGGTTTTGTAGTTTTTTATACTGAAAAAGGGGCTTCTGATTAGTGGACACACAAAGCTCCTATAACGTGGGCGGTTGACAAAGTACTTTTACCTGTGTGTCGACTTGGGTTATTTATGGCGGTCCGCGTAGATAAATGTATCTCCAGAACGAATTAGTTTTTGGTAATTATCCCAATTGGGAGCTTTCGCTACTGATCTCTAATGGTTTCACCTGTTCGATAATTTCTTAAGATTAAGGAAGGACGCTTCTACAAAACGCTACACACTCAGATCCGGGCCCCCAGATCGTTCCCTAAATGGGATAAACAATTGACAAAATAATGGAACACTACAGAAAAAGAATAGAATGGAGAATATTAACTAACGACTAGAAATGGGAGAAAAACGCTATTGCGATTTTCGTTCCCATTTCTAGCCCTACCGGGGGTCCAGGCCTGCGGCCTGGAGTCACCCTTCGGGTGACAAATGCACCTAAAATAATATTATTTTTAAGAAAATACCTATTAAAGAAATTTTGTATCTGGAATGATGATGTAATTATACTAAATAATTTTTCTCAATATTTTGATAAATTGTAAGGGTACTCTATTCTTGATGGTAAAACATCATAATTTTTTAAGTGCTGAAAGTAGAATTTATTTTTCAGTAAACATTATTATCAATTTAATCAATGGGACCAAAAATATTGTAGATATTTACTTTTGTAAGCTAAAATGATGAATTTAACAGACTGCCAAAATGAACGAATTAATTCCAAACTTTACGTGCAGAAAGAATAAAAGCTACGGATAATGAAACAGAATAACTAAAGACTAATACTAATAAATAATTGGAATTAAAAAGTAAAAAAAAAATTGCCTCCAGCGTGACTCGAACTTGCGAAATCAGCTTTTGAATACTACGACTTTCCCATTGCGCTACCGCGCCTGTTGTCAAAAGTTTACCCTGAGATGTTTAAGTACGTAAACTGTACGTGTCAACCTGACAAAATAATTTTTACCGATTTTCTAATTGGAAAAGCATTTCGCTTCAGTATTTTGGTAATCAGAAATGTTTGGCAGTCGGTACTATCGATTCCGTTAGCAATATTTCTAATAGGAAAAAACTATCTGACGTTTAATTAATTTGACAGTTTTCGTGGGAGATGCTTGTCTCGTTAGTGCAATCTCACATCGGGAGATAAAATGAGGAAGAAGTTGAGACGGATGCGACTCGTGATTTTCGAAGACGAAATAGACGTAGATGGAGTCAACGTACGGTCTCGAAAAAAAATCTCGAAGGATTAGAGAATGGACTGAACTTTCGCGTGAAGTCCTTCTCAAAGCCGTAAAAATGAGAAGAAGGGGCGAGGAGGTCCTGCGAAAAGTCGGGATTTCAGCGGGCATGACGAGACCATTAGGCGTGAGGACAAACGCCGGTGCTAGCCGCATCTCTCTCGCCGAACAGCGATCGACGAAAATTTTGCAGAGATTTTTTGAAAAGGCATTTAAATTGGGAAAACGCGTAGGAAACGAGACGGAAATACCCCTACGCATTGGAGAAAGACGGGGGCGACCTTCGGTGGCCCGCGGGGATCGTTCAGCGATCGCCCCTCGGAGGAGATAGCTTTGAAACTTTGTGCATTCGACGACGGAATTTAGAGAGAGACAGAATCGATGAGTTTTAATATATACGGATAACTTAAGTGCACCCTATGCGTGAAATGATCTTCTGCTACACATTTTTAATGAGCTAACTGCAAATATCCATGGATAAAAAAAATTATGGTGGTTGTATAAACAGAATATCATCTAGCAATCCGGTATTTATACCAAGAAAATAGAAAACTGTCTCTTACCGTTTAGTGACCAAGTTCTTGGTCACTCAAGGCTATTACAAAATTAATATGGCTATGACGTGCCTTTGATCTCCGTTCAGTTTCTATGGAAACCAAGACATGTACATGGAATTAATTCTGAGGTTTTTAATTTTATGTGAACTTCAAAGCTCTGTAGCTCCGTTATTTTTGAGTTTTCGAAAAACCGTATTCGATAACTGTTATCGAATACACTCATAATTAAATGAGTTTGGTATTTAAACTTACTTCATGATACTTTTTTTAATTCATTTTGTATTCCGTAGGTATACATAAACAGGGCACATCTTAACTCCATTGTATATTTTAAACTTAAGCCATTCAAGATTCTATGAGATAGAGGCCGATGAAAGTTAATTTTCTAAATTGGGACTGTTATTAAATTGAATTAAAAAATATTCAGTGCTAATTATTACTGTCTGAAAATATCATTATTTTAATACCAAGTTTTCAGAACCTCTTAACATAATATTGTAGAATTCAATGAATTCTCAATGACAAACGCCACAGGATAGTTAATTTAATTATTATAGGTACATCATTATTTTTCCTTTTACGTTTTGGAAGAAAAACTGTCATATTACTGTTAAGTTTTTTCTAAATAAGCCTCTTATTAAAATATATGTCCAAGTCAAAAATTCATCCTATTTATTATCATAAGATATGGTTAGGAGTTGCAACAGTTAACTTAACGACATTAGGGGATACTCTGAGGTTACGTGGATTGTACAATTTTAATTTTAAAATTTCTAAATGATACTCAAGTGGTTAGAGAAACGCGTGTCTAGAAAATCGTTCTATTTATTCTATGTTCTATTAAGATCGGGCCGGTGGCTCAGGGATTAGCGTCTCGATCGCTCAACCCAGAGGTCGTGGGTTCTAATTCCCATTCCACCAAGTAATTTTTCATTAAATTGTTTACTCATAGATCAAGGCTTATTCGCAGGGATCGCTTGGCAACTATCCTGGCGGATGGCCTAGGATGGAAAGAATGTCAACTTGATGTTAATGTGAGAGATTAAAATCAGTTGATGTTTGACTGTCCCCCTAACTAGTGAGGTTTTCCAGGTTTCCCTCATTCCAGCACTGAATGGTGGTTAGGGCCTACCAACGTAAGTCGTACCTGAGGCGCAAATGCGGCCCGCGAAATAATAATATGCGGCCCGCGAAATAATAATATGCCGCCCCCTCTCCCACACAAGTCTCAGACTTTCGGGTTAATCCTTGTGATTAGAATGAGGGGTAGAGATATTATTATTATTATTATTATTATTTCGGTGTTTATAATGCTAAAATCCCTTCATTTTTATCAACAAATATATCTTTTTTTTTTAAACTGATGTTACACGAATTTTTAATTAAAACTTTCCAAACAATTAAACAAAACAGGACCTTTATAATACAGCGCACTCCGCTATGACTCATGACTCTACCTAGGTATAAACAAAAGCTTACCAATGAGTTTTTACTTATTATTATAAAAAAACTACCCACCAATTTTCGGGTAGTTTTTTTATAATAATAAGTAAAAACTACCCACCAATTTTCAAATCCTTATCTCGAAATTTATTTGATTAAACATGTTCCCGTTAGTTAAAGTCACTATGTACATGCAGCTTTTTCTAGTTAATAATAAACAAATGTGAAAATTAGTAAATAAAATTAGTACCTACCTACCATTACAAAACCTGGAATACTTAATATAAATACTTTCCGTATTATTGAGCTATATAAAGTAGTCAAAGCTAAGACCGGTGTTATGTGATATCTAAATTAAATTCAGATTTCCTGTTTCGGTTATCATTTTCAGGTATATCTACAGTGAATATGTCTCTGTTATGGGATTGCTACTTAGTATATCTACTGATAACAACATTTTATGGCATTATAATTTAAGACAATAAACATTTTATTTTAGGAATTTTTGTGACAAGGGAGACGTCCTACCAGTTCGACAGATAATAAAAACAATGTTTTATAACAGCTGGGTATAAAACTTTCTTAAAAATGGATAACACTATCTTGACTACCTCATTTAGATGTATACTGCACATCACAGGCAATAAAAACTATCACTATTTTCGGATTTATGTGTTATTTTGTATGGTACCTTTAAAAATGTAGCTCTGTTAACATTGCCTTAAAATCTTTAATAACCCAAACTAGGTACACTTTTTATATTTTCGAGTTTAGTGTTGTAATTTGTTTACTACTATTCTTGTACGATATCAATAAGAAGAGAATAAACACGAATATTATTAGTGACACGGAAAATTGTATAAATACTGTATTGTATAAATTTAAATTTCAAAAATATATTTTTGTAATTTAAAATTATTAAAGTAGGTACTCATCCCAGAGGTATTTTTTCAATTTGTTTCTTACATATGAATATTATTTTCATTTGTGGTTAGTAGTATTTATTTACTTGGTTTTATTAGATTTGTTGCAGGGTGCAGTATTTGTTATTTTTTTTACTACTTTTACAATTGCGTTGATATTTGCAGATTTATTTTCTAGCGTAGGTACCATAACATTTTAAAAAAATATATCAAAATTTCTTTTACAAGATGACAATTTGCTTCTGGGGTACTTTATTATTTAAGGAGTAACCAAGTGCATAACTACCTACATGTATTAATTCAATTTACATGTATTTATCATAGGTTGAATTCAGTTTTAAATGTTTAAATGAGATATATATTCAAAGATCTAAAGGTAAATATAAGTATATTTTACCCAACCGTACAAATTAATTAAAATTTTGAAAAAGCACCAGCCCGACTTTTGGACGCCAAAGGGGCGAATAATTTTATTCCACATATCTAAATAGATCTATTGATACCAATTCTGATGTAATAATTGCTATACTATAAATAAATGTCTCATTACAATCTTTTGTTGACAAAACATTTTCAAAAATGATAACCCCATCATATCTCGTAATTGGGCAATTAAAATTAATGCAATAAGAATAAAAATCAAATGACGTCCTTAACCAGTAGTCATATTTCAAATGTAAATGCTTGAAAGGAAAAAAAGTTATATTAATATTACCTACTAAAAATCAAACAACTATTGTCCATATAGTATAATATTTATGGTAATCAATAGTGGAAACCTTAACCGCATGCAAGAGAAATAATTTCTCTTGGGGAATAGCTTTAAATATTACGTTAAAGATTCAACCACAAAAATTCCTTTTTTGATTACAATAATTATATAATCTGTCTAGCCTCGCAAGCATATAGTAACCTTCAGCGCATATATATTACGTTTTAAAAATAACGTTAAAATATTTCATCAAGCTGCTTATGCTAAATAATTGTTTAATTTGTAAGACTTATTTTCTTAAAGAGGTTGAAATTCACTGGAAAACTTTTCAGTCGTATCATATCATAGCTAGTAATGATACACAGATAAAAGTGATTACGTCAAACAAAATTTATTTTTCTCAAACCAATTTGTTGTTTCAATAGCCAGGAATAAATATTTATTTTAAATTTTAAATTCATTTAATTGAGGTTTTCAAATATCTCATTAGTGGTTATTCTATGTTCAAGATGAAATTGAAGGCCATGATCAGTGAGAGAACCACAAAAGTCTCTGGTGCTGAAGATGAACACTTTCTGAAGAGAAACAAATATGGTAGGTAGCTACTTTAAAAAAAATTAAGAGTTCTGGGTCAAAGTTTATATTAATGGCTATGGTACAAAAGCCTCTGGTAATTGTATTATATATTATTTATAGGGGGAATAAATTTTAATATGGTAAATATTTTTAAAATTACCGTTGTGAAATATATAAAATGTTTAACTCAAGCTAAAAGAATGATTTTTCCTTGAAAACATATATACCGGGTCCGAAGGTAAGTCCATGAATAAGACATGAATAAGAACAAACAAAGATGGTTATATCATTGTTCTACCAATGTAACATCAAACAAACCTATTTATTTGAAGGAGATGCCGAAAACAACTCCTCCACGGACTATGTGCCCCTTCAAATAAATAAGTAGAATTGTCTTCCTCAAAAACAAAAGGGGTCACTGCTGTAATGGCACCTGTGGAGAAGCAGGTCGCTATCTGTCTGTCAATTAGGCAATAATTGTCAGACGGATAGTAGCAAAGACCCAAAGAGGGCACTACGGTGTTTATCACCACCACTAACTAATGAGGTTTTCCAGGTTTCCCTCATTCCAGCACTGAATGGTGGTTAAGGCCTACCAGCGTAAGTCGTACATGAGGCGCAAATGCGGCCCGGGAAATAAATATGCCGTCTCCTCTCCCATACAAGTGTAAGACTTTCAGGCTAATCCTTGTGATTAGAATGAGGGGTAGAGATATTATTATTATTATTATTATTATAATTATTACTATCAAGCAAACATTTCTCCATTAAGCTAATAAAATAAGATCTGAAGTGTGCCATCTACAGATATGTTATTTTTTTGTCTAACTACTTTATACAAACGTTGATCGTCTTCTCTCTTATTGTATCAGATCATCGCGCCCTTTCACTTTCGTATAGTGTATAATAAAAAAGTTACGTAAACATTTCGATTCAAAAAAGCTTTTCAAGGAAAAATTGGTAACAAAAATAGTATAAAAATTGGTATAAAATACTCATATGATTCGGATTCCCCTACCTATTGGATATGCTGCCGCATTTATCAAAAAATTTTGAAATGCGAACGTGTACGAGAAAAGAAGTGACAAGTATAACCGAATAATATATACAGGTCCCCAAATAAGTTCAATTTGGAAACAAAGACACAAAATATTAGTATATGATAGTTAAATAAAGATAAATAACATAATACTGGAAAAATATTTCTTCAAATTCGTTATGTTGTGGGGGGACCGCAACTGAGAGTCACACCTACAGACTCTCTGTAGCCACATCTCTGACTTCTGTCATCTGTGTCATGACTCCCATCCATAGATATTCTTTTTCCGTTCTTTTTCTCTGTTTAATACACTACTATCGATCCGTCCTTGTCGTCAAATTGAACATATTATTATTTGGGGATCCGTATATATGTATAGTTGAAGATTTCTTTAATACTTTAATGATTTTAAATTATGAATAGCACACTATTTATCAATATAGGTGACATATATTTGACCTTGAAATAGCGCTCTTAATGGTATCAGTTACGTAGGGATGACATACGCAATTTATAATAGTTACAAAAAAACAATTGCAAGGATACCCAAGGCCAATGTAGATTATGCAAGCAGGTGACACTGTTATTTGGGACACAATACGTAGCCTGGTATGTTGTACAATCGTTGCTGACGTTATCTGCAGTTGCATCGACGCTCGAGCTACTACCACGCGTGTGCTTTACCAGTAATTTCCACGCGATTTGTCTTTCGGTAACGGTGACGGTAGTAAGTCCCCCATGAAAAATAAAGGTAATTAATTCCTGTGCTCTCCTAATATTCTAACATTACGAATATTTTTAGATTTATATGAGGGGTACGGCCTCCAATAAATAGGTAGCCATTGACGTCAACTCATTAGTAGATACTTACAGAAAAGTAGGGGACAAGATGGCACCTTGCTTGTTAATAAAACTTTACTAACCGACGCATTAATAAATTCGTAATGAAGTAGGTCATTCTCATGCAAAAAAGTATATTTTTCAACATGACACGCCTCGGTCTTATTTATTATACCTAGTTTGAACCCACTATGGAAATTTGAGTTGAGTAAATGAGTTGTGGCTTTCTCGTTTGTGAATAAGGATCTGAAGTTATAAACTGTTAATTATTCACAAGATCCTAGAACTTATATACTCCCCGATTATACCAGTAACTCAAAATAAGCGTTCTGAATTATTAATACTAGGTACCAGTGTCTAAACGTTTAGAGAAAAACTACCAACACACGAAAAACAAAACAGGTCATTACTTTTTTCAAGAGATCTTGCAACAGACGCTTCTGTGTGTTGAGATATTTTTCAGTTAAATTGAAAAGACATAATGAAAAATAGTTTGAAGAACAAAACTCTTTTCTTGGCGCTAAAGCCCTCTGGATGACAATTGAAGGTGCAAAAGTCTCTTGTTTCATGAAATAGGTTTCACAAAATTTGAGTCACCGACATAACGATGATATGAACGTACTAAATTTTATATCAATATACAAGTATTGATAGAAACTACATTGAAACTGTAAATAACTAAAGCAAGAAGTAGAAATGTCACTTCTAAAAGGCAGCAAATGCAAAAGTATGAAATGCAGAGTATGGATTTTAGTGATTTATGATTTATATATTTATAATTTATGATAATTTACTGATATATAATTTATAAAATCAGTCAATCAGGTAGAGAAAGTTTCTGCGCATTTTTCATAAACTTGAAAATTTGCAGATTCTTTACATATACATCATTTAGTTACTTTTGAAAAAATGTAAGACTGAAAGAACACCTATTTTAAATTAAGGTAAAAGAGCTAATAATAATAAAAAATACTTGCGAATTAGTTACTGCGTTTTTATTTTCGTTTTACAATCAATTTGCTCATTTTTAGCGTTGAATCAAATTATGAATAAAATGCAAGGAGGCATTCCATTTTCTTGGTATATGCCGCATTTTTCAGAAATATTGTAGATTAGGAAAATGTAACAAAAGTTAAAGTATACGCATTATATACATTTGAGCTAAGCAATTCGCTACATACTGGCGGCACGCACAACTAACGCATGTGGTATTGGTTCAGTTTTGCGTATGTATGTTTATTGTGAATTTTGAAATATCCGTTGTTATATTAGTAAATTGCTTTGATTAGATATGAATCATTATTGTTGTGAGCGTCATTGTTCTTCATGTACAAAGAAAAATCCCGAGATCAGTTTCATACTTTTCCAAAAGCGGGAAAATCTGGAGTTATCATGGAAACTATAAGTTGAGCATTACAGAGTTACTGGAGACAAGTATGGATAAAGAAACTAAAGAACGCAGAGTAGAGAGTGTGCTCTTTACCTTTCTCTAAGGATGACTATTTCCATAAAGGTATGTATGCCGTATGCCCAATAAAGAATTTGACATATTTTGAGGTTAAGTTTCATTTTCAGATTGAACGCTCGAAAAATTATGAAATCTATTTTAATTTTATATCACTACTTGCCCCTTTCAAAATAGTTTTACAAGCTTTTTACCTGGTTTAAAGTTCTCGACAACAAATCTTTGATGAATAAAATTTCAAACGTCAGTGTCAGTGAACGTAGGTTAGTATAGGTTACTGCCATTTTGGCGCTTCGATCTTAAAATGAATCGCGTATATTTGCTTCATGATTTATAGTATCCAAATCATGATTATAGATGCATCGTAACTTCATGCGATGACACTTACTGCCTTTTTTATTTACAACGAGAAAAGTTGTAATTATCAATAAATTTTGCTATCAATTGTAATGTAAAATAGTTGTTGGTAGTTTTTTATTTAAATTTTGGCAACATACAACAATCTTGTATCATAACGATTATTTACCAAACGTTATAATGTTTATCATTTTAAATGAGGCATCCAAGGCAACAGTTTTAAACGGTTCGCTGCATTTTTTCTCAAAACTGGTATAGCTTAACTATAAGTAAACATTATATGGAAGATAAAATTATTAACAAGCGGAATATCAACACAGACAATATTATTATTATTATGCCGCTATTGACAATCACTACTTGCGTTCAATTGCGTTTTAATACTATTAAAACGCAACTACGCTTGCGTCGTACAATCTGCGACTATTTCTAACTGATACTTGAACAAAGCCATTATAAAATACACTTAGTAAAATTTTCGCGAGTTGTTCTCGAGAGTGGTTCAAGTAAATGTACATGCCTTTGAGAGTAGAGAGTAGAGAGACCGCAAGGCACCTCCAATAGAGGTGTCTCGCGGCTATCGGCGACTCAACTGGTCGAGGAATGCTCTCAGACGGACATGCTTTTTTTGTTATTAACGGAGAGAAGCTCGAGAGATTCGAATGGTATTGGAATTTTGATAGTGAATTGTTGAGAGTTTGCAGCAAACTGTTATCATATAAAACTGGTCCTCGGAAAATAAAAGAGCTCATTAAGCAATAAGAAATCAATGAAATAGTGTGGAATATAAAGCTAGCCTTACTACTGTGACCGAAATAAAAAAAAATCAAATCCACAAAGAATGAGGCACACACTATAGACGGAACAAGTATTGCAGATATACGGAACAAGTATTGCAGGCTTCCATACGAATCACCTGGAAAATAACTAGATTACATTTTTAACGTTGTTATTCAAACAACATCATTTACAGAAAACAATACCAATAGACAAATTTTGGTAAAGTACTGCGACACAAAATTTACATTTGTTATTGTTTATAGCCTTATTACTATACCGTATATGAGTAAAAAAAAATACTTGTCAACTCCTAGCTCTATATCTTTTTTTTACAAATAAACCACTTTCTAAAAACTTAATAATTTTTAAAATTAACAGAATTCGCGAAGATCTGCAGTAAGAGACATTTCATTATGGCCATCTTAAACAACAAGATGAAACGATTAAGTACTATCAAAAGTCGACTACCGTAAACGCACAGTGGACACAGTTTTGAGAGGAGTCTCAGAAAACGAGCTCTCAAAATTCTCTGCAGGTGTTGCGAGTAAGATACTGGAAAATTTTCTCTCAAATGGGCAACCTACCGAGAGTAACTCTCGATAGTTTCCTCGCGCAAGACTCTCAAATGAACACGCACCTTTAGATATACAGGGTGTCCACCTAGTGCGCGTAAGTCCAATATCTGGGTTAATAAAAGAGATAACTTAATTTTTTTTTCTACAGGGTTGTCTAATATCCCGAGCTGCACAAAATGAAAATATATTTACATATTCAGGGTGTTCAGTTTTTCCTGGACAGGTACCAACTTCGTTTTTCTAAATGGAAATATATATTTTTTATTGCTTTTTCGAACTAAACCCTTGATTTTAGTAGGACTTTCATCAGCCTTCCCTATACCTAACTTAAACTGTTTTTGAAATATTGACGGGTGAATATTGACATTTTTGCAACTTTGACACCCTGTAAAATCTAAACGGTTTGAGATCAAGCAAAACGGTTTGCACATTCCTATCTTAACTTTTTATAAGCTATCGTTTGATACTAATTTCAAATTTATCCAAGAATTAAAAATTTTCAAAATTTTCGGAAAATTTTTAATTCCTGGATACATTTGAAATTAGTATCAAACGATAGCTTATAAAAAGTTAAGATAGGAATGTGCAAACCGTTTTGCTTGATCTCAAATCGTTTAGATTTTATAGGGTGTCAAAGTTGCAAAAATGTCAATATTCACCCGTCAATATTTCAAAAACTGTTTAAGTTAGGTATAGGGAAGGCTGATGAAAGTCCTACTAAAATCAAGGGTTTAGTTCGAAAAAGCAATAAAAAATATATATTTCCATTTAGAAAAACGAAGTTGGTACCTGTCCAGGAAAAACTGAACACCCTGAATATGTAAATATATTTTCATTTTGTGCAGCTCGGGATATTAGACAACCCTGTAGAAAAAAAAATTAAGTTATCTCTTTTATTAACCCAGATATTGGACTTACGCGCACTAGGTGGACACCTTGTATAGTATTTTACTGAGCCACGTGATCGCTTGTTCTAATTGTTTTGAACTGAAAAATTTATTTTATAGACATAGACATAGAGTTAAAACATTAAAAGTACTTTTTGATTGAACCACTTTCTATATTTTTGATAATTATAAAATTATCTCTGTCTGTTGGGGATAGATCCCTAGAAACCATGAAAATATCATCACAAAGATTATAAAGCATTCGTAAAATTATGGTGGTGCAGATCATCTATGAATTGTTTGCAATCAACCTTGAGCTTATTGTAATAATTTGAATCAATAATTTGTAACCGGACCACTTTTATTAATAATCGTTAAGGAATTGACCTAAGCACGGTTAATCGTACGATCAAAGATTAAACCCCTGAATTCGTTATCGGGCCTTTAGGTATATCGAATTCCCGACCCGTCCACAAAGGAATCCTTTTGAAGCGGGGGCGCCTCTAATGAGCCCCGGCTAGCCTGGACGTTATTGTTGTAACATTTTTACGTGGTGTGGGAGACACTGTCTCCTCTAAAGTGTCCGACGGATAAGTTATGCATCGACAGAACGATAAATTTGTATTCTAGTCAACGTTACAACCGATAGTGAGGACGGCTCCTTGTAACTCGGAATGAGCCGCCCTGTACCGGCATTTACAGGGTGAATCCATCATTAAATGGTGAATATTTGAAGTGTATGTACAAGATGTTAAGGTTAAAAAAATGTAAATGTTTAAAGGGTTAGATGCAGGTGTAATTATAGAGCATCAAAGTAAGCATCAAGGTAAACTCCTGAAGTTTACCCCAAAACACTTGCACTGTAGAAAATTAAATAAAAGCAGATATGTTATGTTGGAGAAAACTTTGCAAATAATATCCATGGATATATTCCCAGGAAAATTTACTTTTGAATCACTCCTCATGATTTTAATTAACCTTATCCAAAATATTCACTGCTATTTTATCAGGACGATATTTTATTCTATACCTAGACATAAATAAAATATAATATAAATTCTGGTACGGCCTCTACTCAGTCTCTTAAGGTCGATTACTTATTGGGTTTCGTTTTTGCGGTCAGACATCACAACTTTAATAAGTTATCTTAAGTTACGATAAGTTTGTCTTCCATACAGTTTAATATTCCAGGTTTTCCAAATAATAACTATATTGTTTTGACAATGCGTGTTCAAAGGTGTCTTGGTGACCTTGAAGGAACTGCAACCTTTTTCGTCAATTGCATTTTATTAATTAATAAATTTATACAGTGCAAAAGATCCAGGTACACCTACTATGTGTACCAGGTACCTATACATATAAGCCTCGAAAATGAATCTATGAAAACTGAAATGCTTTGGTTTTAAAAGTATTTGTCTATATTATTGATAATGGCATTTCCTATAGATAAGTACTCAAAATAAAAATGTGATAGTGATACTACGTTTTGAATTGATTACATATTATCTTAGAAAAATCAATCAATTTTTCGTGATCGTAACAGGTAACGCCAATTATACAATATTTTTCTGTTTCGAAAACACACCGACTAAATTTATTCAGGTATTTAAGGAGGAATATTACGCAAATATTATTAATTGTTTACTGATTCTAATGGACGCAGAATAACGCCCGTACTTATCCAAATCGGCCTTTTTATGTAATAAAAGTCACGTGTTATTTTTAAGGATGGTGTGCCAACAGTTTGAAGTCTAGAATATTATACGCTGAACGCTTGTCAAATTTGCAGCTGGAGTATGAAGTTCCTCAAAGCAATGGTGGAAAATAGATTTTATTTCAAGAATTTTGTTTGTGAATCCATTTGCATAGCTTGCACTATATTTTCTATGCTAATTGTGTTTAATGATATAAACTGTTCAAATATTATTAATAATTTTTACTTATTTATCATTAACCATATATATTCAACCAAATGATCAATTGCGAGTTTTGATGATATTTTGTGTTATTTCTTCCTAGTCTATATAACATTTTAGATTAAAAAACAACACGTTTCGAACTATTTCTTTAGATTATAATTATTTATTATACACAACGTTCAAGCTAATAGTTCATTTTTTTATAGTTTGTACCTAGAATTAGAAGCGAAATTAGAAAATAAAATTGTATAAGTATATTGTTTAAATTTTGATAATTATAAGTTTTGGTTCATACAATTTAGAGTTTTTTCATAGTAACATTTTTGTTATCAGAAAAATTAAATGGATGATTATGTCTACTTCCTACTTAGACAATAACGGTGTGCTATTTATTGCTGAAATATTTTAGTCAACGTTTATAGCTATACAACCTATTTTTAAATGTTGTCTTATTTGACCAATATAACATTTTGATAATCACTAAGTTCAATTTGTTTTGTATCTTATATGAACTTTTTCAGTTAGTGTTTTTTTTGTATTAACTTCTGTAAAGCAAGTTCTTATTAGAGTACAATAAGATTTGTATGCTGATATTATCTTATGGATTTTAAAAAATAGATCAACATAACAAATAATATGACCTAACACTCATATTCCTAAATATTATTACAAATAATAAAATCAAGTCAATAATTTCAATGATTGCCATAATATCGGTAAAAAGTTTTGTCCTTGTTTTTCATTCAAATAAAATCTAATTTTTTCGCTACTTTTTTCTTATCAATAACCGTTTCAAATAATAAATTACAAATACCTATAATTTCAATGTTCAAAAATTAATGATAGTCTAACCTTACTTCTCTGACCTTTTTGTTTTTTATAAGTACTTTTAATAAACAGTTTAAATGTATATTTTAAAAACAGGAATTGTTATTTTATAATTGCAAACAGCATATCGAAACATTTCAACAAAACTCACGAATTTTAACTTTTAATGTCAATTAGTGATTCGTAAATATTACTTTTCAAATACTTTACTTAAAAATGTACTCGACATGGGTTAAACTAAACTATTAATATTCAGAGAAATAATCTGCAATTACGGTAGAGTTAACTATAAATGTCAAAGTTAAATAAAATCAAATACTTCTTGTGTTTCATGACCGGTAAGTCTGTGTATTTTCTATATAAAATTCTTATAATGGATTATGAAATAAATGCATACAGTTGTGATGAGAATACTAGAAGACTTGACATTTTTAAACATAGGCATATCAAACTATTTTGAGGAATGGGTTTGGTATGATTTTGTGTACGCTTTTATATATATACGACATTTGGTATATGTCGAAAATTTTATAGAAAAGATACAAGATATTGTATTTATTTATTGTACTATCAACAAATAGTTATGTGAATAATTGCAAGTCATGATTAAAACTGGCTTCTTTCTGCTTGCAGCATGCCATTCCACTTTTTGGGTTGTATAGTTTTCTTTTCAACTACCTACAATAGTCTATTAATTGATGGTTTTGAAACAAAATTATTTTCAAATTTTTTTTTACCTACCTACCTTATTCATTTTTAGTAACAAATCATTAACTATCAAAATGTATCCATTAATACTAACACAAAGACAATGTTGAACATTATTCATATAGAAAGTCATGTGATAGTGCTTTTAATTTAACATTTTTCTGCAAATTTTAATGCAATTTCTGCAAATGCAGTTCGACAATCTGAAAAATAACAATAAAATCTCAAAAATACTACAAAATCCCGAAAAACTCATGCCATTTAATAATTTTTTTCACAAACTTGAAGTTTATTAACTCAAGCAAATATTGTTATTGAAAAACAAATGTAACTCAGAGTTAACACATAGGTATGAGTTACTTCACTCGTAGTTTAACTTGCAATTGAAAAACCGGGCCTTAACTGTGTTTTTTTCATAAACAGAAACTAAGTATCATGGATCTTAAGTTTACTGTTGCCAGTAGCTGATGATGTCCGTCCAGGCAGTTATAAACTATAAATTGCGAAGCTATTTACCGATGTACATTTCGAGCCACACCCTGTAAGCTGAAAAACAGGTAGTTTACGGAATGCTCTCAGGTTGACCGACTGCGGCAACTGCGGCAGTGGCTGCCTGCGGAATCGCAGTGGAAGACTTATGACGCGTGAGTCTTGTTGGTTATGATGGTTTTTGCCACATAAAATAACATTCAGGGCACAAGAATTACCACTTCTTGTCATCATTCCAGTTTCCAGATCAGTAAATTCTTATTGTTTTAGATTCGCTTACCTACGTGCTGGTGTATTTTCACCAAGTCCGCACCACATTATCATCATCTTTGTCTTTCATAAATAAAACATCGTCCTGCCATTAAACTCGGATACAGTTCGTAAAAGTAAGAATCTGTGGATACTCTTCAGCTTTAGAGCCTTTTTATTATACGTTAAATTTAATCAGTGTACATTTAAAAGACAGGTGGAACTTATGACGTTAGATTTTTAGAAACTAGTTAATGTCTACACAGGTAGATATTTAATAGTTTTTTTAATTTAATTGCCATTAAGTGTTGAATATTTAATAACACAAATGTTAGAATGGTTAGGTGTGACTAATTATTTATTTACCTGTAATATTCTCAGCTCTAAACACTGTTCATAACATTTTTTAATGAAGCCTATGTTTCCTGATTTAACATTTTTATATCCAATCAAATTTTTCATCTCGTCATTCAGTGTGCACTGAAAGAAAGGCGCTTTATATATTATTAAAATTCTAAAATCCGTTGTAAGAGCATTGTATATACTATTGTGACAGATCAACAGGTGAATAATGGATAATATATACAATATGTATTGCTAATACAGGTGCATAGTGATTATAAACTATTTTCTTAATTAAATTATTGAGTAGCAGGCATACAACCGTTGGTTAACTTGTATGATGTAATAACTGTAACTATTATTAAAGTGCTTCTTACTCTTTATTAGAACTATTTTATATTTTTTATAAGTTAAGACTATACCTACGATGTACTTACTTGTACCCAGAAAGTAACATACCTACTCGTATAATTATAAAAATTATCAAAATATATTTTTCATAAAAAATCACTCTTTCGTTTCCTTCCAAAATAACAGTTTATACAGTTTGTCAATTTAATGCGTCAAATCAATGTCAATTTAACTCTTTTATATCTATTAGAGAAAGCAGAAACACTTTAAATACAAAAGTTCCAAGTAGGGTTGAATAAACAACGAACAGGAGAATCAATTCCGCATACAAAATATAGGGTGTACCATTAAACAAAAAATTAAATTTAACTTGTTCCACTTTTGTAAAGCACTCTTTACAGTCTCAAATATTTTTAAAAATTAAATCATTGGCTACCATATTTACCAGTACCAGATATAATAGAATTGCACACTAAATGGACACATTGTACGAATACCAGAATTACACTACACTGAAAAACTATACTTAACCCTCTTTCACTTTTAGAGTATTACCATGATACACATTGACATGTATTGTGAGCATTACTAGTTTTTTGTTTTTCTAACAAATGCAATGTGGACTCTACAACAACAGACCCCAAATCGCAATCAAGTTGTCTGAGAGTGTGAGACCGTCGCTCTTAACTACTGTAAAACGAGTTTTATATGTTAAAACGCGAAATATAACCATTATGAACGAGTGTAATACTGTTAGTATAATAGTTATATACAGATCTGTGGTGACTGCCTTTATATAACACATTTTACCTGTTGTACAAATGAAATATAATAGATATAGGTAAAACATAATGTGTTTAAAAGTTATTATTTATAGTCGTCCCTATCTCACCTACGTAGAACGTATATTAAACCTATTTCAGTGAAAGTCATTAAGTAATGAGCATGGAAATTACTTTTGATAAAAATTAAAAGTTGTATACTTACTATAAATATTTTAATAAGCAATATGCATGTTACTCTATAGAAACAGTTAAATAAGTCCGTTTCTTTCAGTGTGGGATGGTTTTTATTTTGAGTGAAATATTAGTTAAATTTTACAATAACTTGATGAAACAAAAATAAAGCATAAAACAATTTAAATAATAATATAAAATAATTTAATTATATACGTAGAATTTTAACTGAAATAGGTTCCATAAATTCTTTAGCTAATACATAATTTAGATTAAGGTATTTAGGATAATTAAGGTACGTATATTCATGTTGCTGTGGTTATATTCAATAATCTGTCCCTAATGATGGATGGTGTCATCGCATTACGTTTTGTCTCAACGCAACACAAAAGATTCAACACAATATACAGGACATATTATAATCGAAAGTTAATGTATACAAATCCCTATAGATACAGCTATCTCTGGGTAACTATTTTATCCAAAATCCAAATCAAATACATAGTAACTTCCTCGCTTTCTACCTCAATGGGTATGAGCTACCAGAATTTGACACTAAGTAGGTACGTAATTTTTATAAAGTCATTCATTTTTTAATAGAAATATTTCAATCTTAACCTAATTCGAATTTTTTTCGAATCGAAATTTTTTTTGGGTTTCGTTGATAAACCCAAATATTAAAACATATACAGGATGTTCCACCAGCGACTACAAAAAGTATTATTTGTGATTTGAAATAAAAAATTTACCTTGACGCAGAAACAAGACATTTCCACAATATATTATACAAACAAAATAACTTCATTGGATCACAGTTAAATCGTTTCAGCTTGCCAAAATTATAAAATAATTCATTATTAATTATTTACTGAAATAATACTGAATCATTTTTGAAATAATAGTGAAGTCAGAAACAGAAAGAAACCGTAAGTAAATGTAATAAAGTGCACGTCCAAAGACTGACCAAGATTCCCGAAAAATGTAAACAGTGAAACGCTGTAAAACTTGCAGCTAAAAATGATATATTATAACATCTCTCGACAAAATTCGACAGCTATCAACATTTAAATATTGTTTCAATAAATAATCACGAATGATAAATAAATATTATTATAGTAATTTTTGTAATGTAAAAAATTGTATCTATTTTATTCTGTCTATTTTCAATGATTTTAGTGTGATTTTTAACGTTGATCTAATACCTTGATTCTTTTGGCTGAAATTTAAGCTGATATTTTAACTAAGTTAATACTGCGTTAAATATTATATTTAATGACGTCCTAGGCGATCCTAGACCACCAAGCATACGTGAAATATTGCACTGAGGGTTGGTTCCTTCAAGTCACATCTATTTATTGGTGTATAGTGAATCACGTGCGTTTTTGTTGTGTTTTTGTTCTAAATCAAAGATGTTCCAAAGACGAATCAAAGACTCCTGTGTGTATATACCAATTATATTCAAAGAAGAAATGCTCTAAATAAAATATTGGTTATCAAAAAATACATAAGCATAGCAGTGTATGTACGACCTCACTTTCTAAAAAAACTCTAGGGCGCTAAACAATTGGGCGCCTCGCGCTCCAATACCATATGCTAATTATTATGCGTCGGATGTTTACTTCTTATACTCATGATTAAATTTTAATTTTATTTGCTTAATTAAATGTTAATGATTAATATGTTAACTTTAATCGTCGTTATTATCATCATAAATGACACCTCGTACTTGCAACATTTATGTTAATCTCCTCTGCACTGAATACTAATTTGTTCTTTTATTAGCAATATAAAAAATAATTTGACGTTAATGTTATAATTAAACTGTGACTGCAATACTAGAAAAAGATTATAATTATTATACCGCCAAAAATAAAGTAGCGAAAAACAATGCAGCATATTATAGTTGACAACAAATTTCATTAGTTCACATAATAGGCGTCGGTGTAGACACAGTCCATTAACCAAATCCGAAAATAGTGCATTTGGAAGGAATAGTGGCACTTACAAAGCATTGTTTTCTCTATATTTAAATCGTGACAAAGTGGAAGTTTTACAAATAGAAATAGTGTACCCGCTAATATAGTTTGACAAAAGGCCGGCTCTATTAGAAATACCATCAATAAGAAACGGGAGTAATATATTGCCAAACAATTTTTAGAAAATGTAAAACAAATACTAATAAATATGTTTGTCAAGCTGACCATATGTTAGTAAAAAGTTACCTTTTCTTTTCCAAGTTGGGAGATGGCAGGATACCGTGCATGAACCTGAAATAAAATGTAAAATATATTATAAATACTTTAAGATTCTACAAACAGTATAAATAATAATTAATTATTAAGATTTCCTCTCAAGTGGCATAATTAGACTTAGAAATTGTAATTAAAAAACGTATTTCATTTAGGTATGGCTTCTAACAGAGATCTACTGTCAATATGTCATTTTTGTGTCATTTTATGCCTGCAGTATTTATTTTATTTGCGTTTTTTTAGATATGCAAACATAATAATTATTAATAATAATGATCATACTAATGCTAAACGATAATACCGTTACGCCTCATGTAAACACGATGATTAGCTCGAAAGCCTGGTTTATGTAGTAGTGGGTGTGGCATATTATTATTACGAAAATAAACGTAATTTTAAATAGTAAAACATCCAGTATACTCTGAACGGCATAAGCACGAATATATTGCTGCAGGGGTTGAGATGTCACAATAAAATCAATGGACGCATTGAAAATTAGAAATATGTACATTTTATTTTGTATTTAGAGGATAACAAACCACATCAACGTGATATACAATTTATAAACGAAGTTTTTTATGTATAGATAGGTTTTAAAGCATATCTGTAGAAAGAAATGAGTAGAAACTGCTAAGCTGTTTTGTTAAAATTTAACAAGGAAGAAATAAGTAGTGGTGAGAAACACACCGAAGTGCCCTTTTTGGGTTTTTGCTACTATTCGTCTGACAATTGTCAAATTGACAGACAGATAACGACTTGCTTTTCCGCAGGTGCCATTACAGCAGTGTTTGTCTATTGTCTTTGAGGAAGACAATCCTACTTATTTATTTGAAGGAGATGCCGATAAGTAAATAAATAAGTAGGATTGCCTTCCGGAAACACAATAGAGGTCACTGCTATAATGGCGCTTGCGGAAAAGCAGGTTATCTATTTGAAGGAGATGCCGAAAACAACTACTCCACGGGAAATATGCCCCCACTGGCGCTGCATTACATCTACATCTCCATAGGAGTCGCCACATCGTTCATCGAGATCAAATACCAGACGCTGACCGGTTTCGCGCTTAATTTGCGCTCATTATAGATAGTAGCACAGACCCAAAGAGGGCACTACGGTGCAGAGGTGGTGTTTCTCACCACTACTAACATTCATTATGCCTATTAGGCAATCATGTCGCAACGTCGTTCTTCCACCACCTATGGCACTCTGACGAGCTCATAATAAGCGCGAACCGGTCTGTGTCTGATGGTCGATCTCGATGAAAGATGTGGCGATCCTATGGATATGTCGAAGTAATACAATGCCAGTCGGGGGACATTGCCCGTGGAGTATTGGTTGTCGGCATCTCCTTCAAATGAGAAATAAGTGTATAACTATTATATTAATAATATATTGTGAATTTACCAATCCTGGTAGACCAAGCCAAACGTGTTAATAAATGCAATAAATTATTTAGAGGCGTATTTGTTGTACAATAATATGCTGTACAGTTCTTGGCATTGTGATGAATAGTATGGGATGAGCCGCAGAAGTCGTTAATTATCACGAGTATAATTGGATATCCGCCCTCTTAGCATTAATTAGAAATAAAAACAAACTTCTCTCACTCGAATGATTCGATTAAATCTGTTTTTATTAATAACCAATTATATCGGTACGGCTTTTACTACTCGGCATAAATCCAAATTAAAATCGCGCATTTGTTCAGAGAATTTGTTAATTGGACCCTTTCACTCATAAAAATTTTAACAAGATGCAATTCAACTTTTAAAACATTGTATCTAACCATGTAATGGCTGCAATAAATTCGAAAATAAGCTATAAAGATCACGTGATGAAGCTATTAACAACTTTTATAATTCAATTTTTGTATGTGAAATATTTATGTACGGTACTTCCAAGACAAAGCTATTCATCAATATCGTAAAGTGTCCGTTGATAGTGTGGGAATTTACATCTACCGTCACTGCGGCTCAAAGAATTCCAAAGCAAATATCTGAGATTCATTTAGCCGTTTTCCGAATTAAAATCTGAAATATTTCAGTAGCTACGTACCTACATAATAGAATACAAATAATAATATCCTTTACATTATAATAATTAGAACAGTAATGATGAGTGACATTATTATAATATTTTAAATTTATGGATTCTACACTACAAGAAAAAATGTTTTCTGGTTCAATTTACATAAAAAAATTAGCGATGCTGATTCTCATAAGTCAATATAGAATGTGTTATTAATTGGTTCTAACTTGTATTATTCATAACATTGCACATATTTGTAGTAATATTCAAAATATTAATATTGCGAGTGAAACTGACATGAGCGGCGGCAAATACACCACTTTTTGATGATTTAGTACACAGGGAATTCCGTCTTTCCAAAAATTACAGCAGCTCCAGTGGAGAGATGTTCAGACAATCGGCGGCTCAAGGTCTAGGCTGAAGAAAAAGTAGCAGGTAAACAAATCACTGTCACAACAAGTCATCGTGAAAGAGGCCGCAAGGAGGTGTTATGAATATGAAATTTAGTTCTTGATACAGTCTCGTTCCCAAAGAATTGTTCACAATTTCCATATGTTTAAAAAGTTGAATAATTATAGGTAGGTACTGAAAATTTTTCTAGAAAAGTAAATTGGGGCAAACCTACTGAGTATCTCCACTTACTCAATGCACAAACCTTTGCACAAGCTTTGTACCAAAAGTAAAATGTCTTGACGTAACTAATTTTCAATACCGAAATGACTTGAAATCTTCATTTAGGAAAAATAATTGAGTAGTAAAGTAATATATTTACTTTAGTAATATTTGTAATATTTAGTCATGCAGCAAAACCTCTAAATAGCGGCCACAAAAAAATTTCTGAAAATGCTCGGTATACGGAGGTGGTCGTTATTGAGAGAAGGTCAAAAATTAATAAAAAATGTTGGTTATTTTTGTGATTTCTATATTAAATTAAATTATACATATTGAAGAAACTAGCTACATATATATCTACAAATTTGGTGTACTTATACTTATGTACCTACATACAAAAATGAGGTCAAACATGTTTGTACGTATTTTAAATATTACCTGCGATATTAAATATTTACCTTATTTTAAAATATTTTTCTATTGAGGTTTGTTTTAAGTTTTTAATTTTTGTTTGTAAAACCTGAGATTCACATTCTGTTAAAATTTGGACAATTTTTACAGCTAGTTCACTTTTATCATTACAAAATAGGAAACTTTGCACATCTCTTAGTTTTTCGCACAATTCACTCATATCTTTAACGTTTAACGTTCCAGATTTTTCCACATTACTTTCATTATTTAAATCACAATCTTTATCATCAATTAATTCATTGATTACTTCTTGAACGCCAAAATTAGGATTTTCGGTGCAAACATTGCTATCAATACATGCATAATTTTCTAGGCTTACATCATGTAATTCAGGAAAAACTGTGTCAGTGGAATTTCATACGGTTTTCCTGCTGATATTCAAGCTAAAGCGAGGGTAAAATTAATGCTTTTTTTCTGTATCTTCAAATGAACTTTCGCTGTTTCTGAAAGTTAGAAACCTTTTGATTAGAAATTTTCTATAAGCCATCTTAAAGTTATGATTAATCCCTTGATCCAATGGGTGACAGTAGGAAGTGGTGTTTAGAGGCAGAAAAACAATGACTTTCTATTTCGCTTTCGTATTTTTTCGTCAATTTTTTTAACCACGAAGTCATAGTTTCAGTTGTCATCCAAGTTTTTTTATCGGATACCCATTCTAAAGGCGGTTTGTTGATATGAGATCCTTTAAAGCATCGAGGGTTTTTACTCTTCCCTATAATTAATGAGTTCTTCTTGTCACTTTCCATTTTTGTGTAAAATAAAATGGTCAATCTTTGTTTTGCAGTTTTTTATCGGCATATTTATCACTTTTTAGAGCAAACGTTTTGTTAGGCATTGCAAGGTAAAGTCCGGTTTCGTCAGCAATGTTCACATTTTTTGGTGAAAAGTCTTTTAATATTACTTGTAGCTTTGTTTTACAGGCTTCAATACTTTCCAGGTCAATATCAGCTGACTCACCGCAAATTGTTTTAAAGCCTATGTTATCTTTGACAACATTTTTGTAGCCATCCATTTGAGGCTTTAAAACTTCCGGCTGCTTCTAACCCTTGTTATTTTATTAAGGTCCAGATATGGGGATGTTTTTATTTCTGGCACAAATACAATTGTAAACTACTTAGACAATAGCCAATCCTTCAGTTTTGGGAAATGTTCTCTTCTGTTCTGGATTCGAACCTTCTTCAAAGATTTTCTTGAAGTCGGATTTGTTTTTTTATAATTTTGTTAATTTGTGTCCCAATACCATACTTTTCAGCCAACTTTCGAGCACTGGTATTGAACTTTTAGCTTTCCACAATAATATCAATTTTGTCGGCATGATGATGATGATTTTGTCGCTATTTTTCAGCGGCATGATGATTGTAACAAAATCACAGTTAAACATAAACTACCTCAACATCTATGAAACTACAGTCTCTTTATCGCTTAGGGTTTTCAAATTATTAAGGGAAATAATAATTGATGCATTTATAAAATTATATCTACCAATGGTCCACAAATTTTAGATGTGGTACATATTTGCCAATAAAATTTATGACCGGTAAACTGATAACCAGAGGTACAATTGTAGATATTTTATGTAGAACATTGTCTTTGAAGTGGCCGTGATGGTTTTATGGGGGTGCCGCTATTAGAGAAATCATTAGTACCCGTAAAGTTTACAGAATATATTCTGTATACTCAGGTATTCCCATATTACTGGTTTCGTAAATTTGAAACTGGCCATTTTTAGAGGTGACCGCTTTTAAAAGGTGGCCGAATATAGAGGTTTTCTGTATTTAGTAATATTTTTGTTCTAAAAACAAGTTATTAATATTAATGGTCTCTTTAATATTCGAGTAATGACTATTTAATAATTTTTGGAGATAAATCTAATTATATGAAAATTATTATTCTAGGTACTTATGTGATTAAATATAATACTATTAACCTGAAGTTTCTGTATATACACATACTTTGAACACGTGTATCCTAATCTATGTTACCCATTAGAGCATCAGAGGCGAATATGTTCAACATGCCAATATGGCTACTGAAACACATGTTCTAATGTGTGTTTTAGATTCTCTTTAGCTGTCGCTTGTGAAACAGTTATTATTAAATGAAACTGTAAAGCTGACAGTGAGACATAAGAACTATTAAAAATGTTTTGTATCGGACTTTATGTGTGTTACTTTTTTAAAATAGTAGCTAACATTAATATGTGAGTACCTATCAGTTCTGAACACTAATATTTTTAAATCAAATTTGTTACAAATGACGATAATTTCGAGAAGTTATTTATAAATGTAATTACGTGGCAGATGGTGAAAGGTTTTGGCGACTTTTTCCAGGTAGTTTGACCAATTAGTCAATCAACACACAAATTAGTTAACTAACACGAAAAGTGACAACTGTTAATACTTAGGCGAGAACATGTGAATAAGAAAACCGACAATTTTATTGAAACTGTTTTAGAAAGGGCATATATTTAAATTTTGGGGTAAGCGTGGGATATAAATTACACCATCTATTTAACAAAATTAATAAAACACGTTAGAGCTGCTCAAACATAGTGACGTGCTAGTAAACATACATTGGTAGGCTGAGCGCCAGCGCAGTAAAACAATTAGCAAATAACAAAACTGTAGTATACAAAATATCAAAGATATCAAAATAATAATATACAGTGCTTTCGAAAAATAACGAATAAATTCATTATTTTAGAAATTGAGAAGTTTTCGAAAAAATCCCCTGACACGTCGATTTTGTTTTTAAAAAAGGCACTTTTTGACATACGACCCATATTTGTGACGTCATCGTTGCTCGAAATATGACGTCATCGACAATTTTTTTAAATAGCATCCCCCAATTTTGACTACGCCATTTGAAAGAGCGTATATAATTCTACATACGCATCATGAAAAATTATAGTTGCCTGACAGTAGCCTTAGCGACCGAGAATGTTTTTTATTGCTGTCAGATAAAAACTTGAAATCGTACTTTATTAAATAGTTTTTTCCGTTTTTGAGTTAGTTCTTTAGTTCTTATATTTTGTTTGGCAAAAGCACTGCGTTTGAAGTGTTTATTGAGTAGTAAGTTTGTCATTTTATAAAAAAAAAATGGTTAGATTAACTGAACGAGAACGAATTGAAATTCTTTGCATGATCAGATTTGGAGACAGGATGCGTACCCAAAGAGAAGTAGTTGAATTGTTCAATGAAACTCATCCTGATCGACATCCCATTAGCCAAAGCATGGTAAGCAATACTGAGTCTAAATACCGTAACTTTGGACATGTTCGTGATCTTCCTAAATTTGGAGGAATGAGGATGAGGTTAATGTTTTGTTGGTAATACAAGAAAATCATCACTCAACACTTAACCAATTGGCTTCTGATTTCAATATGGCAGCGACCACAGTTCACAAAATTATGAAAAAAGCAAAGTATCATGCTTATAAGGTATGCCTTGTTAATGAGCTATCTGAAGACGACTTTGATCGGCGAAATCAATTCTGCGAGCAAATGCAAGAGCTATGCAATAATGATAATAATTTCGTAAAAAACGTAATTTTTTCTGACGAGGCTACGTTTGTTTTGAACGGCCATGTCAATAGGCAAAGCTGTCGTTATTGGGCTACCGAGAATCCCCGATGGATGATGGAGTATCACACTCAAAGTCCCCAGAAAGTAAATGTGTGGTGCGGCATAGTCGACGGAAGAATTCTGGGTCCCTATTTCTTTGACGTCAACCTAACTGGTGCAAGATATTTGGATTTTCTTCGAGACGACCTCATTCCTGCACTAATAACTTTATATCTAGATATAGAAGGACGTGATCTTCCAAGAAATGACATGTTCTTTCAACAAGATGGTGCACCTCCCCATTACGCAGCACCTGTCCGTGTTTATTTAGATGAGCTGTTCCCGAATCGTTAGATAGGGAGAGGGGGCCGATTGAGTGGCCAGCCAGATCGCCTGATTTGACACCCCTAGATTATTTCTTGTGGGGATACTTAAAAAGCAAAGTATACGCTACTAGACCGGTTAATTTAGAAGATTTAAAAGCAAGAATTCGTCACGAGAACACCATAATTTTTCATGATGCGTATGTAGAATGATACGCTCTTTCAAATGGCGTGGTCAAAATTAGGGGTTGCTATTTAAAAAAATTGTCGATGACGTCATATCTCGAACAACGATGACGTCACAAATATGGGTCGTATGTCAAAAAGTGCCTTTTTTAAAAAGCAAAATCGACTTGTCAGGGGATTTTTTCGAAAACTTCTCATTTTGTAAAATAATGAATTTATTCGTTACTTTTCGAAAGCACTGTATGAGAATACTAAACATATACGTAATAACATAATATTACCATAGAGGTCACTGCTATAATGGCACTTGCGGAAAAGCAGGTAGGTATCTGTCTGTCAATTGGATAGTAATTGTGAGACGGATAGTAGCAAAGTCCAAAAGAGGGACTTTGGGGTATACTGTGTGTTTCTCACCACTAATAACATGCATGACAACAAAAAAATGTTCATCTTTGATTATCTATCGAAGGATTGGTTTCAATAGAAAATACTCGTACAGGTCAATTTTTATTTGAAGATCTACATTTTATATTATTGACATTTATACAGGGTGACCCAGAAAGCAGAGGTTCATCATTATTTTTACAGATTTGGAAAGAACGTCCTCTTACAAATTCATTGATATAAAGTCTGATATTACTCTATCGATATCTCATTACTTATGAAACAATCTTTGTTCTATATCTCCCTCACTATTATAGCTATATCGATCCACGGAGCACCCTGTATAAATGTCAATAATATAAAAATGTGTTCCCTTTCAAATAAAAATCGACCTATCCGAGCATTTTCTATGGAAACCAATCCTTTGACAGATAATATATAGAATGAAACTGTTCATTGACTCACCCTGTATTTAAACATATATATCGGTACCTATTAGAGGTAATTGGAGCACGTTTGTTTATGGTTATCGCGATTCTGGACATGTACCGGGTTTTCCAACGAAATGACTCACTCCCTATATCTTTTTTATTTGTGATACAAAAAAAAAAGTTTCATATAAAAGTTTTATATTTTTTTACGAGCTTTCCAGATATGTAGTTGAACAGCCAAAATTAGTGCAGCTTAAAGAAGTATGAACCTAGGTCCAATTTTTTTAAATGGAATACCCTGTATATTTTTTGATTATTGCATTCTACGGGTTTTTCTGGTTTCAAAAATATATATATATGTGCTATAATCGGTGCAACGGTTGTCATTTTATGGAGCTTTTTTATAACACGTTTTGGAAGCAATTACTCATATTTGAGGCCTTGTTTCTATCCAAGGCTAATTTGATAAATGAACAATGTCTAAGGCAGCTGCAGTTTCTGTGTTATAAAAAAAGCTCCATAAAATGACAAATGTTGCATCGATTATAGCACATATATATATTTTTGAAATCAGAAAAACCCGTAGAATGCAATAATCAAACAATATACAGGGTATTCCATTTAAAAAAGTTGAACCTAGGTTCATATTTCTTTAAGCTGCACTTATTTTGGCTGTTTAACTACATATCTAGAAAGCTCGTAAAAAATTATAAAACTTTTATAAAAATATTAAAAAATTATAAAACATGACACGTGTGGCTTGTGTTTTCAATAAGGATTGAGACAGGCTGTTTGTCCCAAACATTTTAAATGAAAAACTAAATTGCATAACACGTCAAAGACATTCAATTTACATTTGCACTAATAACAAAAGTGAAAACATTTTACCGAAAGTTTGTGTTTCAGAACCTCAAACAGCTGTCAATCATAATTAGTAAGTAACATGCAAGTCCACTAGCGTTGTAAGCTGATGGAATACCATCTAATGTACCTATTTTAGTTCGAAGAGAATAAAGAAAACAAGTGCGGGTGAGTGCAGTCACTCGCTGCATCGATCACATCGAGCCCGAGGTCTGGGTCGGGCACGTCCCGGTGTCAAGGTCGCCGCTCCGTGAAGAGCGAACCCTGCCGACGGCCGGCACGTGTCGGGGGCGGCCACGTCTCCCCTTTATCGACCTTGCGCGCTTCAACGACCTTCACAATTCGGGGTTGTTTTGCCCTGAAGTCGTACGTGCTACGACACGCGGCACTGGGAACAGATCTTTATATCGACAAAAACTTACTGAAATTGAATTGGAAGGAATAACGTTTTTATTAAATTTACTGAATACCGACATTGAATAGAATTGAAATGAAGATTATTATGTGGCTCTGCCTTTTCGGTGGCGTTTACCAAGTATTTAAAATTTTGTTGATTTCGCTAATTACACCTACATTATGTACAGCATGTAGTAGGTCCACAAATTACTGCTCTATACAGAGTCGTACTCAGCCATTTCGATTGCTGACCTGGGTCAATACGAAAATTATTTTTTATTGGAATATGAGCGAATATGAGATAGAAGTAAAACAACTAAAATATTACTCCGTAAAAAATAAGATGAGTCAAAAAAATATATTCTGAAACAGAACTGTCCATTCTTCTTTTAATTAGGTAGAAGGATAAGTAGTTTTTTATATTACACAAAACATTCGTACCTATAATGTTTGATACGGTGCCAAATTTGTTGATCATAGATTATATAGGTATATAATACTTTAAATTATATACCTATATAATCTAATCTATTGCAATAATTCACTCTGCAGTACTCTACAGTAATTACAGTAATAAGACATTTACTCTATTGAGAAAGACCTAACAAACCGAAATACAACCAACCAAACTCCCGGTCTAAGTGTACAAGTTTGCTTGTCAAAATCGAAAGTGTCTAATGAACAACAGTCTAATGCAATATCTACATAGATAATAAAATCTGTAAACGTGGTGACAACGACTGGTGGTAAACGGAGAAACGGTGGTAAAGTTAATTTAGCTATGCTAACTGTAAGAATAATGATTATGCGTGCTTGGTTAGCTTTAGAACTTTTTTGTATTGCGATAATAGACAATATATTTCCATAAAAATGTTCATAAAAATATTAAAATATCAGGAGAGTAGGTCGGTACTTTGTATTCATATGTTATCAATTTTATAGTCGGCAATACATTTTATCTACGACTAAAAATATTTCTTATTATACAGCTTATGAAGGTGAGAGCTCTTCTTTCTTATTGTATCGCAATAAGAATGAAGAGGATAAACTCTTGTGTAAGACAGTTAGACAGAGTTATAACATATCTATTTGGATCTTATTACCCTTATAAAAAAATGAAATCGTAGAAAAAGTACAATGCGCAAATCAAGTGCTAGTGTTTTGGGTAAGTCGATCACAGGATAAAAAATATATATTATTCGTTCGCATCGTATATACCAGTTTTGTTAGGTCATCTTCAGAGATTCTGTAAATGTCTACATTAAAGGTCTATTAGTTTACATTTGATTTTTATTTTTCATGTTTCTTAAGTTTGATCAATCACTGGCATACTAATAAGTTGTTCCCGTCTTATATTGCAATTTAAACTCTAGACAAACTCAATTTCATCGTGTAGATTTTGTGCAAAGCAACCAATCGGTCTAGAAAGTCGATCCACATCCGCCACGCCGCACCGATGCAAATCTACTAAAACGAACGAACTGCGTGGCTAGCTTAATGAAAGTATACCAATAATTAAATGTATGACACTTTTTGTCATTTTGAGACGGGCAAAGTTAGTAATTGTAGTTTTTTTTTTCAAAATATCATATATCAGGTATTCCTTGACACTTTCAGCCTTTCAGAGACCATGTAAGTATAATTCAATCAGTATTTTAATTTACTTGTTATAATATCTAATTGCCACTTATGTATCTACCAATATACATTTTATGTTTATTCTCCAGGTTTCAGATTAAGCAATCTATTATGATCGCAAACTTCCTGTTTACATTAAATACATACTTAAAAACAGATATTGTTTTCCTTTTGGTGCATTCCACTTAATTGTTTGGTTACACAAGTAATTTATCGAATAATTATGTTAACTGGCATTTTAAAACGATTTGGCCACCTCGAAGATGAACGGTTGTTTCCATTTACCGGCCATTTAACTCCTCATCGATGGAAATTGAATATGTACCGGGTGGCCAAATTTGCTTGCTATTATAGGACAACTCGAGAACTAAGAGAGATACAAAAAAATTAACCCCCCTTTCTCGAGCTCTTTTTCTGAGACAAACTTAATGCCGAAATGCATTAAATGGCCTATATTCTTTTGTTTTTGAGATATTAGCGAATATTCGATTTTTCAAATTTTCGATGCCTGCGCATATCTCGGTTATTTTAGATATTAGAAAAAAACAACTTATATGTTCTTTAGACTCTTTTTTAAAAGGAATGCAGTGGCGTAGACAATATTTTAATAAGTTGATAAAATTTCGAATTATGACAAACTTGTATTTTTTTAAATGAAAATCATAGTCGGCTATGATTTAGTTAGAAAGATAATTTTTTTCTCTTTTCAGCGATATATAATATGTGTGGTTAATTTGTTCGGCTTGACTATTTTTTAAAGAATCTTATAATTTTTAAGGTTATTAATAGCTACCATTTTGTTTTGGCATAGTGGCCGTAACTTCACAGTAATAATTGTTTCTTATATAATATTCTAGCATGTCGTATTTTTCATAATTTTGAAATGCCATTCTTGAAATTTAAAGGTAGGTATTCTAAAATTCCTAGGAAACAACTATTCGCAGATCAATTATTATAAGCGGTTTAAATTACAGACACAAAGTGATAAATGCAGTTATAACTGTCAATAACTTAAATTTCAAACAAAAGATATAGGTTTACTACGCGAAAACGAAATGGGAGCTATTAATAACCTTAAAAAGTCAAAGATTCTATAAAAAATAGTTAAGTCGAATAAATTAACCACACATATTATATATCGCTGAAAAGAGAAAAAAATTATCTTTCTAACTAAATCATAGCCGACTATGATTTTCATTTAAAAAAATACAAGTCTATGTCATAACTCGAAATTTTATCAACTTATTAAAATATTGTCTACGCCACTGCATTCCTTTTAAAAAAGTGTCTGAAGAACATATAAGTTGTTTTTTTCTAATATCTAAAATAACCGAGATATGCGCAGGCATCGAAAATTTGAAAAATCGAATATTCGCTAATATCTCAAAAACAAAAGAAGATGGGCCATTTTGCATTTCGGCATTAAGTTTGTCTCAGAAAAAGAGCTCGAGAAAGGGGGGTTAATTTTTTTGTATCTCTCTTAGTTCTCGAGTTGTCCTATAATAGCAAGCAAATTTGGCCACCCGGTACATCAGACTTTTAGATTACGCCGGTTTTCACTACCGTAATCAAAAATAGTTTCGTCTATTACGTCTATTAAATTGGCAGTCGCAAAAATATGTAAAATTTATTTTTGATATTTATGTTTTTTGTTCTGGTGAATAATGGATAGACTAATGAAAACATTGATTTTAAGGTAATAGTATGTCTTGTATATCTAATATAAATGTTCTGTTGTTTCTTTATAACATAACAATAAAGTTGAATAATTATGACCCTGTTAACATAACAAACCAAAATACAATTCTTAATGGTACAATATCCCCACCGCCTTCATAATACTATAAATGGCGGCTTTCAAAATGAAATGAATATGTTTCAAGACATTATTCTGTACGTTTTTAAAGGAGATGAAGAAGTTTTAAAACAAAACCGCTAAAAGCGCTTTTAGAGCGGCTACACGATTTGAAGGAAAGAAATTGCAGCTTAATAAAAGTAGTTACTTTAACCAACATTTATTATTTTTTTGAAGTTTGAAGTTTTTCCATACGTGTAAGTTGGTTTAGCCGATATATGAGACCTTATTTTCTAAGATTTATATAGACGTGACTTACAAAACTAATTTAATTATTTTTAACAGTGTGTAATAAAACAAATATGCATTTATGACTGCACTGTGGTGGGCACCTCGAATGCGTTATAAAACAGATAAACCCACAAAGTACCAGTCTTGGCACTTGAAACATTAAATAAAACAGAAACATTAATTAACATAATAGCGGTAATTTATTTAAAACCAGGTGAAAATAGTAGTCAGCTCTAGACACAGCGAGGAATTTTTTTCGGTTCTTAGTCTGGAACACCTACAAATTAGGTACATACGTATCGTGGAATCAACGTTGACGTAGATACAGAGAAGAAGTAACTGTAACGTTATTGTTTGATGTATGTGACAGATGAACATCGACTATAACAGTGACGCAAATGTTTTACATAACATGTCACAACTACACCTGGTTGGACGGAGGAATCGCCACACATTCTCACAGACGTAAATTTAGTACAGACGTACGCAAATAGCTGCTGGGTTTTGACCGACTGCCATGCGAAAAATATCGCATCATCTGTGATCGCTCCCGCTTCTAGGAAAACAACGACAAATAAATTACAACTCCTGCAAAAACCACGTAATTGCCGGAGATTTATGCTTTATTTTGACGTGGGAGATGTCTGTAAAAATGTCCGCTTTAATCTGTACTGTACTAACTTGTAACTAATTTGAAAATAAATCAAACGAAATGGATCCTCCGCCATAAATTTCCATTGGCTGATTTATTGCTAAAATAAAATTACATCTTTCGAAATAGTTTTCCAAAAACGCACACTTTGATGTTAATACCGGAATTCCTTCCGCGCCTACAGTGACATATTATAGAAAATTAAAAATAAACAGACTTCTCCTATACTGGTGTTTACTAAATACATAGTATACAAATGTTCATGTCATTGGATGTTATTAAAATTATAAGTTAATTTTTTTACTATTGAATATTTTTGTACCGCGTACCGCGTACTTTTGAAATGCAATAAAATTAAATATATATTAAATACTAAAATTTTATGTTATCTACAAGATTATCATAAAGTAAGGGATATATTTCAGCTTATTATGTATTTTTAACAAATGAAGTTAATAACAGGATGTAAAAGAAATTCGATTGTGTAAACAATGGGATTTCTTATGTCCAACAGTGGTTAACGCAAATGTTCGATATGTCGTCTATTTTGCTGCTGTACCTACGATCACCAACCGTTCCTCCAAATTGTACACAGCATTATTCAGCATTTCTGGTTGAATTGCAGCAATTTGCTCCCTAATAGTCTTTTAATTCATCCAGCGTTGTTAATCGTGTTCCAAACACCAAATTTTTTAAATAACCCCACAGGCAGTAATCGGCTGGGTTAAGATCAGGCGATCATGGAGGTTATGAATTTACAAAATGTCTGCTTATAACATAATTTTGAAAAACATCGGTTAAAAATTCTTTAACTGGTCGGTAAATATGAGGGGGTGCTCCAACCTGCATAAAAATCATGTTTTCAAATCCTTCGTGCCGGTTTTGTATCCGTGGAATGGCATAATCTTGTAACATCAGGTATCGTTCACCAGTAACAGTTACAGCCTCTTCATTCTGTATCTCCTCAAAAAAGTATGGTCCAATGATAAAATTAGATATGAAACCGCACCAAACGGTGACTTTCGTGTCATAAAGACTTCCTGAATCATTTCATGTGCATTATCTGTTGATCATATTCGACAGTTTTGAGTATTGACTCCATCATTTAGAGAGAAATGGGCCTCATCTGTCTATAAAATACGGGATAACCATTCGGGTTCAATTTCCATCTGAGCCAATATTAGTAAAGAAAAATCATACCTGAGGAAGATCTGCATCATTTAATACAAAAAGCAGTTTAAATTTACAAACACACATTTTTAGGATTTTGGGTAAAATTTTCCAAACCGTGGTGTATGACATTTGCAATCGTTTTGATATCGAATTCATACTACTGATTGCTAACGGATTAGTGTTGGCCATGTTTTGATTTTCCCGAAAAACTTCTCCAAGTTGGACATCATTAATCTTGAATCCGGTCTTCCTGATCTCGGTAGGTCAGTTACCCTGACCTTTCAAATTTGTTAATCAAATTACGGTACGCTTTCATTTGACAGGATCGTGCTCTCAAACTAATATTCGTAATGCAGCAGTGTAAGTGTAAGTTCTACCGCATTCGTAATAACCTTGTAATAAACCAATTCTTGTTTGTAGATCCATGTTATTAAAGTTTAAACCGTTTCAATTTACGTTTACGTGAGTTTTATTTTGAGAACAATTCTATAAATCACAATGATTACGTTTGATACTTGTATCAGCAGTTGACACGACAACTCTTTTAGATAGATGCAGTAAAATCCAATTATTGAAGCAACCAGATTCCATTTACTTTTGGCTACTAGCTTGATAAAATTATATAAGACTTTAAAGTATACCCCTTACTTTATGATGACCCCTAATATCTTCTATCTTCTTAAATTTAACCAAATCATACAATATTAGCACAATTTCTCTTGACAGGAACTATATAAGTACGATATAACTTCAGATCAGGGATGTATCATCATCGAGGCTATGATATGACTGAAACATTAATCCCTCATAACAAAATTAATTGACTTTTGTTTAATAAAATCTAAAGAATTGAGTTGATCCTAATAAAAGGAGATGATGATGACCCCAAATATATTCTATGTTCTTAAATTTAACCAAATCATACCAAGTTAGCACAATTTCTCTTGACAGGAACTATATAAGTACGATATAACTTCAGATCAGGGATCTATCATCATCGAGGCTATGATATGACTGAAAAATTAATCCCTCATAACAAAATTAATTGACTTTTGATTAATAAAATTTAAAGAATTGAGTTGATCCTAATAAAAGGAGATGATGACCCCAAATATCTTCTATCTTCTTAAATTTAACCAAATCATCAAACAATTAACAAAATTAATTGACTTTTGTTTAATAAAATCTGAAGAATTGAGTTGATCCTAATAAAGGGAGATGAAATTCGAATATCTATTTGCTACCTTTAATTTAATTGATTCTCTCATACCAACAGATAATAGAACACAGTACATCATTGTTACAATTTGATTAACATTCCAACACAAACCAATTAAAAGGGGGTTTAAATATTATTTGCTAATAAATTTTCCAATCATTGATTAAGATTCTAATCGAGTCGCATCCATCTTCCACACATTTAATTGCATTATACAATTACTCAATGTAAAAAATTAAAATAAATTACAGCCATATAATACTAATTGCACGTTTGAGTAATTAGTGTGAGCCTCTCACAATGATTCTAATTACGTATGAAAAACAACGGTAATAATTAAATGGCATTATGGTCTATGCAAGACCAACTAACCACAGACGCCGCTATATATTAACCGACCTAGGATAACGTACACATAATAATAATGTTTTTTTACTTTATTTCTGTCTAGATAACTTAGCATAAATACTGTTTTGTTCCTAATTATACTGATGTTCACTGAAAAGATAGATACATCTATGAAAAATTTAAAAGAGCGGTATAAATACGCAAGGGCGGAAGTTTCATGGACTAGGTACTCAATACAGGGATTTACAAAATTTGTAACACTATGTTCCATTACACTGCATTACAGCACTTTATTATTATAGAACATTGCATTACCATACACTACCTTGCATTACAGAATATTATGATTTAAATCCCTTTTGTTATGTGCTATTTGGTGCGTACGTAAACGAACAAATCAACTACATAGGATCAGACTCATCTGAGAGAAAATATTAGAACCGAATATGTGCGTAAATCTATGGAACAATACTTAGTTCAAAATATTCTCCGGTCGGTTTTTTAGTAGTAATACCTAGCTTTGGTCCTATTATAAAAAAAGATACCGAATAATGTAAGTAGGCTAGAGCGTGTTGGTGACAAGTTTGATGACAAAATTTGGTGACAAGTCGTGTTACAATGAATTTCAACGTGGTCGACTCTCCTTAAATGACAACTTTCGAGCTCCTAAGTCAAACAGCAGTTACCGAAAACAATATTGGTCTGGTACGAAACATGATTGAAGAGGACCGGCATGTTACTGCCACGAGTATTCAAGCAACTTTAAAGATTGCTGGTGTGAAAGGTATTGACAACATTTTGCATAAATATTTGCTGACACGCAAGCTTTGCTCCAGTTGGATTCCGCAGAATTTGACTCCATTTCAAAAAGAAAACCATGTGGCATGGTGCAGATCCTCACGGGATCGCTTTGACAATGGATCATATCATTTGGTGTACATCATCATAGAAGATAAAATGTGAGTGTACTGATTTGATCCAGAAAGAAAACAACAGTCGGCAGTTTGGGTCTTTGAAAACAAAGAAGCAAGAGGCAGCAAAAGTTGAAAAAACCGAAAGGAAAGATGGTCGCCACATTTTTTGGAATTACTAGACATGTTTCCACTGTATCACTGGAAGATCGTCGAACTGTGAATGCTGATTGGTACACTACGGTTTGTTTGTCTTAAGTTCTTCAAAAAGAAAAAAAAACGTCTGCGAAAAACGTCCAAGAGGAAAAATCATAACGCTAAATGATTTACTGCTGTTCGAACGACTGAATATTTGAATGCCCAAAACATTGATATAATGGGTTATTTGCCGTATAGTTCAGACCTATCGACTAATGATTTCTTTTTATTTCCGCGAGTAAAGAATAAGTTACGGGGTTTACATTTTACATCGGCCGAAGAAGCAGTTGACGCACTTGAAAACTAAATAAATAACCTAACGCGTTAAGATTGGAGAACATGTTTTGAAGATTGGTGTTTTCACGGATGCAAAAATGGATTGAATGTGAAGAGGAACAAAATTTGAAAATTATAAATAAATATACTTTATCAATAAATTGTGTATTACTTCAAGAGGCTCAGAGGAGGAAAGATATTTTAAGATAGTAAAAGTGGAACAATCCTTATATTTCACCACTAATAACTACAAATTATGTATAGAATTTACAGTATTTCAACAACAGTTTATCTAATTTGATGTATAAAATTGAAATAAAAATTACAGAAAATATTACATTACATTACATTTAATGATTTCTTTGTTTCCAATTTTTCCAGGGCAATAATATTTTTAATAGTAACTACCACCTTCCTTCCATTACGTAACCTTTAATGGATAGGTTAAAAAAATTTTGTATATATGCTTAAACAAATGCAAAGTATTCCAAAATAATGAATTAATCTTCCTTCTCCAATGTGTGTTTGGAGAAATACAGAAAAATTGTAAATACAGATGTTCTATACATGGTTCTTTACAAAACTTAAAAAAGAACAAATTATTGCAGTCTACATTTAGATAATTGTTTTCTGAGTATAAAAATATGTTATAGTCTCCCTTAAAAGGTTTATGTTAAATACAATTTCCAAATTTATTTAATTTGTATTATAGAATGGTATAAATACATGATTTACAGTGTTTCTGCAATTCTTTAATCAAAGTTGGTTTAGCTGAAGGGGAGTGAAGAAAGGGAACATCTTATACATTTCATAAATAGTACCTTTATCTACTACAGCCAGTTAAGCTTGACATACATATAACAAAAACGTGATTTCACAGTACACGAAAAACTTACTCGCCTTACACTTGCCGATATCCTTATTTTCCTCTACGATTTAACGGAGATTCAGCGAAATAGAACTTTCATTAAAAACGACAGGATGTATAAAAAATCTGCCGCTCGCCACAGCGGACCTTGATGGAAAGCGAGCTTGTTTTCACACGCGAGAGAGCCCAGGCGGCAGGTGGCAACGCGCGTAGCAGTGCAGCGTCCCGGCGCCCATGACCTTGACCCTTAGATACGGCGTCCTCGTGCTCGGCTGCCGACGGCGGATCGATGGGCGGTGTAACGACCGCCGCGTCACAATTACCCACTCGGGACGAGGCCACTCTAGAGGGTCGTCGACGGCGGTGGCGGCAAAATGGGGTAGAACCCGACGAAGGGTGAAAACGGGGTTAGTGGGTTACTAAATCGGGCATTTTACAAATAAGCCTCGGTGGTGTTTATGCTTGTAGGTATCTCATTATGTCGTCGACGGTCGTCTAGATAGAGGGAAGTTGAGAAGCGGATGGGGCGTTCCCCTATAATACGACGCAGAGATACGAAATCTCGTGTCAGCTGAGCATACTGGAACCTCTCAATCTTAATGCCATAAAAAATTATATATTAGCTAAATTTGGATTTTAAAAAGAATGCTCAATAATTTTCATTTTCAAATGAATATATTATTATATATCATCTTTTGAATGTAATTATAATCATCCATTTTTTGGTTCAATGGCAAATTTACTAGGTAATTATAGAACAATATGTAATACCTACATGCGTGAAAAAATTGCGTTAACAAATAGAAGCAGGATTAATAATATTAGATCCAGTTTGGTTTGCTAAAATAATTTTGTTACCGTTTCCATGAAAAGTTTGCAGCAAAAATATATAATATAAAAAAATCCCTATCGTACTTTTCTGCTTTAAATATTTTCCTGTTTGACGCTAATTTCAGATTTTCTAGAAATTAAAAATAATATAGAAATACATATGTACATATTTCAGTAAATAAAAGCACATTAATTTAAATCTGAAATTAATGTTTATGGAAAGTTAAGATAGGAATGTGCAAACCGTTTTGTTTGATATCAAACCTTTTAGATTTTACAGGGTGTCAAAGTTAAAAAATGTCAATATTCACCTGTCAATATTTCAAAAACAGTTGAGGATAAGTACCTATAGGACATCCTACATGAAATATGTTCAGAATTTCACGTAGAATCCTAAACTGCAATAATATACAGGATGTCCCATTTAAAATAATGAAGTGGTAGAAACTGCAAAATATTTTCATCAAGTAGATCATGGCCCACTTTGACTTCACCTCAAATTTCAAATTAATAGCTTAATTGATTCTCCAGATACTTCTAATGGACCGTCACCGTGGGACACCCTGTATATCGTTTTCAGAAACAACCTATTTTTTTTATTGTGAGTATATATATATACACCTAATGCAATAATAACATAATATTATTAAACTTGTAAATACAAATTCCTCATCTTTACCTAAGCTAATAAATAATATAGAAATACATATGTACATATTTCAGTAAATAAAAGCACATTAATTTAAAACACCTCCGCAGCAGTTGTAAATGGCAGAAGTGATTGCATGTAATCTAGTAGGCTACTTTAATTTTGATCAGACACACTTTCCTCACCTTAATATTTAAAATAGTTTACTGATGTAGAATTTCTTTTATTCGATACTTCATAATTATAAGAAATTAAAAATCTTCATACGGAATAATTATTTTATTGATTACTATAGGACTATACTATTGCTGTTATTTTTTTATAGTATTCTTTAATTATTTGTTCTATTCATATCGTGCGTGGAACCGATATACACTGGTGTACCTAGAAATAATACAACTTTCAGTCATGTATTGGATGGCTCTGTTATAATTTAACTTCTATTTCCGTTTCAGCCGTTATTTTAACTTTTCATTTTAAAAGAAAAACACTTGGGTTTTTGAGATACTTGCAAAAAGCATTCTCTTGCAAAAGTACCGATATAGAGAAAAAACACTATTGTGTTTCTATAAAACTTTTATAAACATAGATAAGTTATAAAAAGTAAGTATACCTAAAATAAGGCGAGCCGGTGGCTCAGGGTTTAGTGACTCGATCGCTCAACCCAAAGATCGTGGGTACGAATCCCCATTCCACCAAACAATTTTTAATTAAATTGTTTACTCGTAGATCAAACCTTATTCGCAGGGATGGGTTGGCAACCATCCTAGCGATGGCCTCGGATAGGAAGAATGTCAACTTGGTGTTAATGTGAGATTAAAATCAGCTGATGTTTGACTGTCCCCCTAACTATTGAGGTTTTCCAGGTTTCCCTCATTCCAGCACCGAATGGTGGTTAGGGCCTACCAACGTAAGTCGTTCCTGAGGTGCCAATGCGGGGCGCGAAATAATAATATGCCGTCGCCTCTCCCACACAAGTTTCAGACTTCCGGGCTAATCCTGTTGATTAGAATGAGGGGTAGAGATATTATTATTATTAGTATAAGTATACTAAAAGCTTTTTATTAGTTTATGCTTCTAGACAATTTTGTGTTAACATAGATTCATAACTTGTCACACGATACAGTTTTTTGATTATATTCCCCTTACTTTGAAAGATGAATCCATCAAAGGCTAAATAAATATTTCTAAGACAGGCCGAAAAACAGAACGGTCTATTCAAAAAATAAAAATATAGATACTGGATCGCATGGTGTTTCGCTTAAAATTAAAAATTGTCTATTAATTATTATTAATTTATAGTTATGACTTGTATTTAATATACACTAAAAATCAAGAATTTCTTACCTCAACTTTATCTAGAAAACATTAATTAAGAAGCGAAAATTTATCAAGCGAAGTTGCTAAAACGATATTTCTGTATCAACTAGAGAAATATACACTGCAGGTTAATATTACCGACTAAAATTACTTCATCTCTTAATACACAGATTGATGGCAGCACTAAGACGATTTTGATAATGTTTATTGAACATTGTTATTTATAAAAGGCTGGTGGATCGCGCGCAAAATATGGGTTTTTTGCGCTATTCCATGGATATCTTGATTGCACGTTAACTGGACGCGTACAGTTTATTTCAGAATAGTAAGACTCGTATGCTGACTCGTGCTGGGATATAAGAGGCTAGATCGTACAAAATAATAATAATGTCAACACCAACAAGCAACAAACATCTTGAATAGCACACCATATAGGTATTAAATTAAAAAAAGGCACAAAATTGCATACAATAAACGATCTAATGTACTGGGTCCTGCAACAGGATTGAACGGTTTTGAAAAGCTTGTCATGGAAAATTGTTTATTGTGATGTTGTGTACGCTTTGAAACGTCAAGGTAGGACCTTGTATGGTTTCGGGGGTTAATTGAAGTTAAATACGACGGCTGCAGGCGACGCAGGACCCAAGGAAATTATAAAAAAAGAACCACAATTTTTTTTTAAACAAAGAATTTCGTAAATGTGTTTATTCCATAATGGTAAAGTGTAGGGTAGTGGCGGGTAAGAGTACGCAGTTTTCCATAAAACTTTTATTGCCAACAGAACTTGATAACATAAATCAAATTAAAATTTTCCAAATAAACATAAAATACACATGTTACTATTCCATAGGAGGAAAAAATAAAGTAAGCAAAAATATATGAGAAAAAAAAATAAACTTCAACCCTTTGTAAATGCGTACTCTTAGCAGACTTGTCGTTTAAGAGTACGCATATAATCTGCTAAGAGCGCGCACTCAGTTTTAATCACTCGAGTCATCACAGTTGTGGCATATGTACTCTCCTAACCCAGAGTAAGCCGTACAATCTTCATGGAACCAGTTTTTACAAGTGTTGCACTGAATCAAGTCACTTTCAGGAGGATCTTCATATATTTCCCGACAAACAGGACACAAAATGTCTGAAGATTTTGTTTTCTTGGGCTACGAATTCTTTTACTCATCTACCATTTTTCGTTTGACTTTTTGGGTTTTGGCTTGCTTCTGTGCTTCTAGCTCCTCCAACTCATTTTTGTATGGTGACTCAGTTAATAGCACAGACTTCTTTTTTTTGCGCGCCTTGGCTGCTCGTGGTGGAGCCTCCGGCAATGGTTTTATTAACTTCGGCGAGATAAAATTGACTGATGTTTTTGGCGATGTTGAGGGTGGTGAATTTCGTGGGGTTGGCATAGGTGATGGTGTTCGAGCAGAGGATGTTGAGGGGATTGCCATTGCTAGGTTTTGATCCTTAGCAGTTTTATTTAGATGCAGTGGAATTTTCTGCCTTAACTGGTGCTGAAAAATTGACAAGGGCATATCATCATCACAGTCAGATTCATCTTTCATGCTTTGATTCATATTTCCTGCAGTTTTTTCACTACGGGTTTGGTTTGAATCTGGTTGATCTGTTACCGTGGCAGGTGCAAATTCCTCTTCCGAAAAGACATCCGGGTTGTATGGAAAAATACCGCATCGACGTAAGAACAACTTCTATTGCTCTTACGTCGATACTTCCCCAATTTAAACTAAAATAACAAAACGTATTCTTAATCTTTGCCGATGAAAATTTAACAGGCTGAGAGTACGCATATCAGACTAAGAGTACGCGCGCCTACTCTTAGTCCGCGTACTCTTAACCTCCTAGCACGAAGAGACTGTATCTACACGTGCATATTATGGTTTAGAAATAACCTGCAAACTGAACATGTCAATCGAACCCTCAAAAGCGTTAGTTTTAAAAAATATTTATATAAATTGGTTAATATACTATAGGAAATATTTGTTGAATACAAACCAATTTGAAAATATTACATCAGAATGGATAAATTTTTATTTTTTGGCTTCTCACCTTACACACATCCGACACGACAGTAAACTTTGGTTGCACTAAAGCTTGGCACTAAATGGAATATACAGTTAGGATTACAGCGCCATCTCCAAGTAAAGGGCTAAAATAAGGGCAGTGCGTACTCTTGAACGATGCGTACTCTTACCCGCTGTTACCCTATAGCGCCAATCTGTCTGTCTGTCTGTCTGTCTGACTGTGGTTGTGGGAGATAAGATAAACAAAATTGTGAAATAGAAAGAATATAAATGAAATATTAAATTTAAATGTACGTTTAACAATTTTTTTTAATCAAGTACAATTGCAGATATTGTTTATTCATAATTGTAAAAAGTTAGGGAAAATATTAAAAACTTTAAAACTTTTTACGTCTGCTTTAGGAGCAGTACGTAGATTTACTGTTGCTTAGCATTAGTTTTATATGACATTAATAGAATGTTTTCGAAACGAGAGGAAGTTTTTTTTCAAGTTGTAACATATTTAATTTACCACACTTTAATTGTAATAATAATTTAATTTATTGTTTCACTTGAAAAACAGCATTCGTCTTCTTACCCCGTCATCATCTTATCTCCCTTTATCTTAGCTGTTTTTTCAGTTTAACTGCTATTTCAAGTATTATTCTCCAGTTGACTGATTTCCGACTGAGGTGTCAGTTCTATTCCACACAATGTCGAATTTCAGTCCAGCTAATTCTCAGATATTTTATAATCCTACCATTTCTAGTAGAATTAACATCGAATAAACACTCGTCTATTGATTGTCGTATGCGAAAAGATGTCAAATCGTGGAATCCTAGAGGAAACTTAAGAAATGAGGTATCAAGAAGAAAGAAAAAGGATGTATGAGGACTTATCCGTTCCAATTAAGTGATAGACAACTTATAAAAATGTTTTGGTAAACTAAAGACTAAAAAAATAATAATTCTAATAAAAAAATAATAACTAATAAGAAGTACCTTTTACTTCTTTTATTGTAAGGCTATCTCGCACTTCAGCAAATAGAAAATCTGTACTGTATTGATATCAACACCTACCTATAGTGTCACGTACCTATCTATCACGTACCTATATCTATCACGTACCTACCTATCTATTGATATAGATTATAATTATTTGAAATTTTTTATGTAATCGGCAGCCTACCCTAGGACTGCTATCAGTCTATCAACAATAAGAAATCTATAAAATAACCTCAATAATCTTGATGATCACATCACATCATAATCAGCGCCCAACTTGACCATGGACTACATGGTTGCCAACTTTCAAGTCAAATTATCGAACGATAACTTTTTGTCTCCTACTTCTCGAGAATACGTATTTCCGAATAACATGTGGGAGAAATCTGTGTGACAAATATCGTATTCCATAATATCAGTAGAGATTCGACAATCGAGCCCCTGATACCACGGAACCAGGCTATCGCTATTTACTAATCCTCGATTAATATTGGAACAAGCGTGTTTAATTTAAACACCGACATTTCAAATTAAAAAGAGAAAATCGAATTTTGCCGTGTGGAACACTCCTCTGGCATTTGTAAAATGTCCTGCTTTTTAGGTTAGAAAACAAAGCTAGTTTATAAAGCAAAGTATATAAATAATCAGGTCAGTAGTATCTACTGAATGTTTGCTTTGACAGGTTAATATAATTGGAAGTTTATAATTTACTTTTAAGAAAGCTATGTTTTTTGCATGTCCTTTACTTTTAACTACTAAAAATCTACATAATCTAATAATTTTAATGTTTTACTAATCTGGGTAATTTCTAACATTAAACTTCTAATTAAAGTGTTGAGAAACATTCTTAGCATTGGATACTAAGTCATTTTCTGTTTTTATATAGCGGATTATGTTACAGTTTTAATCGACAACCTGTCACTCCACATCTACTCAACAAAATAATAATATCAAATTTGTAATAGATTTACATTTTTTACCTCTTCGTTTCCATAATATAATTACAATAACATTTTTTTATGTTTCGGTCGATAACCTTTCACAATATTGGTGAAAGGGTGTTTGTTATGTGTGATCATTTTAATGAATATATAAACATTGGCATGGGGTAATGAATTTGTATGGAATGTTATAATACAATACAAAGAAAATAAATACACAAATAAATAACAAGAATAACAGAACAATTCAAGTGGCACCTTTTAATGGGGGAATAGTTATATCACACTTGTTCTTTAACCTGCGATTTACTAAGTACCTGTCAATTTTTCTTAGCTGATCCAAACTAACTGAGAGTAACTAGAAGTTCTATAAAGGAACCACCATTGTATTGTGCCACAAATCTATCAAGAGATATGGATTTCCCTGTAGCATTTTGTCTTTATGGAATCATCAGAGATTCAAACCCACTTTTTTCTTAAGGTCATGTTACTCATTATGTTAGTCAACAAATTACACCAATCGATCGCAATTATACTTAGCTGATCGTTAGTTCTCAGAAACCTTGTCATTAATTTTTTGCGCTATTCGTTCCTATAAACGAAGTGACATTTCACGCTATAGTTATCCATGTATTTTTATTTTACCAAACAGTAGAGAACTACCAGAATCTCAAGCGAAAAACTATTCTCGTTTAACATATCTATATTTGGCCGAAAGATTTTATATTTTTCTAAATTCCTAAGTTGGGTCTAATAAACTTGAAAATATATATTTATACGTATAATATACATATTGTTGGTACTTAATTATCATACAACACATCATAAAATGAGAACTCAAATTAGTCCTTCTGTGCAAACTAGAAAGCAACCAACATAGAAATATGTAACAAATATTGGATCAAGTGGTATCAAGTTTGCTATATTCTGTCATAAAAAATATGTCTAGTCTAAAAGATGATGTATAGCTATCAATTTTAAACGAGACACATATAAACTCAACATTTGAAAAACTATCATTAAGATTTCTTTATATCAAATTGGTAATAAACTGTTTTTTTTGTAATCATTAATAATTCTGACATTTTAAAAAATAAATTTTTAAGTTTCAATTATTAATCAATTAGTTTATTTAACAGAGTTAAAAACGTGTAAAATATTTTCTGAAATGTTCTATTCATTATACTCCAATTACTCTTACAAACAAACATCATGGGCTTGTTGACAACATTTTAGCATTTTTTTGTGTATTTAATGTATGTATACAACAATAGGTATCAATATTATAAGATATTTCAATTTTGCAATTTGCAATTAGAAAAATATCAGCTCTGTTATAACAAAAATGATTATCAATATCCTGTACCCATATCACAATAGCTTTCAGTATGTATTGGTTGCTGTGTCGTGCCTTCTGCGGCAAACCACTTCTTGCAATTATTGCATAACACATCTGGTCATAAATGTAAAATAAACGGAAGACATTTACCTTTTGTTTCTCGTATAAAGCGTGTGCTGTACTTAACAAAACACAACCTTCAGAGGACGACGCGAAGCTATAGCACCTAAGCAAACAGAAACGTTTATGGTAAGAGCTTGGTAACGTTTAGCATGTTAATGACTGGCCGTAGAAATCCAGTGTGTAAACTTGGTGTGGGAGGTCATATTTTTATTTCGACACGTTTATTTTATTACCTGTACCGCTACGCCCACCTGACTTATTTTTTGAACATAATCAGTGCGCTTTATTGCTTTCTAGTTGATTAGGACTTAAGCTTCTTACGCGGACTCCGATTGGTACACTTTTTCAGAGCGACCGATTGACCTGTCAGATACGTTTTATGCGGCGAAGCGAATTATATAATATGTTTTTGACATATTTGCTACGGTTATATTTAAATGTAAACGTGGTTGGTATTTTCGTTATGAAATTATTTAAAGTAACGTCTGGTTCTATTTTGGATACTTGTCATTAATTAGATGTTTCAGGATTAAGATCATTGATATGTCTGCAACGGTCTAGCTAGAAAATGCCGCAATTAAAATAGATACATCTCATTTCGATAGTGAACCTGCAGTGAAAATATGTTTGAGGATATATTTGCTTATGCCTATTTAATTCAATTGTTTCTGTTTTTTGATAACAGCATAACCTATAAGGCTATAAAGAATTGATCTTTTTCATATACAGTGAGGACATAAAGTCCGTCCCACCACCCCCCCCCCCTCTAATTTTTGAACCACTGGGTAGATTGTGATGAAATTTGGAACGATAATATATGAATAAATTCTGCATTTTTTGACGCAATAACAGCTCTGATTGTCAATGTGACAGCTGGGCGCGCAATAGGAACATTTTTTTAAATGGAAATGGGGGTCGAGTAATAACTCATTTTGAAGCTATTTTTATGCTCAAAACATCCCCCAATTTTGAGAACATTTGGTTCAGTAATTTCCAAATAAAAACCAGTAATATCGATTTCTGTTATTCTGTTAAACAAATAACAATAAACCATCCCTAACCTAAAATAACCTAAATTAAAAAATTATGACATAATTCAAATTAAACGTAGAGGTAGAAACAAATTTAGAAAACACGTGTTACTTCAAAATATGTTGATAATGACCACCATGAACCTCCTGACAAATAAATGTTCCATGGGTAAGTTCTATTATAAAGATTCTGTGGTAAAAATATTACGTTATAAACTGATATTACTGGTGTTTATTTCGAAATTACTGAACCAAAGGTTCTCACAATTGGGGGATGTTTTGAGCATAAAAATAGCTTCAAAATGAGTTATTACTCGACCCCGATTTCCATTTAAAAAAATGTTCCTATTGCGCGCCCAGCTGTCACTTTGACATCTAGAGCTGTCATTGATGTGTCAAAAAATGCAGAATTTAGTCATATATTATTGTTCCAAATTTCATCACAATCTACCCAGTAGTTCAAAAATTAGAGGGGGGGGGACGCACTTTATGTCCTCACTGTATTTAAGAAACCGCGGATATTTCGAGAGAATGCGGAAAATTTACTAAACGAGGAGAGAATGACAACATTTATCGACTTATGCAATTGGGACGCATTGTGTATACTTGTCACCAGAGATGAGAAATTCTCGTAATGGTCACACGAGAAATTCTCGTCTCATGTATAAGTGGCTAATTTAAAATTTTTTAAATGTCTTCAAAATGTAATTTGAATCTGTATCTCTTACCATTCAATTCCTAACAATTTTAAGTGATTTGTGAGGTACCTACTATATTCGTTGCCAAAAATCATTCTGCCAATAGTCAATAATTTATTCTCGGGCAGTAAATTTTACTTTTAAGTAAATACCTAAAAAATATATCAAATTTGAAATGTTGTAATCTCAGTTAATAGCAATGCATGAAATAATAAGGCAAATTACATTTGTATAGAATAACTACTGCTGATATAGCATCAATATTAATAGATTCGAGAATTCCGGTAAAAGAAATGGGTCGAGAAGAGAAATTGTGTGTTCCGAGGACCTGAAAAAATGTTCTAAGAAATGACTGACTTCATGTCACTTTATTCTCAACATCGTATGTAACAGTGAAAAAGTTGAGAGATAAAAAAATTGTAATATGCACCATTTATGGGTTATGGCTTCATGGGAACTACATAAAGCCCATAAAGTAGCATACATAGGTATAGGTAAGTTCGGTGTACTAACTTGATTACATGCATTAAACATTCACAATCATAAACGTCAAGTTTTCAGGCGCCACTTGCCATAGTATAGTACTAATGTAATCGTTTAGCGTTATATACTATCCCTAATTGTTTTATGTATATGAATTCCATTGAGGTCAAGTAGCAGGTAATTATTTGTTTCACATTTCTGCTAACATTCTAGATTTTATTGCCACTAAAACAATATATACATATATCCGTTGTTGTTTGTTGATTAAGGTTAATGACCTTTATTATAAGATACTGTAACTTTTCAATAATTAAAGCAAATCCACAAAAAAATGCAGGCAACTTGCTTTTCAGTAATGTTGAGTCTTAGTTAATGTAATTGTAGCTGTTTCAGTTACTGTAATCTGTATGACAAAAGCCTCTGTAAAAACGATAAGACACCATACTTAAGTAATTGATTTCTAAGCTGGAGTCAAGGTGTTATGGGGCGATACCCCCTCAAATACCTCAACAGACAATGAAAGTAATTCTACAGCTATTTCTCTACATTGGACAATAACGAGTTAGTGCTAACTGTGACAAAAATTGTGTGTAGGAAACATGTATTATTAATGGTTGTTCGGTAATTCTATAGTACGCAGAAATATACATCCAAATTTCTCATAAGAATTCGTGACGTAACCAGTAAAATTTCAGGTAATGTCAGCATGAGTGTTGATTAATATGTCAGTATAGTAGTTAACGTATCTACTGTCTGTAATACACCATGATTGTGGCAAAATATTTGTTGAAAGTGATTACAGTCGCAAAATTCATATAAGACATTGAGTAGTAAGTGCAATCCAGAAAATAAAGGAGTTAACACCACTTTACAAAATTAGAAAATTTAAATTACCAATAACTATTTTAATTTTTTTTTTCAATTTTATATTAAGGAACTTTTAATGCAATCATGGAATGTAATTTGGATATTTAAAAGCTATATCAGACATATGAAATGCTAATTAATAAATGGACCATTTCGAAGTACGCGGTAGGTACTTAGGTGGATCAGAGTATTCCTCAATCAAATAGGTCATTGCAAATGCATGTTAGTAATACTTCTTCATTTCCACGACCAGTAGTATCCGGCGTTCCCCAAAGATTTGTGCCAGGCCCAATTTTCTATGTAATATACCATTATATCTTCCTTTTTACATCCAGTCATCGCACGCGCTCTACGCTGACGACTCAAAAATTTTTGGCAATCTTCTTTTAGACCACAACCAGCTCCAATCCGACTTCCATCAACTAAAGAAATAGTGTGACGAACGGTTAATACCTCTTAATCCCAATAAATGTACAGTACTGCATATAGGTGTAAATAACCCCAAGCGTTATTATCATATTGATAATCTGCAGATGACAACAGTGGATAGTCAAGTGGATCTGGGAATAGTTATAAATAATAAACTAATCTGGTCTGAACACATAATTTCTATGGTCAAGAGAGCCAACACTGTATGCTATTTCAGTTTATATTACTCACATTTTAACAAACTCTGCATGTGTATTTTTAACGGGTTTCTGAATTAAATAATCTGCAAATTGATTGTATGTATCTTTGCCAATGAAATTGCTATAGTAAAGGTCTTAACGTGTATACAATTCAAGGTAAAAGTCTAAAAACCCACTTTTTCGAAGAAACAGGATTTTTTTGGTTACAGAATAGCAATTGAAAAACGGCCAAAACCGTTTCGAGATATCAACTTAGTCTTCAAATACCTCCAGTAATGCAACGCAAAAAAAAATATTTACGAATTGACAGACAATTTAACTTTTTATATTTTTACATTACCTTGCTCTCTACCCTGTAAAATATGAAAGTGCTACTACCATACGAAAAATTTTTGTGAGACAGAATCTGAACACAATGAGCTTTCAAAATCCGAAAAGTTCATAGAAATTCGTCGCCCATTTTTGAACCATTGAAAAAGGTGCTAAAAACTGCTTCTTCCGTTCTTTTTGACGAGAGCAGTTTAGTAGCTTAGTCTTGAAATTGTCACTTTTTATGTTATTTTTTCTGGGTGTGATAATAATAATAATAATAATAATAATAATAATAATAATAGAGAGAGAGAGTAGTTTATTGACCACATTATATACAATTTGTACATTTGAAGTCACAATAAAACAATAAAGATAAAACAATAAAGATGTGTGCACTAAGTTTCATAAACGGCAGAACAGTCCATAAAATCGGATATAGGTACTATAAAAACAGTTCTTAGTCAAAAAATTTTTGGCTAAGCGATAGAAACAAGAATAGTTCATGTCCAGGATACCGACATTACCAAAGAGATGAATAAATCTATTGTAAATATCAATATTAAGTTTGTTACTCTGAGTAATTTTAATTCGAGAGTAATCCGAAACCAAATAATTTGCATGCCGCGTGTTATGCTTGTGAATATCCGAATGTTTGGGGATTATGTGTCGGCGTTGGTGAATTCTAAGCAATGTCTCAAATATGAAAAGGGATGGCAATGTCAGTATCTTGAACTTTAAAAATAAAGCTTTACAAGGTGTACCATACTTTGCTCCTTCGATAATGCGGATAGCTTGTTTCTGGAGAATAAAAACTTTATTGGCGGATGTAGAATTACCCCATAGTAGAACTCCGTATGTGAGGTGGGAGTGAATTAAAGCATAATACACCTAGCGTAGCATATCACAGGTAAGTGTTTTCCTCAACTGTCTTAAACAAAACAATTGGGATGATAACTTTGAGCAGACGAAATCAACCTGCGGAGACCACCAATTCAACCTGGTGTCGAGGTAAATACCCAACAATTTACAATGCGATGTCGAATCCCATCGATCAGAACTAAATTTTAAAGTTTGTGTCTTGGAATTATTCAATTTAAGTTTGTTTCAGATGAACCACTCTTTGGCAAAAGTCAGTCTGTCATTCCCCAAAGCTTCTGCTCCCTTGGCAAGCAATGTTGTGTCGTCTGCAAATAACACACATAAATCCTCACCAATAGAGTAAGGTAGATCGTTAATAAACACGAGAAAGAGAACAGGGCCTAGGACAGAGCCTTGGGGGACACCGTTGCTAGTTGGCAATAAACCTGATTTGCATCCATTAACATCGACATACTGATATCTGGGAGATAGATAGGAGGAAATCAAATTTAACATATTATCACGGATACCGCAGTACTCCAATTTCTTTAAAAGGATATCAGTATCAATACAGTCAAAAGCTTTGGTAAGGTCACACATTGTGGCATTGTAGTAATAATAATAATAATAATAATAATAATAATATCGTAAATTATTTTTTCGATATTGTATCTTTGATAGCATTTTATATATTTTTTTATAATCAATTAAATTGTTCGTTTATATTCTACTCCATTAGAATCGACTCTTCTATTAGTAAATCAAATAGACAGAAAGATTATTAATGGCATTTCTGGTTCGTCGATAGTAAACATATTCTAATGTAATATTAGTAATTCAGCCTATTTTACTAAATTAGTCCTGAATGCTAAATCTGAGTGTACATCTTCTATTTCTCCGAGTCGGCTTTTGGCGTATAAGGCAAAAGACGTATAATATATAAAAGGCAATTTAGCAGTGAATATAATAATCTTATTGAATACATGGCCGTAAATAAATGTGACCAGATAATTTATATTAAAATTACTCGCCTACTGGGACTTAACCTCAGGTGGTACCACTAAACATTGGCAGATAACATTTATTTATTCGTCAGTTTTGTATTAAAGCTAAATGTGTTAGACATTTTAATAAATGGCATTGCCATTACAGTGAATACAAATCTGTAAATTAAACAAATCCGTTGGTAACATAAAAATGTATCTCTCGCTCTTAAAAAGAGATTACTGTAAAAAATAATAAGTGAATAATAATTATCAACATCTCTACCTGATTGTTTTTTTAATACGTAATTTGAGTACGAGTATTTTTTTATTTATTTATCGCCAGAAAATTTAGATTCTTTACTTGCCTCTCATTGTACATACACGTATCCGGGAGATAGTACGTCTGCCTAACATATTTCGTTTAATTTTGTGTAGCTTTTGTGAATTACTGACGTTTTCAATTAGATTACTTTTTATCAGATGTGCAAAAAGGATTATAATACTAAAGGTGATATATTAGAATAAATAATTCTCTGAACGTAGGAATTTCCTACAAAGAAGGCAAGTCTAAGGTTTTATTTGGGAACGATTACCTAAAGTAAGGGAATACTAGACGTACGCCAGAATATAAAGCCCATACAATAAATAACGGGATTATTTACGTTACTTTAATCGACCTAGTATAGTCCTAATAGTCTCTTGAGTCTAATAGAACTGGCAGAAGAAATAGATACAGACAACACATAAATAGTTCTATCATAGGAAGGAAAGTTCAGCAATTTTATTCACATATTAACAGAATGTATTTATTTTTTTAATTCCGTTATTTAACGTCGGTCTATTACCGCGACTAAGACTAATCACCGATGCCAGGAGACGAGCAACCCCCAACCTGGAAATTTCCACACCCCCACTTTGTAGCAGGTTTTGTAGCATCTTTTACTTGCCTATCATTTCACAAACAAGGGATCTCGGCTTTACATTCTATCCAAGGGATGGTACGTCTTTCTACACAAACCTCGCCTAAGTTTGCAGAACTTTTTGAATTCGCCGGTGTACAGGTCACTAGAAGGTGCGGGCAGGCACCGCGGGTCTTCTGCTCTGCATGGTCACCCATCCAAATACTAACCGCGAGCAACGCTGCTTGGTGTTCATATCGATAATATGAACGCCAAGTCGCCACCACGGCCTGCCCTAACAGTATGTAGGCAAACCCAATTTTCTGGAATCTAATATTTAATTGATTAAAATAAAATAAAATTGGAAAAGCGCAGAAAAATGTTTGTATGATGTAAACATTGAATGAATTATCATTTTAAGCACAAAACGGTTTCTCAACAGTATATTATACTCCATTTTTTAACTAAGGAAGAGTGATTTGAATTGTATGCCCCTAAACGTAAGCTTGTCAATTAGTGATGTTCATAATAGTTCATTTCAAAGAACTAGTTCTTGGGAACTACTTGCGCGAAGCGAACTAGTCTTTAAATCTAGTTCGCGCGAACTACTTTTTAGATAGATATTCCGAAACGATCGGTCGGTCGGTAAACATTAGTATCCATGCGATCGTTTAGCATCGGCCGGCGGTGCGTTTCATCGCGCAGGTCGCGCAAAGCAAGATGCGTTTCATCGCGCAGGTCCAGGTATTAGGTATTGCGTTGCTACCAAGCTTATCGCTGGTATCAAGAAGTAGTTCGCGCGAACTACTTTGTTTTAGATCAGCGAACTAGTTAGTTAGTTAGAACAGCGGCACGGGTTGCACGGGTCCTGGAGCCGGCCCTGCCTGCAGGCACTGAGCAGACCGAAGAGCTCGAAACAATGGATGTTGTTTGATGTTAAGAATGGTTTAACAGCCTATACATTTTGATGGTTGACGTAACTGCCATCTACAACCTATTGTGCATAATATATTATATTATTATATTTGTAAATTCTGAAAAACTGTAACTTAAATTCCCTCATCCGAAAGGTAAAAATGTTTTGCTGGAGAATTTAAAATTTAACCAATGTATTTTCTAGTAAATAAATCCTCTAATGTATTTTTAGGTTTTCCAAGTATTTAGGTAGACAACAAATTCTGACACATTTTCCATAGGCATACGCCTATGGAAAATGTGTCTATAGGCGTACGCCTATAGGCGTACGCCGTGAATTAGGCGCCGAGAGATCGCGGAGTTTGCTAACTTGAAGTTTAGGTTAGCAGACTGCAGATTTCTTGCAAATGGGTGAAGGTACAATTTATTTCAGTGTAACAAATTGTTGTATACAAAGAAACAAAATCTACCACTGTTTTTTTCACCATTGTTTTACTCGACATATTTTTCCCTAATATTTTACGAATTTTAATGTTAGAAACAGGTCAAATTTAAATATAACCATGGATTCTGAAAATACTGTTATAGTAACAAATTCTGATATTTCTTCCATTGCCGTATCTACGGGAATTAGGAGCCAAGATATCGCGGAGACTGGTAACTTGAAGTTCAAGTTAGGAGACAGTAGATTTTTCGAAAATGGGTGAAGACACAAAATTTATTATTGTAACAAAATCGGAACAAAAAAGTAACAAAATCTCCAAAAGTTGTTGTTGCAGTCTGCTAAAAGTGGTGTTATAATTTGGATACACGTAGAATTTTAATTCGTATGAGAAATCGTACCTCGGAACATATTGAAGGCGGTACTGACGCACAGATAGGTACATATTATAAAACATATGTATCGTGAAACTGAAATTTCCTGGTGTTCGCTAACCTCATTTAACACTAAAATCTGCAATAAAATCTTCCACCTTACAAAACCGGTACACACATTCACGGTGTACGGTTTGGTTATAGTTAGTTAACGTATCACTCAAACCTCTCGGCATTCTCATCTGCCTTTATAACAGGTTAAAAAACTGGCCAATCTATTTCTATGGGATAATTAAAAATATCGTGCTCCTTGGCTACTTTTCTCAGGTATATCGAACCTATAAAATTAATGGAGGCGTAAATACTAAAAAAATATGTATAAGCACCACTAATTAAGCCCATATTTCAAAAGAACTTGCGTAACAGGAAAGGACGCACATAAATCGTCACTATTAAATAAAGCTATAAATTCTTTTTACTGTGTACTTGTGTGTGACTGTAATAGTGTAACATGCGCAACGCCGTTTCGATCGCCGCGCTCATAATAAATCATTATTTCGTTCGACGACCCACCAGGCTACATTTTCCAGTTAATTAACTTCATTTACTAATTATTGTAATAGAGCGCAACTTATTAACGATAAGGACATGATGTATGTACGCCGCATAGCGAGCAGCACAGCTATTAACAGAAATTAATCTTTTAATATCACATCAATAGCCTCATTCTGTTGTTGGTAATACTCACATTATTCTAAAACTGATAGAGCCTAAGACTAAGTGGTGATTTCTAGTATATATTCTCCTTTACAATCATCAACTAATATTTGTATCAAAATTAAATTGTTTTGCTATTCAAAGCATTCAAAACATTTAAGAAAGGCATCTATCTATACAGATAATAGCTAGTGCAGAAACAACCACGACGTGCCTCGATATGATTTGAGTATGTTTGGTCTTTTAGAGCCTATATTTGTTCTATAAGCAAAAACGCGAGGAAGTTGGATCTACCTTTTTCCTTTAAATATATCAGCGCAGCGTTGATAGTTAGGTAATCCTTGTCAGTAAAACTTTTTGGTGTATCAGACATTGAACTGAACTACTGCAGAATTGAGATAGAGAATACACATTAGATTTACTTAAGGTAGGTACCACAAACACTCTATATACACACTACCTGCTACAAGGTAGTGTGTAACCTTTTTATCACCATTCACCTCATTTTAACCTTTTTATTATTTATAGATAATCAGTTATATCAAAATCAGTAGTGGAGTTAAACAAGTATTACTGGAAAATTTGATGACGGTATTAGATTTGATGTCTTTAACATTTTGGAATCATAAGAAAAACTGAACATATAATAATATAAAAATATGTAAGTGACAAAATTTGAGACAATTGGGTTAGTTATAGAATTCCTGGTAGATAAGACTAAAAAATTCAAGAGATATATTATTACCAAAATTATCATTTAAATATTAATTCAATGAAGTTTACAGTTTCCTTGTTACCTATAACCTAGGAACTATCTACAGGGTTTTCCATTAAAATAGAATTCGGTATCTTTTGACCAATATTCTCCTTGACCCATAATTTCCAATTATCTTTGACTGATTGAAAACTACAATCTCAAAAAAATCATATCTGTTTGAAATTCTATGCTCTTACTTTCCTTGTTCCAATATTCTTGAACCCAAGAGGTTCAAGAATATTGAACCAACTCCATATTCTGAAGTAGAGGAACCCAAACATGGCTTTCTCTACCACGTTGCCAGTGGAAAATTAATAATAACAGGGCATGTGACGACTTTTGAATAAAAAATGTTGACATTAAAAACATGACAAATTTTTATCATATAAATTTTTACTTCTACTTCGACAAGTCCAGGATAGACTGGAACACGTCTAGAACAAAGTTTAATTTCTTTTCAAAATATCATTTGAAATATTACATAATCTTATATCAAACTAAAAAACCACTTTTGAAATTTAGTTAATTTACCATATATATTTATTTTTATTGTATATTATACAGTGTTTTTTGGTCAAACTTTAGAAGTTTGCCCTGATACTACACTCTCAATCTTTATTTTGAATACTTCTGGTTTCCTATTTTTTATTTTGCAGGTGGTGTAATCCCAAAAGAAACTACAATGAATTAGGTATTAACACAATATAACTTTTTTATTATGAACACTAAAATTTAAATATTGGTTTGTGTATGTCTCATTAAGAATCAATTAAGAATGGAAACATGCATAATAATGCAAAACAATTTAGATAAATATCTAAACGATAATAATAATTATTATTATTATTATAAATAAGTGAGTGTATTTCAATATTACTGTTAAAAAAACTTTTTAATCAGTTCTTTTTTAAAATTAATAAACTCATGCATAAAAACAGTAATAAACGTACGTGTGGGCAGTATATAAATTATTGCAAACTAGAAAAGCGTTATTAAAAAATTGTAGCAAACACCCACATATTAAATGAATATTAAGTAAAAATTAACATACGTTATTTCCCACTAAAACATGGTATTTATTATATTTTTTTTCTGGTTCTCAATGATTTAATTTAGTATTTTGCGAGGTATTTTGCTTGGGAAAGTCTACGTCTTTAAATATAAAATAACTACATTTAATGATAGTTTTTTACACTTAATTCTAAAAAGATAAATTAAATATTTGCTTCAACTATTGTATTTGTAGAAGATTCAGCTAACTTTATAAAATCAAGCATGTAGGTATGTGATATACAAGGATAAGTCATTTCATAGCGAAACACTTCCAAAGAGTTAGTGGTGGTGAGAAACACACAGTAGTGCCCTCTTTTGATCTTTGCTATATTTGATGTCAAATTTACAGACAGAAAGCGAACTACTCCACTGGCATTTTTTACATAATGTTCGTTTAAGATGTAGGCGGTATAATTTTTTCATTTGTTTTTATATTTTTGCATGACATTATGTTGTCGGCATCTTCTGTTATTTTACATAGGGTAAAGGGAGGAGAGATGGACCACCATTTATAAAAATTAAGATAATTTCTTCATTAATCAAAGTACAAATCTGCAAGTTGGTACATAAAATAACTAAGCTTTGGTACTTTTTTTGGAACACTTAGAAAGTAAGAAATATTTATCATTAAAACTAAAAAATAAATAATTCTCAGACTTGTCAACGGTCCATCTATCCTACCCTATGGAGGTGAGATGGACCACAGTAGGTAGGAGAGATGGACCTCGCTACTTTTCCTTTCTTCTAGAAGCTACGTTTCCACACTTCTGGCAAAGGTTAAAAAAACTTGTGCAGCTCTCGTGCTGCAACCACCGCTTGCACAAAAGGCATTGTGACCAATCGTCTTTCTTTTTCGTTAAACGATAATCTTCACTGCAGCCAACACTCTTATTTTCTAAATCGCTGAAATGTTCATCCGTCCTAGAATAGTCATCTAATGTGACATGGCCAGATGTCTATTTACCGCTTTCACTGCCAAATTTGGGCCAGCTTTTTTCTTGTATTGTGCCTTTTTTTTAATAAATTCCGGTGAGGTAATAACTCCTGATATTTTTTTAAGAACCCTTTTTACAGTTATAGATACGACGGGTATGGGGGTAACTTCATCCAGAGCTTTTCCAAGAGTTATATCTTCAGTACCTAGCTGTTGATTTGTTAGGAGTGGTTTGTTGGTTTTGTATATCAGAGGTACTTGGTTGGGAAGATTCAGGTCCTGCTTGCACTTAAATGTAGTTTTGGGTATTCCAAATGCTGTAGCGGCTTCATTGCCGCCAATTTCGCCATTTCTATATGCATTTACGGCATCATTTAAAGCTTGAGAGGTTCAATATCCTCGTTCAGGAACATGTCTTTTACATATGTACTTATTAAGCATTGTACTAAAATAAAAAGTTATTGGTCCAATTCTCCTCCCCCATATTGGTTCATCTATCCTCAAATGGGAGGGTAGACGGACCACTCGGTAACAACTAAACGGTTACAAAAAAGTTTTAATATTTTAGGTTCTATAAGACATTAATGCATATACTTACAGTTTCATTAACAAAAAAACATTTTAGACTTATCTAAATTTGTTAAAAATAAAAATGTATATCTTTAAATACAATTTTCACCAAGGCAAAATCTATTTTTCTTAAAAAACTTCCACATAAATGCTGGAAACCACGTGATCGCAACTGTATCAAGGTGAACTGATCGAAACGCAAAACATACGCCTGTCAAATGTTGCGGTGGTGCCTTAAATTGCAAAATATTACCGATAGTCCGTCTATCCTCCTGGTCCATCTAACCTCCCTTTAACCTACTATGTTTTTTATGCGATGGGTCAAGAATAGACCCCCAGCAGATGATAGATAGATACCAAGTCGCTATCTGTCAATTAGATTGTCATTGTCAGACGGATAGTAGCACAGACCAGAAGTGGGCAATATGGTGTGTTTCTCACCACTACTAACTTTCAAAGCACCCTAACATCGCCAATCCCTTGTCTATGAGTAAAACATTTAATGAGGGTTTCTTTAGCAATTTTCTTACATATTTAAGTATTCTCAAAGTTTATAAATAATAATAAAACCAAGAATATTGGACTTCTACACAGGTGTATGTTATGCCTACCAATTAAATCAGTTAATAATATAAAGCATTACGATAAATTTACAGTTTTATTGTAACTAATGCAAATAACTAAATAACATAAGTAGTTTAATTTGCATTTTAATGCCTGCCTTGACAAGTAATTCATTTGGCGCACTGCATGTTTAGTCAAGTGTCACCTATTGGTTTCATAGTAACGGGGCAAACATGTAATTACGCAAACTTACGTACTTTTATTTTTTACAACAAAATAATCAAAATGATCGAATTATTAGTCCTGTGTCACATTAGTCACATTCTAACTTCTAATTAGTTAATATTCGCCTTTTTCTTTTGCTATTTATTTCAAGTCACCATGCGATTACCTTAAACTGGGTCACTTAATAAAAATTAGGTATGTTATAATTTGGTATAAAAATATAGTTGAGGAAATATGAATGTAAATATACTGTAGAATATTACGTATACAGACTGAACCAAATTTGATTACCACTACAAAGATCTCGGAAACTATTAGAGCTACAAGAAGAGTTCGAAAATGATCGAATCCAATATGGTGCCCATAAGAAAAAAAAAGTTATTGTTATTTGCTTGGAAACAGTCAACTAAAAAAATAACAAACTACGCCACTGTAAAGCCTTAGAAAACCAAACATACACGTTCACGGTTTTTTTCTATAGGACCACAAATGAAAAAGTTATAGCTGTTTTTCAAAAATGACGATTTTAATTTTTTTCTAAATAAAATCTAAATGAAATAAAATTCAATTGTTTTCTCGGCGGAATGTTGATCCACATTAAATTCTGTACTACTTTCCCCATTTAAGCTTTCTTGTAGCTCTAAAAGTGTCCGAGATCTCTATAGTGGTAGTCAAATTTGGTGAAGTTTCTATATTTAAATGTAGTCTGCACTTTAGTACTCAGAAGACTACTAGTGTTTCTATTTATTGACAAATATACCTACTACCACACGAAGAAAATTCCTTAAGTTTAACATAATAGGCAGTATAGTATATCGATGAGTAGGTACGTTTTAAGCGAAATGTTTGGAATTCTTGACAAAACATTAAAAAAGTGCTCACGTTCTGAATTAAACAGTAGGCGAGTAGTGAAGCATTTAACAGTTCTTTAATTTTCGTAGGAGCAACAACAAATAATATAGTAAAGTATATATGGCAAGCTTTACCAGTATCTACATATAAGTAATGATATAGAAAGTAGACTAGTTAATAAAATATGCTCGGTAAGTTTAAATGTGATTTAAATAAAATCGAACATTTTTCAGTACGTCATAGTTCTGAAAAAACCATAAACCATTATTATTCAGCGTCTGTAGTTAATGAACATATAACAATCCACGTCGAACGCGTCCCTGGCTAACTTTTGAACTAATAGTGTTAAAAAATTCCGACAAAATACAGAGTAAATAATGTAAAATTAAGTAGTTTTTTTATGAAAAACTTTTTCTTAATTACAGATGCGCCACAAACACTTTCAATGGAAAAATTGGCTCCAAATATAACCTCAGGAGTCGCTTCAATGATCTGCTTGTTCCCCGAATTCCATAATATTTCGGACTTTTGGGGAAATATCTGAAAAATTAAATGCTCCTATATTTAAGTGTACCTAATCTCTGAAAAGATCCAAAACACTTACGTAGATCTGAAGAATGAGCAGGTTGTTCAAGCAGTTACATTAGTGATCATTTAGCAAAGTAATTGCTGAATAATATCAACAATTTCTTTTGTTTTATTAAGGTATTTGAATTGACACCTTTTGATTTAGTTAGCAAGGGTTCTTTAGACTCGTACTGTCTAAGGATTCAAATTGTAATGCTTCCATATTGAACCTATGCGAAAATTGTGAAAGTTTGTTGAATTGGGGCAAACTTCTACTTTCCTGCTCAAAAACTCAAACTCTAGTCTCCTGATTCTACATCCCTGTGATGTCAATAGTAAGCGACTCAATCGAACGACTGTAATCAACTTCGAACTTTTATATACCTATGATATTAGATATTTTATTTCATTTTGGACAGCACCTAACACATCGCAAAAGATTATTTTACGACGATTCACCTCATTAAAACCATCTATACCTGAATTTTATCAATAAAACCTCATCACTAAGCGATATTTTTTTTAAAATATTGTTTTAATATGTGGTAGATTCATATTATAGTTCATTGAGTTAGTATTAAGTCAATTTTGGTGAAAGTAAAAAATAAATTAATACATCCTTCAAGAAAGTTCCGTTAACCCCGGTACTCACTAGCGATCTAATGCATAGAACGTAATGCGTACGCCTGTTGTACATAATCGTACACAATTGTCTGACTCCTCGCCGAATGCGACGTTCGATACTGCTCGGCATTGGTCGCCAATGACCTCGTGGCTAATGAAGCAAAGGTTTCGTCTACATTGCGTTCGTGTGCACTCGGAAAATGTAGAACAGTGTAGACATAACAGTGACCAAATTCTCTAGCGTGGATGCCTCCTAGCTATCTATGCTTGGATTATGAGGCGTCGATATTTAAATTCGCTCATGAAATGAACCTTAGATTTTGGAAGAAGAATGGAAAAATAAAATATCTAAAATACCTCAGCAATAAACGGTTTTGTAGCACAATTTAACAGAGATTTCCGAAATTCCAAACTTGAGTGTGCAGATATTCTACTGGGAAAATGTCCCCATCCTCCCATTGACAAGTAAACATCAACCTTTAAAGAGCGGCATCTCAGTATATAGAGGGTATGCCAACTACTCAAATAAAAATTTAAAATCCATCGCACAACAGACAAGTCATAAGCTTTCAGAGAAATCGATCATTATCGAATAAGACTTCTATATTATGTAGTTTTAACTACTATTTAAATTGCTTCTGAAATTCCATATCGAACACCACCCGAATAATTCACAACCACTCTACTCAAGAAGTAACTGTAAAATGCAAGTTTTAAAAAATAAGACTTATAACCATAAAAACTTTACTTATTTACCTCAGGGAAAATTAATTGTATATCTGTCTGTTTAATAAGCAGGTAGGAATAATGAACTCATTATTTTTTTAATTATAGGCGCAAAGTTCAAGACTATCGAGTGCCTGTTTACTTCTGAAGCACACCTATTACTGTACATAATATTGTGCTTAATGTTCCACATGTTTATATAACCTGAACAATAAGACAGATTTATAGAATATAAAATTCAATTCTTACTCTAACATTTTCATTTTTAATAAGTCATTCCATAAACTACATTTATTTATATTTTCAAGTAATTTTCAATTTTTTAGTGAATTTATAGTTTGTGTCGTATATCTCATAATTCTAAAGCATATAAAATAAACAGCTTCGTCACTCAACAAAATTGATAACTATTAAAATATATTTTAAAAAAAATTCTTTAATCGTCACAAAAATCACAAAATGATATGTAGCATCAAAGATGGGTAGGTACCTAAAATAAGTCAATATAGTAACTCCCAAAACTAGTTTATTGAATAGAATATAGGTAGAACACCAAACAAATATCGACGTGTACCTGTAGGATGATATATCGAAAAATAATTTTATGAAAAGTAAAAATTTTGTAATTTCAAATTTTAAAGTGCTTGTGACATATAATGTAATTGCTGATTATTAAGTTTAGGGGCAAAAATTCGATGACGTTATTACTTCAATTTCCAAATTTGGAAAAATTTGCAAATTTGGCTTATAATGAACCTTTCTCAATCCCACTTAAGAACCTCTTTTCATATTTTTCCCAATGTTTTTCCTTTTCTTATAATAGAGCTGAGACATCGAGTTTCGCTCACTCTGTACATAAATTCACACATAGCTTGTGCACCCCAGATTACAATAAAAACATGTAAAATTATGTGTGCCAAATTTCGAAGGGATACGCCAAGCTACAACCAAACAGTTTCTATAGGCATTATAGTAAACCAAATATTTAACTGACTACATTAAAACGTCGTTTCAAAGTAGAAGTTCACAATGGTAACTAAACAAATAAAGGAATAGTGTGTATTTCCAATTTGCATACGTCCGAGAAGTTTCGGTACTACTTTGAAGATATTTTTAATCCTATATCCATCTCTACAGTAGATATACGGTGACTTTTATTAACGATGATGACAGCATTGAGGACACGTTAAGTGTGCATCCCCCCCAACACATAGTGAACATGTCTATCTATATCATTCAATAACATTGTTTGCCGCTGGTAAAGTCAAGCCACTTATGCTTTCTTGGTAGGTAATTAATTTTAGAAATTTTTATCTTGTCAGCTATCGATACGTTACAAATTACAATTTTAAATTGAACTGTATTATACTTTCATTAATAATACAGTTACCCATTTATGAGTCATATACATATAATGTTGACACTATATACCATAATAAAAAACTGAATTATTTATAAGATGGAAGATAATTATTACCACTGCCTTGTTACTACTAGTTTAACAGATCTTACACTAGCTTAGTTTAAACTAGTGCAGAATTATGAACTTCCTTTGTATTAGTCGTTTAGATACATATTAACATATTCTAATATTCCATTTCCTGGAAGTTCCATATACGTATAAAATTCAAATTAATGAAATAGCTGCACATTAGCAACAACGACTGCTACGTCTAGTCTATGAAATGTTTGTCATCCTGTGTCATTAATCGTTTATGTATAGATTTGTTAAAATATTACAAAATAAAGGTATAGTGAAATAGTGGTTTTATAGTTTTTAGCCTGAACCCCCGTTAAAAAGAACATTAAATAAAATAGGTGTTTTACAAGCTGTATCTAAAGGTTGCTCCGCACGGCATGCGTTTCAAAAACGATCAATGTAGAGTTTCTACATATTTGTATTCTCTGTATCTGATATTTGTCAAGCGCCAGAAATTTTCTAAATAAGGTATTGAATTTAGAAAAATGCTACATATCAGAAATTGCTGGGATATACTTCGGTTCCGTTAAAGTCAGTTGTAACTTCACTTAAGAATTGGGAAAACTTCTCTACTAAGAAGAAAAGAATAATAATCTAAGAAGCAAAAATAATTATATAAGTATATAGTTAGAGCAACTAGGAACATTTGATCACCACCATAGGGATGTAGGAGGTTGTATAGAAGATACAGAGTTTAAAACGTGGCAATGAAGAAGCGCTGTTGGTTTTTATATCTCTTCATACAGAATCACAAAAACAAAAAATGAAAACTCGACCTTTTTGTTTTTTTGAAATCACTCAAGAAACAATAACCAATTGAGAATATTTTGCAGCAGATAGCTAGTCATAAAATTGGGCAACTTTAACCCAATTTAACCAGTTCTCTAACCGTTTTGAGATGCCATTTATGAAGATGAGAAGTGGAACATAATTTTCTTGAAAATAAAAAATTGTTACAACGGCCACGTATCAACGATAGTGCATCAATCAATAATAAATGTAAGAACATAAAAATTTCAGGTGATAAAAATTATATATACCTCCTTTTTCTGGCCATGGGGGTGCGAAGCTTAAACACTACACTTCCGCCCCGCTCTAGCTTTTACAATGGATTCATCGTGTGTGTAATGCTATATATAGGTAGGTATAGAGCACTCAAAGTTAATTATCAGCCCTGACTTTTGTCTTATTGCTAAAGTTGTCTAAAATACCGCCATAGCAGTCTCCACTTGGTCTCTAACGAGGAGTCAACATACGACATCTGGCCAGCTTGGTGAATTAGTGTGGAGCCACCTTAATTTAGACATGTGTATATATTTTAGTAGTATTTTAGCAGAGAATAAGTAAGTATAGGTATATCTTTTAATGACACATTTTATTGTCCCCATCATCTGAAAACTAATTAATATTTCAAATAAAATAAGCAATTAAAACTTGCTGGTGTAAGATAAAACTGCGGAGGTAAGAAAGGTGTTGATATTAATAATCGTAGATCAAAAGGATATATAACGTTGAGAATCCCTTTTTACACGGTAGATCTGGATTTATTAATCATCTATCAAGACAAATATTGTTTATAAACACATTAACCGAAACAGGTAATCTAGCGAGAACAAGAACTCGCAACGCGGTAGCTCATCAGTCGTCCCGCTCAGACACATCGATGGAACGAGGATGGAGCACAGCTCAAGAATTGAAAATGTTGCTACGTGTATCTACTATTGCTAAAGATATAATCTGATAACGACAGGCACGGCCGCAAAGATGAAATTACTGTGGTTTGTTCTTTATTTTTTACACGGACAAGAAGCAGACATTGCGTGCTATGTATAACAGGTTTTTGTAACAGCTCTCTATAACATCAAAGAGAGATTATTTTCAACGATACCTACATAATGGATAAATATAATTTTCACTGATAATAACACACCGAGCCAACTCGAAAAACAATTTAAAATAGGAATACGATTTTGTAGTTAAACAGAAATACAAAAAGATTGCTAACGCGGCTCTAAACAATCTGATTATTAATTATCTAAACAAGTCTTCCATATACAATGTTTTATGTAAGAAAGCGGATCGCAGCTTTTCTTCACCTTTAATGTCATGTTATCACCACCAGTGCCGTGTTCCATTTTGTCATTTACAAAAAAACATTGTTCTTAAAAACAAAACGACGAAATTGTAACAGGACTTAACTATTTTAAGGACAGTAAAAAGGTATTGGAAACTGGCCTAATTACCTATTTTTTAGCAATTATAAATTTAATAATGAAACACACTGACTTTTTTAAGATAAGCTACTAAATTTGTGACGTGCAACATAAAAATCCCTAAATTGTAGTCGACTAATACCGTTTTTGATAAAAATGTACCAATGACCGACTCTATTTTCAGCGCGAGATCTATGTTTCGATTGCCTAAGTTCACACTGAATAAGTTTAATTCGTCTTTTGACTGCATCATCGACAAGGGAGTACAAACGCGCCCTTAAACAATTAGTATTATATAATCAAGCCTATATGCTTGTTAGGCATATAGGCTCAATAACATGAAACTTAATAAAAATTTTACTTTATAACGTTTTACTATAGGTATGGAATGTGTTTAGAGATAGATATGGTCTTCATCTAAATCATTTACGACTACTATGTACACTCTTTTGAACATATTTCAGTTAGTATTAGAGACATACATATCAATCCGTACATCAATCGACTGTAGAGACAACATAACATATACAGGTCGTCCCGATTAAATAAAGGTAATCTTCGAAAGCAACATTTATGCAGAGATCAATAACTATTGTCAGAAAATGCATGCATACCTAAGAAGCCGACTTGAGGCAACTGAGAATTCTTGCAATTGAGTTAAGTAATAGTATGATTTTTTGCAAACAAATTTTGAAGAAAATATGCAAGCAATTCCTTACATTTTTGACGTCGTCTTCCTATATGTATACATCGTACATCGTATAGTTCTTATTTCTGTGAATTTTATGAAAAGAATATGCACTTCGTGATACTCATATATGTTGTAATGGTAGTAGTAGTGGTAAAGGCCTATTCAGACTATATAACATGTATGCTATGTTAACATAACAAAGTTTTTAAACAGTGTTATAGAACTTTTTGAAATTTGCTTTGATATACGTTATCGGTACCAACTCCTGCATTTTTTTTTTGTTTTCTTTACTTTTTAGAAACTGACTTTAAACTCCTAATTTTACCACTTCACTCCTTTCAACTTTCATTAAACTCATAATATCAAAACCAGCAGTATTGTCTTCAGTGGCGAACTTTCTAATGCGAAATCCCACAGCACATATTTCTTTATAAGTCGCTAAGCTGAATAATATGGATTCCCTTAACTACTCAATATCTTTGCATAATTATAATTGCCAATATCTACGCGAAACTTGAGGTTAAAAACATGTTTTACTATACCTAGGTTACATAGGTACATAATTATTTTGCGTGCGGTATCTAAATTACTATATTTATGAACTATAACTTTTTCAACGGTATCCATTAAATCCAATAAATTGTTTTATTCTAAAAATAGTAAAATGTGTATTGAACTTTTTTTATAAAACAGTTACCTATACAATAATACAAAATTTACAGATATTTATTTCAGAAAAAGAATAATTTTATTTCTAGAATAATTTGGTAATCTTCGTATACAGAAGTTGCTATTCTTATTTCTTTTGCTCAAAATTTATATTCATTATATTGGCATAACACTGAAACCTGCTTAAAAAAATATAATACATAGAGTGTCATCTAAATATTCTAGGCAATCCCGCAAGCGAGATATAAACTGAAATTTTGTGTATGTGCTTCAAACTATAGCCTAGGACCGATGACTAATTTACGTGAAACTATTTTTGTGAAACAGAAAACCTATTTCATAAAGGCATAGCCCGTGTATTTAAATGTGTTGGTTGCAGTGCAAACTGGCGTTTTTTAAATAGGAGAGCAGAACTTGTTTCGAACACCAGATTATTGGCATAACACTGAAACCTGCTCAAAAAAATATAATACATAGAGTGTCATCTAAATATTCTAGGCAATCCCGCAAGCGAGATATAAACTGAAATTTTGTGTATGTGCTTCAAACTATAGCCTAAGACCGATGACCAATTTACGTGAAACTATTTTTGTGAAACAGAAAACCTGTTTCATAAAGGCATAGCCCGTGTATCCAAATGTGTTGGTTGCAGCGCAAACTGGCGTTTTTGAAATAGGAGAGCAGAACTTGTTTCGAACACCAGATTATTGGCATAACACTGAAACCTGCTCAAAAAAATATAATACATAGAGTGTCATCTAAATATTCTAGGCAATCCCGCAAGCGAGATATAAACTGAAATTTTGTGTATGTGCTTCAAACTATAGCCTAGGACCGATGACCAATTTACGTGAAACTATTTTTGTGAAACAGAAAACCTGTTTCATAAAGGCATAGCTCGTGTATTTAAATGTGTTGGTTGCAGTGCAAACTGGCGTTTTTGAAATAGGAGAGCAGAACTTGTTTCGAACACCAGATTATTGGCATAACACTGAAACCTGCTCACAAAAATATAATACATAGAGTGTCATCTAAATATTCTAGGCAATCCCGCAAGCGAGATATAAACTGAAATTTTGTGTATGTGCTTCAAACTATAGCCTAGGATCGATGACCAATTTACGTGAAACTATTTTTGTGAAACAGAAAACCTATTTCATAAAGGCATAGCCCGTGTATTTAAATGTGTTGGTTGCAGTGCAAACTGGCGTTTTTGAAATAGGAGAGCAGAACTTGTTTCGAACACCAGATTATTGGCATAACACTGAAACCTGCTCAAAAAAATATAATACATAGAGTGACATCTAAATATTCTAGGCAATCCCGCAAGCGATATATAAACTGAAATTTTGTGTATGTGCTTCAAACTATAGCCTAGGATCGATGACCAATTTACGTGAAACTATTTTTGTGAAACAGAAAACCTATTTCATAAAGGCATAGCCCGTGTATTTAAATGTGTTGGTTGCAGTGCAAACTGGCGTTTTTGAAATAGGAGAGCAGAACTTGTTTCGAACACCAGATTATTGGCATAACACTGAAACCTGCTCACAAAAATATAATACATAGAGTGTCATCTAAATATTCTAGGCAATCCCGCAATCGAGATATAAACTGAAATTTTATGTATGTGCTTCAAACTGTAGCATAGGACCGATGACCAATTTACGTGAAACTATTTTTGTGAAACAGAAAACCTATTTCATAAAGGCATAGCCCGTGTATTTAAATGTGTTGGTTGCAGTGCAAACTGGCGTTTTTTAAATAGGAGAGCAGAACTTGTTTCGAACACCAGATTATTGGCATAACACTGAAACCTGCTCAAAAAAATATAATACATAGAGTGTCATCTAAATATTCTAGGCAATCCCGCAAGCGAGATATAAACTGAAATTTTGTGTATGTGCTTCAAACTATAGCCTAAGACCGATGACCAATTTACGTGAAACTATTTTTGTGAAACAGAAAACCTGTTTCATAAAGGCATAGCCCGTGTATCCAAATGTGTTGGTTGCAGCGCAAACTGGCGTTTTTGAAATAGGAGAGCAGAACTTGTTTCGAACACCAGATTATTGGCATAACACTGAAACCTGCTCAAAAAAATATAATACATAGAGTGTCATCTAAATATTCTAGGCAATCCCGCAAGCGAGATATAAACTGAAATTTTGTGTATGTGCTTCAAACTATAGCCTAGGACCGATGACCAATTTACGTGAAACTATTTTTGTGAAACAGAAAACCTGTTTCATAAAGGCATAGCCCGTGTATATAAATGTGTTGGTTGCAGTGCAAACTGGCGTTTTTGAAATAGGAGAGCAGAACTTGTTTCGAACACCAGATTATTGGCATAACACTGAAACCTGCTCAAAAAAATATAATACATAGAGTGTCATCTAAATATTCTAGGCAATCCCGCAAGCGAGATATAAACTGAAATTTTGTGTATGTGCTTCAAACTATAGCCTAGGACCGATGACCAATTTACGTGAAACTATTTTTGTGAAACAGAAAACCTATTTCATAAAGGCATAGCCCGTGTATTTAAATGTGTTGGTTGCAGTGCAAACTGGCGTTTTTGAAATAGGAGAGCAGAACTTGTTTCGAACACCAGATTATTGGCATAACACTGAAACCTGCTCAAAAAAATATAATACATAGAGTGTCATCTAAATATTCTAGGCAATCCCGCAAGCGAGATATAAACTGAAATTTTGTGTATGTGCTTCAAACTATAGCCTAGGACCGATGACCAATTTACGTGAAAATATTTTTGTGAAACAGAAAACCTGTTTCATAAAGGCATAGCCCGTGTATTTAAATGTGTTGGTTGCAGTGCAAACTGGCGTTTTTGAAATAGGAGAGCAGAACTTGTTTCGAACACCAGATTATTGGCATAACACTGAAACCTGCTCAAAAAAATATAATACATAGAGTGTCATCTAAATATTCTAGGCAATCCCGCAAGCGAGATATAAACTGAAATTTTGTGTATGTGCTTCAAACTATAGCCTATAGGACCGATGACCAATTTACGTGAAACTATTTTTGTGAAACAGAAAACCTGTTTCATAAAGGCATAGCTCGTGTATTTAAATGTGTTGGTTGCAGTGCAAACTGGCTCTTTTGAAATAGGAGAGCAGAACTTGTTTCGAACACCAGATTTATGTAACAGAACCCAAAGTTTCACTTGAATGTTTTCACCAAGAGGCAAACACAAACAAACCAAAAAAAAATCGTTTGATTCATTTCAGGACAACCAGTTTCATAATATTTGTTTTCCCAGTGTGTTACCAGCCTAAATTGAATATTTAGTTTTCCCAACTTCCTGCATAATAGTTTTGATATACCTATTTGGCGCTTTTTAAATTTTTAGGTATGTTGTCGCGTCGTCGTTGTCACTTTCATATAATATATATAAAATAGTTTAGAACATAAGCATAACAGCCCTAAACCAGAATGGTTTCTAAGCATATTTATAAACCTACATAAACTCAGATCAGAACTCCAATATGTTAAAGTTGATACCATATAAATTTTATAAATGTATGTTCCACATGGTTAAAATTAAAATATACCTAAGTTTTGGGCAGTAGTACCTACCATCCAATGACTTGTTGCTCAAAATGTTATATCAAGAAAAAATCTGAGTAACACTAAAACAAAACTGATATTAAGGTTTAGTAGCGGATTTTCATACTTCTAGAATAGGTATGTGGTAAATATGTAGGTAATACCTATGTGGTATTATATGATGTTGATTATTATTGATATTGGTCTGATATTAGCTACAAATGTAGGTAGCTACAATAAAATAGAAGAAATCGTTTAAATATTTGCCCATATCCCCTCACATTTCGAGATTGAGAGAGTAACATAGATTCTGATATTCCGGAATGTAACGGCGCAACAAAGCGGCATTCGATTAAAGGGTATCACAAAAACTAATAACAAGTACCCAAGTTCTTTGAATGTGGGAGTAAAAGAAACTGACTGCGTGGTATGGTCGGTCATACAAATCGAATTCCCAGCTACCAATGGTATGTCAATGATCTTTGAGAATGGTACCAGAGATACAATCAGGCTACCGGTCCTTTCTTTATGTGGAACTGGTTAAATACTAATAACCTCTTTGTTTAACGATGACGTACTTATCATTAGTGAAATCGCTGGTACCGTAATTAAAATTAAAGAAACATCGAGACACAGGTGGTCCAAAATAACTAGACCCATTCATTCCTTTAAGCATTATAGATACGTACAGTTTTTAATAAAGTGGAGAGCCCAATTAAAAACGTAATTATTCAACAATAAAGATAATGTTATACGGCTCTATAGAAATGTATTATTTTTTTGTTATTTATTCATATGATTAATTACGTTTCCGAATACATGTGGCTAACTTTCGTTGCATGGTTCTCTAATCAATTTACCGTTTTTGCATAAATGATTTTCGAATGAGGCGCAAATTGATTTCCATTGGCGGTAACAAAGAAACCTGCAAATTAATTATTCCTTTAATGGGCATAAGTGTATAGGGTAATAGAATTTTCTAAAGTTACTCAATTGAATTGGCAGAATAATAGATAGATATGATGTTTATTACATACGGTACTTATATAAACGGTAGACTACTTACGCAGGTATTTACCTAAGTTATCATCACTAATTTAGTATTTAGCTGATATCAAAATTTTCTGTAACTACTTATTTTCATAATGCATTCCTACCATTTTGACAATATATCGATTTGCAAAGATGACTCCTACATTTGATGTGGTCAATAATAAGTATACCTACTGAATAGATATGTACCTATATATATGCTGGAGATACCTACTATTGCTTATATTGAATTTACTTGTATGATTGTGTGAAAATTTGTTTTTCAGATTAATCTTACTCGGATAGTTTGGCTTGATTTTGTAAATAAAATAACTCTTAATTTATTTTTTTGCCACAGATATAGTGTAAAACGCAAAATATCTATCTATCAAAAGGAAGATGGATAAGATGTAACAAATAAATTACATACATTACATTACATTACTATTTATTAACCTTATGAAAAATGTAACTTTATAAAAAATAAAACAAATGAATGTAATTTAAAATAATAATTATATTATGTAGATAACCACTTGCCCATTTATAATAGCTATACAACGGTGAAGGTATATGTGGAATACTACTACTAACTTATAGAAAATTAAGGAAAGAACTCGCCGGAACGAATCTGACTTGAGAATGATAAAAATGTCACATAGGAATATCGGTAAATATAAATTCTTAACTGATTTCTTCAATAAAAAACAAAAAATCCTTTTTTCTTCTCTTTTTATTTTTAGAGGACTTATACAGCCAGAATATCTATATGGTCAAATATCCTACGTTTACCTAATAGCTAACATAAATTTTTTACTTTTATTTTGTTTTTCAACATTTTTATTTATGTAAGTATGCCGTGCACGTGTAGTTTGTCAAATAATAAATTCTACTTTAACATTTAACAAGTTCTTCATATTCTTAAATTCGAGCTTAAATTTAAAGCACTGCATTTCTTCCGTATCAAGTTAACTATGCGCAAATAGTATTATGCAAGTACCTATCTATTGATAAGTAGGTACATAGGTACCTCCGACAACACTAATATTACTCTAAAATAGTAATATCTGTAAGGTTTTCCTTTACTACAAAAAATATATTGCGTTAATTCCTTCTCTATCTTTGACATAAGTAGGATAATAGTAGATATAAGGTATAATACTCTGTACAACAGTAAGATTAAAAAATAATCACCTCATTTTGTCACAAACGGGTTACACAGTAGAATTCCTACTAGTTTATATGTTAAAAAAACTAATCAACTCGTATGCCTTAAGCGGTTATAAGAGGCTCTGAATTTCTTTCAGGTAGTCTCGTTCCGGTTTAATAGAACTAATATTCTGAAGACCTCACTACTATTATATAAACCTTTCTTATTTCTTTATCCTCTTTAAAACATCCCCATACCTAACTTTGACACCGATCGATCAACTTATAGGTATATTACCTATGCGGAAATTGTATCCGTATAATTAAAGTTTACTCACCAAAATCTTGAATTTCGGCCAGAAAGTACCAAAAAATATTTCGATTCACCAATAGCGACAAATGAATTTTCTGCATTTAATGTTAACTGAAGCAGCTACACGTTCACTAGCCTCAAAAAATTATATACTTTCTAGCAAATTACCAGAACATCATAAAAGGACAACTGTTTAAGCAAAATAAGTAGATGGTAGATAAACTTATTTAAATATGGTGTTGATATAAGATCAATTGTCCACACACTTTCAAGTATTTTTTATCTGCTACAAGCTTGCATGTCTGTGCTAACATTTTACAATCATTTACTGTAATAAAATGGCGTCACACCGAATAGGTATGGCATAATCTACTTAAAAACCAAATGTGCCCATACTTATTATTACAATTTATTTGTATTTTCTTTAATTGCCGTCAAAATTAACTAAAAATGTATTTAGGTAGGTAATTATTTTGATGTGATAGGTATACAGTTTGGATATAGAAAAAAATATTAGGTACCTATTATATATATATATATCGGTTAATCTTCTTAAATATTGAATTCGCCATTTTTCGATTGAATGAAATCTTTGATTTGATTGTTTTAAAGTATATAATATAACGTTCTACGTATTTCAGCATCGCTGCATGTTCAGGTTATACGCGCGTTGGATTCCTCTTCCAAGATCAAGTTCATTATCAAATCACATTGTTTTGTTCCCAATAAGCTCACGTCTGTTCTTTCCCGTTCCACTTTATATTTCTAGACTACTGCCAGTACTGTGACAATATATTTAAGAGAATCATAAAAATAGTGCGTACTCACCAATAAAACACAATTGGGGAAGATTGAACCAATAACAAATAAAAATTGTCAACAATTGAACAACGACTGTACATGAAACAATATCACTAGCATAAACTACGTTAATAAACAAATAAAAACAACCAAAAATACGAAATAGGCTCACTGAAAAGTGTCACATCACTAATAATATCTCTTCACTACGAGTGTTAACGAACAGAGCGGGCACGGTATCGTTCAAAGAAATATCTACGTTTTCACCCACCGGACGTTGGGTTCGGACTGACGTTTGAATGCCCAAAGCACCCACTGTTGGAGAGGTGGGTCGCTGGCGTTGATTCGCTCCTCGCAGTTCTGCCTCCACGGGCTGCGCGACCCCCACCACCCACTTTGCGCCAAGAGGCGATTGCACTTCTGTGCTGCTGGCGAACGCACCAAATTTGCTGGTAACCTCTGGCGTCGTTGGAGCTGTGCACCGTTTGGGATTTGTAGGAACCAACAGATTTACCCCAGCGCATGGTGGATTGGCATTTTGAATATAATATGATAGGTAGTCAATGAACCATCTTTCTTTTTCAAAAGGTTTTCACCCAGTAATGACAAATGAACACCAGAAAAAGTAGATTGGAGTGTTACATAATCAGGAGTCATGTCATCATCAAACAGCATTACAGATATGGCATCAAAATAAATCGGTGTTGAAAAATAAAATCGTGTTAGAAAGTAAGTTCTTATCTCTCAAATAGGTATTGTGTGAAGTGGCTAATGCATATTGTATTAAAATTAAATAGGTAAACTTTTTCTCCATGATCTTCTACATACGATTCAGCGAAGGAAGATTAGATATATCTGTAGTTTATGGGGATGCAGAATCGGATTATAAAGCATTTACCTATTTTGCAGCATTTGCGACGAAAAAATTTGATTCATCAGGTATGATGTATGTTATAGCTGTGTTCGTATAGAAAAACTTAAACTTTGTGATAGTTTGGAAGTCAGAAATATTAACTCCAGTGAGATGAAATTAATATATAAAGCGAACGAACTGTAACAATTCAATTAAATTCACAATAAATACCTATACTTAGTTCACATTTATATTTCCTAGATTGCATATATGTTTAGGTACTTGGATATGTCTTGAAGGGGGTTGGAACCTTTGGTGTGAAGATATCACTGACGTAGTTTTCCACATAACACCAACACACTATACTGCACTCGACGCGCGTTTCGCCTACTAAGATGGCATCATCCGGAAATGATTAAAACTTAATCACAGTTTCAGATGATTTTATTGGTGAAACGCGCACCGAGTGCAGTATAGTGTTTTGATCTTATGTGGAAAACTACGTCAGTGACTTGGATATAAATATATTTAAAAAAAAATTAAATATGATTTATGTAATGACTCTCTTCTAGCCTTTTGGTGAGAAATTTTGTCTAAAATAGAAACATGGAAAATATTACTCTAAAACTAGACTACACGTTCGAACTTCAAGTTCTTTAAAGAATATGATGAAAATATACGTATACAAGAAGTGATCGGATTACCAACTTAAGTTAGTCGATAAAATTCATCATCGTTAGGTATATATTTGAATTTCTGACATAAGTATCACATTTTAAAGGCGAAGAGTCATCCGACTTTCTTTTTTTAATGAACAATAAGTCGATGTATTTTCAGTTTTAAAAAGATATTACGTGATATTTTGTTGTTGCATGCCCAAAACACGAAAAGAAAACCAAAATAAGTCTTTCGTTGCTATAGAGGTTGCTATGGAATTTATAATTTATAAGAGTATCTTTCCTCGTTATCATTTACATGCATAAGTAAATAAACTGAAAGAAACTTGTTATAATGAAATAATGATATTTATTTTTAATGAACTTAATTTTTTGTTTAGATACTTGTTCAAATAAAACACGTCACATGTCACGTCATGTTACATTTTAGTTTTAAAAAATTCGAAACAAGAATTCACGCGTTGCACGTCATAAAGGATTCCCATAATGTTATTTTCCAGAAATATATATATTTTTTTAATTCTGATACCTCAGTACCTACCTCAACATTTTTCACTACTGTGATTTACTGTGATTACAAGGAAATAAATGTTATTGTCCCTTCAAAGTCATGTAAATACCTAATTTTATAACTGATGACATGCATTTGCTTGGATTCTTATTTTGACCATATATATGGTAACATATGTTTATACTGATGGATTTTTATATTTCATAGCAAAAGTGGGCATTATTAAGTAGATCTATTTGAAAATGTCATTTTATTATAGTAGGTAGGTACTGCTATTTGATAATATGAGAATAAACAACATTACCAAAGATATTTTTTAATTTACCATCTAAATCTTGTCTCTTAACCTCTAATTAACAATCAAAACTAGATATAAATAAGAACAAATTTAAATAAATGAACAAATACAAACAAATAAGTAGTATACTCTCTGTAGTTTCACATCTTCAATGTCCACGTAGTAACAAAGTAAGAAAGTTATTATTTTAAAAGTACTTATTAAAATTAAGAAACAATTTCTGCGGTACCCTAATAATTAATGAATCTGAAGAAATTTAAGAAAAATTAAAATGGTAGACTGCCATATTTTTAAAACGTGAAAATTTATTGTAGATAATCTTACCTATACAATTGGCAATTTTTAAATGTATTTTAATAAGTATTGGTGATAGTTTTATGTTGCTTTGATCCTTTATAAGATAACATCTACCTAACATTTTTTATGAGAGATGAATCTATTAGACGAATTATTTTGCTAGTTTTCAACAAAGTACATTTTCTTATTAATTTAATTCATTTGATTCAATAAATTTTCTCCCTCATAAATGCTCGTTAGCGAACATTTTCGTCATGTCAGGTACATCTTCATTAGGTTGGAAAATGTTCGAAACTAAACTGCCCTGATATAAGATAAGATAATTTTGATCACTGATAACTATAATACATGGTTTTCATATTTAAATTCAATAGACGAGTGTAACGCTTTTAAATAATGGGATGCCTGCTTGCGATGTGCCTCTCGACAGCCGGCTTCTTTCATTTTCACCCTTAGGTATAAGAAATCGGTACTATTTAAGCCTGCAAAAAATGTTCAGGACAATGAATGAATGAAGTATGATCTAATGTATATATTTATAGTTTCAAAACCGCACGTGACAGTTGAAATAATATCATACCTTCCGAGTTTGCTACTTGGTGCATGCATAGGTGTATCGTGGGAAATTATAATTTCAGTCACTGCTTAAATATATGACGACAATAAATAATTCCGTCGCCATTCTATTAATTAGCACTCAAGATTTTCAAATCCGTAACTTTAAAGGCTCTATAAATAAACCCAGTGTGATAGAGATTCATGGTATACCTACCCCTCTTTCCCTATTATTTTTTTATGTACAATTTTCAAATTTGGCATCACGGAAGTACTTATTAAAGACAACTTTTTAACATCAAAATTACCTTCTTTCCGCTTCCGGTTTCAGCGGAAGTAATACCGACTCTCGGTTTTTATATGAAACACCCTGTATATTATTATATTTTTGGAATCTACGTCATTTCAATCAAATCAAATAAGCGTAGGTATGGATAGATAAGCATAAGCGATAAGCATAAGCATAGATTGCTTAGGTAGTTTTTAATGGTAGTTACCTTAGTACCATTATAGTTTCTAATATTTAAAAAAAACACTAGAATCTATAACCACTTTGAAGAATTTTAACGCATTGACAGTTGAGATATTGAATGTTTTTGATGCCAACTCTATTTTTTATGGTTGATATAATAATAATAATAATAATAATAATAATAATAATAATAATAATAATAATAATAATAATAATAATAATAATAATAATAGTGCCTTTATTACTACAAAAGTAACAGTTGAGTACAAATGTAACACAGGATGGCGAAGTTCGACAAGGTCGCTCTTCCACTTAACCACCCAAAAAAGGAATTGCAAAGCAACAGTATACACGCAAACAAAAAGAAAAAAAGAGGAAAGTAAGTAAGTAATGTTTGTTTAACGAATCCTAAAATTTAGTATATATGTTTTGACTTGTTTTTTAAAAACGTTTAGACTACTAGAAGCTTTAACCGCCGGAGGGAGTTGATTATATATCTTAACTGAGTTATAAGAGAACGAGTTTTTAAACAGTGCGAGGTATGGTGTCTTGGAACATTGTAACAATGACTATAACGAGTTGCTCGATGGTGAATTGAAGAACACTTTATTAATTTTTCAAGCAAATACTTTGGAGATTTTATTAATTCTATTTTATATACAAGACAAGTCATATGAACTCTGAAACGTTCGTGAAGGTTAAGCCACTTTGATCTTGTAAACGTATTAGAAATATAGTCAAATTTTCTTAAATTAAAGCAATAGGTATATGATGGCCCATTAGAATTAATCGGGCACTCAAGGTGAGTACCCTAAATTCGAAAGTAAAATACAGTCCAAAAAGTAATTAGACAGCCGAAATGTCACTTGCTATATCGTTGAATCCAGAAAGATACGTAGATTCCAAAAATATAATAATATACCCGGTATTCATATAAAAATCGAGATATTGATAGTTGATATTACCGGAACCGGAACCGGCAAATGGGTAATTTTTATGTAAAAAGGTGATCTCGCATAAGTAAGTAGGTAAAGTAAGGAAGAAAAGAGGAGTATACCATAAATGTATGACACTGTATATACAGGATAGACCACGAGGTTTTAGGCAGAGTCGATATCTCGAAAACTATATTTGAACTACGCTTTGCATCACGGGTAATATAGTTAGAGGAAAGCAAAATGATCATTTTTATTAAAAAAAATAATTGCCATTATTGGTCACCCAGTACGAAATATAAGAATAATTAGTTTAGAAACTCGTCCAATACAATTTTCTCATGCAGTGAAGGGGGTAGCGTTGTCACGAGGCAAGGCTAGGAGTGCTAATTCCTGGCTTAGTCTTTATTAGACGAGATCTGAAACTCTTGTCGTTTAGAACCCACACGTTTTAGCTTTGAGTGTCATTTACTATATACCGGGAATCTCGAATTTCTCGATATCGAGTACCTATGTAACATGTATCAATATATACAATATATAATTAAGTATTAGTTTCTTCGTTTGCCTCAGAAAATATCAAATCACACATGCATCCCACATCGTAGATATGTATGGAACCGAACAGAATTTCATGTACACACTGAGTAGAGTCGTTGACACGACAGGATTTAATAAGTTTAACAACTCGGAAGAATTGATTCTCTCCAATAATGCACCAGATTTCACAACGAAATTTGATTACGTGCATCTCTACTTATAGTAGTCACCTTCGTATAGGACAAAAATTAAAGAGATATCTTATTTTTTCCTACATATAGTCTGCCAAAATAACGCTCAATGGTGGTCAACGCTAGAAATTTATGGTACTGCAAATATTTCATTTGTATTTAAATTGAAAGTGAATGAATTCTAATATTATTCCACCACTAATTAATTTCTAAACGTCACATTGCATTTTGATTCGTGGGAACCAGACGTACTAATCGGTATTGAAAACTACCTCGGATAGTTATCGTTTGGCCATGCATGGTAAGACATGCCAGTGAATCATCATAATTTTATGATACCTACCTAGGTTTCTTAATAATAAATCTGTTAATGAGAAAAGCGTAATAAAAACAACACCGATTACCGTTGATTTAATTTACGATAATAAAAATCGTGATTTGTTTTATGTTTATAATGGCAAATAAAAGAGAGAACTCAATTAATTAATGCAGAGTAAGCGACTCGGTCACTATCGGATCTTTTGTTGCAGCGATCTATAATTTCTGCTGCGTAGGGGCTAAAGAATTAAAATACTAACACAGATTGATTTGTCCAAATGATATCTTAATAAAACAAACTGGATGGTCAATGGACCTATTTCAGATTTCCCATTAGATACCTAGGCTTGGTGCTTATTCTAGTACCAGGACGCGACTGTTAACTAATAGTGCCCAAGCTCCTTTATTTTCTATGATATAAATGCAAATATAAAGCCCTGCTATGATGTATTAAAAATTACACGCAATGAATATATAGCAGGTATATTATTATTTAGAGTTGATTGATAACTGAGAAGGAAGAGTTCTGTTGCTACAACCACACATTTCTTTCTTAAGAAATATTTTTTTTATTAAGTTAAGACTAAGTAATACTTTTTTATTAATGTCAAAACAAATATCAGTTGCATTAAAAATTGAAAAGTATAATGTTAAAAGTTAATAATGGTTTTAATTAAAGATGTAGATACCTCAGACGTGTCTGTCCCAGAATGTGAACATTCCATAGAGTACCTACTCTTCAGGATAGAAATTTTGAGGTTAATTAAGAGGAAAATTGAAAGTTGTTAATTTTTTTTACCTACTGTTTTTGACATTTTTGACATAGTTTTTCAATATGTTTGTTTACTTTTTTGCTAATATTCTCATTTTGTGTGTATTTCTTTGTATTAACAAAGGAGAGGGAATGTATAGCTATACATAATAAATATTAAAGTAATGTTTTACTTTAATGTAATCTTTTATAAGAAAATATAGCCGTTGCATAAGTTTGGATGTATTTTTAACAAAACAATGTATAAGTGGAAAAGCAAGTCGCTATCTGTCTATCAATTTTACAATAATTGTCAGACGAATACTAGCAAAGACCCAAAGAGGGCACTACGGGTACTTCTCACCAATACTGACGTATAAGTGGGTTCCAACTTAAGTTGGAATTTGGTTACTTGAAAGGCGGTATTAACCAATTTTAAATTAACCAATAGAAGATCAACGCACCTGAACATGTCCACTGATAAAAGCCTTATACTCATGTATGGAATATACCTTTCAGAAAAGCGTCCTCCACTCACGTCTATTACTTAAATAGTCTATTGAAATATGTACATTCAGTGTAAGAAATTCTATAACTGCGCACTTGTTAGAACTTCTTTACCAGACAAAAACAAGAAAATAGTAGATCTACAGTAGGTTTATTTATTTAATGTACATTATGTAATGTAAAATATCATTATTTTACGCATCATTAAAATAATCTTCATAGCGGATTCGGAAGCCAGCGAAATAAGGATATTACTTTTGGAAATCATTATTATTTTTGGAAATAAGGATATTACTTTTATTGATGAAATTTATAAGTAAACAGCATATAATGGCGGAGTGGATATGAGTATTATAAAAGTACTTCTCTGTATTATATTAAGATTTTCAAACCGCTGATAGTGATTATATTGACCTACAGATTTCTATACAGGATGTCCTATTTAAAACGAAACACCCTTCACGAGATCCAAGGACAAAACGAGATATAAAAATTATCCAAACAGATCAATCTTTGATTTGGGGGAGACAACTTTTTAAGTACGAAGTGTATAAGTGAGTAAGTTAACCACTTCTTCCCTCTCTCCCAGCACCAAGGACACATAAAATTTCAAATGGGAATAGGGGTCGAGTCGAACTTTTGAAAGGTATTTTTATTGTCGATTCAACGGCGTACTTAGTTTTAAAATCGGTCTATTCGTTATCGAGTAATTGACGTTTGAAGTTTGAGGTTGCGTAAAGAGAAGAATAGGAAAAGAAACCCAAATTCTATTTCGGACTCAAAATTATCTGTGTCAATACAAATTCATTATTCAAAGTGCCCACCATCAACATCCATGCAGCAATACAGAATACATTTCCAGATAGATGGATCGGTAGGAGGGGATCATTTGAGTGGCCGGCCTGATCACCCGACTTATCGTCTCTCGATTTTTACTTATGAGGTTACATTAAATCTAAAGTATATCTTACAAAACCCAACACTTTTGATGAGCTACTAACACAAGTTTCATATGAATGTCGTCAAATAACGACATATAGACTACATTGGGTTCGGTACCTTCCAGTAACCAATAACGGCATAACCTTTGTATTACTGCATGGAAGTTGATGGTTGACACTTTGAGTATTTAATTAAGTTTCACTTATGCTTCAAAAGTTGTAGATCACACTACATATAAGAATATTATTTTTATATGCGTGCAAATGATCCTATATACCGATGCATTATTTTTTTCTAATTCTACATTACATTATTCTTGCCATTTGTAACGTACACTGATGTAGAATGGTTAATATTTAGAAATAGGTGTGGATTAAATGTAATATTTTAGGGTCCATACCATTTAATATTTTTACAGGACCAGGGACTGTAGGTAGTGTATTAATATTTGTCTTCTTTTAAATAGGAAACAAATTTAGAAATTTAAAAGTACAAACGAAAGTTCTGAACCTACTTGATCTACCATAGTTTTACACTAGTTCTCATGTTATTGGCAAAGATATAATCTCTGGTACAGGCAACAAGATTAAGATTTATTTCCTCCAACAAATTACCTATAAAAACCACAAACAAATTAAACATTGATGCTTAAAATAATGTGTACTGCAGAAAGATTCGCAACAAGTCGTGGTGTGGTACTTACTTAAAATTAAATATTTAGTATTATTATATTGTTATTGTATGTAAAGGATACATTTTTATGAAAAAAGTCTGATTTTTCTCTAAAATTATATAATATAAATTAATAATTGCATTTGAATATCATATAGAAAATAACATATAAAATAAAAATATGAAATTTTATCCCGACCAACGGAAAACCATTGTGTAACCAAATAAAATGTAATAAAGTGATATGAATAAAAGCCAATTTTATTTCCCAACAGCACAAACCGATTAACCATTGTGAATAGAGGTGACATAGTAATTTATGAATGAGTGCGGGATTATATACTTAGTTGTAGGCGGCATAACAAAAAGGAGGCGAAAATATAAACATTTGTAATAATTTGAAGGCAGCTTGCAAACAAGGGTGCTAAATACACGTATTTACTGACCGGTGGTCAGCGGGCATTTAAAGAAAAACTAGCAAGAAACGACTCTAATTTCATACCAAATAAGAAACATGGCCTGTACCAAAGAAATACTCCAACTGTTGCGGACCATGCTAGTCGCTTAAGCCGTACGTGTTGCAGGTATATCCTTATTTTATATGGTCCACTGAATTTCTTACTAACGTCCTGGCATCTTGCAATTGCTCTTTTCCTAGAGACCGAGGGTATCTGGATCCATTGTGAATTTTCTAAAGATTGTAGGCACGCGCGCCAACTGTGTAAAAAATAATTTATGGGCCGGAGGAACATATGTTCTCTGTTTTGTGTTGACTTTACTATTTCTGCCTGCTAACAAGTTTAACTTTATTTCACTACTGATAAAGGAAATGCTCCTATATAGAAATCTCTGACGGATTGCGCTTTAATAGCTCTTCATTGGTTTAATTTTCAGGTTATAATTACTGCATGTGCAGCTGCCTTGGAGGTTTCATATAATTACTAAGTATTTTTGTACAGGGTGTTCCGTTTAATAAAATTTAAATACAGGTATATATTTTTTTAAAGTCAAACCAAACAGAAAAATATCAGTTTTGTTATTTCCTTTTGCAATATTTATTTATTTATAAATTAATAGTTGTAGTATAAGCAGTCTTTTCAGGACATCGTTAAAAAAATTATTTAAATTAACCAAATGTTTAAATGGCACTGGTAAAATGTTTATTTTTTCAGACATTAGTTTTAAACGTCCTAAAAATATGAAAAAACAGTTAAAAATAACGACTGGTTTAAATATTTCTTGGATAAAACATCAAAATTTCAGGTTTCTTCTATGTCTACTTTAAACGTCTTAAAAACCTGGAAATATTATTTAAAATAACTAAAGGTGTAAATAATACTTTGCTAAAACGTTTAAGTTTTGCTTTTTAAAACGTTATTACTAAACGCCCTAAAAACGTGAAAAAATTATGATTGGTTTAAATATTACATAGAAAAAACGTTAAATTTATAGTTTTTTTATTGTACCTACTAAGTATTAAACGTCTGAAGGGCTTAGAAATATTATTTAAAATAACTAAAAGTTTAACAGGATAAAACGTTTAAGTTTTTGGCATTTTACACATTAACATTAATCGTGTTAAAAACATGGCATCTTCATCGTTTAATAAGGTTAATAATTGCGTTACAATTGACGTAGTTTTGCGGGCATTTGTATGTTTAAAATATATTAGAATAACAACGTTAACTGATTGAATGTTAACATTAAACGTTTTTCTACGTAACAGTTCTTACTGAGTACGTATTGACATACTTTTTTTAATGTTGTACTGGTTACCAGATGAAATTTGATGTACCCCTTATCTATATCTCCCAAAAACAATAATGTACATATTTGATTAGAACACACTTTTCTAAAGTTTAATAATTCTACATTTAATAAGAGTGGCACCTAAGGGAAATGGGTTCACAGAAGGCAGCGTATACCTACATGTAATATGGTACCAGACTTAATATTCCAGTAATTAATTGACTTTATTTTTATGTACGTTATTTTCAATATAAAGACCCGTAGAAGTAGATTATATAACCCTATATCAATGTGTTGATGTATTTCAGCTCAGCTCATTGAACAGGTATTTCCTGTTAAATACCTATTTTAAATAATATACCTATAAAAACATATAGTGTTTCACTAAAGAAGAACACATTATCTTAATAGAGCCATAGAGCATTACTTCAAATCCATATACCTATATTTATTATTCTAAGGCATACAGTAAGATGCAGAAACAGGTAGGTATATATCTAGACAAAACACAGATAAACTAATTGGATCTATTCAAACCCTTACCTAACCTAGCACTTCATTGAATTGAATTCGATTTAACCAAAAGTGGTTTGTAAATAAACTGTCAGGTAAAAGTAACTCCTATGATCTTCTTCTTACAGCTTTCTTCCAAATCGATTATCTGGTGGAATTAAAGTCTTTGTTTCTGATTCTGTATCTATCTCATCTGATTCGAAACTTAAATAGAGTTTAACCATTAAAATGTACAGATTAAATAACTATCGAAAGAACTATCAGCACAGACAACAAAACACTATTGACAATATGTCCGTACCTACTTACCCCGTGTCATAAACATGTATGCAGTTTTTTTCGTGCCGTCTTGGCCTGCACCACCTGTGTTGCTTGCATCTTAATGTGCACCTAAGATTAATGATGAAGTAAATAACCGTTGTTTTGCTCGAAATAATGTTATAAATGCGGCGTTACTTTTTATTTTTGTATAAATACTTCCTTAACATGACTCATTAACAAGAGGTGTGATTTAGGCTTGTCAAGTATTTCATTTAACAAATTCATGTCTACCAATTAACGACGGAAATCTGTCCTCATTAACCATGCGAATAAATCTAAACTTATTTACCAGACCATCACTATTCATGGTATAGTTTTATAAAAGTTAAGTACGACTTGAATGAAAGTTGGTTGTAGGTATCAATAACAGAATTGCAAAAGTAAGTCCCCGTTTTATATAGTAAGACGGTATAATCGATGCAACCGAATTTTAATTTTAAACATCCACGTATCGGGAATATAAATAGACATATTAGTTTACCAAGTAGGTACTCTTACAGTTTGACATTTTTATGAAGCTGTATTTCTACTTTAGTGGAGTTCTTACGTCAAGAAACTAATGGCTTTGATGGTATTGATTACGATAGATTAGGTAATAATTCCACTGGCATAGAATAGAATATAATGTCAACATTGTACTCGTAAATAAAAATAGGGACAAAAAAAGGCAAAAGCCTTATAATATATTTTATATTTTCTTATAACAATAAAAAAAATATAAAACAAACTGTCAAAACTTGGCTTCTTCTCCACACTACTAACTTCAATTGTAGTGCGATTATTCCTTAAATGTCAATATTATTTTATTGTAAATAGCCATAAAATTATTGTTGAAATATATATGTATATATTCTGATATTCTATAAAAGGTTTCTCAGCTCAGAGGATCAAAGCAAGCATTTACCATTTACATTATGAGAATTAATCAATCATGTTCAATGCCATTTAGAAAACAATAATGATCAAGTGATTAGGAGTTGTGTTAGACAAAATACTCCCTAGAATACCCTGTATAGATGGACTAATCCAGAGAGCCACAGTATCTTTTTGAACTGCTCCGTCATAATGCTGCTTGGCAAGATACTAGGCTTAACCTAGAGGCCAATCTAGAGGCCTAGAGGACGCATCCGAAATCAGGTCCTGGGTTCTCAGTATGCGTCTGTTGTGTTATGGCTTGCTGTCCGGCGTGACGCACCACCAACAAGCGACTTCTAAATAAAAACACAGAAGGATTGGCATACATGAATTCACTGCGGATACCTCTTAAAAAGGCTGATCCGTCATTGCCAAGACTTTATATTTTAGCCGAGATGGAGGCAAAGCCTTTTATCCACAGAAACAGTGTAGGTACTAAGAAGTTAGAAATCATGATGAAGCATATACAAGCATCCTCAAAGAAAGCGATGAGCCAAAAATTACGTCCGCATATGTATTTCATAGATAGTTTAACATAGAAATGCCTGGTTCGACAATGTCTGATTAAGAGCAACTTCACGAGTAGTCCAGTAGTTCAATACCGTTCTAAACCTGCTGTGAGAGGTCAAAGCTGACGTAAATTGCTGGCCACAATATTGCTGAAAATGGAAAGGCTGACGCGCCGGTTAGAAGTGGCTCAATTTAAGAAACCCAAACTAATACACTCCAACTTACAAATGTTGTGATCTTTTACTAGTTGGATAATAGTATTGTAGTTTAATGGATCGGATAGTTGGAAAGACCACTAGAAGAATAATCAAATAAGAATAGATTGTGGTAGGCCAGACTCCTTATTAACATATTTGGCTCCAAATCAGGATACCACTCGACCACTGTACCGAATATAAATAGCATTAGTTAGCCACACAAGACTCTTCTTATTGTTTCTTCATGCGAGTCGATTTCTATGAGACGAGCCGCAAAGTACAGCGAGCATAAATTATTTTTTCCTCGCAATTCAAAAATGTACTCCCTGGAATTTCTGTTCGCTCACAAGGTTTCAAGAATTACTTACTTAAAAGCATTAACCTTATAGGACCAGTATCTACATTCGGCCAGAATGTAGAGTCTCGTCTGCATCTCAACATACCAGCTTTCTGCAAATCTACTTTATAGATGGCTATCAACTATATTACTATTTTAGACTATATAGAGATGGGAGTGCCCTGTTATAAACCCTGTCCTGAGCCGAGGTTCACTCATGCCTAGAATCTCTACCATACTTTTCTGTTCAAATCCTTCATCAGTGCCTTGGCATGATCCATTTTCCCAGAGCCGTTGTGTCAGCGTTATAAGCGACTCCGCATGTTGGTTCTGGCCCTATGAAAGACGTTTCAGATCCCTTTCTACAAGTTCATCTGAACTTTCATTTCCTGTAATGTCTTTATAATCTGTCACTTAACACAGTCTCACTGTATTGGTAGTTGCCAGTTCAATTAGGAATTGGATTCAATCCCAAACAAGCTTCGAACTAACCTTGTTCGACTTCAAAGCATTTATATGGGCTCTATGTCTAACCCCTTCTTAAATATTGCGGCAAACACGCTTTTATTCCGAAAATTTCTGCTTGGAATACTGTTGGATAAGACCATAGCTTCTACGTCGTCGAACTTTCAGCCGAAATACTCTGGCTCCGAATATTTCCTCTATCAGAACTAGGTACTAGAATTTACTCTGGACTATCAGTCACTGAGATTCTGTAATTGAACCTTGGATGGTTTCATTTGGAACGAAATTGGAATGTTAGTATATTACGTGTATTTCAATATATGGATCTCTAACACCATAAGACATGAATATATCGAGGGATATATGGATATCTAAGATCATAACACCATAAGAAAATCCGACACCATACGATTGAGTACTCATAAAATGTTCAGGTTATGGTCATGAAACATAAATATTTTGTGGCAGCCCTGTTGAACATCAGCCCCAGAATATCAAACATTTTCCAACAGGACTAACGTTTTCCTTCGAGCACTGATCTATTCTGACTCCATTTAGGGCAAGTACGATGGATAAAAAATCCTGGGTGCTATATGTACTCTTGCTACTAAAACTGCAACAAGTATTATAAATAGTTAAAGTACCTATAACATCATCCGATAGTAGCGACGCCACGTTATCAAAAATGCGTGTATGCACTGATTATTATATTAAATGAACGTGTTTGTTATCACCTTATTTTGTAAATGTACTGATTACCTACCTGCAATGTGATTCCCTACCTACTTTTCAATTAGTTTCATTAATGTTTCTTTACATGACTTTAAAGAGCAAAATGCCTTCACCAGCATGAACTTCAGAATCACCCTGTATGGCTAAATTAATATTCTGTAAATATATCTCTGATCATCAAAAGTAATTTCTTTGGCTATTCGAAGTCGACCTCCGATAATATCTTACACTGTCTCCTTTACATAATGAATTCATCAATCTATCGATTGACAATTGAAACGGCGATTAAAAAATATTAATGTAGTTATTCGGTAGATAAAAATCAATTATGCCGCTAAGTTTACGTAATTAGCTTCTGACTTTACCTGAGCTTACAGCATAAAATAATTGCCACTGTGTACGAGTATAATACCAGACCGCGCCCGAATAATATTTTATAAATTATATCTAATCTTTAATATTTAATAGGCCAGTAAAGGTCTGAAACATTCAGTCTAAATTATTGCCTGCGCTTGGGTAACAAATCAAATTTTTTTGCCACCGTATACGCAGTAGCACCTTTAGGCCATATAATTGAACTGGTCTGTTAATAACGGATCCGATTTACGTGTTGTCTCGGTCGGATTTGTTTTTAGATCACGTTGGCATTTGCTTTCAGTCTCTTTTCTTTCTCTGTTGTTAACACTGGCTACTAATGATGGAGTAGAGGCACGATAGATTTTAATTAGATACAATGTGTGATGGGGTCGTCTAAGATTTTGATTAACATCCATCACTGATTATTAGAGAGATATAGTTTAGATCGCATTAGTCATATGTTATATATACACCGTTCCCCGTTTAAGAATGTTTGGTAAAGTTTAATGATAATGATATTAAGTGATACATAGATTCCGACATGATAATTATTGTTGGTTATGAATGGAAAGGCACAGATTCAGGTCCCTGTCGCTTTCATTTAATGTACGTCTCAAGCGGAGGAAATGGATATTTTCTTAAGATAACATTAAAATGAATTTAGTTTAATAATGAGGAATTGATGGATGACCACGATTTGGATGTTGTTAAATTAAAGATTCTTACTTTTTCACAATGACCACGATTTGGATTTTGTTAAAATAAAGATTCTTACATTTTCAGTACTATGAAGAGATAAAATTTTATAGAGTATAACTGCAATTTTTGTTTCTTAATATTACTGTCACATTTAGGGTTCCAAAATTAATTATTCAAATGTTATTCAATAAAATTAATCAAGTGTTTCTGTACCTACCAATTTTTTGAACTTGCTTAAAAATCATTCAAGTTGACTACAAACTTCAGAAGATGAAATAACAGTACATAACAATAGAGACGAAGAATAGAGACGTTGAATAGAGACAATAGACTTTTCGATAAATATCTTTGAATCTTTCTGCAAAGTAATAAATCGTGTCAGTTTGGCAGAATAAATCTTCTACAAAACTTTTAAGGTTTGCTCCAAAATACCTCTATATAAAATGCAACGATAGCAGTTAAAGAATAATTAATTCATCATACCTTAGTTTGTGATTACATAATTGGCAATCTCAAAAGATATTAAGATGAATCATGCAGCTACTTTACAAACAAGTTTTATATAATATTAATTGCCTACTGATTGCCTACTAAAGCTGATCAATAGTAATCATTAAATAATACATATCCTTTACATGCGGAAATAAAAAGAAATCCTTAGGCGCTAGGTTTGGATTATATAGCAAATGACCTATCCCTCCTCTTGGACGTTTTTCGCTACAATTTTGGAAAACTTGAAGCAACAAACTGCAGTTTATCATTCAGCATTAATAGTAGGTACAACAATTCATCAGTGACACAATGGAAACATGTCTAGCAGATTTCAAAAAATGTGGCGATCATCTTTTTGTTTCGGCTTTTTTCACGAACAACTCTTGTTGGAGCCAATTCGTCTTCAAATACCCAAACTGCCGACTGCTGTTTTCTTTCGAGATCATAGCAGTAGATATACCCAAGTTTTATCACCTGTGATAATGTTACATGTACATCTAATGACACGATCTATTATCAAAATGATCCAGCGTAGATTTGCACCATGCCACACGGTCTTCTTTTCGAACTGGAATCAATTGTGGAAAATCCAATAACAAAGCTTACCATCAGATGTTTTTGTAAATTGGTATCAACTGCTTTCGCACCAAGTTGCTTGAGCCCTCTTCAATCATGTTTCGTACAAGACCAATATTTTTTCGTTAACTACCATTTCTGGCTCGAAAGTTGTCGTTTAAGGAAAGTCGACTACATTGAAATTCATTGTACCACCGCTTTACGGAAGCTAAAGAACACGACGTCACTAAACACTCGATTGATTTCCTCTAAAAATTCGTTACGGCTTAAGCCACACTTGAATTTTAAACTCACAACTCGTTAATGCTCTTTGTTCAATTCCATGATTTCTTGGAGAACTAATTACTTTAAAATTAGGTATATATTTTAAAAACCGTTAAGAATATTTGACAACATTCATTATTATTAAACTTGTAAATAACTAGATTAACATGTCAAACAAAATTTGTTTCAAAATATGACAGCGTACTATACTGGCTTAGGAAATAACTCATTAGTTAAGGGAGTAGTCAAACATTAACTGACGTTAATAACTCACATTAACATAAAGTTGACGTTCTTCCCATCCTCGGCACGCACGCCAGGATGGATGCATACCTATCCCTGCGAACAGGCCTTAAGATACGATTAGACAAATCCGACAGAATGGGAAATCGAACTCATGGCCTCTGGGTTAAGCGATCGACATATTAAACTCTGAGCCATCTACCCGATATAACAGATCATTTATACCTATAATACTTATTTATTAGCTGGCTGACGAAATAAGATTCTTCCCTAATTCTATTTTAACTTTAGAAATGATGCTTTCAGTATAAACCACTTTCTATCCCACATAATCCCTACCAATATTTTATCCTGTTAAATACCAAATTGCATGTCAATGGTATTATACAAAGCAAAATTTTATTGAAGATGGTATTAAGTTACGACAAAGTGTGAGGGTGGCCAAGAAACGCAAGCTGGTGGTGGATAAACCGACATAAAACGAAGACATCCGACTGTAACGTTTTTCATACGCACAAATAACTTAAAAGGTGCACAATAACATAATAAGATATTCTCGAGGGGCTCTTTCCATGTGCCTGTCTATCTCCTTCATGTGTGTAGGTACCCCGTATCCACGTGCCCTATTCTTATGCGGGACCTTTCAATCTTCTCCAGACGTTGTTTATTCAGTCATTCGGTTTTTTAACGGATGCTTTTGCCGCGATTTTTACCCCGACAAGTTTACGCACAACAGAATTCATTATACAAAAGCGAAGTCGCTATTAATGTACTAATAAATTAGAACGTAAGAATACTAACTTAGGTGTAACTTAAATTGAAATAATTCAAGTTGAAATTAGTAGTGCAGCTATTTAAAACATATTTGGCACGTAATACTCGTGATTCGATCAAGATCAACAATAAACAGTTGAAAATATACGGATCATTAATAATTAATGACATGAATTTAATAAATGAAAGTTTCTGATAACACGCTGTAGAATATGAAAAGCAACATCTTAGGATAGGCAAGTCATTACAAGTCAATACAAAAAAATATCTCTTGAATTTTCTCGCTACATTTATTGTATTGTATTTATTCCATTGTTGTCTTGATTACATGTTTTTTTGCCTAGTTTGACAATTGTCATGATTATGCACCTTCAACCAATTGTGCGAGGTATTTAGTGAAAAAGTATTTTTATGAGAATTTCAACCTTGACTCTCAGAAACGAAGCATTTGTGATATGTATGCAACAAAAAGTTCTGCAATATTGTTCACCCTCAATGAATTCAGGATTTTTTTAGTAAATTCACATAAATATAATAAATAGTTTGAATAAGTTTGATCCACGTAAAGCTCCCCTTATTTTCTTGATATTCAACATATTTTTTGTTTCTAAAGCCAGAACTATCTGATTTTTCCTATAAAATTTAATCCGATTAGTCCGAGACTTCAAAATTTTAATTATTTAAAAAATGTACGGGTGTACCAAAAACTAACTTTTTTAATACCCCCTATATATTTTGTAAAAGTTAAAATATTCTTTTTTTCTGAATCCAACCATATACAACTCTTTGAGGTTATCTTCAACAGTCTTAGATATTGTATTTGCACTTATTACCATTTATTTATTACACTTATTTTTAATAAAACAGTATTTTGGTATTATTAGTCTAGAGTCTAGAGTGATAGATACACTGAAGGAAGAGATTATTAATTATAATTAAAACCATTTGACTGAACACAGTTTGCTTCATATAAAACAATCATAGTTTTCAAATGCTATTGTTACTAAACATTCACTAAAAGAACGAATAATGTCAGATCAGATTTAAATTTCTTTCTAAAAATTCAGCTATACTATAGAAAGCCCTATCTAATAAATAAGATTTAATTATTTTGTTAAATAAATTCATATTTAGACGCCTTATTTCTTTTTTAACAATACGAGTGCATTTAAATAATAAATATTATTTAAACTAAAACACAAACCTATATACCTACTATGTATACCTAACAAAAATAGAGAAAAAGAACAGAAGTATTTTCAATGAATATTACAGATTGTTAATTTTATTGGTTAGCTGATGTATTTGTAATCCCATCCAAATATCCGTATACCCTCTACCTCAACCCAAACGAAACCATCCCCCCTACCCTTTCCTCCTATCCTAATATCCTTCCCGTATATTTTTAGACCATTTTAAGACATCTTGTAATGATTTTTTAACAGGCTTCTGTATAAACTCTCAGAGAAGGTTGTATATTTTCGGACCTAGGTAAGTGTAACACCTTTGGGTAATGGCTTTCTCTATTTTAGAGGCAACATATGACGAAACGGCTGTAAGGTGAGTACCATAGAAATAATCGAGTTTAACCATTTCACTTTTGTTTTTATGTTGTAGGGCCAGAATTGCAAAACAAAACAATTGACGTATATCGAAAAGTTTCGTTTCTTGAAACAAGTTATTGGAAGAGTATAACCAATGTCTTTTGTGAACAAATATTAATATTTATTTTTGTATAATTTCTAGGTGAGTCAAATGATTTCTGGTAGGCCCTCCCCATGCGATAATACCATATAGTTGATATGAAATTCTACAACAGCATGATATAGTATTCTCATCTGGTAATTGTCTAAATTTAGAAAGCATTACCCTTCACTTTTTCACTACATAATTAATGTGAATATCCCGTTTGAGGTTACAATTCTATAATTATTATTACCAGGTACTGAGAATCATAAACAGATGAGAATTATATCTGGACATCGTGCTGAAACTGAATACCTCAATTATACCTGAATACCTTCTATCTGAACCAGAGATATTCTTCTGATAAGATGGTAAGTCGTCATTGTAAAGTTGTAAAAGGTTAATAACATTGAATATTAAGTTATATGAGACGTCTAATTTTTATTACCTATATGACACAAAGTAGGTAAAGTAGGAAGTTTATTGAAACTAGAATATATTTTTAATCAACTCAATCATTTTATTACTTTTTCATTATCTGATAATGAAGAAATGTTAATAAACGCAGTAACATGAGGTACAACAGCAAAATTGTTAAGATGGAAAAATAAATAGAAGGCAAGTAGCGAAGTTATTGTAAATACTTTAGTCCTCCATGCTCTGCTATAGATCATAGGCAAAATATTCTAACAGCGAGACGATTTCAGATCATCTTATTCAGAAAGGTGCAAAATTATCATTAATCGGATTAGAACCTTTCTATGGTAGGTATAGCGAAAAGTCGTATAGATGTAAGAGTTCAGTAGGAGTAATAATACCCTTATTTTATAAACAAAACTATTTATTGGATACAAATGTAACCTCGATCCACTTCCAGGATACCCTTTGAGAGCCGGCAATTCTTACATAGATAACGGAATAAGCAAGAAATTTGATAATATATAGAAATTATCCAACTGGAGACTAACTCTAGAACAAAAGCAACTGTAAAGAGTTACAACTATTCACATAGCAGAGCTAAGGAACTACTGGACTTGGTAAACCGAAACTAAGGTTCTCAACAGTCTCTTTCACGGAACATTCCTTACTGAAATGTCAGTTCAAATGAATGGCTAAATCTGAGGACAACCCATATCTCTTCTGTAACAAGACAACGCGGAACATGTATTTTGTTTCTGCGGATTGCTCAACCGCCAAAAATTTAAACATTTAGGACAGGTATTAATTGTTAGCCACTGCTGAAATGAGCTTTGACTTTCTCAAGAGTCTAGGACTGAACGACTTACAGTCGTCCAGTATTATTATTATTTCAGTATTTAAGGGTATTTACAAAAGGATTTATAGATAGAGGTGAAAAGGTATTGATGCCAAAAAAGCCACCCATCCATTTCAGTCAATCCGTAATGTTTTGGTCAGTTACTATATTAAGTTAATTGTAATTGTGAGACTCCACTACCACAATCCTCTCTGACTTTATATTTCTACATATAGTCACCTCTTGAGCTACAGTAACATGAGAATAAAACTCCACAGAACGCAATGCCGTAGTTGCTCGATGCAAGGCTTCATAAACATTCCATGGAACTGAAAAGAACTCGGCATGAATTACCTTTAAACTTTAGTTAGCATTAAACACACCATTAGTACGCCATAATACGGCACCACATTGGCTAAAACAAGAACACAACCTGCGCGTACCGTGCACACCCCGCTGCACAGCCTCAGCATAAATGAATATACAGCGCCGCAATTTACTGCTAATCATATAAAAATAGTACACGTTTAATAAGAACTCACGCAAACACGATGTAAATCAGGGGAATAAGTGAAGTGTTCCACAGGTCTTGGAGCGCACACACATGCTGGCGGGCAACAGACAGGTGACAATTAAAAGGCCCCTCGGTAGGACCGTAAAGAAGCTGCTGCGAGAGCCAGGCTGGGACCGTTCGGCACGCAATGTTCGCTCCGTCGCACGCGATTTTCTCTATATAGAGACCGAATCCAGAATATGACGACTCGCTAGATGGACACCGTGAGATAAACAGGCGGATTTATATGTTTCAGTGACAATAAGTCTGGCGTTAATGGATTTGGATCGCACAGTGTGACACTCGGATCGCAATTTGATCCCTATCGGACAAATTATGCCATCCTCGTTGTCTAACGACCCTAAATATCAGGATAATGTGGACTGATTCATCTGCGAATTTAACAGGTTGTTTCAGGAAAATATATGATTTACAGAAATAATATAAGTTACCACCTTTTTCTAACCGTAAAAATTCTGACGCAATGTACCTCGAACTAAAGGCATGATTACACGATGACGGATAATTGCTCGTTCGGCCAAATAGATTGACGTCTATGATCTTGCAAATAAAATGAGCTCTGCGGTCTCTAAGGTAAGTTCTCTAAGTAAGTAGATGCCTATCTAATTCTGGGAATTTAGTGATAAAATTTAGGGAAAATAAAGTTTAAGACTCTCACGTGATGTAACATTTGTATAATACACAACTGTTCGGAACTGCATACTATACAGATTATTTGTACCCTGGATAGCAACAGCATTCAATTGACCATTGTAGTATATTTTTGCCTGATCATTTTCCTTTATAATCTTCATGCCTTTCTTTGTGAGCATACCTTCAGAAAGCAAATTTCGTTTAAGCTCTGGTACATATAACACATTGTTGATTGTTGAGTCATACCACTGTCCATCAAGTAGCTTCTGTATTTTTATTGTTCCTTGTCCTTTGACACCTAACGGAGCATTGTTGCCTAACATCACAGTTGAACTGCAATCTTCGCTCAGTGTTGTAACGAACTCACGTCTGTAGCACATATGTGCTGAGGCTCCACTTTCCATGGTCCATGTATCGGCATCAAAATGAAATTGGTCATTTTCAACTACATTGAAGGCGGTTTCACTATTTGATGCAGTAAAAGCACTGTCACGAGTATTTTGTTTACTAGTACCTTCACCATTACTTCTGGTCGTAGACTTCTTGAACAATTGGCAATTCCTCGCAATATGGCCACGTTTTCTGCAGTTGTAACACACTACTCCTTTTCCTTTGCTACTTGTGGGTTTTTTTGAATCAACGGACTTCAAATTGATTGATGCAAGGGCCGTCTCTGTTTCCTCAAAAACAGTAATACTTGATTCTTCGTCTATCAGTCGTGCTGTAAGGTTTGCGATTGTCTGCTTACTTTCATCGAGTGACAACCATGCTTGACGAATGTTTCGATACTTCTGTGGAAGAGTGTTTAGTATCTTTGTCATTACTGCAGCATCACTGATTGTTTCACCGGCTTCTTTAATTTGTTTGGCCAAATTTTCTACCTTGGCTATGTGTTGTGCAACACCATCCTTTTGGTCGATTTTATACTGTGTAAAACGCTCATGTACTAACATTTTATTTGTCTCAGTTTTCTGCTGATAAATGGAGTCTAGCTTGATAAGGATCTGTTGAGATGACTCACAATTCTCAACTAACGTGATCTGGTTTAGATCCATTGCTGCTGTTATGGTGAACATAGCCTGAGCATCCTTTTTGCTCCATGTGTTTATTTCTTGGATTCCATTAGCTGGCTTTGGAGAACTGCCGTCAGCTACATCGTAAATACCTTTAGCCTTTAGCGCACATTTTACTTGGAACTTCCACTGAGGATAGTTCAAGCCATTAAATTTACTGATAATTCCAATATCGATCTTCTCACTCATGATGAATTAGTTAAAATAACTTCTCACGACAAACGTTGAGTAAAACTTCGAGCAAGACACGTGGACAAACCAACTTCGGACAAGGCACGTGGACAAACCTAGCTTGCCGGCACTTTTTATCTATTGTCTTTACTTTCACCTACCAGGACATACCTGGGCCCATAACCTGTTGTGCAGAGATTGATTTTACAATTAAGCACAGCGAATAATAGGGAAAGTAAATAATTGTTATATTAAAATCTTTAATTTACTTCTACATATTTAACGGTCGTTCCTCAGAACATATACATAGAACTACTAGACACAATACACAATACTACTGAACATTAGGAACACTGACTTATATACAGAGTATATATAAATAGACCAACTCCTATTACAGTGCTACCAACATCAGGGTATTACTACTATTACAAATATTGTGAAACTACAAAACATGATATTCTCAATAGAATAATAAACTATGAGCTAGCCCTTTGGCAACGGATTAGCTAACCTGTGGCTTGGTGATGTGCAGTTAGCATCTCGAAACATTATATTATTGAACGTAGTCACAGCATACATTTGCTGTGGCATAGTAGCCAACCGGAATTAATATATCTCATTAACATTATCTCGGAATTAACATGATTCCGACTTTTATCTCGGAATTCTGACTTTTATCTCAGAATTCCGACTTTTATCCCGGAATTAACATAATTCCGATTTTTATCTGAGAGCTCTGACTTTTATCTCGGAATTAAAAAAAAATATTTTTAATTAGTTGGCCCTTCTACGCTTCCGTAGGTTATGGAACTGTAGACTTCTTAAGAAGAATTTTTAGACTGATGCCTATTTTCACATTCATATCATTTTCACAGTAATCCTTGCAGGAAAACCGACTTAATAAATGTATAGGTATTTTACTATTTACGAGGATAATACAAATGATAAATGATAGGATAATACAGAGAAACTTAATACCAGCAGATAGAGAATACAATTCTTCGCCGAATAATGTAAAAATATACCACCACATAAATTAAACAACCCCCAAATCCAAAGCCAAAGGCTGTCCGGAAGGGAGTTACACAATGAAGAAATGCAGACAAACAGCCCATACCCAGCGACATTGCCAGTGCCGCAAATCAAAGTCAGACCATAATGGTCAGTGTGACCGACAAATGGTCCCACAACATGCTCCAGCCTACTACGCTACCGTGTCGGTACAGGGTGTTCCATTAAAAGTAACACGTTTTAAAAATTTGAAATTAACAAAAACTGAGCACATTCAGAATACTCTCCGATTTACCCTGGTAAATTTCTAATATACCTTATTAGAAAAGTTATAATCTCATGTCTTATTGTTATATTAACAATATTATAGGTAAAACCACTACAAACATAGAAAACTTATATAATGACGTACTTAATATTGAATTTTAGGCACAAGGTAACAATAAGATTGGTAATGACATAAATATTTTCAAAATTAAGAATACCTTAAAACTTTCAGAACTTTTAAAGATAGGAATATTTAGTTGTGTATTATTTTGTCAACCAAGTATTCTACAAATTCCCTTATTCGTGACTAGATAATATGTTAAATACTCATAGTCAGATGTGGAACTGTACAATAGTCTCAAAAGGCTCAGGTAGTCAATTTTTAGGACCCATTAAGGATTTGAACTTCCAGAAATCTACCTAACAAGCTCTATTAATAATTCATAATGATCACTATACAAAGATTAATTATGCATAACACATTAAAGAGCTCTGGTTCAAAGCAATCAGTCAGGAACTACCCAGATATTGCAGAAAGAGAATTAGTATCTATCCTCAGGAGACCTTAAGCAACTTAATACCGTAGGGTTAATTACCACAAGGATTATAAGGACTCTATCCAGATTACACATTTATTGCCTGTGCCTCACGACCAATGGACATAAATACCTGGAAGCATTCTTTTTGACATCTTACCATAGAAACTTCACCAGAACCACTTCCTTCTCTGTCTGACTAGAGAAGGCTGTGCCAGAACTCAAACGGCGAGTACCTACGTCTCTTGAACAACAGTAACCATTTTAAAAGAACTCTAGGTTTGCGAATACTGTTTCCTCAAGAAACTCAGTACATACTCGAAATCTGTATGTTTTTATAAACAAATTATAGCGAAGTTTGCTTTCTTTTCGTATAAAAGATTGCTTTCTTTTCGTGTTCCCGAATTTTATTTATTAGCCTATTAGATTAGATTAGATTAGATTTATATAGGAGTCGGCCCCCTGGCCTGGTCCACCGCGACCTAGAAGATCTATTGTGGCACTCCCAACCTATTTAGAGCACTCTGTCCAGTTTTGTCCTTTGCATTAGACTCCACAGCCTTGATAGAGGCTCTTCCATGTAGCTATTGGCTCTTGGTCTTCCTTCCCCAAGTATTTGAAATCTCAGTCTTGGCCCTCGCACTGGCACAGTACGTGTACTGAGGTTTCCTGACAGTCCCATAAGATTCATGTGCCTATTTAGCCTACAGTGTCTTGTTAGGAGACCTACTATTATTCTGATGGCCTTTTATTCTGGCCTAATAGATCTGCTGTGAATTTAGGCGTCCGTTCTTTAATAAATAGCTTTGTCTGTCTCAGTTGTGGTAGATTCCTCCACCATTCTAGAGATTTGTTTCTCATCCATTCCTCCATGGATGTTTTAATGCATGGCTTCGCTATGCGGAAGAAGGGTTCTGGTCCTATGAGGTCTTTTGATAATATGAGCCTATAAAATTTGTTTAAACTTAGTCAACTTAGTTAAAAATTACTCGAGTTTTTTCGCCCATTAACGTAGTTTATAAGGTTAGAGTTTTGCAGCAAAACCAGTTCACTATAACAAAATATTTCAATTATACTACGCTGCTGCTTCACAAAAATATGATCATTTTTCAATCAAGTTTGTATTCATATCAATCAAGTTATCTATATAACAAAAGGTATAAACATAGCTTTTGTCCTCAAAACTGTACTCATCTTTGAAGGTTCCAAATTTTGTTTTAATTATTTAATAAAAATTACTCTATTTTATTAACTAAACATATTTTGAAACCGTTAGAAATTGTTTTCCTCAGAGTTTGACATTTGCATTGCAACTTACCTATAAGTTTTGTTTCAGAGGATGTGTTGATTATTTTTAATTCTATGCTATATTTTTGAAGCAGTCTCTAACAGCAGACAGCTTCAAACTTTTATTCGGACCCATGATTACCCACTTATACATACATTTCAGGGAAACCCAGTGATCTATAATGCTAACCAATTAGTTATGTGAAGTTATGATTGACAGTTACGATAAAACCAACAAATTGGGTTTATCACTAAAATAAAAAATCTATAATTAACATGCTGATACAACATGACAGTGACATATTCATTCAAACAAATATCTAATTACTAACAACGGCTACTATGTAAATCGGAAAAGGAAAAATACTAATAACAATAAATTGTAGCAGGTACGTACCTCTTGTAACTTCCAGGTACCTTGTTATTAAATGAACGATAATAGTTTTATTATTTTATGTCCCGATGGCCGCCATAAATTCCGAACAAAATGTAAGAACATTAAAGAGTAATAAAATATTAATGAGTAGGAGTCAGAGCACATCTGAGGTAGCCGTGGTGATGAATGTGGGGGTGTTGACGTGGCCCCCCGCCTGGCGCCGAATTCCCCTCAAGGCCTCTGCCGGATCGCCTCCCGCGGTTCTCAGAAACCCAACATCAATCCTTCACGGCAAGGAGTCTTCCTTTTGACACAGAAACATGCATTTACATGTTGTACCGAACATAAAGCGCATTAAAGTCCGATAGATTGTCTTCGTAGGGGAATAACGTGTGGGAACCGACATGTTTTCTGTTACACTTGCCTTGTAAGCTTACGGTTTCGTGCGGTAGTTGTCCAAAAGTTAATATCCGCCAACGAATATGGCCCATAAGACCGGTGACACGGGAAAAATGCGGCGTGGAGCACTGTCATAAAGGTTAAATAAACCTGTTAATAAATATGTTCCTCTTCTTTCTTGATAAAGAAAGTAAGAGAACTTTTTATTTTGTACATACCTACAGTGTGGGTCATCTAATATTTAATTTTTTCCTGATTTCTCACACGGATTTATCCGATTGGTTTACAAAAACTTTTTTTGGAGCTACTGTTTTTATTTTTTCCATGTTATTTGTTTGCCGTCTCTCTCATTTCCTGCATACCGATTTTACTGTCGTTTGTATCGCTAATTTCACCCACTTCAAGTTGAACACACAAAATTTAGCACAGTAATACATGCATACCAATATTTCTTGCATTTTAATACTTATCTATAATAAAAACTCGTTATAACAGATCCAAGGTAAAGGATGAACGTTACTATTTTTAGTGCAATTCCACTGGAAATTCGTATTTTGAGGTTTTCAGACTCAGAGACATTTTTTTGATTTGTAAATTTTTTGTTAAAAACTATAAATTCAACATGACGACATAAATAGGTAGCCACTTCCACTTGGCTACCACAGCACTATCCATCTATCAGAGTATTCTAGAATTCATATTATAGTAATCATTAATCAAATCATTTTGTGTATGCAGTGAAGGAAATGCGCTTTATCCATTAGAATTCTAAAATCCGTAATAAGAGCGTTGTATACTATACGTGACAGATCAACAGGTGAATATAGTGGATATACAATATGCATTGCTATCACAGTGATTATAAACTATTTTCTTAATTAAATTAGAGCAGCTGGTATACAACCGCTGGTTTAACATAATTACGTAAGACATAATTAGAATCGCTCGTTCGTTTCCTTCCAAAATAAGAAAGTACTTATACTTACAGTTTGTCCATTTAATGCGTAATTCTTTTATATCTATTAGAGAAACACTTCAAAATATAATTTTTTCCTTACTACCTTTAGTTTAGCTAATTTAATTAAGTTAATTTATTTCTTCCTTACTGATTTTCATTTGTATTATACATATTCTTATATTTTTGCTATCAGTATTAAGTTTATTTGTGTTTGTTTCAATTGTATAGCTTCGTGATTCTGTTGCTAATGCAATTTTGATTAAATAATTTATATCGGTAAGTATATATCGTCCTTATATAATCGAGCCGGTGGCTCAGAGTGAAGTGTCATGGTCGCTTAGGCCAAAGGTCGTGGATTCTAATCCCTATGCCACCAAACAATTTTTAATTAAACTCTACTCGTAGATTAAGGACTGGTTCCAGAGATGGTTTGACAACCATCCTGGCGTGCGTCCTAGGAGGGGAAGAATGTCCGCTTAGTGTATAGTGCAATTATGTTTAGTGAGACATTTTTTTTATTAAATGCCTTGAAAAATACCTTATAAAATCGTTTTAGCTACAAAATAAATGAGTAACTAAAATTGACGAAACTTAAGGCACTATAATTAAAAAGTAGATAAAATGTCTTATTAAATCCAATGCGTAAGAAACAATTCGCTGGATACGATCGAGGATACGGAAAGGAGTAGAGCGCGTAATAGGAATATATTTTTATGATTATTAATTTAATCTTGTAGTTAGGGCTTACCAATATAAGTCGTTTCTGAGGCGGAATTGTGGCCCACTAAATAATAAAATACCACCACCTCCCCCACACAAGTCTCAGACTTTCTGGCTAATCCTTACGATTAGGGTGTTAGGTAGAGATATTATTATTGTCATTATTATTATAATTATATTGTATAGTTTGTATGTTCTTCAATTTATATGTTTCTGTATAAATATGTAGTGATAATGTACTTATATGTAATGATAATCAGTTGGTTTAACTAAGGCCATTCGAGATAATCAATATTAAACTAAAGAAACAGGATTCTTCGCAAAAAAACGGGAACAGTTATAATATTCCAATAAATAATACTGGAGTTAATTAAGCTTGTGGCGCACCACACAATATAAGCAATAAATATCATTTCAAAGAGTAGAGAATTTCTTTTCATCACGCATTCCTCAGATACGCACGATAAAATATTTATTAACCAAGTTGTGGTAGACACCATTAGATGCGTAAGCTTTAATTACTTGCCTCGCACACGCAAACACAACTATAATTGATTTTCTAACAATATCTAATTAATTTTTAATCAGACGCAGGTACATGCGCTGTGGATGATTTATCGATAAAATGTGCAAATAGCGCAAATATATGATGCTTCTAAATAATGTTGTAAGAAACACCTGCGCCATGAATAGAAGAATGAACTTCAAGGACACTATACAGTGCGTTAAAAATATTAAGGAATGTCATGACATCGTGTATGCTCAAAATGACTAGGAATGTCCATTACCTATACTTAGATGATATAGGGACTATAATTAATAACATTTTAAATATACTATGTTTTATATCTATTACATTTCATTTGAATTACAGATAAGATTTGTTTTATAAAGGCAATCACCACAGATATGTATACAAACAGTATTACACTCGTTCATAATGGTTATATTTCGCGTTTTAACATCTAACTCGTTTTATTGCTCGTACAAGCAGCACAAAAAGCTCATTATGTTCATACTCTCAGAAGAAACATGGTTGACGATTTGAGAACTGTTGTTGCACAATGCACAGTGCACATTTAGTATTTGTTAGAAAAACAAAAAACTGGTAATGTTCTAAAGGTGAAAATTGGTTAAGTATAGTTCTTCAGTATGGTGTACTTCTTGTTATGTACATATATGTACAATGTGTCATTTAGTGCGTAACTCTATTATATCTAGTAAGCCATGGTGTATGTACACCCTAGGGTACACCCTATGGGTGGTACACCCTATATTTTGTATGCGAAATGAATTCCCACGTTCGTTGTTTATTCAATCCTACCTGCACTTTTTGTATCATTATCTTATATGATAATAAACATTAAAATAAAAAATTTGGATCTATATCTGGAAATTAGAGACATAAAGTACTTTCTGAACCATTCAGTTGCTATTTTTTCTTCTTTTGATGTGGTATCACTAAAATTCCATTTAGATTCAGATGAATTGTCATTTTATCTTAATTTTTAAACTAATTTATTTGTCGTTTTGTTTTGTTATCATATTTTTATGCAAAAAGTCATCACCAGGAACCCAAACCTCACCGAGATTTTGCTTGTAGTGATCTAAGTTTTATTAAACCGCAGAGATTTTGTTGATAATATAGAAGTAAAGTTTAGTAATTTAAAAGATTTACGTTATGTGAACTGTCATATTTTCTTTCCACTCTGTATAGTTATAATACCTACATAAATGCCATTATCTTTCACGAAAACCGACGCTGATTATTAGTATTAAATATTCATATAGCTTAACATTAATTTAACTCCTATGGAAGCTATGCGTGATTTTGTTGACCTAAAGCCGAGGTCGAATGCCTTCATCCTTAACTAGCCCGACCCCCGCAGTCATGCAACAGGTGGAATACTTCGCCGTGGCTCTGTATCTGTATCCGTCTTTTTTCAACTCGTTTTCCTACTATACGCTTCAGTGCCGACCATCCTTCCATTTATAAATCATGTTCTAATCTCTACTTCTTTGCCGATCCGATGTTGAAGCGTTACTTGGCTCGATGAAATGAATAGAATGATCCGATTTTTATTTATATCATAGCGTCTGATGCAATTAAGAATTGTTTGATAGAGCGATACTATTATAGGCATATGAAGTCATTATAAAAAAATATTTGTTGAGCGCGGCTGCAAACAATATGCGGGTTTTAATGCGTATTTTTTCCATAACAACGTTATTTATTAAGATATAAGCCCGAATTAGCCCGAGATATAGCCGAATTAATGATTATCCCGAAAGACAGATAGTTATGTAGAGGGTGGATGTGATCTATTATAAATATTATTATTGTTATTATTATTATTATTATTATTATTATTATTATTATTATTATTATTATTATTATTATTATTATTATTATTATTAATATTATTATTATTACTATTATTATTATTATTTTGTTTAAATCGACTTTTTTTTAATCGACAGGATCGACTTTCACTTTATTTCGCCCTAACCTCTATTTAGCACAGGAATGAGGGAAACCTGAAAAACCTCATTAGTGAAGGGGATTGTAAAGCTCACTCACCTCCGTGGTATTTTTCCTATTCTGGGTTACATGCAGAGTTTTTATAAAATATTTACGGATTCAAGTATTTCTAAAAAGTGTTACCAGAAAAATAATAAATAGGTAACCTGTTTATTTTGTGATTATAACATATAAGATTATCATCAAATTGATATTGCATTTGATTGTTGCCAGTAGTGTGATGCGAAAGTATCATGCTGCTCCTGCTTTTCCAAATTGTAGAATAGGAAGGAAGGGATATGATGGATGTCCTGCTCGAAGTGATAACCATGTGCTATTTGGTGATGAGGATAATGACTGATGACTGATCCAAATTCCTTCTACATATCAATAATGAGAAAACTACCCTTAAATTTTAGATACCTTGATTCGAAAGAACAATAAATTTGTACGATATAGCACTATACATTCATTTACAATGAGCAACATTTCAGGGTTTCAAAGAGATGGAGATAAATGTCTAAATGGAGTGCTAGTAACTGTAGGTTGCGGTTTCGTATTAATATATATTTTGAACTTAATTAAATGCATATCTCCATAATCAAAATTCGTTAAATTTATTAAGTCTGCATTCTTTAAGTTTGGCTATATTAACCAATATCGTTAAAAATATGTCGAAGTTATAAATTGAAGTTTTCGTACTTTAAATTCCAAGTAAAAGTCGAGATGGTTTAATTTATTTGAAATCATTAGGCTAGAATACATAATACGAAAAAAATTTAGGAAGATTCTGTTGTAGAAGCAATATAGAGATTCTGAATCAACATATCAATAAAAATCAATTAACAGTGCTACAGTTAAATCAGCTATAAGTAAGTCCTTCTTTTTATTTTAGAGTAATTGACACTTGCAAAACTAAAAGACCATCGGTTACTTATACCGTAATATACCTAGTCCCACATGTACTCTCATTGTACAAGCGGGGACGGTTATATTTTGTCTCTATTTACATAGCCTGCTTGATGTGGTAGCTAGTAAATTATAAATATTTGTCGTGCACTCAAGCCCAACTTAATTGATATAATAAATTCTAGATTTGCTTATTTTAGACCTTTCTCTTCTATTAGTCCAGGGAATTCCAATATCAAGCGTTATAATAATGTTTGGACCGATCACTGATTACTGTGTTTATTTCTTGAGATAGCATGATAGAACCGTTGGCTTAATTCAGGTCGCCTTGCCTGCGGCGGGATTCTTGTTTGGTCCACCGACACTGAAGAATCAGTGGATGATGAAGCCCAAATATCTGTCATGATTATTTCAGGCAATATGCCTTTTTTGGACATCGTATTAAATACTTCCTAGAATTAGTTATTTGCTTGTAAGATGTAAGAATTAAGCGTACTTTTCCGATATCTTTCTATCTCCATCTACGTCAATCAAGCAATATTTTCTGTTTCTGCAGTGACTATTTGGTCTCGGCAAAATACTAATTAATCTACCAATAATTAGTGATACCACAAGACATGACAAATTTCGATAAGGTGGGTACAAGAAACTCATTCCGAAAAACAAAATAAGAAAACGGCAAAGTATCAACTTTTACGTAATCGAGCCGAGACGAGAGACAATATTTACCACATAAGAATTTGTTTAGTGCGTGTAGCAAGAAAAAAATCTCATTAATAAAACAATGAATTGATAGAGACAAGATAAAAAAATACAATCGTATAAAAAGTGTGGCCATTTCCAAATCCCATCCATGATTTGTCGTCGAGTACAAACAAATTCAATTTCAAAACATATTTCATGAGTAAGCGACCAGTCGGCAAAATTTTATATTGGTTTCATGATACTATATTGAAATACCTGAATATTTTCATTTAAAATATATGTTCACTAGTATATTGCGATGTAGGATTGATGCCAATGGCACTACCTCATATGATGAGGAAGACATTAAAATAATTGATGAAAATAATATTAGAAATAGCAAAATGTCATATGAATAATAATAATCATAATAATAATAATAATAATAATAACTCCAGACTCATCCAGAACATACTCTAAAGCTTGTGGCACTGATAATAGGAGCCCTCGCTGGAGCAAGAGGTACACTGCTTTCGGAACTGAAGATCATACCGGCATGACGAAATTCGGGAGATTTTCTATCCGGAAGAATGCAGAAAGTGGTCATTCTGGGCTCATTACGTCTACATAGGGCACACGATTCTCGGACTCAGTAGTTACCCGCCCCACGGACGTGGATTTCAACATAATAATAATAATATCTTTACTCCTCATTCTAATCACAAGGATTACGCCGAAAGTCTGAGACTTGTGTGGGAGAGGCAGCGGCATATTATTATTTCGCGGCCCGCATTTGCGCCTAAAGAACGACTTACGTTGATAGACCCTGACCACCATTCATTGCTGGAATGAGGGAAACCTGGAAAACCTCATTAATTAGGGAGACAGTCAAACATCAACTGATTTTAATCTCTCACATTAACACCAAGCTGACATTTTTCACATCCTAGGACATCGCCAGGACAGTTGCCAACGCATCCCTGAGAACAAGCCGTAATCGACGAGTAGACAATTTAATTAAAAATTGTCTGATGGAATCGGAAAATACATAAAGTATCCATAGTGTGTTTTTTGCACAAACTAGTACGATGGTTAGATTATCATTCCACAGCCTCTTCAATTATTTAAACAAATGTTTTTATAGCGATCTGATGGCGTACCCTCAGATACAACAAATTCTCAGAAAGAACCACTTGTGTGTATAAGACAAAGACAGTATACCGTTTGTAAAAACTGAAATGATCCCCAAAGGCTATATCTATTTGAGAGCAATTAATCCACCATTATAATAAATTGATTTGTGTCGCTTCCAAAGCTACACATTTGCACCAGACGACAAAATCAGTGTGTTTTGCCATTTCAATTTCCGTATGGTGAATGTGAATTATTATACAATTTACTTAGAAATTGACTTATTACATTGATAATGACAAATAACTGTCGACAGATACCGACAAGGCATTGTAAGAAATCAGTGGGCATAGAACTGTTGAAAAATAAATTATCATTTGTTATTTATTCAGAAATAAAAGCATGTTACGTATTTCTTGCAGAATGCCTTTGTTAGCTCTTTTATTGAGAAACAGTTCATAAATTTTGTTAATTATGTATGTGGGTGTGCATGTTAATACGTGGTAATATTAGCAACGTATACGGTCAGGGGCAGGTGACAGTAAGACATATTTATCGGTTAAACTTCCTCTTATGTTATTAACTATATTATATATTTCTCTAATTATTAATACATATTTTATTTGCCGCATCACCTGTTATGTTGTAAATAACCAATTTTGCGAGGCGTGAAAGCCATTAAACGTACTCGTTTATTTATACCTCATTATCATTGGTAGTAATTCTATTAGCATATTGTTAAGAAAAAATATTATGATGTATTAAAGTGATAGTAATTTCTATTTGCCAGCTAACATCATAATTATTCTTACCAATTTTAAAGATAATAATCAGAACATAATGAAAAAAATGTTAATGTTAGATCTACAATATACCATAAAGAGGATAACAAGTAGCTTTTAAAAATGTGGTTGAAAAATTCTTGACTAGATATTTTGGTCTGAATTGTGTTTATTAGTAATAATATAAGCATAGGCAAGAAGACTCCAGTGGTAAGGTCGGACACAGTATATGTTGAAGAATATGACTTCTGTTATTATGTTATTATTAAGCCACCAATAAAACAACGTCAAATTATTGTCGACGATGCCTACTGTAAATGCATGGAATGTTAATGTAATGGAATGATCATTTATTATACAGTGCTTTCATAAAATAGCGGATAAATTCGTTATTTTATAAATATCCAATTTTTTAAAAAATTGCTCGTACACGTCTATTTTCTTTTATATTTGCCCTTAATTCACATATATTTAATTTTTTCACAGTGACTCAACGAAGTTATGTCCTATACGGCCTATAAGGTTTTATAGGTCTATCTCTAATAGTAACGAAGATATGTCCAAAAAAGTGGAAAATAAGAGCCGTATATTAAAAAAAGGCTATGTGGCTAGCAAAGAATCAATATTCTGTTTCTAGCACATTGTTCGTATGGCACACTTTTTTGGGCGTATCTTTTTTATTATTGAACAAAGATCCATAAAACCGTATATACCGGTATTCGTAAAAAAAAGTTCTTTCCGAATATAGAAAAATGTAAGAGTATCCTATTTAAAATATTAAAGTTTATATCGACGTAACTCGATTGAGACACCCTGAGGAAAATTAAAGATATGTAAAGTAAGGGCAAAAATAAAATAAAATTGGCAGGTCTAAGCTCCGGTCAAATATGTATAGATAAGTAACTGTCTATTTGTTAGTATATAAAATGGTCGTTTCCAAAAATAACAAAAAGCATAACCTCAGTTTCATACTAAAAGTACAATTAGAATATTTTATTTTAGTAGATACAAAGTTTAAGATTTACATGTTCAAGAACAACAATAGTTTATACACATATGTGTATAATATTTACTACACTATTTATAATAGTATTTAATATTCACTATTAAAAAAAAATTGTAAAATCATTGACCATCCCTCTCACTATCGCCGATTCTACGTTTATGCATGGTTACTTACCTGTATCAACCGCGCCCATTGGTGACAGTCACAAAATCCCTAACAATTTAGGCGGTAAATTAAAATGGCAATTTTTTATTGGACCAAATGCTTGGGTACTAATGTAAACAAAAAGCTTGTTTTAAATATTGTTGGAAACAAAACTGTGTTGCTATAATTTGTCTATATAATGTTTGGTCGGATGGTCCAAGCGATTTAAAAAAAATGGGTATTTTTTATAAAATAAAGAATTTATATCCACTCTGAAGATTAGTGCCGCTACACGAGAAGAAAATTCAAAGAAAAGAGTTGCAGACTATATCTAATTGCCATTAACCATCTATCATTATACATTCGATGCATTTCATATTAGCGTTATTTAAAGAATCTTTCTTGCAATAGATATTTGTTGTTACCTGCGCAAGATGAGAAATTTTAAATAATGTATTGTTATTATTCTTCAATAATAAGCGTCAGTTATTTGCAAAAAACAATATTAATGAGCAGATATAGGCCTACAATAAAGTGAATAAAATAGAAATAGACAAACACTACTTTTCAATACTTTTAAAGTATCACAAAACATTCTTGTTACCATTATTAGTATTCCATTTATCAATTTGTTAAGAAATTTTGCCTCGGAAAGGCACTGTTGGCGCCGCTATAAAGTGGAATGACTGGGCAACAATCTCGCCTTGCTATCTGTATTTAATTGTATCGGCCAACAGTTTTAATTACCTTAAATACCTATAAGAAGATAGATCTGTCGATATCACGCTGATGTATTCAGGGATAAATAGAATGTTTAAAGCATAGGGCGACGTATAATTATTATCTTATATGTATGTATATCATTACAAAATAACTAAATCTGCAGTACCGTATGTAACTGCATCAATAGTTTATATCCTACCAATGACACAATCTCTCAATATATATTTGAATATATATACATATATATATAATATAAATTAAAAACAAAATTATTTGAAATTATATTATTCTAATTGTTTTATAGTTTTGCTACAATATAATGTGTGTATCTGCTTTATGGATTGAAAATATGAAAGGAAAACATTTATTACCTGAGGCATTATTAAAATAAATGAACAATTAATTAGGTACATATTGTATTTAGACTTATTTGTAGTAGTTACGGAAACTAGACAGTAGGTTTATTAAAATATTCAAAGCTTTTACTTGTATAATCTTTTTATGTTATATATGTAACAGGAAATATCCGATTTCAGGCTATTTCAGTTTGGCCTAGGACATACTAAAATTTCCTATCGTTGTTAGGAACTTTGCATTTTTCCTAGGACATACTAGTATTGCCTGATAGTTTTTAGGACAATACAACAATATAATACAAACTAAAATAGCTTCATTAGTGATAGGAAATATCCGATTTAAATTATTGAAAAAAGAATGCATCATATTAGGGAAATTAATTCAGGGTAAAAGGATGAAACAAAGCAAACATTTGTTAAAGGTAAATATGATTTAAATAATATAACAAAAAAATATAGTTTTCCAATAAACAGTAAATAAACAACAAAATGGTAACTACCTTATTTGTTTCTGCAAGAACTGCTTTTGTGACATTTTGAATTGCACAGTTATTGGCGTTTTCTTCATAAACACGCATTTGTGCCACAGTGTCTTGTGCATTGACATCTAGTATATCCCTGGATTTTGCCCGAAGAATTTGTTGCTGCTTTTAAAGAAATTATTTTATCTTGGGGAACATCGTCTATTGAAATATTTTATTTTTACATAGGTCAAATACGGATCGGGTATAAAGTTGTTTTAAACATCCATCCTTAGTCCCTAATTTGTATAAATTATTATCAGTTTCCAATAAACTAGAGGTACCTATAGCGGGACAATTCCGAGTAAGAAGCTACAACACTAATATCACTGACCACCGGAACTTCTGGATGCAAAATTTTATTCGGGTATTTCCTAATAATAATCAGGCCATTTCAGTTTGTCCTAAAAACTATTAGGCAATACTAATATGTCCTAGGAAAAATGCAAAGTTCCTAACAACGATAGGAACTTTTAGTATGTCCTAGGCCAAACTGAAATGGGCTGAAATCGGATATTTCCTGTAACATATACATTAATTTTAATAAAATTTATTCTATTTTCGGCTCTTCGCCATCATCAGGAAATATTTTAATCAAATGGGAGAACGCCTAGCAAAGCTTCGGTGCAGACAAATAATAAAAAATAACAAATAATAATAATAGTAATAATGTATTATCACGTTATTATTTATTTATCGTTATTTCGTCATTTGGTGTACATCCTTGATGTTTGTCCTTTTCAAAAAAACCTAATTATACTTTTAATAAAATCTGCTAGGTATTCTCAATGTTCCAATAAGTCTTGGATAACAAGCTTTGATGCTTTGCTAGGCGGTCCTTCAATTTAATTAATAAGTTCTTTGATGATGACGGGGAGCCCAAACTGATTTTATTATTGTATGTACAAAAAATGATAGATTATAAAAATAATTATTATCAAGGACTATTCTTGAAAGGGGTTGGAACCTTTGGTGTGAAGATAACACTGACGTAGTTTTCCACATAACACGCATGCAATATAGCGTTTTGGTGTTATGTGGAAAACTACGTCAGTGTTATGGAAGGACGTGAAATTCTTTCTAAAAGAACCAATTTTTTTCGGACTTATCTTTTTTACTTACAAATGGACCAATAAATACGTATTTCTTTACAAATGATCATTGCATTTAAATATATTAGAGCCTTCAGTATGGATATTAAAATACTCATGAACAAAGAAGAAAAGTGATAGATTTGAGGTTAAAAAGTACTTCAGTAATGGAGGAGAATGGAATGACAACATTACGTAGCGGTGGGTAATATTGTTTGCTATTATAGGATCGCTCTTGAACTAAGAAAGATTCAAAAAAATTAATGCTCTTCATTTAAAAAATACAGGTTTATGTAATTTCTCGAAATTTTATCAACTTATTAAAAATGTCTCTACGCCTCTGCATTTTGTTTAAAAAAGTAACTCAAGAACGTACAAGTTGTTTCTAATATTTAAAATAACTGAGATATGCGCAGGAACCGACGATTTGAAAAATCGAATTTTCGCCAATAGAAGAACCAAAAAAGGTAGACCATTTTGCATTTCGGTATCTTACAAAAAGAAAGTAGGGGTTAATTCTTTTATATGTCTCTTAATTCAAGAGTTGTACTATAATATCAAGCAATTTTTGGCCACCCACTACTACATATGCAAAATGCAGCATGCATGATACAAATACATTATAAAATCTTGAAAATTAAGGAGTATTAATATTTGCCGTTATATTGTATTTATCTATGAGAAGGTTTTAAATACTAATAATAATGAATAACTATTGCAAAATAAGTTGTTACTAATAAAAGATAATTGACTCATAAAATTTTATCTTTATATTCTATTTATCTATTTTACAATTCTGTTAATAAAAGATTATGGTTGAAAAGTTAAATAAAACCATTATTCAAAAATTTATTTTTGATTAATGGTTTTATTTTGTATGAGACGACACCATATGTGTTCTTTCAACATGGTATAAAAAATGTATTCGTGAAAACCGTGATAGATAATAATAATAATAATAATAATAATAATAATAATAATAATAATACCTCTACTCCTCATTCTAATCACAAGGATTAGCCCTAAAGTCTGAGACTTATGTGGGAGAGGGGCGGCATATTATTATTTTCGCGGGCCGAATTTGCGCCTCAGGAACGACTTACGTTGGTAGGCCCTAACTACCATTCAGTGCTGGAATGAGGGAAACCTGGAAAACCTCATTAGTTAGGGGGACATGTCAAACATCAGCTGATTTTAATCTCTCACATTAACACCAAGTTAACATTCTTCTCATCCTAGGCCTTCGCCAGGGTGGTTGCTAAGCCATCCCTGCGAATATTAAGACATTTTAAATATTAAGACCAATATTTCTAAAAGAGTGTATCAAAAGAGTAAAATATTTAAAAGAATATCACAGTGCTATGCTGGAATACTTCTTATTGACACATTTTGTTTGGGAAATACCTTTCTTTCAGCTAGGAGTTATCTATTTCCTCGAATTCTGTTAGCAGCGCCACCGTAGTCAACCACCTGAGATCTTCAAAAGTTCAGGTATCTTTCCCTAAACGCAGATACGTATTATTGGTTTAATTCTTATTTAATTTACAGCCGACCTCATCGACAACATACAAGCCACTGATGTAAAGACATGAAACCTATTCTGAAATTAAAAATAGGTTTGCCTTGTGGTAGATATAATCTTAAATAAGAGGTACAAACTTAATAAAACGAACGAATAGTGAGGTGGGCATCTATAACTATTTTAGCTGCATCTTCCTTTTTCATAATATTAGAGACGAACCATCAGCCACGAATCTTATACTCAATTCCATTTAATACGAAATAACGCTATTGTTTTTTTAGTATACTTTTGTATACTTTTGTCGTACTTTTTGTATATTTAATGAGAAACTTAATATTGAAAGAGTTTCATCACTGAATTCATGTTTGTGTCTATAGAATTTGTACACAAAGAGTTTTTGTTTTGAATTATCTACAGTTTTCGGTATTCGCTGGTATTACGTAATTTAATAATTAAAAATATACTTGGGGAAACAAGTGATGTTCCAAATTAATATAAAAATAATTATTACTAGAAAGAACTGGTCACAAAAACAAAATTAAGAGACATAAAAGAATAGGGAATTATATAATGGATTTCGATTTTTGCCACAAAAACTTATGACCTATTTTCAAATATTAAATTCTATCCGCAATTACTTCATGGCACGTGTTGCGTATTAGCTCATAATTTCGTGGAAATTTTAAGCACATCTTTTGATAAATTGAAAAAAATACCTTAACGTAAGACATAAAAACATAAATATAGGGAGGGACTGTTCCTGTTAATTATATTCAAACTGATTTATCTAGTGCGACGCTGGTAGTGTTGATAGGCATCACAAAAGAACTTCCTCGCGGAGTATATGTAGATATATTAATTCATCTTTAACCATCACGATATCATCAGATTTATGTGAAGAAACTGCAGGCATTTATAAAGATAGTGCGCACGTACGTAGGTGCAGTCGGTACATGTATAATAATAACAATTTCTGCATGCTAATTGACTGATTACAAACAAAGCGTGAATTACTACTTTTTTTCATTGGTTGAGGTTAAGTCGGGGATATTATTTTGTTTCCAGTATTTTATATAGTCACAAAATGCACTAGTTAAAACTTAACATCCCCTTTCGGATGTAAAGTGGATTAAAGAAAACGAATAAGACTCAAGTACCCTTAGAATACCTCAAGTACCTGTAGAATATGTCGAATACGAAGAATCGCAATTTTTTTCAATAAAGTTTTTCACTTATTGTTGTTATTTCTTCCCATCAGCGTGTATCCAAATAAAGAATGTCAAAATTAACTTGTTATGGGATATGGCATGAATATATTTTGCAACTTAACAGCACATGCAGGTGATCCCAGGTCACATTACTCATAAATAATTGGTAATGTGCAACTTAACAGCACATTACCCACATTACTCATAAATAATTGTTATCCTAATGTCTAGTAAAAATGTTTTGCGATAAATAAAACATATACACAAAATTTTAGTAATGGTGAGAAGCACAGCAGTGCCCTCTGTCTGTGCTACTATCCGTCTAGGAGTTATTATTGTCTAATTGACAGATAGATAGGGACTGGGTCCCGTATACTGACCCACGCATTGAATTTTTGCTAAAAAATTTAGCACCTACTTAGGCACCACCTAACACCCAAACTTTGAGCTAGCACCTCAGCTAGCCCCCCGCTCCATCGAATATGGCTTCCAACATTTAACACCATAAAACTTACACTGTGCACCACCTAGCTCCAAATTTTTAGAGCTAGCGCCTTAATGGTTCGTAATTTATAATATTTGTCAAAGGGGGGGGGGGGGGCTAGCGTTATATTAGCCCCCCGCATTGATTCCACGATAAATTCCGAACCGGTGTGGTGCTAGCTCTAAAATTTGGGTGTTAGGTGGTGCTAAGTAGATGCTAATCGGTGCTAAATTTTTGAGCAATCTTCATTCCGGGGGTGGCCAATGTAAGGGACCTGATAACGGCCTACTTTTCTGCAGATCAAAATTTTCTTTTTCCTCGGACTTTTATGGAGACGCCGGAATAATGCAACGCCAGTCGGGGCACATAGTCCGTGGATTGATCGTTTTCGCCATCTCCTTCAAATAAATGTATACACAAAACTTATACTTCTTGAGAAAATAAATAAAAAGTTATACCTCGTATATAACAGTATATACAGCTCTGCCTTCAGGTACGAAGTATTGTAACCAGAAGAATATTTCACAATAAATTTTGTATAATCGTATTCTCTAAAGAGTTTTTGAAAAGAATTATTGAAATTATACCACCTCTATATAATAAAACAATGTTTTTGGAACTTCAAATTTTCAAAATATCTAATTTCAACTTTCTATTTTCATATTATTAGCAATTCTTACTCACTTCTGTAATTAAAAAGTTATATACAAAGCCCTCTTTTTTAACTTTGAAAAGGAGCCCTTAAATATGAGATACACACTTGCGGTTTTTATGTTAGACATAAAAACATTGATATAATCATGTTATAGTTGAGAAGAAATAATAAAAACCAGTAAAAAACTTTTTTAGAAATAACAGTGCCTGATAGTTGAAAATTCTTGTGTATTTTAGAAAATAAAGATATATACTGTGTAAATACTGCGCCTTGAGTCAATTAATATCTAACCTATATACGAATGGAGCTAATTAAATGTTTCCAATACCATTTCGAGTTTGAAAATATATGTTTGTATAAGTCATAAACTACTATGAGGATGGAAACTTTTGTTTTAAATGTTATTGTTATTAATAAGTTACTGCTGCTAAATGAATTGTATTGAAAAAGTAAAATTAAGACAGAAACGGCAATTATATCTATTATATAAGATTACCTATCTTTGTTTATAATGGTTCATATTTCCGATTTTCTTTTCTGAAAAATACAAAAATCTAACGAAATAAGTAAATTGACTCAAAATAACTTACGTCTGTATCAGAATGTATAATAAAAGTATAATGGACACATATATGTACACCTACACATAGACCAAAATACTCACTTCTTTAGTTAAAACAACGTCGTGTCAACACTTTTTTGACATGTATTAAATTGTACCACCGTGAATTTCTAGGGATCACTAAAATTGCAAACTGATGTAAACTATATTCAGTATTCGCACATTGGCACACCGCTCCTACATAATACACTGCTGAACATTTGAAGTGACTGTGGCCCGAAAATTTGAATTGAATTTAAATCATTGTACTGACCTACCAAGAGGAACTAGATTCTTTATTGGAATTGAACATAATCAATAATTATTTTAAGCTACCTAATAATTTTTTTGTAGATACATGTCCATTTTATACGGAGTACGATGTTATTACTTTTTTATAATCAAATTTCTAACTTCAATATAGTTTTAATTTTTATCTTTCAGTTCTATTTTTTATATTTCCATAATTCTAGACAGTTTTTTGGAACATTGGTGTTCTGATCGACAATAATTGTCTTCAGGTATGTTATTTCAATATAATGTTTATCAAAGTACCCACGTATATTTATCACATAGATAAAGAAACTATAAAGTGCTCACTTTTATTAGAGTGTAGTAATACAGCACGCTCAAGATTATTGCGCGAATACAGGAGCCGCTATAGATGTCTACCCCTAGAAAGAAGCAAGTTAGACCGCCGATATTACATCACTGTATGGTACTGACACTTCGTATTTTGATTTGTATTTCAATATGTGTAGTTTCAGGGATGAAAAAAGCAACTTAATAAACGTATGAATCAATGTGAACAAATAGGAAAAATATTCATTAAAATAATGCAATCTTCAGAAAAAATGTTCACTTAATTTTAGAAGAAAGCATATACCTGGTGGTAAACGCAAAATTTATGCTAAATAGTATCTAAACAAAAACCAACGTTTATAAATTAGACAGATAGGTAGTCTATTAAATTTATAATGTGAGAAATGAGAGAGAACATCTAAAATTCATATTTATTTCTTACGATCCTCGTTTCACCCTTGGTTTTGGTAAGGTTTTTAAATATATAGGTATATCAGTGTTTTATTTATCGGGAAATAAACTACAACAACTTTTAGGCAATCCAAAAGACAAAATAGAAACTAAGAAAAAGTCTGTGAGTTACGAAATTAGCTGTAAATACTGTAATCAAAAGTATTTGGAAAAACTAGAAGGTCATTTCAAACTAGATTCAAGGGATATATGGCTGATCTCAAATATGATAGAACCGATAAGTCTAGTGTCGCCCAACGTGTGTTTGAGAACAACCACAAAATAGATAGTAACAATTTAAGACTAATTTGGAATGTAACAAATTCCAGACAGCTGCGTTTGAGAGTTTGGAAATTGCCAACTTTAAAAATAGTAATAGTGACAGTGGGCCAATCCCATACAGCCCGCTTTATTGGTTAGTAAATCACGGTTCACTGAACCGTCGCAATAGTTTAGGTTATAAATAGAACACAGTGTTAGCATAGGTTTAGTTCTAATCATCTTCAGATGATGCCAACTTGGTTGGCGAAACGTGCGTCGAGTGCGGTATAATGTTTTTGTTTTATGGGGAAAACTACGTCATCTTCCCACCCAAGGTTCTAACTCTTTTCATGAGTTTAATTTAGTAATTTATATTTCAGCGGTATACATAAAAACTTTGTTCATAATATTAGGTATATCAGCAGTTATGCCAAGAAGTTCAAATGTCTGTATATTTAGTGGACAATTATAGAACTTCACTATTAAGAATGAAGAAGCAACAATTTGTTTCAGCGATTTACTTCCCACGAATATTTTTGTCGTTTATATATTACATGTATATTGAATTTATTATTTTACGGAACATGACAACGTGTTCAAGACGCAGCTTCAATTTGTAGATTTCCCTTACAGCCAGAAAGAAGACGCATAAAGGATTAAAACTCAGTCACATGTTTAGTCATCTCTAGGCTACGTTGTCTAGTAAAACAAATGTTGAGACAAGTCTATGGATTTGTGTTTGATGGAACTTTGACGGTCTTTGGTTAAACCCGGTTAAACCTGACCTTAGAACTTGTTTCCTTTAACTAATACTAACATTAAAAAGGAAACGTGAAGCAAATTAAAGTCATGTGTACCATACAAAAAAACAAAGAAAAGTTGGTACATTGAATCTTGAAAACTGTATCGAATAAACTCCATCATGTAGACAAATACAATAATTAAAAAAAAAATGCTTAAATGGGGCAATCAGAGTGACTAACCTGCCGCACATTGAAATATCTAAAGATCAGATTTTGGTGGACTTCAAATGTACAGCAGTGTATTTACCTGCAATAAGCTTGACACCCTCAACCCTATTTATATAAACTGTTTGAGGGAGACTATGCATGTTACATAGCAATTACCACACCCCCTTGCGACTACTATAGTGTTTTCACATGTGTTATTAATTAAAATATTAAATTTTTATCAGCACGCAGCATAAATTAAATAAGTAACACATTATGAAATAGCAGTATCTACGTGAAAAAGGTCGGTTTAGTTCATATGCCCTCACGGGTATCTGAGAATCCGTAATAGATTCCAGAAATGTAAAATGTATAAGAACACAAGAGCTCTAGTGTTTTAAAAATATAACTGACTCAAGTAGCATCGTTTTTGAACTAGATAGCGATTCGCAATTTTTGGCAAATTAGACGGACCCTTAATTTTTGCTTTCATAGTAGATATTGCTATTGTTTTTTTGGAATATATTCAGATATCCTTATATTCGTAGTAATTCTAAATTTAATCTCATGTAACCTATCTACAGCTCAGCTCTTTGAGCCATATATAAATATGCCACTTGGAATAGCCAACATGGAAAATAATAAAAAAGGCAATAATACTGCACTGTGTTCTTCCAATATTATTTTTAATGAATAATTTGGAATCTACATTTGATTTTTGGACAGATTGTTTTTCGTGGGTATTACCCACGTGGGTAATACCCACGAAAAACAATCTGTGTTAAATCTCTAACGGTCAAGAACAGAAAGGTTAAATTTAATTTTTGGTACATGACTGTAATTTCTGTCTTTTATTAAAACTTAGTGGGTATAACCCTTCCGAGGCCGGTGGCTCAGGGTTTAGTATCTTGATCGCTCAACCTAGAGGTTGTGGGTTTGAATGCCCATTCCACCAAACAATTTTTAATTAAATTGTTTACTCGTAAATCAAGGCTTTCGCAGGGATGGGTTGGCAACCATCCTGGCGATGGCCTAGGATGGGAAGAATATCAACTTGGTGTTAATGTGAGAGATTAAAATCAACTGATGTTTGACTGTCCCTCTAACTAGTGAGGTTTTCCGGGTTTCCCTCATTCCAGCACTGGATGGTGGTTAAGGCCTACCAACGAAAGTCGTTCCTGGGGCGCAAAATGCGGGCCGCGAAATAATAACATGCCGCCCCCTCCCACCCAAGTCTCAGACTTCCGAGCTAATCCTTGTGATTAGAATGAGGAGTAGAGATATTATTATTATTATTATTATTATTATTATTATTATTATTATTATTATTATATTATACCCAGTGACCACCTGGGTATAACCATGGATATTACATTGTCATCAAATGATGGTTACAGTGACTTCTCTGTGAGAAGATTAATTTCCAAAAATAGTATGTGTAAATTTTCTACTTTTTTGCGTTCTTTTGACTGGACTGATGACTTGTATAGTATGAACTGCACGGATTTGTCACTTTATGTTCTTAATGTTTTGCAAAATAATGTAGAATTGTGTTTTCCAATGAAATCTGTCCCCAATACCTACACTAAAGTGAGGTGGTTCAATAATAGACTCAGAACACTGCGTAAGGCTATGAAAAATAGTAAGTGTGTGTTTAACTTAAACAAATCTGATATAAATTGGCAAATTTACTGTGACCATAGAAGAATTTATAAAAAAGCTATAACAGATGAAAAACGTAAAGTTTATTTGACCGAAATCAATATTTCAGATAATAAACACAAAACCATTTGGAATATTGTAAATGGCGAGAGGAAAACTAGGAAGCCAAACTTTGATATTCCTATTTGTTCAGAGGATTTTAATCTTTATTTTACATCAATTTGTAGTAAGATATTTACTACAATCAATGATTCCTCTTTTAACCCACTAATGTTTTTGAATAATGCACCTAAGCCTTCTTCTTCATTTTTCATGCTACCAATAACAAACATGGATGTCAGTGATGCTATTTGTCGTTTAAAAAACTCGTCTAGCTTAGACTATTACGGTCTAAATAGCTCTATGATAAAATCATCAGCTGAATCATTAATTGAGCCACTCACTTTATTGTTTAATAAATGTATTGATGTAGGCATTTGGCCCGAGTCTCTCAAAATTTCGAAGGTATCACCCCTGCACAAGAAAGGTAACAGGAACACATTGGACAATTACAGACCCATTGCCATAGTTCCCCTGATTGGTAAAATTTTAGAAACAATTATCAAACCTAGATTGATCAAATATTTTGAAAAGTCGAAAATTTTCTCCAAGTCGCAGTTTGGTTTCAGGGAAAATAAATCAACTCTATCGGCTTTGTTGGAGGTTGTTGAATCGGTGGTGGAGGGTTTTGATGAGAGCACATGTTCGACTGCCACGATATGTGACCTTACCAAAGCTTTTGACTGTGTTGATACTGATATCCTTTTAAAAAAATTGGAGTACTACGGTATCCGTGATAATATGTTAAATTTGATTTCCTCCTATCTATCTCCCAGATATCAGTATGTCGATGTTAATGGATGCAAATCAGGTTTATTGCCAAATAGCAATGGTGTCCCCCAAGGCTCTGTCCTAGGCCCTGTTCTCTTTCTTGTGTTTATTAACGACCTACCTTACTCTATTGGTGAGGATTTTTGTGTGTTATTTGCAGACGACACAACATTGCTTGCCAAGGGAGCAGAAGCTTTGGGCAATGAGAGACTGAACTTTTGCGAAAGACTGGTTCACCTGTAACAAACTTAAATTGAATGATTCCAAGACACAAACTTTAAAATTTAGTTCTGATCGATGGGATTCGACATCGCATTGTAAATTGTTGGGTATTTACCTCGACACCAGGTTGAATTGGTCTCCGCAGGTTGATTTCGTCTGCTCAAAGTTATCATCCCAATTGTTTTGTTTAAGACAGTTGAGGAAAACACTTACCTGTGATATGCTACGCGAGGTGTATTATGCTTTAATTCACTCCCACCTCACATACGGAGTTATACTATGGGGTAATTCTACATCCGCCAATAAAGTTTTTATTCTCCAGAAACAAGCTATCCGCATTATCGAAGGAGCAAAGTATGGTACACCTTGTAAAGCTTTATTTTTAAAGTTCAAGATACTGACATTGCCATCCCTTTTCATATTTGAGACATTGCTTAGAATTCACCAACGCCGACACATAATCCCCAAACATTCGGATATTCACAAGCATAACACGCGGCATGCAAATTATTTGGTTTCCGATTACTCTCGAATTAAAATTACTCAGAATAACAAACTTAATATTGATATTTACAATAGATTTATTCATCTCTCTGGTAATGTCGGTATCCTGGACATGAACTATTCTTGTTTCTATCGCTTAGCCAAAAATTTTTTGACTAAGAACTGTTTTTATAGTATATCCGATTTTATGGATTGTTCTACCGTTTATGAAACTTAGTGCACACATCTTTATTGTTTTGTTTTACTATGACTTCAAATGTACAAATTGTATATAATGTGCTCAATAAACTACTCTTTCTCTCTCTATTATATCCAGTCCGTGGCACCTCGATCGCTCACCCCAAGGGTCGTGGGGTCGAATCCCCGTTCAGCTGGACCAATATTTAAAAAAAACTGTCTACTCCGTACATTAAGGCCTTTTCGTAGGATTGACAACCATTCTGGTATACGTGACTAGAATGGGGAGAATATGAGTTTGGTATTAATGTCAGAGATTAACATAGGTCAATAAGGTTTTCCAGGTTTCTCTCATTTCAGCACTTCAAAAGCAGTATTTTCCTCGGTATTTTCCAAAATTTTCCTGCACTAATCAAGATAGCAGTGACTAATCAAGATAACAGTGACTAATCAAGATAGATGTAATTTGGCAGCAGATTGTAGAGTGGGTGTTAGATTGCGCAAATTTTACCCATTTAACTGAATCTGTATCTCTTATAGTTTCCGGGATTCCTATACTTCTGATCCTTATCTTGGGGACACTGTATTATTGTTTCAAGCTAGCATCAACATTCTCAACAACCCATAATTATTAAAATGTATTTTTTACAATTAGAGGTCTTACCGAAATTGCTGAAGAAACCCTTTCACCCTTATAAATGAGTAACATAATATTATCTATAGTAACATATTTTTTGTAATTTACCACGTTTTATACACCTGTATTTGAATTTATATCTGATACTGATAAAACATTTTACTGCTATCCGTCCGTCTGTAAATTTTATTTACTGGTGCCTGTTATTTTTAATTAGATGCATGAACACCTACACATAGCTGGAACTGTGGCTAACTTAATCATTTAAGCACCATATATACTTTATCTGATTATTCAAGAGTAATACCGAAGTTTCTCTCTGGCTAGTTTCGAGTGTGTCACTTCATTACTAAATTTATGAGCTTGCGATAATGTTAATTTGTCCTGATTAGAAATTTAACATTTAATACTTGAGTAAACCCACGCGAAGTATCCCACACAACAAATATTTTATTTTATAGTTATAAATAGTAAACCAATGGAAAATAGTATATGGGCCGTTAATTCAAAAATTAGTCATATAAAATTATGATCTGGTTTTAGGTGTGCAAAAGAGATTTAATTTTCTCTTTTTGGGTATAAGTCCCACGGATACAATTGTACTGGTATAGAGGATACCCAGGTGATAGAATTGTTTTCAAATTTCTATATCGATTAAAATACATTCAATGGAATAAGATTCTTCAAATTGTTATAAAGTTACCGCCACACTTACGTTCACCGAAGGCTAAAGTCCGAGGTAAGCCTTTGGAGTGACCCATTATCTTTATAGAAATCGGATATTTATAACATTTTCAAAAGAATTTGGTGGAGTAACCTCTATCCATGCCTTTCGAAAACCTAAGGGATCACCTGTACTCAAATAAATGCAGTGATATTGGATAGACATGCCACAACCTGCTGCCTGTAATTTATACCTTTTTGTACTCATAGACAGACCAAAAAACGACCCCATGGAGGATCTATCAAGAAAAATAGAAAATATTACAAAAAACTTCATCCACATCAACCTCCTCATTTTTTACATAAAATTTGAAATATCTCAAAAACGGATAGACTTAGGTATACAGGGTGCGGCAGCATAACTTCCTTTTTTCAAAACTTAATAAAACCCATTGCATGAATCAGAACATTTTTATTTGTTTTTTTATAATGTAGGCGCATACCTAAAGTTTTGTTTTACATAGTTTTGAAGATCAAATCAGATAGGTGACGTCCCCCATTCTCCATACACTGAGTAAACCGATTTCTGGCGTTTGTCACGACTCTTGCCAGCATAGCAGGCGTTATGTTGGCAATTTCTTCCTGGATGTTGGTCTTCAAATCTTGTAGGGTCCTTGGACGGTTTACATAAACACGGGATTTCAAAAAACTACGTAGAAAAAAACCACAAGGGGCCAAATCGGGAGAGCGGGCCGGCCACTCCAAATCGCCTTTAATTGAGATGAGGCGCTCTGGGAAGTATTCCCTCAAAATAGCCATCGATGCTCTTGAAGTGTGTGCCGTTGCACCGTCTTGTTGGAACCAAATGTCCCCTAAGTCCAACTCTTATAGCCGTGGAAAAAAATCCTGTATCATGTTTACATACCGGTCAGAATTCACTGCCACTGCGACCTCATTTTCCTCCGAGAATCAGGGACCAATAATTCCAGCTGAGGAAATTGCACACCACATTGTGACTTTAGGTGAATGCAAAGGCCTTTGATGCAATTCCCGAGGATTGCTGTCAGCCCAGTAGCGCATGTTTTGTTTGTTGACGGATCCACACAAACGAAAATGGGCTTCATCACTAAAAAAAACAATAGCGTCCTCAGGAACGACTTCGAGAAGAACCTGACACGCGTTCATCAGAGAATTGAAGTCACGTGCAGAAAGTTCCTGCACACTCGCCATCTTGTAAGGATGGAAATGAAGATCATAATGAAGAATTCTCCTCATAGAACGATCGGAAAGGCTAAGGACGCATGTTTCCGCGCGGAACGCCGTGGTGATCGCAACATTGAAACTCTCACTGCCTCAATATTTTCAGGTGATCTAATGGAGCGAGGGACTTTAGTTCTTCATCTGAATGGCGCGCATTTTAAAAAAGGAAGTTATGCTGCCGCACCCTGTACATGGAATGTTTTTAGAATTCGACGTAAAATCCAGAAATGAAATAATATATATAGGATGCCCTATTTAAAATAAGCAAGCTGACATCTACTTCCGGTATCACCGGAAATGCCACTATTTTGAAAATATTTTAGCCGAATTGCATCGCCCATCAACTGTCGTCGTGGGACAACCTGTATATCATACAGAATTGAACGACTAAATTATTAGACGTATTATATCTATTGCTTATAATATAGTATGTTTAAATCGCATCATTTACGCAAATAATTAATAGTTCACGACACTGGTATTGATATAGATTGGTATAAATAGTCGTAATGCGTGGGTTGGCTTTGATAAAAGAGATCGTTTCAAAACAACTTGATAATTTACTTTTAAATTCGCTAGTGGCTTATAATGGCGATAAAGAATAATGTCAATAGTTGGAAGGTATTTTTAAGTTACATGCTTTATCTGTGTTGTTACTACTCCAACGTCAGTGTGGGTGACGTTACTGCATGACCTAGAACCTTTGTAAAACAATAATAATTATCATGAATAATAATGAGGCCTAGTTTTCCATTGAGGTTTATAGTTTTGATGGATTACATGGTACGTTTAGTAGCAATAAATATCTTTCTACTAATAGAATATTTATTACTGCTTTTAAAAATACGTTTAATTACTATAATTGAAATGTTTTTATTAATGATTATTTGCGAGTACGAAAGAAAAACAACTAGAGATGTTTACAATATTTGATCAAATATCCAAAAATATAAACATGCTTATCTATTTACGTTTGAAAATTATTAAGTTATTTCAATAGTATAACATATTAAACCCTCTAAAGCATCTATGAATATCTATCTTACTATGAGTAAGAGAAAACCATCTATACAATTAATTAAAAAATAAAAAGTAAATATTTAAGATAAAAATAAGCTAGGTATCAAATCTATATCTAAGCTATCTGAAGACATCACGATAATCTAATGACAGTATTCTTCTATCTATACTCTGCTATTACATCAGTTGTAAAATAGTAAAACAGTAAACCTAAATATGATATTGGCAAAGTTTTTCATTGAAGAAGTATTCAAAATAAAAACTATTCAAAATAAAAAACTATTCAAAATAAAAATTCCAAAAGCAAATCTTTAAAGTTGCCTTCGTATGAAAAATAAATTTCGTCTGATCCAATAATATTTTTCCGGTAAGATGCAATAATTATTCTTAATTCTTTTTTATAGGTACCGGCAAAAAGCCGAGCCAGCATCGACTTGAAACGTGTTGAAAAATCTAGATGAGCTAATTCGACTTATTTTATTATAATTTCTATTTAAACATAACTAAACATAATATTTCTTTAATATTATTGTGTCAAACTGAAAAAACCATTAATGATGTTTAGTTAATTAATTATATATTTATTTTTATTGTATATTATGTATCAGCTTTTTGGGGCAACCTTTAAAAGTTTGCATGAAATCATTATTTAGAATATTTCATTTCCTGGTTTTATTGTTTTACAAGAATTCCCAAAAGAAATTACACCGAGTCGTGCAGCTTTAGTTAGTTGTAGGTAGTATAGTTCTTGTTGTTCTCTATTTTACTTTAGTTATATAAATATGTCGTCGAATATTTTAGAAGAAGTAAGAGTGTCATTATAACTGATATCTCTTGAATGAAATTAATGTATGCAATTTAATAGTTTATGCAATTCAATCTGTAAAATTTTGGAAATTGGGTTACTCAACAATGCTTTCCCTTTTGCGGCGAGACGAGACAACATCACGCCTCGTTTCGTCTCGTCTGCGCATTATCTAGTTTCAACGAAATACCATCAATATCCATGTCTATTTTATTATTATTTATAGATATCTTTTTTCGATTTTGACAAAATTCTATATATTAAAAGTATTTATTTAAAAATTATTAGTTTATTCTCCATTGCTGTTTAAATGTAAAGCTTGAAGTACCTTCAGTGGTTCTTGAAAGAAACATTTTATAATATACTTACAATTACCAATTTTCCTCATGCCGTTTTCAATGGATGAATTGTTGCTCAGAATTTACTATCAGTGCATTGGCAGGTATACATTGGCATTAAAATTATTAGATAAAGGGATTTGTTGTTGTTGCAGGTTCGGGCCCTGTAAATTGTATACTTGAGCTTCTTTTAGCCAGCGCATCGTCCTCCTTATTTCCAGTTATGTTGTGATGACCCGATACCCAGGTCAATTTTATTGATTGTTCTGTCCCAATTGGACCAGACCATAAATATACTAATAAAGGGATTTACAAAAATTTGTAAAGCTGCTTTTTAATGCTCTTAACATAAGAAAAAAAAATCAGAAAATGTCGGTTTGGAAAGCGAGTTAGTAATAAGAAACTGAATGTCGTATTTAATTTTTGCGAATATACATCAAGTGATAAAGAGGAAAAGTATCAGTAGTAATTTAGTTATTATAAATCAAATTCTACGTAAGTTACTAAACATTGACTAAAAGAAGGAATAATCAACATGAAATATTAAATCTCATAGTAATAACTAACAGTTTATTATAATAATCTTCGTCTTTTCTGGCACAAATTCCCGAAGCTGTTCGTACAGCAAAACGTCTCAGTTAGGTGGAAAGTGAACGTCACTTTAAACTTAACGTGAATGAAGTCTAGTATTAGGTATTAGTAGTACTTAATTAGCAATTAATTAGCAATTAATACTTCATTAATACTTAATGAAGTATTATTTGAAAATTCAAGAGTAGTGTAGCATTACTAAAAAAGGATATATCTGACTGTCTCAAATGAATAGATTTATACTTATGGTTTTAAAAATCTAAAAAGCTCAAAGGTTTTAACCACTGAGAATAGGTAGTCGTCAAGCATCATGAAGAGCGAATCATTTTAGAGCTCTACAATTGTTGCTGTTGGCACATGTAATGTGGCTTAGTATCAGTCCTTCAACGAGTTCACATATTACTAGCACGTATAACACGTATTTATGTGTGTCTACTTATTGCAGCCTAGTATTTAAATAGCTCATTTTGAGAATAAATTGTGTGTAGAAAAAAGGAACTGTTAATCTCTAGTGAATGATGAGAACAATATTTTGTAATTTTTATGTCTAAATTAAGGTATTGTTTTTACAACTTTTCTTGATGCCATACTGATGTTAAAACTTGGATCCTTAGATATACTTAATACGTGTACAATGCTTGGTTGAATTTATTGCAAAAATAAGAGTAGGTCATCCATATTCGCCACATGGTTCATAAGATAATAATTATGTATGAATTTTGATGTAAGTAAATAAGAGACAACATTGAGTATGGCATAATATTAACATATCAATAAGCTTAAGAAGAAATGAAAGTCGATACACCTTTCTTCAGATTTATTTTTAGCGATGCTAAATGTTCATTTAGAGTACTATGGGCTCATCGCCGCTAGGTTAATATTAACAAGTTTTTAATAAAATGGCCCAATTTGTATACGAGTATAAGTAGTATTTATTTGGATAGGTATTTATTTAGGTATCCTTTCTATGTAGTAAAATTATAATTTGGGAATACCTGGTGGATTTTTCCCACTTTGTAAGTACTATTATATTTACTTATTTTACTATACGGGGTATTAAATCTAAAAGACTGTTAGACAACGGACTCAAATCAAAATTTAATAAAGAATTTGTTGTACTTTTCATTTGTATGGCTTCTAAGATATCTAGATTGTAGGAAGTGTTTGCTTTAACTAAAGAGGTGTTATTTATACTGAATTTGTGGCCGTTTCATAATTGTGTGAGGGTAATGCAGGTTTTTCTCAGTTCTAGTTATTTATATGGTAGGAGTGTTCTTTGAATGTAGTTAAAACATTTCTTTTTGTTTGACCTATATACACCTTACTACAGTTGTTGCAGTTTATTTTGTATTCACTCCATTTTTGCAGTGGATTGTCTTTCTGAAAGGTGCTGCCTAGTTGCGATTTTGCTGTAACTTTATTTTTGAATGCAAGATTTACTAAATTTGTCGAACAAATTTTCAAATTTATTGTTTATTTGTGGATGATATATGAATTTTCTATTAGTGTGTTGTTTTTTTTGTATGGGAAGTAATCCGATATGATTTTTAAGTAATACTTTTCTTTTCTGTCTGTTGAATATTTTATTGATATGTTTTTTGTCATAATTATTTTATATATCATGTCGAGCTCTTTTTCGAAATTTTGTGTATTGAGAGGCACCTTTAATAGTCTAAATATGAGGCTATTGAATACGACCATTTTGTATTTAAAATGTGTTACTGAGTTATGATGTATATACAGGGTGTCCACCTAGTGCGCGTAAGTCCAATATCTGGGTTAATAAAAGAGATAACTTAATTTTTTTTTCTACAGGGTTGTCTAATATCCCGAGCTGCACAAAATGAAAATATATTTACATATTCAGGGTGTTCAGTTTTTCCTGGACAGGTACCAACTTCATTTTTTTAAATGGAAACCTATATTTTTTATGGCATTATCGAATTCTACGTAAAAAATTAGTGGGACTTTGTGCTTAACACTGCTATTGAAATATTGATAGTTTTCGAGATATTTGACTTTTCATTTTTTTTTCTTATGTTTCGTCACTTCTAATAGTTGACATAATTATGGTTGTATGACAGCTAGAAATTATTTTTTTTTCAGAAACTGTAGAGTGAAGATGGCTCTTTCGAAAAACGTATCAAAAGTTGACCTGCGATATACAGGGGGCAACAGAAATCGTGCCAAAACTGATGGTTTAAAATTTAAAAAATCTCGACTTTTTCAAATGGAACACCCTGTGTTTTATGATTTCATTAGATGCCTTTCTGTAGACTCTACAATTTTATAATAGCTTTCCCTATACCTAAGTTGCGTAGTTTTTGCAAAAAACCCACTTTTATGAAAAATACCCGATTTGCGCACTCCTTTGACGGAAAAAATATTGTAAGGCTATTTATTTTTATAAAATGTATTAGTTTACACTTCTTAAAATAAAAATAACTGAAAAATTTAGATAATTTCAGTTTAATAAACAAGTCTTTATGGAAAGTTACCATTTATTTGTAAATAAAAGTAAAAAATCATGAAAGCTCTACATGTAATTAAGAATTAGCAAAACTGGCGTATGCTTTAGAAGAAGTTCATGGGAATTATTTGCTAGCAGCACGTATTTATAGAGATTCCCACGTGCTGACTGTTTTGAAAATGTGAAAGAAAGATTTGAAAGAACAGCAAATGGGAATTATGAGAAAACTACCAGGAGACATGGGAGTAACAACGATAATATTTAGTTTAATGTTGTGGTTTCTGCTGTTGAAAATCCAAAAATATTAGTATCAGAAAATCAGTAGAAATCTTGGAGTTTTCAAAAGCTCGACAAATAAGATATTGAAGAAGAAGTTTCATACGTATCATATTGAAAACCAAACGGTGTTACCGTAGTTAGAAAAATTATTAGTGAAATGGATGAATATACATAGAGTATTGAAAAAAGAATACGCAATACTCATACAAGCAAGCTAACCTAAAGTAAATGCTCAAAATGTCCACCGTTGTTTTCAACACAAAGCATTAATCTACGACGAAAATGAATGTGAACATTTCTTAACATTTCGGGCGTTATGGTTAGAAACTCATTTTGGATCTTTTCTTTCAAGTCTTGCATATCCGTTGGTGGTACTTCGTATACTCGCTCCTTGATATAACCCCACAAGAAAACGTCCAGAATATTTAAATCAGGCGAACGTGCAGGCCAAGGAACTGGACCACCACGACCTAACCACTTATTTGGATATACGTGGTTTAGGTGTTCTCTAATCTGAAATATGAATAGATAATAGGAAAAGTACTACAACAATAAAATAATCACAGTACCGCCAAAGTGGAATGTGGAGGGGCACCATCATGCTGAAACCATTGTTGAACCAAATAATCAGCGGGCATATTCTGTAGCTGTAGAAGGGGAAGTTCGTTTTGCAAAAAATGCAAATACACATTGGCATTTAAATTGCCTTCAAAAAAGTACGGTCCAACAATATGTTCTCCACAAATTCCAGCCCACACGTTCACTTTGAAAAGATGCTGATTATCTAGTACCCTCAATAATCTTGGATTATTGTCAGCGTAGTGATGAAAGTTGCGACGATTGGGTAAGCATGTGTTTGAAAATGTTGATTCGTCAGTAAACAAGACATTCATAAAAAAGTTTGGACTTTCCTGAATTTTATCCAATGCCCAGTGGCAAAATTGCAGGCGGTTTAGGTGATCTTGAGGTAACAGTGCTTGATGGTTTTCAATATGATACGGATGAAAATTATTCTTCTTCAGTATCTTGTTTGTCAAGCTTTTGGAAACTCCAAGATTATTACTAATTTTCCTGACACTAATATTTGGATTTTCAACAGCAGACGCCACAACATTAAACTGAATATCGTCATTGTTACCGTCATGTCTCCTGGTAGTTTTCTCATAATTCGCATTTGCTGTTCTTTCAAATCTTTCTTTCACATTTTCAAAACAGTCAGCACGTGGAAATCTCTGTAAATCTGGATTATTTGCTTTGTAAATACGTGTTGCTAGTAAACAATTTCCATGAGCTTCTCCTAAGGCATAAACCATTTTCACTAATTCTTCTTTTGAATAGTTCATTGTATGCACGCTTAGTACTTACTCTAAACTCGTACGTGAATATTCAGTAAAAGAAGAAATGACATGTAAACTGATTGTCATAAATTTTATTGCGTGACAGACGCTCACTGCGTTTTTCCCGAGAAAGGAACGTGCGCAAATCGGGTATTTTTCATAAAAGTGGGTTTTTTGCAAAAACTACGCAACTTAGGTATAGGGAAAGCTATTATAAAATTGTAGAGTCTACAGAAAGGCATCTAATGAAATCATAAAACACAGGGTGTTCCATTTGAAAAAGTCGAGATTTTTTAAATTTTAAACCATCAGGTTTGGCACGATTTCTGTTGCCCCCTGTATATCGCAGGTCAACTTTTGATACGTTTTTCGAAAGAGCCATCTTCACTCTACAGTTTCTGAAAAAAAAATAATTTCTAGCTGTCATACAACCATAATTATGTCAACTATTAGAAGTGACGAAACATAAGAAAAAAAAATTAAAAGTCAAATATCTCGAAAACTATCAATATTTCAATAGCAGTGTTAAACACAAAGTCCCACTAATTTTTTACGTAGAATTCGATAATGCCATAAAAAATATAGGTTTCCATTTAAAAAAATGAAGTTGATACCTGTCCAGGAAAAACTGAACACCCTGAATATGTAAATATATTTTCATTTTGTGCAGCTCGGGATATTAGACAACCCTGTAGAAAAAAAAATTAAGTTATCTCTTTTATTAACCCAGATATTGGACTTACGCGCACTAGGTGGACACCCTGTAGTTATTAGTGTGTGAGGGTTTCCTGTAAATAAATGTTAAAGGTCAATGAATCATTACTTCTGATTATGTTGATATCTAAAAAGGGTGATGATTCATTGTTTTCTGTTTCAAATATAAACTTTATAGATACCAATAAGTGACAGTTCACTTCATTTAATTTTGCTCTAAGATTATGGTTGCTTGAGTAGGAAAGAAAAGCAGAAAATTGAGTAAACAGACTATACAATTGATGTAGGTACATATTTATTTCCCTGTGTTCAAATTTACCATTTGGTAAAATGAACTAAATATAAGGTACTTATAGACCCAAAGTCAATTGGAATCATTGTCCGTTAAATTGAGCTATCCAAGCAATCTTTTGGCTTTTCCATCGTACTGTTTGAACCGTTTAAGTTCAGTTTAAAAAGCTTTTTCCCTCTACGGTCCTCAGTCGCCAGCGACTACGACTAGTAGTAGGATTGCCTAGATCCAGAGGCCAACTGCTTAGCGAATAGAGGCTGTGCTTAGATATGATAATTGGACGGTATCAAAATATTTTCCATTGCTAATAAAAATGTATACATTGTGTTATTTAGTTTATAACCGACAAGTACAAAAAAATATACAGAAGATTTTACTCAAACCAATCTCTTTGACTCTGACAGAAGTTCTAATTAAAACTCCTATAATTTCATCAGTTGTTAAGTTCAATAATTAATATTAATTCAAGAACTAATAACATACTCCTCAAATTGGTTACAATTCGCCACAAATCAATCGCTAAACTGCCCTCAAAGATATTAGACGACTAGCGAGCGGTGAACGGATTTTGATAGACTGCCCAGTAGTGGATGGAAAAACAGACAGGTTTAAATGTACTCAAGATATCTTAGCGGTCTGATCGCGGCTACTTGCTAGCAGTCACCTGAGACTGGTGAATGTAGAGGAAGAGGACGCTTAAGTGCTTCACCACACTTGGCAGCACTTGAGAATAATTTGGTTAATGATTTGTTTTCAAGGTAAACGACACGGCAAAATTATAGAGGGAACGATTGATGGAACGATTTTTCTGATTCTCTAATACCTATGTTATTTCGATGCTCTACAGAAGATGATTTCCATCGTGTAATTTTGTATAACCCTACTGAGTATTAGTAAAATCAGACAGAAAGTTGTCAATAATTATTCCTTATGGGTGGGACTTATAGTTCAGGACATATACATTTTTAAATGAATTTCTATCCTAAATTGAAGCAGTTGTTCCTTGAAAATAACAGAAGGATGTCCGAATTTATTTTTTCTAAATGTGTTATTATACAGGATATACACGTTTGATGTTAGGGCTAATTGACATTCATGTGGCGACAGAATGTCTTCTTTCTTTAATATCTATACAGTGTTATTCAGAACTTATCCATAATAAAATTTGGGGATGTTCAACATACATGTACAAATGTGGTAGTGCAAAAAAAAATTTTTTGGCGGCTTCTGAAAACTATTTCAAAATTTTTCATTGCACCCCGCTGGATACTGGTCCACTGTAATGGAATGACCTTAGGACTGACAATGCAAACTGGCTAGCACGAAAAAACTTCGGAAGTTCTGAGAGTATACAGACACCAGGCGCAAAAAATATTTGCAGCGTTTTTACTTTAAAATAAACTTAAAGATAGATAGATGTGACCAAAGTGACGTGTCTTTAAAATGAATAAAATTTTGTTACACTAATTTTGAACAATTGCGCTACTTGATTACTAATTAGAAACATGAAATTTATAAAAAATTTGCACATACCTTGTTACAAAAGCTGTTCGAAATTTTGTCCATCAGCAGTAAATTGGGGATTTTCAGCATTTTGCTGCAACAACCACTCACAAAACCTAAATCGTAGTTGATAATCCGCTGGTAACAGTGCCCCAGGCAGTTTCCTAGCGATCTGACTTGTACTTATTCGCGGATTTTCACGGACCAGATTCAACACTTGTTCTTCAGCTGCTAAAATACGTTGTTGTCGTCCCGGCCCACCATCTCGTCCACTCCAACTTCACCATAAATAAGAATCATGTCCATTAACTCAGCATTACTGTACACATGAGCCATTTTGAAAATTTTACAGTTTAACACTCCTACGATAAATAAAACACCCGCACTGAGACAGCGACACAGATAGACTGATGACTGCATAGACAATAGAGATATTATCCCACTCCAACTCTATTCGCTCTGTCTTAACCAGGCGTTCCACGTACAAAAACTGTTGTTACTGTTTTTTGAAGGAATGTGATATATCAGATGTCGTTGAAGTACAGTTGCCCATCTACGTAGTCCTTTATAATGGGATACCTTTAAACATTGTTTACGGGAAATGCTAAGACTTTTATTATAAATTTTTTTGGTGATATCGATTTCTTATTTAAGGATGCACATATCCTCAAAGTTTTAGAGATAAGTTCTGAATAACCCTGTATATTTATATCTGCTTGATATAGGGCGTGCATAAAAGTCTCACTAGTATTTAAAACAAAATTATAGTTTGATAATTTAATTGTCGATATTACAGAACGTTAACGGTTAATCGCGATTTTATGTTTATCTATTTTAGAATTTCTTTTAGAGAAAAATACTGCAGTTCATTAGAATATATGCCAATAAAATCCCTTTTTTAGTCAACACTCATTTAACGGATATTATACACAGTTACATTTTATGGACAGTAAAATGTTTTAAATTTATAATTAGTCGACACATATTTGCAGTATATTACCTCTGTGTATATTACACAGAAAATATAAACAGGATTGAAGAACATGTACGAAAGTAATTGTGATAATATTACAAATAGATATTAGGTACTGTTCTACTTAAATTAAAACACATAGTGTTATATACCCCCAGTCCCAAATATAAGTATGGTTATGAATTTGCTTAGAAAAAGTCTGATGACAAAATTGCTACTTTCAATCAAAATCACAATTAACACAACAGACTAGATACTTATTTTTTAACACCCTGTATAAAAATATAAAACATATTCTAATAGTGGACAAGACTTTAAAATATTAATCAATGCTTTAAACTTAAATTAAAGCACGTATTTTGTTTGTATTGGATGTATTGGAAGGAAAAAACATTTTTTGATTAAGATTATAAACTTACCTAGTCTGAATGAGAATTCATTCAAATCATTGATTTGAATCTGAACTCGATCAGTTAACTAACTCGATCACAAAAAATACATGAAATATTTGTGTTCTATTTATTTATTTCATACTGTCCAGTAGATCTACTTACTCTGCACTGTTTTGAGGCCGGTAAATGGAACATTACAGTACCTGATAGTGTACCTAATGTTGTTTCCTAGCAACACTTTACCGGATTGTCAGTTTTTGTCTATGTTTTTCAGTTTAAATCAATTTTTGACATTTATCCGCTTTAATTTAGTAAAACTAAAAGTCAGGCAAATATAAATAATGCTTTCCTACCCATTTCAGTGAGGCTACGAAGTTAGGGAATTTGTTTAAAATTTCCCCTGAGTACTTCTTTATTATACGACCAAAGAAATTACGATACGTCAAAAAAAAGTTAATATCACCTTGCATGTCAAGGCTGTTAAGATAGTGATGCAATTTGAATATTGTGAGATTTTATTTTAATGGATTGGTTTAAAATTTATAATAAATCATTTTATTTTGAAACGACGACAGTATGAAATAAAAAAATCATGCGATACACGCCCGTTAGGTGTTTACAGTACCTACTCGTTTACACTTAAAAAATCTACATATCCCTATTGATATTACATACCACATCAGTTCGAAAAATGAAGGACCCAACTTCATTGAATACCAATTATTATCATAGAAATTATAAAAAATATAGAATGCCAAAATCCATTATATGCTACACCCAAAAATGAAAACTCTATGCAATCACGATAAAACTTAACTTTCTGGGAATTTTTGCACCACGCCATGGGTTACAACCCAGTAAGTATTGGTAGTACACCTCAACTTCACGCAGACTGTGGATTTAATTAGGCAATCCAAACCACGTGACTTCCACGTTAGCTTTCAATATAGCGTTGGAGTTAACGTTCGTTCAGGTATTATTTTGTGACTTTTTTGGGATATTTTGACTATTTTCGAAATATTTGTTAGTTGTTTTAAGACCTTTCCAGTGTTAAAACTTACATTTTTGGTGATTCAAGATGCAAAGTTCATATTCTATGAAATTACTGCAAGAAAACCCAGACATTGGCCAAAGGTATGTACGAGTATGTTTGTAAATTTTCTGTATACTTACTTTTATTTTAGGCATTTTTCTCAGTTTTATTGCAAAATTTTAAAGTTGAATCTTATCTAAATGATTTTCTGAAACCATAATTTGTTCGTAGGTATCTAATGAGGCTGAAACTGATTAAGGATTTGGATCCTTTTACACTTACATTTGCTGGTTTAGACTACATTAATATATTAAGTGTTAGGTTAGGATCCTGTGACGTTTGTCAGTTGTCAGTCTGTGTTAATTGTTTGTGTATTTGTTGTTCTTACTGTTTTTTTTTTTTTTTTGATAAATATTACCTTAATTTATGTTTTTATTGTGTTCCCCGAACAACCGTATTGTCTTAGTTAATAGTGAGATAAATCGCCTTTGGCAAATAAAACGATTTTGTGCAAATTTCGGCTATAAAAGTTCAATTTGTCCAAAATTTCGGTAAGTATCATTCTGTTTTTAATAATATGTAATATAACCTGTCATTTAGTATTTATTTAGCATATTACTAGGTAAAAATTGCGAATGGGTGAATATTATGACACAAATTCAAAGTAGGTGAAAATAATCCAGGTCACGTGTAAAATGATTTGATTTTTGAATTTCCCGCGCGGCGGCTTATGCGAAGCTAGCTGCTAGTGCGAATATAGCTAAAATACAGAAAAAACCAAAGTTGGTATGTATTCTTCATAGGATGCCCATTTGCAATCTCCATAAAAGCATTCTATATTTTGTTTTTAATTTATATGGTTACTATACAAAATTATTGACAAAAATGTAAAACGAGCGGATAATGCACAGAAAGTGATATAGGTATTCCTGTTCCATTAAGAAATATTCGTAAAATGTATATTAAACAATATATCAAATGTATATTTTTAAAATGTATTAGCATAACAAAATATGTTTTTAGTAAGGTTGTTGCAATGGATAAGCGTATTAAATGCAATTATTTTTCACAGACTGATTTCATAAATATATTTAAATATTTCCCTTAATATTTTTTTTAATAAGCGGTGTATAAATTTAACTTTATTTCAAATAATTTATTTTATTGCAATGCAAGATTTTTACCTTTTTCTGATATTATTTTATTGATAGGCGAGTCCTTTACCAAACTTAATTATCTTAGAAGTTAGATGGCAATATAAGATACCACATTTTGTAAGCATAAAACATAATATTTTTAATTCATAGTTTGTTTCTTTTGGGATTACACCACCTGTAAAATAACAAAAAGCAGAAAACCAGAAGCATACAAATTAAATATTCAAAGTGTTGTCAACAAGGCAAACTTCTAAAGTTTGCCCCAAAAAACCACTGTATAACGTGTGATAAAATAATATTTGATATATTAACTTTGAAATTGGGGCAAACTTTAGAAGGTTGCCTTGTTACTACACTTTAAATATTTAATTTGTATGCTTCTAGTTTACTGCTTTTTGTTATTTTACAGGTGGTGTAATCCCAAAAGAAACAAACTGTGAATCGTCAAAATGCACCACAAATAAGTTACAGACATTATAATATTTTTAAATTGCAAATACGAAAGGCTCTAACGAGCAGCCCAATATTCGACTTAGTTGTCTTATTTTGGGAAAAAAACACATTTTTAATTTTTCTAAAATTTTTGCATAATTAAGGAAGTTCCTCTAGTAATTTCTTTATTTTTGTTTTTTATATTTATTTATACATTGTTTCAGTTTATTTGGTTGATTAGTTTTACATTGGAATTACACAAGGTTTTCCTTGTATGAATTTTGATTTAATTATATAAAAATCGTTTCTACTTTTTTAGAAAAACATGAATTGTAAATTATTTCAGACGATACTTTAGGAAGCAAGGTCTAACACAATTTAAATTGCATAAGAATAAATTACTCTAAAAGGCAGACTGCATCTACAATGAGTACATTTATTGCTGTCGAATTATAATTTGTAATGTTGCCAAAATTATTCTGGGTACGTTTTACATAATTATTTATAATGCATCATCTCCGTATACAATTAGTTACTTAGACACATATAGGTATTTATATAGGGTGATCCCTAAACACTGTTAAACATCAAACTATGGTTTCTTAATAGAAGAATATTAGGCCACCCACACACACATGCCACGTTGTGTATCAATCTGTCATCAAATCCAAAAGAAACAGTTGTGGAAACCAGATTCACACTCCTCTAATTGATGAGGTTTTCATGTTCCCTTTCTCCTATACTAAATAATTGTTGTACGGAAACACCCGAACGCTCATAGGCGTCGTTTCAAAAGGGGCTACCTACCTATATATCAAAATGTAATTTTCAATAAAAAAAATGCTTTTATGTTATAAAAAAGGTCATAAAACTTTTATCTATTTTGAGGAGTTTTAAGTTCATCACAAAAATAAAGAGTCTCACTACAGGAACTAAACAATCAAACATAATTGCATATTTAGGGAATATTGTAAAGACTAAATATTTATTTATAATTTCATCCCTTCATTGTTAACTGCAAGGTTAACTGCATTTTTCATTGCAAGGAGATTTCCTCTGTCGTATAATCACGGGGTTGAAGACATTAAATTAAAGAAATTCCTGAATTAGTAATGCTAAAACAAAAATTACCACGATACAGAGCAGCATATTAGGAGAATGGCCACACCGCCAGGATAAAAATGGTACATAATGAAACCATAGTTGTTAAGTTATAAAACTGGACACGTAGGTGGCTTCCACTTGCAGGTCGTCAAGGAGTTGAAATTAGCGTATTTATAAAGATCAACTATTTGAAACTCGGAAACTAGACATACTGCCAGGATCCAAATCGCACAGCATAAAAGTGGTAGCTAACCTACATGGCTTTACTCCTAACATATTGCTTTTTATGCTGTGCGATTTTGATACTACGCCAATAGATTCTACTTAAAATTGTCTAAAACTTTTACCTTTAAGCTTTTTTGATAGATCTGAAAATAATAAAATTACTCGGCCCTGACTAAAATGGCAAAATTTAAAAAATGCTCTGTACCTCAAAACCTAAACGCAATAGACCCGATCTGATTTCAATATTAAGTCAAACTAGAAAAGTAGCTCCCTCTTAAGTGATTTTGTTGTGCATCTTTTAGTTTCCGAGATACCCTGGATTCTCATCCAAAAAGGACTGCTCCGTACATGGGGTAAACCGAATACTTGTAAAGTTCATGAATATTTTTCTATAAAATATTGCTGGCAGTAACCGCAATATCAGGTCAGTAGAGTGCAGTTCAAGAGACCCTGTTGTTTGCAACATTCAACTAGCATTTAATATACAGGGTGACTGAAATAAGTGTTCAGAATTCGCCGCCTAGTACAGTATTAAAAAATAAATAAAAATATCCAAATCATATAACAAAGAAAGAATCAGCTAGAAGCTTTAGGTAAACCTCTGTCAGCATACCTTCCGGTAATTTTTCCAAATTATTCATTTGGTTTTAAGGAATTTGTCAATATAGAATTTGTTACAACTGTCTCTAATACTTATAGTGTATAATCACACACCTAATTGCCAAGCTGCCATATTCTCACTAAATATGATTGCATATGCATATGTAATAGTATCCATACGGGTAGATACCTATAGTTTAATGGATTAGAAAAACATTTTTTTTACTTCTGATTTTGGAGACATTCCTCTTTTTTACAGGGTTATTTAGAACTTATCCATAATAAAATTTGGGGATGTTCAACATACATGTAGAAATGTGGTAGTGCAAAAAAAAATTTTTTTGGCGGGGTCTGAAAATTATTTAAAAATTTTTCATTGCACGCCGCTGGATACTGGTCCACTGTAATGGAGTGACCTTGGGACTGACAATGCAAACTGGCTAGAACGAAAAAAACCGGCGCACCTGGCGCAAAAAAGATTTGCAGCGTTTTTACTTTAAAATAAACTTAAAGATAGATGTGACCAAAGTGACGTGTCTTTAAAATGAATAAAATTTTGTTACACTAATTTTGAAGAATTGCGCTACTTGATTACTAGGTATTAGAAACATAAAATTTATAAAAAATTTGCACATACCTTGTTACAAAAGCTGTTCGAAATAATATTCCTGGACTTGTACACAATTTTGGGCACGCCTTATCCAATTTTGCCGCACTAAACCGAATGTTCCTCCTGGTTGCTGATCTTGTAAACGCAAGTTATTAAGTAAATTGGGGATTTTCAGCATTTTGCTGCAACAACCACTCACAAAACCTAACTGTCTATGTGTCGGTGTGTCGATTGGGAAATCGTTCCGCATACAAGCGCGAAGCTGCCAATGAATTTTGCCCAACTTCGCCATAAATAAGAATCATGTCCATTAACTCAGCATTACTGTACACATGAGCCATTTTTAAAATTTTACAGTTTAACACTCGATAAATAAAACACCCGCACAGAGACAGCGACACAGAAAGACTGATGACTGCATAGACAATAAGAGATATTATCCCCACTCGAACTGTATTCGCCAGGCGTTCGCCAGGTACAAAAACTGTTGTTTACTGTTTTTTGAAGGAATGTGATATATCAGATGTCGTTGAAGTACAGTTGCCCAGCTACGTAGTCCTTTATAATGGTATAACTTTAAACATTGTTTACGGGAAATCCTAAGCCTTTTATTATAAATTTTTTTGGTGATATCGATTTCTTATTTAAGGATGCACATATCCTCAAAGTTTTAGAGATAAGTTCTGAATAACCCTGTATATTAACAGCCACTTGAAAGTGTGTCAATATTAACCGACATCCTTTGAGGGACATATTATTCTTCTAGTATTGAGACAAGAGAATAGGCAACCAAGAGAGACTTGTTAATATAGGTTCCTAAAAACTTATTTATTAAGGAAGGAATTGTTGAAGGTCGAAAAAATATAATAATGATTGTTGAAGATGGATAAAATAGTACGCTTCTGGTTTTTATAATTCCTAATACAATATATAAAATATCGAATGGGTTTATTTGTATCGAAACGATATATTTGACTATAAGTATTATTTTCATCCGTTGTCATCATTCTGTTTTTCACTGCTTACTGTTGTCTTATAAAACTACAGAATGAATAATTTGACTAAAAAATAAAGTTCATACAAAAAGTTTTGTTTCCCAACCCTCTTAATTTCAAAAATATCCATTCGTGGATATTTATAGGCTACTGAAAAGATGCCATTTAATTTTTACTCACCTTTTATAATCTTTTTTATTATGCATTTTCGCGCACACGATGGTACTGTTGAACTACCGATGACGAAAACAATCCAATAGGTACTGTTTCCTGACATAGGGACTATTCGTCCTGAAACACCCTGTCTGGTATCATCACTAGTTATCTCAATTTTGGTTTAACTTAACACTTTGATCCGAGATACTACCTATGTACCTATTATCTACTTTCATTTAAATGGGCATATCACGCTGAATATGCTGAATACACACATCATTAATTTTTTAACTCGACAAAATTGATAAACAGTCTAATTTATTTAATTTACAGAAAGAGGGGAGCCGTAACTGACCTGAGCTATTATTGAAGCGGGTTTTAAAGGTTAAGTTTATATACATGTAAGGTCATTTTTTACATATGTGCGTCAGTACTATAAAAAATAATTGCAGAAACTTTAACCCGAATTAAAAACAAATACATATCTGCACCGAGTGCGTGCGTAATGATGAAGGTTTTTATTATTCAACAGTTGCACACGACAATGTAATACGTACGTTTCCTTATGCAATTGTAATGCTATAATTAGTTAAAAGTAAATAGCATTGTTAAACAAAGAGTTATTAGTTTACTCTATTTTCCAATTGTACAGGATGTTAATGGTAAAACTTTAATGGCACGTTCTCTTTCCTAAAACAACAAAAAAAAATTGGTACAGTTCTAATTCGAGATACAGCATCTTAAAGTTTCCAAAAACAAATTACACAATTCTTTAATTCATTATTTTCTGACAGAATTGGTATGTTATCAATAAATTTCGGGTTAGCATTTCAGTATAAAATAATATAGTAGGTAATCGATTAAAGTTACTAAGTTAGTAAGTTACTTAACAGTAAGTTCAAGAAGGAAACAACTTTTGCTTAGAATAAAGAGTTACATCTGAGCCTGCAAAGATTCTATTGCATTTTTAATGAATTAATTACCTGTATTGATTATCGGCCCACTGATGCCCCAAAACATCAATATCATTATATATACATATACTGGGTGTCCCATATTCAATGTTACAGCAAATATCTCCGTTACTATAGAATCTACCACAACATGTTTTATATAAAAGTCAAATATATAAAATATATCATGTGTGTACTATAGTTTCTACAGGGTGATCACAACAATCAGGAAGCACCAAACTTATGTTTTTTAAATTGAACATCCTGTATATGGTTGGATATTCGATTTCTATATATACACGGTGCCCATTATCTATCTCCTTACATGGCTAACTTTGTTAATAGTGGAGATAGAGAATTGGTGACATTAGCAAAATTGGGAAGAATTACAAGAGGAATTCAGTGCCTCCTTGAGATTTAATTTTAATTTTCAAATTTTCGAGATATTTTGAAAAAACTGAAAATCGCCAAAATTTTTAAACTCGAATATCTCGAAAACCATAAAAGATACAAATAATATAAAAATACTGCGTGATAGTGTTTTTTACGTTCAATTCAACGGTGATTTCACAGGCATCTTAGTTTTTGAGAAAAAAATAAAGTTATGTTTTTTTAAATGGCAACTATAGTTGGCTATGATATCAATAAAAAGCTTATTTTTTTTTGATTTCAAAAATATAATATTTAACATACCTTTCTCTTTTCTTTAGTTTACTGTAATGAACAAATAATTTATTAACATAGTAAGCTATGAAAAACAAACGTAGATCAGTAAACAACAATAAAATACAAGTGTCAGATCACACTAAAGTCACATTATACACGTCAAAATTAAACGTTCATGTTAAAATAGTTATTGTGAAATGTACACAAACAAAGAAAAAAACGATTTTTTAAAAATTATATTTTGAAATCAGAAAAAAAAATAAGCTTTTTATTAGCCAACTATGGTTGTCATTTAAAAAAATATAACTTTATTTTTTACTCAAAAACTAAGATACCCGTGAAATTTTCAATATCACCGCTGAATTCCACGTAAAAAACACTATCACAGGGTATTTTTATATTATTTGTAACTTTTATAGTTTTGGAGATATTCGAGTTTAAAAATTTTGGCGATTTTCAGTTTTTTTCAAAATATGTATCGCGAAAAGTTGAAAATTAAAATTAAATCTGAAGAAGGCACTGAATTCCTCTTATAATTCTTCACAATTTTGCTAATTTAACCAATTCTCTATCTCCACTATTAACAAAATTAGCCATGTAAGGAGATAGATAATGGGCATCCTGCATACATATACAAGGTTATTATAAAGTAAGGGGTATATATCAGCTTATTATGTATTTTTAACAAATTCAAATGTGAAAGAAATTCGATTGCTTAAACAATGGGATTTCTTATGTCCAACAGTGGTTAACGCAAATGTTAGATATGTCGTCCATTTTGCTGCTGTACAATTACCAACCGTTTCTCCAAATTATTATACACAGCATTATTCAGCATTTCTGGTCGAATTGCAGCAATTTGCTCTTCCAGCGTTGTTGGTCGTGTTCTAAACACCAAATTTTTTAAATAACCCCACAGCCAGTAATCCGCTGGGTTAAGATCAGGCAATTTTGGAGACCATGAATTTACAGAATGGCAGCTTATAACACGATTTTGAAAATCTGCACCACCCGATTTATTGAAATTTTGTTTTTGTACATAGTATTGTGCCGTGAATATTGAAAGGTAGTGGCTAAGATTGTTTGCTATTTTAATTAAATCATAATTTGATGCCTCTAAGTATTTAATATAGCGTCTTGTTTTGAGAGTCTACCACGACTTTCATCATTTTAAATGTGGATGCACCAATTTTTTTATTGGTTTCTCTGGGAGGCTCTTATTTTGAATACTGCATTATAATTTTTAAATATTTCGTTTCAGAATACTTTTAGAATGGATGAAAATTGTTCTTGTTTATCTCACGCGCAATGTTGCCGCATTTTAACCGAATTTGCATCTCTTCCCGTTTTCTGTATTCCATGCAGTGGCGAAACTGAAAATAAAAAGACCCTGTACAGCTATTCAGAATGGACTTCTAAAAATTTGCCACTCTATGCACAGGTCATTAGGTGTTCAGTTAAGTAATATAAATAAACTTCCAAGAACAGCGTACCTCAACACAAAAGCTATTGCTTTACTCTTTTAATTCCGCAACTTGGGAAATTAGCATTGTGGTAAATATATTCCAGGTTGAACGAACATGATAATACATTTATAACAAAATTTATATTTATTCCAGCTGCATCAATTGCACTCGGTTTTATTGAGAATAACCATTTATAAATTTAAATTCCATTGATTGAAAGTGAGATGAGCATCCAGTTTCTTTAATATTAATATCACATAACACTATCCTTTGCGTCGTATTTGGTGGTGTCTCCTGATTGATGTAGAGGTCCATCGTTTACGTATAATTGAACTATGAATATTTTTGTGTAACTCCATACGAAATTTGGGTTTGGCATCTCCGTTCATTTCTTGTTACTATTATTAATATTTGTACTTTATAACAAACATATAAAATATATTCTTACAGGAAACATGTAGTAGGTGTTTTGGCAAAACCATCATCAGAGCGCTTAATGCATACTGGAAAAACAGAAACCTGGAACCTATTTTCTACCTGAGCTGGTGAACATTCTAACTCAATGTAGTCTCTTTTGGGATTACACCATCTGTAAAATAACAAAAAACAGGAGACCAGAAGCAGACAAATTAATATTCTAAGTGCACTATCAATGCAAACTTCTAAAGTTTGCCCCAAAAAAACCTAAAACCGAAAATCTACCCCGAGTAGAAGTCTACTGACGATGAATTGAGGATCAACTTTTAACGTTTAGAAAAGAGCTAGTTATGTGATTAATTTCTTTTAATTTTATTATAATTATTTTATTTAGATATAATTCAACTAAATAACTAAGTCGGAAAACCAATTTTTTTTTTTTGGATTTTCCATAGTTATGGATTTACAAAATCGCTGATAAATATGCATCATGAAATTATTTTTTTGTAGAGACCTTTATTTTATTAGAAATAACTTTGTTTTTTATTTTCCAAATATAGTTCCATTATACACTTCGAAAATAAAAATTATCATTGTTATTATAATGCTAAAATTTTATTATAATATTACAAATTGTACGCAAACATTGATCCTAGTTGTTTTAAGTTTTAACTGGACACAACTGTGAGAGACAAATTTATTGGAAGTTCTGACATTTTATCATAATATTAGTAGAAGTTTAGTGAATGAATGAATGAATGAATTTTAATAATGAATAGACAATGGTTTAATGAATCTGTAGCTGAATATTTTTGTTTGAAAAATTTAAAATAAAAACTTATATTTATTTATAACAAAATTGGTACAAGGTCAGTAAAAAAATTCACAGATTTCGCAATATTTGCAACCATCGTTACATTGGAAATGGTAACACCATATATGAAACATAATTATAAACGCGCCAATCGTCCTATCAAATTAGACGCTGCTCCATTAAGCGAGTGCGGTATTATAACTGAACACGTGCAGTACTTTTCACGCCAATCGCCGGTCGAGCGCTTCGCTATCGATATTAGTGGAATAAAATCACCGATCTAATTAGCTTCTTTCTGGGGGGGACATCTATAGAGACCAGTATTCGCGCTATAAGCCTGAGCGCGCCGTAATACTTCACTCTGATAAACGCGAGCGCTTTTTGAAAATTTCACAATTCCAAAACAGTTACAGATATAAACCCACTAGGGTTTACCTATTTTTTTAAACTTTCTCAATATCTAGGCTACATTTCATCGCTGCATATAATAATATTCAAATTTGGAATATTTCACATAGCTAACCGTATATCGCAGTTTATCAAGCATAATTTTAGAAGTTTTAACTTTACGTAATTTTTTTTGTAATATCACAAAGACTACTAATAAATGGAAATATATAGGTATACTACCAAAAAAAGATTTATACCATTTGAAGCGTACATGTTTTGTGCATAAGTGATTAAAATTTCAAGGCGGTAAGTCCAGTGGCTTTTTTTTAATGGCGATTTATATACTTATAAAACACATATGTTTTTGAATTGTGCAGATAACATACTCTAAGGCCATTTAACAAAAATGGCTCACTAAAAAAGTTGTAGATCACACCACATATACCCCATAACATGCTCTACAAGATGGTAAAGGTTTCATCTGCTCCACTAAATATATTGCGTCACTCGATCGCGACACCGCTGTCTTTTGGCCTTAAAAGAAAACTCCTAACTTGGTCCCCATATAATAACATAAACACTTCAAATGTTAAAATTAGTTAATAATGCCTGAAAAAGTTCCCATTTGATACTTTGCATATGACCATAATCTGTCATGTGTTAGTGTCTGCGCAACAGACATGTCCGCCTCATAGCTTGGATATTAGTCCATGTAACTTATTTATATACATATTTCTTCAAGTAATAGACGTATAAACGAAATCCAGAAAATATTTTGTAATTCACATCTATTATATACAGGAACATCAGCAAAATTGTGTATCTTCAGAAATGTACAAGCTGCGTCTTCAGGATATCATGAACCAAGTGTGTTAGGTTATGTTAAGTATAAATATTATTCGTTTGAACATTTTTCTTTGACTTAGTAGAATAATAAAAGTCTATACTATTTTGTTATAGAGATAAACATGACATAAAATAAATGGAATACCGATGGTATTTCCAATAATCAAAACGTTAAAAGTGAACAGAATATTTTGCAAAAAAGACTTGAAGACTCACTGAAGTTAACAAGTTTCAAAGTCCAACAAGTTTAATTCAGTAAATATTGTTTATCGGAACCCACTACACTGATTTGTCTCTTACAAACATGCAGTCGAGAACTGCCTGCCTAACAAATTGGTGCGACATAATAAACCCATTAAGTTGAAACCAAATTAAGTTCAAATGTCATAAAATCTGACGTCAATGATCTCTCTTATTGATGCCAAATTGTTTAATAAAAGTCGCGACCGATTCGTTTCTTCATTTGAATGAATAATAATATGCAACATTGTTGAACTTCTTGCAAACGTGAGAGAGGACATTTAGGTGGGTGGAATAACTTTATAAATCGTCATAAATTCGACCACCAGCTCAATTAGCGTCCTATCACTTCGCCGAATTATACCGTAAGAGCATCGTAAAAGATCACTCCAGATATTTCGAATGGCTCTATACGGTTATAATTTTTTGTTTCACAAAATGAAACAATTGCCTGGCTGTAAAATGGAAGTCCTAACGAGTGTCATGCAGACACATTTTATTCTCATTTCATTCTCTGCTTTCAAGAAATTTCGCATTAAATTACTTATCCGTTGCAGAAACTGATTCTGGTTTACGGTTTCCGCTGAATGGTGAAATTATTCGGAATATGATAATGAATGATAAGATTTTATGGCTGGTAGAATACCTACCTATATTCCAGTGTTATAACAACTATAATAAATTAACTTTAAGACTATATTTAATATAGGAATAAGTTGCTATTTATCATACTGCTTTTAATATCGGCAACACGGATTAATATACAGCATGAATCATTAATACGGGGTTCTTATATAATCCGTTTTTTCAAGATATAGTAGAATATAGTAGAATATAGAAATAATTGAAATTTCAATTTATTTATTATAGGTACATACCCTATATTAGGGTTACCATATATAGATTCTCTATAACCGATAGTAATAAGATTAATACAAAGGTATGCTTTGATACTTTCTGCTAAAATAAATTAATTATAACCATTCAATTACTAAAATGTTTGTAATTCAAATGGAAACCCTGTACTTTTAATTCAGAGTATGTAAAAGTGAATTGTTTTATCTATATAAGAAGATATACGGGGTGTTACAACACCCCGTCTTATGTCACAAATACGTGGGCGTGTTCTACGAATAAAAACAACAAAAAAGTTTTTTCCTAGCTGGATTCTTTTTCAAGTTGTAGGGGTTTAACTTTTTCAAAACAGAAAGATTTTATTTTATAACTTTTTAAGGAATAAAAATATCGTTGTACGATTTGGGGTACTGTATGAACTGCCGATACGCCATTTATTAAAAAAATATGGCATTTTAACTATAACCAGTGGCGTAGATACAGGGCACGTCTGCGATCTTAGGCAAAAATATATATGTCGGCCCTTATTGGAGTTTAAAAAAATCATTTTTAAAATTTACATTTCATTCTTAACAAATATGGTACCTTTCATCTGTTTCTTAACTCTAATGTTTTAGGCACAAATTAAATACTACTGAAGTATTCAAGTTCAAGGATGTCCTTTGTACAATTATTGTGAATTTTAGATGACAGAATACTTGTATTAAGTAATAATGTCAACATTTCAATTTGTGCCTGAAATATTAGAGATACGAAAAAAATGAAAAATACCATATTTGTTAAGAATGAAATGTAAAATTCAAAATAGTGTTTTTTTAACTGTAATCAGTGGTGTCACATATTTTTTGCCAAAGATAGCAGACGTACCCTGTATCTACGCCACTCGTTATACCTGAAATGCCATATTTAGGTAATAAATGTCGTTATCGTTATTCATACAGTACCACAAATTGTACCGTAATATTTTTATTCATTAAAAAGTTATAACATAAAATATTTCTTTCTCGAAAAATTTTAAACCTCTGTAATTTGAAAACGAATCAAGCTAGGACAAAAGTCTAAAGAACTTTTTTTTCTTGTTTTTGGTCGTAGAACATGCCCACATGTTTGTGACATACGATGTTGTAACACCCTATATGTCAATTGGTCATGTAGGTAGGTATTTTCTACCTCAAAAGCAGAACAATTGAAATGCTACTTATTTTTAGGCTTGTTATATGAATAATCGCAAACTTCATTAATTAAAAAAATATTCAAATAGCAAATGGGGTTTCCTCTTGAAAAAATAAGTGAATACCTAAATATTTTGATTTTGTTGTTGTTGTTGGAAGGTGGCGCGGTTACCAGCAGCACTCAGGTCTATCGACCCATTGTGCCTGTCGCTAGTCGAGAGCTATTGGAAGAGACCCGTGCTATGCGCATAGGCCAACACCCATTCTAGGGGAAGCTCTCTAATGTCCTGGAGCAGGAGAAATGCTGCGCCCAGATGTTTGTCTCTCTTGACCATGAGGCAGGCACAGCGACAGAGGATATAAATGGAGTCCTCGTCATCGTGTCCGCAAAGCCTGCACCTTCTGGTGTCTCTGAGGCCAATAGTGTTAAGGTGCTTGTTGAAATGTCCGTGACCTATCAGCAGTCCTGTGACAATCCTTATGCTGTTACGACTTAGCGCAAGTATTGATCGTGTGGCATTCTACCAAGGCTCTTTAATTAAGAGCCTGGCTTGTCCTAGCCCAGTTCCGTTCGACCAATCTTCCTCTGATCTTTCCTTGATCCAGTTTCTAATAGACCTTGTTACATAACTAGGTGGAAGCTCCAGTACTAGTTCGGGCCCCGTAGACTGTATACTTGAGCCTCTTTTAGTCAGTGCATCTGCCTCCTCATTTCCTGTTATGTTGTGATGACCCGGTATCCAGGTCAATTTTACTTGGTTGTTCTGTCCCAATTGAGCCAGACCATTAAGGCACGTAAAGCCGTATATTTTGATCTTACACAAAATGTTGATATGACGTAACTAAATGTTTTTAATTTCTCTTATACCTAGTGCTCAGATAGATTTAGATTTTTCCATTAAACACTAGTTCTATACATATCCTGTACTTATTTTTTACCATAAAACTTTGTGTCAAGTGGAAGTTTTTGATATACTACTAATTTTACTAAAACTTTTCCGGCTGTTTTTTCATAAACAAATACAAATCTTAAAAGGAAAAACGAATCTTTGTTTTCTTTCCGAAATACAAATTTGATTTTCTGGCAACTCATTTTGAAAAAAGAACTGCTGACAGTTTCAATAAAAGTAGTAGGTAGTATGTAATTTGCATTGTAAATTTTTAATTTAAAAGAAAGTAAGAAATAGTACACCACCTAATAAGTTTGCCATCTAATACATTTAGAAACTGTAATCAGACACTATATGTACCTAAGTATTTTTACAAAACGAATAAATGGAATTTATATGTAGTAATGAATTACTGTCAAAAGTCATTAATTTATCATGTAACTAGCGCGAAATTTGCGTTGAATTAAGAACATTGGTAATAATACAAACCCACCGGACCATTGAGACTTGTATCCAGTCGTCGTTATTTATTGTTTATAATTCGTATTAAAGGATATTCTACTTATTTTTTATACAGGGTGTTAGTTAAACATGCGGCAAAAATTCCAGAGGTTATTCCTTGGACTATTCTCAGGATATTTTATCCTTTGATGATTTTTGAAAAAGCGCTTTGTTGCGCAGATATAGGGCGAAAAAAATTTTCAACAAATAACATTTTATTACTAAAAATTACATGTAACATTTCTGAACCTACAGGAATTGTTCAAAATGACTACCTCCAGCTCGGATGCAACCATACAATCTTCTCCCCATAGACTCCCGAACTCTTTCAAAAACACCAGGGTCGTTTCATATTGAGTTACACCCAGCAATCATCCGATCTCTTAAATCGTCCACATCTTCCACTGGCCTAGTATAAACTAATGACTTTAGATGGCCCCATAGGAAATAATCCAGGGGGTTTAGGTCCGGGGATCGAGCATGCCATACGTGAGGTCCACCTCGACCAATCCAGCGATCTGCGTATGTTGCTGTTAAAAACTCCCCTAAAATGAGGTGGTGCACCATCATACATAAACCACATTGCCTGTCTTGTAGCCAATGGTACATCCGCCAAAAACTGAGGTAGCGTTTGTTCGAAAAAGTTGCGGTATACTTCGCCGGTAGAAATACCGGTCCAATTAGCCAGTCACCCACAATTCCAACCCAAACGTTTAACGAGAACTGATGTTGAAACCGATCATCACAAATCTCATGTGGATTTTCGTCAGCCCACACATGATTATTGTGGAAATTCCTTATTGCATTTCACGAGAAACTGGCTTCATCGGTAAAAAGAATCAGCGTAAGTAGTTGAAGGATTTCAACCAATGTGTGCAAAAGCCATTGACAAAATGCAATACGTGGAGCAAAATCCGCAGGAAGAAGTGCCTGAACGCGTTGAATGTGGTATGGGCACAACAAATTATCTCTCAGAATTTTCCAAACAGTCCAATTACTTACATTCAAAGTATTTGCAATTCTTCGCGTAGAAGTACCTGGATCTTCTTCTATCATGTCCAGCACATTTCTCTTCTACGTCTACCGTTCTTTTTCAACAACTCCTTTTTCTTACATGTTTTTTACTTGATACATCCAGTGTAGTACGCCATACTTTTATTTCACCTACATTAATAATGTGAAAAATACCAAAATTGGATTTGTTGAAATTATTCGCCTATATCTTCACAACAAGGCGCTTTTTCGAAAATTATCAAAGGATAAAATATCCTAAGAATAGTTCAAGGAATAACCTCTTGAATTTTTGGCGCATGTTTAACTAACACCCTGTATATTTAAATCATATTTTTTACAATCATTTTAAAAATCGTTTTCAGAAATAGATATAATTTTCAAGCCTTAGGCATGCACCTGACTTTTTGAGCACCGCCATAAATCTGTAAGCTCGGGAGGATTTTCGAAACTTACCACGTCAATAAATTTAAAAATATACCTACCTGATTTCTTTGCTTTGATGACTGCTGTCACTGAAGATATTTTGAGTACCTCTCAATAGTAGATAATTAAAAATAAACAAATATTTGAGTAATGACTTATTATGTTTCCTTCAAATCAAAATATGATGTATTAGGTAACTTATCTCGTATTTTGTACTTAAATACAGATATGTAGTCTATTTAACCTTGAGTTTTCAAACAACGTAGATGGTATATTTTTCCGTTTTTCTGTGAAGTACTTATATATGTTTTTCCTTAAGAAATTAAATATCTAGTTTTACACTAAACAAATAGGTATACATTAGTTGAGGATGTTTCGTTTCAAATTATAACATCATTCTTATATAAAAGTATAGCCATATTTTTGGATTAGAAATGCAATTAATACTATTAATTGTTTCATGCGGAATTATTATAATAATAATAATAATAATAATAATAATAATAATAATAATAATAATAATAATATCTCTAATCACAAGGATTAGCCCGAAAGTCTGCGACTTGTGTGGGAGAGGGGGCGGCATATTATTATTTCGCGGGCCGCATTTGCGCCTCAGGAACGACTTACGTTGGTAGGCCCTAACCACCATTAAGTGCTGGAATGAGGGAAACCTGGAAAACCTCATTAGTTAGGGGTAATTCAAACAATATACAGAAAAGTGGCCATTGTCGAGTCGTGCGATTACAATTCTTTTGCGAAAATAACGCAAACTGATGGTTCTTTATAGCAAGCGAACTGTCAAACTACGTCATATTGGCGTAATTTTTGCATACAAATCATTTCCGACGACTCAAAAATCGAGGGCCAGGCTTTCATTTGTTATTTATCATTAGTATTAAATCATAAAAGCATCCGTACTACACCACGAATTACGACACAATACCTATATGTCAAGTCCACACTTTTTTTTTAAACAAAGCTGCAGACAGAATCTCATTATGAGTTAAGGGTAACAGGTCAATTCCGGTAACACCTGGTTCAGTTGTAGTATGGGACAGGGTGGTGTTTCCCGCCAAAAAGGGGAGTAATGTAAGATCCATTTATCGGAAGTCAAAGGGGGACCTATAATATATACCTAGAGCTCAAATAGGTCTTAAAAGAAATCAGCGTGGGAAGTTCGAGTGTTGATAAAAGTATCTTAGGAGTAGTGGAAGTCCAATGATCATTTTATAATAGATATGATGATAAAATCCAACAACGCAGTATATAATAATTGGTATTACAACTACTACGTTTAAACGGAAAGATTTAGAAACGTTGATTTGAATATGTAAATAAAGAGGACCGACGGATATCTAGATTTTCCTACAGGGTACTCCTTTCCTTGGTAAATTGTTTTAAATCATAAAGCAATCCGGCTAATTAGTAATTTTGAATTTTTAAACATAAAACCAAACTTACTGCCCATAAGTCTGGCTATTAAAACTTTTCAATTCTAGAGTATACAGTTTTTCCCAAAATGAACAAAATTTATATATTTTTTTAAATGAGAATAAAAAAACGTTGACACAGGTCAATTTGTATACATATAGAAATTGTCACTTTTCTGCAATATTTCCTATTTTTTGAGACATGACAGAGCTATGACATTACCGAATTTTTTTAAATAGGTAGCTTTATAGTATAGGGTGTCCACTTATCGGCACACTATTGCTAACTCCGTTATTAATGCAGATACGAATTCGATTAAATTAGTAAACTAGTAGTAATTTATCTAGTGTCTCTAATGGTGCAACGAGGGCCATTTTGAACATTTATAAAATATAGTGCTAGTACAAAAATTAATGTTTTCATTTAATCCTTCCTTCCTTCTTACAATATTTTTAACATTATTTAAAAGTTATGACAAACAAAAGTAGATAGAACCTTATATCGCTGAATTCGTCTTTAGAAGGGCTATCTATGTATACTATGCTATCTGCAGGCTGATTCAAATTCGAGTCTATGCATGGGGATCTCGGAAATGGTAAGAGATACTAAGTAGGTTAAATCGGTGCAAAGTTGCGCAATGATGGAACTAACATTATGGCTAAATATTGTCAAGGCTAACTTGATTGGTTTTTGAAATATTTGAAAAAAATTTAAATTGTGGAAATTCGTTATTATTTTATTCCAACATTATTTGAGTGGATATAGAAAAAAGAACAACGTTTCTTCACAGCAATTTATGGTGCTTTATCGAATGGCATAATTTCCAGGGTCATCATCAATTAATTTTTTTTAAATGCTTACAGCCCTGGAAGTTTATTACATTTTTGAAATCTCTGTGCCTACTGATACTATGCTGCCATTGCCCAAAGCAAATTTAGACGTTTTGTCCCGAACAATCCCTCAACGTTTCCATTTCCATAGATCAATTTTTTTTTAATTCAAGCTCTCATTTTTCGGGGTTATTTTCGTTCAATGTATCGTATTGCCCAGAAAAGTCCGAAAGATTATCAAAAAACACATTTTCTTGCCGTCAGGACAAATCAAGAGACTTTGGTGGCGACCTTACAGGACCATTATTTCCGATCCATCCCGTCGGAAATTCCGCATTTAAGTATTTAGATACCTCCCTTGAATTATGAGGGGGTGCTCCGACATGGAGCCGTATTCTGTTACACTACGCGAAGGGTATATCTCCCAAGTATTCTTCCAGAGTATTTCTGAAGAACCAAATCAATGCGTTTTCTCAATGCTTCAGCTCCGCTTAGGCAGAAGACCTTGAGCCCTCTATTAATAATATTAATAAAATGATTAACAAATGTATTGAACGAAGGGGGCACTAAGTTCAACATCTATTATATTATAAGTTTTTTTGTTATGTTTTTATTGTCATTTATTTAAATTAAATTATGTTGAATATAAAATCCATTTTTAATTGACTATAAACATGTAGCAGAAAAATGAGTGTTTTTTGATAATCTTTGGGATCTTTGGGAACTTTGGGATATTCTTTGACTTTTTTGGGAAATACGACACATTGAACGAAAGAAAACCTCGAAAAAACGAGAGATAATAAAAACATTTGATGTAGGTATCGAAATAGAAATAATGAAGATGGATTCTTCGGGACAAAACGTCTGAATTTGCTTTGAACGATGGCAGCATAGTGACAGTAGACACAGAGATTTACAAAAATGTAATAAAACATGCAGATCCGTATTTAAAAAACTTGAATTGATCATGGCCCTGGAAAGACAAAACGTTTTATGAAAAATATCAATATGCCATTCTATAGAGCACAAAGAGCTGTTGTGGAGAGGTGTTGTTCTTTTCTCAATATAGTTGGAATAAAATAAAAACGAGTTTCCAAAATTTCTATTTTTTTCAAATATTTCAAAAACCAATCAAGTTAGCCTTGATATTTTTCAACCATTATGGTGGTCCCCGGATTTCGCAACTTTGCCCCAATTTAGCCAACATTGTATTTCTTACCAGTTTCGAGATCCCCATGCATAGACCTCAATTTGAATCAGCCTGTATATAGAGCATCTTATTTAAAAAAAATCGATAATTTTAGAGGTCCGTCAAACATGGCTCACAAAATTGGATATATTGCAGAAAAGTGGCAATTTTTAATTGGCCTATTGCAGCGGTTTTCTTTTTAATCTTAACTAGAAAAAAAACATGAATTTTGTTCCATCATTGTGGGACACCCTCTATATATTATTTAGCTTTACAGAATTATACAGTTAGAAAAAATTTCTGCTGAAGCGTTTTACGAAATAAATATTGAAACAAAATCACATTAATCACCTAATCTAAATATGATAGACTATTATGCATTTTATTGTGTTATTTAAGTTTAACCATAATCTAAATTTAACTATGTATACTTACTTGACGTAATTGGTATTAAAAACAGGCGTCACTATATTTTTCGCAGTGGATAAGATATGCAAAAATTTCCTTTAATAATATGCAAAATATATCAAATTGCGTTGAAAAAGTTAAGATTCTTTATATATATCTACGTAATTGTTTTAGAATAGTAAATAAAAAATATTTACGAGTACAGGGCGCTCTGATAACCTAATTAACTCCCCCATATCTTTCATAATTCTAGATACGATTAAAAAAAATTAGAAGGTTGCATTCCGTTGCCTACAAAACTATTTAAATATCTTGTATGGACATCATATAACAGTATTTAATTGATGTAATATGCCTACATAATCAGTAAAAAAGCAGTAATATGCTTAATATATAAAAAAATTGTGGGCAAACACTAAGTACCTACTATATTTTTTTAATAGAATATTGTAATAATAATTTTTAGAAGTAGACGTGGTGACACAGTACTTACAAAGTAAGTAAAGAAACAAAATCAAGTGCATATTTAAAAAAAAAAGTACCTTTCAAACAACTAACATTAACTAACTAATACGATTTACTTTCATATAATATAATAAATTATAGAAAAAGAATATTTCGCATAAAAATTATTTCCTTTTATTTATTTTTTGTTTATTATTTGACAAATACCTTTAGATTTTAGAAGACATACGTCCTTGATTATGTTTCTACTTTAAAATTGTTGTGCCAATATTTTATTAAAAAAGTTGCATGGAACTTTTTATTTACGTTTTTTTTCCAAGTACGATGGTATTTAAAGAGAATTTAAACAATGATTTCTCTTTTATCAAGGAAATATAGGAAAATTCTATTTTTTACGAACCACAACAGGTAAGTGTCAAGTGATATTACTTAAATATCACTCTGTATACTAAAAATATATATGTGCACATAATGGTTTAAGTATAGAATAAAGAAAGGCGTCTTGTTATTATTACATCATAATTCCATACTAATTTTTCAGACATAGCATTTTACCTTAATTTGATAACTTAAGTAACTTCCTTAACATTTCAATATAAAGATTCTTATAGGGGATCCTGTTATTCTTTGCAAGGGGTTCAACTCTTCAGGTTGTTTGTCACCTGGCACCGTTTTAACAATGCGGGAATTTTTTAATTCCCGCCAAAAAGGGGATGTGGGCTTGTCAAAAAAGAGGGGTGAGTTCTTGTTTTGTTTGTTTTGTCCTACCTGTAATATAAAATAATCTCATCTTTCTAGGCGTGGGAAGTTAGGAAGTTTAAAAAATATTTTAGCTGTAGATCAGCATCTGATAAACTAGAAAGCATAAAATCTGTTAGTGCCTTACTACTTTTATGTATTTATGCAAAATTTATATTATTGATATAGACACCTATGAAACAAAAGTTGAAACATCTTATAAAATCATCACATCTTATAAAATAAGATTGAAAGGTTTAAAGTTATTTTAGTTATTAGTTTTTACGAACGCGTAGAACGGACATATAGCATTTTAATTGTATACTTCCCAGTTTAAACTGTAAATTTTCTTAAATTTCCAGTTTGCTGTAAACTGTAAACTGTAAACTTTTTTAAATTCCCACTTTAAAGTGTAAATTTTCTTAAGTTCCCAGTTTAAACTGTAAACTTTGTTAAATTCCCAGTTTAAAGTGTAAATTTTCTTAAATTCCCAGTTTGCTGTAAACTGTAAACTGTAAAATTTTTTAAATTCCCACTTTAAAGTGTAAATTTTCTTAAGTTCCCAGTTTAAACTGTAAACTTTGTTAAATTCTCAGTTTAAAGTGTAAATTTTCTTAAATCCCCAGTTTAAAGTGTAAATTTTCTTAAATTCCCAATTTGAACTGTAAATTTTGTTAAATTCCCAGTTCAAAGTGTAAATTCAGTTAAATAATAATAATAATAATATGTCTAATATGTCTACTCCTCATTCTAATCACAAGGATTAACCTAGACCCTAACCACCATTCAGTGCTGCAATGAGGGAAACCAGGAAAACCACATTAGTCAGGAGGACAGTCAAGCATCAACCTCACATTAATACCAAGGTGACGTTCTTCCCATTCTCGGCACGCATACCAGGATGGTTGCCAACCCATCCCTACGAACAGGCCTTAATATACGAATAAACAATTTCATTAAAAACTAATGAGGTTTTCCTGGTTTCCCTCACTACAGCACTGAATGGTGGTTAAGGTCTGCCAACGTAAGTCGCTTCTGAGGCGTAAATGCGGCCCGCGAAATGATAATATTCCGCCCCTGCCCCATTCAAGTCTCAGACTTTCAGGATAATCATTGTGATTAGAATGGGGAGGATGAGGGGTGTTATTTAACTAAATTTACACTTTGAACTGGTAATTTAACAAAGTTTACAGTTTAAACTGTAAATTTAACAAAATTTACACTTTCAACTGGGAATGTAACAAAGTTTACAGTTTAAACTGCGAATTTAAGAACATTTACACTTTAAACTGGGAATTTAACTAGATTTACAGTTTAACTAGAAAGTAGGTATACAAATAAAATGCTATATGTCCGTTCTACGCCTTCATAAATTTTAGTTATTAACTATCTGATTTTATTTTCATTTTAGTTAGTAAGTCTAAAAACATCTGAAAACTGATTCATATAACCACTTTTACGATACTTTATGAAAATTTTAAATTTAATACAGTAATGTTATTCAAGTAATACTAAATTAGTTTTTAATTTTGTTATTTTCGCAAGTATTAAATGTGGTACCTAATGTTATGCTAATATTGTTATTATGTAAATAAGTTGCACAGTACAAATATACATTATGTAGGTACCCCCTGCCTACCCTGATAATGACGCGTAGATTTTTCGAAAACAATATGCTTTGTCTGAAATTACCGTTCAGCTGTTCAGTTCCTTATTTTCAAAATATGCTTCCCACGCTCTGGAATTTACCGTGCATATTTTCAATCACAGGTGACATTGTGTGACGTAAGATAATGCAAAAGTCTCCCCCAGCAATAATTCTTCCTTCCCGGTTTTGGCGGGATCTTTACATCGGTGTAAGGGCGGCGGGAATTAGGGAACTTCGGGTGCTTCCAGGTGCCGATGTAAGAGGCCGTATAGGCTCAAGCTGTAGGTAATATTACGTCAGGTTATTGGTTACTATAATAAGTAAAAGTTCTGTATAATTTTAATAGGGCCATTTTGCACTACTAAGATGATAATGATCTTAGTTGTGGCATTATCATAAAATTATGTTTTATTAAGTGGAATATTTTGAAAGCGGAAATAAAGCCCGTGAGATCAATTCTTGTTTTTATTTGAAATGTTATCTCAATTTTCGGGACAATACGAAACTAAAGAGATAAAATTAGTTAATATAACTCAGTTACTTTATATTATTTATTATTATAAACGTCGCATTATTACTCTGATAGGATTGTCTACAATAAGTATCAAGAAATAAAGAAAAAAATCAAGTATAAAGTATAAAAATCAAGAAAAAATTTATCTATATTTCAAAATTGGTGTCATATCGATACTTCAATTCCTTATAAAGCAAATTTTTAAACAGTTATAGACACTTGAACAGGCTGGTCGTGGATTCATTGATATATATACCAGAAATCTTATTAGTAAATATTTAGAAACATACCAAAGATACTAAATGATTTAGGAATGGCCGATATCGACATAATTCTTTTTATTATTAGAGAAAATTTTAAAATCTGCTTAAGCATTTATTTTATAAACTATCCAGTATCTAATAAGTAATGCAGATTTTTAAGGGAGACAGATCGAGGCGAGATGAACTTTTGTCGATAATAAGCGAAAATGGAAACATTTCCAAAACGTCAACAAAAACGTCATATCCGAAATATCCTAAAATCCTAAACGTCATAAAATAAGTTGACTGTGGATTGTAATTTAACATCTTGTAGAGTATAAACACACTATTCTGTATACACATTTATTTATATGGATAAAGCATATAGGTAGCAATAATATGGTAGGGGGTACAGATAGCACGCACAATAGTTGTTTACAACATATGCCTTCTAATAATGAAAATACTCGTTTAAATAGGTGCCTAGGTTATAGGTAACAAGGATAATCTATGTAAATCATAATATTTAAATAATTTCATTAGTAATGTATCTCTTAGTTTATTTTCTTGTCGATTGGTATAACTTTCACTTAAACACCACATCGAATGCGTTGTGTCCTCCTCTTTTCAGATGCTTGTGTTTATCATACGTAACTCACGTCAGTTTCGTAATGTAGAAACATTAAAGGCTTTATATAATGGACTAGTGCGACTTAAATTTGGATTTGCCAACGTGGTATGGAGTCCATACTATAATACGCACGTTAAGAGCATTGAAAATATTCAAAGGAGACTTCTAAAGTTTTTAACATATTATAAGATAATCAATATCCACCCATTGGATACAATCATCAACTTTTATTGAATCGTTTATCATACAGCTATAAAACAGCGAAGAGACATGCAGGATGTCATATGCTAAATAGTTTAAGTAACTGATTGTTCTCAATTATTAGAAAAAATTGAGTTGAGAGAATCTGCTAGTACAATACGATTTATGTGATTATTTTATTTACCAGTTGCTCATACAAATCTTCTCTTCTCACTATTGCATGTTATGTGCCGTAATTATCAAAATATATAAAATTATATAAGTACTTAGATATTTTTAATAGTGGACATTAAATCAAAATTTTCATATTTACAATTCAAAAAATGTTAATCAGGTGTAAAGTTGTTAATGTAATTCTTATAATCCCTTCTAAAATATAGTTTATGTTTCCTCCGGCACTCTAATTGGAACGTACATTCTGTAGGGTTTGTGTATGTAAAAATAAAATAAATAAAACATTTTCGTCGGCATTGACCATTAATTGGAATTACGCACAAGTAATCTTTACAAAGCCTGACTTAACCTATTGACTATTTATTAAAAAATGATAAATATAGTAAGTGTTTTTATGTGAAAGGGTCCCTAATTTTATTAGGGTGTCTTATTTCCATATACTTAATTATTCTATACATAAATTCGTATCAACTCGTATTAAAAATTCGTATATTTTTACAAAATTAATATGATTCACTATAGTTTCTTTTGTGATTATACCAGCTGTAAAATAATAGAAAACAGGAAAGTATTCAAAATAAAGATTGAAAGTGTATTATAAAAAGCAAACTTCCCAAAGTTTTCCCCAAAAAAACATTGTATAATATGCAATAAATATACCGCTGCACCACAAATAAGTTACAAACATTAACTAGAATTTTAATATTTTCCCAACTAATTTTAGTATAAGCGGATTAATTAATTACTTCTAGTTAATAATTTTCAACGGTGGAATTCACGGTTTTCTTGAATCTAATGCAGTTTTGGTTACTACCCTCACCCGAAACATATACATTTAAGCATAAAAAAAAAATGCTATACTTACTTAACCACCGAGCTGGGTTAAGGAAAACCCACACGGTATTCTAGGGTATAGGTTCGGTGTAGGAGCGGTGTAGGTTCGTAACTACTCCTCGGGTAACAAATATTTATTATAGTGTGCGAATTCGTCTTAAGTAGGAATCACACACTCAGCTAGCAAAGTGGGGGGGGTGGTTCTTAAGTAAGTAAACAAAAAAACTGAGGTGGTTTCATACAAATATCATATAATGAAATTCAGAATGAATATATACACATACATATATATCGTCACTCACGGCGATGGATTGCAACAGCTTACCTAAATATAAATGAGTAGTAAAATTATCAAACTAGGTACTTATTAACATATGGCCCATATAGGTCTACCCAACATGATCATGTCGTTCACACGTAAATAGAGTTTTAAGTAAAATAAATACGATGGTATAGTTGATAGTGACAATAATTGTAAAGAAGGCTGCTACAATCACCTTATATAATGTACTTTATAAAAATGTGCAGTATAATAAAATTATAAGAACAAACGGTCAGCGGATTGGCTTCTATAAACAATGAATCAGTGTACGACCTTATGTCCTGCGGTAGTAGGGTTCAGATTCAAGGTGGCATTCCTAGGTGGACTGGTACGGTGTACTAGTAGGTAGGACAACAGGAACGGAGAACCTTCCAAAATCTCAAGGTCCTAGTGAAGCATTCCACTCAAGGGAAGCGAATCCAGGAACCATGTAGGACGTAACCAAACGTCGAAACCAAGAACCAGCCAGAAACGTGACAACGTCAAATACGTAACACGACGTGTAGAAGAAAAATAAAAATAACAATAAAAAAAAAAGAAAGCCCTGTAAAAGAAACCTACATTACAGAATGTTCTATGTACGTGTAATAAACTTACTTTGTTGGAGGACGGCTTTATATGAAAGTGACACCCTAAGTCTCCACGTGCTCTATTTGCTTGACTTCAATGTTTCTCTGCAAAAATCTCCTTTTTGGTTATGTGATATTCTGCGGTACAACTCAAAACCAACCCAGAATAAATCACCACCAACGCACATGAATTATCCCAACTATCTTGGTAACAATATAAATTCACCCATGTACAATGGCTGAGAAACTTTCTTCCAAGCACACCAAAAAAACGGCTTCCGTCTTCCTCGTCAAATTTTACCGCACATCCTAAACGGAGTTTTAAAGTGACGTCGGTAGGTACACCTCTAATCAAGTAACGAGTCCTCCAAGACCCTCAAATAGCAAATACATTACACGTACGAACTTTCTATAGAAAATGAAATAATACTAAATTTTCTTCATTAGGAATCTGGCAAGGAGTGGAAATCACAAAGAGATATTTAGGTAAATAATAATTATTTACCTACTGCACAAGTCGGAAGTACCTAAATCAAGAGAGCGTCCGACGAAATGTTACACGATACGAGGGCCCAGGTCAGGATCCAACTTCTTGGAATGGATTTGTTACTCTCACCTTGTTTTTGGAACCTTTACTGATGAAATTAGACTCACAGTAAACATGTATAACTATTATACAAGTACCCTGTACCTTTAAATACTCTCTAAAACAGTGTTTTTCAACCTTTTTCATGACACGACCCCCATAGCATCAAAAAATATTTCGCGACCCCCCTTAGCTTTTTTCATGTTAAAAATATTTAATCCATACAAAAATTTTATGCGTTTGCGTTATTAGGATTCAAATAAAAAGTAAACAAAGAAATCCCTTAAATTTGGAAAACGATTTAATACTTAATGTTGCAAAAAACGGATCCATGATGGGAGAAATTGATTGAACAAAAACAAGCGCAACCTTCACATTAAAATGAACGAGTAGTCGAAGATTTTATTTTTTGTTAATTTGTTTGTATGAATAACATTACGAGTATCCTTTTTTTAACTATTTCTTAATATATCTATCTTTTTTATTGATTTTTTACTGAAGTAACTAGTTCTCTCGACCTCTCGCGACCCCCCTACAAAAGCTTCGCGACCCCCCAGGGGGTCGCGACCCACAGGTTGAAAAACACTGCTCTAACACATCCAGGATAAGAATGCAGTCAAAAATTTGCACCTGTTTAAGTCAGTCGGACCTTAGTCCGGCCCCTGCCTATCGCGATTCTCAGATTCTCTCACCTAAAGTTGCCAATGCGGCCGTGGCGCGTAGCCACTGTCGCACATATGTCATCTAACCCCTATTTGACAGATAAATAAATACAAAACAATGACTGGAATTTACTATTTGACTATTTATTTTGAAAAGGATCAAATATTACTGTTCTGAGTATCAATATCACTGGACAAATATGGGAGATCAATAAAGTATTTACAGGTACATAATAAAACCTATAAATCTGCTAGTAAACACAACTTTGAAGTAAACATAATACATTGTAAATGATTAACTGTAACAAGGTGAGTGGAAGTAACGAATCCGTACTGTTTCCTTTTAGTTTATGGGCTACTACCCAACCTGATTATACCTAGAAATTAAAAAGCTAGCAAATAACCCTAGCGAACAAAACCAACCTTTGTACTCGGTATACATTTCGTGAACAAAATTCCAAGATCTAAGCTTGACCATATCTCAGATATACTATTACTCTTAGCTACTAGAGAGTGAGTTACCTAACAGGAATAAACCTATGCCATTCTCCCAATGGAGAAATAAACCAATACTTAGCTACGCTAAACGCAAACTATGATACATCTTCGAACTATACGTAGTTCTATGGGGTTCAAATTTAACCCGTAACATGGTAGATAATTTATGAATGAACAATACGGCCTGTTCACAATAATTACTAAACAATTTATAACTTCGATAAAAACATGATAAGCATCACCATTAAGTCTTGATATTTCAGCTGTTAAAAAACAAATATAAAATTAGAGAATTATTAGACATAAAAAATAATAAAATCCAAATTAGTAGCTGTGTTGGAGTAAAGATAATATCATTTTTAACATTCACCTGGTACTAAAATTTAAATTTAAATTATTTCCAGAAATTAAAAATATGTATAATTGAAAATAATATGCAAGAATTTGTTCCAAATATAATAAATTCATTAAAATACGTTTTTATTCGTTTTAATGGTATAATTTAAAGTTAAAACTTCACGAATACCCGTTTTTAGTGTACTGTAATCGAAATAAACATTGAGTTTTATATCATAGTTTCTTTTTATGGAAACTTTATTATGATGTGGATCCTTATAGATAACGTATCCTTACTGATACAGTTGTTATGAATTTGTTAAAATTATATGCTTTCATAAAATTTTATACTTACGCCTATGTTTCGATTTAGGCGATTATTATATAAGTATTAAGATATTTCTGAAAATATCTATTCATTGCAGATTTCTTATTGATTCCGGTATTTTTTCACACTGAAAAATCTAGTGTGGATCAAATGAAAACCCCTAGATAAGCCGAAATAATCCATCAAAATTTGTTTCTAAATTTCTCATATTTTCTGCATACAGATAATAAAAAAATGTCACACTGAAGAACAATACCTAAATGTTACAATAAAAACGTATAATAAGCGCAACAAAACCTCTCCTATTTTTTCTAAAACATGTCAGTTAAGTTTGAGAAATGCCTTTGTGATAAAAATTGCACAAAATACAGTGCCCAAGTGATCCTACCTTTTAATTGTACACACAAGCATTGAGTGACCAAGTTATACAACTTCGGTATATATAAACGAGCCGGTGGCTCAGGGTTTAGTGTCTTGATCGCTCAACCCACAGGGCGTAGGTTCGAATCCCCATGCCACCAAACAATTTTTAATTAAATTGTTTACTCGTAGATCAAGGCTTGTTCGTAGGGATGGGTTGCCAACCATACTAGCGATGGCCTATGATGGGAAGAATGTCAACTTGGTGCTTGTTACCTAATGTGAGAAGTTAAAATCAGTTGATGTTTGACTATCCCCTTAACTAATGAGGTTTTCCAGGTTTCCCTCATTCCAGCACTGAATGGTGGTTAGGGCCTACCAACGTAAATCGTTCCTGAGACGCAAATGCAGCTCGAGGAGTAGAGCTATTATTATATTATTATTATTATTATTATTATTATTATTATTATTATTATTATTATTATTATTATTATTATTATTATTATTATTATTATTATTATTATTATTATATATCAATAAATTGATGTTAACTTTTAGTTAAATGTTTTTTTTGATAACCTAACTACTTTCCTACTCAAATAATTTATAAAAACAATATAACTTTCAACTTAAAAAAATTGTTCTTTTCTTTATCCCTGACGTAGTTTTCCACATAATACCAAAACACTATACTGTACTCGACGCGCGTTTCGCCAACCAAGTTGGCATCATCTGGAGATGATTAAAACTGAAACTTAAGTTTTAATCATTTCCAGATAATGCCAACTTGGTTGGCGAAACGTGCGTCGAGTGCAATATGGTGTTATGTGGAAAACTACGTCAGTGATATCTTCACACCAAAGGTTCCAACCCCCTTCAAGGTGTTCTTTTCTTTATTTCTGTGGGAAAGTAATTAGAAATTTCATGTAGGTGTATTTAAGTGATTTCGCATATAGAATTATCCATTGATGTTGAATGTGAGTGTAAAGTTTTAGCTGCATTTTCTACAATTATTGGAGGTCATATATTGATTATATTAAAGAAAGTAAAAACATTTTCCCATCTCCTATGAAATGTGGTTTTCTATAAAAGAAAATGTAGTAATCTGTTCAATGTTCAATAAAATGTTCAATGTCAAACGTTGGTACAGTATTAGCGTTTATTCTGGTACTATTTTCAGTTTTAGCTCCGAAATATTTAATATGTATTTGTTATTTCAAATTATCATCATCACATCAAAAGACAATTGAATCAACTTTAAGCTAATAGTCATCATTTTCCCTATATTCCAAAACTTTGCTCTGAGGAGCGATAATTGAGTATCGCATTTACAAGATATTTTACTGTTGGTTACTTTTTCAAATAAATCATCCTTTGGTTTATAGTATCTACTATTCTAAAAAGGAATTCTAATTTGACCCATGTTCTTTTTTCTAAATATTTACTGAGAAATTAAATAATGATATAAATATGATGATGATGATAAATGTATCTAAATAAAATACCAGGCTAATGCCACAATTATTAATGTAAACAGTGAAATGCTGCTCAAAATATTGATAGCTTTGCACTAATTAGAATAATAATAATAATAATAAAAATAATAATAATAATAATAATAATAATAATAATAATAATAATAATAATAATAATAATAATAATAGTTATAATAGTTATAATAATATCTCTACCCCTCATTCTAATCACAATGATTAGCCCGAAAGTCTGAGACTTGTGTGGGAGAGGGGCGGCATTCATTTATTATTTAGCGGCCTGCATTTACGCCTCAGGAACGGCTTATGTTGGAAGGCCCTAATCACCATTCAGTGCTGGAATGAGGGAAACCTGGAAAACCTCATTAGTTAACAAGTCAAACATCAACTGATTTTAATGTCTCACATTAACACCAAGCTGACATTCTTCCCATCCTAGGCCATCTCCAGGATGGTTGCCAACCCATCCCTGAAAATAAGCCTTGCTCTATGAGTAGATAATTTAATTAAAAATTTTCTGGTGGAATGGGGATTCGAACCCACTACCTCTGGGTTGAGCGATAGAGACACTAAATCCTGAGCCACCGACTCAGTTAAATTAATGTAGATATATTTTATTTGTCATCCGATTTTGGAAAGTGAAACATCTTTGAAATCAAAATTTAACAATCTTTTAAATAGTACTTACTTTGCCTTGTACATATCCATTCACATAACCTGATGTCGGCATTTCAAGTTATTAGTGATCTTTAATGTCGTCTTGAATGATTTCGCCATTATCCATGGTAGGCCTTACAATTATTATAAGTTTATATTAAGTATTCCATATATCACATGCTGAATATTTTCTTACAGAACTATCAAACAAGTAATATAAATGTATATTTTATCTAAATAATGATTAATCTGCACATCAATTATTATTTCTTCTCTTTATTTACAACTTATGATTACTATAATTTTAATTAAACGAGATTAATATTTACTTGTTAACTGACATTACACTGATTGGATTTCCACTGTTGATTCAAATAATTTAATTGCAATTTAACATCATTTACAGTGCGGTATCAAATGGTAATGAATTACATTCCATTTTGCATTTCACATCTTATTTCTTCATTATTGACTCTTTGAAATTTCAACAGTATCAGAAGAACATTTTTTGTGGCCTATAGTAAATAATGAGTCTTGCAATAAGCCATTTTCGAAGTACAGTTATATTATTGAACACTATAGGACTTATTTATTTATTTAGTTTAGTACTATGTTAGTCCTCTTTCTATTTAATAGAAGGCAGTGTCTCAGATTCAGCAATATCGTATCTGATTGTGGTGTACCCCAGGGCTCTATCTTAAAACCACCGCTTTTTGTTTTCATATTGTGAATGTATTTTATTTGCAGATGATAATAGATATTATGCTCTGTAACAACAGAGACAATACATTGGAACTTGCAGAATAGTTTTTTAATCAGAGCCAAATATTGGTTCACGGCAACTAATTGAAAACTAAACAAAGGTAGGACACAAGAATTTCAAATGATACCTATATATTCCTTGATCATTTATATTCTATTGATTGATTGAAATAAATAATAATTATTCAGATTGTCAAACTAACTCCGATTTTCATTGGTATTCAACAAGACTGCCAACTTGATTAGAACTCGGAGCTTTAGGTTACCGGAATCAGCGAACGCTTTACTTAAATCTATATAATAGCCGTTTTCTTTTGCACCTGATTGCTGAATCATGATTACAATATCTGCAATGCTATTCGTGGATTTAAAAAGTAAAGGAGCGTGATTGGCTAATATCAAACCATGATTTCGAAATCAGGTGCAAAAGAAAACGGATGTCATTATTGAGGCGCAAATGCAGTCCGCGAAATAATAATATGCTGCCCCCTCTCCCACGCAAGTCTCGGATTTTCGTGCTAATTCTTGTGATCAGAATGAGGGGTAGAGATATTATTTATTTATTATCTTTTTTGTCGAAATCCAGTCGACCGGTTCCCTGGCTCCGATTCTCAGGGTCGGCCGCTGGTGGTTAACAGTAGCTACTCCCCACGTCCGTGGGGTGAGCAACTACTAAGTCCTGGAATCATGTTCCCTGAGTAAACGTAACGAGCCCTGAATGACCGCCTTCTGCCTTCTTCCGGCTAGAAGATCTGCCGAATTTCGTTATGTCGGTATGATTTTCAGTTCCGAAAGCAGTGTATTTCTTGCTCCACCAAGGGCTCCTAATTATTATTATTATTATTATTATTGTTGTTGTTGTTATTATTGTTTTTTATACACATAATACTTATATTCTTTTTCTTCTATGATTTCCTACTATAATCCTGTAAATGTATGTACATATTAACATAGTCGATAAATGAATTCTTAGCAATTTACGCTAATTATACAGATAAAAATATAACGAAATATTTTAATAACGTAATCTTTTGCAAGTCCTTTTGCAAATTTTAGTGTTTAAGCTTGAGTATGTCACGAATTTAGTTGGAATATTTTTCTGCAATAATCCCAGTTCTATAGCTTCGGTTAAGCAACCATTGAAATGGATTCAGACATTCGCAGCTCTTTAAACTTTAAATTAATTTGTTATTATTTAAACACTTCATTATGAATATTTATAAGCGAATAATTACCGAGTAATAAGGCGTAGGTTTCACTTCGAACGTTTCTTGAATATTAATTACAAATACATTTAAATACACCTTCTTAATTGATTATCGGTTAAATTCAAGTTGCTTCAAATGAGATACAAGAAAATTGGATAACAAAATGGAGAGGTAAACGACTTAAAATAACAGCTGATCTGCTCTAAATTTTTTAATGGGAGTTTTATTTAATTATTTTTAAGAAAGGTAGATAGTTAACAGTAATTCGTGTTCTGATAATTAGTTTTAAAATATTTGTTAATATGTAACTAAATATGTACATTTTTTGGAAAATAAAAATAATTTGAATTTAAAAAGAAACAAACAGTTGACATCACTTCCCAGGAAGTAGGAAAATTTATTCTACACTAAAAAAACAATTATTCTTTATTTATGAGCATTTACATTTTAAACAATACAGTATGTTTCAAATTGGATGCAATAATATTGGTATCTTGGAAACCATTAAAGATAGAGACTATAGGATCAATTGGGGCAAAGTTGCGTAATTCCCTAACCAATAATGTGTTTCAAAAGAATCAAGACTAACATGATTAGTTTTTGAAATATACTTTTTTTACGCTCTATCGAATGGCGTGAACAATTTTTTAAGTAACGTTTCGTATCATCAGAATCATCATTTACTTGCTAGAACAACTTATTTTTTCTAATACGGCCTCATTAAAATTTTACGTCACTCGACAGTATTTTTCCTTATTAGTTCAATAATATATCATATTCTATAGTTTATTTATTGTTCCATTAACAATTCATTATTATTTTTTGATTTATTGTTGTTTTGTTAATTGTTCGTTATTTTTTTTGATTAGCTGTTATTTCTGGTTAATGATTTGTTACATTTTTATTATCCTTTTTTAATACATACAGATAGACGCAGATGCGTTTGATGATGGTTTTCCACGTTCAAAACGTAATCAAACTATAGCATATGATACATCATTGAACTCGCAAGGAAAAATGCTGTCGGGTGTTGACGTAAAAATATTAATGAGAAATGCATGCATGTTGTACTATAAAAATTTTTTAGGTATATGATAAAATATAACGTTTAATATTATTTTAAATTTGTTTATATTTAGAACAGTCATTTTATACTACAAAACATTATTAAAAAATGTAAGGCAAATTTATTTTATTTTATTTATATCAGAGGTCGTGGGTTCGAATCCCCATTCCACCGAACAATTTTTAATTAAATTGTTTACTCGTAGATCAAGGCTTGTTCGCAGGGTTGGCTGGCAACCATCTTGGCGATGGCCTAGGATGGAAAGAATGTCAACTTGGTGTTAATGTGAGATATAAAAAATCAGTTGATGTTTGACTGTCCCCCTAACTAATGAGGTTTTCCAGGTTTCCCTCATTCTAGCACTGAATGGTGGTTAGGGCCTACCAACGTAAGTCGTTCCTGAGGCGCAAATACGGCCCGCGAAATAATAATATGCCGCGCATTTCCCACACAAGTCACAGACATTCGGGCTAATCCTTGTGATTAGAATGAGGGGTAGAGATATTATTATTACATTATAATGGAACGGGTAAGTACATAAATTACAAGTGTAGTTAGTCATACAGCCAAACAGTTTTTAAAACTCGTAAATCCTACTTTGCTAACTAAAAAATGGTATAGAGCTGTCAGAAAGCTCTTACTCTGTTGGATAGAAAAAAACCCTGGTCTGAATCTTTTGCTATTCCGGTGTTAAAGGGAGAGGGTATTGCTTCTGAATTTGTCGGACCAGAACCGGTGCTTGGAATACCCTCGAGTACCTATTGCAAATCAAAACAACTGTCTTGACCTAGGCTGAGGGGAAAATAATCCAGTATTGGCTAGAACTACCAAGATTAGTTCAATGGAAGGCATTAATAACAGACACTTTGAAAACAAGAATTAAAAATAGCATTTTATCTATCAAGGGACTAAAGTGCATCATTTAACCCTGTGAGTAGGGTTTATTGGAACTACTCAAGGGATTAAATCACTTTAGTCCTATGGCATAAGTGGTATTATAGTTTGAGATGAAATCGAGTTGAACTTGATTGTTTGCGAGTGCCAGATGTAAGCATTTTGGTGCTAATAGCAAGAAGCGGTTAAAGATGAATTAGCCCCTCCCACTTTACAATATGTAGTAATTGGTCTTAATTTTTCATCACCTTGTCACATTTATAGTATACTTAACGGTTAGCTGAAGCTATATTACCACTTCCAGTACCACGATACGCGATATATCAATATGTTTCCGTTTCACAAGCATGAACCCTTCTACATTTTATAAACTTAACCTGACCTAACCTAGTCTAATATAACCTATTGTGACTTGACTTTGCACCCAATGATATCTACTTTTCAATGATCGAAGAGATGGCTGTGAATTAAGGAACTAGGTATATCATTTATTGATGCCCTTAACAGCTCTACTCATTTAATTATAAATAATATATTTGCTTAACTTTCAAATTCTGTTGAGTTTAAACTTGTCAAATAAAAACAATTTAAAACTACTATTTTATTTTAATTAACCTTTATAGTCCTTGATACAGAGCAATGTATTGTTACATAATATAATGCCATTAGCAGTGTTAATATTACAGTTAAATTAATTTGTTGCTGCCCAAGTTGTCTATTAAAACCATTCTTTCATAATAAATTTAATCCCAAAAGAGAAGTGGTATTAAATCTTTATAAACCTAAAAAATGTAAAAACCAAAAGTTGCTATTCTTGTTCAGCAAATAGAAGGCTAGTTATCTATCTAGATTAGATGTGACTGAACCTAAGGAGTACAAAATATCAAAGTAGTAGTATTTTATATTTTTATTCCATAAACACAACAGATTACAAATTTTCGAAAAAAATCGAACCGGTCAAAGCGGTTTACATTATAAAAATCTTAAGCTCAGTGTTTCATAAGTTACATACCAAATTGAAAAAGGTAGAAAATTAAAATTTAGACTTTACTTGATAACATGTTCAGTTTGTTTTATTTAGTATTTTAAAATTATTATGTAAAATGCATTATTACATTGTAATTATACATTATACACTATTAAGACTGTAAACTTACTTTGTAATTTTACTGTGATTATAAAATAACAAAGTAAAAATACAAAATTATTATGTACAAAAACTTGTTATCTGTAAAATCACATTGTAATATTACATTAGTCGGATGTAAAATTACATTCTAAAATAATTTTACAATAGAACTTTACAGTTTATTTATAAAATTACAGTAAATAAGAAAATTACAGTAAAAATGAAGGCCACATATTTTTACTGTAATATTTTTTTCAGTGTAACTTAACTTCTTCCGCCCAGACCTACCTCGTATAACTTGCATCAAGTTTGTCAAGTAGTGGAATCACTAACAACATACAGGTTTGAAATCAGTAGTACTTCGTCTGCTTAATTTGTCAAGTACGTTTTATATTTGTTTGATTTCGAAAATATATAGTAACCTTGTTTTTATTATTTAAAGCACAAAATTATCGTTTTTATTCTGGGAAATAAAAAATACAGTAATGGAATAGAATTCAAATATGCACCTGCATGACGCACAAAGAACTAAACAGTGAACTGAAAATCTGAATAATTTTAACACATGATTTCAGCATACACTCTGAAGGTTAATTTTGGCAACGAGAAAACTATTTAACGTATAGGTAGATGTTCCTAGGGTATTTGATATTCTTGATTTGCATCTTAAGATATACGCGAGCGTTATATGCAGGCGTTTGGCTTATGATTAAAACATGAAGTTTTATTTAATACTTCCATTGAATCATTTATTTTTCCATTCAGTCAAAATTGCATGCCATAATTTAAGCTGTGCGCATACAAAGTAGGCTTGTGGTAAAAAAATCGATTTTTTGACAGTGACGTATTGCAAGCATCTAAGACTTTATTACATCGGTGTAAGGTCACTAGACTGTGCAAATATGCAGCATAAATTTTATTACTCATTATAATGTAGACTATTTGCGACTATACTGTCTTATAAAAGTTATATAAGTAACATAAGTAAATACAATAATAATAAAATAAATAATAATACGTATTAAGGCTGATTGAGTCTATGTATACAGTACAACCACTGTTAAACTTGGAACAAGAATCTAAGCTCTGCACATCATAAAGATTGCGCAATGTTATTTTCCAGAAATATACATATAATAACCGTTTCTAGCTTCTTAATAACGTCATGTAACTAATTACTAATTGTTATAACTGATTACTTGCATAGCTTGGACTATTGTTTTGAGTTTAACATTAAAACAGTATTTACAGGAGAAATATTATTACTAATTATAATAATTCATACAAATAGTGTTTTGTTAGTATTTATACTACTCATTAATATTTCTTACATTCGGATGAAAAATATTGTACAGATTTATGAGACCAGTTTCTTAGGATTTACAAAAATAATCCAAGCGTTTTCAGTAAATAACAAAATAATATCATCTTCCTTTTGCTGCACAGGGTGATTCACTTTCGATTGTGTAACATGGGTATTTCGCTTATTATAAAAGATAGACTGTAGGTTTAAATTCGGCAAAGTTGCGGAATTTTGTGCTTCTATTATAAATCATCGTCAACTTTATTTTTTCTTATGTGCGCCATATTATTTTTTCTCATATTTGAATAACTACTGGCTAACTAGACATTTTCAAAAAATACCTATTTTCCTTAATACCTTTATTTTTTAGGCAAATATTAACATATATTATATTGTTGTATTCAGAAAAAATCGGTTTATTCAAATATGATAAAATAAACAACACAACAATAAAACCACAACATACTAACGCATGTATTAAATCTTCTGACTCCTGCGAATTTTGTTTATTGACAAGTTAAAACGTGGCATCTACATCCGCGTCAACGCACGAGCTTAGAAAAAACCTGGCATGCGTGTATTACATAACAAAAACCAGGATTTCAGCAGGAATCCAGCAGGATTCCAGATTGTAGGAACTACCAGCCCGCTCCGTACATTTTGCCAGACTCTTTGTAAGGAACTATTTGATGCCGGTTTTTAGCTTAGTACGGGGACTATTTTATCCATTTACGGGGTATTATTTTGTAAGTTTTATTAATTTAATTATAAATAAAAAAACGGGGTTTTTGATATCTACAAGCAACAAATAAACCACCAGTATTCCATTTTTGCTAATAACTCAATTTTTAAAAAAATTGTAGATACGAGATTCTGACATAGGACGGCAGTGGTCCCAATACTCCTGCCCAACCATAAAACATAGAGATAGTCGGCGTAGGCCTTAATTAACACGTTTGCACTTCGCTAACACATTTATAACTCGTCTATTGGATGTAAGTTGGTCTCTGTGATAATTCACGTTGGGGTAAACATGTGTATTTCGAAGTTTAATCGTTCAATCTCGCACCTGTTAGGCGAGAAGCTGGTTCCAAAACCCTTAACATTGTGACTGTATAGATTGAAAGAAAAATACTTACGTTACGGCAATATGGCAAATGTTATTGAAAGACTTCACTTCAATTGTAACTGGTAACTTATTATAGGATCTAGGACTAAGTATTTTAATTAGTCAAAATATTCATTGATCATGATATTCATATTCATATTTTGGTTAAACTGCTTCTAGCAGTCTTACACCTACCTAGGATATTTATTGTAAGGGATGATATAATAAACGGAATGACTAAAATTATTTTGATTCGGCAAAAAGAGACGTCAGAAGGTTGAACCTAAATATGCCCAATAAATTAGTTTCAAAGTTACGCCTCAAATGAACATCATACAATTTATATTTTATAAATTTTCACAATTAAAGTATAAAATGGTTTCCTTGAATAATGAAAACTTTCCAACAATTTTAAGAAAATAATTTCTATAAAATATTGATTTTAAATCTGCAAATATTTAACATGAATGTACAGTAAACTATGAAAATATTAACCTTATTTTATATATTCTTTTAAAGCACATTCCTTTACTGTATGTATTCCTTTTTTATTGATTCTTATATTCTACAACGATTTAACAATATGTGTAAATTTCATTCCTCTCAGAAGAATGTGCCAGATGTTGCTATTTTTCCTCACTAATAAAAATTGTTTGAAGGCGATGCCGAAAACAACTACTCCACGAGCAATGTGCCATGACTGGCATTGCATTACTCCGGCATATCCAGACACTCCTATACTCCTATATCTCTATAGGAGTCCCTACATCTTTCATCGGGATTAACTACCAGACACTAACCAATTTCGAGCTTATTATGCACTCGTCAGAGTGCTATAGGCATGATACAACTACACAGATATGCCAATGCGCATGGGGGCGTGGTCTATCGATTGATCGTGACGTCAGTTACGAGGAAAAACAATTGATAAACACGAAAATAATTATATCACTGCCCTTAAGATATTTGAATTTTCGCATCGCATCGCCATGTTTCCCTCACGAATGACGTCATGCGCAGAACAAACGAAAGTTATGAGCATATCAGTGTAGTTGTATCATGGCCACACGTACTCAATTGATGATCGATGCTGCGACATGATTGCCTAATGTGCATCGTGTATGTAGTAGTGGTGAGAAACAAACCGTAGTGCCCTCTTTGGGTCTTTGCTACTATCTGTCTGTAAATTTGACAATTATTGTCAAATTTACAGACAGACAACGACCTGCTTTTCCGCAGGCGCCATTATAGCTCTGACGTCTATTGTCTAGCAGAATCACCAGATAAGTGGTAAATGTGATTGTAGTTTTAAAGAAAGCCAGTCTGGCTTGATAGTATGGCTAGTATGTAATCGCGACAGTAATAACTCCTGAAAGAAATTATATTTTGCATATGTCCGTAGAAAAATAAATGTTTCATCAGTTGTTTTGAATTCAGATTTATAATTGCAGCTTTGTAGCGAAGATATTCCAATTTTAAAATGAATTCTGCCTCGTTAAGACAGTACTTTACCATAATATCTTTGGAAAATAGAAGAAAACATATGTTGTTGTAATATTTATGTTGGAACTCTCAAATAATTTATTTATTACTTTTTCCATAGTAGTAGGTAAGTAAGCTTCCATACACCTACCTCTGTTTATTTAGAATCAATCTTTTATTATGTGGATTTTATCACACAAACTCTGGCAAGAGATATGGAATACCTTTCAAAGGTGGTGGGAGCTTCAAAATGTTCTTAATAATTGTTTCATCCATGGAGGAAAATACCTAATAAACAGGAGTAGTTTATCTGAACAGTGCTATACATAAATAGCTAATAGAAATAGATATACTAAATAGCTTTAATTAGTGCAGGAAATATTACACTGTGTCCGCATAAATAATTGTCCAGCTGTAGGCCTATAATATCGATGGTTGCCCGAGTCTGGTTACACAAACTTATCACTTCCCGTGGAACGGACGTCCATACATCTCTTATGGAAATCGCGGTGTGGGAAGGTGTGACACCCCTGGCTCATAGAGGAACGCGTCGCCTAGTCCTTCTTGATTCCATCGCTACATTGAGATGTATATGTTGGATGCCAATACGTACACACTTCGCATAGTTTATAGTTTGGTAGGAGTCGCTAGTTTCCTAGGTACACGTTCCCCTCAACGTTCCCGGTATTATTCAACAACGGCGCAAACAGCTTACATTATTATGCTAACAAATCCCTTGTATATATCTGATACAAGTAGCATATGATTTAAGGTAACAAGCAAAAATTTAAATATTCTTCTCTCTGTTTCTAGTTTTAACTTTTGATAAATCATTCGTCTTATTAATAGTGTAAAAGTCGCTATATAGGGTGTCTATTTAAAAACGAGCAATGCTCTGTAAGTATGGACCTAAAAAAAATATAAAAAATTTCTCAAAACCGTTTCTAGGGTATGTGGGGGGAATCAGTATGACCACAAAAATGACCTTCACTAAGCAACCCCTGGGGCTGTAGCCACCCCAACTCATTTTTTTTAAATGGCAACACCCTCTTTGTGATAACTCATTGGAAAGCTCTTGGAAATTGCTATTTAACAGTGCCAAACAAAATAGTTCTTAATAGTTTAATTTTTGAGAAATACGAAAAATAAATTTTATAATTATTTATTCCAATGTCTCGTTATAAATATCAAATTAAACCATTTTGCGTATTTCACAAAAATTAAACTATTAAGAAGTATTTTGTTTAGCATTGTTAAATAGCAACTTCCAAGAGCTTTCCAATGAGGTATCACAAAGGTGATGTTGCTATTTAAAGAAAATGAGTTGGGGTGGCTATAGCCCCAGGGGTTGCTTAGTGAAGGTCATTTTTGTAGTCATACTGATTCCCTCCACACAAAGAATTTTATTTTGTTGATTAACGAAAACTAAATTTAAAAACGATAACCTACGACTGTTCCTTTCAGACCCAGGGTTTATTTTCTAATGTTTTTAATATTCCCAGATATGTTATAATTGTCTATAGTAAACGAGTTATAGTTACTGGAGTGTTGTACCACACACTTTGTATAACCTTCGAGGAATATGAAAATTCAAAACACCACGCCTGGAAAGATGCACTTCTAACACTAATTTGTCTTAATGCAGCGTGAGTACATTATGCTAGGTGATGTTTTATGTAGATAATTAGAATATTAAACACCACAATATATCACAAATTTGACAGTAGTTGGTTTAATTAACCGCGATAAAGTTGTAAATTTACCTCGGACGTGGAACACAATAAATTAAATATGGCGTTTGACAGATTTTTTAAATAGAAAATCTGTTAATTCGATCGTGGGAATCGGACCAGTTCAGATCTATAACAATTTGCACATGATTGAATGAAGTTATGCTTTAGTTGTATATAATACTTTACCGAAATATGGTCCGGTACTATATGTAGCAGAAATTCCTACTAAGAAATAACTGGAACATTTATTGTATTGTCTTTAGGAGTTCTGGTATTAAGAAACAGTGTTCAAATTCACGGTTTCAAAATAAATGTTTAAATATTTAAATGTAAAATTAAATATTTTTACAGTAAACAAAGAAAATTGACATATATGTCCTATTTGTTTAAAGATTTATATAGAACTTCAACACGCAAATTAAAACACTAAATGCACAGAATTTTTCATCAGTAACCGAGTTTCCCATATTTGGAATTCTCTTCCCAGCGATGTGGTAAATGCTCCTTCAGTGGACTCCTTTAAAAATAGACTTCATGCTTACAATAATAGAAGACAGTAAAATTTGAAAATATTTTGACAGTTGTTTTTATTTTGTAATATGTCTATGGGATCATTAGTTTTTGGTTATTTTTTTTTCATCTTGTACAGGGTGGGCAAATAAGAGAGAACGCCGGCTGTATCTCGGGAACCGCTTATCGGAGAATTTCCGGAAAAAAATTTTAACAGTAAATATGGCCATGAGATGTCCATATTTCAGGAACTGGAAATTATTTTCAAGTTCCTGAAATGACCGTTAGGGGGCATAACATCCATGGCCAACAAGAAAAATGAACTCTTCTCGAAAATTTGCCTAATGGAGTAGTACCGAAAATAAGTAAATATTAATCTAGAGGAAATTTGAAACTTTTTCGAGCAACTCATTTTTTTCTATCTTTTAAAATAAAGTGGAGGAGGGGAGCACCAAACTTTCTTTCCTTTAAACGATAATAACTCTGCTCAGGACAAACCAAATCTAACAAACTTAGTCTCATTAGAAACAGATTTTTTTATGCATATTTAGACTCATGAAAGCTGGTTTTGTCACTTTTATTATAACCGCTAGAGAGCGCTGTCTGCTAACATAACAAATATAGCAAATTTTCTAGAAAATTTCAAATGGCACCATATATTTATTGTCACATATTTAAATAAAGACCAAGAATCCCTAAAATTTAGTGAAAACCGCAGCTTTCTATCTCATTCCTAACGGAAGATATTACCAAAAGAATTGCAACTGGAGATTTGTGATGTAGCCTTTCACCTGCATTTAAAATCGACTCGTTGATAGCCTAATTAATAAAATATAAGAAAAAAAAACTGTTGCGGAACTGAAAAGTCGTTAGTGCTTGTAATTTCTTCAAAAAATATGATATGAGATAAAAGTAAAAGTTTAAAAATATTAAAAAATTTAAAGAAATTTAAACTGATGCGACAAATGCTGACTTTGTAAATGTATTCTTTATGAAATAAAGTGGTGGTCCTGAAAACGACTGATTTATTTGGGGACGTGATGCTCAATGGACTCTCAAATGTTCAAAATGTCGCCCATCGTTTTGAATACACAGTTACAACAACTGTTCTTGAATAGACGAAACCCGGCTAGGTATTATATATTAAACAAGTTGAAAATGAAATTGATTACATCTATCTATTCTATATATCCCCGATTTGACCTGTATGGACTTTTATTTATGGGGGCGATTAAAAAAACTAATTTACGCAATGAGGCTTCCCTCACAAGGGAAGTGATGATCGAACGTATTAAGGCAGTGGTTTCCAACCTGTGGGGCGCGAGACTGTTACAAGGGGGGCATGCAGCTGTTTCCAAAATATCATTTTCGAATACAAACCAAAAAAGTCTGTAAGATTTGTTTCTATTACATTTAAAATTATTATTTCTTATAATAAATAATTATTTTTTAATGTATATTTTTACATAATATTGTATATTATTTTGTAGCCCATTAAATAAATTATAATATCAGTTGAGTATTTATGAAATTAAATTGTTAGAAAAATTAAGGAGGCGCAACAATTTTTTTTAAAAGGGGGGCGCAGGTACAAAAAGATTGGAAACCACTGTATTAAGGTGTATTCCCGTGCCAGAAGTGGAGACTGCAGTTTCATCTACCCAAGAACGGTTCGAACTGTGTATTGAAAACAATGGGCGAATTTTGAACATTATGAACATTTGAGAGGCCCTTGAACATCACGTCTTCAAATAAATCAGTCGTTTTCAGGACCACCACATTATATCATAAAGAATACATTTACAAAGTCAGCATTTGCCGCATCAGTTTAAATTTGTTTAAATTTTTTAATACTTTTAAACATTTACTTTTATCTCATATCATATTTTTTGAAAAAATTACAAGCACTAACGACTTTTTAGTTCCGCAACACTTTTTTTTCTTATATTTTATTAATTTTAATTAATAGGCTATCATGAGTCGATTTTGAATGGTAAGGTGCATCACAAAGGCTACAGGGCTACATCACAAATCTCCAGTTGGCAATTCTTTGGTAATATCTTCCGCTAGGAATGAGATAGAAAGCTGCGGTTTTCACTGAATTTTATGAATTGTTGTCCTTTATTTAAATATGTGACAATAAATATACCTTGCCATTTGAAATTTTCTAGAAAATCCGCCATATTTGTTATGTTGGCAGACAGCGCCCTCTAGCGGCTATAATAAAAGTGACAAAACCAGCTTTCATGAGTCTAAATATGCATAAAAAAAGCTCTTTCTAATGAGACTAAGTTTGTTAGATTCGGTTTATCCTGATCAGAGTTATTAACGTTTAAAGGAAAGAAAGTTTGGTGCCCCCCCCCACCACTTTATTTTAAAGATTGAAAAAAATGAGTTGCACGAAAAAGTTTCGAATTTCCTCTAGATTAATTAATATTTACTTATTTCCGGTACTACTGTATTAGGCAAATTTTCGAGAAAAGTTCATTTTTCTAGTTGGCCATGGACGTTATGCCCCCTAGCGGTCATTTCAGGAACTTGAAAATCATTTCCAGCGACATCTCTTGGCCATATTTACTATTAAATTTTTTCCCGAAAATTCTCCGATAAGCGGTTTCCGAGATACAGCCGGCGTTCTCTCTTATTTGCCCACCCTGTACTCTGTGTATAAAGGGCCCCACACACCTCGTTCTATTTTAACAATTATCGGGTAAATCGGTTGGCACGATGGAACGATGTCGGACGACTCCACACACATCAGTTGTTTATACGTGATGAACCCGTCGCAATTGTTGGCAGTGGCGGCAGCATTAGCTGCGAAACAAAAACATGGATTTTCCAAAGGCATGGAAGACTTCGGTATAGTGTTATAAATTCGGTTAAAAAATCTCTTTTCATTTGCCGAATGTCCGATATCCTCCTAACATAAATAATATCTTCAAAAATTTAAATACTAAGAAAACACGTCGGTTTCGAACAACACACCTTATGTTTACCCGAAAGGATGACACGAAAACCGATAAAAATCAAATTATTTTGATATTTTCACCGACGGGCAAACACGACGTGTTTTGCAAGGACACCTCCGTTTTTATTGGCAGTTCGTTCCAACCGACTTATCCGACGGGGAAAACTGTTACAAAGAACGAGGTGTATGGAGGCCTTAAGTTTTACATTATTTTATTATTATTTTTTCTCTTTGGCTCTGCACTGGACTTGTTTACTTTGTGAACTTGAACAATGCCATATATCTTATGTATATATGTGTGTATCTTTATATGTATATTTGCTTAATATTTATATTTTGAGCATAATAGGGTTTTACCCTCAGCTCTTATCTATTGTTAATACTAATAATAATACTAATATTTTTTTATTTGTAATCAGACTGAGCGACTGGATTTAGGATACTCTCAAATGGGTGACTGAAATTAAAAAAATATATATAATGGTTTCTAACAGAAGTTATGATTTGTATTCGTTGTGAGTTGTGATGAGTATTCGGTTGATAACATAATGTAAATTTTAATTATGCTATATTTCCCTTAAAAATCAATATATTTTGATTGTCTTTATTGTTTTATCGCTATATTATTATTGTTAGTCTAGTTTAAAATAATTTAAGCACTATGAATCCTTATATAAGAGACTGTGATTACATTATGGAAAAGGCCACGGAATGTAATACATTCAACGAATATAATGATCACAGTATTTACGTAAATGGCAAAGGGTTTAGCATTTTGCAGCAAAATATATGTAGCGTATCTAAAAACTTGGATGAATTTAAAATCTATTTAACAGGATATTCAATTGATTGCATTATTTTAACTGAGACTTTCCAAATCTCAAACCTAGAAACTTTCCAATTGCAGGGTTATGATATTCTATATAATGATGGGACTTTTAACATTCCTGGGATTTATCCTGGGATTATTTACATTGGCAAAGGCATTTAGTATACTCATACAGTGGAAAAAATCTTAAACTTAGTATATTGCAAGTTAAAATACAATTATTTGGTAAGACGATCTTAATATCAGCCATATACAGGTCCCCTTCTTCTAATGAGATTAATTTTCAGCAAGAGCTAAAACAATACTTAAAAATTACGTCCAAAGTAGAAAGCGAATTTGAAATACTTATTGGTGATATCAACATAAAACATTTTAAAACAAAACGAAGTAACATCTGAATATTTGAGTATCCTTTGTGAATATAATTTTGAATCCTTTGTTAATAACGTTACCAGGCCAAAAAGTGGTAGTTACTTGGATCATATATTCATAAGAACTAAATTACGGAATGAAATATACTCATACGTTATAAAAACAAACATTACGGATCATTATATGTCAATGGCCACAATAAAGCTAAATGCTTTAACAACAAATAGTGAACAAAATACGCAGTATAGAAAATATATTGATTACTCTATAATTGATAAGTTGAGGCGTGATTTACAACAATATGATTGGAGTCGTTACACTTCCATCGATTCGGTGGACGAATCTGCATCCTTCCTTATCAACCTGTTGAAGGAAAAAATTAATTTATATTCAAGCTACAAAAAAATTAATCATAAAAGCATTAAACGGAAAACTTGGATTACTGATGGTCTTATTAAGTCTATTCACGAAAGAGATAAACTATTTAGATTACACAAAGTTTATCCAGATAACAATAATTTGTGGGAGGAATACTTACTATATAGAAATAAATTGAAGTGTTTGATCAAAGAAACGAAAAGAAAATACGATGCTGAGCATATAGACAGAAATAAAAAAGACAGTAAGGTATTATGGGACATGGTCAATAATTTACATAATATAAAAAATGACAATGGAATAAAAAAAATAAAAAAGCAAAATTATAGAAAATCCATACGACATTGCTAACTTATTTAATACTTACTTTGCGTCTGTTGGAGAAAAATTAGCCAGAAATATTTGTTCCCCTCTTCATCCCCCGTTACATAAAACTAATGTATCTTCTTCTCTTTTTCTTCATCCTACTAATAGTCCTGAAGTTATTGATCAAATCATGTCTTTAAAAAATAATAAATCACCTGGACAGGACGGCATTAAATCTGAAACACTAAAAGAAATAAAGCATGAAGTAGGAGGCCCTTTGCAACATCTCATAAACAAATATATTTGTACGGGACATTTCCCGAGTGTATTTAAAATAGGTGTAATCCGTCCTCTCTTTAAGAAAGGGGAAAAACAAGATGTGAGCAATTACAGGCCTATAACGTTAATCTCTAACCTAGCAAAAATTGTTGAAAAAATTTTAAAGTCCCGAATAACTAATTATTTAGATAAAAATAAATTACTATCAGAAAACCAATTTGGTTTTCGTGACGGTAAATCTACAGAGGATGCAATTGACTTATAAACATCTAAGGTTCATCAAAACTTCGAAAAGTCTATCCCATCGTTATGTGTATTCCTCGATCTTGCGAAGGCATTCAACACGGTCAATCATAAACAGTTGTTGGAAGTCTTGCATGATCTGGGATTTAGGGGAGGTTTTTATAGTTTATTTGAAAGTTACTTGACATTAAGGACACAATATGTTAAAATCTCGAACATTCTAAGTGATGAGCAAGTAATAACATGTGGGGGACCCATATTGTTTTTATTGTATATTAACTCAATTCTTACCTTCAATAGCACTGGGTTATTCTCTAGCTTCGCAGATGACACCATTATTCTTTATGAGGCTGAGAATTGGGTAAATTTAAAATATAAAGCTGAGCGTGACTTAGCTAGACTTTTTCGGTGTTTCGACTTCAGATTGTTGTCAATAAATTATCAAAAAACTTGCATACTTCATACCTTTTTCCATATATAGTAGTGGACTTCCAAGTTATGAAACTTTAAATATAGATTTAAGCGGTCAAATAATTAACATCAACAAATCTGAATCCACTAGATATCTTGGAGTTGTCCTTGACTGCCATTTTCGCTGGGACAAACATATCCAACAGGTTTGTAAAACTTTGCGTTCATTATTGTTTAAATTTAAGTGCTTTCAGGAAATCCTAGGTCCCCCACAATTAAAAACTTTATATCATTCTTTAATAGAATCCAGAATAACCTATGCTATCTCTGCATGGGGCGCGGCTGCAAATGCTCATATAACCTGTTTGGAAATTCTACAAAAGAAATTCTTGAAAATTATATTATCTAAACCAATGAAATATTCGTCAAAGCTGATTTTTAAAGAGATGTCTGTTTTAGATTTAAGACAGCACTACTTCTATAGTACAGTTATCAGGACTATTTAAAAATAGACAACACTTACCGCATATAAGTCATATATATGAAACCCGTCAGAAAGTAAACAGAGAACTGGAAACGCAAGTATCAAAAAAAGAATAGGTCAGAGAAATGATGCATTCTTAGGAAGTAGGTTTTATAATACTTTGCCTAAGGAAATTAGGAATGCTACAACATTATTTTTGTTAAAAAAGAAATTAAAACTTTATTTACTTTCTTGTGAAGGAAGTGTTATTGAAAAATTTTTTTAAATCGCATCTTGCAGCCCCCTTTGCTTAACTTTGTAATGTATATTTTTAAATGCTTTGGCTATTTGTAAATATATGTATACCTATGTATCGTTTGTGTAGTAAGTAGTATTTATATGTATTTATTTTATTTATGTTTATTTTGTAAAATCGTGCAGGCCATATAAATAAACTCTGATATTGTAACTTGAGTCCACGCACGGGTTCGCCTTAGTGGAATTTTGTTTATTCTGTCGTCCTATATATGTATATGTACACTCACATTGTTATAGTTACTTTCTATATATATTGCTGTAAATTTTTGAAATTTTGAATTTTTGAATAAACTTTATTATTATTATTATTATTATTATTATTATTATTATTATTATTATTATTATAATTATTATTATATTTACATTAACAATTTTAGAATCGACACAATATTTACATTAATTTATACAGTCTTGTCAAATAAAAAGAGAACTATAATAATAATAAAACAGTTTTGATAAAGTAGATTATTGAAGTGTGAAACAACACCAAGATGTCTCGCCTCACTCCTAATTATTCACGAATCGAGGATCGACCAATTTTATATCGTCTTGTCTAAAGATTTTAATTCGTCTAGCCTCGAAACTAAAGAAGAAATTTGTACAATACGAGAAAAAGCAGATAAAGCCTATATATTTTTATCTGCCACACAATTTGTCTCGTATCCGACCAACACTACCACGTATTTAACATCCAGTAGTGATTTTTCGCATGTTCCTTTAGAAGCCCTCTCGATTAATTATTATATTTCCATCACATTTGAACGTTGAGATATATACCTACTGAAAATTTCCTGCAATTCCATCGTGGGAACCGGACCAGACAAGATTTACGACGCCCTGGCACATCCGAGATTTACGAGTAACACCGCGAGTTGTTGCCGCGCTGTTCTGCGCCAATCCGTTGTTATTTGTCAGTTACCTTAATTATCTACGCGCCACCAAAATACCTGCTCTGCTTCAACTTTAAGGTGAATTAACTATGCGAATCTCGTAATTATCACAAATTTGCGGCAACTTGTTTGCCTAACAAATGGGTTGAGAACCAGATGTTTTGCAGATAAATCATTTGTATGCATTTGTTTTTCCTCTTTATCATCAAATCATCTCTGAAAATAATGAGACGTATGAAACTTATTACAATAAATCTTAGTTGAGATCGTACCACAGAGAATAGATTTCATTAACTAACTTATTATATAGCAGGATACTGTTTGTTATGTTATAATCTTATTTTATTACTTTACAGGGTGTGTCACGACGAGATGAATCGATCTGTATATGCATAATTAGTAGAAGAAGAGTTTAAAAAAATTGCAGGAGGACTAATTGATGGCGCCAACTTTTCCAGAACTATTTTTAACTTTTATCACTTCCGGTTATCCCGGCAGTCGATACCAACTTACTTATTTTGTTCAGTATTCCCTATACCTGCATTGTTCCATTTCTGGAATAATGATTTTTCTTCAGTTCATCAGTAAGATCACATGCCTGGTTTTACAGTATATTTAAAATTCTCAGTAAAATAATAAAGTCATTCCTTTGCGTACTTAGGTTATAGGTAACGAGGAATATTAAAAACTTTATTGAACCGTAATATTTGATCATTTCATTTCATTTCATTAATAATTTACCTCTTAGTTAACTTTTTGGCTTAAGTCTTATATAAAGAAAGATATAAACAGTTGAATAAGCCAACAAATAATATATACCTACTATAAAAAATATCTCATGTACACTGAAAGAAATTTCAAGTAACTGTAAATAGAAATCGCATATCCCCAACAAAATATCTGCATTAAATAGGCTCCAAATAGACAGCATAGTTACTACAGCATAAACGGTTTTGTTGAATCTGTCTACTTACCATTAAAAAAACTTTTTGTTAACTTTTTCTTATTACTGTAAATCGATATTTTTTGCTGTCAGTAATGAAGGCCCATTTTATGCTTAATAAGTGTTTTTTTGGGGATAGCAGATACTTTTCTAATGCAGTATTAATATTTTGTTGCCACAAAAAAACTTTTTCTTACTACTAGTAAATTATTTTTGAGCTATTATACAGTATGTTTTAGTAATAATTATAATTACTGGTTCTTTACAGTAAGTACTGGTATTTGTCTTAATAACTTCACTTTATTAGCATAGAATGACATACAGTGGTTCTAGGAAAATGACACTATTGTTATTAGAATATGTATTTTAGTATTAGTTTAGTATATAATTGTATGGTGTTAAGCTTAACACACCCACATACATAATTTATACCTACTTAAAATTAATAGTTTTCCAGCAAAGTATCTACAAAACTTAACCTCCAATAGTTTTCAAAGCACAGACATTTCTTATATAGGTGGTGTCCATATTCCTATACCAATTTTCTTGTAAGGTACCATAATAACTGATGTAATGTCATGCAATGCACTGTCAAATAACTGAAGCACCTTTGTTTTATCTATGCATATCTACTTTGGTGAAGTTATAGTGTTTAGGTAATAAATACACCCTTTTAAAATTATTTATTTATCTTTCGTAATCTATACAAGAATTAGAAAGACTAATTACTCAAGCCTCTAATACGTTCTTTGACCAAATTAAATTTATCATAAACTAACCAAATAACGTTTACTCCACGCGGTACACACCCAGTCAACACAGTGAACACACGTAAAATGTGCGTAAAATGGCGTGCGGCTAGTAACCGATTAGCGAGAAATCTGTATAGTGATCTCTATTGCGACTGCACATTACATGACTTTCAAATAATAACTTAGTTACGGTAAGTCAGGACCGACTTGTCATAAACTAAGGTAAAGTAACCCCAACTAACTAAGTCTCAAATTGGTGCACACACTTACTATAAAAGTTTATTTACTTACCTTTAGGAAAATAAATGCTAGGAAAAATAATTAGAAAACGCACTATATGGGAACAGCAAAATGACTATTTAAGGTAGTAAAAGCATATTAGCAAAACGATTTTCCTTATGGTTAGTGCCTTATAATATAATGGTAATAAGAAAAAGTGCTATCATAAAGCAGATCGTCTTAGCAAAACATTTTATTTGATCCATTTCCTTCAGTGTAATATTTATTTTAGATCCATCTACAAGGGCAGATGAATCACCAGAAAAAACAGTCTCTATACTCTTGTTCTGATTGGCTCATATCAAAATATATTAAAAGAAAGTGCTTAATGAATTCCCCTATTCCTCAACCCCTTTGCGCACCTCTGTACAAGTACGTAGGTCCTTATAATTTCGAATACGGCGTATAATTATTTGTGTACGCCTAACAAAGGCCTGATTTCGTCTTAATTGAAGAGAGTACTTAGTCAAAGTCAGGTCGCAGGAAAGCCTAACAAAAGAGGGTGGTTGCGTCACCACCTTAACGGTCCCACGCTGGGACGATGTGGGAATCCAGCGCTTAGTTGCATATCTAAAGGTAAATATTACTCGCAATCTGCAAGAATAAGGGGGTTACTTGTTCTTGAAATTACGCAGGGGAACTTTAAAGCAAAATATAAGGGTGTGTCTGGAACCGTGGGAATTTGGCTAACTTTGACCCCTCCGATGGGGTATTGTCCTTCAGGACACGCTTGGGATTTCGAACCCAACGGGTTTGCTTTGGTTATCGGTGTTGCATGTTTTTTTAGCACAACGGGGAGTATCATAAGTGTCAATATGTTTACGTTTGTATCAAAACATATGCAAATGTAATAAATTTTAATAGTAAACATACTAGAATAGTCTTGCTAGAATACAAGTAAGGCTACAAGTTAAAATAAAGCGTAACTAATAGTTAAGTAAAGAATTACTAGTATAAACAGACACAGTAGACGGAAAAAATAACTTAAACCAGTTAAAATAGGGAAATGCTGCACAAGGATGTTCAAGATGAAGTTTCGCAGGTTTTTACTAATTTTTGTTATAATTTTATACAGGTAACAAGTACCTAAGTGATATAAATTCAAATCTTTATTAATTTTTAATTTTTATTTTATGCTAACGAAAATAATGTTAGTACGTCTTTGGAATACGAATCTAGAGAAAATATATTTTAAATGCAACATTTAAAAATAACGATTACATACAAATTCAATAACAAATTGAATACTCAAAGTGTAGTTTCAAGGCAAATTTCTAAAGTTTGCGCCAAAAAAACACAATATAATATACAATGAAATAAATATTTGATAAATTATCTAAATTTCACCAGTGGTTTTTCAGTTGTATACAAAATTCTGGAATATAACAAATGGTATTTGAAATAGTTTAAACTCGGTTTATTAGTTTATCTCGATTATTTGAGACGAAACAAGAAGGTTATTGTCTCATTTCATCTTCTCTCGTCTCCTCTCTCGATAAAACCACTTATGACCTATTGACAGGTTTTACTATTAGTAACTAACACTGTTTGATTGCGCACAATTTGGTTAATATAAAAGAGCCTCTCATAACCTCATCTTCTCATAACCCTTTTAGCCAAACAATAACATATTTTAGACCCTAAGCAAATTATTTGGGAGAAATTATTTTCTTTGTATGTAACAAGCTTTTAATAACCTAATTATAAATGAAAAGATTTATAATGTTACCTACCAAACTTTCATTGAAAGAACGAGTAACACCTAAGGTTCTTTACGAAAACTGACCTGTTCTGCGTGACATAAGTTTAGGAAGAGCTTTTAATCAATCAAAATCTTTAATCGGGAAGTCGACATCATTTTAGACGTCCATCGAGTTGTTGGTGTTGGCTCAAGTAATATTTTTGTTTCAGTATCATTTGTTTAATGCGTTCACAACTTCGTATATATTATGTCCACATGTTACAGCATATAGTCTTACAAATTAGTTCATTTTAATAATGAGTGTTTGTAAAAAGATTGGGACTTTAAATCCAGACAGATGAGAACATCATTTTGTGATTACTATATATAAATCAACGAGCCCCTATCTATTATCTGATGTTAAAATTTGGATTCTGAGATATGTTTAATATGAATACTTTTTGTATAAGTTGTGAATATTTTAGTAGCACCCAAATTCTCCACATACTTCATAATATAATAATAGTCTATTATTAAGTTTTCAGATAAGTACCTAAATAAGATAAGATTAATACCTAATTTCATATAATATATACACTGAAAACAAAAATTACAGTAAAAATAAATGGCAATATATTTACCTCCCTTTTTATTGTAATTTTCTTATCGACTGTAATTTTACAAGTAAACCGAACAGTTCTATTGTAAAATTATTTTGCAATGTAATTTTATATCCGACTACTGTAAAACTACAATGTGATTATACAAATCCAAAGTTTTTGTACATAGTAGTTTTGTATTTTTACTTTGTTATTTTCTAATCACATGTAAAACTGCAAAGTTAATATATTGTTAATAATGTATTATATACAATTACAGTGTAATAATACATTTTACATAATAATTGTGAAATACTAAATAGAACAAATTGAACATGTTATTAAATAAAGTCTAAATTATATTTTTATTTTTCAATTTGGTATGTAACTTATGAAACAGAGCTTAAGATTTGATGTGATTTGAGATGATGAAAACATGATTCACTAATTCGGAACTTGACATTTAATTCCACATTTCACGTAAAACTAGATTTTTTCGAAAATTTTGAATCAGTTGTGTTTCTGGAATCGATATGTATAACAAGTAAGTACTAGATATTTGATACTCCGACTTACATTCAATCACAGTTACATCTAATCTAAGATATAACTATTCTTGCATTAGTGTACAAAAATAGCAACTTTTAGTTGTTATATTTTTTAGGTTATACAGATAATACCACTTCTCTTTCAGATTAAATTTATTTTGAAAGAATGGTTGTTATGAGCAAGATAGGCAGCAACAAATTAGTTTAACCTTATTATTAACTACTGCTAATCGCATTATTATATATAACATTACATTGCTCTGGATCATGGACTGTAAAGATTATTTAAACTGAAAGATTAGTTTTAAAATATTGTTTTTTTGACAAGCTTAAACTCAACAAAATTAAGGATATCATGAAGTGATGTAGATAGTTCCTTATCTCACTGCCATATTTTTGATTTTTGCAAAGTATCTTTTAGTGTTCCTGTAAAAAAGTGTTTGCATTAAAACCAGCTGATAGATATAATTATTTGCATCAACATACTATATTTATGCTTTTGTAATTATGAAATTACTAAAACTGCTAAAATTTACTTTTAACTTTATACATCAAGAAAATTATTAACCGCATGTATTGCAAACCCGTTGGCAGCCAGGTTTCGGTATCAGATTTACTTTGAACAGATAAGTAGGTAAAAATGTATCGATTTATTATTTAACAAATAACTATGTAAATATTAAATAAGAGTACCAAATAACAGATACAACTTACCCACTAGGTATATACTGTAATACCGAACTTGCACTTGAACCAAAATATCAAAAAGATGAACTGCAGCAGCACACAACAGCAAACTTTTCCAACAAGTGAACAAAAAACAACAACGAAGACAGCATTCGCAGCATCAGTAGTACATTCACACTAATATAAGGTGTGTTTTTATAGTCCAGTATGTAATAAATATGACAATGTGACATAATTTTACTTTATAAAACTTTATTTTTACATTACTAATTGTAATTATTGTAATATTATATATTCTATAATTATATAACTTATTATAACATTACCTACATTGGATTGTTACAGTATGAATGCGAATGTGTAAGTTTTTTGCAAAATACCACCTCATTATTATTTTTATAGTAATTTAATGTCATAAATAAATAACTATATTTTTACTAAGTACATTTGTAATATTACAGGTCTTTTTTTCAATGAATCATATAATATTATTATACCCACATTTTACAGTTCATTTCATTTAATTTTTCTGTTTGGTTTATTCTCGGGTCTATATGAATGGCAGATTTGATAACTGCTATCAAACATAAAATCAGATGGACAAATTTCAATTCAGCTTTTAGTAAAGATCTGGTTATAATAACTACAAAAGTAAAATAATATAGCAAATAGTGATCTAGCCATAATTAGAACATAAAAAATGAAGTATAATAATATTTTGATTATAATCGCCAAATAATATCATTATGAGAATCACAATTAGCAAACAAACCATAGCGCTGATTCCGATATTTATTTCCCAGTATTTAAATTTACCATTCGGTAAAATAAATCAATAATGCTAAATATATTTACCGAATTTTTCTCAGTATACGAACATTATTTATAAAAATATATATACCTACTATAAAACTAGTTAGATACACCTATCCTACCTGCTTAATCACCTATTATGATTAGTTATGCTTAATTGGTTCACAAGTGTTACGAAACTACTGATATTATTTGACATGTACCTAATCTATTCACAAAAAAAAATCGTATAAAAAATACCTACGTGTATATCTGAAGAAAAAATAGTATAGTAGATAGTATCTATAGAAATGGTGTATTTAGTGTGATATAAAACAGTTACTTTCTAATAAATTTGACTAATAAAAATTCTTATAAAGACAGCATTATTAAATATAATAAAATTAAACAATTTTTAATAAATAAATAATAGGCTGTTAAAGAAAAAAGACTACTTCCTCAGATAGCACCTGTTTGTGGGAAACGAGGAATCTCTTTCTATGTAGCAGAGCGACGTAAGAACCGCACTGGTAAATAGCCGTCAGCAGCTGATCCTGTCGGTGCGCCGTTGGAACTGGTGCCGAGGACCATTTAGGAAGGAAGGAAGAACTTGCCACCGGCAGGGGAGAAGAAACAAAGCACTCCCAAGCCGCCCATACAAAGCAAGTTGCAAGATGTGTCGTCACGAGGGGAGCTCTGGAGATCCTTTATTGTGATTACATGTGAAAAGCCAAGCAAGGAGAGACTTCAATAGTGGATAAGAATAAAAACCTCTGATTGATATGGAGATTGATTGCGTGAAATGTGCAGAACTGTACGAATTGCGCTTTGTGCCCACGGGGGTATTAAATTTGAGCCATGCTATTTAGAGCTGCAAATGAAATGAAGGATAATGTATATCCCTCCAATACGGAGGGACCACATTCTGCCATGCAAGGATCTTAAAGGTGAATTGGTTTTGAATAACTTTTAGGTACCTAAGTAATTTTTCATCTAAAACTAACATTTTACTTTAATTTTTATTCTTACTTTTGAGTAGGTAGATACTCCAGAAAAGTGAACGTATATAGTTGAATTCAGGCGTTGAACAAAGTAATAGCAAATAAGTAGGTATACTGTTTAGACAGACGCATGTAGATACCTACTGAATGTCAAACTCTAACTCTAACTTTCGATTTCATAATATGTAACATTTTACCATTTTAATAAAACTAAGAAGACGACATACCTCTAATACTTACGAATTATTGTTGATAATAAGAAAGATAATAAGATAAGATAATAATATAAGAAGGATAGTGTAGATGTAGTAGGCTCCATGTGTAACAAAACTTCTGCACAATACAAGGTGAAATGTAAAATATACGATAAGTTTTTATCAACATTGTTTTTCAAGCATTTCAAGCAAACCTTTTTAAAAAATATATGATGAAGACATTTATGAAATTATTTAGATGCATCTAGTTATAAACCCAGGTCAACGGCTTGCAGATATAATGACTAAGTAAGTTATGAACAATCTGTTACAAAATATATCCACCATAATAATTTTGTAAAACTATCATCGTTCGATATATAATTTAAAAAAATTCACTTACTTTCAAAGAATTGTAAGGCTTAAACAACACATAAGCCATAAGTAAACTTTTTTTAATTAATATTAATTTAGTCGTCATACAATAAGCTAATGTCATTAATTATACAGGAAAGGTTTATTTTTTTGACAAACAATGTTCTGCTTGCACTATAAAAAGCTTTATTTGTTTTAGGGAAATAGGTTTTTTAAAAAATTATAATTATTATTAAGTATGCTAAGATGTAATTTTGTAGATTATTAAATAAAGTGGACAATACAATTTTAATTAAAATATTTTATCTTAGCATATAAACTGAATTATAAGGCTTAAAAATACACTACTTAAAAATACAAAATGTTGTTCTAACTAGATATTTTCTAAATATTATTATCAAATTTTTCTCAGTGTTTAATAAAAATAATCAGCAATTTTTTTTAAACCGATTTTTTTTAACTTACTACAGAACTTTATTAAATTAAATATTACAACGGTTTTTTAGATTAAGATTTTTCTTGTGTAAGATTTTGTGAATCACAAAGAAACTTTTCACTAACAATACACTGACGCTAAGAAAACTGTACTAGAAAATTTTAGTAGATAAATTATTATGCATCTTTCTGAATGTAAAATAATATTTAATAAATGAGTGGGAATTTTGGTGGCATAAAAAAAAATAACAGAAACGCTTAACAACAGCAGCGACTAACTAATCGGTTTTTGTCTTTATTAATTAGTATTTCTTAAAAAGGAAAAATAATAAAAGGCAAAAATATCGGGAAGTTTTAGGCAAAGGTTTTTTTATTTTCCAAAGTCCCGCAAAACAATAAGTTGAATATAAATAGAGTTTAAAACATTAAATATTCTTGCAAATAACATATGGTCATAGGTATTTGTTGACTTTATGACCAATAAAAGAAATGATTGAATATATTCACTCTTTGAATTGAATACTAATTGAACGTTTGGCACATTTTAACTATTAAATAGTTTTGTAATTAAAATGAATAAAAAAAAATCACTTTGAGATCCATTTTTCTAAAATAAATTATTTATATACTAATATTTCGGCTTGTTAGGCCTTTTTCAATAGAGTAAATGTCTATTACTAAACATTTCCAAGCGCGTTTTCGTTATTTATTTGTTTACGAGCACCTACCTCCGATTGATCCTACCATCTGGTAAAGCCCGAGTTTTTATTATCTTTTCTAAGAAGGGCGAGAGTGTAAAATCTATCTGATCATTGGTAGTACACGGATTTTTCATTAAAGATTTTTTAATTTCTAATCGCTCTAACAGATCTAAGCGCTTTCTTTTCTTTTCACGATGCAGTACCTTTACATTTTTGTGATCTATAAAATGATTGTTTTCTATACAATGCGTCGAAAACCCTGAATTTTTTGCGTTATTTAATATGGATTTTTTATGTTCTTTTACTTTAGTTTCGATACTTCTACCGGTTTGACCCACATACACGGCATTACAATCCGCGCAGTTAATTTGGTATACCCCCGATTGTTTTAATTTATTAACCCTTTCTTTGTTGTTTATCAAAATCCTCCTAATGGTACGCTTGTTGACACTATATAATCGTTTTGTTTTTTAGCATGCTATCTATTAGTTTTTCTTTATATCCGTTGTTTCTTGCAATTTGTTTGATTGTACTTAATTCTTTTTCAAAATCTGCTTTTTCCAGAGGAAACATAAAAGCCTATGTATTAAACTATGGAAAACCGACTTTTTTATTTGCCAGGACTGCTGCGAACTTGCTGGTATAATTGCGTCGGAAGTTGTTGGTTTTCTGTAAATCTGTAAACCGAGAATTTTAATTTATTTTCTACCTTTCTTATTGTTATATCCAAATAGTTTAATTGATTGTTTTCCTCCTCTTCCATTGTAAACTGAATATTATCGTTAAGCGAATTTAAAAAATTGAGAAAACCGCTCAAATTTCTTTCAGTACCAGTCCAAATACAAAAAATGTCATCTAAATAGCGAGCCCAAAAGTGAACATGTGATTTTAAATTATTGTCACTATTGAACAGTGTGTTTTCGAAATGGTTCATAAAATTTTCGCTAGCAAAGGAGAAATAGGACTACCCATGGGTAACCCGTTTGTAATATTTTCCACTGAAATAAAAATAATTTTGTTTAATGCATAGCTTTATTAAATTTATTAATTCATATTTTTCTGTGCTGTTTAATTTTGACTGATTTATTAAATTGCATAGTACTGGCGTTAATTCTGCGACTGGGATTGAGGTGAATAAACTTTTTATCATCGAATAAAACTAATTTAGAATTTGTGGGCAAAGATAAATTTTTTGTTAATTCTAAAAACTCCAAGGAGTATTTGGAGTTGAAGGAGATCAATTTTGGGAGTTTGTGGCTTAGATTATTACATCTAAATGAGATCAATGTTTTTTCAAAACAATTATTTTCAGGATGTTTCATAAAGAACCATCCGCTTCGAGTATCCACTTTATTAATATAAAACTAAGACTTAAACAATCAAATTGCATTATTTTCTAGGTATTCTTTCTTCCAACTTAATAGCTTTTTTAATAGCCAAAATAATATTTCTCACTTCAAATTCTATGAAAAAATGTTTACTAGTTGTTGATATGAATTTTGAAATCAAGAATTTTTTTAGTTTCTAAGTAATCGAAATATTTTTAGTTTAATTTAAACCTCCCTATATAAATTCAGGTCCCAATAATTACGGAAGCCTCATTTTCATTCACATTACGGAATCCACTTATCCATAAATTAAAATGAATTATTTAAAATTAATAGATTCCACAACCATAAACAAACAGGTGTATTTTGTTGGGCTTTTTCTTAAACAGCTAGATGTTGTTTGCTCGCTTAATGTATGCATGAAATTCTTAATTGGTTGTTTGGCAGGTGTGCTGATTGTTCATAAATCTGATTAATTATGATATTTAAGATATTTAATTGTATATATTTCTAATTAGTGACCAGAGCTTTAACTTTTGTCTGAGTTTTACGAGCAAAAACTTAAATTTGTATGCAGTAAGCTCGATATAACGTTTTAATATTTAATAAAAAAAATATAGTGCCAGTCTAAGAAATATTAATTTTATTATAAAAGTGTATTATTGATAGCCAAACTAAAAAAATGCTAAAAGCTAATAAAATTCTTCAGGTGTGGTTCTTTCACTCAGTTTTAATTAATTCAGTCATAGGAAAATATATTTTGCACCTGAATATAAAAATTTAAAAATCTGTCTATATAGATTATAACTAGCTACTAAGAGTAATTATTTGCAAAATATAATAAATGCAACATACAAATTGAATATTTTGTATTTCAATATCAGTTGAACTCGACGAAGTTTTACAATTAAAAACCTGTTATAAAATTAAATTATCTATTATTAGAATTCAAAAAGTTAAATGGGTTCTTAATGGCTACAGTACATATTATTGCTAATACATATTTTCATAGATTTCAAAGCATTTTCGCTTTTCAACAATTATAAATCTGCCATACATCCATCTGTTGTTAATTGATATAAAGTAGAGTCAGGATTTCAAGGCCTACACTTCATGACTATTTGTAAGTAAATTTTAAGAATAATGAAGATATATAAAGGCAAATCCACTTTTAAGCACTGTTATTTAAATTGGTGCACATAATGTCTACTTTTACTCCATTGAATATTTAAAATTAAGTTGGCAACGGCAAGGGTTTTATAGCTTCACTCATGACGTGTAGGACTTGAAATGTTGACTGAACCATACTATTATTTACCATTTATTAGAGATTCTAGTAGTGATTATTAAACTATTTTATACATATATAAAATATAAATTAAGGGCATTTAAAATGTACCCAACCGTTGTATACACACACAAATTCATGCTATTCAAAGCTTGTTTTCAAAGTTGGTTATATCGCAAGCTCAATCACGCAATAATTATTTAAATTTTCTATACAGGGTGTACCACCTAGACCTTCAATTAGCCGTTTCTAGAATACTACGCGTTCTGGAATTCTGAAAATTTGTATACGGGAGTCTCTCGTAATTTTCTATTGTTTAAAAATATTGGCGTCGAGATGCGACTTCCGGTTCCACCGGAAGTTGATCTGAACTCGCTTATTTCAAACGAAATATGCTATATTTACATTTATGCACCATCTGAAGACGTTTAAATGTTTCGTTTCATAGTCAACTTCTCAGCTAACTGTTCAATTATTCTCGTTCCGGCAATAATGTCCAAATATTTCAAATAGGTGGAATTTAGGTATAGGGAATGTTAATATCAATCGAAAGAAAATTAAAAAGTAGGTTATCATTATAAAACACAGGGTGTTCCATTTACAATAAGTGAGTTATTGGGTTTTGAATTTGTTACAATTGGTCTGCCCTTTTTGGACATCCTGTGTAATTTGCACTAGCTTTCGTATTTTCTACATGTTTTGATACATGTTGAAAGTTCATGTGTTTAGGTTACAAACTGAAATAGATAGAACGGGATAAATGCAACTAAGTATGTTTTTTGAGAAGTTTTAGAAAAAATCAAAATATCTCAAAGATCATTAAGAAATAAGAAGGGTATGCTTATAAAACTTACCATAAAAAGTGACGTGGAATCCAAAAACGGCATAAAAACAGCATATTCCATTTGAAATAAGCGAATTGACTTCAATTCTGAAGTTGCACCTCAACGGCAATATTTTTAATCGATAGAAAATTGCGAGAACCCCTCCTATAAAAATTTTCAGAATTCCAGTGCGTTTAGTATTCTAGAAATAGCTAATTGAAGGTCTACGTGGTACACCCTGTATAGTTTTTCCATATTTGTATGTACATAAGTTTTCAGTCACATTCAGTTAATATAAATAAAATCTAATTTATCTGAAACAACTAAATACAATGCATTTATTCTCTGTACCTAATCTATATTATACACAATGTAAAATAATATAAAATTATATAAACTTTTTGATAGGTAGAACGGAAAATCCCACCAATTTTAGTAACCTCATTTTCTGATCTGATGAACTTTAAAAATAGTTCCTACTGGTGCATATATTCGTCCATGGAACGACTTTTTTATATTACATATTAAGTACCTACAAAATTCGCATCATAACATTCTTGGAGAGGCTCTTAAAATTTGTTGGTTCTTTTATTGAGTACAACTTCTTGAATCACAATTGGCTAAGGTCATTATGTTCTAAAATAGTAATTATAATATTAGAAACGTAATTTTATTTAAATACTAGATACTTCCCTGATAATACAAGAGAAATTGGTATTTGTCAAGGTATTTATTTACTGATGAGTTGATTCTGAAGGAGATAAATGGTTTTATTTTAATAGTCACATTATTATGAGTTATATTAACTAAAAATATAGAACTACTATGTACTACAAAATGTCATTTACATAAAACTACTTAACCAAATTGTAATGAATTTAATTTTTTTATGACAATAGTGGAAATCTTGTAAAATACCTGCACGAATTACCAATTAATTGATATAGGTATCTGCCTTTTTCCTGTTAACATATATTTTTTATTACATTACCTTAAATTATAATTTTATGTCTCTTAAGATACATTGTCTGTTCCCTTTCTGACAAAATAAATATTCTGCCTGAACATTTTTCCATGACTTTTTAATGCGACATGAAACGTATGGGTATCTACTGTGAAGCCTGTGAAAGACTAGGATAAAAAATATTGGGAAATTTCTAAATATGTAAAAGCCAGGGGTAAAATTATAGAAAAAAACTAAACACTCCAACCTCCGTACTTATTCTGTATGAAGACTGCGGAAACTGAACTTAGGACCTCTCGTTTGAAAGGTCAAGACTTAAAGCTTTCGAACGGATTCATCAACGAGGCCTAACGTTAGTCCGAAGGTTACGTGAAAAATTTGCGCCCTTGTTGCGCGGGTTAAAATAAAAGGTGTAGTCGGCGGTGCAAAGTTGGTTAGTCCGACTAACGCCTTACTCCCCTTTCATGAATCCGGGTGTTAGACTTTAGACTGACTGCCCCTTCGTAGAATGTACCTAAATTTTTAAATTCTGTTATAGAAACAAATCGATCACGTTTCTAAGATTAACCAAGGTAGCCTGAAGAGCTTAATGACCCTGTATCGTATACAGGGTTGTCCTTCTTTTCATTTCACAATCTTGGTAACTCGTAAACTGAAATAAATAGAAAATCTGATAAATTAGCACAGTTGTATAATTGTTTGTGTTGATTCTAATGAAAAAACAAAACGAATTGAACATCGGATTGTGGAGATATTGAAACGAGTACTTATACATATTTTTAATGAACCACCTTATATATGTTTTTATACATTTCGATTGAAGTTTTACTCAAAAGTATCCTGATATAAGGTGTGATAGATCTATCACTAACAATAAAAGAAATATTCTGTTCAAAATATATGACAGAACAGAGCCTAAAACTCGAAAACTAAAAGGAATAAAATGTCGGTTACACTAGAAAAGTTTTTATTTTTTTCCCTGATTTTATTAGTTATATAACAGTAAAACAATCAAACCTTGCATCGCCGAGAAATTGACCAAAATATGTATTGTTTTAATGGAACACACTGAATTTTTCACATATTTATATTAAGCGTTATAGTTTGATGGGCGTGTAGGTATCTAATAATAACAGAGGGAATTTATAATCTGTAATCAGATTATATCTAATAATACCTAAGTATTTGGAAAGTTCCAGATAGCTATTTGGAAATTTCCAAATAATTTTTTTAACTCGGCCTTTCCTAATGTGTTATACGTATGGAGTAGTACTAAATAGTTTTATCAATTGAAAACATTTTAAAAGGTCGAATAAAATCAATAATTTTCTCCGATTGGCATTAATGTTATAAAATCCCATTTTATTTCTTTTAAAAATAATTACATGTGCAAAGCATAGCTTTCACAGTTAGGTACAAACTGATCTTAACTATACCACTAAGTTTTTTGACCTCATCAAAAGACTTTATATTATAGACAAAATATTTTATATTAGTAATATCTAATTACGGAATAATTAATAGCTAATTATTAGCTATCAAATTACGGGAATTATAACGTCTTTTATTTTATGAACTAAACGCTGTTCGATGACAGTTTATTCTTAAGAATGTAGTTTATGACGATAAAATCTTATAACTCAAATGAAATGTTTGATACTGGTATATTAGGAACAGGGATGGTCTGAGGCATATTAGGTATCACATTTCAGGCATTGTGTGGTACGATCTGTGTGGTAATGTAAACGTTGGATTATGAAAGGAACCCACGTTTTAAATGAATTGTCATATTTATGTTCAACAAATATCTGATTATCTAGCCATGCATATTGTACATTATACTTCTTCTGAATGTGCATGCTATTTCATAATTTATTATAATTTTAAATGCCCAATTTAGGTATATTATATTTAACGATCAAAACTAAAATGTTTGCAAATTCTAAATTTTATAAATTCATACTGTTACATTAAGTATATGAAATAAAAAAAGAATGCGGATTAATATGTGTTTTGTTTTAATACAAGGCTGTAATTTTGTATTTCAGCGCTGCTTTTAATTTTAAACAACATACATACCTATATAGAATTTTGACAATATATTTACTATGAGAAGCAAAACGAACGTTTTCTTTCTTTCCCCATATTGAATTTATACGTTATTCTAATAGATCAAAAAAATGTTTAATGAGATTCAATCTTTTTATTGAGATTTTATTGCGTAGTTCCAGCATACATCAGGATACAAACACTGAGGATCAGTTCATTACATAATTATTAAATAAAAATATTTATCACTTACAAAATTTCAAAGCTTAAATCTTTCCGGAACTTGGTACTTTTCCAGATACATAGAAAATTCCAAATAACAATCAGAGTACTTCAGATATAAATAAATATCATTTTATCTTGGCGAGCCGGTGGCTCAGGGCTTAGCGTCTCGATCGCTCAACCCAGAGGTCGTGAGTTCTAATTCCCATTACAACAAACAATTTTTCATTAAATTGTTTACTCGTACATCAAGGCTTATTCGCAGGGATGGCTTGGCAACCATCCTGGCGATGGCCTAGGATGGGAAGAATGTCAGCTTGGTGTTAATGTGAGAGATTAAAATCAGTTGATGTTTGACTTGTCCCCCTAACTAATGAGGTTTTCCAGGTTTCCCTCATTCCAGCACTAAATGGTGGTTAGGGCCTACCAAAGTAAGTCGTTCCTGAGGCGCAAATGCGGCCCGCGAAATAATAATATGCCGCCCCCTCTCCCACACTTTCGGGCTAATCATTATGATTAGAATGAGGGGTAGAGATATTATTATTATTATTATTATCTTGGATTTTAATTTCTTTTTTTCACAAATATATTTCAATCAATTACAATTTTAACAAGATGAATTGAATTTAATAAAAAAATAAGCTAAGGTGTATAAATCACATAATCTTCAACATGTTGAAATTCATCTTCAACATGTTGAAGAATCTAAAGTACTTAAAACGATATAAGTACGCAACCATTTATATAACTAAAAATAATTTGAGCTCTAAAAATTGATTGAAGCCTAAATGATCTATACATTAAGCATAATCAATAAGACTTATTACGCTCCATGTTTAATTTACTTCAACCATAAAACTCATTTCGAAGAAAGTTCTGCATGGAAGAAGAAATGAAAGTAATGACTAACACAAATTCTGATGCCAGAATTCAACATTATTTGAAGGTATTAGGTAAGATTTATAGCATGGCCACTTAATGCCATTCTTAGAAGGTTTCTTGACGTACCGACTATGGAAATTACACCTTAGCTACTACTATTTCTCCGCAATCACGCTCGCCAATATTCATTGACCCTGGTCATGACCTAGGATGGTTTGGGGCCGAGCGGGACTATCGCTCTTTACCCTCCCCATCACTGTAGGCATGGACTGCCTCGTAGAGATGGACCCCATCCTTCACCAACCCCGATCACAAAAAGTGACAGGTATGGGCAATTCGTGGGGTCTCGTCCTGTCCCGGCTCTACCCTGCAGGCTGAGTAGGATCTTCTGGCGCTCTTCTGTCTTCTCTTCTTTCTTCGCCTGCATGTCTAACCCATCGGAGGTAGTCTGTCTCGGGCGGGGGCAGCAGGTGCCGCTCCCGTCCTGGGTGGTGGTTTGGAGGTAGGTCAGGAGTGGCTATGTAGCCGGGGATGCACCTCTAAAGGAGCCAACTGGACCTTTAGCTTTGTGCAATCGTAAACCACAAGTTTTTGGGGCCGAGCGGGATTATCGCTCTTTACCCTCCCCATCGCTGTAGGCCTAGACTGCCTCGTAGAGGTGGACCCCATCCTTCACCCACCCCGATCACAAAAGGTGATAGGTATGGGCGATTCGTGGGGTCTCCTCTTGTCCTGGTTTTACCCTGCAAGCTGGGTAGAAACCACAAGTTAGGTCTGTATCTAAAAAACGGGACCCAACAAAAAAAAAATGATTACGCCAATGGAGTCTACTTAAAATTGTCTAAAACTTTTCCCTTTAAGCTTTTTTGATAGATCTGAAAATAATACAATTACAGAGCCCCGACGAAAATAGCAAAATTTGAAAAATGCACTGTATCTCAAAACATAAACACCGTAGACCCGATCTGATTTCACCATTAAGTCAAACTAGAAAAAGTAGCCCGAAGATGCGTAAGCGGTTTTGTTGTGCATCTTGTAGTTTCCGGGATACCCTGGATTCGAATAAAAAATTGACTACTCTGTACATAATAGTAGCTTATAAAACCTATCTAGTTACAGAAACTAATAGTGCTCAAGCTCTTACTAGTCTCAAGTTACTAGATTTAGTCTAAAACATTTCAAAAGTTGTAAACACCAGTTGTTTGCAGGTTTTAATTCATATCAACATACAGCATTATAATATTTTAAAGCTGTTATAACTCCCTGTGTGTAAGCATATAGTTTCAACTTTAAATGTTTCAAAAATATTATAATGTATAACATTTATAAATTGGAGTTATAAAAAAACTTAAGCTTTCCGCCAATAACTCTCATGAGTTAACTGCATTCTTACAGAGCTCTAAACATGGCTAGCTGTATTAGCAAGTGCTAATGAACCTGCATTTTACTAGTGGTGCTTGCGATCATATGGTGAATATATATAGTATATTAATAGAGCTTAAGGAAATAGGACCATCAACTTATAGGCGATTTAACCATATGCGAATTTAACTGCGCAGTAGTACCGATTTATTGCTGGTAGTTAGCTGTCGCACTTAATTAAAATTTTCTTTTAGGGACATAGAACATTACTGGAGATTTTTCTATAGTGGTCGTGCAGTACCACTCATTTTTAATGACGTGTGGTAAAAAACAGGAAAATGGCCAGTTTCTTGTATTTACGGTCAAATAAATTGTATGCTGAATAGACGAAACTCGTTAGCAGCTTCCATGGAAGATTTTTTCAGCAACAACGGTCTAATGGAATGCAAATACATAAACAAAGACAATAGTTTCTTGTAGCTATATAATCACATTTTAAAAGTAAGAGTCGGTTTCATAACCTAAATGAAAGGTTAGCTATAAAGTTGCTTTTTAATAACTTGGATATAATTGTCTCAATAACGGTAAAACCGGATATAATACGTAAAAGATAAAGGATAGTTAGCTAAAGTTACACTTACTGAGCTTGTTGGTTGAATATTATTATTGAGACAATTTAATTTATATATAAAAAATCGCATATCCACAGTGCAATTGTCACTTTGACAGCGACAAAAGTTACCTGCAACTTTTACAGTGACGACAAATGCACTAGTGGTTTTTTCACTTATTCATTTTTTAATCAATTATCGCGGTGTCCGTTGCCAAAATAAATAGTTTGACATTTCTGTCAACAAGTTATTCAATTATTAAACACTAACAATGAATCGATTCGGTGATGCTCAAATAAAAATGTGTTTATTTTTAGCGTTCCATTAAATTGTCCTGGCGAATTACACTCGGCGTTTGTATTGATATCTGATAAATTTGTGTTGTTTAAATTCTAAACTGTTTCCTTTAGCCAACACCTCCTAAATAGAGGTCGTATTGCTTTAGCAATTTGACTCGAAAAACTGCCAAACTGACAGTTTTTCTCGTCTAATTACTTGGCAACATCAAATCCTCTTGTGCAATTATAAGTGACAATTGTATCCACCGTATTAAAGAGTACCTTTGGCTAAGTAATGTCTGCATTTTTTCGTGTGTACTCTCCCTCTACACAAGTCTGAGGCTTTCAGAAGGGAGGTTGTCCATTGCTGTTCTGCGTTTTAAGTTTCTTTTTTATGTTAAACTGGCCCTTACGTTTCCAGTAATCGATTTTATGATTTTTTTATGAATTTACTTGAACAAAGTAGATTCTGTTTTTTTAGTTCTTTAGTTTCGGTAGTTGTTTAAATAGTTTAAATATGGTTCCAGGGCCAAATAATTAATAAACGAAATTTCGATATATTTTATTGATTAATTAATATGAATAATTGATTAATTTATAGGGAAAATCTGCTGCTAACTTTTAAATACTTTTGCCAGGGTGTTTTTGGTCATTTAATAATATGAAAACAAAAGTTTTTCTTTTATATACTGGGAATCCGCGCGAAAAGTTCGGAAGGGTTTATTTTTGATGGCGTTAAAATTACACACTTCAAATTTTAGGGCGCTCGTTAGTAGAAAGCGTAATAATTCTACGTTGTTGTCACACCACCAACCTTATGCCGAAATTTTAATTGACACTCTGTGTATAATATAAGTATTTGGCAGATTATGGAAGGGCACCCCTTTTTACATGTTCCTGGATAAAATAAGTAGTTGAAAACGGTTCTTTAGATGTATCTATTATATACTATGTATACATTTGAAAAACTTAATATTCCTACAGAGGGTTCAACCACGTAATCATAATCACACCATGTTTAGTTTTTAGTCCTATTTTATTTTAATTATTTTAATTTATGTAGTTATTTATGAATATAACTTAATAATTATAATAAACTATAATTACAATAATAATTATAATTTCCCTTCAGATTATTAAGTGTTTATAAGTAACATGTTCGGATTGTAGAGCCTTTCCAAATTTATATAAACATGCTGCATACACAAGAAAAAGTTTTAAATTACATTTACTGGAATCCCTAACAATTTTTCAATCCCCAAACACCCCAGAAATACTTTCTTAATGCCCTGTTTTACGGTCAAGCAGATCTTTATTGTATATCATTAGTTTAAAAAATATCGTGAATTATTAATGACTGAACAAGCAATGCTACGCAGGCGCCTGTATTTATTTATTTATTTATTTAGAGTACAGCTGCCCAGACAGATCAAAATCCAATTACAGGGCAGGAAAACATTTAAAAAAATACAACAATATACATATACAATAAATTAGCAAAAACATAGATATAGGTAAACTAGATGCACACATATATAAAACAATAATAAATAAAACATTTACAAATAAATTAAAAGATCAGATACAAAAATAGGTAGCAAGTAGCATAGAGCACGAAATTATAAAAAAAAATATCAAATAAATATACAAATGTGATAACAATTTAAAACATAAGTTTTGTGCCTATCTTAAAATATATTATATAATAACTACTAGTGGTAGTAACCGAAACGAATTCGCATATCTAGGATATTCCATTTAAATTTAATAGTTTTGTAGAGTTAAAAATATGAAAATTGAGAAAACAAATTGTTTGCATGTTTTAGTTAACATACATTCATGTTTATTTAGATTGAACAAACTTTAACACTAATAAATAACTAAGTATTTCAAGAACCTCAATAATGTTTATACGCAAAATGAGCATGTTAAAATTACTGAGAATTGTAATTTGGTAAGTTTGTACCTAAAACTTTGCCCAAGGTGTTGAGTTGAAGTGTAGTAAATTATAGAGAACAGCTATGCTGCCGTTACCTGTAATGCCATCTTTAAAGATACAGAATTAAGCGGATTGCCACATCTTACTCCCCAAACATATAAAATTATAATTCTCAAAACTAATAACCACGCCATGGCAATAATATTATGTCTAAATGCAGATATACATTATTATGGATTACATTATTATATCAAAAAATATTAAAGTAAAATCAACTAATGTTGAGAAGATCTCTGATATATCCGATCATAGGCTAATATCTTGTAGTCTGGACTATAGTCAAATTAAGCCCAAACCATTTATGTATACTTTTCGTGACGTAAGAAACCTTAACCAGGAGAATCTGTTAAATGATTTTTTTGATCTTCCCGCTGCGAATATTTTTTATTTAGATAATATTAACGATAAAGTCAGTTTGCTTAACAATTTTATTATTAACATTTTTGATAAGCACGCTCCAGTAAAAACAGTATTTATAAGCAAAAAGAAATCACCATGGCTCACTGATACAGTAAGACTGATGATAAAGTTAAAAAAGAAGGCATTACTTAGATATAAAAAGTCTAAACTACCAGCACATTGGGAGTATTATAAACAGATTCGCAATGAAACAAACTATGCTATCATTAGAGAGAAAAAAGCTTACCTTGAATATTCTATAAAATTAAAAAGTAGTAAAAAATTATGGCATGATTTAAAAAGCATGAATGTGTATAGCGGTAAAAGTGTTCAACGGATTCCTGATACAATCGGTGACGCTAATATAATTAATAAGTATTTTGTAAACTCTAGTAAAAGTGATTTTGTTGTTAGAAATGAAACTATTAACTATTACAATGAAAATATTAGATCTGTCACTGAGACGTTCTCTTTTAGGATGGCTACAGAAAATGATATATGGTTGGCAATAAAATCTATAAAATCCAGTGCCGTAGGTGTTGATGAAATTGGAATCAGTTTAATTTTGAATCTATGCCCCCATATATTGCCCTTATTAGCACATATTGTTAACTACTGCTTTGAACATGATGTATATCCTTCATTGTGGAAATTTTCAACAATAATACCGTTACCAAAGACAACTAATGTATCAGATGTAGCAGATCTCAGACCAATTAGTATCTTACCAACTATGTCTAAAATAATCGAACTAATTATGAAAAAACAAATTAGTGAACATGTTGCTTTAAACAATATATTACCACGTAAGCAATCAGGTTTCAGAAAGGGTTTCAGCACAACAAGTGCCTTGTTGGATGTGGTAGACGATATTGTTCAATCAGTTGATAAGAATGAGCTCACGGTCTTAGTTCTACTGGACTATAGTAAGGCGTTTGATCGTATCAATCATGAGCTGCTTCTAGCAATCTTGCATTACTTTGGTTTTGGTTCCAAATCTGTTCAACTAATGAGACAATATATAAGAGAGACATCAAAGAGTACATATTAATAATCAAAACTCTGACATGTTACCAATAGAGCAAGGTGTTCCACAGGGGTCAATACTTGGTCCTCTTTTATTCACTTTGTATACAGCTGAGTTTCAAAATGTACTTAAAACTTGTAACGTTCATTTCTATGCTGACGATACTCAGTTGTATCATTCTTTCAAGGAGACTAATGTAGAATACGCTTGTGGATTAATTAATCAGGATATTTCATCTCTTATAGAAATGTCCAATTCATTTTGTTTATCTATAAACGCAACAAAGTCCAAGGTTATGTTATTTGGTAGAGAAAAAGCGAGAAACAGATGTAAGGATAAGATTAATATCACCATCAATAACAATCCTCTTGACCTAACGCATGTTTCAAAAAACCTTGGACTATATATCGATTCTGGATTGAAATTTACAGAACATGTCAATCATATTATTAGGAAATCTTTTGGAAATTTAAAGTTAATTTATTCAAGCAAGGACGTATTAACTAGAAAAGCCAAAACTCTATTATGCGAAGCTCTTGTACTATCTCACATGAATTATGCATCAGTTCTATATTACCCTTTCTTAAGACAGGTTGATGTTCTTCGATTACAAAGATTGCAAAATAGTTGTGTAAGGTTAATATGTGGAGTTAGGAAATATGATTCGATATCTCCAAGTCTGAAACAAATTGGTTGGTTAAATATTAAAAATAGGAATCATCTCCACAGTTGCTTGTTTTATCACAATGTTCTGCTAAATAGGTCACCTCCTTATTTGTATGAAAAAATAACTTACAGGACAGATGTACATAACTTAAATATTAGATTCAAGAGCACTATTACAGTTCCTAAACATAAAACTTCCATATTTCGTTCTGGATTTTCATATTGTATAGCATCTTTTTATAATGCCATTCCTAGCGTTCTCAAGGATCTGCCAAGCCAAAAATTTAAAAATCAGTTAAAAAAAATTCTTTCTGCAATAAATATTTAGCAAGTGTTACATGCCTTCCTTTTTCTTTTTCTTATTGTTCCTTCAATGTTTTGATTCCAGCCATATATTTATATTTTGTTGGCGTTACCGCTACATAATTATTTTGTTCTTTCTCGTTGTGGGTTGAGTGGAAAAGCAGGGGTTTTTTTCTTAAAAACACTGAACTCTGCCCTTTATAACATAACTCTATTAACTGTAAATGTATTTCTTTAGAAAAATGGTTGTAATAAAAGCATTTATTATTATTATTATTATTATTATTATATCCTATAGTGGCGCCGAGACAAAAGAAAATTCGGAAGGAAATATGAATAAATTAAGCATTTTTAGGGTTAAAATTTATAAAACAAATTTGCTGGTTGGGAAATCAGTTCTAATAATATCAGAGTTTGATATTAATATCAGGTAATTTAATATCGTTTCAGAATCTTATTTGGGAATAGAACACTATTAAATAGCTATGGACCACACTAGAGGCGCCCATTATATGGAACAACGGGGCTTGTACCACCATGTAGTGCATAGAAGAATACATTATTTGTAAACTGAAACATATATTATATATCCTTAGTTTACCTAAAGTTAGAGTTGTCTGTACGTATAAAACTCACATTAAATTAGTTGAAAGAGTTTACTCACATGTTTAAATTTCAAAACGAAGAAAGATTTAATAACTGTAGATTATACAGGATACTTATTCTCTTGACAGGTGCAGATAATTGCCGAAATAAGGGCATGTAGAAGGAACAAAACTTACATCTTTTCAATTTTTAAACAAATTTGCTTCAGTAACAATATATATATTAGTAATAATTGATGAAACATATAATTGATTATTTTAATGTTAAATTTAGTCGTTTATACTCAAATAAACAGTACCTAATTTAAACGCTAACTATTCGGTTTTAATTCCAAAATTAGTTTCAGCAATACCGTATTTTATTACCAACAAACTTATTCCAAATATGGAGAGTCTATCAGTTTCTATTCAGAAACACTAATAAATCACGTGATTTATGTTCATTGAAATTTTTCAGTAATGCACAATTAAATTTTTTTAGAAAAAATACTTTGCAAACGAACTCGTTCCTGAATCTGGTGACACAAACAAAGTTTATTTATTTATTTTTTTTCATTTGTCAAAATAAACAGAATAGGAAAAAAAGACAATGTTAAAATATTTTTTCTAAGTTACCCATTAAAAAAGTAATTTGTTTAGACTCTTAAAAAAATTATTTTTGAGTTGAAAACCTAAACTGTGCTGAATTATTCTATATCTTTTAGTTATAATGGCAAAGGGAGCAAAATACATATGAATATTCCAACATTGAATAATGGCGGATGCGCCATGGTAAGAAACTATTTTTATTTAAAAAAGAAAACAATCTTTGAATCAAGAAAAAATTCATATATAAATTGTGCCAAATACCATTAGTCACTTAAAAATTTTCAATATATGGAGAGACAAATTTTAGATACACTATGTAGTTATTTTCAACAAAAAATAACTATCTGGGTACACTGAAAGAAATGTATCTGTATCAGCTAATTTTGATTGGTATAATGATCCTGCTTTGCTGTTATAACCAAGTATTATAATATAATATTCCAATATTTTTTTTTTCAGCTATGACCGAATCACTATTTGCATTAACCTTTATTTTGTTAATTATAACAAAATCCTTACTAAGAGCAAAATTAAAATAAATTCGCCTCATTTGATATTTCATGTCAGTTATCAAATCTGCAGTTCATATAAACCAATTATAATTTTAGATTAAATGAACTATAAAATGTTGTTAATATTTTAACAACATTTAATATTTTATATATTCACTATTATTAATAGTAAATATATAAAATATTTATATATTTACGATATTCTATTGAATATCGTGCTTCTTATTTAAATGAAAAATCGCACATTCGTCAATATTCAAAAACGATTACTTAGGTATATGAAACATACTTAAGAACCTAACTTTCAACATATTTGAAATCAATCTTAAGGAATCAAGGGACATCAAGGGAAACGAAAAATTGTTTATTGATTTATATACAATAATTAGAAAATAACGTTCTCCTCTTAACGAAATTACAAACTTTTATACAAACACTTTGTGACTGGTATATTAGCTTTAGCTAGATATAGTGTTACTGATATAAACTAATTTATAAAACTAGGCTGCAACAAGTGGACATATACAGGTATATTCTTATTTGTTAAATCACAAAACCATTAGTTACACAAATAAAGACTTAGCTCCTTGGACCAGGGCAGTTTTTAACGCATTGTTAGTATTATTCGTTCCATGAACCAAGGATAACATTATGAAACTTATGATTTATAATTATTACATTAAAATTGAGATAAAGGTTTATTACATACAAAGAGAACAATGCCCTCCAAATTCGCATTTATCATTTGTCAAAATAAACAGAATAGGAAAAAAAGATAATGTTAAAATATTTTTTCGAGTTACGCATTAAAAAAGTAATTTGTTTACAACTCTTAAAAAATAATGGCGATGTTTACAACTATCCTGGCGATGGCCTAGGATGGGAAGAATGTCAAATTGGTGTTAATGTGAGACATTAAAATCAGTTGATGTTTGACAGTCCCCCTAACTAATGAGGTTTTCCAGGTTTCCCTCATTCCAGCACTGAATGGTGGTTAGGGCCCACCAACGTAAGTCGTTCCTGAGGCGCAAATACAGCCCGCTAAATAATAATATGCCACCCCCTCTCCCACACAAGTTTCAGACTTTTTGGCTAATCCTTGTGATTAGAATGAGGGGTAGAGATATTATTATTATTATTATTATTATTATTATTATTATTATTATTATTATTATTATTATTATTATTTATATCCAAAATATGTGTTTAGTTATTGTTTAGCTAAAATTGTTAAAATAACCATGGTGTTTTTTATTAATCAAACTGTACACAACTAAATCGTTCTAATAATATATTTACTACTTATATTTTCCTCAGCCTACTTATACCTACATATATGTAATTATAAAATACTAAGAAATATGTGATCAATTTATTACGAAATCTGAACTGCCCTTTGCGGATAAATCATAAGTTCCTTATCTCATCCATTACGGAATTCTGAGAACAGGTTCCCTAATACACTGGATTCACTAAGCTCGAGTAGGTATTAACATTTCATTGATATTCAAGTAGCAGGACGCGGTGTGGTTCCGTGATTGCCGAGCCGCATTATTTTCAGGTTCTTCATTTATGTACTCCACACGGCAATATTTTTTTCCCGAACAGGTCGTTGATACTTGTCACGTAGTAGATTAGTTGCATCTGTTGGCACTTAACAGATCCGAGGTCGCGCAGCGTAATAGAAATGATGGTAAGGCACGTGTCCGACGAGTTACCATTGCTAGCTGGTGACCATTACAGGGAAGGCATTAATTACAGATTGATTTCCATGTCACAGCTGCCAGCATTCAAATCAGGGAAACAGGTTGACTCGTGCCGCTTCTGCCGTGGATTTATAAAAATTTATTTTATAAAAAGTAATTGCGTTTGGATTTAATGTGAATGCGACCAGTGGGCATCTGTTTCGGTAAAAACTGTACTTAGGTATTTTTAAAAAGTGAAAACAACAAGTAAGAATCAGTAGTTGTAATAAGAGTATAGCAAATAACCAAAACATAAATATTAAAAATAATAATCAAGCCAAAACAGCTATTCTCCTGGCTATATGCCGCGCCGAGCGCTGAATTACAAAGCAAGATTTGCCGTATTTTGGTCTAAACCGAAATCCGAATCCTTGTATTTTTAACTGTGTAACCTTGCTTTGTAATTCAGCGCTCGGCGCGGCATATAGCCAGGAGAATAGCTGTTTTGGCTTGATTTGTTTTAGTCCTTATTTAAATAAGACGTTTGCATATGGAGGATAGTCTTAATGATGTCCTTACTATTCGTAGTTATTTGCTATATGCATGCCATCTGACAAGTAGTAGAACTAGTTTCTACAACCTGTTATTGTATTGTAATAAGAGTAGTTGTTTTCGGCATCTCCTTCAAATAAATAAGTAATCTAAGTGAAATAAGTAAAGTTTGGTTTGAAATCTCTTAACAATTGCACAGTTATGGTTTAAGAAGGTGTCGTAGCCAATGTTTTTCTCTGGAAATTGGGTCATAAATTGCTCAATGCACGTTTGCACGCAGTATGTCCATAATCCATATTCATTTCTAGTTCCACTACGAAAATTTGCCACTAAAATAAAGGCATCTTCTTCTGCAGTAAAAGGCATAATGCGTCGAAGTGAAATACGAACATTTTTTAGTTAACCTTAAAATTTTGTTGATACTTGTAGCTACTTAAGAGACACTTGAAAAGTGATGTATTTTAGCTCTAAAAAGAACTTGAATCCAAATCTTGAACGGGGTTGAAACCTTTGGTGTGAAGCTGACGTATTTTTCCGCATAACACCAAAACACTATACTGTACTCGACGCGCGTTTCACAAATCATCATTTTCTGGTATCATCTGGAGATAATTAAAACTAACAGTTGACAAATATGTAGGATATAATATTGAAGCAAAAGAAAATGCAGAAAGACCAGCAGAAAATTGCAGCGAAAACAAACAATGACGGATTAAATATTAATTAATGCGACGGTAATATCATCGCTGATTGGCTAGTTGGCTACTTTCAATGTCAAAATAACAAATAACGCCAATCGCGTGCGGTAACACGGAATCTTGCTTTTTAATGTAATCTTCATCTTATGTTTTAATTGCTTTAAAAGTAAGGATGCTATCTGACGAAAAAGGTCTCGAAAAAGTTGAAGGAAATAAATTTCCTTTGTTTAAAATAGTTACTGATCACGTGGCTTGTTTACATTTATGAAGGCATGGTATTTTAGACGGCAATACTCAGTATATAGTCCAATTTAAGTTTTACTCTAAAAATCGTTTAATTCTTGTTTTCGAAGGGTTCTGTTCCTGTTCTGAATACCTTCAAATGGACTGATCTCAATAGTTCTTGCCAGTATTGGAGGATTTTCTCTTCAGCCCAGGTTCAAAGAGTGGCTTAGGCAGTACTCAAGGGAGTTACGTCTCTTCACACGGGATGTATTACTAAAATAAAAAGAAATTGTGCGGACATATTATAGAAACAAATTGTTATGAAAAAAGAAAATTAAGACTAAACCAACAACTGAATAGAAAAGTAATTTATGTAATATTTTAAATTATGGATTCAACGTAATATTAGTTATGTATGAAGAGCTTGGTGGCCTTTATAATAATTTTTGACCACCTATTAAAGATAATATCCAAGCTGAATATGTCAAAATCAAGCATATGATTCTACAATGATAAGACTGATGCGCATCAAAATGTAATATACTGAACCAGGATTCAGCCAAAATTGATTTCGATTGATTTAGAACAGCGCCTTAATAAGACATCTGGAAAAGTACTTCTGACAACAAACTTATGAGCCTCTGATTGAGGCGATAAGTAAACTAATCTGTGATCGAACATTGGCAACAATTTTTTTACAATAATTGATTTATAAACTCATAAATGAAATTATCTATCTTTTGTATCTTATTAGAGCAATTTCTTCACAAAATAAATAAATAGTTGAAATTTATATGTGATTTGCTTTCATCGGTTGGAACATATATTTATGAATATTAGTTTTGGTGCCATATTATGAATACATGACTGTCATGGAGGTTAATTTTGTCAGAATATCTATTTTTACATTTATTTAATTGTCTTCATGATATTCCATTTATATGGCAAGATAGTTTGGCATGTAGAGATAATAATTAAATCATAAATACAGTCCTGCTCATCAAGCCAACTTTAAATGTAATATATTTATAATATAATATATTATAAATGCATAATGTACCAAGTTTATCCATAAGCACCTGATGCTATCAGCATAAAATGGAATTAAGTATTTACTCTCTAATATATGAAACTTAAATCTAATAAATTAGTTTATTATAAGTGTTTGCTAATTGCCGTTTTTAGTCGAGGTTAATTAAAAGCTTCATTAATTCTTTGGACATAACATTACTTTATGATATTATTGTCCCTAGGAGGTACTTAACAAAAGACGACTACAGGTTTTAATGCGGCTAATAAGATAAACACAGGGTGCCCTACTTTTCGAGCGGTATAAAGGTGACTATTACAATTCTATGGCTATTCCTTTATTCGATAAAACATAGAAGTAATTAAAATCGGTGAAATTTTTTATGAACATTTGAATTATCAAGAAGCTAATATGTAGAGTGCAGTTCAATAGTTATTAACAAAAAGAGCTTCTAATTTAAATTACTACTGGTACCATTTAACAAAATCTGTTTTCTAGCTTTTGAAGTTATCCAAACATTAACTACTTAGCCATAATCAAAGCCACAATTTGTGCAAACTTGCTTAAATCTGTTTTAGAACTTTTCAAATAACGGAGATTTTTTGTTCACCAATATTCTTTCTATCAGTGCATTTTTCATGGAAACCTGATCAATAGTAGAGGTTTCAAGAACTAGGGCGACTTTCCATTTCGATTATTAACATGCTAAACATATTTCGATCCACATATTATATTTCCATCGTCATCTCACACACTGTCAATGATTATAATACTCACGTGTGTAGAGTAATATGTTTGAAAATAATAAATTAAATTTGATATAATAATAATAATAATAATAATAATAATAATACTTTATTCGGAGTTTGATAGTTATAACAATATAAATAAATACAATAATAATATTACATCGAAAAGGCGAAGTGTCACTAATTACAGTATTTTTCAACTTAACCTAATAGGGAGAATCTTACCTACATGCATGTTTCTATTAATATAGGTGCATAATTTGAGAGCTAATGTTTAATATATAATAATAATAATAATAATTTTAATTTCATAAAATTGAAACATTTCAGTTGCCAATCAGAATTAATCGTCCTTATGTCCATTCCGCGTGATTGTTTTTGAGTCACTGTTGCACTAAACGGATTTTAAGTTTTTTCTTAAAATTTAGGATTTAATAGTGGGCAAATTCAGGAGGTAAAAGACCATAGTATTTGCTTGCATTATAGGAGAAACTGCCCTTATATATAGGTGTGCTATGTTTGGGAATTGCTAATAACAATCTGTTTCTCGTATGAAAATTATTTATATTCTGGAATCTCTTCAATCTTCTCCGCAAATATTGAGGTTTATTAGTTGTCAGAATTTTATGTGTCGCTGTTAGTAAATGTAAAGTACGAAGAGAAGCTAAATTTAATATATGATTGTCTTTGAAGATGTGGCTAATATGATCGTAGTTACGTATTCCAAAACAAAATCTTATACAAGAATTTTGAACCTTTTGTAATCGCATTTCATCTTTTTTATCAAGTGCTGGACCATAGATTATATCACAATACGAAAGTTTGGATGTTATGAGAGAGTCACACAAATGAAGTTTAAGTTTTTTATTTAAAATCTGCTTCTGAGTATACAACCGTGTAAGTATACAGTATGAAGTTTTGCAGAGATAACTTACATGTTTCGAAAATCTAAGTCGGTTGACCAACCAGAGACCCAAATTTTTGCTTTCTGTAACAACTGGCAGATTTTCACCAGCTATATGTATATTCATAAAACCTTGAGCAATTTCACGTTTTTGGTTTGGTCCGAAAAACATTACCATAGATTTACTTGCATTCAATTTTAAATTAAGTGCTGAAGATATATCAAATAACATAGCTAAGTCATTGTTAATTAATGTATTTGCTAAATTATAATCACTGATTTGAAAGCTAAAATAGATCTGGGTATCGTCTGCATAATGATGAATACTTGAGTGCTTTGTAATGGAATGAAAATCAGATATCGAGAAATAATACTGCCTGGGCGATATTTTAACATTTCAATCATAATTAAAGGAGTACTTTTGAAACCATATTAATTCATTCATTTATATTCAGAGTGTGGTAGCCAAGTTAGGCGTCAAAATTTTATAAATGGGATGCCTCAGGGTACGGGAATAGGGCCACGCCTCGCCGTGCGCGGTCTAGCTTGGAATTCATATCTATCAAGCTAGCCAGATGCATTATCTCTGCCAGCTAGTGTAGGAGTGAACTGGAGCTGATGCGTGAATAATAACTATAGAAACAGACCATAAAATATAACACGTATATGGAGCCGAGAGTGAATTATTCATTTCAATACTTATCAATAATCATTTATGTAGGTACTGTTAGATACTCACTGAAAGGTAACCTGCAACATTTGCACGTTCTGTGGCTACAGGTACAAGTGTAACGTTTAAATTATTGTACAAGAATAACATTAATAACAATACCAGTGATTGTCTGATGGTCGTGCATGAATTAGACTTAATATTCATTTGTTGAATGTTGAATGGACAATATGTATCTTTATTACAGCGTAAGAGAGAGATGCCACGGGACGAAAACAAATTCTTGTCTTGTCTTGGTGCTTGAAGTGCAGGTGCTATTCTATAAACATATCTAAATTTTTTGAGAAGACATAAAGTCGTCGAGAACGAGACGAAGCGATGTCACTTTTTGCAATATTTCTTATTTTTTAGCCATGATTGAGGAAACATTCACTCAGATAATGAAGCATTCACTCAAATAATGAAGCATTACCAACTTTTTTAGATAGAATGCTCTATATTTTATAGTGTAAATAGGTAGGTAGCCCTTCTAAAGACGAATTCAGCGATAAAAAGTGTAAAAAATTCTGCGAGAAGAAATTAAATGAAAACCATAGTTTGTTGTACTAGTACTAATTTTTATTTTATTAGTGTAATGTTCAAAGTGGCCCTCATTAACCATTGCACAATGCCGAAATCAGTGTTCAAATTTATCAATTACATTTTGAATAATATCTGGCGTTATGTTTCGAACTTCTTCTCTGATACTACACAGTAAAAAAAGACAAATGGTAAAATTACTAAATGGTAATCGTAATTTGCTGCAGTGTTATTTTTAACACGAACTGGGTAGTATAATAACTAAACCTTTAGAACTCATATTACACGAACGATATACCCGCCAAGTTTATAGAAGTACTCATAAATTGTAGTAAAATTTACAAAATCCTGTGTTAAAAATGAATCAATCCGCCATAAAAACGGAATAATTACACGGTGAATAATTAACTATTACACATTACCTTGTAAAATCTACTGTGTTAAATTACTTTTATGTAATGTAATAATACACCGATATGTCTAACACTGCCAAGTGTGGACTATATACACACTGATGAGTGTGGATTCAGTGTTAAAATCAGTCGGATTTTTTTACTGTGTATCCTTCAATCCATCAATATTATCCGGTCTGTTTACACTTTGATTTTTAGATAACCCCACAAAAAAATCTAGTGGAGTTAAGTCAGAGTTTCAGTTCCTACATTTTCTCTAGGCACTCTCTATTTAATACTACTTGTGTAGTTGAGGTACCAAAGCCTAATTCTAAATCTAACAGTATTATGGAAATCACTTAATAGGGTTGTACTACGCATTGGTTTATTCAGTGACTGGATGTTGTGTAGCAGTTTGGGGAAGGGCAACACAGATGAAGCGTGTGTTTATAATACACAAGCGATTTATTATGCAGGAATAAATTTAAACATTACAACATCTTGACTTGCCCATGTATTTACATTTACAAACTGCTGATCTATACATTCCAGCATAGAGGAGAATTCCAGAAAAACTCAGATGTCCACAAATATAATAATCGAACTAAGTGTAATATTCATCTCAGTAACAGTAATATTCTAAGCAGAATAAATTATAAAAAATCAGATTATCCTAACAAACAAGAACCTGAGCAAAATTTAAACAAGTTCTCAAAACATTTCTAATAAAAAATTGCTTTTATTCGCTGGATGAATTTATTAAACATAGGTAGCTCACTATCATACTATCTGCTCTAAATTGTTCCTAATGTATTTTATGTTAATTGTTATATATGTTTGTAGTGGCGAGATACAGTGAAATACACTGCAGTGCCCTCTTTAGGTCTTTGCTACTACCTGTCTGACAATTATTGTCTAATTGACAGACAGATAACGATCTGCAGAAAAGCAGATGCCATTACAGCGACCTCTATTGTCTTTGAGGAAGACAATCCTACTTAATTATTGGAAGGAGATGCTGAAAACAACTACTCCACGGCCAATATGCCCCGACTGGCGTTGCATTACATCGGCATCTCCATGGATGGTCGCCACATCCTTCATCAAGACCAAATACCAGACAATGACCGGTTTCGATCTTGTTATGATCTCATCAGATTACCATAGGTATCGGAATCGATGAATGATCTGGCGACATTGATTTATTGGAAGGAGATGCTGAAAACAACTACTCCACAGGCAATATGCGCCGACTGGCGTTGCATTACATCGGCATCTCCATGGATGGTCGCCACATGTAGGTCGCCACACAATAATTAAGTAGGATTGTCTTCCTCAAAGACAATAGAGGTCGCTGTAATGGCATCTGCTTTTCTGCAGATCGTTATCTGTCTGTCAATTAGACAATAATTGTCAGACAGGTAATAGCAAAGACCCAAAGAGGGCACTGCTGTGTATTTCAATGTATCTCGCCACTACAAACATTCACTATGCCCCTTAAGCAATCAATGTCGCCAGATCATTCATCGATTCCGATACCTATGGCAATCTAATGAAATCATAACAAGATCGAAACCGGTCATTGTCTGGTATTTGGTCTTGATGAAGAATGTGGCTACCATCCATGGAGATGCCGATGTAGTGCAACGCCAGTCGGGGTACATTGCCCGTGGAGTAGTTGTTTTCAGCATCTCCTTCCAATAATTGTTATACATGTTTCTACTCTATGTTACTTTGCTTTTACTATTATGATTTTTTTGCAATTTGTAATGCTTGATTGTCTACCAATTTCACTGTTTGGACAAATGACCTGTCTCATGTCATGTATTTGATACAAAGAGATTAATAAATCTATCTATCTATCTATCTATTTATCTATCTATCTATCTATCTATCTATCTATTAGGTAGAGAAATTTAAGTTTCTAAATTATGCTTTTCTATTAAAATGTTCTGTGTGCATCTAAACCAAAACTTACAAGAGTTTCTAGTTATCAATATTCAAATTCCATGATTATAAAAATGAAAATTTATATTTAATGCATCTATATTAGGGTACCACAGTTGGCGATAAAGTTTGATCTACATTAATTTTACATTTTTGCATATGATTTATGTATTTGAAAAAGAATAAAAAACATTTTAAATCCTGAGTTAAATCGGCTTATATTTTCAACGCATTTAAATTAAATGCGAATCTACCGTTTACATGTATGAAATTATAAGAATTAATTTCACGCAGGGATTTATTTCGACGTGAAAAATTTATGGTCCTGAAAACCGCAGGTTCCTTCCTTACGTCAGTACTTTTGGTAGGTTTTTATTAATCTCGTGGTTCTGATGCACCATATAGGATGTAAAACGGCCGACTTTAATGTGAATAATAAGCAGTTACTACAGAAACATACAAATTAAATATTCAAAGCCCAGTATCAAGGCAAACTTCTAAAGTTTGCCCCAAGAAACTACTGTATAATATGTAATAAAATAATATTTGTTTTCAGTTTTATACAAGATTTTGTAATAGGTATTACATGTCATATTTTATAATGTCATATTTTAAATAAAATAAATATTATAATAAAATTTATAAAAGAAATTAAACATTTAACTAGATTTTCCTAAACGTTTCGAGTTATCTTCAACTCTTCGTCAGTAGAACGTTTGTAGGATAGGAACTCTTTATATGTTAAGAAGTATTTTTTGTCTTGATACTGCACTTTGAATATTTAATTTGTATGCTTCTGGTTTCCTGCTTTTTGTTATTTTACAGATGGTGTAATCCCAAACAACTTTTTTCCATCTAGTTTTAGAGAATTAATTTCAGGGGCATTTTTTTTTATTTTAACACCTTACACTTCTTCACAGACTACTAAAACTTCATAAAATTAGAAATTATTGTTATTAAATGTCTTCTAAGAGTCCATTGATCAGTAATAATGGTATCATATTTAACTTTTTTCTATATTTATAACTCATAATAATTTGATAAGGGGCACTATAAAATATTTAATAAACAAAGGGTTCTGATCGTTAGTAGATTTCAATTTGTAGAATTTGAAGATAGGCGTTACAATCTATTACTTTAACATGTCGATGCCGATGGCAATGACATCGTAGTTGTAAAATATAAACCGTTTAAAGTTAAAAACTTCAGCAAGATAACAATAATTGCTATGTACGTACTAATTGGCACTTACCTGCTTTTTCGTTTCTCTGAGGAATCAATTTTATTTTTTACCTTTTAGGCTCAGTGTATATTCCATATTCATAAATTTGGTCAGAATTTTTTATTTATTAGTTATCCTTTCCTATACAGTTACCATAATATATATTACTAATTTTAATCATGCTGAGTTTTTTTTATGATTTAATAATATCGTTTCTGTTTTCATGAATCACTATCAATGGGATTATAAAAACTAAAGGTCAGGTGCTGGAATGTGAAATTATGCTTTTTGCTAGTCTTTGCCAAAGCTCAAACGCCGACTTTCTCAATCAGCATAAATTTGATTCTTATTTTTTTTTGGTACCTACAGAGTTTAGTTAGTGTCGTATGACATTACACTAACATTTCAAGTGATTTAAGCAATTATTTTAGCACTATAAATTAGTGCAATCATATATAAATTGTAACAAACATGTCATTCATTGTAGTTTCTTTTGGGATTACACCACCTGTAAAATAATAAAAAACAGGAAATCAGAAATATTCAAAACAAAAAGATTGAAAGTGTAGGGAAGTTTCTGAAGTTTTCCCTAAAAAAGCAGTGTATAATATGCAATAAAATAAATATAGGTGTGACAAACTATTATGTTTTATGGATTTGTTTAAATAAAAAATATACATACATCATAAAAATTTAAAATAAACATTTTACTACCGATCCTAGGTTGCTCGTCAGTAACAGCAAAATTTTAGAGCAACAAGTAAGAAAATTTGTCATACTGACATTTTTAATCCAAAGTCACATGCACTGATCAATAAATGTTATCATTAAATTTTCATTGGTAACATCCATCTGGAGAAGAGAAAGTCATATTTAATAATGATAAAAATTGAAAAATGTGTTTAACAAATTCCTTGTGAATGTGGTAAATATAATGGTGAGACATCTAGCCCATTAAAAATAAGTCAGTGCATACAAAAATTATATTAAAAAGTACCAAATCCATAAGCCTATATTAGTAAATCGTATATGAAACAACAATATGAGAAACTGGATTGATTGGACACAGGCTAAAATATTACAAAAAGGAGAAAAATCAGTTAAAAAAAATTAAGGGAAAGTGCTTTTATTAAACTTAATTATGCTAACTTTATCTCATCGCATACATTATTCTTTGATTAAACATGGTTTGCTGAATCGCTTTGTTCTGAAATCATTCAAAGATTTCAGAACAAAGTACATCGTCATCGCACCATCAGAAGGTACATTAGAAACAGCGAGCTTCATCCAGATCTTCAGATGGACGCTGTAGAGCAGACAATTACCAAATTTGCAAGGACTCACGAACAACGACTCCATCAACATGTGGACATCGAGGCCATCCAGCTCCTCGACAACACTAACATAGTAAGAAGGCTCATGAGGGTCCGAGGGGGAATTGCGGAGCGATCCCTAGGGGGCGACCGGCGGTCGCCCCCGGTCTTTCTCCAATGCGTAGGGGTATTTTCGTCCTGTTTCCTACGCGTTTTCCCAATTTAAACGCCTTTTCAAAAAACCTCTACAAAATTTTCGTCGATCCCCGTTCGGCCATAGAGATGCGGCTAGCTCCGGCGTTTGTCCTCGCGCCTAATGGTCCCGTCACGCCCGCTGAAATCCCGACTTTTCGCGGGACCCCCCTCGCCTCTCTTCTAATTTTTACGGCTTCGAGAAGGGCTTCACGCGAAAGTTCAGTCCTTTCTCTAATCCTTTGAGATTTTTTTTCGAGACCGTACGTCGACTCCATCTACGTCTATTTCGTCTTCGAAAATCTCGACTCGCATCCGTCTCAACTTCTTTCTCATTTTATCTGACGACGTGAGATTGCACTAACAAGACAAGCACCTCTCACGAAAACTGTCAAATTAATTAAACTTCAGATAGGTTATCTTTATTATACTCCTATGAGAAATATTGCTAACGGAATCGATAGCCAAACACTTCTGATTACCAAAATAATGAAGCGAAATGATTTTCCAATTAGAAAATCGGTAAAAATGAACTTTTTAGGATAAGCCGTACAGTTTACATACTTAAACATCTCAAGGTAAATTTCTGACAACAGGCTAGGTAGCGCAGTGGGATAGTTGTATGATTCCAAAAATCGAAACACTGATTTCGCGAGTTCGGATCACGCTGGCGACTAATTTTTTTTCACTTTGTAATTCCAATTATTTGTTAGTATTAGTTTGGAATTAATTCCTTCATTTTGGCAATCTGTAAAATTCATCATTTTAACTTACAAAAGTGAATATCTACAATATTAATTTGCTGCTACATTATGACAGCAATATGTTTTTGTTCCTATTGATAAAATTGATCAAAATGTTTACTGAAAAATAAATTCTACTTTCAGCACCTAAAAAATTATGATGTTTTACCATCAAGAATAGAGTACCTACCCTTACAATTCATCAAAATATTGAGAAAAGTTTAGTATCATTACATCATCATTCCAGATACAAAATTTCTTAATATGTATTTTCTTAAAAATAATATTATTTTAGATGCATTTGACCTTGATTCTGGACCCCCGATAGGGCTAGAAATGGGAACGAAAATCGTGACAGCGATTTTCTCCCATTTCTAGTTTAGTACTATCATTCAACCCAGAGAGAACAGTGACGGTAGTAAATATTGAAGCTTTAATGTATGCGAAACTGCAACAAATGTAGGCCTGGTATAATTTTGTGAGTAGTTATACGTTGCACTATTTTCTGTACACAATATAATACTTTTCTCACTAAATTTATCACTTGAGCAATAAACTTCTACTGATCTGGATTACATACGATGACTTTCGAGGTGTGATAACATTATAATCGGACAGTGTGAAATGTGTGTAAATGCAGTTGAACTGGAGGCTTGAGCAGCTTACTCAGGGTTGAGAAATACGAGGATCGTAGATTTTATTTAATTGGAACAGCATGTATTCAAGCTGTTACTGTTTCGCCATTTCATTGCTGTGTTTATGTGTTCTGCCGGTAATATGTAATATTCAATATTGTGATTGGCTATTTATTGGATTGGATTATGAATCGTAAACTATAGATTATAAGAGTGTATAAAATGAACGTATTATTTCCAACTTACTGCAACAACTGCTGTACTCCCATGTCATTCAAGTGTTAAAGCGTTTATGTTTATGGGCGTTTGTAAAACGCGTTTGCGAGAAATTTTAATTTTAAATTTCAGGCATTATTTCTTAATTAAAATATGCCGCGAGATGCGAACGCGGCAAATCCAATGATGCAACTCAAGCTTATAAGAGACTGCAAGCTATTAAATAGTTTATTTATACATGTTTTAACAGATTCCACAGATTGTTCGTACTTCCCTGTTCTCATCACTGATTCTTCTGTATGAAACTATGGAACACCCTATTGGTTCACACAAAAACATATACTATATATATAATATCGAGAAAACTAAACCTTATGTATATCTATGAAAAAATTATATCAAATAAAAATATACATCAGCAATACCTAACTCTTATTTATAGGAAAATAAAATCGCCCTGAAAATCTGATGCTGTGCAAGATCTATCCTGAATTTATGGCCAACTACACATACTATGTAATATTTGGACAGTTCATTATCCACAATCCATTACATATTTATCACCATACTGACCTATGTTTCCCTATCGTATTGATTAAAGTGATCATTTGGACTTATTTATTAAATATGTATGTAGTTCCCATCAATACTGAAGAGATTTTTTGAGAAAATGGTTCCTTAAGATGAAAAGGATTACATTTCTCCTGGCGAAAGGAAACAAAAGGGAAGGAGATAACTGTTTAATTTGTCCCCATCAATTTTGACGAGAACTTTTGAAAACATTAACGGTGATTGGCCCTGCCGCTGTTAGTTACTGAGTCATTGAATAATTATATTCCCAATAAATTGTCATTAAGTACGATCAACTAACAGAGAAGTGAACCCGATTATGTTCAGCGTAAATTTTTAACTTCTCGCACATATCAATTTTATGTTTAGCTACGTAATATGTTCCAGGGCTAAATTCGTAACGTCAAAATTCACAACTTACCATTATTAAACAATATTACTTACCATTGTTTAACATAGAAAATTTAAAATGCGAAAACTATATAGCAAAAACGATAGGCTCAAGATAGATCATTGTGGGACACCATTATAAATATTTAAATTTGACGATTGATTGAAGTTCAACATTAACTAAAAAAGTTTTAATTTTGGTACTTGCATTTGTAACACTTTCAATAAAATTATAGCAAGACATCGAGTATACTCAATTTAAATAAAACTTCTATAAAAAAGCTAAATATATCGAATAAATGTTAGTAGTGGTGAGAATGGAGATGCCGATGTAATGCAACGTCAGTCGGGGCATATTGGCCGTGGAGTAGTTGTTTTCGGCATCTCCTTCAAATATATCAAATAAATGTAAATTCAAATTTAGTAATTCGTCATGAAGCGTAAACAACGGGATAGAATTTCAACCCATGCCAATTAATAAGTATATTCTGAGGATTTGGTTTTAATATTAAGGGAAAAATTGTAGACTATCCCATTTTCGATGGGAATCCAGAGAATTTAAAGATCTGGAAAAGCTAGCCTATTGAAAGTTGCACATTTTCAACTTCTATTTTTTAAACAATATTATTATTCCAAACAGATCAGAGGTATTTTTGAATAGTATTTTAGTTTTTTTCATATTATACTTGATAAGTCTTACAACCTGCACACAACTTAAGTTCCAACAATATATAATACATATATTTTTCATTCTTCTGGTTTGAATCTACATTGATTTTTATTCCGCTTGGAGTTTAAATGGAATAAAATATGTCAATGTCCATGTCAATTTTGATGCGGTAATTTGATTAATGAGCTTGAGATAACTTGTCTTAAAATAAAATATAGAGTGTAATATATCATTGAAAATCAAATTGCACATGTTTTAAAAAAAAAGGTGTTTAATTTATAAAAATTCAACTCGGCGAAGTAGTTCCTTAAACGACTGGCAGCAGGAAAACGTAAATCGCATTTATCAATTGTACGTCATACTCTGCAGTGTTGGAGATATGACATACTGTACTGAAATTAGCAGATTTTCAAAACCACCCTATATCTTTGAAAGAGTTAAATACATCTCAGATGTGTTTGACTATTAAAATAACTTAAAAAATTCAAACACAGCCTGTGCAACTCCTGCAGATGAGGTACCCTGGATACCAATCCAAAATGGGAGAGTTTGCACATTTTCTCTTGCAGTTACGCGCACTACTAATTTTTAAATCGCCTATATAATTATTTTACATGATTGATTACAATGTTCTATCTTCCACTTCAGCGCTTGATTGATATATTTATGGTTTTCAAAGAGTTCAGTATGTGGGAGGTTACTCAACTGGTTATATCGTGGACGATTCCACCATAGGAAGCAAACCTGTTGACTGTCCAGGTTGGTAATTTACGGTTAAAAACATGAAATGCTGGACGAAGACTTGTTCTCTAATTATATATACAAATTTGTAATTTAAACGCTATAAATTTTCTACGGTGTTAATACTTTTACAGAGTAAAAACTTCTCAATGTTGCTATTAATTATTGATACCATATATATAAATTCCTGGAAAATTCCCAACAGTAATCAGTATTTATTCGCTTAACTTTCAAGTATCTTCAAGTAAAAAATATACATTCAATTAATTTTCATTTATTATTAGAGAAAGCCATGTACCTACGTTGTTAATAAATATGTAATAGTGTTCTCAACTACAGTGAATCCGCGAGTGTCAGGCGAGCAGCTAAATGAAATATTGACTGCGCCACTTGAACTTCTAGTCGGGATGTTTAAAAAGATCGTTCACCTGCTTGAACTCACCCGCTTTCCAGTAGTGTTGCAGCAAGACAAGACAAATTATCGTCTAGTGTCGTTTCGTCTTATCACGTCTCTCCGTCTCGACTCATATCTCCGTCTCGTCTTATCTCTCCGTCTCGTCTCGTCTCTAGGTCTCGTCTCGGGTCTCGGTCTCATCTCGTCTCTCGGTCTCGTCTTATCTCGATGAAATTTTATCACAATTTTCTAGATGAAATGAGATAGAATTCATCGAAACCGAAGCGAAACGAGATGAGAAAAGACATCTCGATGCATACAGTGTGTTTAACATTTTATTATAGGTATCTTATTACTTTTCGACATAATATAAATGTATAAATTACTACATAAATAAAAGCATACAGTTTATTCTAAAATTCATAGCACATTCGCCATGGATGACAAGTATCTAAGTCCCGTACAGTTTGATAAGAATTAATCTTTCGAATTAATATGAATTAATCAGTTGGTTAGTACGTAAAGTTGATATACTTTCGGGCATAACTTGTCTCCTTTAAAATTATCTCCTAATATACAGAGTGTCGCAATGCGCAGTGATCCAAACCAAACTTATATTTTTTAAATAGAACCCTCGGACGTTAATTTTTATAGCGTGTTTCTCATGAATTCAGTGATACAGAGATTGATGTATATGTCTATAATAATAAGAAAAATATAATAATATATGATTACTTTAAGCTCTATTGCAACTCCATATTGTAAATCCATAATTAAAATAAGTATCTAAAAATACTCGTATATATTGTAAATATATAATTATGATTATTGGTAGGAGATGCCGAAAACAACTACTCCACGGACAATATGCCCCGACTGGCATTGCATTACATCAACATCTCCATGGGTGTCGCCACATCCTTCATCAAGACTAAATACCAGACAATGACCGGTTTCGATCTTGTTATGATCTCAGATCTCATCAGATTGCCATAGGTATCGGAATCGATGAATGATCTGGCGACATGATTGCCTAAGGGGCATATGTGGATGTTTGTAGTGGCGAGATACAGTGAAATACACTGTGCCCTCTATGGGTCTTTGCTACTACCTGTCTGACAATTATTGTCTAATTGACAGACAGATAACGATCCGCTTTTATGCAGATGCCATTACAGCGACCTCTATTGTCTTTGAGGAAGACAATCCTACTTAATTATTGGTAGGAGATGCCGAAAACAACTATTTATCTGTCTGTCAATTAGACAATAATTGTCAGACAAGTAATAGCAAAGACCCATAGAGGGCACAGTGTATTTCACTGTATCTCGTCCTACAAATATAATTATGATATCTTTATTTTTATTTTTTTGCATGTTGTACTCACGTTTAACATATTTACTTAAGATCATTACGAAGTAAAGGACACATAAACATATATTTAATCACAATTAACACAGTATATATAATTTAATTTTAATTAATTAATGTTTAAAAATTATTTTTTATTTTCAATAATTTCCGAGAAAATAGTTGTTTAAATAATGCTTAGGTAGTCTAAGTAACTACTAAGTCCCTGAATAATGTTGTGACCCACATATATCGTAATACCAGTAATGTAAACTATCCATGTAAACTAGAATATAACGCGCATTTTTTAATAACTACTCACTTAATAGACTTTTTTTAGGATAACCGATCCAACAAGAAATGACACGCATCATTTCGTCTAGACTTGTATTTCGCCTGTATTGTATCATCCCTATAAAGTTATCTTGATTATTCGAGACTATAGGCAACAAATGATTACCTACAACACTAATTGTTCAGTATATAGACACCTTAACCAATTTTCTTAATTTCTCAACTCTTGAACATTTCAGTTTTCTGATTGCACGGACATAATTTAATTTTGAACCAAAGGTATTCAAAGTATTTCAACTTATTTATAAGAAATGGTATAAACACGTGCAGTATTCAGTTCTCGTTATCTTTTAAAGGTGTCTTCGTTGTTATTAAAAATACATGCGGAAGCGATTTCAGTGATAGTATACTTCTTCTTTGAGAAACGATGACACAAACAGAAGTTCGATAATTTTCTTGATTTCTAAGCGATAGGTATATTAATTTGAACATTTTTGATGATCAAACATCTCGTATCTCAGTTATTTGATAACTTATAGGAAAGAAGAATCTATAGTTATTACAGAGCATTTTACAAAGAATCCATCGGTATTTTTTAATGGAACATTATGTACCTACATTGTTTATTAGTTAAATTTTGACCATTTTAAGTATTCTAAAGCAATAATCGGAGAGCATTTTTGAATAATGAATACAACGTTTGAAACTGAAAAAATATTTTATTGTATAATAGGCAAAGCACGTACGCATGCTGTAATATCTGTTCAACCAGACCTTTGGCTGATTTTTGACTATCAGAGATATTCGATCAGTAAAGTTAGATGGAAATTCAATTGAATGAAATCTAAGAAATAGCTGAGCGAATAGTTCTGACAGTGAAAAACCAGAACCCGGAAAACCAGAAACCAGATTAACCCTGTTGGAATAGACCCATAGTCTCGATCATGCAGCGTATCTCGCTTAACTGATATTAACTCCAATTACCTTTGTTAATATATCCCGGAAACCACTGTAGTTTCTAAAATTATTTACCTTCTTTACCAAATTGTAGTTCTTCAATCTATAACTAATATTTTGAACTTAAAAGTGAAGAGGGACAAATTAGTGAAATTAGCAATTCTAATATTCACAGATAATTTAGCACTCATGTTAATTTTTATGGTTTCTCCACAATGACAAAATCATCTAGTTTTTCCTGTTTCTGTAGTCAGATAAGTATTTATAACTTATCTTCATGCATATTGATCAGTAAGCAACTACTTTAACTTTTTGAGTAAATTAGTGTTAAAGACATGCATGCATACATTGAAGTGGAAAAAAATATTTGCTTGCTCCTGTTAAATATAAAGTGGTTATTAAGCTAACAGAAGATATTAAAATTCCATTGTGTAATTAAACCGAATTGTGGGCACCGCTATATACACATAGACATACGCGTATCCCAATTCCAAGGCGTGCGATATTAATGAGTTTCAGGTGTTTCAGTGAAGTAAAATGAAAATCATTCCCACCCTTACACAGCTTCCTTTGTGATGTGCACTGTAGTCATGTGCGCTGAACTGGTTCGACTGGAACCCGACACTTTACATATTCAAATTGGGGTGAGTTATATACAGACTCATTATGGCAATCAGGTTTTGCAGGCACCCGGTCTTACGAATCTCATTGTTTGCATTTACGCTTTAATTCACGTTAAATAGAATCAAGACGTCCCGTTGCGGCTGTTGTATCTTTTGTGTATTTTCTGGAATTGGTCTACGTATTTTAAAAGGAAGAAAAGCTTAATAAACTTATATTATTTTGAATTTAATTGGTCTTCGTATTTGATGTGTGTTCATAAAATCATTTAGTCAGAATGGCATTCATTTAAGTGATAAATAAACTGATCTGGAATTGAGAAGAATAAAATATAGCCAATTTAATCAAGTCTTTAAATTATATTCGTAACGTCAAAATACAAAGTTCCACGGTTAAGAGAGACATAATAAAATGTCCCTCTCTGCAGACCTTTACGCAAGACTGTTCATTTAAAAAATGATAAAGCTTTTTAAAAATGAAGTGTGTGATTTTTAAAAAAGATATAGAGCTAGGAGATGACATATTTTTTACTCAAATTCGGTATATTTCCGTAGATATTGGATCCCTGAAAATGAATAGTGATTGTGTCAAACTTAGATTCACGATAATTGTTACTTCATGGTTATCAATAAATATAGATTTTTAATAGTGTTCAAACATTTCAAATTTAAGGGTATAAAGTCTTTTACCACCGAATAACTAATATCCTGAAAAATAAGTTATCAAGTAGTTGGCTCTGTTAATGCGAAAATCACTACACTACATAATTTTTTCTCGCCTATTTGCTGCTTAAATGTATATTATCAGTTCACAATACACACTCTGTGAAAGGAATGTAAATACCAAGTAACTTAGTCTTTAACTTTATGTTAATGACATGTCCTTTGTGAATCTTATTATTTACCTACAGCGTGTCCCAATTCAGCGTCAAAGCCAAAAATCGGGCCTATTGCAGGGATTTGGAAAAAAACGCTTTCATGGAAGTGATACAATGTGATAAGGTGCACATTTTTATAATATTTTGAAACATACAGGGTGTCCCATTGCAGAGGGACATGTAGTGTATATGCTCATTACCCTACTTTAGAATCATTTTCAGGAAATCTGATATATTAATTTTTAATGTTTATCAAGATAGACATAATGTCATGATGTTATTTTAGTAACTATAGATATAGAATTATTTTTTTATATAACCTACGAAACAAAAAGATTTTTACAAAAAGAAAAGTGGAATGTTGTCCTAATGAAGTAAACATATCTGTTTTAAAAGAGTTTCTATTTGTGCATCAGAATTAAGTGTAATTGGCAATAGATAGCCAAATTGGTAACCTCGACGTGATTGAAATTATCCTGCTCCATCCGACGTGATCAAAGTATTTCCCAAACCTATCCTGTCCCATCCAACGTGATTTGAGATACTTCTCAATTCGATTCTGTTATTTGAATTCTTAATACTACCTTTTGGGTTACGGAATGCAGCACAAACTTTTCAGAGATTTATGAATGAAGTTTTAAGTGGACTCGATTTTATATTTGGCTATTTAGATGACATACTTATATTTAGTAGTTCTGAAGAACAACACTTAAAACATTTAGAAACTGTTTTTCAATGCTTAGAAAAATATGGAATCAATGTTAATCCAAGTAAATGCGTTTTTGGAAAGAATGAATTAAATTTTCTCAGTCACAAAATTGCTTCAAATGGTATATCTCCATCAGAGGAAAGAGTTAAAGTAATTAGGAATTTTCCTCAGCCTAAAACTATCAAAGAATTACAAAAATTATTTCTTTGTCCTACGTATGAACTAATTACTGCATTACAAAATTCTAAAAAAAAAGAAAATCGAAACATGGTCTCAAGAATGTCAAATCAGTTTTGATAAAATCAAAAATGAATTAGCAGATGCTACATTACTTGTCAATCCAAATTAAAATTGCGAAATTAGCTTAACTGTCGATACTTCAAATATAGCCATCGAAGCGGTTTTAGAACAATATAACGGTAATTCGTGGGATCCTTTAGCTTATTTTTCTCGTAGACTTAGCAAAGCAGAAAGAAATTTTTCAACGTTTGATAGAGATATTTAACTAATTAAAAAAATATGAAATTTTTTGTTGAAACAGAATTTATACAGGATGTTTTTCACACAAGCTCCACATATATTCCGTAAGCAATTTCTCAATTTTTTAGAAATGCAACGCCCAATAGGTATATTATTTTATTTTTGAATTTACATGTTAATTCACAAAATTTTTTGTAAACAATATCATATAGGTACCTGAAGATGACATTTTCCGAGATATTTTTACCTTTTCGGTAAAAACTGCAAAATAATTTCATTTTTTGTTTTCAACTAATCTAGTAACCATGATTTTAACATAAAGTGAACATTTTTGAAAAGAGGAAATGGTGGAGGGGGTTTACATTCAGAACTTTCTTCATAGTTTCACTATATTAAGTATCGATTTCCTTCTAAAATTTTTACTGTAATAAACAGTTTAAAATAAGTAACGAAATTTATAATATAATTTTGATGAGATTTGAAAATTATTTAATCAATCAATTTAAATAATACTGCCAATAACTGAAAGTAACCTAGCATGTCTAGGCTTGCCTGTATTCGACTTTCAAAGATATGCTGAAATTTCTCAAAACGACTACGTTTATATTCCTTCTAAGAACTTCTCTGTATTTTTTTTGTATTATATTGCTCTTTAATATAACCCCACAAATAAAGTCCATTTCGGTCAAATATGGACTTTGAGTAGGCGCAACACGGGTTACAACGCAAGGTGAATTTATAAGGAATAAATTTATATATTCTATTTTACCTATTTTATATTTAATTTAAAATAAAAAATGGTCAGCAACGTTTTGCAAAATATTATATTATACATCCTTACAGCTACTCCTTACAGCTTATAAATTCCATGAAAACATTAAATCTTAAATAAAATAAGTGGTTTACAGTTTCAGGCATTAAACCGCCCGTTAAAAACAAAGAGTTTCCGAATAACTGAGAATACAACAGGTTATATTTAATGTATACCATTATAAACGCGGATTTTATTAATAAAACATGTCTCATAGCCACATATGTTTTTGTTCCTGGATAAAGTCCACCAGAACTTACATCGTGAAGTTAACTGTCATCAGTGCTATAAAATCCCCTCTTCAAATATTTTAAAAACTGACTTCAATAATTGACTTTTTTATGCTCCCGGATATAATAAGTCCCTGGAAGACTTGATTAGTAACATGAGAATGAGTCTATGTCCTTTTTTCAGAATAAAGCAGGCTACGTAGAGTAGCATACTAAAGTATGCTAAAGCATCATATATGATATGTAATATATGACCAGTGATTTCACTTTTTTTACTATTATTTTCATATATGATGTCAATACTGACTATGAACTTTTGTATATACATTTTCTATGTAATATGTGGTTTTCTCTTTTAATTTCCAGTTTTAATCTATTAGTTATTTTTAAATATTCCCAGAATATTCTATTACATACATAGGTATATCTTAGCATATAACTCTGTGTAATAAATCACGTTTGTTTAAAAATTACGATGCAGAGATATATTGAGAAGACAGAAAATTATATTTATGGGATAATTAACAAGAAAACGCCATATTTATGATTCTTAATTGGTCAATAAATATTTTAAATGTCTACTACACACTCAATTTAACTAATTTAGCCAAAGAAAATCAGACGTAAATAAAACCAAATTTTAATTTTAACGGCTACATTAATGAATTGCACTCTCATTTTAATTCAACTATGTGAAGGTAATCAATTAATTTCCAAAATTTAAAATGTACAAATAAAAAATTTTAAAATATGGGTCGTAAATCATGAAGATGTCTCTTCAGTGTACAAGGTACACTGAAGAGTGTTCAATTTAAAGTTTTCCTAAACTATCAGGAAAACTTACACAGGCTATTTCTAGAATTTTTCTGTAAAAAACTTTTCGCTCTGTATTTTTTCGCATTTTAAAATCCTGCATCTGAAAGCATCTGAAATTTTCTCGCTGGGTATTGTTTTCAAATAAAAAAATAAAATAAGTGGCTCTTGAAATAAAAGAGACACTCGCTTATAAAGAAATTTAAGTACAGGTTGAATTCGAATTTTTTATGATATAATTATTCAAATTATATAAGGTATTATTATTTTTAGTCTCTTAGGACTTTTTATGATGCTTGCTGATGCTGAGTCACTGATGCTTGCAGTAGTTAGGGAGAGAGGGTAATGTGTATCTAAATAATACATCAATACATCATAATAATAAATCATGTAACATAGCCTCCTCTCCAAAATAAAAAAGGTTGCGATAGACAATAGTTGCTCAAATGTTTTGTGAAGTACATTCGACACCATTAACACAACACCATATTATAACATCCAAAAAGTCTTATATTTTGAATAGTTACAAATGTGGAATATATGGTTCAGTCTGTATGCCTTTGTAGCTCTTAACATAAACTTTTGCAAGCATAGAATGTAACAATACATCAAAAATTGTTTTACAATATCCCTAATCAGAAAAAATCTGGTTTATTTAAATATAAATAGGGGAGATACTTTATATTTTAACGCCTAATATACAATATAGTACATTTTTTCTTGAAGACATCCAACGAATCTTCTAGTAAAGTTTTTCGTCCCTATCGCATCTTATACAAAGAAGAATCGAAGTAAGTTATACAGCTAACGGTGAAGATGATATTATGTTAAGAGATGGTAGTCTCGGAATCTGATTTATGGAAGCGACTTTCAGCGCAGTGGGATACAAACAGGGTCGTTAGGTTTATTAGTGTTTGTAACATTTTTAACTACACTGTTCTGCTGCTTGTATTTTACACATGCGCAGTAATATATGTTAATATCCTGATCTACATGTATCTGCATGTTCTAAAATATCTCCACATGTTAAATACAAAAGAAATATATTACAATGATTTACTTAAATTGTTTATTCAGTGCGATTTTAGTTATAAATTTAAATATACAGAGTGAGTTTTATGTATGGAACGCCTCAATTATCTCGGAAACGGCTTGCCCGATTTTTATGAATTTTGGTTTATAAGGGTTTTGTAATATGGCCGATATTATTGTGGCATTTACATTGTTGTCAGATCTTTTGTTTTTCCGGAAATATACTGAAATTTGTTATTTCAAATGGATCACCCTATATATTTTTTTGTTTTTGAAATCTCTAAGAAATTTAGAATATTTTTCATGTAATGTTCCCTATACCTAATTGCCATAATTTCGGAGTTACAGCTACATTTGCAATATCTCCGCCGAAGTTAAAATATTACATCAGGGCGGCTATGTCTGCGACAAAAACAATTTTGACGTTTTAATAAACTATTATTGTTGGTGTTTATTGAAAGTTACAATGGGCCGTTTATCTGAGAAAGAACGAATTGAGATTTTAATGATATTAGGATATGGTGATGTGCGTAGAGGTCAACAGGAAACGTGTAATATCTTTAATAATTTATATCCTAATAGAAATCCCATAACCAGATCTACTGTGAGTAAGTTGTTAAAAAAGTTTAACCAAACTGGAGCCATAAAAGATTTACCGAAATCAGGGCGTATAAAAACTGCAACAACTGAAGACAAATCTTTAGATGTTTGTGTTATGTTAGAAGAAGATCCACACTTGAGTACTAGACAAATATCCAGGGAAGTTGATATTTCTCAAACATCCATAATGAAAATTTTACATGCCAATAAATGCCATCCTTACAAAGTAAGATTGGTTCAAGAGTTGTCAGATGATGATTTCGATAGACGTGAAGAGTTTGCCGACACAATGATGGAAAAATGTTACGATCAAAATAATCCAAATTTTTTAAATAATGTTATGTTTTCCGATGAGGCCACTTTTTGTATTGATGGAAACGTAAATCGGCATAATTGCAGATACTGGTCACGTAACAATCCTCGTTGGATGAGAGAATCCCACACCCAATTTCCACAAAAGATTAATGTATGGGCTGGAATAATAGGCGACAAAATAATTGGTCCTTTTTTCATTGAAGGAAACTTAAATGGTCCGGCGTATTTAAATTTATTACAGAATAATACTATACCTGAGTTGGCTCGGTTATTTCCAAATCTAAGTAAGTATTCTCAATTGCCTGTTAATTTAGAAATTTTATTATTTGAAACTTTCAGACAATAACAATGTCCCAAGTAACAATATTTGGGTGCAACAAGATGGAGCTCCACCTCACTATGCGCGTGACGTGAGGCAATACCTAAACGATGTGTTTCCCAGAACATGGATTGGAAGGCGTGGTTTTATCGAATGGCCCTCGCGATCACCCGACATGAATCCTTTAGACTATTTCCTGTGGGGTCACTTAAAAAATATTGTTTATAAAACCAAACCTGCCAATATTCAGGAATTAAAAGATAGGATTACCACAGAGATAAGAAGAATTGAGCAGTCAGGAATGTTACAAAATGTACTGCAAAGTTTTAAACATCGCATGGCTTCTTGTATGGAAGTAAACGGACAACATTTTGAGCATCAGCTGTAACCGCCTTTACTTTATGTTTTCAAAAGATCCTATGGGATTTCTATTAGGATATAAATTATTAAAGATATTACACGTTTCCTGTTGACTTCTACGCACATCATTTAAAATCTCAATTCGTTCTTTCTCAGATAAACGGTCCATTGTAACTTTCAATAAACACCAACAATAATAGTTTATTAAAACGTCAAAATTGTTTTTGTCGCAGACATAGCCGCCCTGATGTAATATTTTAACTTCGGCGGAGATATTGCAAATGTAGCTGTAACTCCGAAATTATGGCAATTAGGTATAGGGAACATTACATGAAAAATATTCTAAATTTCTTAGAGATTTCAAAAACAAAAAAATATATAGGGTGATCCATTTGAAATAACAAATTTCAGTATATTTCCGGAAAAACGAAAGATCTGACAACAATGTAAATGCCACAATAATATCGGCCATATTACAAAACCCTTATAAACCAAAATTCATAAAAATCGGGCAAGCCGTTTCCGAGATAATTGAGGCGTTCCATACATAAAACTCACTCTGTATAACTAATCATGTCTTATTGTAATTTAAATCTCGTAATTCATATAGTGAGTGTGCTTATTTATAATTTCATTTATTGTTTATTCTAGTGTTTGTGTCGAAACGGCATTGGAAATTAATGAAAAAGAGGATAATAAAACTTTTTTGCACGTCGTAGACTAAAAGTGCTATTTCATTCCCTCATTCTAGGGACTGTGTCACTTTTAATCCCCTGGGAATTAAAAATAAATTTAATCCCCTGAAAAATGTAATCCCTCAGATACCACTTCAAATGAAAAAATAAGAAGGAAACGGTTCTATTAACAACTTTATTCATTAAAATCAACAATTAACATTTGCATAATTATAGGTATCTATTTTTTATTAACATTTACGATTATATTTATATTAGTACAGTTATTAAAATTTAAAAAATTACCATAACCATCTAGGTACTTGCAAATTAAAGAGATTACTAACTGATATTACTACTGAAGCGAATTGATACTCGTATATTGCTTATATTTGTTTCGTTTTCTTGACCCAATTTTTTTTTGATCTCATGTCCAAGAATTTTCTCAATATATCTCTCAGCTACTGCGGAATATTTCCATCCACCGTGTCTCTTTAGGATGTTGATATTTGCCCCGGAATCGGATAATAATTAATCTTTTGAACTAGCCACTCTCTTATTTATATCTGAATTCTAACAATTCTTCTTCAGTAAATCGCAGTTGTTTTATTTGGTGTGGAGGCATCTAAAAGTGCAAAAAGAAAATACGAAATACCATATAATCGCACGAAGGCCAACCGTAGGCATCTGTGTATTCTTGGATTAAATCACAATGCGTAACTCTTTCTAGTTTCTATAATTTTCTTAATATACACGGTGTCCCACCGGGAACCGCCTCGATCTATATATGGCAAACTATAATTAGGAAAAAATTGAAAATTGGGCAGTGTACCACAGTCACTGGGTGGAAGCGATCTAAAATATTTTCAAGATCGCCGCACTTCCGGTTATACTGGAAGTATGTGTCAACTTGCTTATTTCAAATGGAACACCCCGTATATTATTTGATTTTTGATTTCTACTCAAAATTTTAAATATATTTCATGTAGGATGTCCTATATCTATCTTTAACCGTTTTTGAAATATTGACAGGTGAATATTGACATTTTTCAACTTTGACACCCTGTAAAATCTAAACGGTTTGAGATCGAACAAAACGGTTTACACATTCCTATCTTAACTTTTCATAAGCTATCGTTTGATACTAATTTCATATTTTCTATAAATTAAAAATTTTCGATTAAATTTAATCTCTTGGTTAAATCTGAAATTAGTATCAAACGATAGCTTATGAAAAGTTAAGATAGAAATGTGCAAACCGTTTTGTTCGATATCAAACCGTTTAGATTTTACAGGGTGTCAAAGTTGAAAAATGTCAATATTCACCTGTCAATATTTCAAAAACGGTTGAAGATAGGTATAGGACGTCCTACATGAAATATATATAAAATTTTGAGTAGAATTCAAAAATCTAATAATATACAGGGTGTTCCATTTGAAATAAGCAAGTTGACACCTACTTCCGGTATAACCGGAAGTGGGGCCATCTTGAAAATATTTTAGATCGCTTGTCCCCAGTGAATTTGGTACACTGCCCAATTTTCAATCTTTTCCTAATTATATTTTTTCCATATGTAGATCGAGGCGGTTCCCGGTGGGACACCGTGTATATATGGAGCAGCAAAACACATAAAATATATTAGGGTGTACTGCCCTGTTCGATATTTGAACTATTTGCGCTACAGTATTTAAACATAACCTAGTATAATAATTATTATAATTTAAATTTCAATTCCTACAAATATAGTGACATTATACAATGACTTGAACATGAATACTTTAGATACAATGTAGAAAAATATATTGAATTTCTCAACGCCTTGTTTCTTATAAACAAACAAACTGTTGGAATCTAACAAACCGCCCAGACAGACGGACAGTGACAGTTAATCTGCCCCGGTCTGACTTAATAAAACAGTCGTTACGATGTGGCTGACACTTATGATAACAGGCCTGCACGTATTTATTATATACTTACGCTCAATTGCACACAATCGCCGGCATTGTAAGTTGGAGTGCGTTTGTGTTGCATTCAATTCAATGCAAATTAATTGAATGCTGCTATTACTCCAGTTAATTAGATGCCCGATATGAAATCAATTGTCGTTTGTTAGCTTATACAAATTGGAAACGCTTATAAATGTTTGTTATTTACTTTATGGATAGGAGGTTAATTATCTCGATCTGATCCTACTTGCATACATATGCTTCTATACAATTTTCTTCTGACAGGTTAATAGTCCCTATCGCTTTATTAGTTAATTAACGGCAAATGCTTCGGAGTGCGCAGTCAAATATAGAAATCCTGTTAGGGAATATTAAAGCTCATCTTCATGCTTCTTCATTCTGGATAAGGATCCGGATTTTCATTGATCAGAGAATGTAAAATCTGCCGTGTATTTTTCCGAATATATCCGACTTATAATTAATCTGTGCTTCAGTAATGTAAAAAAAATTGATATAAAAATGTAAATGTAAAATTTTTAGTAATCTAGTAAATATTTTTACCAGTGTATGTATAAATGAAAAATTAATTAAAATCCATTTTAGTATCACATGAAACCAATAAGCAGCCTATGGCACCTTCATGCTTGAAAGATGTAAAGGTGGTTACAGACATAACTGCAAGCTTAACAAGCATACATGATTTTTTTTGTACAAGCAAACAGTCGGTTCTGGTTCGGGCCCTGTAAACTGTATACTTGAGCCTCTTTTACGCACCCACATAGGACACATTTTGCGCAAGATGTTTATCCGATTATCATTATTTAATAATAAATAGCTCTTTATATAATATTATTTTAAATTTCAAAAGCACAACTATAAATACATGAGAATCACTTTTGATTTACACTTAGATTGCGGTAGTCATATAGATAATACAATTAAAACATTAAAATACTGATGTAGTTTTCCACATAACACCGAAATACTATACTACATTCTTGGTGAAACGCGCGTCGAGTACAGTATAGTATTTTGGTGTTATGTGGAAAACTACCTCAGTATTATCTTTACACCAAAGGTTCCAACCCCTGTCAAGAATAAAACATTAAGATTACCTTTCTGTCATTTTAAATACCTACTTAAAAATATTTTGTACTGCTTACACTTAACTATGCACTATTGTAGAGAGAGTTCCATAATGGTTGTCTGGTACGGGAACGCAGCCTATCCTCAATATAATCAAAATTTATTTCCATTTGCTAAAATTACTTTCTTTTTAACTGTCAATTTGAAAATTTTCATATTTGACAGCATTTGACGTTTGACTCAGTGGTGTTTAGCATTTTTCGTGTTTAAATTGTTTTACTGAAGTATCATTTGCGTTTAAAAGAGTATTTTTCAATACTATACAGTTTCAGAGAGTCCTAAATCAGGTCGGTAATTTTGTATTTCTTAATATTGAAATTAATGTTGAAATTAATATAAGAACCATAAATTAATGTTTTTTTACGCTCCACAATTCACAGTTTGAATAGGTTGTTATACTGGTGATACATAGGAATAGAATAATACAAAATAATAACTATATTATTTTTAATAAATTGTCTTTATTTTATTTTTAACATAACCTATGTTTACTGACGTATCATGGCATGGAACAAATCAAATCAAACCAGTAAATTCCCTTGTCTGCGCTCATGATTCTAGCGCAGATACTAAAAATAGAAAAGCGGCACATAAAAAATCATTATGAAGCGGCACGGACAATCATTCTGGAACTCTCTGTATTATGCACTAGCTAAATCAAGACAAAGCTATGCGATATCGAGCTGGGGTGATATTCCATAGCTTGAAGTAGTTACTGCAAAAACGCATTTTAAAAGTAATTTATAACAAAAAAATTAACTTACCTACCCATAGGATACTTTGTTTCATGAAATTGGGATACTGGATCTAAGACAACTATAAGTATATGCATTAAATTATTTTGATTATCTATAAAAATTAAGCATTATTTGAAATGGATAGTCACAAACTATTGTACAAGGTATAAAGAGAACAATAATGTAAAGATAGATCTATTACAAAGACATACATATTAGTCTACGCTATTACATTTACCTGTTAAGCAAGATCTACAATTATTATCCAGACATGTACAAAATTTATCTAAGCAAATTAGACACTCTGACGGGCGGTACCACAATGTATTATAACCATCAGTTTACTGGCTATAAGTGTAGATTGTGCATTTCTTTCGACAACTATGCACATTCAAAACTTATAGTTAGTTAACTATAAGTTTTCACTCTCAGGGCCGGTTTCACATTGCATTTTAACCTATATTTTACTGACTATAAGTTTAGAATGGAAATGTCTTTAACATTTTATCTAGAACTATGCACATTCTAAACTTATGGTTAGTTAACTATCAGTTAAGTAATGGTAACCAGCGATTGTGGCCTAATCGGGCCTAAGGCACGGTTTTGAAACCGGGCCTGAGATTGATAAAAAAAATATTAAAAAATATACTATTGTAATAGGTCGAATGGAATTTTTTGCCAAATATGCCTTCTCTCCCCCAACACTACACGATCTTTATTCTTATCTATATGTTTGCTGCATCTGTTACTTTTGTCTGTCCTTTTCATTATTTTTCGCTACTTACAAGTAGTATTTGTTGTTTTTTTAATGGACATATGTATTTCTTTTGTTTATTTAGACGCCACTATTTTATAATAATTGTAAATATATTCTAGTTGCTGTAGTCGAAAAATAAAGTATTATTAATATTATTATCGTTCATAGACGTAAAACAAGAGAAGCAGAATGAATCAGTTTTATTTACAATTAGGTGTATTACGTGGCATTCTAACATAAGATACGAAAAACATGTTCCTGAAATACTTCAACTGTGGCTGTCTTAAAGTCACCAAACAATTTAGAGGTAAACACTGTATTTATCGAAGGAGTTTCGCGTAAATTCCTGATAAAATACCCGAGTTTAGGATGCATGTATGCTAAGCTTCTGAACTAATTAGATGCTTGGTATAAAATTAATTGTTATTTGTTAACTTGACTACAAATTGAAAATGTTTGCTATTTACTTTATGAATACAAAGTTCATTGTTTTTATCTGATCCTGCTACTATACAATTTTCTTTTGACAAGTTAATAGTCCCTATCCTTATTAGTTTATTAACGGCAATTGCTTCAAAGCGCACAGTCAAATTTAGAAGTCCTGTTACGCGGATAGTAACTCGTTTGTTGTAAATTTTATACCGACAGTTTGAGAACCGTGCAAATGTTAGACAAATATACTGACTCTGAAATTAGAACTCCATTAACACTACTTAATGAACAAACTAATATAGAAAAACTAATAAGTTATAACGTTTCGATTCTGAAGTAAGGATTTTTTGTTTCCCTGAGAAAAGTAATCTTACACTCATATGCAGTACTATATAATTTGCTCTGACACGCTATGTTAGTTAATTAAGCCTGAAAAGTTGTGAAGCTTTGTGGATACAGGGTGATTCCCAAAAATAAATGATATTTTTGATTAAAGTAACTGCCTACAACGATGTGGACGCGTTGCCGGTTGACCATATTATTGCTAATGTAATGAGACAAATAATGTAGTTATAATTGTTCATGTACAATTTTTTCTCAATTTTATCCAAGCTGTCGGAGAAACTATCACAGATAGAAAAAAGTGAATAGCACGTTCGCAACGCGATTTTGAATTCAATAATATAAAAATAATTTGTTATTAAGTTGCAGGGCTGTATTGTTTTTTTTTTTTCATTTTAAAAGCCCAAAATAAGTTGCAATTAATGTGAAACTGGTTTAAACCAATTTTTGGTTACAATTTAGAAGGGATAAACAGTTTTTTTGTTGTACACTTGAGGATTATGGGGTTATGAAATAAATTTGTACTTTTTATCTTAATACCGTCTATAAAAATATAATTTTCTGCTTTCTATTGATACATAATAAGTCATATTTATATTCAAAAATGTTGCAAGTTTGGCACTTGAGCCAAATAAAAATACAATAGTTAATAATAGTAAGTATTTTATTTTAAACAAAAAACAAATACTTTCAGTGTTAACATTATTAATTGGACGACTTGACGGCTTTTTGTTGAACTACACAAACCAGACCTAGGCTAGGTTTTCGTCGTTTTTCTCTAAAACAGCTCAATTTTCGCTGTATCGCAGTTTTGCACCATAATATTTTTTGCAAAGGATGAAATTCTATGAAATTTAATAGAATAATAAAATAAATATTAGCGAAAAAAATAAAGACAAAAGTATGTACAGTCTGAGTCACCCAGACAGGTCACCCACTTTTCAATGTAGGTCACCCACTTTTCAATGTCTTATTTTTATTTTAGAAAAAAGTTAACATATGGGTACGAAATGGTTTGTTATTTGCTAAAATTTAGACACATTATTTTATGTACAGGGTGTTCTAATTTCTGTTGCCATTAAAATTGCGATTAAAGTCGTTACTTTTTTTAAATGAAAATGCTTAGTTTTTTTTAATCATGAGAGAAGAGAGCTTTCCAAAAATATAATATAGTTGGTATCTGCTTCCAGCGTTTTTTAAATATAGGTAGGTACTTAAATTTTGAAAAATTATTAAAGTTATTCGTATTTTTCATGGTGATATTATTATTGATTGCAAATGCACTAGTTGAGAGTTCACTTGGTTCAAATTCGTTTACTATGTAAATTCATGCCAGTTACTTCATAGCACACTCATAACGAAAAATATGAATAGCATGGCTGATTTTTAAAAATTTAAGTAGCTATATTTCAAAAATGGATGAAAGCAGATACCAACTATATTATATTTTTGGAAAGCTCTCTTCATGGCCTCTTTGATGATTAAGAAAACTATATATTTCCATTTAAAAAAAAATCCGACTTTAATGGCACCAGAAATTAGAACATCCTGTACATAAATTAATATGTCTAAACTTTAGCTAATAACAAATAATTTCGCAAATGGTTCATGTTGTGTAATGTTCATTTTTTTCTAAAATAAAAATAAGACATTGAAAAGTGGGTGAGCTGTGTTGGTGAATCAGACTGTACATGGGAATGCATCAACTATGAATAATATAAAATTTTGCCCATTAATAAGTAAGCCCATTGCTACGCAAACTTAAGATCTTCTAAAAGATAAAAATGCTTATCGATTCTACGACAGAAATTGGTATAGAGCAGTTTTCAAATTAATTATTAACTTTAATTTTTACACTTGTTTCTCAAATATTTTCAACTAATTTGCAAGATGAGAATTTTTAAAAGTAGGTAAGTTAAAATATACATCGTTTGCATTTTAGATGAAAATAGAATATGGTTGACTCACTGACTGACTTTATAAAAAGCCATTTATTTTAAAAGGCAGCAGATTAAAATAATATTTAAAATCACTAGGTATGTACTATTTGATTAAGTAACGGAATCTTGTGCCAATTCATTTTTAATATTCTAAAATTAGCAGTTACTTGCTCTTGCAGACTCGAATTGTTCCACTTGGTAATTTTACATACAAGGCAATTTACATAATATTAAAGATTTGAAACTAGTTCATGCCGATTTACGAATATAACTATTTGTAGGCATATCGCTTACCATATTAATTATGTAACATAATCGCTTATACTTTCAACACTACTCTGTTGATGAGATTATTGTTAGTAACTAATATTCCCATTAGTTTACCTCTAAATTGTTAATAATAAACAATCAGTTCCTCAACAAATTATTATTAGTTCGCATAGTAGGTACATTAAATTGAAAAATCTAGTGATAGAGGACTTGAAGGATATGATCTGTTCTAGAAGATATAATTCACACACACACACACACACATACTCATATTTACAGGTGTACCAGTAACTGCGTGGATCGATATCTGAGAAAATACAAATCCGAAATATTTGAATATTTGGCAACATGGTAACGTCTCTAGGACAAACGCAACCGAAATATGTAGAACTCTCTAGCACTTCTAATTATACCGGATGTCGACATGAAGTTCGTTGTTTTAAATGGAACACCTTGTATATTATTGCACGTTGCGGAAACGCAACGTGCAAAACGCAACGTGCAAAACGCAACGTCCTATAGCTATAGGGAATGTCACATAAATTGACCCTAAAGTTTTCCGTAGAATCCAAAAATGCAATAACATACAGGGTGTCTGATTTAAAATAACGAATTTCATGCCTACTTCCGGTATAACCGGAAGTGCTGGAGAGTTCTACATATTTTGGTTGCGTTCGCCCTCGGATATTTCGGATTAGTACTTTCCCAGATATCGATCGACGCAGTTCCTGGTAAGACACCCTGTATACATTCTCGATCGATCTGGCTGTTCTGGTGTTTGACATATTCTTATAACTTTTCTATTTATGTGAATTTTTAAAATTCTTAAAAACATTTCAGCTCTTTACGCTGAATGCGCCTGTCTAGTCGGATTCCAATTACGTTTCTGTTTTCAGCAAAATTCGTCAACTTTATTTTTCTTATCGCGGCCATTGTGAATTTTTCTTTCACCTTCAAAAATAATATCTTTTACCTTTTCAATAATGTATCACACATAGAAAAAAATGATTTAGTCGCTATGGCCGCATTGTATACAGTTCAATGTGGTTAGATAAGTAGGCACCTCAAGAAACTTTTCTAGTTTAAACATAGTAACGTATATTTTCCTTGACCTTTTTGAGATCTTTTTGTTTACCTTCTATATTATCTCCGAGATTATCTCTTGGTTTCCATGAGATAGATTTTAGGGTGTTCTTTTTGAAATGTTGTCCTTTTTTCGGTTTTCAGCATTTGTTTGTTGTGTTTTTTTGTATATGTATATTTTTTTGTATCTAATTTTTCTAAGACGACGTTTTAAATTATTTTATACTGTTACAAATGTTCTACCTTTCATAATCACAATCATAAGAAATACTAAAAAATACAGATTCATCTATTGTGATAATATTTTGTGTAGCCACCGTCTGCCGCATTACTGTTAACTGTTTCTCGAAATACCTCATAATGACTTGCTTTGGAAGACTTTGACACCTGAAACTATAAACATACATTCTGTAACAGAAAAAACTTTATATTATATTCTCGGTAGGTACTCCATAACGATTGGATTCCTCACAGCTGGCAATTTTAGATGGAAAGAATATAGATACAAGTTTACCACTGATCGATTTTTAAACATTCACGTGTCATTTGTTATCTATTTATATGGCATAATAGCTTACTGAGTTTAATATACGAGGCTAACTACATAACAGGTTGTACAAATTTAGCAAATAGCTACGCACGTGCAATAGCTACGTATAATTACACGCTGTGTTAACAGATAACATTGCGTCGGGCATTGTATCTATTGCAATTTATGCATGTTTTTCAGTAGGTTTATTTTAATTAAGTGTAAATTACACGTTCGATTTACATAAATATGGAACTAGGTATCTGTGTGCGTCTTTGTATTACCTACAATCCCCATTGTAAGGAGTGCATTTAAACCGATATAGGATTAAAACAGTGTGCTTTTTCCTTGTAAGCCTATCTAAGCGGCATATTTTCTTTTAAATAAATATGCAGGTAAGTTATTTCTTCTTAGGTATACAGAGCGGAGCATTTTTGTAGGAATTGCAGAGTATTTTAGATCCTGTTTGTCAATTTTTTGAGACAAATTAAACTGCCCAAATCGAAAATCAGTATCTTGATTCGCTTAAGAGGTATAAATACATATTTAATTTTATTTTTCATTTTATCTGATTATTATTATTAAACTGATAAAAGTCAATTATGTGACTTCAGTCTTTATTTAGCTATAAAAATGAAAATTATTATAGCCTTTGACACTTTTAACACTATACTGCACTCGACGCGCGTTTCGCTAACCAAGTTGGCATCATGAGGAGATTAAATAATGCTAAAACTTTGTCCTATTTATACCTAAACCATTGCTATGATTCAATCAGCCGTTGCGACGGCTCAGTGAACCGTCGCGACGGATCAGTGAATCCTGATTTACTAAATAATAAAGCGGACTCTATGGAATTGGCCCTCTGTCACTATTCATACTATTTTTACACTTTGAAATTTCTAAACTCTCAAATGCATCCAGCTGTCTGAAATTTGTTACATTTCTAATTAGTCTTAAATTGCTACTATCTATTTTATAGTAGGTACAACTTTGTTTCTAAATTGAACAGTCGTTTCGCGTCAGTTAAATTGACATATGAAATTGAAATAATTAATATTATAGTGTAGTGTAGTGTAGTAACTATATAGTATAGTAATATATTAATATTAATATATATTAATAGTGGAAATAAGTTAGAATTTGACATATAGGTACTGAAAAGATACCAGCCAGTACTTTTAACATATATATCCCTAAGGACTCTCACCATTGTGCTCAACACAAAATGGCGAGTTTCAATTTTCTAATTCATTGCACATTAAGCTTCCCCCTAAATAAGCAGAGATTTGAAAAAGAAAAGGCATTGATTAGGGATATAGCTGTAAGTAATAGATATTCTGTAAGTTCAATTGATAAAATGATTTGGAAACGTAAATTTAAAGAGACATTTCGAAATTCCTGGATTTTTCAAAATAAAAGAGAAAATTCAAAATTTATATATATTCCATACGATCCTCGTTTGACCCGTGGCTTTGGTAAGGTTTTTAAGGATATTGGTATGTCAGTGGTTTATTCATCGGGAAATAAACTACAACTTTTAGGCAATCCAAAATACAAAATAGAAACTAAGGAAAAGTGGGGGTTTACGAAATTAGCTGTAAAGACTGCAGTCAAAAATATATTAGACAAACTGGGTCAATTCAAACTAGATTCAAGGAACATATGGCTCATCTCAAATATGCTAGAACAGATAAGTCTAGTGTCGCTCAACATGCGTTTAAGAATAACCATAAAATAGGTAGTAGCAATTTAAGACTAATTAGGAATGTAACAAATTCCAGACAGCTGGATGCATTTGAGAGTTTGGAAGTTGCAAAGTGTAAAAATAGTATGAATAGTGACAAAGGGTCAATCCCATACAGTCTGCTTTATTGGTTAGTAAATCACGATTCACTGATCCGGTGCGACCATTCACTGAGCTGTGGAAATGATTCATTGAAGTGTAGCAACGGTTCACTGAAGTGAAGCAATAGTTTAGGTATAAATAGGACACAATGTTAGCTTAGGTTTAGTTTTATCTTGTCCAGATGATACCAATTTAGTTGGTGAAACGTGCGTCGAGTCCAGTATAGTGTTTTGGTTTTATGTGGAAAACTTCGCCAGTGTTGGCTTATTTTTAGTGCTTGCTAAAAATATCTGACTTCATATAGTTATTTCCAACTAGCTACCTTTATTTAACTTATTGTAAATACAGTGTCCGGCGAAAATTCCGAGACAGTCAAATTTTTTCAGGTATCCGTGATTTATATCCTGGCGAAGCTTTGATAATGTTTGGTTCCAACATGATGGACCTGCATACATTAGTGGCATAATTCGAAGCTTTATAAATTTTTTACATAGATAGGTCGCGCAGGTGTCGCATAGATGGTTTCGGGGTGTCACTCCCCTGGGAGCCTTGAAAGGGAAGGGGATTTCTCTATAATTACAAAATATAGCTTACTAAGCCAAATAATAATTTTTCTCTTTATAAGACTGTCCCAGGACTTTTGCCGGACACTGTATAATACAGATAATTTGTATGTATCCCTATGTATACCATATGTCAATATCTAGTGGACTATATGTAATATAGTCATCAACAAATCATGTATGATTCAACTACTATATATCTGTACTAAAATTTTTTTTTGATCTAATAACTTATAAGCAGTGACTATAAAAATATTGTCACTGTTATAAGCTAATATAAATCAACCGTTATCAAGGACATTTGGAAAACTAATAAGTATGCCAAATAAATTTTCAAGGCTTATGCTATTTTGACTTTGAATAAATAGTTTGCTGCAAATCCTGAACAGTTAGCCATAATTATATATTTTTCTTCTTAAACAAAACTGCAAATTTAAATGAATATTAATTTAAATATTTTGCAGCAACTGTGACATATGTTCAAAATTTAATATATTTAAAATTATTCAAGGCGTTAATAAATATGTCTTCACGGCCATATTGAAGAATTGATGGAATAACTGTTCTCTTTATTAATATTTAACATCCAAGAACCACTCCGTAACCTTCAAAAGAATGCGTTGAATACAAAATATTTATAAACAATTTCGCTTCAGTGAAATATAAAATTAAATAACATTCATTTAACGGGAGTTTAACTTTTCTAGTTAAAAATATTACTTATTTTTATTCAATATCCGGTTTTTGCAATTTATGGTACGTACCAGGTATGTTTATATTTAAATCTTGGAACAGACGATTTATACCTACAGGGTTATTCAGAACTTATCCATAATAAAATTTGGGGATGTACAACATACATGTGCTAGTGCAAAAAAAAAATTTTTTAATTTTTCATTGCATGCCGCTCGATACTGGTCCACTGTAATGGAAATGACCTTGGGACTGACAATGAAAACTGGCTAGCACGAAAAAAACAGGCGCACCCGGCGCAAAAAAGATTTGCAACGTTTTTACTTTAAAATAAACTTAAAGATAGATAGATGTGACCGAAGTGACGTGTCTTTAAAATGAATAAAATTTTGTTACACTAATTTGGAAGAATTGCGCTACTTGATTACTAGGTATTAGAAACATGAAATTTATAAAAAATTTGCACATACCTTGTTACAAAAGCTGTTCGAAATAATATTCCTGGACTTGTACACAATTTTGGGCACGCCTTATCCAATTTTGCCGCACTAAACCGAATGTTCCTCCTGGTTGCTGAGCTTGTAAATGCAAATTATTAAGTAAATTGGGGATTTTCAGCATTTTGCTACAACAACCACTCACAAAACCTATGTGGCGGTGTGTCGATTGGGAAATCGTTCCGCATACAAGCGCGAAACTGCCAATGAATTTTGTCCAACTTCGCCATAAGTAAGAATCATGTCCATTAACTCAGCATTACTGTACACATGAGCCATTTTGAAAATTTAACACTTTAACACTCCTAAGATAAATAAAACACCCGCGAGAAAGACACACATAGACTGACGACTCATAGACAATAGAGATATTATCCCCACTCCAACTGTATTCGCCAGGCGTTCGCCAGGTACAAAAACTGTTGTTTACTGTTTTTTGAAGGAATGTGATCAGATGTCGTTGAAGTACAGTTGCCCATCTACTATCATGAATTATACTTTATAGGTATAACTTTAAACATTGTTTACGGGAAACCCTAAGACTTTTATTATAATTTTTTTTGGTGATATCAATTTCTTATTTAAGGATGCACATATCCTCAAAATTTTAGAGATAAGTTCTGAATAACTCTGTATATAGCAATATGTTCTTTTTCACTAACAATATTTTATCCTGGGTATTTGTCTCGTTATCAACTGTTATAGTTCATTTCTTAGATGGATAATAGATATATTACAGTAAAAAAATATTAACATAAAGCATTTTTTACACCTAATTAAATATTAACTCTTCAATATATGGTAACTTTATTTAATTGCTGTACCAGAAATGTTCAATAGGTACACTCCGCTTACAATATCCAATACCCAATTATCATCTACAAGTCCATAATATGTTTTATAATGTTTAAAATAGAGAAAAAGTAATTCAATGGCATAAAAAATTACAATCCACAGACACGTATACAAAGAAAAAACTAGCGTATTGATTAAAAAAAAAAGAAAGTTTGGAAACTTTCTTCTAACCTCATTTAAAATAAGTACAATGGTAAAAAATATATATGCAAATTAGTGAATGTGGCGATTTATTATTTATTATTGATTTGTTACTGGTGGAAAACACTTGATGAGAAAATGTTTTATCAAAAAAAAAAATGTTTCAGCAATACCTTGTCTAAACATCTAAAAATTATTTTTATTAAGGAATTACTATATACAGGGTTATCCAGAACTTATCCAGAATAAAATTTGGGGATGTTCAACATACATGTACAAATGTGGTAGTGCAAAAAATTTTTTGGCGGGGTCTTACAACTATTTAAAAATTTTTCATTGCACGCCGCTGGATACAGGTCCACTGTAATGAAGTGACCTTGAAACTGACAATGCAAACAGGCTAGCACAAAAAAACTTCGGAAGATCTGAGAGTATACCGACACCCGGCGCAAAAAAGATTTGCAGCGTTGTCTTTAAAATGAATAAAATTTTGTTACACTAATTTTGAAGAATTGCGCTACTTGATTACTAGGTATTAGAAACGTGAAATTTAGGTATAAAAAATTTGCACATACCTTGTTACAAAAGCTTTTCGAAATATTCCTCGACTTGTACACAATTTTGGGCACGCCTTATCCAATTTTGCCGCACTGAACCGAATGTTCCTCCTGGTTGCTGATCTTGTAAACGCAAATTATTAAGTAAATTTGGGATTTTCAGCATTTTGCTGCAACAACCACTCACAAAACCTAACTGTCGATGTGTCGGTGTGTCGATTGGGAAATCGTTCCGCATACAAGCGCGAAGCTGCCAATGAATTTTCTCCAACTTCGCCATAAATAAGAATCATGTCATTAACTCAGCATTACTGTACACATGAGCCATTTTGAAAATTTTACAGTTTAACACTCGATAAGTAAAACACCCGCACATAGATAGCGACACAGAAAGACTGATGACTGCATAGACAATAAGAGATATTATCCCCACTCCAACTGTATTCGCCAGGCGTTCGCCAGGTACAAAAACTGTTTACTGTTTTTTGAAGGAATGTGATATATCAGATGTGTTGAAGTACAGTTGCCCAGCTACGTAGTCCTTTATAATGGTATAACTTTAAACATTGTTTACGAGAAATCCTATGCCTTTTATTATAAATTTTTTTGGTGATATCGATTTTTTATTTAAGGATGCACATACCCTCAAAGTTTTAGAGATGAGTTCTGAATATCCCTGTATATGTACGAGGCATTGGCCACTATTAACTGTTTTTGACTCATAATTTCCCTCTAATAATAACACGCAAATGCGAATTTAATCTGCCTGATGGAATAGTAGCAAAGTACTGCAAATTCTTTTCAATACGTCCACATATGAATGCCTACCAACGTTCGCAGACATTCGCAACTGGCATTTCCTTTTGATCTTTTTGAGTCTACCGACAGTAGATGGAAAACGTTCGTTCGCATCGCTGGCCATTGGGACCAAAATTTATTCGTTGCAAATGATCACAAGTGACTATTTACACTTGACGAACGAATCTACTCGAATGCGAACGAATTGCAACGTTTCCCAAATGTATTCCCGGCTTAATACTACAATACATATTCATTGAATGTAAGGTTATCAATTAATTGTCTAAGACTAGCCGCTCATTTGCACATATTATAGGTAAATCAGTGCCTATATTAGTGTATTTAAGAAAGAAAATTCTATACAAATCTGTAAATGTACTGGCGACGTTTATTCCATTAAAAAAAATAAAGTTTTGGTTTTTGCTGCTTTAAAAACCAGTATAGACTACCGAATGTGTAGGTTACTAGTTACATCGCATTCAAGGTAGGTACTCTAAAGTAATTTAATTAACTTGCTATACAAGTGGCTCGATGAAAGTATGACATGTTATGTTGTAGCACAATAATAATATATCAGCATTATCAGATTCTAGCGAATGGGTTCGTTGTTTTAATATAATTGTTTAATTTTCATGGAACGACATCTGACAACAATAGAACGTTATGGTAGTAGAAAGAGCACCATTTGTATATAGTTGCAACTGTCAATTAAATACTTTTAAATAGTCTAGGAGCAATAAGTTTGTGTCTAGAGAAATTTATAATTATTGCTAAAGTCATGATACCTATCTGATTTTTAGTAATATACAGGGTGTCCCAAGATTATGTGACACATTTTAAAGGCTTATAACATCAAGGCAAAATGAGATAGCGACGAGCGGTTTTCACTGGTGCTCTTAATTTTACAAAAAGTTCTTTTTTTATCATTGGTACTAGTTTGTTTTACTTCTACAGGTACTTGAATAAAATTGGCTTTTTAATTTAAAATTGTGATCATTTTTTAAATGGATCAATGGATCACCCTGTATATTATGTTACCATTCGATAGAGAAACTTTTCCTCTTTTCAAAAATGTAGAGATAGAGTTTGATAGAGTTTTGCGAAAAAATAAAGGAGTTATTTCAATTTACACACCAGCCCTTTTCAATACACCATAATTTTTTTTGAAGATCGCATTTTATTTTTTTTTTACATTGCCAGTACAGAATAACGGAATGCATCAAAGGATAGATAGGTAGAGTCGGGCCAATAGAATGGCCTGCACATTTTCCCGAACTAACGGTACCTATGGGGTTACGTCAAAGGTTGTTGTTATAGTCTTGTTGTACAAAATATAAAACAACTAAAACATAACTTAACTAATGTTTTTCAGACTATAATACCGAAAATGTTAAAACTTGCCTTCAACAATATGCAGTTTAGATTGCAAAAGTATATTGAAGAAAACGGTGGGCACATTCAGCAATTTAATCTCAAACATTAAAGATGTACAATACATATGTGTGTATATTAAAACTGAATTCGTCTTAATTGGTGTTTTTGTTTCAATAACTTTGTAATTTATGCTGTAATGTAATTTGTATAAATTTGTATTAAATTAGTTCTTTTCTTAATAATAGCTTTAGTTGATGCATACCGTTATTCTGTACTAACAATGTAAAAAAAATAAAATGCGAACTTCCAAAAAAATTATGGTCTATTGAAATGGTTTGTGTGTAAATTGAAATAACTCCTTTATTTTTTGGTATAACTCTTATCAAATTATACATTTTTGAAAAGAGGAAAAGTGCCTCTAGCGAAAAGTAATATAATCTACAGGGTGTTCCGTTTAAAAAATGATATGGTGGCACTCTTGCCACCATATTTTCCTTTGTATAAACTAGTTCCGCATACACTACCATATTTTTTATATAACCCTACTTCGTAGCATCTAATGGTGTTAAGTCAGGAGAACGGGGCAGCCAGCGGTGTGGGTCATTATTTGCAATCTATCAATCTATCCTCAAATGTTTCATAAAGATCAGCAACTATTCGCGAATTGTGAGGAGTAGCCCATCCTGCCCATTCATATCGTTCATGATATGAACGATACGTTCTGTAAAATGTTCAACACCTGTTCAGAATTGTTTACAATTATTTTTCGCAGGGTGCTATTTAATAAATAAATAAAAATTATCATTATCTACCTGTTAAGTCATTGTCACAAATATGCAATGCACAAATTCTGTCATTTTGTATGTGCAGAAGACATTAAAACTCCAACTGTCTTGAAAGTGGTGCTCTCTGATAAGATGAGTGTTTTTATTATTCCTGTAGTGGCTGTTATGGCGATTAAGCAAACCATTTTTGGCTAATTTTGCTTCATCGCACCATATAATTATGTTCATAAAATTGATATCCACCTAGATAATGTACCTAGATGTTAATAATAAACCATTCGCAAAATTCAATTTGTTTTTGGACATCAGTTGGTTGTAAATGCTGTACTAAATTGTAGGGGAATGGTTTCCATTGGTTCTTTAGAATCCTGTGGATACTGCTTGTCGATAGGAGCAGATGTCTTTCACAATCTCTAATGGAAGCTTGTGGATGAGCAGCAAAAAAGCCAAACCGTTTATTTTATTTGCTTCATTGTCAACAACTGGCTTATTTCTTTCGACGTTCGGTCGAAATGTACCATTCTGAGAACAATTTGTTAATAATCTGTTGATGATATCGGGAGTTGGTCTATGTTTATCTGGATATCTTTCAGCAAATACGCATTCTCCGTAAATAAACATTAAATTCATGAAATCCTCATTACTGTATCCAGAATATACTATAATTAAAAAATATTCAGCGTTTTTTTAATATCAACTAGACAATATAATCTCAAAACTTTCAGTTTTCTCTTAGAACGTTTCCAACACATTTACAAGCTATGCTTTAATGTAGTATTTTACATTTTATATTAATATTATCAGTTAAAATGTAGTAAAAAGTATTCAACCGAAATGAACTCGCGAATTTTTTATTAGTATATTGTACATTTTTTAATGCTTTGATACTTGATCAATACGTTGGTAGCTGAAAGGACAATGATAGCTGGAAAAATTATTAATTTAATCACGTACAAGACTAAATGACATAATTAAGTGAAATTCTACATTCTAATACTTTCCTTTATTAAATGTAGTAAAAAAAGTCACAGTGACTACTATCATTTTTTGCCTTTTGTTGGGATTGGTTGTGAAAGTTGACAGTTGCCTGATTGTTAGCGCCTGGGAAGTTAAATGAATCAAACGCAGTTACAGCGATAATAACTAAAGATTAGATATTAATTGAGATTTAATAGGAAATGTGGATTCGATAATAATTCGTTTAATGTACTTATAAAATGGTGACAGAGTAGTTTTATTGTATATTCAGTTTGCACTGTACATTGCAATGAGTAATTTACCATAGCCCTCACTAATGGAAAAACAATTAAATGATGTAATTAAAATTGTCTCGACTTCCTATAATTTTAAAACTTTGGGACACATCGTATATGCATTAGATAGGTAAGCTATATCCAATCACAATTTCGAATGACTTCAGATACCCAATTAGCGGATCGTGCGAATACATTCGTATGAGAAAATGACAAAATACTGACGCGGGCCGATAGTTCTTTATAGCTATAACTGCCAAACTACTTCATATCGACGTCATTTTCGCATACGTATCTTTTTGAACGACTCGATAATCGAGCCTCTAGATTTCTACTAGTATCGTAAGATTAAACAAATTTCCTATCCAAAAGACAGAATAATATGTTTATAAAATATCTATTTGGTGCTAGGAGGATAATAATTATCTTCATAAATATTATCATCTAATACTTTTCTCTTATGGCATATTCTATTTCTCATTACTATTAGAGGCAAATCCGTCAACCTCTAGGTATATCAGACCTTAAGAAAGAACTTTAAATCCAAAATATATAAAAATAAACGGAGTACACAAAAAATATATTGATGTTATGTTATAGGAAAAGATATTTTGTATACAGGGCGCCCTATTTCTTGACCCGTTGCATGGGTAACTTTTTTATTAGTAGAGATACAAAAACGCTTAAATGAGCAAATTAGTGCAGTTTCGTATTAGTAATTCTACGGTAAGGCGAAAAATTATATACGGGGGAAGGTTGAAAAGTTATTGACAAAAAACGAAAAATCCAACTTTTCTATTATCCCTCGTAGCTCGTTCATTTGAAGAGTTAGAGAAAAATGCTTCACATGTTTTTTGCAGTATTTTTCATGTAAAATGACATGCACTTGCTACTTTTTATATATCTCTTAAAATGGTTGAGAATCACAGTAAAATATATTTTTTTTAAATGTAATGGATAGGTGGCTGTGACATTAACCGAAAGTCCCCTTTTTTCTCTTTCAGATGATATAACATAGTCCATATTTTATCCTTACAAAAGTAATAATAATCGTTGTTTTTAAAGAAAGTTTATTGTCACATCAAGAATGCTATGGATTATGGAACAAAAGAATGTTTTGAGAACAGAAATTATTAATTAATTAATTATATTGAAGTAAATGTTCGAAATGACAACCATCCTGTTGGATACATAGTAAACAACGTTTCTGGATACTTCTTAAAACATTATTTATTGTATGTCCATGTATGCTTCTAATTGCATCTTGAATCCTGACTTTTAGATCCTCTATATCTAGAGGAGCTGTCACATAAACTTTATCTATCAATAACCCCCAAAGAAAGAAATCTAAGGGGGTCAAATCAGGTGTTCGCGCTGTCCAGTCGATATCCATTATATTTCCTATAACATTATCAAACTGTTCATGTAAATATTGTTTTACCTCGCGGGAATTATGCGCAGGTGCTCCATCGTGTTGGAAGTATTTAAGATTTCTAAAAATATGAAGTGATAATTCATTTAAATATTCCTCTGTTGGAGTATTCCTTAGAAAATGAAGGTAATTATTCGCATTCAAATTATCTTCGTAAAAATATGGGCCAATAATTTTGCCACAAAAAATTCCACACCACACATTTATCCCAAATTGACGTTGATTTCTTCTTTCAGAAACAAAATGTGGATTTTCTCGGCACCACATTATGTTATTATGGCGGTTAAAAATACCATTGTTGGTAAATCTACTTTCATCACTGAATAAAATCTTTTTCCAGAAGTCTAGATCCTCTTCGCATTTTGAAATGTACCATCGACAAAATGTCATCCTTCTTTGATTATCAGCTGGATATAAAGTATTGCATATGGAATAATGATAAGGCTTTAAATTGTTACCTTTTAAAATAGCTCTTACAGTTTCCTTGGAAGTGTTGCAGTGATGTGCAATTTCTGCAGTTGAAGAATCAGGTTTAAAATTTACATAAGCCAAAACATTTATTTCAGTGTCTTCATTGAAGTTTCTTTCATCCTTAGGCTTTGAAAAAGAACCGTATAATCGTATATTATTTTCCAGCTGTCTAAATATTCTATGATGGGGTTGTCTTCGTTCCATGTAAGTTTCAAAATAAAGATTCGCTGCAGCTTGTGCATCTCGATTTTGGTTATAATAACAAAATAGCATATCATTTTTCTCTTCGTTGGTGTACATATTTGCAACACTATTATTTTGTATGCAGTATTAATAATAAACAATAAACTACTTAACAAAAACTAAAAATGTCACTTATGATCTGTCAATAATTAAATGCCAACTAGACGTTTTTAAAAATTTCAGGAATCTTATTTTTTGTTTTATTTCCATAGCATTCTTGATGTGACAATAAACTTTCTTTAAAAACAACGATTATTATTACTTTTGTAAGGATAAAATATGGACTATGTTATATCATCTGAAAGAGAAAAAAGGGGACTTTCGGTTAATGTCACAGCCACCTATCCATTACATTTAAAAAAAATATATTTTACTGTGATTCTCAACCATTTTAAGAGATATATAAAAAGTAGCAAGTGCATGTCATTTTACATGAAAAATACTGCAAAAAACATGTGAAGCATTTTTCTCTAACTCTTCAAATGAACGAGCTACGAGGGATAATAGAAAAGTTGGATTTTTCGTTTTTTGTCAATAACTTTTCAACCTTCCCCCGTATATAATTTTTCGCCTTACCGTAGAACTACTAATACGAAACTGCACTAATTTGCTCATTTAAGCGTTTTTGTATCTCTACTAATAAAAAAGTTACCTATGCAACGGGTCAAGAAATAGGGCGCCCTGTATAGGGGGTCCCAAAAACATACCGAAAAACTTTAAGGGGTAAGGCGACATGAAAACAAACCACCTTTTTTTGTTTAATAAACATTTGTCCGCAAATGAGCCATTTGGGATGTAGAGTAATATATTTTAAATCGTACCCAAATAACTAAATTAATTTTTGATTTAGTTGGACACCACTGTATTTCTTTCAACATTTTTTGTTTCAACCACGCTTCTTGTCGGGAGAAAAAAAATCTTTAAACCTTAGAAATAACATGTGATTTCAACATGACCAGGTACCTCCACATTTTAGTTTGAACGCGCGCCAGTATCTGCAATTAGCAATTTCCCCGCCGATAGATTGGAAGAGGAGGTCCCGTGGCCTAGCCCGCGCATTCTCTCGATCTCAACCCCCTAGATTTTTTCTTTTGGCGTCATCTGAAATCTTTAGCCTACGAAACACCTATTTGTAATGAGGAGGATATCTCAGCAAGAATCATGGCGAGTTGTAGAAATGTAGAAGCTATTTCCGAAATATTCCATAGGGTCCGCGAGTCAATGAACAGACGGCGCAATCTTTGTATTGAAGCAAATGGTCAACATTTTGAACAATTATTATTGTAAACCACCATTTATTTATCAATGAAACAAAGTCTAACACGAACAAAAAGTTATTTATTAATGTCCTCCTGAACATTTTTTGTAAATGAATATTAATTATTATCTGTTTGTTTTCATGTCCCCTACCACCCCTTAAAGTTTGTCGGTAAGTTTTTGGGACACCCTGTAAATATTAACACACCTACCTTGTTTTGTTGTTTTTTTACCAAATAAAAGAAAAATGAATTTTGTTCCTGACTTTGGAGGCATAGATACATTACATGTAATACCATGGCAATAATATAAACATTATTTTCTACAAGAGAGTTATAAATAAAGTTTATATCTTTCTTTATATAGCAATTAAGCCAAAAAGTTAATGAAGAGATAAATTATTAATATAAATACATAAAAATAACGAGGATATACAGAACTTTATTGAACCATAATATTTGATGGTTTCATTAATCATTAATTAATTAATCTCTTAGCTAACTTTTTGGCTTAATTCCTATATATAATATTAAAAATATACTATAATAAATAAAGTGTTCTAGATGCACTTTTATCCTTAAAATAGCAGAGACATCCTGTAATAATCCTTATTGTGTACATATTTAATATTTTCTAGAAGTTCTTTTTTCGTTTACTCATAATTACTAGGTCGCCCACTGATTGAGGCAAGGGGACACTTAGGCACTATCCCTGCAAAAATTCTGAAAAAGAAACAATTTCACAATTTAAACGTAGATGTGATTAGGGCAAACAGAGACGTTTACCCTAATCGCATTTACGTTGAAACTTGAGAAATAGAAAAAATAAGTAGAACAAAGGTATATATTTTATCATTTTATCGATTGTTGGAGTTGAACTTGCTCTAATTATATTCAGATATAAAGAGATCGGTTCTTCTTTTCTGTTGAAAGTATTTTCTTTTGCTTGCCGCCAACAGTGTATACGCTGATAGAACGCTGATAGAACGCTGATAGAACCCTGATAGAACGCTGATTCAGTGTAGATCGTAAAACAATAACATTAAGACGCTATTTATTTTTAAATGTACGAAAATTAATAAATTAAATTTAAAATAACTTTCTCTCAGAATTTGATCCTGGTGTCAATAATACTTATTTTTACCTACTTTTTATTAGTAAAATTATTTTGCATTTATTTCTTCTTATATAGATTTATTTTTTAAAGTTTTTACAGACAAGGTATGACATAAAAAAAATGTTTCGATTTCGTAGTTTTATGCAAAATCCATGAGTCTAAATACACTACCAATATCACATTTTTTTAACGAATCAGAAACCGAAAATGTTTTCATGATATACCTATTCAATTTCTCAAATGTAATATAATTTAACAAAAACAGTTTTTAATAAGACCGCTCCGCATTTTCAGTTTTTACGTATCATACATTTTTTGCACTTCCATCCCCTAGAAAGTCTTCTATGAATGCCCTTGATAACCACCATGGTAAATATCCAAAGTCTTTTAGCGTAACTACGCTCGTGGGCTACAGGGTATCATATTGTTTATACGTGTAAGCCTTATTATTTCTCGTAAAAGTTAGGCGACCATGCAAGGACGTTTCGATACCACACCTGTATTTATTTGACATTTTTATCCGACGCGACGTAGCTAACGCGAATTCCACTTCATTGTTTGTTATGCAAATGTCCTGATCGGGCCAACACCACGCACCAATATCTCCAGTGGCTTTGCCTTAATGAGCATGGAATGTTGATTTTGCGTTGTTATTTAACACTACGTATTTGAGATATATAACCTTACACTCATAAAAGTTGTCCTGTATGTGAAATTAGATTAGAAAGACTTGTCGCAGTTTATAACACCTGAAACGCTGATAATTTTAATACAATTTTGATATTATTTGTTGCATTTGATCTTCCTATAAAAACTCTCCTAAAGATAAAAACTTCATAGAATATTTAGCTTTAAGATACCGCTAAATGGTTTCTAAAAAATAGACAAAGCAAAATCGCATTGTGATATTATTTAATGACGTAAGTACTCTAAATTTATTAGAGATTCAGTGCATGTGTGATCCACATTATGTTATACATATTTCTGATCCCGAGAATCTCATGAATTTGCAGTGCGATCTGATCATATACCTATGCCAAAATTGATCCGCAAAATTAGCTTCGCCTTAAATTTTTATTATATGAAAATGATTAGTGTATTGACATCCAAGAAGAACGAGTGTACTAAATTTAGTTACCAAATAGGTAGTTTAATAGAAGTGAGTGAAAGGAAACACGTTGATTGCAGATTGAAATTAGCTGTAAAGACTGCAATCAAAAGTATGTTGGACAAACTGGAAGGTCAATTCAAACTAGATTCAAGGAACATCTGGATCATCTTAAATATGGCAGAACAGATAAGTCTAGTATCGCCGAATGAGCGTTTGAGAACAACCATAAGATAGATAATAGCAATTTAAGACTAATTAGGAATGTAACAAATTCCAGACAGCTAGATGCATTTGAGAGTTTGGAAATTGCAATTTGTAAAAATTGTATGAATAGTGACAGAGGGCCAATCCCATAAAGCCTCCTCTATTGGTTAGTAATTTACAGTTCACTGATCTGTCGTAACGGTTCACGGAACGGTAGCAATAGTTTAGGTGTAAATAGCACATAGTGTCAGCATAGGTTTAGTTTTAATGATCTCCAGATGTGCCAACTTGGTTGGCGAAATGCGCGTCGAGAGCAGTATAGTGTCTTGATGTTATGTGGAAAACTACGTCAGTGTTATTATATGATTACCTACATTATTATTAGGTATATGATATAATATATGATTTACCTACACAACCATAAAACGAAAATAAATTAATCATATAAAGTCAGTTTGAAAAATTATCTTAAAACTATTACAATCCTTGTTTGGGTGAAGGCGCCAGTAATCACATGAAGTTAATACCTAATTCTACCAACTGCCTGATGGCATATTTTGAGTTCATAGTTCTTAGGCGTGACGAACCTATCAATAAAAGGAAAGCAGTAGACTGGACTCAACTGAAAGTACTAGACTTTCAGCTTAATCTGAATTACAAAACATAATATTCTATTGTTTTAAATATTTTGATGCATTTAGTGTTTTAGTTAAATAGCTGAGTATTATTGTTAACTTAAATGTATACTTCCTAAAGTGTATTTCAAGCCTTAAAGACTCCCTGGGTGCTCCAGAATGTGGTTTACTATTTGCATTACAATAATTATTGTTAACGCTTGCAATTCCACGGGATTGTTTGCATCAGTTTGCATGATTATTAATTAAACGTAATTACTTAAAGATTTAATGAGGTTGCGAGATAACATGATTTATGATACGCATAATTCATATAAAGAATGGCATTACAAGTATGTTGCACCAGACTCTTGGTTTTTTTAAATGGTGCAACGGATAACACTTTTCATTGTTTTAAATGATTAACTGTATTATTACTAATATATATTACTAAACTTTGTATTATATTTTCATTTATTTAGTCAGTATTTTGAAAACTTCGGGGATTATTCAATGTAAACATAATATTTGATCTGCGTAATCATGACTTCGTGGCAATGGCAAAGTTATTTGTGTATATGGTTTGTTTATGTACTGGTGAGGTGACTGTCATATATATATTTGCAGTTTGTTTTTTTCTACGCGTTGTAACTGAGTTGAAAAATGGCATGATAGAAAATCCATTTAGGTACATACAATACGTGTGCCGTTATTCAGTTTTTGACACTGAGGGGCGTCACCCAACAGAAATTTATACGATAATGAAAACTGTATATGGGAACTACAACAGTCATTCTCAATCAAAGTACTGCATTTACAGTGTACCTTGTGAGAATAATAAACATTATATGGATGAAACATCAAGACCTCTAAATGTTCAGATCGAAGAACACACAGATTATATTAAAAGAAGAGAATTTGATAAGTCAAAAATTTGTGAACACGCTTGGGAAAATGGCCATAGAGTACAGTGGGAATCAGTTAAAATTTTAGAAAAAGAAAACTTAAAGAGTTCCCCAACAATTTTATTAAATGGTAACCAATGTGTATCCAATATTTCTATAAATTTTGATAGCTGTTGGTTATCAATTCTAAAAGACGAGGTAAATCAAAATATAATGAAAATCGACTAATATCTAATATGCCCATAGAAGTAGATAAACAAAATAAATTACAAACTTTCATAATATTCTGTATGAAAGTTTGACAATGAAAACGGAGAAGTTTTCGAAACGTAAACGTTTTTTAGTGATCTATTTAATATTATGTATTGTTAATCTGCATTTTAGTGTGATATTTCTTTATTAGGCCAACATATTTTTCAAAAACCAACCTTTGACTGATCCGTCGGTGCAAAGGTTGATTATTATTTTTTTGTATTTTTCAGTGGTGGCATAATACCCAAATAAAAAAGAGTAATTAAACACTGCCACAAGTAAATACTTTCATGTATAAGTAAACTTTAAAAAGGCATTTAGTTATTGGCAAATTATATTCAGTGACATGTTACAATTAGTTAAAAATTACTAGAAATATTACTTCTTTGACTTTTCTGAAATTTTCTGGTTTTTTTTTTGCAGAATTCTACAAATCATACCATTTTCAATCAGATACCTTTTAATGCTAGATATCAGCCTAATACAATAAGTTAAGTACGATTTACAAAAAGAAAACATTATAAATTCATATAAGGGATACACATGGATAAAGTAAGTTAAAGTACAAAGAACGGCGACATCTTATATGTGTCCAAGGTTCATTTATTGTGTAATGAAGCACATTTATTTTAAATTTTAAATAATTTCGCCACCTCTAATTATTTATACTGTAATTCCTAAGTCCCCAAGTCGACACAGAATAATTTTCACCAGTCCCAGCCTGTTGAGAGGATATTTCTGTAACTTTGTATATACAAAGTTACAGAAATATCCAATCAGTAGGATTGTGTGGAAAAATGTATCTAATGATTATTGGTGAATTTCTCATAGCTGTATGTTAAAGTCTAATTTTCCCTGAAGACCGCCTGGTGTACCGTATCTTTACTGTAGCAGCCTGTGTAGTGATGTTTCTGCACTGTAAACAGAAACTGGCGCTCGAGGAAAATCAAAAGAGAAACCGATACTCAGGCATCACAGTGACACTTCGCACCTGCAATCCGAAGGATACGTTACAATTGATAAAGGTAACAACCTATTAGCGAAACATTTGTCAAGATGCTGATTCTCACTTAAATAAATAAAAATCAAATTAAAACTCTGATTTAAAAATTTTATTTCAAAATATATACCCAAGAGCTATAAACAAAAGAATATATAGAAGGAAAGGTTCAAGAAATGGAAGTTCAAGAAATATTATAATTTCTATGAATTACATATTGATGTTCTATCTTCATTTTAAAAACACTAACCTATTTTTGTTCTATTTTATTTATTGGTTTAATATTAAATATTCATACATACCCATAATGACACAACCTAGACATAATGATCATTAAATGTGAAGATGATATCAATTAACTGATTTAGATAAGAGTAATTTGACAGTGTAGAGGCAAAGAAGGTATTTACATGCAATGTTAAATAGTACATCGAGTAACATTATAAATATTTATAGCGTTACGTTCAGTGTCAATTTACCCGATAAATGGTTATAATAATTCTCACCACACAAACGCATTACCTTTAAGTATTATAATTAAGCGAACAATAAACATTAATAAGAAACCCGATCGAGCTAGAAAAAGTCAAAATACGCTGGACTGTACATACGACCAACCTAGCCACATTTTAATGACTGTTAAAGAAATAGAATGGTGTGCTGATGTTTTCCGTTTTAATGGTGCAATTACTATTAAGTGTAACATTAAGTGTCATTTCAGGAGAGGTAAAACCCACCCACTAATTAGTTGTAATTAGGGTTTTGGTTTTTTCGTTCAAGTATATAGGCGAGGTTACTGGCCACAACTGCGTAAGAAATATAACTGGTAAATCACAGGTGGGAACAAAACAACTACTAGCCGATTTAAATTTCATCTTGTTTCACTGCTGTAAACTTGATATTAACATTCACACATGATATTCACATTGAGTACCCACATTCTGGTGGCACTGGAGAGAAATGGAACGAGGGAAAAAGGGTGACAAGACGCGCGGACTTGCAAATGACAAGAGCTGCCAATTTATAGATTTACATACGAGGGATATTAACAATACTGATGGAATGTTACGAGGGTACTAGTACAAATTCGTCTAAAGATCTAATTATCTACACATGAAGATTGTCTTTTGTAAAAATTAATTGGCAAACGGCTTAAATGTAGCTTAAAAATAATTATTTATATGGGTTATTGAAAGAAATTTATAAAATCGCCGTTTACATTTCAAAAGATGTTTACAATTCATATAATTTATACGAAGGAATTAAAATGGAATATTTTGCAAGGCGGAATCTCTTAAAAATGATAGTAGTTCATTAATTAATCTAAGTATTGCTAATTAACGGTGATATGTCTTTAAAAAAGATAAATAAAAAAATAGTAACATAATGACTAAATCTAAATGGTGCAGAAAAGTTATTAAAAAGCGAAATCTTGGAAGAATGATCAAATTGATTGCTTAAGAAATTAGAAGGAATCTGTAAAAAAATTGAAGATACGCCACGTTTTTCATGTGAATTGCTGAAAATAAAATGAGACACATTACGTACATACTACCAAAAATATCAGGTTTATGAAATGGTTTCATTCGGTACACTGAAAGATTGCGGAACATGAGGATTGCATGTAAAATATAAAAAAAAATTGCTTTTGAAACTTGAGTGCAATGTGATCGTCAACGATGATAAGTTAGAAATATTTTTGCTATTTTAGTATAATATTTAAAATTGAAAAAAAAACTTTAAGCAGCAAATAAAAACAACAAAACTTAGTTATTATTTTTGTTTACTTCAAGATTCAAGAAACCTTTATGGGATAAAGGTTTATACATGCAAATTAAGTGCCGTTTCACATGCGACCAATGATCGGTGCTGACAGTCGGTCGCAACTGATTATCAGTTCTATACAAGTGATCTCACATGAGGTCGTATGGTCATCAACATGTATCTGGAAAGTGCAGAGCATCGCATTGTTATCGCTTTGTTCGTAAAAAGGTTGATAGAGAGGCGAAAAAAAAATAGAAATCTTGGAAGAATTTGGATGCATCCCCTATCCCTTGAAAGACCAATAAAAGGTGCTTTTGTCACCCTCTATTCGGATTTGCGAGAACATCCCCGCAAATTCTTTATGTATTTTCCCATGTCGATTACTTCATTTGATGAGCTACATCACAAACTGGAGGAGGACAACTTCCCCTTTGGTACACGTAATACCCATCTCATATAGTCTAGTCAGTATAAAAATCATTAACTTGAAATGTGTCCTAGGGGGTGAAAAACAGATAGCACCCAAAACATGCAATCTAATTTTCCATGCAATCTCAATTTTCTCGAAAATTATTGAGCGTCCCAACTTCTCCTTTGGTACACATGATGCGCACTCATGTGATAGCCAAGTTTGAAACAATGAACCCTCCTGATCGTCAGCGCCGATCATCGGTCCCATGTGAAACGGCATTAAATGTACAATTTTACGGTTGCTCAACACAAGCATTGCATCAAGCAGCTGGGCTGTCAGCGCTAGCCTACATTATCTTTAACTAGGCGCTATAGCTCACATGTGCACAATACGTATGGCTACGAGCAAAATACTATTAACCTACCTATACCTATATACTTTTCACAACTTTGATATTTAGTCACTAAATAACTACATACCACTATTATTATTGCAAAATATATATAAATTAGATAATCAACCACCTTATGAAAAATATGACACTCAAAAATGGGAGCCCAAATCCACACACTGCAACCCCAATCGGACGAAGAGCAAAGAGATGTGGGTGTACAGTTATTCGTCATGTGTTGCTGTATTATAAGTACTTACGAGCTTTAATTTATACTATAATTTATAAATTACCATACAAAAATTATATTGTCTCTGTAAGTGTAAATTACCTTTCTTTAAATATTTCTGTATTTATAAACGTCAGTCGTGAATGTTGAATGTGTTCACTGTTTTTTTCTAATTGTAAATTATTTAAGTTCATCTTCTCTGTACTGTGGTTTAAAAATCGTTACTCATTTTTGCTAATGGACTACATTACATTTACATTTACATTTTTTTTTTTTTGAGTAATAAAAACTAAAAATATGTCTTGTGCTGTGAAAACGTGTAAAAATTGTCCATGAAAGAAATTAGTTTTTACAGCCAATGCTAAAAAATTTCGAATGAGATACGCATAAAGATAATATAATACGTTACTTTTACGTTACGAATGGCGGATCCACTCCGTCGCTGGATTTCCGCATGCGCTATCGTCAAAGCTCATTCCCCCTCGTTCCATCTTAGATTAGATTAGATTTATATAGGAGTCGGCCACCTGGCCTGGTCCACCGCAACCTAGAAGATCTATTGTGGCACTCCCAACCTATTTAGAGCACTCTGTCCAGCTTTGCATTAGACTCCACAGCCTTAATACAGGCTCTTTCACGTAGCTGTAGCTTGCTCTTGGTCTACCTTCTCCAAGTATTTGAAATCTTAGTCTTGTCAGACCCTAGCACTGGCACAGTACATGTACTGAAGTTTCCTCTTCTTCTTGACAGAATCTGCAAGTTGCATCTTCTGACAATCCCATAAGATTCATATGCCTATTTAGCCTACAGTGTCCTGTTAGGAGACCTACTATTATTGTGAGGGCCTTTTTATTCTGGCCTAACAGATCTGCAGTGAATTTAGGCGTCCGTTCTTTAATGAATAGCTTTGCCTGTCTCAGTTGTAGGAGATTCCTCCACCATTCTAGAGATTTGTTTCTCATCCATTCCTCCATGGATGTTTTAATAAATGGCTTCGCTATGCCGCAGAAGGGTTCTGGTCCTAGTATGAGGTCTTTTGATGTGCCTTCTCGGGCTAGTGCGTCTGCCTCCTCATTACCCTTGTGCCCCTCGTGCCCAGGTACCCAAGCTAGGGTCACTCTATTCGTTCCATCTTACTCGTACAGTTCGTAAGAGCAACAGTTCAGCAAGTCCATTACGTTCTGCTGTCCCACACTCAATTGCATTGTATAGATATTCCAGATGGTAGTTTATATAGCGCATTTTGCACCAGGACCTAAAATTTCATCCGTTTAAAATATAGATAGTCAAAAAATGAAAGGAAGCGAACAAACTTGCTTGTTTAAATTTCTATAAACAATTCTTGAATGTTTTAAATAACGAGGCAGTAGTCCTTTAATAGGCAACATTTTCGTTACTGGGCACATGATAATCCTATGCAGCTTCATGAAAAATCCCTTCACGATCAAAAGAGGAGTGGATGTTGTGGAATATTAGCTTTTGGTATAATTGAACCATATTTCTTCAAAGCAAATAACGGTACTGTGACAGTAATTCCGAGCGTTATGTAATGAGGTTGGAAACATTCCTGAACGTTGAACTTCGTTGAATAGGACGAAATACTGTATAACTTCATCAGGATAGTACAACTACACATTACGCCAAGGCAAACCTGAATGTTTTACTCAATGTTTCCTAATCGCTTTATTTCGAGGTGTGAGGACATCGTCTGCATCTAGCAGCTCCATCCTTCCTTCTGTGGGGATTTTGGAAGTCAAAAGTCTACGAGATATATCCACAAATTATTCAAAAACTCAAAGAAAGAATTTCTGCAGAAATCAACAGAGTTGATGAAGGTGTAGTACAATATTATACACAAAATTGCCCAAACCGATTGCAATAGTGCACAAATGGGCACTTAGACACTTATTTAGACATTAGTAAATTGTCACAACTACGTTTTAATTTTTTTTCAATAAAATGTTCAAATTAATCATTTGTTTAATCATAGCCAGCTATTCAAAATTACATCACATTATCACTGAGGTGCAAAAAAAAATTTTTTTTTAAATGGCAACCCCAATTTTTTATTCGGAATTCATGAAAAACACATTTTTTACGTATCTTTGACTAAAACTTTACAGAAAAAAAACCTTTATAGGTTTACAGAAGAAATTTTTAGATTTAAATGCAATTCAATTTATTGAAACAAAATATCAAAAATTAGGTTACTTACAATAATATTACAATTAAATCAAATGCTCAAATTGTTGTCCATTGACTGCCTGACAATGAGCTAAACGAGAGATGAATTCATTTTGAACATTATTGATAAAATCAGGCAGAATGTCTTCTATTACTTGCTGAATTCTGTTTTTTAATTAATCAATATTTTCTGGCCTACTCTCATACACTAGACCTTTAACGTAGCCCCATAAAAAATAATCGAGTGGGGTCAGGTCTGGGGAGCGAGCAGGCCACTCTATTGCACCACGTCGACCTATCCACCTATTAGGAAAAACTTCATTTAGAAAAGTACGAACAGGAAGAGCATAGTGAGGTGGAGCACCATTTTGCTGAAACCATATCTGGTCATCAATTGAATTTGGATCATTCGCATTTGGAAATAAACCAATTAAAGTCGGGAATAACTCCATTCTTAGGAATTCCAAATATCTTTCCCCATTTAAATTTCCATTAAAAAAGTATGGTCCCAAAATTCTGTTTTTTACTATTCCCGCCCAAACATTAACTTTTCTAGGGAATTGCGTGTGGGATTTCTCCGAAACAGACATATTATTAGATAAATAATACGAGATAAACAATAAAATAATAACAATGAAATACCAAAATTATGGATTTAAATTTTGCTACGTGTTAAACTTGTCATTAGATGAAGCAATGATATTGTTTGGTTTCAATAAATTCCAGAACGTACTCGGTTTAAATTTAGAGAACATTTGTAGGTTTTTTAACTGTAAATTGCATTTATATCGAAAAATTTGTTCTGTGACCCTATAAAGGTTTTTTTTCTGTAAAGTTTTAGTCAAAGATACGTAAAAAAATGTGTTTTTCATGAATTCCGAATAAAAAATTAGGGTTGCCATTAAAAAAAAATTTTTTTGCACCTCAGTAATACGTCACTGTACAAATAAATCAACACCTCAAAAATACAGAAAAGTAGAATCAAAAATCGACGTGTCTGAGCGTTTTTGCAAAAAAACAATATTTTGAAAGTTATTTGGGGCGTTCCAGAGTTTTGAACCTCACTGTATAGTAAATCATTGTTTTTTATTGTTCAATATAACCGTTAGGATAAAACAATTTTATATACAAACAAGTTCACTAATGTAAATAACAGGTCAGATGTACATTCTTAAAAATATGCTCTACAAGCTCTTCATTGTCAGAAGAGCCTGCGAGTTTTATTAAATATGGATCCACATCTAAAAATATATAGTAAAGGAAGACGCATTTGATATATTTTATGACACTGAATCACACTGACATGACTACATAACATATCAAGAATAAGTTATTTCTTTTGGGCGATCGGTATACCTACGTATTTTCCATCTTTGTCTATTTCAATAAAAAAAGAAATAGAAATACATACCTGGGTAATTTGGGCCGGCCCAAGAAAGATTCCTGAATTGGTTTTAATTTTAAATAGCATGAAACATGAATATACCATTTTAAGTACAAAATTATACTTAGGGCTATTTTCGCCATATACCTAATGATCTAATAGTGTGACAGGTAACCATTGTTAAAACTGAGAAGGTGCAAAACTTATTCCTTTGATCAGTTGAATAATTAACTCTGGTAACTAACCTTGATAAATTTCACTAATCACGATTTGGGGCAACTGGGCCTTATATGTCCGAAAATTAATTACTCGTATAAAACCAAAAGGCCGCTTTGTCACTGCCACTCCTATGCTCCATTTTGGCATCTTACGTCACGTGAAAAATACAATGTGCTTTCTTAATAAAAAAAATCCTTAAATCGGAATTCTTAATAAAACACGAACCTGAATATGCCATTAATTTTTCATTGTAAATTTAACAATATTCGGACAATATTTTCCATAATAATTGACTCTTCAGGCTAGTTCAATCAATACGCACTATATTTCACACATCTTTTCTCATTTCGATTAAAATTGACGTGAAAAGTAGACGCAGTCATAGCAAATTGTTTAAAAGTACATAAAAAGGGCAGTAAAATAGATTTTTATGTGATTTTTTTCATAATCAATATCAAAAATTCAATCCGTGACACAGAATATTCCTGTTGACAAATTAGGGCTCTACAGGAACTGTTAAGACTACCTATCTGACTAACTAGTTTAATTTTTCTTTGATATTTACGAGTAAGTATCTTTGGCGTATTATATTTTCACTGCAACTGCGTATTGAAAATAAATTAAATAACCATGTTTTAATTTGAATGGTCTCTCCGAACGTTAATTATTCGAATCTCAGAAACTATTCAGGAATCCTTTATGAAAATTTTTACATAATAGTTTTAAGGAATTTTGCATTTATTTGATATATTTTCAACTCTAACACACTTCCTGTTCCCCCGGAAATGCATGCTAACTATCTTACCATATCAAAATGCGTTTTTAGTTCAGTCACCAAGTCCTATATCTAACTTCAATGGTCTTAGAGAAAGTCGCACAAATAATTTTTTCTGGGAAAATTAATAACTTTAAAAAAACAAAAATTTCATTTTTAACGACATTTGGAACTTAGGTACTTATCTCTTGTTATTGACACTTGTATCACCAATACTGGATTTTTGTTATATAGGTTGTCCTCTATACATTTCTTTATGTTGTGCCATTTCTTAGTAAAAGAATTTAAACAGTAATTTTTTTTTCAAACAAACAAATTTTAAGAAAATTTTATAATCTATTTTACTAATATGTGATTGTCATTATATCTAATCATTTTTGTTTTAGAGAGAATTCTAGTTGTGTGTCAACTTCATTAATTTTCTTTCGATAAAATTTTTTTTATTATAAGTGAGTTTGGAGCTATTCCGTGTTATTCAATTCCAAATTACACGTAGCGACGCTGTCATGCCATTCAAAGAAGCTTCAGATTTTCCGTTATTTTTTGAATTTTTTAATAACAATTAATAACACCATTCGAGGTGTACTCGTACACATCTGTGTTCATACATACACATCCATGCCGTTCTGTTAAATTAGAGATAGCAAATTAGGTAAAAGGTATAATTGTTTTTGTGCTTCTGATAGAATAAATATTTTCTGACATTTAAGGATTTCTTAAAAGTTTTAAAGAAAAGGGGAAATATGAAACTTAGTTCAGGGTTGTCGACCATGTCATTTAATTTTACTAAATTAATAATGACATAGTTTTTCACGACATTAAAGATGTGTTGGTGATAGTAAACTTCGACATTTTGGTCAAAGCTTATTAAGTAACAACAACAACCAACAATCAAACAAACCAAACAAAGTGAAAAAAACCATTAAAAATTGGAAAAATGCAAATCTTACACCTAACTAATATGTTTAGATGGTTTCCTATATAATAAAGTTGAGTATTTTAGCTCAAACTTGCTAGACTTTATAAAGGACAACCTAAACAATAAAAGTCAAATATGCAATCATTGCGATGCTTGTACTATCTGAGTAGAAGCAATATTGTCAACAACGGAGATTTATTTATTGGTTTCCTGCATTTAAACTAAAAAAGTTTTTTAAATTTGCAATTAATTTTCCAAAAAAAAAAATGGGGTGTACAGATTTTTAAAAAAACCAATAAGCAGGTTAGGTACTTAGGTTAGGTAGGTAGGTAGGTTAGGTTAGGCTCAAAAAATAGGAACAAATTTGAGATTAAATAAAAAAAAACATTTATATCCAGGGAATCACAAATAATATTTTAAATAAACTTGTATAGTATGTTTCTGATAAAACCGGAAATGCGTCAGAGTTGAAAATACTTTAATTGAAGTCACAATTTCCTAAAAACCACCTCTATACATTTTCACAGAGAACGACCAAATATTTTCCGATATTCGACTAACTGATTGTTGTCCAGAGACATCCTGTATATAGAATGTTAACAATCATCGCAGAAGCAGAATATAACTATATTAAATTTTAAGCACACTTGTTTCACTTTAACTTGTGTGACAAGTTTGACTTGTTTTCAACGTGATGAAAAATAAGTCTAACATTATATGTATATACAACACTTGTTAAACTGACTTTACGTGGAAGGGAACACGTTTGAAGTAATTTACTCCCATTTTCATCATCTTGTACAAAATTATTCACAGTTTTGTTGATTATATAATACGCAAATTAATGCTTTCCATTTAGAGCTTTATACGTACTACTAATCACATAAGTGTAAGTTTATGGGCCTGTTGCACTTTGCGAAGTTAAATTACTGGGTTCATAAAATTAAATAAAATACATCGTGTAGGAGTATCCTGACATAATAATGTATAATGGACATAGAAGTAAACAGTCCCCGTATTTAAAATATTTATGATGCCTGTACGCCAGTACACATAACGACATGGTGTCCAATAAACTGCTCATACAAATAGGCGATAGGAACTTTTAGTTCGGTCAGTTATTGCAGGACATCAGACTCATTTCTAGGCGATTTATTGATGCTTCAATGGATAAACATATGTTGGAAAATTTACATTAGGTATCTTTCAGGTTCCCAGGGATGCAAGAGATTAATATTGTCTTTCGATATCGGAAAGGTGGGTGTAATATATTAATATAGGTATATTTTATTATAAATTTTTCTAAGTTTCCAGAATTTATAGATTTTGATGCTTTGATCTAAATACGGAAGCAATATAAAATACCACTAATACCACTAGGCAAATAACCTATTTATGTTTGCAATACCGTTGCATTTGCAAACATTTATAAATGAACATGTTAAAAATTACTCTGAATTTATTTTGATAGGAGATATTAATATAGATATATTGATGGAATCCGATGATAGTAACAATTACCTAAATATTATGTATGAGGCAGATTTTATTTCATGTATTAACAAGCCGACTAGGGTTTACAAAAGTTCGAAAACTTGTCTAGACCATATATTTGCCAAAGGTAATTTTACAGAAATGAAATCTCTGGTGATACAGACCCATAATACAGACCATTTCTCTACATTTCTTCAATTCCAATCCAGCACAAACCAGATGCAGCAAATTGTCCTGTAAGTTATACTAAAGTTATGCATGATAAATTAAAACAACATTTGTTAAAAGAGGAATGGATTGATGTTTGTAATTCAGAAAACGTAGAAAATGCAACTCATTATGAATGAATGAATGTCACACAACGAATAAATAAAAAAAGGCATGGATATCAGTGGGATTAATAAACTCTATAAGAAAAAGGGATAATCTTTATAAAAAGTGGCAGAATAATCAAAATAATACTACATTACTAGAAAATTTTAGAATCTATAGAAATAAATTAAATATATTAATTAAAGAAGCCAAATATAATTATTTTCGAAATATCCAATTTGTAAAACAAAATAAAAATAATTCAAAAAGATTATGGCAAACTGTAACTAAATTGAGTTGTAATTAAAAAAATTTTAAAGAAAGGGAAATTGAGGAAATGCGAGATGACAATGTTATACTTACCAATCAACAAGATATTGCGAACAAAATGGTTGATTTTTTCACAGATATAGGGAAAAATATGGCAATAAATATTAATAAAGGAAATAAAAATACGGGATAAGAAAAACAAGTAATAAATTCAATATATTTTTCTGAAACCAGTGAAAGTGAAATCAAAGAGCTTATATTAAGTTTAAAGTCACACAAAGCACCAGGTATTGACTCCATAAAATCCAGCACATTGAAGGAAGTAATAAATTACATTGTAAAACCGCTATGTTCAATAATTAATAAAATAATAAATACTGGAGTATTTACCAGTGTACTAAAAACCGCTGTGGTTAGGCCTTTGTTCAAGAGTGGAGATAGACTAGATTGTGCTAATTATAGACCAATTTCATTGTTGTCTAGTATAACAAAAATAGTAGAAAAGATTATTAAAATAAGAATGGTTAGTTACATGGACAGATACAAGATACTGAGTGATTCTCAATGTGGATTTAGGCAGGGTAGGTCTACTGAGGACGCTATTGCATATTTAACAGCCAATGTATATAAATCTATGGAAGGAAGTAAACCAGCAATATGCGTCTTCGTAGATCTGGCAAAGGCATTCGATACGGTTAGTCACTCTGGTCTTGTCAGAGCTCTTGAACAGATTGGTTTTAGAGGAACGGCTTTGTCATTAATGCAGAGTTATTTAGTGGAAAGAAAACAACAGGTCATAATAAACAAAAGTTTAAGTAAATTCAGACCAGTAGAATATGGGGTGCCACAGGGTACTGTATTAGGACCAATGTTGTTCAATATATATCTTAATAACTTATTTTATCAAAATTTTCAAGTGAAAATATTTAGTTTTGCGGATGACACGGCTGTTCTTTACACAGATGATACATGGGAGGCTTTGTTAACAAAGGCGGAGAAGGATTTTAAGAGCATAAAAAAGTGGTTTGATGCCAAAACATTGACAATAAATTCTACAAAGACAAAATATATAGGTACACTTTTCAGTTAACAAAATCGACAAACTTCGGCCATTGAATATCACTGATAATTTTATAATTGAACCTATTGCTGAAATTAAATATTTAGGAATAATAATTGACGCTCAATTTAAGTGGGATCGCCATATGAGTAAATTAGTAAAAAAAATTAGAAGCTTGTTACCAAAATTTAAATATTTAAGCAGATTAAGCAAATCTTAGATTTAAAGCAGATAAATATCCTGTATCATTCTTTTGTAGAATCTCTATTAAGGTATGGTATTATAGGATGGGGAGGGGCATACAACTGTTATATGAAACAAGTAGAAATTATACAAAAATGTATTCTTAAAATAATGCATAAAAAAAAATTAATTACCCTACAAATTGCTTATACCAAGAAGCCAAAATACTGTATGTTCGTCAATTATATTGTTATGCTATAATACAACATCAGAAGCTGAAGAAAGACAAAAATATTATTAGTCACTGCCATGAAACTAGATACAAAGAACTTTCGGTGAAAATACCAAAGGCAAACAAAACTGTTACTCAAAGGTGTTTTACTTACTTGGGTCCTCGTGCATATAATGAGGCTCCGCCTGAAATAAGAAACATTAATTCAGTTCAACTTTTTAAAAATAAACTAAAAAAATGGTTATTAAATTCTAATAGATTATATACTCACCAATTAATAGATCTTAAGAATACTTACCTTTTTTAGGGAACAGATTTCATGTTTCTGTGAAAATACCTGATTTTGATGATAATGCAACTGTTAATACAACGGAAATAAGAAATAAGTGTGTATGTGTTGATATGTGTATATGTATATGGCATGTAAAGTACTATTTATTTAGGAAAAACCACAAAGTTTACTTTTTGTGGTTATCTCTCTCAGAAATTGTTTGCTACTGCAACAGCTTGTAATTATTGTTTGTTATTTATATTTGTACCTATATTTGTATTGGTTGTATTTATATTTGTACATTCTTATGTAGTTGAGCAAATAAATTATTATTATTATATTATTATTATGTTATATGGTTTGTTTACATCCACTTATACCATGCTTGTATATGTTGGCCTTATTAAGGTGAGAACAATATCCGGAGGGTGACGATGTTGTATTTCAAAAGATGGATGTCGTCCCATGGGCAGTATCCGCTCATTTTACGAAAATACACGAAATATTTTATGAAATATGTAAGTAGACTAGTTTCCCTATAAACCCTATACTTTAGCATTTCAAGAAAAAATGGTTTACTTATTTGGTGTATTTATTTATACATACACAAAAGAACTACTTCTCTTGGGTATATATTTATTTTGGACATCATGTCAATTACATTAGATTTTTATTTGGAGACAATAAAGGGGGGATTTAATAATATGGGGTCATCATGGTTTAGAAAATGTTGGTGTTTATAACACGACCAACAACGCTGGAAGGATTAAGACTATTAGGAAGCAAATTGATGTAATTCCACCAGAAATGCTGAATAATTCGGTGTACAATTTGGAGGAATGGTTGGTGATTGTACAACAGCAAAATGGACGACATATCTAACATTTGCGTTAACCACTAAGGAATCCCATTGTTTAAGCAATCGAATTTCTTTCACATCCTGTTATTAATTTAATTTGTTAAAGTTATGTTATGTTATGCATAATAAGCTGAAATATATCCCTTACGTTATGGTATAGTGTATATAAGCACAATTGAAACTGGTCAGTGTTAAGGCACAGGACCGTGCGCACTTATCTTGATATTTCGTCCTATGTATTTAGCAATGGTATCGGGATGAGAATAGTAACTAAAACTGTACATGTTAGTCCTACACTGGAAATCTAATCAGCCCGCTGAACCATCTACAACTGTGCGCTGATGTAAAGAGCATAAACAGACTGGTCTGCAGGGTTGCAAATCATTTTTTTGTTTCCCATGCTGAGTGCTGAAATATAATCAATAGTTTTCCAGTGCAGCGCGTAAATACCAATTACCAGGCGTAGTTTATTTTTGTTAAATAAACAATAAAAATAACAATAATAAACGTAAACAATACTTAACAATAATAAAATATGTTATTGGCTACATGAACAAATAATAGGTATCTAATAAAAAAAAAGTAATAAAAATTAATACAATTCTCATAAAACGATCTCTATAACATTTTCTTAATAGCAAACATTTCTACCTCCGCTCATGTACAATAAAGAGATGCCGACTGTTTTTGCCGGCTTTTAGTTTTTATACGGTTTCAATTGTGCTTATATACACTATAACCTATATCAGAAAATATTTTGGCGAGAGCGAAGATGACTACTGCAAATTTGTTTGTACTCGTATACTTTCTTTTATAATATTAAAAGGGAGTCACAGCGAATAATTTACATTTTGTTAATTTTGAACTGATTAAATGTTTAAGTCTCTTGTACACAGTAAAAAAAGACAAATGGTAAAATTACTAAATGGTAATAGTAATTTGCTGCAGTGTTATTTTTAACACGAACTGGGTAGTATAATAACTAAACCTTTAGAACTCATATTACACGAACGGAATACCCGCCAAATTTGTAGAAGTACTCATAAATTGTAGTAAAATTTACAAAACCCTGTGTTAAAATTGAATCAATCCGCCATAAATACGGAATAATTACACGGTGAATAATTAACTCTTACACATTATCTTGTAAAATCTACTGTGTTAAATTACTTTTATGTAATGTAATAATACACCGATATGTCTAACACTGCCAAGTGTAGACTATATACACACTGATGAGTGTGGATTCAGTGTTAAAATCAGTCAAATTTTTTTACTGTGTAATAGTTCTGTCGCAATATAAATGTGAAGATTATGGATTATAATGAACAGCAGATTTGATAACTGATGATAACATGATAACATGTCACTTCTTAAACCGGAAGAGCAAAAAGATATGAATACTTAGGAAAAACTTATCAAAATTAGAAGAAAACTGGCGAATCTGGCATTTCATTATCTCAACTAGTTCTCAAGTTATATAGGTTTAAAAAGGGTCAAAATATAATGATAAGACACCCGGGGCCCGATTCTCGAATCTATTGAAATTGTCGCGATCTACATTTGTCACGAAGATTTATCGCATGGTTTTGAAGACTTCTATTCTCGAGCAGTCGTCGATAAATTGTCGGTATTTCAAAAGATAATTTTAAATAACATATCGTAAATTTTATAATTAACAATTACTGACATTGAGTACTTATTCAATAAGTTGATATGTTCGCTTCAAGATATAATCAATAACCTATCCAGCATCTAATAATTGTAGACAAAAGATAAAAATGTGATATACATGACCTGCAGAAATACGTTGTTACGTATTCTACCCTTCAAATATTTTTATTTTTTACCTGGTGCGGATGCAAGATTTTTTAGTGACTACACCCCACACGTAATTAACCATAATTTTAAACCTTGGAAACATTGTTATTAAATAGTGAAAAGGTGCGACTATCCTATTAAATAAATCTTGTTGCGTGCAGAGTTTAAACGACAAATAATTTAAAGTTAAATACTATTCCCATAATAATGCTAATAATAAACATAATAACCACTAAGTGAATTAAAATAGCACGCATTAGATAAAAAGTTATTTGTGCCTAATATTCTTATATTTCGTGAGTATTGAAGGTTACAGAAATAATATAATGTATAATATTTGAGGGTTGGGGTGTTATTGTTATTACGTCTATGAGTTATGCAATCGTATAGATGTACCGTAACTTTTTTAAATCATTATTATATACCCGCTACATACCAAATAAGTAACTATACGCACCTACGTTAACTAATATAACACATACTGTCCATTTTAAAATAAATGGCCTGCATGTGAATATTGGAAACCATTAGAGATACAATATAGGCTAAGTACCTAAGGAAAAAATTGCATACTTCCATACTCAGGAACTATTTGGTGTTACATTGTCAAAAATGAAAATTGTAAATCATCCATTTTTCTGATGGTTATTACATTTGCTTTTTGCTTTTTTTAAAGTTTCATAAAAAGTATATTTTGGCAATGTATCCATACAAATAAGTTCAACTAAGAAAACATGAAAAATCTCGAAATTATTTTTTTACCATACTATTATGACATTTTAAAATGCCTTGATATTTTTATTAAAACTAAATTTGCCAGAATATTTACAAAAACATGAAAATAAATTATTCCTACAATTTACGTGCGGGTCTTTTCCACCCGTTAGTTTGGATATTTAAGAAATTTCCGCAATTTATTAAATTATCATATAATAATAATATCTCTACCCCTAATTCTTATCACAAGGATTAGCCCGAAAATCTAAGACCTGTGTGGGAGAGGGGCAGTATATTATTAATATTTCGCGCCCTGCATTTACGCTCAGTAACGACTTACGTTGGTAGGCCCTAATCACCATTCAGTGCTGAAATGAGGGAAACTTGCAAAACCTTATTAGTTAGGGGGACAGTCAAACATCAACTGATTCTAATTTCTCACAGTTGTAACAGGCTGGTCGTTGTACTCTACAGGCTTCGCGGAACTTACTTAATTATTCAGTTATCTCGAAAGGGAGTCTAAAGTTTTACTACTGAATCGATTTATCTATCGCGGGGTTCGAGATATGCTGTGATTGACGAATAAAAAGAGTATTGACTTACCGTGGGTTATCTTATCCTGAATCTCGATGTAGGGACGTATTCCTGGGACACTTCTTATGTGCTAACACTGAGAGGGTAGTTGGGCGGATTTGCACGAAAACACAGCACTTTTAGGCAAGGGTTTTTAATAACAAATAAATAGAATTTAGAAACGTAAACAAAATAGAAATGCAAAATACTGAAATAATATTTGACCTAAGAAAACGACTGAATACAATACTAATGAACTCTAAACTGAATGACTCTATATAAAACAACTAACGGCGTCTACTTCGAGCCCGAGAAACGTACTTTACCCTGCCTGGGTGGTGTGCCCTCTTACTATGGGGAGAAGCCCCAAATAAATACAAACAACAACCTATTCCGAAGTAGTATCGTGGGAGACTGACTTTTCTTCAGTCGAAACTTTCCAAGTAAACTTTCTTTGCTATAAAATTTGAATAAACTAATCCCATTGGTTGTTAAAGTACGTTTCTTATCTCTGTCTAGTACCGCGAACCATGACCTGTTTCTGTCACGGTGGCCAATAAAAATATTATTTCCTAGCTAGTGACCTAAAACCCTTAGATATTATCCTCGTCTCAAAGTGAGATGGGGTTACGACTTACTCTACTGTTATTATTCCTGGAAAAACCCCATAAAAAAACCAGGAGGACCTATGCCTTTGCACTATTGTCTATATGAACATACAAAAGATCTTACTTCGAAGAACTTCCAAGTACCACCATAATTCATTACAATTTACTGGCTTTAATTAGTTACGCCCAATTGGCGCTTTGTGTCCTCAACATTGTTCCGTGTCCAGGGATGCACGGAATTAGACATCCATAAAATGTTTCACTAACTTTGTTAGGCCCGAACAATTATCAATACTATTTATGACCCAAAATGACATCTTTGCTACAGAACCAGAGATGGTTTTACAAAATCTATCTATTTGAACCAGATGTTACTTTCTAAAGATATTTACTTTACTTGACGTTTACCCTGTGTGCTTTTGTTACACAGTAACACCGAGTTGACATTCTTTCCATCCTAAGCCGACGCCAGGATGGTTGCCAACCTATCCCAGCGAACAAGCCTTGATCTACGAGTAAACACTTTAATTAAAAATTGTTTGGTGGAATGGGGATTCGAACCCACGACCTCTGGGTTAAACGATCGAAACACTAAACCCTGACACCGGCTCGCCGGTGGCTCAAATGTAATATGGTTCTATTTGGCTGGCACCTCTTATGGCATTTATTTAAAATTGCTTTTTTTCTATAGAGAATAAACTATTTCACTTATTGAAAAAAACAGTATTTAAAACTCTCAACTTAACGAATTTTATACAATATAAAACCTTCGATAATAATTATTTGACAATAATAATTAGTCAGTTTCAATTATGTTATGACGGGAATGTAAATGCATACTTTCTGTGGTCAATTCTATTTGTAATAAATAAACCTAGTCTATACATGATCTGGCAATCTCATCTCTATTATCACTGACTTCAGTGGCAGAATACTTATCTATTCTTTATTTAAGTGATTCATTAATCACATCAATAATAATAAAGACATCAAGTGATATCTGTAATGATTCCCAATATTGAACAAGATAGCTACATGAGCCAAAAGTAGATTTTATGTTAGTTTTAAAAAACGCAATAATCAAATAAATCACCTATAAGAAAAACAAACGTTCGTCATGGCCAAACCTAGGTTTAGGATTTTATCAAGATCAATTTTCCAGTCAAAGTCTTTGGTAGTGATCTCCCTACCCTGCAATTTGATACTTTCATCCTTTGAAATAATTTAGATAGGAATATTTCTGTGTTAGATAGGAATAATTTTTTAAAATGTAATGTACAACTTAGTTGAATATGCCTAGCTCATTTTAAGGTTATTACCTATACAGGTTTTACTTATTATGAAATATGCCAAATCAAACAAACATTACAAAGAATTTCAATATTTCAAATACTCCTGCAAGAAACGCCACCGGTGTCACAAACTGTAACCACAATATACTTTTCCGGTAATGTGATAAATAACCTGAAAGTACACGTATAAAATGTCTGAAGACATTATTAAAATAAAGCTCTTGGCAATAAGTAATAGGATAGGATTATGAACATCAAAGAAATTATATATAAATTATTGCAACAGGTTGAATTCATCCAATTTTTTTTTTTTATATAAAACTGTATGTGCAAGAGGCAGGTGATTTCGAAGATACATTTAAAGCATAGGTATTAAATAATTTATTGAGTTCCCTGTAACAGAAGTTGAGTAGTCCAAAGACATTAAGTACGTAATAGATGTAGTTATTTTAGTCAGCATTTATTAAGCTCATAGGTGTCCATTTAATTGAGATTTATATAAGTTAGTCTACTTGCACCTTGTCCAATCACATTTTTTATACATGTTTTATACAATTTTAATAATAATAAAAAATAGTCTTGAACCGTGCACAAGGTCTGCTAGGTTTCGAGATGCTACTGCCCTCGATTTTTTGAGATTTCATCCAATGTCAAGTATACGCTATTCTAGTCTTCTAGTATATCTAGGATCCTCCTTCTAGCACACAAGATAATAACTATATGACAGGGTATGAACCAGTATGAACAGTATTCTGCCAGTTAAACATCAATTCGTTAAAAAGACAAACGAGACAAAAGTCTATTCGAGAATAAAAAGGTCCATGCAAAAAATGCAGACTACTATCTACCAGACTATCACTAACTACCTATTGAGTGATATATCTTTGAATACTTAATTGTGTGAAAATATTTGCCTTCTATGTGGTTGCCTTTTCCTCGTGTCATAGTTAATCAAGTAGATTATTATTTATAATTAATTAATTTCAGTTGTCAGATGTCACTTAACGTATTGTAAGAAGAGAAAGCAAGTATAGTCTGCAAAGATGGTGGAGTCTTCGCAAATATTTTGGATCTAAATTGAACAGCATGCCCTTTCTGGTAAGATGTTAAAACATATGGTAGTATGGATTGTTGTCACATACTGACGCAAAAGTTATTTAAAAAATAAATATCATACTAACTAAAATAGGCTAAAGTATTATGAACTAGAGATCAGCGCTACAAAAAATTATCTTTCTTTTAATCTCGTTATTCGCATTTCCACTATAATTATATTCATAGAATTTTAACGTTTATCTATTAACTAGACTAGTTTAAATATTTTTTAAGCTAGCGGCATAAACTATTAAACACCCACATGAAACGTTTAACTTTATCTTTTCATATATCAGACCAAGCCCATTTATGAGATCTCTACTAATTTACACTTTTCAAATCGAAATGGCATGCTAATTAATTAAAATCGATCAAAATCAACATTTTTTATAAATATCAATTAGCAATGGTTGTTTGCAAATTAATTAAAACATTATCTCAAATCTGATCCATATATGGAAAATATGTTAAAATCAACGGAAAGTTTGCATTGAGTAATATTAATTTTGTTTTTATACTTGCTCTAATAATAATTGTTGTTAAATATATACTTATGCACGGTGTGCACATAATTTTTCTGCAAGATTGTCAGTACAATGCGAGTATTATTTGTAACAAGTTTTTTAATGATAGCAGCAAACTAGACACGTAATGAATTAGCCATGAAAGAAATAGTAGCAGAACCCAGCAGTATAGTTTGGTATATAAATAGGTTTGAAATATGAGAAGAGATAATCAAGATAATCAGAAGACTGAAAAATAAAATGGAATTAATAATAATTTTCTTAGATTTTACAGAATAATCAAATTACTAACATATATCACTGACAGATTACAACTGTTTTAATCATCTCCAGATGATGCCAACTTAGTTGGCGAAACGCGCGTCGAGTGCAGTATAGTGTTTTGGTGTTATGTGGAAAACTACGTCAGTGATATCTTCACACCAAAGGTTCCAACCCCCTTCAAGATTACTAACCTATAAATAAAATTTGAAATTTATTTGCTTGACTATCATTAAAAGTATTACATATACGGTGAGGACATAAAGTCCGCCCCCCCCCCCTCTAATATTTCTAATTTTTCAACCGCTGGGTGTATTGTGATGAAATTTGGAACGATTATATATGACTAAATTCTACATTTTTTGACACATCAATGACAGCTTTGAATGCCAAAGTGACAGCTGGGCGCGCAATACGAATATTTTTTTTAAATGGAAATGGGAGTCGAGTAATAACTCATTTTGAAGCTATTTTTATGCTCAAAACATTCCTCAATTTTGAGAAAATTTGGTTCAGTAAGATGTATTATTTTTAACGGCGAAATAAAATGTACTTCATTACAATACTTTTTTACTAAAACTGGCTATCTTTTATAGTTTTTTTTATAATTAGACACGAGACGAACGCCGATTTTGGGCTTATTTCGGACTAGTGAATGAACTCTTAAGTCATTCCATTCGACAAAAATAACTTCGCATTATGATTAATAATATAGGTATACACCTATAAATAGTATGTTGCAAACTTTAGGTTTTATGACAGTTAGGCAAAAAATTTTGCTAAGGGTGTTTCTGTTTATTTACAATTTAAAAATATCATTGTTACCCACATATCTAAGGGATAAATTAACATGTTAGAAATCTACACCATCATGATACTCGTCAAAGAAATTGTTATCATATAGAAAGACATCACTCATCACTAGCTAAGGGATCACTTTTTTATAGATTTTATAGAGGCTATAATGAATTTAATAACTTAACCGGATCAAATAATACAATTTAGTGGGTCAATCGACCGATATACATATTTATGTATTAGATATTTAAGGACTGTACCCTAATGGTAATAAATATAAGTACTAATACTAATGCTAATATTGGCTCATTTTCATTCTGTTCATTATTAGAGGTAATAATTATCTACTAAACTAAATTGTGTAGCTATATACTAAATATTATACCTACTGTTTTCTCTCAGGGTCGGCCGCTAGTGGTTATCAGTAGCTACTTCCCACGTCCGTGGGGTGAATAGCTACAGAATCCGGGAATCGTGTGCCCTAAGTAGACGTAAAGGTCCGAGAATGACAGCCTTCTACATTCTTCCGGCTAGAATATCTGCCGAATTTCAGCATCCTGGTATGATCTTCAGTTCCGAAAGCAGTGTATCTGATCTTGCTCCACCGAGGATCATGCTCTCCTATTATCAGTACCACTGTAATATCCAATAAGTACTATCCAACAACGCTTGCATTACATTCTATCCGTATTTTGACGGGCCGTGCTGTGCCGGACTGTACTGTGCCGTACCGTGCAGGACAAATGGAAGACAAGCTTTAGTGTGTAACGATATTTTTGAGATATATTTTGTTAACACATATGATCAGTATTCTAAAAAAATATTTTATTGGAATCATTAGTTCACAGTTAGTAGTTATAATAACTATTAAATTCACAAAAGGTCGTGGAACTAAAAGATTACTACTATTAGCTACTTTAAAGGAGCAAAATGGCAGGATATAACAGAAACAATCCTGAAATGGATACTCATAACCATTAAGCAGGGATAAAGTCTCTTCAGTGTATATCAAAAAATTAAATTATGCACCCATTGGAGAGTTAAACAATGAATACACATAGCGAGTAGCATTAAGTCAATATTGTTAACAAATTCACATACATCAGGACAGCAAGTGGTCGGGCAGGTAATTCACAAACGGTACCGGTTAATTAACAAAGCATTAAAGTAAAGATTTAAACAGGACGTAAGAAGGAATATCTCGATTAGAGCGGGGCAATTGGCATTATAAATTAAAGAAGACACTCGCTGATTGACGTAGCTATCTCATTCCCGGGTTGACAAACTCTTTACTGAGATGTTCTCGAGAATAAAAAGTCCGCCTGATCTGTACCATATTTGTACTTCTCTTGCCGTGTATGTACATTTCTCGGTAGACATTATTGTATGTCAGATATTACTGAAATAGTAATTTAATGATGTTAGATGCCGAGAAATGTTCTAACTAACTATGATCTTCGAGAAAAATTTCATACATTTTTATGGGACTGATGGTGCCAGTTAAGGAAGCAGCTCAACTTGGCGGTAATAATTTAGAAAATGTAAACCAAAAAACACGATTTCACAAATTTAGAGAGCAAATATATTTCTTCAAATGAGATTGAAAACAATCACAAGGTATTTATTTACTATACGAAGTTATTTCTTGTGAAGTAGTCTAGGAACAGATTTCACTGAGCATTGTCTGTAAAATATTTGTGACGTACCTTAGTTATCCGTCGAAGTCTTCTGAGGTATGCCACCTGTAAAGCAGTAAAAGACAGGAAAACACAAAATATTCATAATAAAGATATCACGGTGAACCTTGTTTATATCTTTTTTTATATAGGAGTTAAACCAAAAAGTTAAGGTTAAGTTAAGTTAAGTTAAGTCTATCTTGTCAAGAGATAAATTATTAATGAAATCAAATATTATGGTTCAATAAAGTGTTTAATTTTCTTCGTTACCGATAACCTATAACCTAGGTACGCAAAGGTGTAACGTTATTATTTTTAAGATATGTCGAAAACAACTACTTTGCGTCCAATATGATTGCACATTGCAGCCCCCACCATTGAATTACAATGTTGTTAATCGACATACCTATGTATCTTAAAAGTAACCAAATTATTCCTTTGCCTACCTAGGTTATAGGTAACGAAGAAAATGAAAAACTTTATTAAACCATAATATTTGATAATATCATTAATAATTTACTGCTTAGTTAATTTTTGGCTTAATTTCTATATAACCAAAGATATAAATCTGGTGTTATGTTTTGAACTTCTTCTCAAATACGATCTTTCAATCCTTCGATAGTGTCTGGTCTGTTTAGACTCTGGTTTTTAGATAACCCCACAAAAAAATCCAGTGGAGTTAAATCAGGTGGATGAGCGTGGTAGCCATTCAAGCGACCCGCCAATATCCATTGCCCGTGGTCATGACCTGGGATGGTTTGGGGCCGAGCGGGATTATCGCTCTTTACTCTCCCCATCGCTGACCCCATCCTTCACCAACCCCGATCACAAAAAGTGATAGGTTTGGGCGATTCGTGGGGTCTCCTCCCGTCCTACCTCTACCCTGCAAACTGGGTAGGATCTCCTGGCGCTCTTCTATCTTATTGTCTTCTTTCTTCGCCTGCATGACACCGAGAGTAGTAATTCTCGGGCCAGGGACGGCAAGTGCCACTCTCGTCCTGGGTGATAGTTTGAGGCAGGTCAAGAGTGGCTGTGTAGCCGGCGCTGCACCTCTAAAAGAACCAACTGCCCTTTAGCTTTATGCAAGTACTCAAAGTAAGCCCGCGACCACTGTCAACGGTCGCGGTTTCGAGAGTCTGGAGTCGTTTTTTAGTCGCTTCGTCGCTCTACGCTTATTCCGGGTGAAATCTGAAACATAAGATCTTACTCTCATCCTGGGTCCAGCAGTTAGAGTCTTGTGTACAGCGGCCGCATCTGGCGCGTAGTCCACAGCTTCCCGGTTTAGCGGGTTGCTGTGCGTCTCGGCACGCGCGAAGAACTTAACTCCGCGCCTCCTGATGACTTGTAGGACTGGTGCGTAGTCGAGGTCCCGGTATATATCGGTTATCCGTAGGTACCGGGGTGCACCTACCGCGGTCCTTAGCGCGATATTTTTGACGGCCTGGATCTCCTTCATATACGTCTTTGCAGCAATCGCCCATGCATTCAAGCGGCCCTCTTCACACCGAATTGCGCAGGTGAAATGGTTAATTGGAACATTAACGATTGCCTCGAACAATTTGAGCATTTACTATAATAAAATAGAAAATAGTACTAGTACAAAAGCTATAATTTCAATTAAAAGATATGGCGGTAATGTTATAGCTCAATTAAACGTGACTCAGAAAAATAGGAAATCTTGCAGAAAAGTGGCAATTTCTGCATACTAATTGTCCTGTTTCAGATTTTATTTTAATCTCAACTAGAAAAATATGAATTTTGTTCCATTATTTTGGGACACACTATAAAAAAGACAATATTTCCTATATATCACTAAAATTTTATACAGGGTGTCCCTAGGTAATGTGACACATTTTAAAGGCTTATAACTTCAAGGCAAAATGAAATAGCGACAAGCGGTTTTCACTGGTACTCTTAATTTTACAAAAAGTTTTCTTTTGTCATTGGTAGTAGTTTGTTTTACTTCTACAGATGCTTGAAAAAAAATTGCCACTATTTAATTCAAAATTCTGATCATTTTTTAAAAGGAACACTCTGTAGATTATATTACCATTCGATAGAGACACTTTTCCACTTTTAAAAAATGTCTAGTTTGATAGAGTTGTACCAAAAAATAAAGGAGTTATTTGAATTTACACACCAGCCTCAACACCAGCCCTTTTCAATTCTTTTTCAATTCAATTTTTTTTGGAAGATCATATTATTTTTTTTTTACATTGTCAGTACAGAATAACCAAATGCATCAAAGGATAGATAGGTAGAGCCGGATCAATAGAACCTGCTCATTTTCCTGAACTAATTGTACCTGATTATTTCATATGGGGTTACGTCAAAGATCGTTGTTATAGTCCTGTTGTACAAAATATAAAACAACTTAAACATACCATAACTAATGTTTTTCAGGCCATAACACCGGAAATGTTAGAACTTGCCTTCAACAATATGTAGTTTAAATTGCAATAGTGTATTGAAGAGAACAGTGGGCACATTCAGCAATATAACCTCAAACATTAAAGGTGTACAATACATACTATAATAATATGTGTGTATATTAAAACTGAATTCTTATTAATTTGTGTTTTTGTTTCAATAACTGTAATTTATACTGTAAAGTAATTTGTATAAATTTGTATTAAATTAGCTCTTTTCTTATTAATAGCTTTAGTTAATTATTAAGAATACAGTTATTCTGTACTGACAATGTAAAAAAAATAATATGCGATCTTATGGTCTATTGAAAAGGGCTGGTGTGTAAATTGAAATAACTCCTTTATTTTTTGCTATAACTCTATCAAACTATACATTTTTGAAAAGAGGAAAAGTGTCTCTATCGAATAGTAATATAATATTGTCACGTCTGTGACTAGAGGGCTAACTACCTAGCACTTTACTTGGCTGCAAGAGGGTTTTATTCTAATTTAAAATAATGCGACTGAGAACAATACAACAACTTTATTCTTTATTCAGAATACCCAAATAAATGTGGCTAAATGCCAAGCATAAAAAATACAAAATAATAAAATAAAACTTACCCAAAGGACAACATTTCTAGAGGGGCTGTTGCACAGCCTGATTATCTCCCAGTCAACTAGTGACTCCCTTCAGAGTCCAACTACCACTCCCCTTCCACCATCCACGATTTTAATTTTTATGGCAATAAATGCTTACACTTCAGAAATCATATTGGGAGTGGTGGAAGTTCAATGCATGTTAAAATCTCACTTTAGATTGAGATGCATATATATCTGCCGTTCATTGAATCATGCATTTTGTAATTGGACCTGTTACATCCTTTAAAATCATTAGTCAACAGAAATGTGTGTAAACTATTTTCCTGTTAGAATGAGAAATAAATGGTTTAAGTAATTTTGTACTGAATGTTTCATACTTCTATATACAGGGTGTAATTAACCTTACCAACAAAAATAATATTTTCTAATATAAATTTTGAATAATTATTTGAATATTAATTTCGTAAATATGGATACTCATATTGTTGACAATATACAGGGTGTTCCATTTAAAAAATTATCACAATTTTGAATAAAAAAGTGCCAATTTTTTTTCAAGCACCCGTAGAAATAAAACAAACTAGTACCAATGACAAAAAAAAACTTTTTGTAAAATTAAGAGCACCAGTGAAAACCGCTCGTCGTTATCTCATTTTGCGTTGAAGTTATACGCCATTAAAATGTGTCACATTATCTTGGGACACCCTGTATTTTATTGATTCATATCTACATTAGGACAATTTTTTTTTGATAAGGTAAAAAAAATCACGAAAAAGTTGCCGCTATGAGAAGGTAACCCAGGATTGAGGGGCGCGCGTCATTATTTATAAAATTATATATCAACCTGAGAATGGCTGTAAGCGGTTATTATAGGTATTATAACATTATTTAAATTATGATTATAAATTCCACTTAATGTGTCGTTAAAGGAAAACACCCACTCAAGTTTACTTTGCGGTTTTGCTTGTTTGTTTATTCATATTAGTATCATTATCATTAAATAATTAAAAGAAACCTATTAATTACCTGTATTATTTCAACATAAGCCTACAAGAAGTATAATTAAAGTTGAATTATAGTATCCCCAGAAACTAGTAGTCGATATGTATTGCACCAGACTTTTAATTTTTTTTAATCAAACACTGCTTTGCTGATAATTACTCTTGAGTTTATAGATATGTATTAAGTACTTGCACATTGAAAGGGATATAGATAGTTAACAAATACCTAACATAATTCATTTTCTTTATGGTCCAAGTTTAAATTTAAACAAAATATTATTTTAGAAAATTGAGAATGTCTTTAAGCTAAATTTACAGTAAATAACTCGTTTTTAAATAGAAGGAATCAAAATTAAATACAAAATTTCATGGAGATATAATATGCTACAAACAGTGGCATGACATATCATGAACATAGTAAAGCCCTCACCATTAAATAATAAAAATGGTTACAAAAATTATTCGGGAAGATTCTTATGTGTTAAAATTCTGTGAATGTAAAATATTAATTACAGTATTTGAAAGAGATGCCGAAAACAATTACTCCACGGGCAAACTTCGGCATCTCCATAGGAGTCGCCACATCTTTCATCGAGACCAACCACCAAGCAGGTCGTTATCTGTCTGTCAATTTGACAATAATTGTCAGGCAGATAGTAGCAAAGACCCAAAGAGGACACTACGGTGTGTTTCTCACCACTATTAATTATTATAGTATACTTATTTTTATTTCACTTTGAAATATGAATGCATAAAGGGTTTCGCTGCAAATATGAAACGTCAATCAAATGCTCCTTGATCAATTAAAAATAGATTGAGATTAAACTGTTCTCGGTTAACTTTATACACTTTAAGAGTCTTCTCGTTCTGTATCATTATAAATTTAATTAGTATATAAACTTGAAAGAATATCATTAATTTAAAATAGACTATTAATATTTTAGATTATACAACTAAATCTATTAATGGAACTATTTGCTACAAATAAGAGTAATTCAAATACATAGACAGTTGCTCAAACAATTATTGGAGAGAGTCTCTAAGAGTTAATTTAATTATTCTAAATAATATAACATCTGTTCAGTTTCAATATCGTTGGTTTAGGATTGCCCAGTAATATTGGATGTCAAATAATTTAAAACGTACATCTTTTATCTTCAGTATTTTTCAATTAATTATTTCCAACTACATTCACTACAGTACTATGGTTTAAGGTTTTTACTAAGTAATTTATTTGAAGATATAGAGAGACTATTCTGGATCACCCTGCATATGTTAACGACTGCTATTTTTAATTTAAAATTTTACCTATATTTATTTAGTGCAAAACGAAATTTAAGAAAATATCAAACAGTAAATATCATTAATAAATGTCTTTGTTCAAGTACATGCAATGTTTTCAAATAATTGCATAAAAGATGTACTTAAAGAAGAACAAAAGTTTATATCTACGGATAACAAAACGATTGTTTTGTTTCATTTCAGTTATTATTGCTAGTTTTTTCGATGCTTTCGGGCAATCATTATTACCATTTAACCAAACAAGAATAGATATCAGAAAAAAGTATTTGTGTCTGAATGAAAACAATTGAAAATGGTTAAAACAACAGGCCAAATGACGTGTCGACATCGGACGCATATCGTAAGAGATGAAGAGACTTGTTTACTTCACTTACATATAAATTTAACGACTGCTGTTTGGTTTGTGATATAATTACTGCTACAGGGCGAAATGAACGTGATGAGAATATCGTTGATTTAAAGCACCTGTTACTATTTTATATCAAACAGCAAAAACAATGAATGAAGTCTTTGTGCATGAATGAGTTATTTCAAATACCACCACAGTTGTCTAAACAACTAGTGGAGAGCTTCATCTGGACATGATCGAGTGAATGGGTAAAACGACTGATTGTAAGATGCTTCCGAGCCGGTGGCTAAGAGGTTTGGCCCTCACGATCCTCCCGAGGTAATAATAGACCGTCACGCAACCAGCTCCTCTCTAATAGAAGCATTTAGCGAGATGAACTGCCTCCTTTCGTGCCTTTCTTACCTCGGGCCCAAAAACAATGAAGAGAGGTTAGTGTACGTACCGAAAGTATGTAGTGTTTTTATTATTTACTTTTTGTAGGGCGTAATTGCAGACGAATAAAATTACCCCACTTTGGCATGAAAGAAGTAGACCTATAAAATCGTCTATAATCGTCAGTTTATGTTTGTAAATTATACAGTACCTTACTTTCGCTGTTCGCCTTGAGATGTGTTCTTTACATTGATGACTTTTTTTGCATTTTGAAGCTGCCGAGAAAGTGAATATAACAAAAGTAATTTATTTATTAATCACAAACAGCATTCACACCTGACCTTTCTAGAAAATCTTTGATTTAAGAAATTGTGATTTATAGGAAAATAGTAGCAACTGATTCTTGTTATAAAGAAAGTATACAAAAAATCATTTACTATAAGCCTTTCAGTGGGTAAAGGTGCAAATAACCACAACTGGGAATCTAGATATTAGAATATTGAGCGCCGGATGAGATCGGATATTTATCTCGAAACTGTTTATTTAAGAGGATATATGTAACCATTTCTATTTTTAATATAAGTAATAAGTGCACAAGAAAGTGAAATTCGGTGAGGCTTGAATATCGTAGTTCTTGACGTCTAAGTGTTGATCTAAGATTATTCTTTTTATCCTTTTTTATTTATAAAATGACAACTACAATAAAGTTTCACCAAAGTACAAAATTAATATTTATATTGGATGACCTATTAGATTAATTCAGAGACCACTTCGATTTTAATTTTGAAATTTGGCACTCTGGGTTTTGGGATATGCTCGCCTCAAATGAGTTAAGGCGTTCGTCCGTGTAGCTTCAGGAAGTTGGTGTCAAGGTTGTTATTTTAAAAGGAACACCCTGTATATTACACATTTTTTTGATTCTATATATAATTTTGGGGTTACTTTCATCAAAAATCCCTATTCTTAAAATTTACCATTTTCGAGACATACCTAGATATAATTTTCATAAAAAAAAAATTCAAAAATCAGTACCTACCTTAAAACTCTGTGTTTTTTGTAGTAAGAAAGATAGAGCGATAATATTCGCAGGGGAAAAGTTAAATCCTCAGTTAAATCATAAGTTACCCCAAGGTAACTGAATCTCATACAGGGTGGTGAAAATTTAATACCAAGTTAGATGGACTGCAAGGTATAAAAACTGGATTTTTTTTAATGGGACGCTCCGTATATTTTTCTGGATAGTATGGTTCTCTATATCTGTCTCTTTTACTTTTACAGTTATTCTTCGGGTTACAATTATACCTAAAGTCGTCACTTTCCACCCGCGGATAGAAAATTAAAACGTATTTCTTTTAAATTTTGCTATTTTTAAGTACAAAAAAGATGTCTTATGCTGTCAATATAATAAAGAAAAGAAACATTTTATTTATTTTTATACATCAAAATACTAAAAAGTTTAAACTGCTATATTATTATATAATACTAATATAATTATAGGTAATTACTTATTGAAATTTATAGCAACATTGGAGCTATAATGTGCGATGACCAAAATGTATAATCCCGTGTTGTTTTTCATGTGTTCTTTACTAATGCTAAATTCCTAAAGAATTTTAGGAGAATCAGCTTGGTGATGGTGCGACTGTTGGTATTTTTCCTGTCAAAATTTTAGTTGGTTTGCTGGATATTGTATCTGCGATTTTCATTTGATTTTCAGTAGACCTATTAAAAAGTAGGTACCCCTCAGTTGTCCCTCAGCACTAATTTTCCAGCCACTTAACAATTTAATTTGCTGAAAGTGTTCAGCAAATCACCTCCATTGTCTGATAGAAAGCTAGCGGCTGTTTTTCTAGACAGTGGCCCGTAAAACTTTCGACATTGTAAAATTGCAGCTATTTCTTGGGGAATAGGGAAAAATTTACCATACCATACTTTCATAAAAATATTATTGTTTTCAATGACGTTTTGCAGGTTTATATACTCCTTGATAACTGCTGTCCACTCTCTTCTGTTACCATAAAAGCTCTGTCCTGATAGCTTTTGCTATTGAGAATTTCCGCAGCAATTTTGTCCTCCTAGATATGGACATATTTTTTTCATGTTGTACAGTTCGTCTGAACGACAGGCGTCTGAACTACATGCACCTGATACACCAATGATGAGAGTAACCTGAAAAACTAACCAGTGCTCGGGGTTCGACCTAGTTATGTAGCGACGTTCATTGAAAACTTAGTCAGAAAGGAATCTGAGGAAGAATTATCGAATGGATCTGGGCTGCGAGAAACCAGGCTTGAAGGGTCCTGGTCGAACGCAACTCGATCAATACTTACTCTAAGTGATAACAACATAGAGATTGTCACAGGACTATTAACAGATCACCGACATCTGCCTTTGGCCACCGACATTGGCCTTAGTGACACTAGAAAGTGCAGGTTTTGCACACACGATGTCGAGGACTCCATACACATCCTCTGTCGCTGTGCCTGCCTTATGGTTAAGAGACAAACACATCTAGGTGCAACGTTTCGCCTACCTCAAGGCATTAGAGAGCTTCCACTAGAACTGATGTTGGCCTATGCGCACAGTACGGGTATCTTCCAATAGCTCTCGACTAGCGGCAGGCATAATGGGTCGAAAGGGATGAGTGCGGTGGGTAACCGCGCCGCTTTCCAACAATAACAACAACCTGAAACAAAGAAAACAAAAACATATTAACTATATATAGCAGACTAACGGACCATCCATCAAAAGGTAAAGCTAGCCGTATTTCTATAATTTTCTAAACCTACTCACATATTTTGAATATTACTATTTATCTACTAATTAATAAAAAAATCATTTCAACAAAAATAATCCTTCGGAGCATTTGTTACTCTCGATGAAATTTGTAATAAAAAGAGCAATTAGTCACTACAAAGAAGGAAAGTAATGAAGTTACTTTTCTTTAGATAAAACTTTATTTCATTGCTCACAGAGCTTAACATAGAAGAATATTTATTTATACATTTTTTTATTTCTGACTTTATATGAATCATATAATATAATACCTCTATATCTCTGTATACCTATTAGTCTTCATTTAAATTATTTCAGAGACATACCTTTATAATAAATAATTGACTTCAATATGCTATCTTGACAATCCATTTTAGATATTAAATGATAAATGTTAATTTAAATGGACCATATGATCATATGATGAAAGTAACTGAAATTGTTTTCTCATTTAATAAGAATAGCTGTAATATGTATTTGTTCTTCAATAATTTAAAATATCTACCTACCCGCTTGCAAATTATTGAGTGAAGACGATTATGCTTTCAAAATTATTAGATGAAATTTCAAACAGGGAATTCATTTTATCGCCGAAAGCAACACAAAAAGGTGACTCCGTCAATGAGTCTTCGTAGAACCATAAATATTTATGTTAGTAAAAACACATTTTTCGCAATATGATTTAGCCCTAAAGGCCACCAATTTTGCTTAGTTCACCTACAAAATTAGATAGGTTCAGGATAATAAAACAAATTATACATCTTATGAACTTAAAAATAAGTAACGAATATTCTTACCTGAAGGACTTTTAAGTATATAATCATACCATTAGCAGGTTTTGTTTTTCCTTCATTCGTATTGCTCTTCACTGACAGAATTCAGTATTGTACATGCCATCGGCAAACTGTATAAATTACCGAAAATAATCTGGTTGTACAACTTTTCTAAACCGAATATTTTTGGTTAATGGTATATTGCATGTGGTTCTTATTTTATAAACAACAACAGAAGGTATAGGATAGATACAAAACAGACAAATATTGATGGTCACGAAAGCCTCGAGCTATTATCTTTTACTACAGCAAAATCTTCAAATTTAAACGTTTAGGGCGGTGTACTTTTAACACGCAGTTAAAATGGATGTGGCCTTTTTGGAGCCGGGTAATATTTAGATGCTCTTTAAGGGTAGGTGCGGCCACATTTATTTCAACCTCTAAAATGATTAGTATTTTCAAACAAAAACTCTCTAATTATGTATATGCTATTATGCAATTTCTTTTCTATTGTATAATGTTCCACTTTATTATAGGTGAACTCTCAAATTTTTAGGCAATCAATTTATTAAATATATCTTTAACTATGTTTGTGACCGCATTTTAATATCAATATGCTTGTTGATGGTTGTAATTGACTTAAACCTGATAGTTAAACATACAGTTTGAAACAGTTGAATATGCAGTAATCCATATATATTAAAACGCGTCGATTCTGTCTCGCTCTAAATTCTATCGTCGAATGCACAGTTTCAAAGCTATCTCCTCCGAGGGGCGATCGCGGAACGATCCCGGCGGGCAACCGAAGGTCGCCCCCGGCCCTTCTCCAATGCGTAGGGTTATTTTCGTCCCGTGTCCTACGCGTTTTCCTAATTTAAACGCCTCTTCAAAAAACCTCTGCAAAATTTTCGTCGATCGCCGTTTGGCGAGAGAGATGCGGCTAGCACCGGCGTTTGTCCTCGCGCCTAATGGCCCCGTCACCCCTGCCGAAATCCCGACTTTTTCGCGGGACTCCCTTAGACCCTTTTTCTATTTTTACGGCTTCGAGAACCGCTTTACGCGAAAGTTCCGTCCATTCTCTAATCCTTTGAGATTTTTTTTCGAGATCGTACGTCGAGTCCTCCTACGTCTATTTCGTCTTCGAAAATCTCGAGTCGCATCCGTCTCAACTTCTTTCTCATTTTATCTGCCGATGTGAGATTGCACTAATGAGACCAGCACCTCCCACGAAAACTGTCAAATTAATTAAACTTCAGATAGGTTATTTTCCTATGAGAAATATTGCTAACGGAATCGATAGTACCGACTGCCAAATATTTCTGATTACCAAAATATTGAAGCGAAATGCTTTTCCAATGATAAAATCGGTAAAAATTATTTTTTCAGGTTGACACGTACAGTTTACGTACTTAAACATCTCAGGGTAAACTTTTGACAACAGGCGCGGTAGCGCAATGGGAAAGTCGTAGTATTCAAAACGTCATAATGCTGATTTCGCGAGTCCGAGTCACTCTGGTCAAGCTGGAGGCAATTTTTTTTTACTTTTTAATTCCAATTATTTATTAGTATTAGTCTTTAGTTATTCTGTTTCATTATCCGTAGCTTTTATTCTTTCTGCACGTAAAGTTTGGAATTAATTCGGTCATTTTGGCAGTCTGTTAAATTCATCATTTTAGCTTACAAAAGTAAATATCTACAATATTTTTGGTCCCATTGATAAAATTGATAATAATGTTTACTGAAAAATAAATTCTACTTTCAGCACTTAAAAAATTATGATGTTTTACCATCAAGAAAGAATAGAATACCCTTACAATTTATCAAAATATTAAGAAAAATCGTTTAGTATAATTACATCATCATTCCAGATACAAAATTTCTATAATATGTATTTTCTTAAAAATGATATTATTTTAGATGCATTTGTCACCCGAAGGGTGACCCTAGAAATAGGGACGAAAATCGCGACAGCGATTTTCTCCAAGTTCTAGTAATATTTTAATAGGAGCAATTCCATTTTCTTATCACAATCCTAATGACATTTTTGTTCTTTTAGTGCTTTTCCACTACATCATCATTTACCTGTCCTAGTGCTCCTTGCATTAATTCCGAAAGCAAAACCGAAAATGTTTTTCAACCGCGAGGGCAAGTCATCCTCGTAGCGTTGTATTTAAGATCCATATTAAGAGCATCCAGTGAACGGTCTACTCCTAAGTCACAGAAGAGAGGTGACTCTCTATTCTCTACTTAACTATTTTTCCATAACTAACAATCCTATTTGCACATGCGCCGAGTGCCTTCATATACGAATATACTCCTGTGCAACTTGCAATTAGAATTGGCTGCTTAAAATTTGATAAACATATTTACTCTTTTCTAAAAACAGTTGTTTTTTTTGTTTACATTTTTCATTGACTTATATTTCTTTTAGTTGTTTCTTTCAGGTAAATGCACCATTGTCAAGTTATGAGTTCTGATGAAGTAACGGAGGTGAGGATTAAAAACTTTAGGTGAGGAGTTTGAGTACTTGATCTTCTATATTTATATTAATTCGTGTAACACGATATGTAATATGTTAGCATCTATTGCTATTCAAATTATAAGAATTAACTATAGCAATTATGGGATTATATACCCATACTATTATACAGAGATGATTGACGGTGCCGCTTCATTTTTTCTGTGCGGCGCAGCGCACCTCTGTTTGAGACCAATACTACACAGAAACATACGCGGTGTTCGAGGTATTTACGGGATATTAATGTAAAACAAGTACTAATGACGTTCAAACGTCAAATAAGGTAAGGTATTGTAAAAATAGAAATTGATAAAATAATGAAATCTAATCGTGGTTATCATTTTGCTCCAGGTAAGGTTGATTCGCACCATATATACCGTTTCCGTTCCATATCCCTTCCGTAAACATTCCGTAAAATTTGATTGTATTCACACTATACTTTACGTTTCATTTCCATGTCAGTACATTTGTGACTACACCGTTGACGCTTACGTTGTAAACACAGTGAAATCAGTACTATGTGGTTATTTTGGACGAGGAAGAGCGTTTACAAAGAAAACTAAAAAGGCATTTCAGAATTCACAACATATTGAAACAACGAAATGTTCATGGGGAATATATTACGTTAGTTCCGAAATTAATGGACGATGACACAACATTTTTCCAATATTTTCCAAATTATACAGTTCAGGATTTTGTCTCACAAGTGCTATTAATATTTCATTATTCATTATGCTACGATTTTCGATTTTAATTGAAAGAATGAATTAATATGATATGCTCCTTCATTCACACTAGCCGTACCATTTCCGTCATGTTTTAGCCTGTCCACCAAAAATACGTTTCGAAGGAATGGATACGGAACGAAGGCAGGCCGGTATGTACACGGAACGGAAACTGTGTATACCCGCGCACTACTATGCCTTACGTACATATTACTTAGAGGTAAATTTCTTTATTTAATAATTTACGGAATGTTTACGGCAGAGATATGGAACGGAAACGGTATGTATAGTGAGAATCAACCTAATTGGACAGTTTACAATATTGTAACATTTATTTTTCAAATAGTTTATGGTGTTAGCAATTTGAATATCGAACTAAGCTATTGAGATAGCTAAGATCGTATCCAAACAGTCTGAAAATCCATGTATTCGGAACGTTGTTCTGTCCTTGTTGAGTGTCTCAAGATGTATGTCCCATAAACAACAAAACAAGAAATTCAGATTATATTAATGACTGTTCTGTTAAGAATTGCTCATTTTGTAGTTGTAATTTTGAATAACAACTTCCAAGGGTTTCGCCGATTTTATTTTTAAAAAGTTTTAACTTACAATTTCAAAAGAGCAACAGTATGATGATGATTGAAAGCCATAAGCAACAGTTCATGCTATATGTAATAACTAAACTAGCATGTTTTCACATTTTGACAATGGGAAAGGAAATAATTTTAGCATACGGAAACCAGTTTGATGGCAATTGGGGCAGGGTACGTTCAGAATCCGGTCAATCATTCTGGATCTCTCTGTATATTGTTATAATCAGGAAGTAAAACTATAAGTATAAAGCTATAAAGTAAAAAAATATACAGGGTGTCCCATTAAAAAACATAAGTTCATTCCGGTCACATATACAGGGTGGGCGTTCAAAAGCGTTCATTATGGCGATTAAATATACCACAGTTAGTAAACCTAGTTTCGTCCAAATGATTTTGTTCAGGAAATTATTATCTAGGTTAATTTGGTCACTAAGCCAATTACAAAATATTAGTCGTCGTCTTTCGTCACCAGGATGTAGTGTTTGACTGACATGCTTCTTATATGGCTTAAAATGATTCCTCTTAAGAACAGTGCGAACTGTATAACGAGAAATAATTAGTTCTACTGTTAATTGACGTGTGGCTTTAGTAGGGTTTTTACGAATCTAAATTACAAAAATATTGTTTAATTCGATAATTTATGATTAAAATTTCTGATAATTCTTACCCTCTCCAAAATTTCTTGTTCAGTTTGAGCAGCGATTTTACTTCTATAAGGCATTCGTCGATGTTCAAAACTACCGTTTTCGGTCAATTGTCTGTGCTGTTTCGTTCTATGTGGTTGTGGCCTTTCTGGGTATGTTTCAAAATATGTTTGTTTAGATCTGGTTGAATTTTTGTAACATTAATAATAAATTTCAATCATATCACATTTTTCTTGATTTGTAAACGGCATTATTACTTATTATTTAAAGTGAAGCTCTTTAAACGTCAAATTGTATTGACAATTAAAATTGCTTTATAACAAATGTCATCAGCCCAAAGCATACTAGATTCAATCGTCTTAAAAGTTATCCCTAGTATTTGAGCAAAAAGAATAATTAAAACTATAAAGTATCATACATCATTGGAATCAGAATAAAAAATCCTATCGTTTTTCGTAAGAAACATTACGGGTTCCTATTTAAAAAAATAAGATGGTCCTGATCGGACGAAACGCCGTAACGGAAATTTTGTACTGCCACGTTATAGAGCATAAAAAGTGGCAATGAAAAAGTCTTGTCAGTTTTTTGATATCGTCTCAAATAAAGCTAAAAAAAATTAAAAACGACAACTCAAAATTTTGGTTTTTTTGATATAACTCAAAAACGAATGTATATATTCTGGATTTCTTGACGGCATATTATTGGTCACAAAATTACGCAACTTTGCCCCAATTTAACCGTTTTCGTATCTCTTACCGTTTCCGAGATCCCAATAGTGAGCCTCGAATTTCGCCCACCCTGTATATGGGCTATATAGTTCAAAAATAAAAATAGATCGAAAAAAATTGACTACTACACTGCATTCTACCTAAGTACTTTTACAAATTTGTGATTTACGCTTTCTATATCTCTCAATATAAGACAGATACAGGGCCTTATTGAAACAACCAAAATTTCAAAACATGTGACAATAGAATTAATCTGATAGCATTTATATAAGAAAATATACTGGCTACTTGGTAGACATTCCTGCTTATCAACTTACAACAAAATACTGTTGTATAAACAAATTCTCAGGCCAGTATGAACCTATGGAATACAGCTCTGGGGCTGTGCCAGTAAGAGTAATATATTAATTATTCAAAGATTTCAGAACAAAGTACTGCGGAACATCGTCAAAGCGCCTTGGTACATCAGACAGTACAGCCTTAGTGTAATTAAGTTATCAGACTCTAAAGTACACTAATGAGTAAGACCTTAGCTCTAAGATTTTCAACTTTAGTTAATTTAGGATAGAACCAAATTACTCATTGATCTCCCTTTGATCAGATTGTAATAGCAGCTTCAAGGGGTATTTTCTACATATATAAAAAAAAAATTAAACTGTCTTTGAAAAAGTAGATCGAGATTAATTTGTCCGTTAATTTTATACTTTTTGAGTTACCCTGGATTTCCATAAAAAATGCACTGCTCTGTACAATAAATAATCCTGTATTGTCTAGATAAAAATAAGTAATATAACAAGAAAAATAAGTTCAAGGCGAATCTCCTAATATGAAGTCTGAAGAGGTATTTGAAGTATATTATTTTCTATATCTACAAAGACTATATCATTATAACAATGACTGTTTAGTATAACAAAGTGAAGAGTAGGAACAAATTAAACATATTGTTTTCCAGACGGCCGCCACCTACGTACGGCGCGCCGCAGATGCTGGTCGCACAGACACTGAAGGAGACTAAACCATCAATAAGTAATTTCCTCGGCTTTATTTTCGTAAGGTATATTATTAAAGACCTGCGTTGGCTGCCGTGGATGCACTTAAGTCTCATAGTTATCATTACACGGTGGCCGGAGGGGGACTTGATGAGCACCTGCAGCTTCTCCGCCGGCACGGCGTTGGAAATCACGGCGGGAACCCGAAGAGGCCACCCCCGTTACGATCAGCGCGCAGTGTTGTCAAGTTGGAGTTCTATGACAGCACCGAAATGCTAAAAATATTAGAATTACTATGTACAATACCCTGTCTTCCTCACAGTTCTGAAAATACTCTTATGGATTCCTTTCCATGAACTTATTACAATCACCACTTTTAAGACAGCTGTTCATGATTTAAAGGAACTGCAATTATCGGAAACAAACCTTCTTCTATATACACATTAACAAGAGCTTATGAAGAACATTTTAAAGAGTAATTAATGTATTGTGTAAATTAATTATAATTTCTTCCATAAGTGGAGTCTTCCATGTGATTGTGACTCTTAATTAATGTTCATTTATCATATTAGTATTATCAAGAATTAAATATAAAACAAACGTTACTCCGTTTGGTTACGATTTATATCGATTCATTCAATCCTTTATTTTTTAATTTTTTCAAGATGTCTTATTCAACAGCCAAATGCTACAATATGAAAAGCTATAGTTAAAGGTGCAATAAGGCACCATCAGTAATTTCCTGTTTAATGGTATATACGGGAGCTTTTGAGACTTAGAACATCCTGTATGTTTTTACATATTTCGATAGGTTTTTCCCAGAGTTATTCATTCTTCCCAGATATATTCTAATCAGCATATCCAGATATGCACCGGTAAGCAGGCTGCTTTACATGCCTTGATTTCCTACAGGATCACCTCCAGGGCGGTCCTAGAGTGTATTAATGGCCTAGCCCAATTGGGACAGAACAGCAAAGTAAAATTGATCTGGGTACCGGGTCATCACAAAATAATAGGACATGAGGAGGCCGATGCACTGGCTAAAAGAGGCTCAAGTATACAGTTTACAGGGCCCGAACCAGTACTCGGGCTTCCCCCTAGTTATGTTATAGAGTCTATTGGAAACTGGATCAAGGAAAGATCAGAGGAAGAATGGTCAAACGGGACTGGGCTGCGACAGGCCAGGCTCTTAATTGAAGGGCCTTGGTCAAACGCAACTCGATCAATACTTGGGCTAAGTCGTAACAGCATAAAGATTATCACAGCACTGCTGGCAGGTCACGGACATCTCAACAAGCACCTTAACACTATCGGCCTTAATGACACCAGAAGGTGCAGGTTTTGCGGACATGATGACGAGGTCTCCATTCACATCCTCTGTCGCTGTGTCTCCCTCATGGTCAAGAGACACAAACACTTTGGTGCAGCATTTCTCCTGCCCCAGGATATTAGAGAGCTTCGAGGCACAATGGGTCGCAAGACCTGAATGCTGCGGGTAACCGTGCTGCCTTCCAACAACAACAACAAATACATTTATACAAGAATTGATGAAGACGTCGTTCAAATATGGTACCCATTTGATAACTACCTTCAATCTTTATCTAGCAAATAGGTTAATCAACACCTTCATCACTGATTTGGGCAAAGAAAACATTATAGAAATTTGCAAATGCAGAGTTAATTTTAGTTGACGTCACTTTCAACCAAATGCTTTCACAATCACAATAATCATAAACCTTCATTTGCTTTTCTTTTTGTTTTCTCCTAACGTTGCAAACTGATACTTCTATGAAGTATTTTTGCTTTGAAGTATCACTTTCTATTTTTATTTCATATTTACTTTTCGAAAGCACTTTTCAATTTACATTTTTATACTTATTTATTTATTTTTGAAAAATAGAAGCCACATTTGATATAACGATACAGTTTCCAAAAGATACACAGCCATTACTGTAAAATTCAATTCAGGCAATTTCATTAAATTTTCTGTTATGTTTTATCTTCTTTTTGAATAATGTATGCATGCCTATGTCAAATTAACCCAACCATGAGGGTCTATAAGCACAAAAATTATGTAAGGAATTACTAGGCTATTAAAAGTTACATTAGAGTAACACAATAAGTTAACGGTCATTGGGTTAATTGGATCTAATAATCTGGACGTAACCAAATTCCATATCAGTTACATTCCATGAGATTCAAATTTGCTTTACTAGGTATATTTAGGTTAATTACATTTTTTGTGAACCTACCTCAGCCTAGACGATAACATTTACATATATTATAGATATTGCCATATTCTTTTCTCCCTCACTTGTAGTGGACCTGGATACAGATAAAGTATGAGCTGCAAGATTGCTAAATTAAAAACACTGCCTGGCGTGACGTCATAATGTTTGAAATTGTTTATATGTATATTTAGAGGGTGTATTTAGATGAAGAAGCACAAATAATACCGGATCATCTTGAGGCTAAAATACAACGATTGAGCTAAACGTATATTAGTCCAAAGTTGATTCGTTTTCAAGTTATAGGTAGTTCAAGTTGAAAAGGAGAAAGCATTTTTTCTGTTTCTGAAAGTAATAATTATTGATAATTAAGGAATATATTCCTTTCAAAGTTGGCAGTGGATACCACAGCATATAGTGCTATAATGTAACAGAAAATTTTAGTTTAATATGTATTTCCAGTGGCGTGCAACCCGACTTACTATGTGACCATATTTTCAAATGTTACGCCACCAACTAAGTTAAAAAATTCAGCTTTACTGAGCCTCGCAATCAGTTCGCTAAAAAACATACTTTTGGCGTTTTCTCGAAAAATGTATTGTTTTGTCGGATTTACGGTAAATCTATGCATTTTTCGAGAAAAGTCAAGAGTAATTTTTTTAGTAAATTCATTGCGAGAGTCAATAAATAATGTTTTTTTTTTTATTTAGGCAGTGGCGTAACATTTTTTTTTCCAAAAAGGTGTCATATAATACTGGTTACCTGCCACTGGATATACATATTGAATTACATTTTTTTGTAATACAAGAGTATTACATCAGTTTTAAGCATCTACAGATGATGTCAATTTGGTTGACGAAATGCGCGTCGAGTGCAATATAGTGTTTTGGTGTTATATGGAAAACTACGTCAGTATTAATACAAGAAGATTACGCTCCCGGTATCATCTACCAAATTTGAAAGGAATATATCAAAGGCTTCAGAAACAGAAGAAAATACATTTTTCTTTCAACTTGAATATTCTGTAACTTGGAAACAAATAAACTTTGGACAGTATGTCGATCTATGTCATAAATATACTGCTACACATTAGAAATGACTGGACTCAAAGTTTTTGGTTAAATTTAAATCATTGTACTGACTTTAACAAGAGGGACTTGATTTTTTATTGGAATAGGACATGATAAATAAATTACTATAACCTAATAAATTTGTTTTAAAGACACCAATTTTACAAGTATTAAAATTTGTTATCGCGTTTTTATAATGGAATTACTAACCTGATCACAGTTTTAACTTTTACTTTTCAGTATTCATTTGATAATGTTTCCATATATTTCTAGAAAGGATCTTTTTAGCATTGACATTCTTATCGACAGTGCTTTTCAAGTATGTTATTTCAACATTAGATAAATAAATATATGTTTGGTGGTAACATTATAGCAGTGACTATAGAAAGAATCTATAGTCACTGATTATAGTTACTTTAATTTGTATTTCAAAGCATGTAATATCAGAGATCAAAAATGGAATTTAATCGATGGCTCAATTTTCCACATAACACCAAAACATTATACTGAACTCGACGCGCGTTTCGCTAACCAAGTTGGCATCCTCTTGGGATGATTAAAACTGATGAGTTTTAATGATCTACAGATGATGTGTTTTCGTGTTACGTGAAAAACTACGTCAGTATTATCTTCACACCAACCCCAAGGTTCCAACCCCTGTTAAAAAAATTGGCTCAATCAATATGAATCAATGTGGAAAATATTGATTATAAAAATAATGCAAACTTCAACAAACAGGAAATAAAAGTTATAGTGCTGAACGCGAAATTGATGCTAAATAGTATACAAAGGTCAACGTTTATAAGACGTTTATAAGAATAAATGCTTAACCGCAGAAGTCACTCCATTCTTAACAGGTGGCATTTTCAGTGCTTGTGATCGGCGGCAGAATGTCCTTCAGTTATCAGACCACCCAGATATGATCATATCGACCTCCGCTAGAATATATCTTTTTGAACACCATTAATTATTGAGGTGCAATACTATAAGGGTTGCCATTTAATAACTTGGAGTGCCACTCCCCTGGAAGCCTAAGATCGGGAGGGGGGCAAAATATATCTTACTAGATCCTATGCTAATCCTCCAATTTTGAAATTTTTGTCTCCACCCTGTAGAATATTATAAGACCATCCCGGAACTACACTGCCGCACACTGGATATATATACGGATATTATTAAATTGAATTATTTTATAATAAAGTCGATTTATTTTTATTATTTTATTGTCATCGAAAATTGTTTAAGGGATATTACCCCTCTCATGGCAACACTGTGTTTCGGGTCAGCGACTTCCAACCTCACGTCAAGCTTAAATTCGCGCACTTGCTCGTCGGACGCCGCACGGCTTCTCACGCCCCGCCCACGCAAGGTCAAGAATCTTAACGATTATATTATCACAAGCTACTCGATTTTATTGATGTTGTCTTATGAGGGTTTATCAGACCTGTCGGTATGCGACCTTTCTTTACGGAGTACCGCCGTTATTTCAATTCGTATATTATTGGCAATTTGCATACCACACGCGCTAGACTTACGTATTCTAAAACCACCGATATGCACACAATAACGTTAACGTCATACGGAAATGTACTGAAACCACAAGCTTGCAAGAATCATTTAGTATTTCTATACCATCTCAGTACGGTTAGAGATTCTGGGTTATATCTACTGATAGATAAATTCTTAATAGATCTTTTCACAGAACAAATGTGCCAGGAAGGTATGAGCAGTCAATGGATTTTCGACAAATTTTGTGGATTTAGAAAGTGTCATTTAGTGGTTTCATTTTGGCAACTGGTTTTACTGATGGTCCATCAGTAAAACCAGTTGCCAAAGATGGTTTGCAAATTACAGTTTCCATGGTTATGTCGTTTATATTCTAATTTTTCTCTAGTTTTTTACTAATAGAAATTTTATTTGGTGGACAAATTATATTTTAAATTACAAACTCACATTGTCAGGTAGGGAAAATGAAAATATTGCAATACTGCATATTTTCTCACAATTTTGTACATAAAGGCTGTGAACCTAGTCAATGGCTTGTAAGCCATTGACGTCAAAACGTCAAAGGGCGCGAAGTTGTCAGATTTATTTCCTTGTAAGCGAATCCAGGGACAAAATTTAATACTCTGTGACATTAATATGGGAAAAATTTTATTTGCCATTCGTAAAAGTGGTTTCATTTATCAATAATGTTTAATTTATATAATAATATAGATACACAAAACACAAAATATCGAAACGTAAACGAAATGCAAACACTAAACAAGGAAATGGACTGACAAGTAACAGAAGACAGAACAGAAATGACAGAACAATTTGTAAACGTTGGAAACTGTGACCAACGTACAAACACCAAACTCATACACAATCTACAATATATATGGGCAACAATTTGGAAAAATTAGTTCCAAACATTTGTCAACATCTGGCAGACAAGTTACTAAAATGACGTCCCTCGGCTATTGTAGTAAGCACCCTATACATAAGTATATGATATTTATTTTTTCTGTTAAAATATTTTTATGAAATATGTAACAAATAAATAAAATTATCAATCGAGCTTGCAGTTAGCATATTCAGGGTGTTTCCTAATAGGATTCAGAAAATCCAGGGGCGTATTCTATGACTAATATTAATGTAATTTTGTAAAATAAACATGGGTTTAAAAAAAAAGATAATAAATTTAAAATTTTACTGATCATGATCAGTGTTAATCATCTCCAGATGATGGCAACTTAGTTGGCGAAACGCGCGTCGAGTCCAGTGTTATTTGCAGTTTTTCTATATCTTTCAAAATAAGAAAGGTACCAGAGCCTTATTGAAATAGGCAAAATTTCAAAATCACCCTATAATTCGAAAACATGTGACAATAGAACTGATCTGATAGCACCATCAACCTGACCTTAAAAAAGTTAGTCGAGATTGTGCAATTAATTTGTTAGTAACTTTTACAATTTTTGAGTCACCCTGGATTCCCATCAAAAATGGACTGCTCTGTACAGTAATGTCTTGAAAAGTTTGTTCGCAATGATAGATTATTTAGAAATACTGTAGAAAACTAATTATAGTGTGTCACTAAGTGGAAGGGAAGGTGGTACGACATCCACATTTTTATATTTATTTTATTTTTTTAAAGGTAACAGGTGGTGTAATTACAAAATAAAATTAAGTATGTATCATCACCTGAAGATGACACTACTTACTAATTTAAAGGTATTTTCCAATACTATTTGCAAATTAAATGTTCCATAATTATGAATAATTTTATTAGTAGCCGTTCAGTAGTCATTATATTTAATATTTTTTTAATAATTATTGCGGATAACCAGTGCCGCTTAAATTTTAATATAATCATTTGTGTATCACACGTTGCCCATAATAATAGTCTTGAACGTACACGAAATATATAATAAATAAAGAATATATGGCAGGTTCATGTTCACGTTCAAAATTTAATGCAAATTTATTATAAATGTCGTGGTTAGGTGAGAAGAAATATTATTAATAGACAGGAAGTTTTTATAAATTTTGCATATAACCACATACCTAAGTATACCTGTTAAATATCCTATATAAATATATTAAACCATGAAACTCAAATGCAGTTATGAATATAAGCAATTGACAAATAAGTATATCTCGTTCATGTTCTAAATTTTCTTGATACATACGGGGTGTCCCATCGAAAAGTATCACATTTCGCCGCCTTATATCTTGAAAACTAAAAGAGATATCTGGATGCGGTTTGGACAGAACAACTTAAAATTTTTGTAAGTTTTTTTTTGGCACTGTTGCCAAATCCCCAAATATATTGGTAAATTTTTTATTGAATACGCTCCTCTTTGGAGTAAAATTACTTGCTTATATTAAGTGGAACACCCTGTATACTTTGCCATAATCAGGAAGCCTAATCACTTTACTTTTCAAAAAGGTATGCATTGTTTACATTATCTTGAGAATTGGAGCCACAAAATTCAGTTGAATGGGAGCACCTCTTACTTGAACAATTGGTGAAGCTTGTCTTCATTTTCACAGTAGCAACGAAAAACAAAAGTACAATAATAAACTGTATTGTTAGTTGTGTCAAATATTTGAAGTATAGATATAAAAATGTTCACATTAGAAGGATCGCACACTTTTGATCATTTACTACTAAGGATGCACAAATGTATATTGAAGTAAATGGTGGGCAGTTAAAACAAATTGTTTTCTAACTTATTCAAGTACTTTTTATTTATTCAGTTATTTTGATTATTTTATCTGTTATTTTTTTACTATCATTGTGCTTTGTTGTTATTGTTAACAAAACTCGTTCCTACCGATTATTAAAGAATTATTCTTTTCTCCCTATCCGTTTTCATTTAAAAAGCAAATGCAGTCAAGTTCCACAATCAAAGATTTTAAAATGATAAAATATATAGGGTATTTTATTTAAAATACCTAAGTGTACAAAAACTTAAAAATAACTTTACAAAGACGGAGGTATTTTTTTCATTCGTAATAACCCAAATAAGAGTACTTCTAACAAATTTAATTTTGTGGCTCCAATTCTCAAGATAATGTACACAATACATACCTTTTTGAAAAGTAGAGTGATTAGGCTTTCTGATTATGGCAAAATACACAGGGTGTTCCATTTAATATAAGCAAGTAATTTTACTCCAAAGAGGAGCGAATTCCATAAAAAATGTACTAATATATTTGGAGATTTGGCAACAGTGCAAAAAAAAACTTACAAAAATCCTAAGTCGTTCTGTCCAACCCGCATCCCGATATCTTTTTTAGTTTTTGAGATATAAGGCGACGAAATGTGATAGTTTTCGATGGGACACCCAGTATAATACAGTGTGATTTTTTGGGCGTCTATTGGAAGTATCTCGAGAACGGAAAATTACCTTGATCTGAAAATTTGGCAACGTGCATTCTGCGATAAGATCTATTCATAAAAAATATTTTCCAGGTGAAAGTACTTCCGGAAATACCGGAAGTCGGCCCTAACTTCCTCATTTTTAATGGAATACCCTATATTGTATCATTTCTGGATTCTACGTAAGATTCTACACATTTCATGAAAGATGTCCTAAACCTACCTTCAACTGTTTTTGAAATATGGACAAGTGAATATTGACATTTTGCAACTTTGACAGCCAGTAAAATCTAAACGATTTGAGATCAACCAAAACAGTTTGTACATTCCTATCCAACTTTTCATAAACTATCGTTTGACGATAATTTGAGATTTAGCCAGAAATTAAAAATTTTCGATTAAATTTAATCTCTTGGTTAAATCTGTAATTAGAGTCAAACGATAGATTATGAAAAGTTAAGATACGAATGTGCAAACCGTTTTGCTTGATCTCAAACCTTAGATTTTACAGGGTGTCAAAGTTGCAAATTGTCCATATTAACATGTCAATATTTCCGAAACAGTTGAATATAGATATAGGACATCCTACATAAAATATATTTAGAAGTTTACGTACAATTCAGAAATGATACAATATATAGGGTATTCCATTTAAAATAACGAAGTTAGGGTCAACTTCCGGTATTTCCGGAAGTACTTTCACCTGGAAAATATTTTCCATAAATATATCTTATCGCAGAATGCACGTTGCCAAATTTTCAGATCAAAGTAATTTTCCGTTTTCGAGATACGTCTAACAGACGCCCAAAAAAATTCACCCTGTATATGTCTTTTCCATGTAGGAACGAGTGTAATTTTAACTATAACCTTTTTGAAGCTTACTGAAATTTAGAAATTTAATCATTTCACAGCTATTTAAGAAGTAAGAAATAATTATTTTCAGCTATGAGTATACAAAAAAATATATACTTTTTCAGTCCCGAAATACATTAATAACGATGACTTAACTATGTTAGTTATATATATATATATATATATATATATATATATATATATATATATATATATCTTCAACATATAATTAAAAATTGAATACAAGTAAATCTATGGTAATGTTTTTCGGGCCAAAACAAAAACGTGAACTTGCTCAAAGGTTTATGAATATACAGGGTGGTCCAAATTATAATAGCAGGACTTCATCAAATGATAGATAACGTTAAAATAATAGCAGTTCCTCAATACACTTATATCCGGGAAAGCTTCCTTTTCTAGATACAGGGTGTTGAAATTTTGGAAAAAAAGTATATTGTTTTAAATATTGCCAAAACGGCTAGTTAGAAAAATTGGAAATTTTGCACACAGTATCAGCTAAGGATCCTTCACGATTTAAGGCTTATGGTGATAAATTACGAAAACCAGCGGCGGAGTTATTGGTATGCCATCACCCCTTTTCAAAAAAATCTTTTACGCCACTCACTTTATTGCAAATACAATAATGTAATTCAATGTCCCATGCTTTTTAGAACAAAAAAGTATTCTTTCATTTTTTTCATACGGCGCGCTGTTTTCGAGATATTTGAGGTTTTATCAGGTAATGTTGGGCCATTTACATTTAGAATTTAATTTAAATTTTATGAAGTAGACTGTGACAAGTTTTGACCAATCTAATACTTTCTTATAAGTATCACTAAGTCTACTAGTTTAAAGGAAATCTGTCTGTTATTTTGAAACATTTTTCATATTTTCTAATTAAGAATATGCTGACATATACTTTATTTATGGATTTTGTTATGGAAATACAGCAGAAGCAGCTCGAGAATACCGCAGACGATTCCCCAACAGACGACAGCTACATCATAATATTTTTTCAAATGTGCACAATCAATTCGTTAATCAAGGATTAAGGCCCATACCTAGGAATCCTAATCGTCGAGAATTTAACAGAGATCCGAGAACAAGTCAAAGAAGAGTGAGTCGAACCACTAGAACTCCTAAAAGCACTATTTTAAGAGTGTTAAAACGGGATCATCGACATCCTTTTCATCTCCAACCTGTTCATGGTTTACATCCAGGAGTCGAAAAATACAGGATGGTATTTTGTAGGTGGCTTCTGGACAACAATGAGGATTTCTTAAGAAATATTCTATGGACCGATGAGTCATGTTTTACTCGACGAGGTATTGTAAATTTTCACAATCAACATGTATGGGCACATGAAATCAAACCACGAAAGTTTCAACAAGAATTTAGTATTAACATTTGGATAGGGATCTACAATGGAAATCTCCACTACTTCCACAGCGACTAAATTCTGAAAACTTTCTGGAATTTTTGGAGACTGAGAATCCGAATATGTGGGATGACATTCCACTCCATTTGCGAAGACAAGCCTGGTTCCAACTCGATGGGTGTCCGCCGCATTCTAAATTCTAAATGTAAATGGCCCAACAACCAGATAAAACCTCAAATATCTCGAAAATGGTGCGCCGTATGAAAAAAATTAAAGAATACTTTTTTGTTCTAAAAAGCATGGGACATTGAATTACGTTATTGTATTTGCAATAAAGTGAGTGGCGTAATAGATTTTTTCGAAAAGGGGTGATGCCATACCCATAACTCCGCCGCTGGTTTTCATAATTTATCACCATAAGCCTTAAATCGTGAAGGATCCTTAGCTGATACTGTATGCCAAATTTCCAATTTTTGTAACTAGCCGTTTTGGCAATATTTACAATAATATACTTTTTTTCCAAAATTTCAACACCCTGTATCTAGAAAAGGAAGCTTTCCCGGATATAAGTGTACTGAGAAACTGCTATTAGGTATTTTGACGTTATCTATCATTTGATGAAGTCCTGCTATTATAAGTTGGACCACCCTGTATACAGATAGCTGCTGACAATCTGCCAGTTGTTACAGAAAGCAAAAATTTAGGTCTCTGGTTGCACCACCGACTTATATTTTAGAAACATATAAGTTATCTCTGCAAAACTTCATACGGTATACTTAGAAAGTTGTATTCTGAGAAACAGATTTTAAATAAAAAACTTAAACTTCATTTGTGTGACTCTATCTAACATTCAAACTTTCGTATTGTGACATAATCTATGGTCCAGCACTTGATAATAAAGATAAAATGCCAGTACAAAAGATTACGTGTTGCTGTGAATATTGGCAGTACCAGAGCTGCCATTTTGAAAACAGGGAAACATCAGTGACTTAATTTTTTTAATTAAATTAAAAACAATGATGCAGTTTTCATTTCATTATCGGATTATACGATAAATTACCTAATCTTTTGACTGACATATTCTTATAACTACCTCTAGTGATTCTCTTGAAATGAGGATTTTTGTAACATCAGTTATATTTAAGGTACTACATGGGAAACTTAAGCTGCAGCTCGCATCATTTAAAGCAATTATTTTCATTTGAAGATTGTGTTAGTTTGAAATGTTGCATTCTTCTACAATTAATAGATGTAACAGATGATTGATAGAAGTATCTTGTGACGTGCAATAATGTAAAGTAGGCCTACCTGAGGAAATTCATAGCCAACTGGACTGCATTAGATTATAATTCAACTTAATAATAATATACGAAGTGCTGATAATTGCTTGAACTTTTATGCTATATTTTGGTTATGTATCACTTTATTAGTAGGTAATGCTTAATGTGAAAAACATGGCACATTGTTATTAGATAAAGAATATTTGAATTGAAGGACCGTTATTTTATTGTCTATTTGCTTTTCTCTCATATTACCTATACAACTAAACTGAACAGTTTTATTAAAACAATTAATAATAAAATTAACAATAAATACGAAAACATTTTGCATTATTGACACAAATGATGATGAGAATAGTTTTTCCTTAAATCTGTCTATCCATAACTAAATGATAAAGGCTGTACAGAAAGAACGTAAAAAAAATTATAATTTTTCTTCAAAATTTGCTCCATTATGCTCAATACATAATCTGATGCGTTTCTTAAGATAATCCTTCACACTCTTGTAAGAATATCAGGGGCAATGCTCTAGAAGCTACAATCCGGTTCCGGATATTGTCTACTGTAGTAAGTAGTGCAAAATAAACTTTATCTTTTATTTTCCTCATAGAAAAAAGTCCTATTTTGTCAAATCTGGAGATCTGACATGCCAAACGGTTAGTCCACCTCGTCCAATCTATCTATTTGGAAAATGTTGATCTAAAAAATTCATTGTACACCAGCACTATGAGTGGAACAACACTTTACACTATTGCACATCACAAAATACCTCTATTAATCATGTGTTACATATATTAACTGTAGAAGAATGCAACATTTCAAATTAACAAAAGATTCAGATGAAAATACCAATCGCTTTAAATGGTGGGAGCGTGCAGCTTAAGTATCCCATGTAGTACCTCAAAAATGACTGATGTTACAAAAATCCCCATTTCAAGAGAACCGCTAGAAATAGGTATAAGAATCAAAATAGGTATAAGAGTCAAAAGATAGGTAATTTATCGTATAATGAAGTGAAAATTGCATCATTATATTTAAAAAAAATGAAGTTACTGATGTTTCTCTGTTTTCAAACTGGCGGCGCTGGTACTGCCAATATTCGCAGCAACACGTAATTTTTTTGCCATGACTACCATACCTGTAGTGTGGTATACAGGACAGGACATAGGACAAAAGTATAAAAATTTCTGAAGAAACCTCTTCAGACATTTTTTGAGATGTCCCAGAAAACGGCGTTTAATAAATTGGTCCGCAGCTGACAAAATTGACAGATAATATCTCAAAAACGATGGTAGGTAGGTATAGAGAATTCTTCACAAAGTAACCCTAAGTTCATACATAGAATCCATAAATGCAATAATATACAGGGTGTTCCATTTTACATAAGGAAGTTTGTGACAACTTCCAGTATAACCGGAGGTCGGGCGTGTTTAAAATTTTTCGTTCGATGGAGAAGGTACATAAACCTATACCCATAATATTTCCGAACTGGATCTTTTAAAATAAGAGAGATTGCAAGGAATCCATGTTAAATGCTACACCCTGTATATCGAAGCTTTGAGAGGTGATAAATATCGGTTAAAGTATTCCATCGCCATTAGGTAAACGTATTTAAAAAAAATCCTGTAAGCTTCTGTCGGTACTATCTATCTCAAAAGAGTTTATCAAGAATCTGCATTCCTGAGATAAGACACGACAAGATATTAACAAAATTTATGACTGGGCTACCAGAAATTATCTGAACTTTAATGTAGGCAAATGTTTCACTTTAACTTTTTCAAAGAAAAAAAAAACATCGTAAACCATGAATACACCATAAATAATAGGAGCCTTATAAGAAAATCCGAAATTAAGGACTTTGGTGTTTTGTTTGACAATGGTTGTCCTATGTTGCAGAAATCACCAAAAAGGCATATAAAATGTTAGGATTTGTAATTCGCAACTCACATAACTTCAATAATTTGAATACCATCTTTAGTCTTTATAACACCTATGTTCGAAGTATAGTAGAGTATGCATCTATAATCTTGTCTCCCTCGTATACCGTTCACATTGAGGCACTTGAAAAAATTCAAAAAAAATTTCTAAGGTATTTGTATTTTAGAAAATATGGCGTATATTACTTTGATATACCATACACACTTTTGGAAGAATTCGAGCAAGAATTTAACTTTTCTACATTACAGAATAGAAGAAAAATATATTGTCTTATTTTTTTGTATAAGATTTTGAATAATAAAATTCAATGTAGTCAATTCCTAATGAAGATAGGAATATTAGTTCCTCAGTATTTAAATAGAAATAAGGATATATTTTGTGTTCATACAGCTCATACCAACTTGGCTCAAAATTCGCCTCTGTATAGAATGTGCTCCCTGGGTAATCAATTGATTAATATTAATATTTTTTTTCGAGAGTCAAAGAACTTTTAAAAATAAAATTGTAAAACTATTTAAGATCAGTAATTGTAATTAAATTCTTATTATTTTCTGTTTTTTTGCTAGTGTTGACTGTTTCTTATTCCATGCTATGTAAATGATATCAACATACTTTTAGTAATATATAAGTATAATTATTGTTGAAATTATAATCAATTATTGGACTTAATGTCTGTAGATTACTGTAATAAATAAATAAATAAATAAAACGTTTTCCCAAAAATTTCTTTATAAATATCGATGAGTATATTCCAATGAAACTGTTTTACTTTTAAGTGGCCCATCTCTTCTAATACTGACTCTATTATTATTCAAATGTGTTTATCTACAATTAATTTGGTTTACCAATCAAACATCATTGTGCAAAAAACCTGAACTCTAAATTTACACTATTACCCTTACCCAAAAATTATATGCTCAGTGGTATACAGTATTTATTGACGAAAATAAAATTGTAATATTTTACACAGCGATGTCTTTCATGCTGCGGTAGATACTACTTGCATTATTAAGTGTTTGTAACACCCCATGGTTCCTAAAATAACGAGCTGCGACTATTTCACCTGCTTACTTTAATTTATGACAGCGTCTAGCAATACATTCATTATTTGTGGGAAATGTTAAAACTGTAAAGGATGACAATATTTTATATATTTTAATATTAAACTTCATATTTATTTTAATTTAATTACGCTTCCATATAAACACTGCTCATTTTTTATTTTATTCACGTTGTACAAAATTAATGTGAGAATATAAAAGAATTTTCTGTTTTAAATACTGATATATTTTATCTAGCCAAAAACAACTTTAAAAATATGTCATTATTTTTTTATTTTATATGTTCTGTTTTTGAAAAGCGGCAAATGCGATCTTTGACCCAAAACTGTAGATAAAACCATAATTTATAATATATTATAATAGTCTTGCTGTGGATAATAATAGTTATTTATGCACCAAGGGAGTAAAGTAAGAGCTTTGATCCCTGTATGAATGAATATATTGAGACTCTGACTAGAACGGGATATTTACAAAGATGAATATATTCATGAACACTCATGAGAGTAACGAAAGCACACTTTACTCTCGTGACACATACAATATTTTACATGAACAGGCATAACTAATATAAAATCCAGATCTACATTTGTCTACATGTAGAAGGCGAACATTATTTGTTGAGCCCAGAAGCTTACACAGCCGAGGCGTTAGCCAAGGCTGTGTAAACTGGGCGAAACACATAAAGAGCTTTATATTCCGAGTAACATACCTACTATTTTTTCTTCAAGCGTCAACATTAAAACTGTATTTCTTCAGACATTTTAATGTTTGTAGCAAAAATGTAAATTATTTTGTAAAAAAAGAGGGCCATTTCGGGACTGTTTGAGATCGCCATAGCAACTATACTGTACTCCGCTACGCGTCGTCCGGCAACCCTTTCTCTCGTCCCGAAAACGTGTATTTTTTGTTCTAGTTAAACAAATAACTATTGTTTACTATGAAACAATAGGCCTTTTCTATAATACGTCTTGCATAATATAATATAAGTATTATTATACGCTCGAAGAAAAAAGTTATATTTGTATTGTTGTTTGGTTTTCATGACACCTGTAAATCCCATGGAAATAAATGCCCATTTTACTCCCTACTTTGAAACCTTAATACTTATTATTCACAACCATCTACTCGTATGAAATAAGATTATTACTGACCATTTAGAAGTTTGAAAATTAGTGACTATTTAATTTTACTTCTTCCCAGAAATCATCATTTTCCAGCTAAGGCTGGGAAGTAAGACATCTGAAAAATACAGTGTCTATAATGTTTATGTTTCGAGTAATGTTAATTTTGACAAACCAGCAGACAATCCCGCCATATTTTTTTATAAATATATAAAATCAGTTTACAATAAGATATATCTCGTATACCTAATTCTATTTTCTTTTGAGATTACACCACCTGTAAAGTTTGTCCCAAAAAAACACTAAAATAAAAATAAATATATTACAAATTAACTAAATTTCATCAGTGGTTTTTTGGTTTGACATAAAATTTTATAATATTCAAGTTATAATACATTTCAAGTTATGTCTATAAAAACAAATTATAATAAAATTCAAAAGAAATTAAACACTTAACTAGCTTTGATCTTAGAAAAATTGTCAGATTGACATTATTTTTAAACATGATTGATTTTAACAATACAAATAAACAGACTAAAAACCACCAATAACAGTACAACTAATAATCAACAAACAGTAGTAATCGCAATCACTCCAAAAGCTGCACCAACAACAACCACAGCAGCACGTATTTAGTTGCATTCTGGAAGTTGATTTAGATGGTTTTTGTTAGCCAGAATTAGTTGCACATTTTTTAACTTACTTGACTTGTCTGTTGGTTTTATTTGAATTTTGCAACTTTTGATTAAATTTCACGACAACAATGATAATAATAACAACATCAACGATAATGGCAATGACAATAGTTAAAATCGTAATTAGAAACTTTCTACTAATACAAATACATGCATTTAACGATATAAGATGCATTTTATTATTTCTAAAGAAAGAACAATTCAAAATGAGCCTCGCTGATCAAAAAAATGGATTGCAGAACTATTTAAGAAATTTCATTGCTAGGTACCCAGATGTAAGTAGCCCCAGTATTCTGAAGTTTTTAGCTTATACGATTTACGATACAAATAATGTATCAGATTTGCATAGGTAATAAAATGTCGTATCGCCAAATATACTGTACAATCACTAGCGACTAATACCAGAGAGTTTACTAATCTCTGCTAATACCCTGACACTAATACATTCATTTATAATATATACACTTACTCTTTACCTGTAATATCTTTACGGTAATATCGCAGAAAGTAGTACACCATAATAGATCATTATAAAATAATTGAGTAGCAGGTTCAGCGCACAGCCACACAGGAATACCAGTAACAGACCACAAGAGCGACAGCAACCCCAAACGCAGCCATAGGTTTCGTCGTGGTCGTCTTGAATTGTAACGGAAGACATTAAAACATATCATATCCTTATCTTTAACATTATCTGAGATTCTGAGCCCATTATATCGGCGACACGGTCAGTACTGATAGGCAATCAGTAAACAGAGTTTAGCTCCTTGATTATGGATGCGTTACATCGTAACATGAATCTCCTTTAACACCAGTTGATGAGCGGTCGCCAGTTACCATTACGCCGACCACATGTTGGAAATTTCATCTTGAAATTGAACCATGTGGTACTTGGCATTACCATTTCTTTTAATTAAAATAGCAATCCCATGAAATACTAGCAGTTAACGAACTGTTGACGTTTTCGCAAGATCATTTGGCGACTGTAAAGCTATATTCGCACTGTCAGGCGCCGCTGTTTGGTTTTACCAAGATGAGGGGCCGTGTGAAGGAACTATGCGAACGTTCGTGTTCAGTCTCTTTTCGTGAAATGATTTTATATTTGTTAAAGACGATAAAAAATATATGGTTAGGTTAGATTTATTTTGTAAATAAATTAAAGGTTATTTTATATCGAGTAAAATTATAGACAGACTTTATATTAATGTAAAATGATGAGTATTTAATGGAGATATATGTATCACCCCCTATTTTAAGAAACACTTAGCAAATATAATACTGATGACTTTACAATTAGGGTACTTAAATAATGAAGTATTAAATTGCAGGCTGCAATATCCAAAAAATATTTAGGAATTTTTAAAGTAAAGTAAAATGAAATTATCAGTGAATGTTATACAATATGGGTGACCTTCTAATATTAGGAAAAATAGCACAAATGATGATTATCTATTATCTACCAGATATACAATTTTTCAAAGTGAAATTCCCAGCCAAAATTAAGAGTCACTAGGAGCCCATTATATATAGATACAGTGTAAATAAAAAGATAGATCAGATAAAGAAAGTCCATTAAATATACAGTATGGTTAAAAACCATCTCTTTTAATTTTCGAGCTACAAAATTTGCAGGGGTTATGAAGGGTTTAATTACTTGTAAACCGGGTATCATCATGAAATTGGCAATTCATTAACTCTGTTTAGCAATATTTATTAGGATCCCAAAATAAAATGTTATCTAGATGGCATTTTAAATATTCGCTTTTGTTTAAATATACCGAGTGAAAACTTCACGTTTTACAGAAGTAAACAACATGTTTATCAAATTGCCGTGGGATATATCCAAATAAATATGATGGCATCATGGTATCATTTTGTCGGTTTTTGTTTGAATGATTTTGTTAGATACCTAGCACTAAATAATGAGTTAGCCAGAATGAAGTATCTATTTTCTATGTACTGGTATTCATTAATGGTTAAACTTTAATCAAAAACTGAAACAAAATGTTCTTAAGTAAACATGGCAATTTATTTTCTGAATATCACATCAAATGACCTCCGCCCCGCTGCTGGCACTCCTGAAGTTTATCAAAAAAATTTGGCGTTACTCGCTGCAACATTTCAGTTGGGATTGCGTTAATCTCGGTTCGAATATTATGCTTCAGTTCTTCCATATTTCGAGGTCGATTAGCGAATACTTTTGACTTTAGATAACCCCATAAGAAAAAATCACAAGCTGACAGATCCGGTGACCGTGCAGGCCACGGACATCCCTAAATTTTAAAATGACACGACCAAGAAACATTCCTCGCAGAATTGCCATAGGTTGCCTAGCAGGGTGGGAAGTGGCTCCCTTTTGCTGAAACCATAGTTTTCGGAAGTCTATACCTTCGTTATGAAGTTATTGTTCAAAATTTTGTAATACAAGTTGATATCGTTGCGATGATAACGCTCCATTTTTACTATTAAACTGACGTTTCTCGTAAACAGTTTAGCAACTGTCTTAAATTGCCATGTATCGGGAACACATGGCGATTTGATTTGAATTCAGATCTTTTTACATTATTGAATAAATCTAGTTCAAAAATGGATACGTCATTCTGCCTAATCCTGTAGTTAAGGACAACTACCAATCACATAATTCGCAGAAATTAAACTAAAGTTTACTGAGGAAATTAATTGCTACATGTATTTAAAATTTAGAACTGCAATTTTCAAATGAATTATTTAAAATATAGGAGAAATGATTTGAACATTTAAAGACCTTTCAAATGATTTATCATCTTTTTTCATTTTAAAAATATTGTTACTCCTTGGGGATTCTAAAAATAAGTGAGACTTTTATAAACCAGTAAAACTCTTTTTTCACACTTCAAACACAATACAACACTTATTGTACAAAATCTAAATACATAGATCCTCGTAGAAATTTCCATCGAATACTCGGCATCGAATCAGCCAAGTTATACGAGGGATATTCGATAAGTACCACTGGTGACATCCAGAAAATGTTGACAAAAAAGGCATATCTTCTTTATTTGAAGGCCTAGCGGGTTGAGATTTCGCCCTTGGGGGGTTGTACTTGGCAGCCCCAGAGGCGATGTTGATAGATTGTGGACAATGTCCCTAGGGCTGAGGAAAAAGTAGAAATGGCAACGCCGCACTCGGGCACTGTGTCGACGATTTTGTAACAATATATTCAAAATGGCGCCCACGATCGCTATTTAGGAAAATAGAGCTTTCTTTTTCGACTTGTTTTCAAAGTATTTTACTTCTTTCACAAGTTTTATACATTTATGATATCATATTCCAATTATATATCATATTATAGTATACATAAAATAGGTAACGAGGAAATATAAAACTTTATTAAACCATAATATCTGATAATTTCATTAATAATTTATCTCTTAATTAAATTTTTGGCTTAATTCCTATATAAAGAAAGATGTAAACAGTACACATATATTTGCAATATTACAATTAGCCGAAGAGTTATTAAAATTTAATTGTAAACGGTGTAACAGATTGAAAACGCATGCATTCATAAAATCTTCTATTACGCCATTTAAAGTACTAAGACCATTCCTAAGAAAACTCACGCAGATAATTATAAAGACCTACAGCAAAGCTAAGTGGTCGTTTACGATTATTTCCTTTAATACGAAAGAATTTAGATGTATTACATTGCTCCTTTATCAGTTACTTTACAGGAATTATCTATAAATATCGCTGCCTACTACAATATCTCGCTATATACAAATACAGAGGACTATTAATGATATTTAATCAGTAAAATGGAGTTGGTGGGATAGATTATGTGGTACAAAAAAGTCACCAATTGTACATTTTAGAATGTAAGTTTATATGTTTCAAGCTGATTAACTGCTTATATTTTTTACTCATTTTTCTGACTCCCTAAAGTTGATTTGTAAAAATTAAGCTATCACATTTTTGGTCAAACTAGATTAATATTCTCTCTAAATTGTGGCTAGAGTTTAAAAAACGTCAAAAATAATGCTACATTTTATTTGCAAATGAACAGCAATATTGACCAAGCAGAAATGCTTTTACTTCACTACTTCAGATATAGTATAAAAAACACTTGTAGACAATATTCCCTACTTTCTCAACATTTTTTTGTCCAAAATCTTTTATCTAAAATTATTTAAATTAAGTCTTGGGAGGAGGTCGAAATGATCCCACTACCACCGCATGGTTCATGGTTTTGGTTGTAACAAGAACCAGTTCTGAATTGTACTGAGCGTGAGCATAATGTTTCCCATACAGATTCCGATTAAGTGGTTGAAAAAACAATTGGTCATTCGTAAGGCAATTTATTATTTCTACACGAAAAACCCTGTGTTTTATTAGGATATTTGAAAGAGTGGCAACTTCATATTGCAACGATGCCTCCTCTTTTAAAATCCATCTACAAGCAAGAGAATTACATTACTTTAGTAAAAAGAAATATACAGCGTCGCCCATCGAAAACACGTCGATTTTATTTGTGAAGGGGACAACTTTCACCCTCATAATCGGGGGTGTTATTCCCCAAAATTTTTCAATTGGGAATGGGGACCAAGTGATACGTCATTGGATGACGTCAATGAAGTATCACTTGAGCTCATTCCCATTTGAAAAATTTTGAGGGATGACACTCCTGAACACAAGGGTGAAATTTGCGTTATGATTTTTGCGTCAAAAGTTGTCCCCCTCACAAACAAAATCGACGTGTTTCAGCAGTTTTCCTACAAAATCTTTTCCTGACAGTTATGCTCTACGGTACGTTTTCGATTAGCCACACTGTATATTAATCTTTATTTTATTGAACGTATCATTAATGTAAAGCTTATTAACCTAAAATTTTCGAGAGTATACCTATATATTAACATATTAAATCTAATGCATAAACCAAGTTTCTAATGGAATGAAAATTAATGCATATTTCGCAAAATTGCGCAGGCATCTTATCTCAAATCTCACATATCGAAATTAGTACTAAGAATATTTTATGGAAAGAATTTTTTACGTTACAAGTATATACATGTTACCGCATTTTTATCTTGATTCACCTAAATTAACATCTTGTATATCGGTATTTAAAGAATTTTATCAACATATTGACTGATTTTAATCTACCTATAAAAGTTACGATGTTTTTTTACAGGTAAGTTTAAGTTTAAAAAAAAAACCTTGATTTCCAAACTATTATTAGATATTAAGTAGTTAATATAAGCCACTATAAATTTGATCAGAGCATATCGTTTGTCTAATCATGTTTTTTTTTTTAATAATGCTTTGAAACATCCACTCAATCAATGTAAAAAATTAGAAAATGTTATTACTAATGTATTCATATTAATTGTTCCTGTTTGCCTGAAGAGTGTATAAAAAACACCCAAACGTAAATGCTGTAAATAAATGTGGACCAAGAATATTAGATTCTGTTTTATCTGAGAAGATAAAATCATGTTGTATTAAATGTGTACCCAAGTGGCTCAAAAAATGTATATTTTTCTTTTTGAAACATAGAAATTATATCTCATTGTTCCCATTTTACAGTTTGAAAACCTGACGACTATCGGAAATATTTGCTGCTAAAACTTGTAATGATTCCAAATTTACAATTTTAAAATAACATTTTTTTCTCGGAATAATAGAGAATATAATTATGGTTCAGAGATCTGAACATAATAGCGATTTCGGGGCTTCAATCAGATAATGACAGATAATTCTTACCTAACCTTAAAATATTCAAATTAATATATTTAAATAAAATGTAGTACAAAAAAAATAAATAAAGTAAAAAAACCCCGGTAAATTTACCGATCAACCATAATATCAGGTAAACTTGTGCTAGTCTGAATTAATAATTAAGGAAGTATAAAAAGAGATGATACTAAAGGTATCTTCGGTCTTTCGAGGTTTCAGCGACAAGCGTTTATCTTGATATATTGAGAACAATGATAACTGATGGAGAAGCAAACGTCAAACAAGTCTGTTATGTTGTCATCTTATCTAAGTCAAGTTTCCGTAGTTTTCTGCTATATTTTCTAGTATTTTACCATGTATTTTATGTATATTTTGTTTCATTTAGATACCTGGAAATCCATTAAATGGTTAAGCCTACATGATATTGAACATTGTAGAATACTTTGAAGAGGAGAAAAGAAACGGAGGCCCACTAATAAGTGTGAAATATGTAGAAAAGGTGAAGAGATAACGTAGGCTTTAGACACATTTTTAGAAATTAATGTATTTTAAATTTTAGAGATTAGCAACAGCCATTAATGTTTCTGAATATTATACAAGATTAACAAACGAAGATAAAATAGTTTCGTTCTTTCTTCTCCTGAAAAAAACAGGCACCGTAGCAAAGCAAAATATTAACATCCGTATTTAATAAATTCCTGTATTAACATTATAAGTTTTAAACTTCTTCTAAACGTTATTAATCTTTTATCTTTAAAATTTACCATTTGCTTGGGTTATAAGTTATAATAAATATGAGTTTATTTAAGAATTAGGTGCATATTTATTATTTTCTGTTGCTTTAAAATATATATACACGACGTAATCATGGATTTATGATATTAGCAACTTGTTTTTATTTTATGGAGAAGACAGGTTTTTTCATGTTTATTTCAGTTGGTATCTACTTAAATTGCTTAAATGTTAATTTTGTAATTTTGTTATTAAATTGAATCCCTGATTTGACGTCGATTTTTAATCTTATTTCATAGGATTTTTATTTTAACGTATAGGAAACATACAGCAATCTTACTATGACCAAATACCAATCATCATTCGCTACAGCTACAACAAAACTTTTTTTTGAACAGTGCTAGAAACATATCGTTTGAAAACAGCTGGTACGACCTCATATGCAGTGTAACATACTAAACTTGTTTGTCCGAGACTTTTAGGCTTAAACTTGAGGCGGGAGACCAGAAATAAGAAAAGTATTTTCATGAATGGCTCGTTCTACTCAGGAGTGGGAACTGCCGAAAGGTCACTATTGATTGATGCTCCGACAGTCAGGCGGCCTTAAAGGCTTTAGCATCTCCAAGGACAAGATCCGCTCTTGTCCAAGAGTGCGGAGAGCGGACCCTGGAGGAGCTGGCCAGAGGAAAAGAGGTTAAATTGGTATGGGTACCAGGGCATAATGGAATCCCAGGGAAAGAAAGGGCCGATGAACTGGCTCGACTCGGATCTCAGGGACCCAACCAAGGACCAAAACCGATTTTAGGCATTACACGGAGGCAGGTCAACATGGCTCTTAATGATTGGGCTCATGAAACACTAAGTAAAAACTGGAGAAGGAGTGGAAGTTGTAGACAAGCTCGCAACTTTATAGTGGAGCCCAGCAAGACCAAGACGGCCTGGCTGTTAAGTCGTAGCCGGAAGGCTCTAAACCAGTTGGTAGGAGTTTTAACGGGTCACTGCAGGCTTAGAAGACATCTATCATTGATGGGTGTTGAGGGAGACCCTATCTGCCCAAAGTGCGGGGAGGGCGACGAAACGCCTTCCCACTTCTTGGCAGAATGTGTGGCTTTCGGCAGACTAAGGCACGACGTCTGGAAGCCGGGGAGCTGCAAGGGGAAGAGGTCAGTTCTCTTGAATGAACCGATATTCTGACCTACATTAGAAGGTCGGGAAGGTTCGACGAGGGAAGAGGTGACGGAGTAAGATAAGGGACGATAAGGGTAGGCAAAAAGGGCCAGCTTGTGGCCTACTTGCCAGGTCTTGGCAGCCCCATACACCACTACTACTACACTATTGATTGATTACGAAAGCTTCCTTTTCATATCGTGATCGAACGTCTTACGTCTTACTTGGCCTTAGTCCAAAGCGTTTCTACATACTGTAATAAAAGACACTATCAACTATTTTTTTCTATCTCAACGAACAACGGAATTACGAGTAAAAAAGAAATACGCACAATTACATTATCTACCCTAATACTACAAATAAAACTTTCTACATATCTGTGCAAATATGTAGAAAGATTTATTTGTAGTATTGTAATGTCAACTATTATTAGAAATCATTAGATTATGGGAAAAAACTCTTTCATGGAAGTGAAGCTATGTGAAAAGGGGCACATTTTAAAAATATTCAAGGTAATTTTTTTTTAAACGGATCACCATGTATATTTTTGGATAGGTATTCGGCTTAAAATTCTCTATTACATATATATGATTTTTTATTTTCGATGCGGCATTGCCGACTAAATATATTTAGTCTGCCGAAAAAATATTTTGCAGCCATATAGCCAATTGATGTAGCTAAATGACCTACTATCATATTTTGGGATTACACCACCTATAAAATAATAAAAAGCAGGAAACGAGTAGCATGGGGTAAAGGGAGGAGAGATGGACCACCATTTGTAAAAGTTAAGATAATTTCTTTATTAATCATAGTACAAATCTGCAAATTGGTACAAAAAAATAACTAAGCTTTGGTACTCTTTTTGGAACGCTTAGAAAGTAAAAAATATAAATCATTAAAACTACCATAAGTCAATCATAATTTGAAGGTCCGCGAAATGGGATTCTAAAATTTCTCTTGACATTCCAATAAATCGTGCAACGGAAGTGTTCCCAGCTTTTCTAATCGAAATTTCAGGCCTTCGACACAAAAACAACTCCAGCCATTTCTTGCCAGCTTTACCTAAAAAATCGATGGGTATACCTAATATAATATAATACCTAATATTTTTTAATAATTTATAACTTACCTCGTTTTCGTTAAATTTATTTGGAATTCCCAATCGTTTAGCTAAATGATATCCCATAATCCTCACTTCAGTTCTTGTCGGTACAGAACCCAATTTCTGAAGTTTTCTGATATGGTCTACTAATTTTTGTTCAGCATTTGAACCCAATGAAGCGTCGGGTCCCAGGCGATTGGGTTTTTCGAGGTTATTTGATTTTAATCGCCTTTTAAATGTAGTTTTGGGTATTCCAAATGCTGTAGCGGCTTCATGAATTGTTCAAAAGAAGACTTGGTTAAGAGCATTAAGACTTTTTGCGTAACCGCGAACCATTCATTTGTCAAACTCATACCCTAATGTATAAAAATATATACAGCGTGTTCTAACTAAAAAATTAAATTGAACATTCATACATCGATTTTAGATTACCCTATATAAAATAAATATATGTCACATAATATAAAAATAAAAGAAAATCGTTGTATTTTTTCTTGATTCCTGGTTTCTTAAAAAAACCCATACAATAAGGCAGTTTTGTGTTTATGTGGCCATTACTTTTGGCAGTTACCACCATATATAAAACACAATGCTGCCTCATTATGCGATATTTTTTAAGGATCCATGAATTTTAACGAACTACTTGCTAAAAGATACATACCCTCCATAACAATTAAGGTAAGTGTAAAATCTACTCAAACATCTTGCAGAAAACAAGTTTGCTGTTTTTAAAACATATTTCTAATCAATACTTAAAATTTGTCTTATAAACAAAAATTTCTTGCAGTAGAATATGATATTATCGATACATATACAGCCTTGATAAAGAGATAATCAAAAAGTCGAAGCGTATCGCCTATTTTATAATTTAAGGAATTATTCATTCAGTGCTAAACCCGCTAATCCGTAGTGCATATACAAAAATGAAACCAGTTCGGTATTATTTTCTTATCTAATCAAACATATCCGGTATGGTATATAATTAAAATTTTGCAGTGCTGCTACATTTCTGAATGCTAATAAATATATCACATCCCTTCCCGTATTCTTAACAAGTATATATTAACTAGCACCCAACTTAACAATTTACTACCATATAAGAAACCTCAGTGGTAATGATTTGAATACTTCCCATCCTGTATATTACATTTACAACAGAACACGTCGTTCATTATAATCGTGATCATTTACACAAAAGAAAAAACTTTACTATAATTACCGCAATAAGTTGTAGGCGCAAATATACATAATAATATCCGGTGAACACTACACGGATGTGTAATATAATAAATATTTCATATTTAGCAGTATTCTATTGCATAAAAGGTTTGATTTAAACTGTATACTTACAGATAATGGATTCACGCTTTGCATATATGCATTTTAAGCGAAACAGACAACCTGGAAAATAAAAAAATATAGGTTATTTCCATTATATACCATCATTTCTAGTACATTATCATGTACTGTCAAGGAATCCAAAAAAACGATCATCAGCAGGCTGTGGCCTAGGTTTCATTGTGTTAAATTATTTGGAATAACTCAACTTCTTTAACATCTAACTAATATTATTATTATTATTATTATTGTTATTATTATTATTATTATTATTATTATTATTATTATTATTATTATTATTATTATTATTATTATTATTATTATTATTATTATTATTATTATTATTATTATTATTATCTAACACATATACTAAAAATTGTCAATTTTCTTATAAAAACTATTAAACGTAACCTTAATAATTTTTATAACATGTTTTAAATCTGATTTTTAACATGTTTTGTCCTTATATTATTTGTAGGTTACAATATGACTATTCGTTATCATCAGAAAATTGCACTTTATTAGGTATCCTCATATTGTTTTATTTGAGCTACTAGAACCACGTGTCTTTTAAGATTCTCGAATATTGCTAATCAAATTATTCACCTTGAAATGCACCAGATTTGTGAAATGAAAATACTACTTTCCTAATTTTCAACTGACAAGAGTATTCTCCTGAATGATATGAGTCATTCTTTTATTTCAAAGACCGCTAACGATTATTTTTCTCTAATCTCTGGATATAAGACTAATCTGCACATATTTCAAAATTGTTTTATGACTCTTAGCCGTAACTACCCTCCTAATTCGAATATTCATACTATTTTTGTTCCATTGATATGTTCTGAATTAGTTCGGCTCAAACTGTAATTACCAAATAATAAACATGACAAAATTTCAGTACGAGATACTTCAGTAGTAATTTTCAGACCGACATTTTTTGACAGCTGAACTAGTTGAGAACTTTTGAGGGGACAAAGCTAATCTTGTTTTTACTACTATCTCACGCAAATAACATCATGTTATTATTTCTTGTAGTAAATGAATGTTATTCTCCCATGTCTTTTAACAAAAGGCAATCTTAACCAGAGGCTAATAATATTACCCCTTGATCACAAAAAACACAATTTGGAAATTTAAAATCTCTACGATCTCCAACACAATAGTTCAGCACTACTACAGATTAGTCTCGTAGTGCTGAAAGTATGTGGTACTAATTCGTTTCTAGGAACTAAAACCCTTAAATTGCATTTATATAATTTTAGTTGTACGGAAAATTTAGAATATAAAGAAATTACATTCACTTAAGTGATTAGTTCCCAGAGGAATAATATATAAAATAGTATAGGAATCCCATATTAATTGTATTTGAATATCTATTATTTATCGACAATTACATCACAGATAATCGATACATACAAGAGAAGAAATAATATCCTTCAACTCCTTTTCCATTATGTTATATTCAATATAAAATTGAAATAAGAACATATAGTGATATATTGATGTGTAGAATAGTGAACGAGTTAATTCTTCGTAAATTCTGTCACAACTGCACAACCCATTCCTGCTAACAAACTTTAATATAGATACGTAGTAATAGATAATTCAATTAAAAATTATCCGGCGAAATGGGAATTCGAACCCACGATCTCTGAATTGAGTAATAAATTTTGAAAAATAAATCATATCGAAAACAATTTACTACGAGTATTTTCAATATGTAAGGTGTTTGAGTAACAAACCTCCACGAGTTTACTCTGATATTTTTAAACTTTGGAAAATGTGGGCTCTTAAGGATGTTTTGCTACAAATTCAAGTGAATAGTGTTGAGTGTCCAATTAAAATTATTATGGAATTAGAGAATTAGAGTATAAAATTAACTAAACTACAGTACCGCTTCCAGTGCTCTTTCATAGAAACTTACTAATAAAATTAATAATACCCCGCTGCTTCTATACGAAATTAATTGCAACTCTAATTAAATTTAAAATTTGCTGACCGGCTAAGCAACCATTAATCAGAATAACTTTTTTATTTATCGATGAACCAATCAAGCACAAATTACCTGAAAATGTGTCAGCATTATTTGACATAATTTGCGTTGTTTCAAAATAACAAGTAAAACATTTTCAGTGTTTTGTTTACTTATATAACTAATAACGAGTGCTTGATGTTATTCGCGCCATCAGACTGAAAGCTTAAATTTATGGAAATAATAAATATGTTGCATTTTTTTATGGAACTGGTTAGAGGTACCAACCAGTTACAACAGAAAAATTGCTCGCCTCTGCATTTATTGCTTATTTATTTAATTTGTATTGAAAATACAGATTCAAAACGTAGTATTATATATTTGACTATCTCCAATAGTTTCTGAGATACACTATAACCCAGTGGAATTTTTCCTACCCAGTACACAGTGACAGTATTTTATGATTGCTTAAACGATTGGTAGTTGCTTTATTCTATCTTTGTTATTGACGTTTCTCCTTTAAAATGATATTTATATCAGTAACGTTACAACAATATTTGCAACTGATATCAAGTAATCATCGTTGTGTTGTGTTGTATTGAATTAATGACAATGGTGTGCAGTAAAATATTCTATCACTGCGTGCGGTAAGTAGTACATTACCGAAAGCCGTGCTATAATATTTTATAATATTAAAACAACAGTCTTTGTTTGAATATACAGGGTACAAAATCTAAAAGGGTGCAAACACGCTCCTATAACCTTCTGATCTGTCTGAAGTGTAGGCACCATCCTTCTACAAAAGAGAATTTTTTCCCCACTTTAGGAATAGAGTTGAAGGATAAAACCTGATGCTTAGTACTTTACTAAGAGGTACTAATAAGCCCTCAAAACAGTAGTGTCTTCCGACTCATCTGAAGGCTAGACAGGACCCTTACGTTCAAGAGGAATTTTCTCCCAAGTTAGGAATAGAGTTGCAGGATGACACCTGGTGCTTAGTACTCCACTAAGAGGTGCTAATAAGCTCTCAAAACGTATTGAGTCACATCGTCAATACGTATCTCAATACGTCAATAGTCACATTGTGCACTGCATTCTGTTTGAATGTTTGAATAAAGCTTTCTTGCGCAAGTTTGTTGCCAGAGGGGTAATGAATCTGCTTGTGTCCGCCTGTGAGGAGGATAAAATTAAAAAAATGCCATTACGAAGGAATTATTAGTATATTATACAGTGAGGACATAAAGTCCGCCCCCCTCCTCTAATTTTTGAACCACTGGGTAGATTGTGATGAAATTTGGAACGGTGATATATGACTAAATTCTGCATTTTTCGACACATCAATGACAGCTCTGAATGTCAAAGTGGCAGCTGGGCGCGCAATAGAAACACTTTTTTAAATGGAAATGGGAGTCGAGTAATAACTCATTTTGAAGCTATTTTTATGCTCAAAACATTCCCCAATTTTGAGAACATTTGGTTCAGTAATTTCCAAATAAAATCCAGTAATATCGATTTCTGTTACATCATTTTTTTTTCATACATATTACAAATTATTGTAAATTATTCAAAGCAAAACAAAAATTAAAAGTAAACAAATTACAATAAACCATCCCGAACCTAAAATAACCTAAATTAAAAAATTATGAAATAATTTAAATTAAACGTAGAGGCAGAAACAAATTTAGAAAACACGTGTTACTTCAAAAGGTATTGAAAATGACCACCATGAACCTTCTGACAAATAAATGTTCCATGGGTAAGTTCTATTATAAAGATTATGTGATAAAAAGATTAGTTATAAACTGATATTACTGGTTTTTATTTGGAAATTACTGAACCAAATGTTCTCAAATTTGGGTAATGTTTTGATCATAAAAGTAGCTTCAAAATGAGTTATTAATCGACCCCCATTTCCATTTAAAAAAATGTTACTATTGCGCGCCCAGCTGTCATTTTGACTTTCAGAGCTGTCATTGATGTGTCAAAAAATGCAGAATTTAGTCATATATTATCGTTCCAAATTTCATCACAATCTACCCAGTGGTTCAAAAATTAGAGGGGGGGGCGGACTTTATGTCCTCACTGTATAGTTTATTACAAGCTAAGAAAAATCTCCCCTGCTTATTATTACTTGGTATTGTTTTAATTGATTTACTCGTAACAGGGATACGTTCATGTTTTAAAAAAATGACGAGTTTGCTCCTCTATAATGCTATATATAAATAAGAATTCGAAACTGCTTAAAATATTTTTATTTTTTGCAGTTTTTATATATTTATAAGACATAAACAAGAATGTATAAATATCGTGTGTATTCTTGACAATCACCCTGCTTGGAAAAAGTTGAACACTTGAAAACTGAACACAATTTAAATATTACATTTTCTCTCTAATTAAGTTCTCATTAGTTAAGTAATTTATTTGAAAATTTTATGTGATGGTTTTAAATCTACTTGTAATAACAACCTCATCGCATCATTTTATGATCTGAGATGAGACTGAAACTCAAATATTATTAATTTTCCCTATTTGCATACAAATTTACAAATTCCTAACTATATGAAATCCATAGTGTTCATGCTGTGTTTATATGTTAAACTAACTAATTGCTTCTTATTTTAGAAGCTATTGATTATTATCTATTTAAATGAAATTAAAAGCCAATTTAAATTCAGGAGTAGGCGCTAAATCCTATAATTTAAATGCAATACATATTATCTATACTTCTCCCAAAGCATAAATATGTTATTATCTAACAATAATCCTGCTAATATTAATGTCATTAGTAATGTTGCTACAAGTAGTAGATAGTTTAAAAATAGCTGCATATAAATGCCGATATTAAGATTATCGTGGGAGTCTTTGCCATACCAACGGCATTAAATTAGATAATAATAAAAGTCATGTTGTCACTAAACTTTAAGCCATTCCGCCACTTCGAGCTACAAGAAAAAATAACTATTAACACGGTAGGATCGACCAATTATTATTCTCTAAGATTAAATACCGCTTGGATGTTTATTCCTATATAAGAAGTCATTTCATAAAAATATTCACATCGTAGATTCATAATTTATTTTCTACTTGTTTACCAACACTTGTTTTTTTAATAAGTTTATCTTTTATTCCCTCACTGAAATCGTAATAACTTGTTCTTTGGGTACTGAACCTTCATTTATTAAAAGAGAAAAATATTTTTAATTTGCATAAGAAAATATTTAAACAATATATTAAACTCTATTCAATATAGTCGGCAAATCCTAACATTGTTGATCTCATTATTCGTACATTATTAATGACAAAAGCTATATATATTTTATTTTATATAGTTGTAAGTATTGTGGACAGACAAGTGCTGCTTTTGTAGTTACTTTTCAAATAAAATTAGAAGAAACAATCAAGTGATGTTAAATCTGGGAGTAAGTAGGCGTTTCTATTTCCCCTCATCTACATATTTATTGATGTGGACTGTGGAAAACCACCAAATATACAATACCCATAAACCATTCAATTATGTGGTACAATTATACTGCATTGTAATACTTGTTAATGTTTACATCAACAGTAGATGATTAGGTATTAAAAGTAATAGTGTTTTGTCACCACTGGATTATTATCTATGACGTTACTCGAAAAGCTAAGTAAACTTAAGAGGTTTTGACGCCATCAAAAACATACTGAAATAGTACATTTCTTATCAAAAGCACTGTCAGATTATCACTGATCATTGGTTTTTATCTTTTTGTTAATAAATATATAGACAGTGTCATCACCACATGTACGTCAGTCACTCCTAATACCATAGATGGCCCTTTCGATCTATTAGATCTCTTCAGTGTCGTACAGATCTCACAGTAAAGGAAACTCATTACGGCTTGAAAATTCCACTCCATTCACATCATTTATCGCTGTGCCTGCCTCATGGTCAAGAGACGCAAAAATTTTGGTGCACATTTCTCCTGCCTTTTTTTAACTGTTTAACTCTCTTTAACTTAAATTTAGATGGAAGTGTTTCTTGAAGTACACGTTGTGAGAGATACACTCTTTCTAACTGAGTTATATAAATGGAGCTCCAAACAACATAATTATATATCGGTTTAGAGACCAAATAATCGAGGAATAGAGTTAAGAAAGGGGCGACAGAGATTTTCATACTTCAAAAGTCTTTAGGATGATACAGAATCAAATCAATCCGACGCAACTAAATACCTAGCTAAGTATATATGCTCCTTAAAAGACAGTCAGCAGTCTTGAATTTATTAAGTCTGTTCAGAACAGTACCTATCACAACGTGACAAATGTTACAGTGGCTTTATACCTAGAATACGACATTGCTATGTCGTATTATGACTTATTTTTAAATAACGGCAAGTACAATGTTTTATACCTATCTATCGAAATTTTAAAATAAGTCATTACTCTCACACCACATATTCAAATTCTCTAAGTTTTCCAGAAGTTTTGCATAATCTGACTCTGAATTTAAAATCGACATCAAATATTTAAGTTATGTCGTTAATAAATATTACAGAAACAATGGTCTGCGAATAAAACCCTGTGGGACTCTCGATAATTAAGAAAACATCACTGATTGATAACCTCTGTATTGCAAAAATTTGTATTCTATTACTTTAGTAAGATTGGAAAAGTTTCAAAAGAGAAGCCGACATGGCAAATAAGTTAAATTTGAATGAATGAATGAATGAATGAATGAAGCATTTTTTAATGATTGAATTTTTTTCACAAGATTCGAAACATTAGAAATATCAGTAATAAATCAATGTTTCTATGGTGATTTGTGACGCTCTTTTTCCCTTCACTATTTTGAGACGCCAAATTATGACTCTACCTTACTTTAATATCGGTTTGGTGAATGGTTCACATGGACTCTACTTGCTTATGAGTAAAGGCTGGGTAGCTACAGTGAAGAAGCTGTAAAATTACACATGCCAGAGGGTCGATGTTTCTCAAACCTAGATAATAAAAGTCAGTCTAACGGGAGTTACTACAAGGTTTATTAAAATGAAATAAAATGGGCAAGCAGCAACATAGTAGGCAGACAGCAAAATAAATAATTAGCAAAAGTAGATAAACAGCAAAATAAACAAACGGTAATGAGCAACAAAATTTCATTCAAGCATTAAGTCGGCAGTGTCACTCTAAAGTTTTAATTGCAGTTTAAGAAAGGAAGCGGTGCAAGTATTAATCAAATTATTAAAAATGAATCAAACGGCTGTGTGTGGATACGGAACAACGAGACGGATAAAAGAGATACAGACGTCGAAGTCCTCCTGGAGGTCCACGGACGTCACAGGTAATATCGAAGAGTTCGGGACAGGGATAGCTGTAGAAGTCTTCCTGGAGGCTTACGCATGTCACAGGTTATTCATCAAGCATGTAACCACCAAAGGGCTCGGACAGGTATAGCTAAATAACACGCAAAGACATTCAAGATCCCAGACGGTTTCAATGGTATCTATGTAGAGATTGATTTGGAGTTTATATAACCCCAAATTAATTAGCGATAGATAATTATTCCACACATCGCCCTCGACAGATATTGGTACGCTAAATTAAAAAGTGACTTGACCTAACTCTCTTAGTTCTTTCAAAAAGTTATAACCTTCTTTGCAGTTGAACTTTTTATAATTCCTTCATATTTTATTCGGTGTGAACTTTTTCCATCACTTCTATAAATGTTCGGAGAATGTCTTTAGTACTTTTGCCTAAAAATTAACCAAACTAAATTCTGTTAAATATTTATTCGTTATAAAGACATGCGTAGGAGTAAAATTTTTATTTAAATTCCACCCTCGAGCAATATATTGCGACCTGCATGCCAAATAAAGTCGGTCAATTTAAAATTAACATAACTACCGACATGATACCTTCCTCATATCTCAATTTCCCTTCGAGCTAAATTATTATATATAATTACTTCTCAAAGTAAAACCATTAAGGTGCCTAATTTTTTTTGATAATTGCGCAAAATCTCTTATGATGGTTTTAAATCGGCTGCTTCAGTTCACAGCTTTCAGTGAGTCAATCGCTCATTCTGGAATTTACAAAAAAACTTAACTGTATTTAATGGGCGGTTTCCATGATTATTGATTATTATTATAAATCAAATTTAGGTTAACTGTATATTGGGCATCTAGATAATTTGCCATAGTGGACTAACAATTTCTGAAATGCGGCTACGAAATACCTTATTATTATAATAATCCTCAATTTACTTCTAACTGTGAGTATGAGGACTTAATTAAAAAAAGCAATTTATCTTTTTCTTTTATTAGAAACATGTATATCTTTTGAGTGGCTAGAACTTCGCCAGTTGCCAGCAAGATAATTATACGTTTTAAGATAATGTTCTACCTATATCAGGGATGAGATCGAGTTCATATCACTAAAATGCTCATGTGCACTAAATATGTATTTTAACTACACAGTATGAAACCCATCTATTTTTAGCTTCTATTTACTGAGATATGGTGGTAAATTGAACTGTAATTAGTATAGTTTTTACATAATATGATACACTATATTTTCTCATAAGATCCGAGACAGAGAAATACGATTTTGAAGTATATTGAGAGTCGGTCATTAGTGATTACCCATACAGACATTTACCGTACATTTGGTATTTTGCATTTGGTAATTTGGTATAAAATTATGATCTATATTTATTGTCTTCATTCATTGTCTTCATATTGTCATTGTTTGTGAAAATAAAAAAGTTAGTAATAATAATTTTGTAGTGTTAGTAATAATAATAATAATGATGAATTTTTTAATGACAATTTTTAGTGTTATGTTCAATCTATGAAGATATGGATAACCGTGATAACCGATATTTGCCGCGGCGATAGCTCAGTCTGTTAGGTGCTGGGTGATAGCCTGTGACTAACGAATGGATATATTGCGGCGCGAGTTCGAATCTCGCCAGGGAGAAATGGCACCTCTCCCAGGGAATGGTTGTATGTCTGCATTTTTTTCATGTGTACCCTCCCTCTACACAAGCCTTAGGCTTTCAGTAGGGAGGTTATCCATTTCTGTGGTGTGTTTTATGTTTTATGTTTATGTTAATATGATTAAAAAAAACCGGATTTTTTTTGAAAATGCGTTTGTATTTTTGATAAAAACCAATCAGATAAAAATATTGACCAACGAAATCTGCCAAATAGAGTTACTTTTACCTAAAATCGTAGTAAATTTAATCTATAGCCCCAATTTCAAGAAGACGATTTTTTTAAATGATTTTTTTTTCAATACCTATGTGGAATTTTATCAAAGATGCTTCTATACTATATTCCAAAACTCAATTTCAAGCTGATAGGTAATACAGCGTGTACATACACACAAAATAGGTTAAAACTTTCGAAAACGAAAAATTCTTGATTTTTATTTAGTGTTCCATTAAAACTTGTTATAGGCAAATACTTAAATAGTTGCATTGCCTTAATCCACAGGGTGTGCAGAAAAATTGTATTCTTCTGAATACTGTACATGAAATATTCTATTGAATATTCCTTCGTTCTATTATTTTATTTAAACTAAACTTCATCAGTAGTTTTCAGTTTTAAACAAAATTGTATACTATTACATATTACCTACAAATCATATTTTGAAAATCTAAATCAAATAATTATTATAATAAAACTTAAAAGAAATTAAACAATCTGACTCGTAGTCAGTAGAACGATTGTCTGAAAAAAATCTTTTTATCATACTGTCACTCCTTCGACGGTTCTAAAGATAAGTGAGACTTTTATAAAACATTAAAAATCTTTTTTAACTCTTCAAAGACACAACACTTCTTCTTGTACAAAATCTAAATAAATACACACCGAAAACACTTTGAAAATTGCAGTTATTTCACTTAGGTATTGCTTCTTCGCTCTTTATCGCTGTCTGATTAAGACTGACATCGGCATACCGTGGCCTTGACTATAGAGATTGACTAGGCTTCTAGATCCTTGCAGAAGTTTCCATCGAAGACTCACGCATAATCGACATACGAGGGCAGTTCAATAAGTAATTGACAGCCAAGTTATACGAGGGGTATTCGACATTGTACCGGTGCTGACTTCCAGGAAATGTGGACAAAAGGGCCTATCTCCGTTACTTGAAGGGTTGAGATTTGGCCCTTGGGGGTTGTCCCTGGCAGCCCCAGAGGCGGTGTTGCCAGAGTATGCACAAATTCCCTAGGCCTGGGGAAAAGTAGATTTGACAACGCCGCACTCTGTCACTGTGTCGGCGATTTTGTAACAATAGAAACTTTCTACTGACTATACGACTCGTGGATCGGCTAGAAACATTTAGAAAAAGCTATTGAGAATTTAAAATTTCTTTTAAATTTTATTATAATTTGTTTATTGTATTTTATTGTAATTTTACACAATTTTGTATAAAACTGTAAACCACTGATGAAATTTATTTAATTTATGAAATATTTATTTTATTGCATATATAGTGGTTTTTTGGCAAACTTTAGAAGTTTGCCTTAATACTACACTTTGAATATTTAATTCGAATTCTTCTGTTTTCATCTTTCTATTATTTTACAGTTGGTGTAATCCCAATAAAGACTACAATGAATCAGTTGCATTTTTGTTTATTTTTATTTGCAAACTACGATTTTTGTGACTTATACAAAAGACTTTACCTATGAATGGAATTGTCTTCACAATTCAACAAAATTGTACAATTACATAGTCCAATAAAATTGCACGACGTAAATTGGATTATTAACATTTTATGTGCAACTTAAACTCTTCCGCTGACTTAACACACTGAGATAATGAATTAGCTATTTATGAAAAATTCTGACATTACCTGGTAAACGCACGCCTTCAACAAAAAAGACAATTAAAACGAAACGGGATTAAAAAAGCGGTTCTGTTAAAATTAGAATAATAGCAGTACAGTAGTGGTGAAGTAACACCGCACAATATGTTTTATATGGCTTATACTGCAGTTAAAATTGCAGTTATTTCACTTAGGTATTGCTTCTTCTCTCTCTATCGCTGTCTGAGTAAGACTGACATCGGCATGCCGTGGCCTATATAGAGATTGACTAGGTTTCTAGATCCTTGCAGAAATGTCTATCGAAAACTCACGAATAATCGACATACGAGGGCAGTTCAATAAGTAATTGACAGGCAAGTTATACGAGGAGTATTCGATAAGTACCGGTGGTGACTTCCAGGAAATGTGGACAAAAGGGCTTATCTCCCTTACTTGAAGGCCTAGAAGGTTGAGATTTGGCCCTTGGTGGTTATCCCTGGCAGCCCCAGAGGCGGTGTTGCCAGAGTATGCACAAATTCCCTAGGCCTGGCGAAAAGTAGATTTGACAACGCCGCACTCTGTCACTGTGTCGGCGATTTTGTAACAATAGAAACTTTCTACTGACTACGACTCGTGGATCGACTAGAAACATTTAGAAAAAGCTAGTTGAGTATTTAAAATTTCTTTTAAATTTTATTATAATTTGTTTGTCTATCATATGTAATTTTACACAATTTTGTATAAAACTGTAAACCACTGATGAAATTTAGTTAATTTATCAAATATTTATTTTATTGCATATAGTGTTTTTTTTGCCAAACTTTAGAAGTTTTCCTTAATACTACACTTTGAATATTTAATTCGAATCCTTCTGTTTTCATCTTTCTATTATTTTACAGTTGATGTAATCCCAAAAAACTACAATAAATCAGTTGCATTTTTGTTTCTTTTTATTTGCAAACTACGATTTTTGTGTGACCAAAAGACTTTTTTTACAATTGTCTTCACAATTCAACAAAATTGTACAATTACATAGTACAATAAAATTGCACGACGGAAATTGAATGATTAACATTTTATGTGCAACTTAAACCCTTCCGCTGACTTAACACACTGAGATAATGAATTAGTTATTTATGAAAAATTCTGACATTACCTGGTAAACGCACGCCTTCAACAAAAAGGTCAATTAAAACGAAACGGGATTAAAAAAGCGGTTCTGTTATGATAATTAGAATAATAGCAGTACGGTAGTGGTGAAGTAACACCGCACAATATGTTTTATACAGCTTATAGGCTATTATATAGATGTTAATATTAATGCGGTACAATTAAGTATTTGAAAGGCATTAAGCACAAACCAACACATTGTTTCCATATCAAACAGTTAATCATTTCCAGATAATTAATCACCCGGTTGCAATAACCTGATATGCTAATTTTTGCATATTTATGCTGTAAACAAATAAGGAGCACGAAATTTACATGGTGGGCAAGAGAGGCTGTCAATCAATTCCGCAGCGAAGTTCTAATTGCTCGTAATTAGAGAGATTCACATACCTGGTCAGTTTTTAATTTTTATTTCTAGTTAAGTTACTTAATCAAGGTTGGGTATCGAGATTGGACTAAAGGTGACCAAGAAACCATCCTCGTTTGATGGACGCAAACTAAATTGGCGGACCTAATTGGAAATCTGCTATTTACAATAACTAACAGTTTTACCAGGTATCAATAATGATCTCACTTCTTGTCTTCATTCAGTTTTTTTCCTAATTTATCTTATTGACTCTGGGTAGATGTGAACATAATTTTGGATTTTTTTTTTTTGAAGGAGATGCCGAGAACAACTACTCCACAGGCAATATGGCCCAACTGGCATTGCATTATATCGTCATCTCCACAGAAGTCGCCACATTGTTCATCGAGACCAAATACCAGGTTTCACACTGGTATTTCACTGACCGGTTTCGCGCTTATTTTGCGCTCATTAGAGTGCCATAGGTGGTGGACTCGATGAACGATGTTGCGACATGATTGCCTAATGGGCATCGTGAATGTTAGTAGTGGTGAGAAACACACCGTAGTGCCCTCTTTGGGTCTTTGCTACTATCTGTCGTGAATTTGACAATAATTTGATAATAATTGTCAGACAGATAGTAGCAAAGACCCAAAGAGGGCACTACGGTGTGTTTCTCACCACTACTAACATAATTTTGGATGTTTACATTACACGTTACTTATATTTACTTATATGTTTGGAATCATGCTAAATAATTTATATTGCCTACAATATAGTAAATTATATAGTAATTATAGTAAAAATACATACACATATTATTATATTACTTTTAATCAATTACATTTAACTATTTTATGAAACCATTAAAAAGGGATCTGGATATCCCTGCGAATTATGGAAGATTGTATTTCAGGGATACTTTTCAAGACTATTAGACTATAATATTTTCGGAGTTCCCTATATCTACTAATTGCGCAACTTTGATTAGAAGTTGAAGGCAATGTTTTCAACCGTAATTGAATGATCAAAATTAATTTTGCTTAAAATAGCAACGATAAATACAACTTAAATTATTTTACATTATTAGTAGGATATCATCGTCATTACAATCGCGGGTAGGGAGGTCGTTATTGAGGTAAAATAACCGTCTGATAAAAGTGAGCCTAAATTTGAATGAAAAATTCTAAACTATGTTATTATACTATAACATATCTGTTGAATGCAAAATTCCTTAAAAAAATTTTACCAACAAGCGGAAAACTGTCATTCGGTAACTGATGATTGCTCAGAAACACCCTGTATCGACTATGAGGTAGATCAAGGACTCGGTTTGATATTTGCCTACTAAAATATCTTTCTATCACGAATCAAAATTACCTATACATTTACCTGTGTATATTTCTTGTACCTACCATTTCAAGTTGATACCTACGTACTGATTGCCCTTTGACAATAATTATTGCGGTAAGTTATAGTAGAAATACCTAACAATTTATCATTTCTTAGTCCATGTGCCAATATAGAACACATGAACTGCATACAAACACGTTTTTAAGTAATAATTAAGTTTGAATACAGTTTTACGGTTAATTATTATTTATTATAAACAACCATGGCATAAAAATGTAATCTAATAAATTAACTGCATTCCTTGGAAATAAACAGGTAACATATTGTTTCATAAGTAGCACTTACCCATGTCATATATATTAAAGTTATTCAAAAAACTTTAAAGTTTCATAAACACACATATGGTATTTGAAATACATGCGTAAGTAGGTATATAATAGGATTTGAAAGTCATTAATAAAATATACTTATAGACAGAATCATGTTATTGCACATACTTACATACAAACTAAAACACTTATTATGTCTGTTCCAATAGGATACTTTAAGTCTATTTTTTGTAGTAGTAGGTACCTATATATTTCACATTTTATCTGCAAAATAGGTACTTTATTTGCATCTGAAAATTAGTAGGCGCGAGCATTAAAACATTAGGGGTCGGTACTTTGAGTCTTGACTAAAATCGACAATTAGTTAATGCGGTTAAACTTTAATTACCTAATAGGTATTACTGCTGCACTTTGAGCTACATTTATTAGAATTTTGATTTTGGGAGGCCATTACTGGGGAACCAGGAATATTAATATAGGTCGGTTCATAAATATAGTAAAAAGAGAGAGAAAAATGTACAAGGTGGCCCATTTAATATGGGCCTATACCTTATCTCAGAAACTACAAGTCCCATGGAAAAAAAATTATATGAAATCTTCAATTTTTTAATATATTCAAATTTATAACCTATATACAGGGCGATGAACTAAAGTTCCTTTTTTTTTAATAGTACCCCCTATATATTGTTACATTTTCAGAAAGCCCTTCTAAAGACAAGTTCAATGATACATGACATGATGGGTCTGACGCCCACCGTTTCGGAGTTATTGAGAATTATCTTCAGGAAATAGTCTATATTAAAATGGTGCTAGAAAAGTTAATAATTTATGGAAAAATAGAAGTTATGAATTTTAATTATTTTTTTCTCGAAAAAACAGTTTCAACAGTTCAACAGTTCTCAAAAAGTATTTACTAAAAAATGAATTATACTTTCAGCAATTAAAAAATGATGATGTTTTACCATCAAGAATTCATTACAATTCATCTAAATATTATTAAGAAAAATGGTTTAGTATAATTACATCATCATTCCAGATACAAAATCTCAGCTTTCTGACTCTAAATTTATAATTTCATATACAAGGGATTATCTCAAATTTCTTTTCAAATATGTATTTTCTTGAAAATAATATTATTCTAGATGCTTTTGTCACCCGAAGTGTGACCCCAGGCCGCAGGCCTGAATCCCCGGTAGGGCTAGAAACGGGAACGAAAATCGCGATAGCGATTTTCTCCCACTTCTAGTTTTATTTAAAGCAAATACTAGTTTGAAGCACATCGAGTATTACTTTTAAATACGTAGTAATAAGTAATAAAGCGTAGGTACAAGGTGGCCCGTTTAATATGGGCCTATACTTTATCTCAGAAACTACAAGTCCCATGGAAAAAAAATTAAATGAAATTGGTTTTTTCAAAGTTATCTTCAATTTTTTAATATATATTCGGGAAATAGCCAGTATTAAAATCCCATATTCTGAGGATAATCATTCAGAAACGATGGGATACAAACCCATTAAATCATATTATATCTATGAATTTGTCGATAGAAGTGCTTGCTAGAAATGTAACAATATACAGGGTGTTCCATTTGAAAAAATCGTGAGAATTTATGGTTTTCGAAATGTGGCAACACGGTAAAAAATTTTTTATAAACTGAATATCGAGTAATTACATAATAAAGTAAATAAAATTAGAATTCTCTTGGCGCAAGCTGATGCTCAAAAACTTAATTATTAACTTCTCTAGCACGATTTTAATATTGGTTATTTCCTGAAGATAATTCTTAATAACTCCGAAACGGTGGGCATCAGACCCATCATGTCATATATCATTGAACTTTTCTTTAGAAGGGCTTTCTGAAAATGTAATAATATATAGGGTGTGCTATTTAAAAAAAAAGGAACTTTAGTTCATCGCCCTGTATATAAACAGGTTATACATTTGAATATATTAAAAAATTGAAGATAACTTTGAAAAAACCAATTTCATGTAATTTTTTTCCATGGGACTTGTAGTTTCTGAGATAAGGTATAGGCCCATATTAAACGGGCCACCTTGTACATTTTCTTATGTAGTGAAGTGAAATAGAAATTATAAAGTAAAAGTTTATAGTTTCTTACATGATTGCCCTGTATTGAGAACGCTGTGATTAGTGAGGACATTCTAACCTCAATGTTTTGTGTTTGTGTGTATTCTCCATCCAGGTAGATAATAAGCTTAATTTGGATGATAAATATCTACTATCTATTCTGGAAAAGGGTTGGAACCTTTGGTGTGAAGACAACACTGACATAGTTTTCCACATAACACCAAAGCCCTATACTGCAGTCGACGCGCGTTTCGCCAACCAAGTTGGCATCATCTGGAGATAGTTAAAACTGATTTTAATCAGATGTGCTGCATTTTCAAGCACATGTATGTGTGTGGCAGGAGGTCTTTCCTATAGGGTGCATATAGCACGCATTGTAGTTGTTTACGACATATTTCATTAAATAATGAGGTTTTCCTTTGCATACCTAGGTTATAACAAGAAAAGTTTATTGAATCATAATATTTAAATGATAATAATAATAATAATAAATAATAAAGTTTATTTTCCCAAGTAAGTACAAGTTTAATAGGAATGGTCAATATCTTACAAACTAGATGGACAACTATAGTCAATATTTACATTTTAGGCAAAGTATTCATCAACCTTATATAAACATTTTTCTACAAGAAACATCTTTAAACGTTTTTTAAAAACAGTTATGGAATCACAGTATTTTATATGACTAGGTAATACATTATACATTTTCAATCCCAAGCAGCCAGGCGAGTTATAGGAAATATTAAGTCGACTAAATGGTATATGCAACTGATTTGCTTGTCTGGTATTAGCAGAATGAATTTCACTTCTGCTAACAAATTTATTTCTATTCATGTATACATATAGGCACATCTCGAATACGACCAGTGAGGGCAGTGTCAGAATACTATATTTTTTGAAAGCATCCCTGCATGATTCTCTAGGGGGCATCCCCAACAAACATCTTATTATTCTTTTTTGAGCAATAAAAACGTCATCAGAATGGGAGGAAAGCCCCCATATACATGATACAACCCTTAATTACTTTTTTTGCTTTGCTTAGTTCCTTTATAGATAAATGTGTTGTAAATAAGTATTTTATGTTGATCGGATGATATTTTGATTATCATCTATAATTTCAAAAGGACTGTTCAACCTTTAACTCTTGTTCATTCCAGTTTCAGTCCACCCCAAATGTGTGTCGAAGTTTATACATTTACTTCGGCACAAATTTTATTAGAGTTAATAAATCGTTTTCTGCGCGTATATGAAATGCTCTGTTTATCTTTGTTTGACAAATTTGATGTACAGCTTTGTCTACAGATTAAACACTTTTTTCTAGTAAGAGAATTTCTATTTCTTTTCTGTGTATTGAACACCTTCCGTAAGAATTATGTAATAGATTACTTCAAAGATCAGTCTAGTTGAGTAGTTCTGCAACAACTTTCTGCTACACTAAATAAGGACAACTATGGCAAATATGAGGTATGTATAAGCTATTTTATGAAATATGCACAACTGACATGTGCATGGTAGAAATACCAGACTTGATATTTCGTACCTACGAATGCATTCTGTTACCAACAGACCAACAAAATAATCCTAATGATAAATCACATCGCCACTAAATATTCCTTATACTTTCGTATAAGAATTAATTGATTGCCATTCTTGAGCAAACCAGCTTTGTCAGTTCAATATCTAGATGGACGATTTATCTATAGAAGCGGAGGTATTGAATTTCTCTATTAACAAGTAAATTAAATCTATTTAAAAAGATAGTTAATTTGTAATAAAGCAATTATATTTTTAAAATTATATTTAATTACAGGTACCATTTACTTTACTGATAATCAACATTCCTAAAGGTTTGCCTATTAAAACTAATAGCATACTACTAGATTCACTTTATAGTTTAGATATAGCTAAACTATAAAGCTAATTGCATAAAGATGTTATCCCGAATTAAGTGATTATAAACAGCATTGGTATTATCTTAACTAGTAGTAGGTACATAAAAATGCTTTGACATTTAACTCCTTTCTATGCTATGTCCCTGTAATGTATATAGCAGCGGGTAACCACAGGTGATCGTCTCTGAACTGAAAAAAAGGTAATCTGTAGTTCAATGGGATTTGATTTGTGAGAACATATTAGATTTTATGTATATAATTATTTCAGTTGTAGGTGTCTGAAAGTTATCTTATCTTAATATTTTTTTTTTTATTTATTTACGGATTGGTAGCATTTGCTTAATCGTTTGCTAAACGTTTCTAAAAAAAATTTTTTTGAGAAATTACAATTTCACTTGCAGTTTCCTCGGAAACGAGATAATAAATAATGATTATAACTGCGCCACAAAATAAGATTATTTAATACAATTTGCATCCAAAACAATCAGGTCAACTTGAAACAAAAACTTCATCAATTGTATTCAGTTAACTAAGAGATAAATTATTAATGAAATTATCAAATATTATGGTTCAATAAAGTTTTTAATTTTCTTCGTTACATATTATCCTATGTATGCAAAGGAATAACCTTATTACTTTTAAGATGTGTCGCAAACAACTACTTTGCGTGCAATATGCACCCTTCAACATTGAATTACTACGGCATATCTCTATATAACCTCAACTTAATGTCTTTAATACATTTTTAATATTTCATAAACATCTACATTACATTAAAAATAATTATTTTTGGTCACATACCTTTTGTATTGAATTATAATGAAAACATTTATTTTTTACTGACAAAACTGAAATTGTAGCAATCCTCCTTAGCCTAATGTACGATACGTATTTCTTCTTCCGTGTCTTCAGACACATGTGTGGCATGAGGTTGAACATCTAAGAATTCTTAAAAATTACAGACAATTATGACAATTTTATTATTATGACAAATTGATTTTATAATTAATTGATCCAATGATTCCAATGTCAAAATTATCGGTTTCTAGATAACTTAATGTTTTTTTAATAAAATTTCCTTAATTTTCTATATACCTATCTAATCTATTATCTATCCTAATAATGTTTGAGTCTTATACCTAACTCCAACATAAGCACTAATAATGTTTTTTATAGTATATTTTTAATATTATTTATTGGGTTATCTAACTGTTTATATCTTTCTTTATATAGGAATTAAGTCAAAAAGTTAACTAAGGGATAAATTATTAATGAAAGTATTAATGAAACCTAGGGCGCATTTTGCATATTGTACGCAAAGTAGTTGTTTTCGACATATCTTAAAAATAATAAAGTTACTCCTTTGCGTACCTAGGTTATAGGTAGTGAAGAAAATGAAGAACTTTTCTTTAATTTTAACATTAATTTCATTAATAATTTATCTCTTAGTTAACTTTTTGGCTTAAGAGTCCATTCACTAGTCCGAAATAGTCCAAAATCGGTGTTCGTCTCGTGTCTAATTATAAAAACACTATAAAAGGTAGCAACTTTTAGTAAAAAAGTATTGAAAGATAAGACTTTAATCTAAATCCGTATAGTAGTAATTTTTTGTAATTCTTTTTATTTTTAAAATTCCAGGCAGACAATCTTGTACTAAAATAGCGTATTTTCAAAAATTATTTTCTCTAAAATACATGTATTAAACAAAAATTTGGTACTATAGGGATCTAGTTTATCTTTTGATCTTTCCGGTGATATATAATTTATAACATTAAAAAGAAATTTTGTGGCAATTATAAGACAAATCCGGTACCGTTGCAATAAGGGCTAACTTTATTTCCATGTGCCTTTTTACTTCGGCTTTACGTGCACCTCCGAAATCTAAATAAGTGATAGTAAAACGGTTAAAGTAGGGCAAAAGTTCCATTTTTAAACCGGCCAATAATCTGATTTTTTTTTTGAAAATGTCATTTTTTCGGCAAAATTAACAAAAACTTCACAATTTAAGTATTTCAAGTGTCAAATTTCCCGGTTGATATAGGGGTAGATAGACTGGACTATCTTCCATTCTTAAAAAAACAATTGTTTTGTCAACACAATCTAGAATGGAAAGCTACATTCACAACAAGAGGCAAATGGTATTCACGTAATCAAAATAGTTTTCCTCATCAACCTTGGTTTTCGAAATTCCCATTTATAGATAGGAGACATATTACAACAATAATAAGGTTGAGAACGGGTCATTGCCTTAGTCCTGAACACCTTTTTAAAATTGGTCAAAAAGAGAATCCCTATTGCGAGTGTGGCCAAATAGGCACAATTACACACATATTTCTGGAGTGTCCTATAAATAAAACCCATTATTTTGATCTTTACTTAGAATTTATCAGGATTAACTGTCCAACACCAATATCACTGTGTTACATTTTAAGTAATCTAAATGTTGACTATATAAAACTAATAGTAAAATTTCTAGATATGTTTGAAATTAACATTTGACCAAGTAATACAAAGCAATTAAAAGAAATATAACTAAATAAAATTCCTATCTGTTTTATTCCTGGGTGCTTTGACTATCAATCCGAGGCAACATTTCGGGTGTGTGTAATGCTCGACCCTTGCCCCTGAGCGAGAGGGGTCTTTACCTGTGTTGTATCGTCTACTAACATTCTTACAACCAAATTTTAAAGAAGAAAATGGATAATAAGAAGGGAATATGTAATTATTCCAGACGCTAATCAATGCTGATAAGCATTCCCTTTCATAGTGAAATGTAAACAAACCTGCTCTGGCCAAATACCCTAAGGTGGAGGCCATAAAATAAACAAGAAGAAGAAGTGTCAAATTCTTGATAAACAAAACACCGCTTTTCAGAGCATACTTTGGAAAATAAAAAAATCGCGGAGTTTTGGTAATAATAATACGTCTGAATATTTTATAATAATATTTGAGTAACATCGACATTACTGACAATTTTTTAGTATCCAATTAATGTGTGTCAAAATATTTACAGTATTATCTATAATTTGCATATTGTTCTTCATTTGTGTGATTCCTGCAGCTATTTTCCAAGTATGTACCAAATTAAAATCAGAATCCCCTGCTATATTCTGCCTATACTGACAAAAATTGTTATACTACGTACTGTACGAGTTATGAATGATTTTAGGAGTTATTTCTTTTATTTCTAGATTTTGATCTGGTTTAGTGTCAACATCTTCAACGGTAATAAATTAAAATGATATTTTAGTTAAATTTGTTTTAATATTTCATACTAATCTGATGACATATTGATAAATAAACGCAATATTTTAGTGCCGCAGATCCACTAATTCACTGCATTTTGTTCATATTTTAGATTTAGTGACTTGCTCTTATACAGTCTGTCCATAAAGTAACCCCCCCCCCCTGCTAATTTTTGAACGAATCGAGTTAGAGAGTTCTAACAAAATACAGGGTGAATCACGTAAAATGAAGTTGATTTTGACGATAAATTCAATTCTTCAAATTCAAAGATGGCGCCACGGGCGCTGTCAACTAAAATTTTTTTAAATGGCAAAGTGTGCCGTGTTACACCTCATTTAAAAGGTAATTCAATTCTGTACATTCTCGTTTTTGAAAAATGACAATCGAGTTATCCGTTCTCTAGTTACAAGCGTTTGTATTAACGATATTTAAAAATTTTGCTTTTATCATGTCTCCTTGCCTTGTTTGCCACTGTCACTGAAACGTCAATAAGGTTCGAGAAAGTAGTTTAGCGTTTAATTTAAGAGTGTTTGAAGTGTCTACAGGTTTTTTTTCTTAATTTTTTAAGTTATTCGATTTTATAGATTTGATAGATTTAAGAGAAAATTTAAGAGGAGAGCGGTACTTAAGAATCATGCGGGTGGAAATTTTTCCAAAGATAGAAATAATAGCAGACAATAACAGTCAAAGTATTGTATTTCAACAAGATGGGGGGGAGGGCACCTCATTTCTATGGACCTGTTACCGATTTTTTATAACCATTTCCCAGGCAGATGGATTAGCAGAAAGGGCCCGATAGAATGGTCGGCTCGTTCCCCGGACTTAACTCCTCTTAATTTTTTCTTATGGGGATATTTGAAGTCAAAAGTCTACAGAACTCCTCCAGTAAATATCGACGAACTACAGCAACGTCTAACACATATGTGTAGAAATATCCCTGCAGAAATTTTAGAAAATATCAGGCCAGAATTTCAAGAGATTTCAGACTTTGTATGTGCCAAGAAGTCATCGGACAACATTTTGAATAACTTATTTAATTCTTTTATTTTTTGTTTTAATTAATATTTGTTCAAAATTTGTTGTATTAAAATATTAATTAACATTTCATTCATGGATAAGATTAGAAACAGAAACGCTTATAACTAGAGAACGGCTAACTCGATTGTCATTTTTCAAAAACGAAAAAGTAGAGAATTGAATTATCTTTTAAATGAGGTGCAACACGGCACACTTTGCCATTTAAAAAAATTGAGTTGATAGCGCCCGTGGCGCCATCTTTGAATTTGAAGAATCGAATTTATCGTCAGAATCAACTTCATTTTACGTGATTCACTCTGTATTTTGTTAGAAATCTCTAACTCGATTCGTTCAAAAGTTAGCAGGGGGGGTTACTTTATGGACAGACTGTATAGATTTCGTACCTCCACGGTAACACCACTGGAATTTATCGAAAAATACCTCCTTTATTCATTAGTTACTATTTACTTGTAACAAAATATTTTCTCAAAATGTCATTTCTGCTCTAATACGCTTCTTTACTATGAGTAAAGGACGATTGAGACTGTCTCGTGTGCTGCAGCGAAGAACTGTAGATAACAAATAATTCCAGTTGGAAAAACTGAACTCCTGAAAAAACCTCACTACAACTAACGATTTATCCAATAAAAACAACGTAATACCCCATTAATAGTTTATTATGTCTACTAACTGCTGATGAAGATAGCAATAAATTACTAGTATTCTATAACAAGAGATGCTCTAATTACGTCTACTGTTTACTGTTCACAATAAATCAATTAAGCTAAGACATACATCACAGAACTGTTTTTTTTTATTGACCAAGAAAGGCATGAAGGATTTAATTTATATTCCGAATGTCAGCGTCCTTCTATAGCCATGTCCTTGCTTTTACACTGCAAGAAATAATATTTTGTCAAATAATAATAATTGTATTGAAATCAAGTCCCAATTATGACATTCACTGAAATTGAACTTCTTGATATTAATATGATATAGTATATTGTTTTAACTATAATATTAAATTCTAATCAACTAGATTTACACTGCATTCCTATGTATTATAAACTTGGTCTGTCAAATCGAGCAGATTTGTGTTCATGGATATTTATAATTCGTAAACATACTTTTCAATTATATAGACACGATTTATTATGTCACGTAAAATTACTTATAAAACAGATAATTGATAAACTTACTTACCTTAGGATAACACCCTAAAGTGCTACTTATAAGTGGAGAGAATTGGTTATGGAACAGATAAGGATCAGTTCGAGTTGGGTTTAACATGCAGGTCATAATCAGGGAGTTCTATTAATCATTTGTAAATACAATTTGTCGTGATTCCGTGTAAGATAAATGTAAGTTGTGTCTCTGTAGATTTGATTTTGTATTCAGTGTATAACCATCATGTGAACACTTAATATATTAACTGAAAAATGAATTTCAAATTAGTTACAAGCTATAAGATGCAAATTCAGGTCAGAAATAAATAAAAGGTATAATAAAAGTATTATATGTATATAATAGTAGTAAGTACATATATATGCCTATGTATGGAGCCGAACCAAGTATGGACAAATTTCTTGGGTAATTTTAAAAAATTGTAAAAATGGTGCACCTATCGAAAAATAACGAATTTATATTCTTATTATGATTAGATATGGAGACAGAAAAAGAATTCCACACTAAGTCGTGGAGTTGTTTAATGAAGTGTATCCTAACAGACTCAATATACTGATATCGTTATCGTGTTCTTGAAAGAGGTTGGAACCTTTGGTGAGAAGATATCACTGACGTAGTTTTCCACATAACACCAAAACACTTCACTGCACTCGACACGCGTTTCGCCAACCAATTTGGCATCATCTGGAGATGATTAAACTCAGTTCAGTTTTAATCATGTCCAGATGTGTCGTGTCTTCAAAGTTTTTTGTAATAATTTTTTAGGTAAATAATAAAAACCAATGTATTTATGAAAGTATAAAATTTTCACATGTAACCCCAATAATATTTGAATGCCGAATGCAAAACTAAATGCTGATTCTAAAAAACAAATAAAAAGCATATACAGTGAGAACATAAAGTCCGTCCCCCCCCCCTCTAATTTTTGAACCACTGGGTAGATTGTGATGAAATTTGGAACGATAATATATGACTAAATTCTACATTTTTTGACACATCAATGACAGCTCTGAATGTCAAACTGACAGCTGGGCGCTATAGGAACATTTTTTTAAATGGAAATAGGGGTCGAGTGGGGACTCATTTTGAAGCTATTTTTATGCTCAAAACATGCCCAAATTTGAGAACATTTGGTTCAGTAATTTCCAAATAAAAACCAGTAATATCGATTTCTGTTATATCATTTTTTTGCATACATATTACAAATTATTGTAAATTATTCAAAGCAGAACAAAAATTAAAAGTAAACAAATAACAATAAACCATCCCTAACCTAAAATAACCTAAATTAAAAAATTATGAAATAATTTTAATTAAACCTAAAAAAAAAAAATTTTAGAGACAGAAACAAATTTAGAAAACACGTGTTACTTCAAAAGATGTTGAAAATTACCTCCATGAACATGCTGACAAATAAATGTTCCATGGGTAAGTTCGATTATAAAGATTATGTGGTAAAAAGATTATGTTATAAACTGATATTACTGGTTTTTATTTGGAAATTACTGAACCAAATGTTCTCAAATTTGGGGGATGTTTTGAGCATAAAAATAGCTTCAAAATGAGTCCCCACTCGACCCCCATTTCCATTTAAAAAAAATTTCCTATTGCGCGTCCAGCTGTCACTTTGACATTCAGAGTTGTCATTGATGTTTCAAAAAATGCAGAATTTAGTCATATATTATCGTTCCAAATTTCATCACAATCTACCCAGTGGTTCAAAAGTTAGAGGGGGGGGGGACTTTATGTCCTCACTGTATGATGTTATTATCAATTTCAAAATTGGTTGCCATATCAACCAAATAAAACACCTAAAAACAATGTTATATGTACGCTTTGTACTGACAGTAGAAGAGTAATAATACATTGTAACTTTATCTTCTGCCAACGGATGGTTAGGTTGTTCGGTATAGGTATACCCACAGACACATGGGAAATGTCACCGGGAAATAAGACGGGAGGTTCGTATCCGGCAATTGTCACTCGGCACAGTCATTACTTATTCATTTATACCTACTAAATATTCCAATTGCAGTTTCCTACAGTAATTAGCTTAAGTAAATGTTACATTTATACAGAGTGTAAACTATATTAGTATATATTTTTCCGAACATTTAGAGGAATTGGTCTTAGGGTCATCAAGTAAAAAATCTTAAATATGTTTGATTGTATAGAGTAGCTCAAAATTGATGCCAGACCCAACATATAATTTTTTAACGGTCCTTATAAAGTTTGAAATTTAGAATCTGCATAAAATTCTCGTTAGAATCACGTCAAGCTATACATACTTTAGTTAAGCTGTTTCTTCGATATTCATCAATTTAAAAACAAATTACAGTTACAACAACTCAGATAGCAATTCATTTTTTTAAATAAGTTTTTACATAACTATTTATCAGATATTCAATTTAAATCTTGTCTATAAATAAATTAATTTAATTTAAATAAAGTTAATTTCAACTAATTAGTGAAGTCAAGCCAAGGAAATCATAGAAAATTGAGCAAATTGAGCATAACCTGTGAAACCATTTGATTTAGGTATTATACATATACTATGATACATCAATCAAAATATATTCCTTTTAAAACATTACATTAAAACACCACATACCTCAAAATCCAATGCTAGAGGCTGTTAGGAAGAGGGTTACACATTGAAAAAACGCAGACAAACAGCCCATACCCACCGACATTGCCAGGGTCTTAGATGGGAATCGAACCCAGACCCATGATACAACTACACAGATATGCCAATGCGCATGAGGGCGTGGTCTATCGATTGATCGTGACGTCAGTCATGAGCAAAAACAATTGATAAACACGAAAATAATTATATCACTTCACTTCATCGCATCGCAATTTTTGCATCCCGAAACACGTCATGCGCAGGACAAACGAAAGTTATGAGCATATCAGTGTAGTTGTATCATGACCCAGACCATAACAGGCACAGTGTAACTGAGAAATGTTACCACAACAAGCTCTAGCCGAATGCACTACCACAGCCATCTCTAGTACCAGAGAAGGCTGTGGCACTACCGTCGCGATAGCGTAGTGGAGTTTAAGAATTACGAATTTATGAATTTACACTCCAGCATGTAGAGCCTTTATTTTAAAAATAAATTGAGTTATACCCAGTTACATTCAGAATTTTTATATATTTGAATTAACATGGCATCTAGCCTTACTAATTTGTACCAAACTAAATTAAAAAGAAAGAACCGGTATTCAGTATATCCATGCTATGAAAATTATTTATTCTAGTCTGTAATTGTATTTATTTAAAATTGACGATTTTATACATACTGCCACACTAAAATGTAAATATATCTCTATTTACCTCTAATCTCTTATTAAAAAATTGAAATTCTCTAATTAAAGAGAATTTCATGTTGATTTCTTGTGTATAATTCGTTTTGTCTTCTGCATAAAATTTTGTACAAAAACTTGTTGACAGATTTGTACATCAAACACATCAATAAAATTAACATTATCAACAATTTACCTAGCTAATGTACCGTTTTAAAAAACTTGTGGGTCCTGTCAATCAACTGCTATACGTATATACAAGGATTAGGTGGGCTTCAGTGAGAAGTAGAAGACACTTTGAAAAATTGAATTTGCATTGGAAAATATATGAATTTTGAACATATAAAGATGCTCTCCCTCTCAACAAGTTTGAGGCAATATATAACCAAAGCAGTTGACGACTATGTATGAGGGTACAGTATTTTTTACGTGATTTCATCGATATACGCGATTCATTTTAAGATCGAAGCGCCAAAATGGCAGTAACCTATACTAACCTATGTTCACTGACACTGACGTTTGAAATTTTATTCATCAAAGATTTGTTGTCGAGAACTTTATACCAGGTAAAAAGCTTGTAAAACTATTTTGAAATGGGTAAGTAGTGATATAAAATTAAAATACATTTCAATATTTTTCGAGCGTTCAATCTGAAAATGAAATTTAACCTCAAAATATGTCAAATTCTTTATTGGGCATAAGGCATACATACCTTTATGGAAATAGTCATCCTTAGAGAAAGGTAAAGAGCACACTCTCTACTCTGCGTTCTTTAGCTTCTTTATCCCTACTTGTCTCCTGTAACTCTGTAATGCTCAACTTATAGTTTCCTCGATAGCTCCAGATTTTCCCGCTTTTGGAAAAGTATGAAACTGACCTCGTGGTTTTTCTTTGTACAAGAAGAACAATGACGCTCACAACAATAATGATTCATATCTAATCAAAGCAATTAACTAATATAACAACGGATATTTCAAAATTCACAATAGACATACATACGCAAAACTGAACCAATAACTCAAGCGTTAGATGTGCGTGCCGCCAGTAGGTAGCGTATTGCTTAGCAAGAATCGCGTATTGTTCGACATATACATGAAAATGGACTCTTCTTTGGAACATTAATAGTTGTTTATTTATAAACTTGTATATAAAACACACACTCGCTTGAAAACTACTGATTTTCACAGACACATACATAGTAATTAATTAGATAGGTAAAAATATACTCGTAAATGTAATTTTATAGTCGACTGTCATCATAATGCTGTCATTATGAAAGTCAAAATCGTTAATAATCTGACACTTTCTAGCACCCGTGCTGTAATGTGAAAGAATCGTGCCATAAAATCCACTTTATGGCACAATGCTATAGCAACCATATGCGAACATTCTACGATTGCACAAATTTAAGTTTTTAAAACTTAAATTGTCTGTTAAAACCACAGTTCGACTATAAAATAGCGTATGAAATTCGTTTATAATGCTCGATTATGGCATTCGTGAAGTGTTAGCGCATTCGCTTCGCTCATGCGCCAAAATTCACTCATGCCATAATCTGCTGCATTATAAACTAATTTCATAATATACTATTATAGGATTATTTTATGCCGAGTACTCTGTCAAAACTATAAAAAATTATGACAAACTATTATGAGTTTTGTGACTTTTTCCTGTGTTAGCGCCACCTGCCGAAATATATCCGAAATGAAAAATTCTATCATTCCCATGGCGATAGTAGCGGCTTCTAGGATGTGCTTTACATTTGGAGCGATAGAGACAGAACATAGGAATTTCATAAGACCAAAGGGAAATAGAGACAGCAGATAACTTGGTATATCTCCTTACCACTCTGGTGTGGTCATTGAACATTACAGTACCTGATACTGTAATGTTGTTTCCATCCTAGCAACACTTTCCCGGATTGTTATAGGGAGCTATGTTTTTGAGTCTAAATCAATCCTTGACATTTATCCGCTTTAATTTAGTAACATTAAAAGTCAGGCAAATAGAAATAATGCTTTTCTTTTCCTCTAAGCACTCCATTAGTGTACAACCAAAGAAAATTATATTTCAAATAAAAGAAGGAACGTCACGTTAATGTCACCTTACACGTCAAAACTGTTAAAATACTGATGCAATTCATTTTTATTTTAAAACGACGAAAGTATGAAATAAAATATCATACGATACACGTCCGGTAGGTGTTTACAACACTCGTTTACACTTTCCGGAAAAAAACTCGTACTGTAATACTCACCTTGTAATACACACCTTAAACCTCACATTCTGGAGGTTTAAGATACGGCCTTGTGTGCCTTATTTGATGTTTTGGGCGAAATCGTCAATAATCATGAAAACAATATAACATTTAGATTATTGTTTATATATTTTTAAAGTAACATGTATATGAATATAAAATATAGGCATGACAAAAATTAAAACTGGGGCGTTAGTACAAAAGTTTACAGAATTATAAGCAACATTAAACGCAAATATTACGATACTATTTCGTCTCCTCTTTTCTAAACCCTAATAGCTTCAGTTGAATTTAAAAAATTTAGGTTAGAAGGAGAGTGTACGTCAAAACAAGACATGGTGTTTGACATGGACTTGAGATCATTCTTAAACGGTAGATTTTCTGGTATCGTCTACTAGTAACGGATTTTGATGGTTTGGCATCTAAATTTGCCAACAGATGAATTAAGAAGAGCCTTAATGGAATAAAGGATGAAATGTGCAAACAAGACATCATTACAGCTAAAAACACATCCTATGGCTAACCTTAAAATTAAGTGATACCGTTGACTGAGGGATCTAATTGGACGAGTAACTAAGTAGAATCAAGATTTCTAGGTATGTACATAATACATAGATCTGTTTTCAGTTGCTTATTACATCCTAGCATTAGTCCATTGCAAACTACAATTTTGTGAAGAAAATTGGGTCAAGCAGTATTTAAATAATATACTACGCGACAGTATTAAAGCGATTTCTAATAACTCTATTATCAATAGACAACACATTAATCTCATCAATTGTTCTTTTCTAACACTAGCCAATATTATCACATCATTTTAAAAATTTTGATTTGTTGCAAAATAACTGAAATTGTTCTTTAGGTATAAGTGACATGCGATACTTATGAAAGTCATAGATACAATTTCTTTTAGAATTACTAGAACTTCATCTCACCAAAAAAACAGGCAATTCATTATCGGTCCATAGCAGTCCATTTTTACATCATATTTTTATATTTTTGAAAAATAAACAACGTAATAAACAAACACTATATTTACTTTGCACCACCATAAGAGTAAGAAATTGTACTTTCACTGTCTGCCCTTGCAAGCTATTACATTCTCATAATTGCCGGAATCAGGAGCTAGTCATTCTCTGCTTTATTAAGTACAGAGGTATTTGACACGTAATCACAATACTATCTTTATATGGAATATAACAAGTTATTTGCCGATAACTTATAATTATGCTGATTAATGGTTTATTTAATTCCGAGCATGCCAGTGTTTATTAATTATAAGCGTAATTATTATACAATACAGGCAGCTGCTGCCTTTAAAGACGCATTTATTTTTAATTCTTGATATTATATAATGCCCAGTGCAGGCCATTACAACAAAACTCGAAACTTATGACGAGCTATGCACTAGGTAACTAGCTAGAAATTCGTTATGTATTTATAAATTTCAAATAAACGCACTAACAAACGTGTTTTTGTAAGATTACAACAGGTAATTTTTTAGAAAGTATATTGTGTCACAAGACTTTTCCATGTAGTTTTAAACAATAAATAATAAAACCGAAAATATGAAAGAATTCTTGTCATTTAGGTTAAACGCAAAGGTAAAAGGAATATAAAAAAATATGTTCCTAATATGAGAAATTGAAATAATCGTCGATTTGAAATTCGCAGCATTAATCTAGTAATATTGCCTTTCATGATAAAGAATTTTACAATTTTCTTTGATATTCTTCTTTTAAGGTATTCAGAGCATTTCCACATACATACCGAATATTGTATTTAAAGTGAAACAATCGTGTATCTTTACTGATATTGAATTCACTCGATAAGTGCGTGTTCCTTTTTGAGGAGCCCCAAATATGAGTAAATATGAGTAAAAAAATGTGTTAGAAAGTCTATATTATTTATTACTCCTATGGTACATTGATTTGCAAAAATCTTCGTTATTACTGGCAACAAACACATATCTAACCTTGCAAGATTCTGAAATTTAAAATAGCTACTTGTGCAATAAGTTAGGAAAAGTGACTTTTTCTACGAGTTACATACGATTTTTTTTTAATAGTGTTTTGAAAATAGCTCAACTAACTATATTTATTATATTTTTTTATTGATAATTGTGATTTTCGAATATCTGAATCAAGAATCCTAAGGGAATGTTCATATAGAAACGAGTTTGTTGACGTTTGAAACGAAATTACGATTTCGTTTCGTTAATATTATTGTGTCAGTGGTTTATGAAAAATGTCCGAATCTTCTGCTTCAAACAATAATATGGAAGATAATATAGAAGAATTCGCAAAAATTGTGATGTAATCATTATTGCCCACAAAATCCAACGATAAATATGAAAAAGCCTATCGCTTACTTGAAAATTTGAGTCATCAAAAGGGAATAACTGTTATCACTGAGGAAGTTCCACTAGCCTATTTTGGACAAAAATCCAGAGTATACTAGAGTTCCCTGCTGTGGAGTCTTTACTCAATGATAAGAACAACTTGGCAGTGAAAAAGAATATTGATATAAAGAAATTTCCAAGTTTAATTGCTTACTTGTTTTAATATAAAAAATATGTAGAGATCGAACCTAATTTCTTTCATCCATATCAATTTAGTCATTCAAAGACCAATTTAATATGTGCAGCAACGACTTTTAAGTTAATGACGACGTTACAGTAAATGTACTTAGATTATAACAAGGTAATTACAAGTTGTCGCGGAAAATTTTACCGATTGCATATTAAATTTTAAATGGATGCAAGGGTTCGCTAAAAATATGCCAGAAAAACACGATGCAAGTCCGAATATGTAGTCTTTTGAAACGCTAATTATATATTAACTTTCAAATTTAGTTACTGAGTTATCATATTATAGGTATTGATTTTTCCAGATGGTTGACTTGTTTTAGCTCTACCACTTCTAAAGATTCAATTTCTAAAGTATATCAATTTAATGTTTAGTTAGCTATTCAAAATGTTAGCTATTCAATAATTTTAACTAGTATTTTATGTGTGATACATCTCACGTAACCAAATCAGAATATAAAATGAATTAAAGTAATTAATTCTTTAATTCTGGTTATGACACATTACACTTAATCTTATTATTACAAATAGTATTTGTGCTCGTGAGCCTCCAAACAGATATTGTTGCCTTGCGCTATAATCTAAATCCAATACTTTATTAATTTATACCACTTAGTTAAATTAAACCTGTAATAATACAAAATGATGACTAACCTAACCTAGTTCACGAGCTGTATCGCAGAAATTGGCGGATGCGCCGAGATAAAGTTATAGAAAAAATATTTGGCGATTAAAATTCAAGAATGCGAATAAAATTCAAGAATTCAACTAGTTTTCTATTTGATAAATTGAAACTTGTTTTAAAAACAAATTTTGGTGGTTCTTGATAGGGACTTTTTGATTAATACTCTGAAGCATTAAGTATTCATAAATATATTATCAATCCCCACAAATCGTCAGTTTATAAAGAAATTCATTACATTTCCCATATGAGGTATATTTCGTTGTCTATTTAAAGAGAATATTAGAGTAAACAGAGTAGTAACTTGTGGGTAAATCTGTTTAACTGTCTAAAACGAGAATACTTATTCCATCTTCCAATACAATATGGTTATATAATAAAAGTAAACTAATGATTGAAAAGATTGAGTGATCTTGAAGGGGGTTGGAACCTTTGGTGTGAAGATATTACTGACGTAGTTTTCCACATAATACTATATTACACTCGACGCGCGTTTCGCCAACCAAGTTGGCATTATCGGGAGATGATTAAAACTAAACCTATGCTAACATTGTGTCCTACTTATAACTAAACTATTTCTACGGTTCAGTGAACAGTTGCGACCACTCAGTGAACCATCGCGAGTAATCAGTGAAGCGCCGCGACGGATCAGTAAACCGTGACTTACTATCCAATATAGCGGGCTATATGGGATTGCCCCTCTGTCACCATTCATATTATTTTTAGATTTAGCAATTTCCAAACTTTCAAAATCATCCAGCCGTCTGGAATTTGTCACATTCCTAATTAGTCTTAAATTGCTACTATCTATTTTATAGTTGTTCTCAAACGCATATTGGACGGCACTAGACTTATCTATTTTAGCATATTTGAGATGAGCCATATGTTCCTTGAATCTAGTTTGAATTGACCTTCTAGTTTGTTCAACATACTTTTGATTAGAGTCTTTACAGTTAATTTCATAAATCCCCGACTTTTTCTTAGTTTCTAATTTGTCTTTTGGATTACCTAAAAGTTGTTGTAGTTTATTTCCCGATGAATAAACCACTAACGTAGCTATATCTTTAAAAACCTTACCAAAACCGCGGGTGAAACAAGGGTCGTATGGAATAGATATGAATTTTGGGTATTCTCTTTCATGTTGAAAAGTCGAAAAGTGTCTTTTTAAATTCACGTCCCCTAAATATTTTATCAATTAAAGTTACAGAATATCCATTACTCGCAGCAATATCCCTAATCAATGCTTTTTCTTTTTCAAACCTCTCCTTATTTAGAGGGAAGCTTAATAGACGATGATCTTAAAGTACCTACTGGTATATTTTCTGTATATATCAAATTCTAACATATTTTCACTATTTCTAATTATTAATAAACCTAAGAATAGTAGTTGCAGAACTGACGCGAAACGAGTATTCAATTTAGAAACACAGTTGTCAATAATTTCACTAACTCGGGAAATTTTTTTCGTATCTTCAGAGATAACCGAAATATTTTAGAATCCCCCACTGGGTGGACACCCTGTATATACATTAATTCATTCATTCATTCATTCATGAAGTGGCAAGCTGAACTCACTGATACTAACTTAACATTATATAGTCGTAATAACATTCAAGAAATTATTTTGTAAGGGAAGCTGAGGTTTCCGCTAAATATTCAACCATCGTAAGTATATGATTTCCTGATAATATTATATTCTCCATATATGACAAGATAATTCCCTCATAAAATAGAAAATAGCCATTTTGCATTAACATACAGGATAGTTCCGCTTTGTGAACAAGTCATATATCAATGCACAAATCGCCATATTTAAAAAGTATCCGCCGTCATCCATAATTTAGTTCAGTCTTAATCCCAGTTAGCCGCGTGAGACAATATCATTAATATCGTTAGTCAGATGTTACGCACGGGTTGCCAAGTCAGCTCTCCACTTTTATCAGCTGAGAACTGTCACCAGGTACATTTGCAGTGACTGTTCGTTTCTGCAAGTAGCACTGTAAAAAAACAGTAATGTTGTAATTTGCCTATTCAGACTTTAAGTTATTGGTAGATAACAGATCTAAAACTACCTCATTAGTTACAGACTATGGAAGTGTTATATACTGATATCAGTAATTAGAACTATGATGCAGCTTTTTACTGTCTTGTATATTCCCTTAGGCAAAATGACAATACTATTCTTGGGGGCTTGGTGACTGTAATAATGTACTACCAGATACCCTCTGCAACTCTGGGTATCTCTGAAATTGTATACTCAATATACTTCTGAAAAAGTTATCGAACAAGTATCTGCACCAGAATTTCCAGTTCAAATGAGAGACGTCCAGGTAGAACACCTGCAAGCTAGTCTACCAGATGTGAAATCTCTGGCGGCAGTTGGACCTGTGATGATAATCAATTATACATGGATTGTCTAATACATATGTATTGTCCAATATATGCCAAAATTTCTTGTCAGGCATTTTTATAACATTTCAATTGAGACTGGGAATAGTTTATATTCATGACAGATTATTCCATATAATTTAATAACATTTTACATTCGGACTGCGTTTTATACATACGCTGTTAAGGTGAGGGGGATATATTATCTATTCTATAGTATAGTCCCATTATTATTTCGTTAGATTATAAAAATCTGCATAGCAAAATTATGGAGATAATGCTATTGTTATGTTCAAAAAACAAATTGAAATAGTTGCAAATGCTATTTACAAGCTAACATTACACCAAAGACACATTATATTACTCCTACCTTGTTATTTCTTTTATTTTCCATTATGCAGGTATACGTTAACACTTTATACAATAATAACAAACAAGACACGTAACTGCGAAACTCATATATATGTATATTGGTGTAATTTGCTCGGTTTTGTATTTCACTCGGTATTTCACGCTGCATTTAGGCGGATTGGCGCTCCTCGTTGGATGCGTCGGAATCGATGACATCACAACTACACAGAATTCAGCTGAATTCAGAATTAACAATTTTTTTAATGGTTTGGTTTAATATACATATACAATCGTAAACCAGTTGCTTGGTCAAGCACTGTTAGCTAGCTAAATTTTAAATATTGACTAATTCGTGATTGCTGGAAATCACCTCAAAAGACCACGCAAAATAGACGGAGCCAAATGTACGTGATAGTTATTTCTACACTATCAATTGGTCATTTTTGATTTTCAAATTATGTATGATTAAAATTTTCAACTGGACAACTCATAGAGTTGTTAAATCCTATTATTATAACACTATCAAAAAGAAAATGTATTAAAGACAATAAGTTGAGGTTATATCAAGGCATGCCGTTGTAATTCAATGTTAGGGGGTGCATATAACACGCAAAGTAGTTGTTTTCAACATATCTTAAAAATAAATAATAAGATTATTCCTTTGCGTACCTAGGTTGTAGGTAACATGGAAAATTAAAACTTTATTGAATCATAATACTTGATAATTTCATTAATAATTTATCTCCTAGTTAACTTTTTGGCTTAATTCCTATATAAAAAAATATGTCAATCATGAACGTTAACACTATTTCTAAAGTGATGATTTATTTTGAGAATTATTTTGCATTTGTTATTTTATAGGTTCTATTCAGGTGGAATACTGTTTTCACGAAGGACTGTTACTGAAGGGGTTTTCTTATCCTTAACGCAATGTTCAAATATTCCTGTGCGGAATATTTCGTTTCCAATTCCATAATATTTTACAGTTAAAATATCTGCTTAGCTAAGTTTCCAATGGCCTATAGTTTTTGGAATGTTGGCATGTGAAAACGACTATTATCAACGTGATTTGGACGTACTACAACATATTTTCGGATAAGTTTCACCATATTCACTCCTCTAATATTTCTGAGTGTAATAAATAATTTTCGTACACTTTTAGTTCTTTTATTTGGTAAAACAAATCGAAAACCTCATCACTTTTTACATCCTTCAGATGAAATCAACAAATTCAGCTGAATATAAACAAAGATTAGATTCTAAATTTCTTAAGAATATATTGTTTCATTTTTACCTTCTTCATTAAAAATTTGTCACCTTCTATTTCCAACAAAAACTGTGCGAAGTCCTTAATAGAACTGGATCCTTAATAAATCTGGATTTTTTTTTCATGGTTTTGAAATTAAGTGTGTCTACTAATGTCAACATTAGTTAATGAACAAAAAGTCTCCTAATATTAAGTAATACGACTAAAGAGAAGAAGATTTTCGGTTATGAGCTAACTTTTCAAAGTACGTCGGGAATGTTTTTTGTTGACAAAATAAATAATATTTTCAGTTGTTTCTTCTATTTCAGAAGAGAAACTAACATGCACCAGGTTAATTTTTCAATAAAATTATCCTGTAGAACTTGTAAAACTATGAATGAATTGAAGAAAATAGGAGAAAAAAGACCTGTCAAACATTTATTTATAAAAAAGTAATTCGTCGCTAACAGAACAGCTGACACCATTCTTTGTTTTTTCGCTTTAAAGTATTTAGTTAAATATCATTTTTTTTCAGATTAGTAGGACTTAGGCAAATTGTATATTATTAGTAGTGGCGAGAAACACACCGTAGTGCCCTCTTTGGGTCTTTCGCCCTCAAGACCCAAAGAAGGCACTACGATGTGTTTCTCACCACTACTAACATTCACGATGGCCATTAGGCAATCACGTCGCAACATCGTTCATCGAGTCCACTACCTATGGCACTCTGATGAGCGCATAATAAGCGCGAAACCGGTTAGTGTCTGGTAGAAGGTCTCGATGAACGATGTGGCGACTCCTATGGAGATGCCGATGTAATGCAATGCCAGTCGGGGCATATTTCCCAAGGAGTAGTTGTTTTCGGCATCTCCTTCAAATAAAAATTGTATATGATTTGTAAAATTTACATATCTATAACTGTCCTGTAATTGGGTATATGTCCTGTTAAATAAAGGTAGACAAAATGATATAAACAAAATATACAGTGTGTCTGCTTAAGGTAGCTACATATGGAAAACTTATTTACTAAAAATTTTACGAAAAAAGTTACTGTTTATAAAAAGTTCTGCTTTTTAAAATAGTAAATATTAAACTATTGAAACTTATCATAGCATAAAATAATTTAAAAAACAAGGTTTTATTTAAAAATTAAAAAGTTATTCAGTTAAGTCATCTTCCTAATGAAGGGAGCCAAATAGGAGATTTTCTGAATAACTTACAATAAAAATATACAAATAAAAATCCACTTGAAACAAAAAAGTTACAGCTGTTTGAAATGTTAAAAATATAACATGATTTAAAGAAAACTTATGTTATAAAATATTTTAGAGATTTACAGTAAAAGTAATGAAATAACATATGGTGTTTGTTTAAAAAAAACAGTAAATGTTTCTATTAAGTTTAATTTTTTAAATTTTGTTAGGTATGTGAACTAAATTGTTGGAAGCACCTATCGGTCGGTACTATTCATTGCTGTAATCACTTAAACTTCGAATCAGATTTATCTTTGTACTGCATCATCTACTTAGGTACTAGTCAAATTGAACAAAATTTAGTGGCGCCGATACTTGTTTTCTCTGGATTCTTTATCTCCTGGTTAAATTCTGCGTTAATAGAAACAAAAGAGGGCGAATAATAGACGTGAATCGAATGTTTAAAGTATGAGGCAACTCATTGTTAGTCTGTAGGAGAGGAATTCGCAGCATCTCACTTCAACAGGCATCGGCTAAAAATGACGGTACTAGTCTATACTTAGAAACCTCTGAGATGGATTTATGGTCAAGTAAAATTGTAGCTAAACCATGTTGTGTACTTTCATTATCTACAGGGTGATTTTTAATGCTGGTAATTATAGTAATAAATGCGGAAAGTTATATTAATACAATATTAATATGATTATTACAGTACTGTTCATAACGGTTCAGTTACACTGAAAAGAAGATCTGTAATATTACAAATATACTTTGTAAAAATATATTTATGACATTAAATTACCCTAAAAATAATAATGAAATTACAGTAATAAACGTTATTTTGTAAAAACTGTACACATTCGCATCTGTAGCTACTGTATCAATACAATGTGATGTTATAATAAATTGTAAAATTATAGAATATAAAATATAATAATATAATTACAGTTAGTAATGTGAAATTAATCTTTTACAAAGTAAAATTATGTCACATTATGATATTTAATACAGAATGGACTATAAAAACATACCTCATATTCCGCCGTCTCAGCTGTCGTTGCCGTTTTTCGTTCAATTGTTGAGTTTGCTGATGTATACTGGTGCAGTGCATCTTTCTGATATTTTGGTTCAAATTCAAGTTGTTTATTATAATATCGTGGGTAAGTAGTATGTGTTATTTGTTGCTCTTAAATAATAGTTACATATTTGTTATTCATTAAATAATAAATCGGGATACAGATATGTTTATTTATCTGTACAAAGTAAAGCTGATGCCGAAGTGTGGCTGCCGACCGGTTCGCAATATATGTTTGTGATTTTCTTGGTATCAATTTAGAGTTAAACTACCTACCTAGATTCTTAATGCAATATTGAGAAGCAATGGCTAAGGTAGGTAATAAGATAATGTGAAAAATTATGCGCTTGACTATAAGGCAGTTCAGATAAGTATAAGAAAACAGTTCAAATAAACCATATATCATTTTTACAATTTTTTACTGATTTTTTAAATTTTCCTAATGAAGCGCGGATTTCGCTAATAAACTGCTCACAAAATTAGTCGACAGCTAATTTTTTCGTTATTTTTTAAGATACTACATCTCGGAAACAGACGATTTTAATAAAAAAGGAAAAATGTAAAAGCTCGCCCCTTGTAGAAACAGGGGCAGAGAACAATCTTGAAAAATGTAATACAAATTAATTAATCAGTTATTAACCTCAAATATCTCAAAAACAGTTGCAATTAGGTATAAGGAATGCTTAATAGAATAGCAGGGGTGGTGAGAGGCCTTAACAAAAATGATAGAAAATATAGGGTGTTGCATTAACAGTGCTTTCGAAAAGTAACGAATAAATTCATTATTTTAGAAATTGAGAAGTTTTCGAAAAAATCCCCTGACACGTCGATTTTGTTTTTAAAAAGGGCACTTTTTGACATACAACCCATATTTGTGACGTCATCGTTATTCGAGATATAACGTCATCGACAATTTTTTTAAATAGCAACCCCCAATTTTGACCATGCCATTTGAAAGAGCGTATCATTCTACATACGCATCATGAAAAATTATGGTCTTACATAACAAAAATTTCAAGAAATAATGTTTGAAGATCTTAAAATTTAATTTTCACAATACTGACAATGATAATGATTATGTAAAAAATCGACCGTTGGCTGCCTGACAGTAGCCAAGACGACTAATAAATTCTTTTTGGACATTATCTATAACTTCAGGAGGTATACGATGTATCTCGTAACGAATTCTTGCTTTTAAATCTTCTAAATTAACCGGTCTAGTAATGTATACTTTACTTTTTAAGTATCCCCACAACAAATAATCTAGGGGTGTCAAATCAGGCGATCTGGCTGGCCACTCAATCGGCCCCCTTCTCCCTATCCAACGATTCGGGAACAGCTCATCTAAATAAACACGGACAGGTGCTGCATAATAGGGAGGAAAGAACATGTCATTTCTTGGAAGATCACGTCCCTCTATATCTGGATATAAAGTTATTAGTGCAGGAATGAGGTCGTCTCGAAGAAAATCCAAATATCTTGCACCAGTTAGGTTGACGTCAAAGAAATAGGAACCCAGAATCACCACACATTTACTTTCTGGGGACTTTGAGTGTGATACTCCATCATCCATGGGGGATTCTCGGTAGCCCAATAACGGAAGTTTTGCCTATTGACATGGCCGTTCAAAACAAACGCAGCCTCGTCAGAAAAAATTACGTTTTTTACAAAATTATTATCATTATTGCATAGCTCTTGCATTTGCTCGCAGAATTGATTTCGCCGATCAAAGTCGTCTTCAGATAGCTCATGAACAAGGCATACCTTATAAGGATGATACTTTGCTTTTTTGATAATTTTGTGAACTGTGGACGCTGCCATATTGAAATCAGAAGCCAATTGGTTAAGTGTTGAGTGATGATTTTCTTGTATTGCCAACAAAACATTAACCTCATCATCTATTGATTTTGACGGTCGACCAGATTTAAGAAGATCACGAACATGTCCAAAGTTACGGTATTTAGACTCAATATTGCTTACCATGCTTTGGCTAATGGTATGTCGATCAGGATGAGTTTCATTGAACAATTCAACTACTTCTCTACATTTTTTTTATAAAATGACAAAGTTACTACTCAATAAACACTTCAAACGGAGTGCTTTTGCCAAACAAAAGATAAGAACTAAAGAAATAACTCAAAAAACAGAAAAAACTATTTAATAAAGTACGATTTCAAGTTTTTATCTGACAGCAATAAAAAAATTCTCGGTCGCTAAGGCTACTGTCAGGCAACCATGATTTTTCATGATGCGTATGTAGAATGATACGCTCTTTCAAATGGCGTGGTCAAAATTGGGGGTTGCTATTTAAAAAAATTGTCGATGACGTCATATCTCGAACAACGATGACGTCACAAATATAGGTCGTATGTCAGAGTGCCTTTTTTAAAAACAAAATCGACGTATCAAGGGATTTTTTCGAAAACTTCTCGATTTCTAAAATAATGAATTTATTCGTTACTTTACTGTACTGTATAAGTACAGTAAGTATAAGTACTTTATAAAAATTGAGAAAAGAGTGGTTGCAAGTTTTGATTTGCCCTGTGTACAAGTAAAGCTATTTTGAAGGAAATTGTATGGAAAGTATGATGCCAAAAATTATCTAGTATTTATTTTCTTAAAAAACATACAGGGTGCAAAAATTCGTTGCGATTAAGATATAAAATTGCTTATATCTTCTTAACTACTCTATATAATACAGGCAAACCGGAATTGGCGGATTCGGAAAAATAATCCGAATTCAAATATTAAATAAAAATGTCATTCCATTTAAAAAAAACATAAGTTTAATATAGCCTCGTTTTATAGAGTACCCTATATGACTATACATATTTTTAAAAGGTGCATCCTCGTAGGCTCTATGAGATCCTAAAATATATATATTTTTTATTTATTAAGGCATAGGAGTTATGGAACTTTGTCACACTATTGGGCCACTCCGTATATGTTAATTTTTTTGCTTAATTCCTATAAATAAGTATAATAAGAAAGGTTTCTCATTTCAGTATTTTAAATCTCCCTCTATAGGGCATGTAACAAGGGAGTGACGTCACATAAGAGACCAAAAATGTGATTGGCCGTTAATTAGACAATTCTTCTTAGTTTAATGTTGTAGTAGGTAACCTTCTTAAATGATAAGACTTATTATGGTCTTGGGTTGACGTTTTAGGTTGAGGTATTGTTTTAAATATTACAATGTATCCAATAAGTGTCAGTGAAATAAGCAATATAGAGTACCAAATACTTGAAATTGAAAAGTTACCACCACTTTCGGCAACATCGGAAGTGACTTGTGACAGTCCAACCAGTTAAAATATGGATAACATGATGTAATGTCACCCGTAAGTCAAGGGACAAGTAAATGGTACATTGTTCTCTACTTCCCGTGACGGCCCTGTATATATGTAGTATTCGTATCCATCATTAAAGTGGAATATCTCACTATTCTCAGGACCTCTACATAACTTTAGATGCTATTATATCAACAAATCTATAGAGCAATAATTGTAAAATTGTGAAGTTACAATTTAACCTTTATCTATATAATAATTCATAAATCTGTTTTTCCGTAAATTCCTTCAAACATGCAAAGAACGCCCGTTTAGTTGAAAATATGAATGTAAAGACAATTATTCAAAAATGGGTGGCAATTAACGGGACAATTTAATTTCAGATGTTTCCCCGTCCTGGATAAAATCAGCTCCCTTTACATACAATCAGCGATTTTAATACGAGCACTCGGCGAGCTTCAGCATCCGCGTTGGCCATTCTTTCCATTCAGCACACGTATTCCTTTCAGGTCAGTGACAGATTGTGTGTGCTCTGTTGGTATGTGATGGCAATACTTTTTCGCTGTGCCTCATCTGCTTGTTCTTTACCAGAAGCAGCCTAATATGAATTCTACTGGTGCGCGTGTATATTCGCCATATTCGGTCCGCATGCCGTAAAACTGAAGCCGAGAATATAAATTTAATTTCTTTGGACGCTGAAATTAATTTAAAAAACAAATTGCTTATTTTAAATTAAGTTGGCCCGAAAATTGGCACGAAATGCATAAGGATTTTTGTATTATTTAAAATAGTGTATAATACAAACTATTAACATTTTATTAGTTATATATCATTTCGAATTGTATCAAAGAAAAAAATCGTTCGTATAGAAATCGTATATAAATTTGGAAATAATGTGTCCATCCAGAGAAATCCATACTATTTATGATGAATACATGTATAGGGTGTCCCATCGGGAATTCCATCGATTGATTATGGAAAAACTATAATTAGGATTGGGATTTGGTAGCATACCAACATCGAAAGGAGCCTTTCGGCTAAAATATTTTCATGACTGTGGCACTTACGGAAGTAGATGTCAACTTACTCATTTTAAATGGACACCCTACATATATTTCAATTTTAGATTCTACACGCAATTCTAAATACATTTCATCTATAATATCATATATTTCAATCTAACCGTGTTTGACATATTTAAAATTTTATGTAAAAAATAACGTTTGCAAACCGAAAAATTATTACCAATTTTGTCTGTACGGGTGCTTTTATTATTTTATTTGGGTTGGTTTCTATCTAAAAAAGAATCTACTTCAACTGAATTCGGAAAACTTATTTCGTCAGTAGCGAAATTTTGTAGTTTTCGAAATATTGGCAATTTAATAATAATTCCCGACGTGATTAATGATATTTTATTACAAGTAGGTAATAGTAACATTTATTCAGCACTTTCCAACGCCATCACGGACACCTAAGAGTAACTGAACCTAAAAACTTATTTTTGCAACAGAAAAATGTTAAATTGCCAATATTTAGAAAACTACAAAATTTCGGAATAGACAACCTGATGCAGCGCTAGCCTTATTTTTAATTCTCTTCACGGTTCGATTTTGTGGTAGATTATTTAACTGCGCGATTTTAAATAATTTTAAATAAAAGCATATTTTATATTTCGCGTTATAGCATATAAATTTGAATCCTAACAAGTTGGGTGCAGGATCGGCTAAATAACGGTCAGTAAAAGTGTGATTTCAGTAAAAATGTCCTAGTCTGCCATAGGCGTTGATAACGTTGTAATAATTTCTAATTTCAAATCTGCTACTATCTGCCTAGACGCAAGGTAATTTTAAGGTGCCCTTTCTTCGTATATCAAAACAAAAAAAAAATTATAATAAAATCCCCGGCGAACGGTTTGTCGCAGACATTTCCAGCGATTCCATTATTCTGTTAGAAAGGGGGAAAGAAGATGTGTTCGGCTTGACCGGACGTATCGTTTGGAGTGTCCTTCCTATTTGATATTAAGAACCTCCATGTCACCGAGACATCCACCCTTGGAGCCGATCTCAGTCCTCAAAACCCCTGAAAAGATGTAATTTATTTTTTTTTATATACAATTCTCTTGTTTGGAGCCTTTTAGAAACTTCTAGATTCCTTCTAGCCAATTAGACTATAGTTACTACTAGCACTCACCGGCTCTTGTACTAGATACTCTGTTCCTGTTAATTTACAATTTCTCTTTGATACCCGGCACTCTTCGAGCTTGTCAATGGAGACCACGGGCTGAGCACCCTGGAACAGATGTCTACAGGGACTTCCATAGTAGGCCAGTCACCGTAGACATAAAAATCGCGTTAGGTAACAAAAAATTGCACAGTTCTGATTTTTTGGAATGTTGTTAGGATAGGTACCAATAGTGTAAAACTAAGTTTGCAGCTTCGAAAGACCTGTGCTAACTGCGTGGTGCTCGAAAAACCTTCTTTTCGGACTTTTTTTAGTTTTTGCCTTATAACTTTTAAATGTTGCATCCTACGGAAAAAGCGTTCTATACAATTTGAAAGTAGACTAAATTTACTGCAATTTGAGTGCAACCACAGCTCCATAAATCTAATAGGTTCCGAGATACAGCACTTCAAATATTTGCCATTTTTTCCAAAAAGTTCGAAATTGTTGTTTTAGCCGTCTTCCGAGCCGAATATCGGCTAAAATACTCAGCCTACGAGGGAAGTCATTGGAAATGAAGTTGTAGAGGAGTTATTTAACTTTAATTTAAGCATAAGCGGAACACTGTAGGCCAATAGTGCCCTTGTTATCAGGAAATAACAAAAAAATAAGGAAAATGGGAAGTTCCCTTGTTATCAGGAAATAACAAAAAATTAAGGAAAATTGGATTTTTCAAGAAATGTAGCCTGACGAATTGCAGGACTTTTGTAAAGGATAGGAAAGACATAACTCAGTGGAAAATGGTTTTATATCATGCAAAATGAAATTGAGTTCAATTAATAATAACGTATAAATTTATCAGAATTATATCAAAATTGTATAAAAAATATTTTGGTAGTTTGGGGGACCTTGGACGTGAAATGTTGAACGTGAAGTGATGGCGAGACCTCAGCTGAATCCTGCGACAGAAATACAGAACACAATGCAAATTAGTATTTATTGCGTAATCAATTTTATAATAAATTACAACGAAGGATATGTAATATGCACTAAACCTCGGGAATTATTAGCTTCTTCCCTAAAGGTTCAGAGACATAGCTCCGGTTAGCTCTGGGCTCCAGGCGGGGATTGGATTTTACTGTTAAGCTTACTTTATAAAAATTTGGGCACCAGGTAATTTAAACAAGAAAAAATATATGAAGTTTTGAATGCGTGAATGTAAGAACAAACAAATTAAGTTAAGATAAAAGTATATATTACAAATTGTATTTACAAATAAATTTTCGATAAATTGCAAAAACTCTACCGCCTGAAGGCGTTTAACAAAATTTTACAAAAAGAAGATTTTACTGGGCTGGGTTCATCAGTGTTCGACCTACTTATGGATTTATCTCACCCACTAGCCTCTCCTAGATTAATTCGGAACTCCTGTACAGGTCCACGTCTAGCTAGACTTGCTGGGGTTGCATGGATCGATGTAATTAAATCCCACGTAGCTATGTTTCAGGTTTCAGGCTCCAAAGGTGGAAATAGGTACATGTAACTGATTGTATGATTAGCCCAGTCCCAGAGTTGTACAAAAAAATGATCCAGGAATTGAAATTTTATAAACAATCAAACAGTAGAGTAACTATGTCTGAACTATGTATATAAAAATTATAATAGAAAAAAAAAATAATTTATGACCGTTACTATATACTACAATAAAAATTATCAAAATTGCAGTAACAAAATTCGTAACTGTGCTACAAAAAAAAACTAGTGAGCATAAAAGGTGAAAATTTATAATTCATACATGAGATTTTAAATGCAAAGTTAACAATATCAAGTATAATGAAATAGCAAAAAAATGAATTTGAGACGGTCTAGAATACCAGCAATTAATCAAAAATAAAATTCCTGAATATAATAGATTCTGTAATTATCAGACAAAAACTATAGTATATAAAAAAATCACCATATGGTTATATATACAAACGCACTAATCAACCCAGGCTCTTTTGAGAGAACCAGAGAACCGACTTTTGCATACAGGGTACAACTTTATTAAATCAGAATCAATTTATTAAGAAAATTAAATGTACTCACCCGTATACAAAGTTCGGTTCCAACCTCGTGAACCAACCTCAAACATGTCCTAAGACGATTCCACATGGAATCTGGTGGTTTACGAGGATTATCGTAGAATCCTGGGAGGATTAAGCCAGCGTCTCAACAACTCTGCAAAAATAAAAATTCGGCAGAAAATTTACTCCACGTGTAAAATAAATTTATTATCACATATCTCGTGACAACAACAAAAATATACTATAATATCGATTAATGAGATTATTACAGATAACAATCTATTATATCGGAACACCGATCACTAACAATCGTGATAATAATTCAAGATTCAAATTAAATTAAAAATTAGAACATGTGCTTTCAATAAGCGTAAAAATTGTCAAACTTGCTTGTACCTAGCTGAAGACCGACTCTCGAATTTTCGTTAAAAATCTAATTTCCAGGCTATTTGCGGCTTCCTACCTTTTCATAAAAGTGACCAATCAGAAAGACTTTAGTGGTAGACAACACACTACAAGGTAGAGAGCATTTTATCCCTGGTATTCAGGGATAAAATTTCAGGATTTTTTGATATTATTTTTAGTCGTCCGGAAATATACTGCTTGTCATATACAAGGGAACAAAATGATTAAAATTTTGTTACAAATATTAGGCTTACCTTTACGCACTTAGCGAGACAGTCGTGTTATTTTGGAAGGCCCAGGTTCGTCAGACGGCTTTTCTTGAGGCTTCGGAGACTCCTTTGTTGTCTGATTAGATCGACTACTAGATACTAGTGGTAAAGGGTCGTCGACGTCATCTTCTTCATCCGACTCGGCCATGGCTAAGAGAGGAGTATTCAGGCAGGTCTTCCCCTGACAAATTTTGCAGAGAGAAGACGACTCTCTCCACTCCCTGCGATATGGGATATTTGTCTGATCTGCTGCCAACGGCAAAGTCCATCTCACTCGTCTGCCCCCCAACCGAAGAGGCTGCTACCCAACATTCCTACAGAACCTACCACCAGGTCCAAACGTGGTTGCGATTAGAGAAAGAGCCCACCAACTGGGGGTGGACAAGAAGCCAACAGGGGTTGACACCGGTGACCTCAACCAAGGAACTAGCGCCGCTAACCCTGCTGAAATTCACGTCCTGCAGGTGCCAGAAAGGGTGCGGAGGAGGGAGCTGCTCCTGCCAGAGAGCAGGACTGAAATGCTCTGCTCTCTGCAAAATTTGTCAGGGGAAGGATGAACAATGTTATTACTAGTAGTAGTAAAAAGTAAATGTCTATTATTGTCTATTACATATCAGTAATCAGTAATAGACATTTACCTAATAAGCCAAAATACTAGTATATAGAGTGTTTTCTATATATTGCTTGGAACATCTAAATGAGATCAATGTTTTTTTCAAAACAATTATTTTCACGATGTTTCATAAAGAACCATCCGCTTCGAGTATCCACTTTATTAATAATAATTTATTTTAGATTTTTTATTGACAATTGCACAAGTGAGCGCCATTGTCAGATGTATTACAATAGTACATCATTAACGTACCAAAATAAAACAGATGCGAACCGTTTGAGTAATCTTGCAATTTTTTTATTTCCGAGCATATTAAATGTATTCTATATCCTTTTTCTACACCACATGAAAAAACAAATTTGTATTCGTACCCCAAGCAAACATTTACTATTTCCATAAACTTGATATTTTTACATGAACTTGCTCCTAATAGTTAACGACATGCAACACTCCCTTTGTAAATCAGATGCTGCAGTTAAGTAGAAGCAAACTTTTATATCCATGCACCAGATATACCTGCAAGAACTAGTAGTAGGTGTGTCAGTCTGCGCCCCGAGCTTTATATCTTTCAATCGAACCCGCCTAGTAATACACTTAAAACAGTTTAAATAAAACAAATCGATGCAATCCTCTGATATTAATGAATAATTGTAGATGACGACAGGAAACAGGTTTACTGGAAGGATATTAATTTCAATTATTTCTTTTAATTCGCCATATTAAGTTATTAAACGAGAACTTGCAGCGTGAAATAATTATACCCAATTGTGATGATATTAAAATTGTTAGTCTAATTACATACTTACTAGGAATTATTTCAGGCATATGTACGAACGTAAGTAGGTACTCATTTACGCTGAAAATGAAGGTTCAAGCTTTTAATTCACAAATACGCTGCAGCGCTGTTATAATAGGTAATTTATATGTGCATGATGGACTCTGAACAACATAATCTCAAGCTAATTTTTTTTATAAAATGTTGGAAGTTTCAGAATGGTTATTTTTTTTGGTTCAGTATTGATTTACATATCAACATTTATATTGTGTTCAATAGTGTATACACGTGCTTACAATTTGGTCCTTATTCTCAAGTAAAATGGAGTTGCTGCGAGCTTTTTTACAAAGAGTGCTTTTGGGTGTAACAGTAAGGCGAGTTGATATCGGTAATCATAATAGTTAAAAATCTGAATAAGCTGTTTTTATCAACTGTAATTAAATTAAAAAGTGTTATTATTGTTATTTATATTATTATTATTATTATTATTATTTTTTGTTTAAATCCAGTCAACCCGTTCCCTGGGTCCGATTCTCAGGCGGAATTCTCAGTCCGTGGGGTAAATAACTACTGAGTCCGGGAATCGTGTGCGCTGAGTAGCTATAGAACCCAAAATTAATTATTATTACCTATATGTAACTTGAAAAATTTAGAGCAGGGTCAAGAATGGAGTTGAAGATCGCGTAAGTCATATTAGAATGGAAGAGTAAGGTTATAGTAATGATGTTATTGAAACAGATTTAATAAGACTTCTAACCAGAAGTAACTTTTTGGATAATTTATTAGATAGATCCATGATATGATATTCCCATATCATTTCCTGATCTATGTACACTCCGAGAAATTTAACCTGGCTCGAGTATTTAGTAATATCTTTATTTATGTGGCGGAGAGAGAACACATGATTGATTGAGTTTTATTTTGATTGATATATAATTTATTTGCTAAGAACCCGTTTTAACATTGCTTTATGTTGTTTCAACATTTTGAAAACTAGGTTAACTCTCAATATTTAGAACAGTAGTATGGTATGCAAAAAGTACAACAGTGGAATTCCTAACACTATTTGGCAAATCATTTATATAAATGAGAAACAATGCAGGTTCAAGGACGGAAACATGTGGCACTCCATAAAAAACAATACAGGTCCAAGGACGGAAAAATATGACATTTCATTCTGTATAAGCAAACTTATTGACCTATTCCCATTGAAAAGAACAAATAATAATAATAATAATAACAATAATAATAAGAATAATTTTCCATAGAATATAATATGGAAAAGAATGTATATATATATATATATATATATATATATATATATATATATATATATATATATATATATATATATATATATATATATATATATAATATATATAATATTGCTAGCGTAATCGATAGTGCTGACCGCCAAACACTTCTGATTATCAAAATACTGAAGCGAAATGCTTCTTTAATTAAAATATCATTAAAAATTTATTACAACAGTTTACATACATGGACCTATGGAATACAGCACTGGGGCTGTGCCAGTAAGAGTAATATATTAATCATTTAAAGATTTCAAAACAAAGTACTGCGGAACATCGTCAAAGCGCCTTGGTAGATCACAAACAGCGACCTTCATCGAGATCTTCAGATGAACACTGTAGAGCAGACAATTACGAAATTTGCAAGGACTCACGAACAACGACTCCATCAACATGTGAACATCGAGGCCATGCAGTTCCTCGACAACACTAACACAATAAGAAGGCTCAAGAGGGTTAAGCCCTTTGAGTTAGTGAAGTGATTATGTCAGTATAAAAGCACAGTATTGTGCGGTTAGTGTTAGGTACACGTTAGTGTTAGTGTAATTAAGTTACCAGACTCTAAGGTACACTAGCGAGTAAGACCTTGGCTCTAAGACTTTCAACTTTAGTTAAATTAGGATACAACCAAATTACTCATTGATCTCCCTTTGATCAGATTGTAATAGCAGCAAAATATCCTTAAAGGGGTATTTTCTACATATAAAAAAAAAGTTTACATAGCTGTCTCAGCACACGAAGTTGGGAGTGGCATGGTGGCCAAGTGGTACGAGACGCGGGCTCCAAAACTGAACTTCAGATATTCACAAGTTCAAATCACAATCGAGGTAACTTTTTTTTAATTTTACTTTTTGATTAATTACAATAACAAGTATTTGCTTATTCGAACAAATATAAACGTATTTAAACAAACTCATGATTTTAGAATGATCGTTTTTTATTAAAAAAAAAATATCTATTACTAATTCATAATTTTTCTGTAACTGTTTAACTCAATATCCAGATTGAGGTATAATATGTAGTAACTATGAAGCAGAGATAAGTACACTATTAGTAAAAGCACAGTGCATGTAATAAATAAAAAATATGTTGCTTGTTAATTACTTATTTTATAAGATTACGAACATCCCGCTTAGCTAAAGATAAAGGAAACCATTAAAGGAACCAATTAAAAACATGTTTTATTTTTTTTTAATAAGTAAATATTGTAACTTTAAATATTAGCTTCAAAAATAATAACAACTAGATACTGACAATGAATTATATTTATTCGAATAAGTAAACACTAATAATTTGTAATTAACTAAAAAGTAAAATATAAAAAAGTTGTCTGGTAGGATTTGAACCTGAAAAATTTTGAGCTTCAGTTTGAAAGACTTCCTCTGATCCAGTTAGCCCACCTGACGATTTAAATTGTGACAGCTAACACAGTTATGTAAACGACATCTATTAACTTAAAACGAATTTTTATTGATGTTTTAATTAAAAAAGCATTTCGCTTTAGTATTCTGGTAATCAGAAGTGTTTGACAATCAGTACTATCGATTCCGTTAGCAATATTTCTCATAGTGTGCCCTGGGAATATAAAATTTAATGAAATGTAATAGCCCATATTAATTGCCATTAGTCAAATGAGATGGAAACCCGGTCTATTATAAGCACATCGTTTTTTTTAGAGTGTAACAACTATAAATGATAATATTTGTATTTATACATCGGTAGACTTTGCTCACCTATGAGGGAAATATTTACATTTGTTAATATAGTAACAAAGCACATGTACTATTCACTGATGTATCGGCAACCGTGCATATCTAATCAAGACTAAATCCATTGCATTGATTTTTATTAGTACAGTGTGCGATTTAGTAAATATATTTTTGTGTGTGACATGATGTTAAATCTACCACCGTAAAATCCAGAAGTAAAGGGTATGTTAGACTTATATTATATAACAAATAATGGTGACAGTAAACATGAAATAATAACAAAGCTTTATTAATTTTACCGACAAATACAGCTCTCATAATAATAGAATTGGTTTTGTTATCAGAGCTTGTGAAGAAAAGGGACCAGGACATTACAATTGTTAATTAATACAATTTCTGTGCAGGCGCTCTATAATAATAATCAATAAATAATTTAGCACCACAAAAGTGGATCTTTAAGAACCTATTAAATTGAGCACGCAATCAAAAAATGCAAGACATATCCCTACCTGAAACTGATATCCACCATGATACTAAAACTCGAAACTACTTTAGGTTTAGGTACAAAATGTATTTTAGAATAAGAATTCTTAATGGAAGTATTATAGAAACCTCCAACATGAGAAAGCGCAAAATGACAAAAATAGTGAAATAAATATATATTAATAAAAACATTTAAGAGATTTGTATTTTGAATACTTACACAAAAATATCTTAACTTACGAAGTATGTAAACAAATTAAAATAGGATATGTATACATACATTTTTCTTTTATAAATAAATCACTTATATTTGGTCAGTCTTGGTTTTTATTTTGTATACTTAGTATACTTAGTACCCAAAACCAGTCATGCTAGACACTGAAATGTGAAAATACCGCGAAGTTTAAATAAAATTTGCATTTAGACATAAAAGTTCCCACGTGTTGTAAAGATAAATGTAGAAAAATAAAAAATCAAAAACATATAGTGTCATTTGAAATTTCCAAGTTGATTACCATAACAACGAAATGACCATGAACGAATGAACACCTAAAAATAATTGATCAACAATAAATTGTCACTTATAATATCCAAAGTGCAAATTTATTGCCGAAAATTTTTTCGAAGTGGCGAATATTTTGATAATTATACCGAGTCAGAGAGACGAGGGAGGTGTTGTCAAGTTTAAATTGTGATTATAATTTTCAATGTTTCTTTACGGAACACATAATCCTTAAAATTATTTTTGTAAATTATTTATTGTTACATAAAAAAGTTTTGAAGTTTATGATTTTTTTCTTGTGTAGGATAAAAAATGTCCATCTCTTCTGTCAGCCCGGAAAACATTCACTTTCCCGCCTAGGTACATAAAGCACTATTTTATCCTACACTAAGTGAAAATTCTATTTTCATGAGCCTTTATAGGCGTGAAAGTAGGCATTTACACGGCTAGCCGCGAAATAAACAACTTTTTTATCAATAGGGCAATGCCATTTAATTTCATATTACAAAGTATAAAGTAATTTTAAGGGAAATCTGCGAGTCCAGCAGAAGGCTACGTTGAAGAATCTCTTGAGAATAAAATTTCAATTTGCAAAAAATGTTATGTTAAAGAAAACGAAGGATGAAACCAACTGTATGAATGCTTCACTTGTCAGAGAACATCCAGAAGTTACAAATCATCATGATTTATATTCAATAACAGTTTCAGAATCCAACTCTGTATTTATTATCAATATTTCAGAAAATAAATTTTTTTGTAAATTAATTATTGTTATGTAAAAAAATTTCAAGTTCATGATTTTTTCTTGTGTAGGATAAAAAATGTTGTATGCACCATGGCGGGAAAGTGATTTTCTAGTCTTCCAGAAATTGGCATGTTCGTTTTCGCCTCGCCTGTCCATCTCTTCTGTCAGTCGGGAAAACGTTCACTTTCCCGTCTAGGTACACAAAATGCATTAAAAGCCATGCTTCGCTATTTTTTTTGAGTTTTAGTATCATGGGTGTCCACTAGCTTAGCCATATGAGTAACTCATATGAGCTTAGCCGCGTATCGAACCCAGTCGACAACAGACAGCTCTACTAATTGTTACGCCACGCAAGGAACCATTCCGCTGTGCGAGCTGAAATTTTCTCACCTGTACTTTTCAAATATTCAAGCAGATTCATGCATCAAAGGATCATTAATTTCGCTTTTATCGGGGGCTTTGGAGTTATAGGTTATCTTAGATTAAGGAGAGTTGATGTTTTAAAACTTGCAGGAATACTCTCTAAATTATAACATATTTGATAAAAACCCATTAGTTAAAACCTATTCATCTCTCTATATCTACCCCTCTCTCTCTGTCTCTCTCTTTCTCTCACATAAGATCTTAATGTATCTTTAAACCTTTTATATTCAAAGCAGCATACCTACTAAAACTTTCCTTTTTAGAAGCATATTTTTGAAATTCGGTGGATAGGTGCAACCTGTCATAGTTATTTATTTCCTAAACAAACTAAATTTGACTATACATCACTTTATCTTTTGTTAAACAAGCTTTTACAATAAGCCATTATTTTATTACTCACTAAATATATGTAATATCTAATCAAAATTTATGTTGTTTAATGTATGTAACCAAAATGGATGATTTTTGGACAGTCTTATCGCACAAACAAAAGAAGACATGAGTTTCCTTTATATACAAAATGCTACACGTAATCAGTTTAACAGATAAATATTAGGTATAGGAAACACATTAACATAATTAAAACATCAACGTGACAAATGAAACGAACAATATCGTAACATGTCCACATTAATTCTTAAATTATCATAATAAGTCAATCTAATCGGTTAGATGAAGAACGTCAATAACACAAATATATCATGATACGATAACCATTTATATCCATTATTCTTTTACGATGTTTTAACGCATACGCTTTTGTCGTTTGGTAGCACTTAATAACGAGGGTTAACTGTTGATCTTTATGAAGTAAGCTTAATTTATTATAGAAGGTTTCTGTCAGTGTACAATTTTCTATTATAGCATTGCACGTTTCCTCATTAACTGTTATATCTCCGATCCAGACTTTTTACGTAAGGAGAAGACTTTCCATGAAATAATTTTATTGGAAACGGTAGATTATGCAATAATAGCGGAAAAAGGTGATTTACCACGAATTGGTAATGCGAGAAGTCGTGTGTTGTAATCACATACGTAGGTATAATAAATTGACTGCTTTATACACGCTATGAGAATACTTTAATATCAAACTAGAAATGGGAGAAAATCGCTATCGCGATTTTCGTTCCCATTTAAGATAAGAAGAAGAAATTTAAGATAATCCCTTGTATTTGAAATAATAAATTTAGAGACAGAAAGCTGATATTTTGTATCTGGAATGATGATGTAATAATTATACTAAACGATTTTTCTTAATAATATTCTAATGAATTGTAAGGGTACTCTATACTACTTGATGGTAAAACTTCATCATTTTTTATGTGCTGAAAGTAGAATTAATTTTTTAGTAAACATTTTTGTCAATTTTATCAATGGGGCCCTCCGCTACGGTTCGGAGCCTCGCCCGCTCTTCAAAAAGGTGTAACGGCAGCGTTAAAAATATATTGCTGTCATAATTGTTGCAACAAATTAATATTGTATGAAAGATATCTACTTTTGTAAGTTAAAATCATGAATTTTACAGACTTCCAAAATGAATGAATTAATTCCAAATTTTACCTGCAAAAAAAATAAAAACTATGGACAATGAAACAGAATAACTAAACACTAATAATAGGTACTAATAAATAAAAATAATTGAAATTAAAAAGTAAAATAAAAAAAAAGGTGCCTCCAGCGTGATTCGAACTTGCGAATTCAGCATTACGACATTTGAAATCCTGCGCCTTACGTAAGTACGTAAGTACGTAAACTGTACGTGTTAACCTGGAAAATAAATTTTTAGCGATATTCTAATTGGAAAAGCATTTCGCTTTAGTATTTTGGTAATCGCAAGTATTTGGCAGTTACTATTGATTTCGTTAGCAATATTTCTCATAAGACAATAACATAATGAAGTTTAATTAATTTGACTGTTTTCGTAGGAGGGGTTTGTTGTTAGTTCAATCAAAGAATATAAACTAATTTATTGTCTTTGGCTCAATCTCACATCGGCAGATAAAATGAGAAAGAAATTGAGACGGACACGACTCGAGATTTCAAAGGCAAATAGACGTAGAAGGACTCGTATACGGTCTCGAAAAAAAATTTCAAAGGATTAGAGAAAGGACGGAAGTTTCGCATGAAGTGGTTCTCGAAGCCGTAAAAATTAGAATAGGGGTCGACGGGGGTCCCGCGAAAAGTCGTAATTTCGGCAGGCGTGACGGGGCCATTAGGCGCGAGAACAAACGCCGCTAGCCGCATCTCTCTCGCCGAACGGCGATCGATGAAAATTTTGCAGATGTTTTTGAAGAGACGTTTAAATTTGGAGAAGGCATAGGAAACGGGACGAAAATGCGCCTACGCATAGGAGAAAAGCTCGGGGCGATGGGAAATCCCCGCTCTGAGGAGATAGCTTAGAAACTTTGTCGATTAGAGCGAGACTGAATCGACGCGTTTCAATATATATATGGATTTTTCGGTAAATTTTATATTTCTTTATTTGCAAAATTTTTATCTGTTCTAACATTGTCGGCTAAATTACGCTACCCGCGACAATTCTTCTCTGTTCTATTATTATTCTTTTTCAGTGTTTCACTGCAATTATCTGCATTGATAGCACTCACCGAACCAAGTTTGTTTTTTTAAGAATGACAGAAATTTCAAATGTGTGTACGGTTAACGTTCTGCCAAAGGATTTGCATGTTTTGACGCATCTTGACTAATTCATCTGTTGTTATTAAGTTTTTTATTGTTGTCGTTTTTATAGTTAATTCGTTAATATTGCGTTTTGTTGGTTCTATAAGTTATTGTATTTCGCACATTTTAAAGAAAACACTAAAAAGAGCTGCTTAAAAGAAACATTTTTTGAAAAATCAATAAACATGTAGTCTGAGTCACCAAGACAGCTCACCCAATTTTTAATGTCCACCCATTAATTTATGTACAGGGTGTTCTAATGGGTGGCATTAAAGTCGGCATTTTTTTTAAAGGGAAATGCATAGTTTTTTTTAATCATCAGAGAGGCCATGAAGAGAGCTTTCCAAAAATATAATATAGTTGGTATCTTATTCCAACCGTTTTTTAAATATAAATACTTAAATTTTGAAAACTATTAAAGTTTAAGCTGTCTTATTCGTATTTTTCATGGTGATATTATTATTATTTATTGCAAGTGCACTAGTTGAGAGTTCACTTTGTTCAAATTCGTTTACTATGTGAATTTATGTCAATTATTTCATAGCACACTCATAACTTGTGCGAAAATATCAATAGCATGGCTAATTTTTCAAAATTTAAGTAGCTATATTTCAAAAATGGATGAAAGCAGATACCAACTATATTATATTTTTCGAAAGCTCTCTTCATGGCCTCTCTGATGATTAAAAAAAACTAAGTATTTCCATTTAAAAAAATTCCATTACGACTGTAATGGCACCAGAAATTAGAACACCCTGTACATAAGTTAATGTGTCTAAATTTTAGCCAATAACAAACCATTTCTTACCCATATGTTTATTTTTTTCTAAAATAAAAATAAGACAGTGAAAAGTGGGTGAGCTGTGTTGGTGACTCAGACTGTACCTAACAAACTATATAATGCAAATTCACAAACTACAGTCAAAACTGATCAACTAATTTTCTATCCATTTATTATCTTGTCCACTTGGATAAATGCATTCATTACATTGACAATTATTGTGGCATTTGAAAATAAAATTTGTTGTTTCGAATATCACAAGATAGTGGCTCTACTATCGAGTCTTCTGGACAACTAAGTAAATAATTATTACAAACCCCTATACGCCAATTCGCCAAACTCGAATAGGTGCAGACGACAATAGAAGTACAAAAGATTTGAGCCAATGGTCTACCATTCATTGAAATATTGTAATATTGAAGACAACTATCAGTATTATCTTCATTTAACTCATGAACTATCCATATCCTGAGTGGGTGGAATTTTTTTAACATTCCATAGTCTGCATCATTACAATTATCCATATTAAATGATGAACAATATCAATGAATTACTGGTTAATTTCGGACTGAAGCTACTTCATTTGTTAGTGAATTTTTTTCGTATTATTGTTGAAAATCCTTATCTATAATTTCATCAGTGGAGTAAACTACTTCGAAACAATTAATTCTGAATTAATAATGTTTTGGTAGTAAAAAACAGGCGACAATAAAATTTTCTATCCCTTTAACAAAATAGACAATAAGTTCAAACTTTTGTTAGTAAGTTACTTACTGAGTAGAGTATGACACTTTCTGCATTAATTGTCATTGAATACAATTATTGACCATCGAATATTTGATAAATGTCATAAAATCTTGTAAAATCAGACTATATTCTGTCCATTATATGGAAATTGGTTGAAGTTATCCTCTGAAATTTGAAACTTCTTTTGCATAATTTTGCACTTACTTTTGCTGTTGAAGTATTTCGTCGGACGTTTCGTCTTTATCGGTTTCTGAACTTCATAGATAATAAAAGAACATAATACATTTAGAATAAAATTTGCAAATGAGCGTCGAAAGCAAAGCTAAAGCCTTGCTAAGGAATTGTCAATCCTATGTTTTATTAGAATTGTCAAAGTAGAAATTCAAAATATATTTATGCATGACGAGTACTGCCAGAAAGAAAAATTTACTTAACTTTCTGGTTATTTATAGTACAGCTGCAGGATCTAACTTAATCCATATGTAGGATTCGTCCTACGGCTACAGTTATAATATTAAATTTTATAATTGAATATATATAGCTTTTGTTAGCTGAAATTTAACAGTTTAGCTTCAATTTTAAAATATAGAAAAAAGTTATATTTAAATATTATCGAAGTTACCGATTAACTGAATTATAAAAAAATGGTTTACTAAAGAGAAATCAACTGTTAACTTTTTAGCATGACCTGATTGAAGACTCGCTACATTTTTTAAATATCTGAAGAAATTAAACTCCAAGTTAGTGAGTTACCACGATGTCACGTAGCCGAATATAAAACTTTGATTATGTAAAAGAAGTAATCATATGTTTTACTATTTATTTGCCAAGAAGGCTGACATTTTTCATATAACCAACCTCTTTCCTAAACGACAATGGTTATATAAATCGTAGTCGCTTTTGACGTGATCTTGCATGAAAATTCCGTTAAAAGTTAAAGTTGCCACCTGCCTTTACACAATAACTTCACTGCAAGAATAGCATAAAGAAAACTTATGAAATAAGAAAGTAACTCCGCGAAAAGAAACGCCACAAGTTGGCTTGATATCAGGTATAGTAATAGGTTTTTTATTAATAATACCGGAAATTATAACTGTGCTTTACTTTTCTAGAAACTTTCCAAACAATCTATAATTGTATCACTAATTTGTTAAAGAAATCCGAAGGGATATATTCTGTGTTTTAACTTATTATCTTTCATAATGTTCTTACTTCCTCTTAAATAAGATAAACATCTTTATTAATCACAATTTATAACTGCTGTTTTATTAAATGCAGTTATCCTACATGAATATAACTTGGGTGTGACCAGTACATATCAGATCGATTAAATGTAGAAAACACGATCAAAATGACGTTATGTTAAATAAAACATTAACAATGTCAAGGTAAGTGATGGATGATGAACAAAGGAGCATCTGCAGTATACATCTCAAATGTTGCGAGATATTTACTACTTACATTATCCATTACCTTTTCTGATTCGAAAACATTGACTGCCTGTAATTACCCGTATAAATTATATAAATCAAGTGGATAAAAATACTAATTCCGTACTAGAAATCTTGCAAGATGTGTAAAGGTGTATTTTTAGATGGATTATAGGCTGGGATTGAAGTATTATATTATTTGACACTGCTCATGACCAGTAATTATACTGGTATCTGTTCACTTTGAGTCGCACTAACCTTCAAATTTAACTAGGGGTTGGTTCTTGATGCACATAATTTGAGATAAGTTATCGATTTAGCCAATTACTGAAAGTAACTCGAGATAAACAATTTATGACGTGTGAATATTAGTAATACCTATACCTACCCATATACCAATAGACATTACAATATTCAACCGAGAAAAATCTATAAGCGATTCACTGGCCAAATATAATAAATAGGTAGCTGGGGGGGATTTAAGGATGGACTGAATATTTTCGGTTAAAACTCGACCGCCCGCCAATATCCATTGACCGTGGTCATGACCTGGGATGGTCTTGACCACATCTGGGATGGGTTGATGGGATGTCCGATCACAAAAAGTGATAGGTGTGGGCGATTCGTGGGGTCTCCTCCTGTCCTCGCTCTACCCTGCAGGCTGGGTAGGATCTTCTGGCGCTCTTCTGTCGTGTCTTCTTTCTTCACCTGCATGTCTAACCCGTCGGGGGTAGTCGGTCTCGGGCGAGGGCGGCAAGTGCCTCTTTCGTCCTGGAATTTCGTTTCTATTTGCGTTGCATTAACTACAAATCTGCAGACAATGACGAGAGTTTTTGTGTTAGGACTCTTCGCGTTTACATGCAACTCTACTAGCGCCAAAAGTATCTACCATCTAATGGCAAAAATTTCAAAAACGAAATTTAAAAAAGCACTTACAAGACCTATTTTTATACCCGAGGAATCCTCATTTGGAGTATTCTTTAAGAATGTTTTCACTTTCTCTTTCACAAAGACTTGATTTTTGGATTTATATCCCGCACACTTTTTTCTCAAACTAAACAATCTTTTCCAACTTTTAAATGTCTAGTTCTATTTCACAACAGCAGCATCATTCATTCATAATTCAATGCATGTCATCTATATCAGAGTTATAAATGGAATATACTAACAAGGGTTGGACAAAGAAACCTATGAGACATTTTTAGTAGAAGTTAACAGCTATTATATAATAAAAACATTATTAATTTACAAGAATAATGATAATTGTGTAATCAATAATAATAGAATATCATAAGCTTTTCCAATAAAGGAGATATTAAGATAGAGAGAAGAACTAAGTTCTTTGCTTTTTACAATTTTTATGGAAGAGATAAGGAGTAAGTAAACAAAAAGAGTAATTTGAGAAGGGAATTTTGAATTATGGAATAAAATACATCAAGAAAATGGAAATACTTTAAATAAAAGAAAAACTAACGAAATAATACTAGGAGACGAAAGAGAAGACATAAATAAATAAATTGAAAGTATGATGGAAGTGCAAATGAGATGGATTAAATAATTAAGAAAGGAAATAGAATATAGTGGAAAATAAGAACTGAAAATTATTAAAAGAATAGGAAAAACCTAGGCCTATATGCTATCTATATACTTAAATGTATACACAAAAAAGAAACATCCAAAGAAAGAAAGATATACGTATTCAATTCCATTTTTAGACCAGTCCTGACATTTGAACGTGAATCATGGATGCTGACAAAGAGACAGAAATAAGATACAGACAGAATGATATACCTTAGAATGGTAGAGCTACAAATAGATACAAGATGAGAAAAATAATTAAAATGGTGGGGATAGGGTATAGAGGATAGAGGATAGAGAAATACGAGACGGAGCAAACAAATATGGGAGGTAAAAATACAGAAGTTCCAGAAAAGAGGACTACTAAAATGAACTTGGGATGCAGTTCTATACATAAAAATCTCATAAAGAAAGGAAAACATGGACACACACAAAAATATTAACGAGAAAAAAAAGAGAGGGGGACCAAGTTTGTATGACTAGTGAAATATTCTAACTATTCGGTTACTTGCTTTAATTTCTTTCTGGCACCGTAGGCTTCAGAACCCCAAGAAACTTTCTGGGATATCTGATATATTGTTGAGCAGTTTCGCTATCGTGCGTATTTGTTTAACTGGCTATTAAAAACCAAGCACAACTAGAGTTAGATTGTTACACAAATAAGTGTGTCTGCAGTATATCTTTAAATATTCTTACCCTGTATATAAACGACACGGATATATGATCATTAAAAAATCAAAATAACTTTCTGTTTACAGTTGTCTGTTTCCATTACGTATTACTTAACTCAGATATCTATTCGGCACATGTGTACAGCAATTTTTGCATGTGTTTTCCTTGACATACTCCTATTTTCTAAACATAAAATATAATAATTACATGCAACGATTAGTTTCAAATTATCATTTATCATCCATCGGACAAATGTACAAAATAAACGTATGTAATTAATTAATATGTTAAGGTCTTTACAGATAAAATAATGAAAATGTATTAAACATGACTGTGGGAGTCAAATAACTTCCTTGATCGAGCATTAATGCATTAAAATACACTAATTATTTTATAAAGACACCGTAGGTGGACAAGCAGTTCTGAACACTTTCTAAATTAAAATTAATACACCGTATGTGTGAAATAAGAGAAACAGACAACTTATTATAGGTTTTTTAGCGAAGTGACTTACTTACATAATTATTTTTGTATAGAAGTATGTAAGGATCATAAAATTTGAAAAACATTTGAGGTACATACTGTAATACAGTGTATTATTTTATCTTTGACTCTAGCAGGGAATATATTTATACTTTTATTTATAGGAATTAAACCAAAAATAAACTAAGAGATAAAAATCATTTTATTTAAATATTATGATTTAATGAGTTTAAATTTTTCTGAAATTTGAATATCTAAATAATTAATATATAAATATTTATTTTAATTTTAAATATTTAAATAAGGAAATCTTCATTATTTTAAGGAATATGTCGTAATAAATAATGTGCCTAGGTTGCAGATAACAAGGAAAATTTACACATCATAAAGGGTACATAGATGAAAGTACAACACACATAACTACATGAGTATCGGTCAACCCTAACACTAAGCGACAAACAGCTGTTTCGACAATAACAGTATGTCAATAAACATATATCTGGTTATATTGCTGATTATTGTAGAACACTAAAATAATAATTAATATGGTCAAAACAAACCTATTTACATAATAGTAGTAATACTCATATAGGTAATATTATCTCTATCCCACATTCTCGTCGTAATGATGAGTCCGAAAGTCAGAGAAAGTATGTGAGAGAAGGATTCTAATAGGGATTTTGAGAGGAATATTATTATTCTGCGAGTCGCAAGTGCGCCCAAGGACGACTTAGAACATTTTATCTTTAACTATCATTTAGTGTGAGAATAAAAGAAACCTGGAAAACCTTATTAACTAAAGTGAACAGTAGGTTGTTAGTCATTTATACAGTGATGTTGCAGTACTAGTTGTATATTAAGAACGCTACTAGTTTTATGCACACAAATTTAATGTAGGAGCAATTAGAAAAAGTTGAACGGCGAGATTCGACATCAAATGCGTGGAACGACGAACACGGAGCTCCAAAATAAAGTAGTCAAGTAATATATTATTGTAGGACGAGGAAAAGATTTGCAAGTTGGTTAGCCTTGTACTAACCAAGTAATTACGAGCTTTCTAATTCTGCAGTACACTCTAATGATGTGTTTATGTATACTATTTTTTTCTGAAACTTTACGGTTTTCTAAATATGTATAATTGTATACTGAATGGAGAAGGTACGTAAATATAAAAAATATTGTGCCAAGGAAGAATTCGTTAATATTTCTCTAGCTAACTTGTAAAAATGTGCCGATTGTTAACTTAACGTTATTTCTATATTGAATTTATGCTGATTGTACATTGAAGCAACAATTACGTTTATTGAATCTATAAGCATCTGTACACTGAAAAAATGAATATGTTCATAACATTGAATTTATGAACTATGTACCCTAAACTCCTAAATTCCTTAATTGAATTTACTGATCTATTTACATTGGGGAAAAATATGTAAAATTTCAGACCCTAAAAATTGAATAAATTTTCTAGTTAATAGATGACCTAAAAATATAATAAATCGTAGGTATACCTCCTAACACAAGACATGTAGGTGGGTAGGTAAGTAATTGTGTACACAACTCGACGACGGCGTTGACGGCAGACGTTGGACTGGAAGAATAGGTCAAGTAGGTAACTCTATTACTTTGAACTTCAATCTATGCAAATTATTGGATTTAAGGCTACGACATATGAGAATAGGCTTTAGTTCTTGGGATTAATGAGTAAATTTATTGGAACAACGAACATTTTATCACTTTATATATGAATTCGCGTTACATTTATAAATTGCTACTAATTTATTTATGGGGATAACGTCAAGAATTAGCAGTATAGTAAACTGAATTTATGAACCCAAAACATACATGCAAAGTAAATTGTTCATAAAATGCATATGCATACCCTAATAAAATGAAAGTCATTAAATTAAATACTATATTAATAATAATAATAATAATAATAATAATAATAATAATAATAATAATAATAAAACAGAATAGAATAAAATAGAATAGAATACTTTATTGCCATAGATCTTGTACAAGACATTAGCAGTATCAATATATAATATAATAAAAAGGATTAAAATAATTTTGATAAATTACATAGCACATAAAACACTATAACACAAAATCAAAGAAGACAATATAATACATATAAACAAAAATATTCGAACTTATCTGTTTAAATAATCACTGAACAAATAAAACACATTTTCAGTAAGATATTCCTTCAGGATTTTTTAAAGAAATTATAAGTACCTGTGGATTTGATATGACCCGATAAAGCATTATAAGCCTTAATAGTATTATAAAATGAGTCTTTTTCGTAAAAAGTATGATGATGAATGGGGATACTAACATCAAGCCCATGCTTGGTTACCATAAATCGGTATATATAGTTGTTTCTGGTAAATACTTCTCGTAAACACATTATGATTGCTTTTTACAAATAAAACTATATAAAGTGACGGAACCGTAAGTGTATTTAATTTTTTAAACATAGGTGTATAAGAAACTCTACACTACTGTACACTCTACTCTACTCTACAACATCTACATTCATTATACATCTAATTATTGACAACAACATCTACACTCATCCACTATAAAGTGAAGGAACCGTAAGTGTATTTAATTTTTTAAACACAGGTTTACATGAAACTCTACACTACTCTGCACTTTACTCTACTCTACAACATCTACATTCATCATACATCTAATTACTCGCTTTTGACAAACAAATACTTTTTGCCAATATTGTCATGAACCCCAAAATAAAATTGCATACAAAATTGTATACTTTAGACGTATGAGAAATAGAATACTTACAGAAGGCAATCTGTTGAAAATTGACTTTTCGAAAATCTTATTAAATAACAAGATGAATTTAATTTTGAAACTATGGAATTTCTATAAGAATCCCAACGTAATTTATTCTCTAATGTCACTTCAAGAAACGCAACCTTATCTGTTTGTTTAATTGAAAACCTTGCGGAGAAACATAGAACGAAAATCTAAATCAGTACTCGGACAGAACATAACAAAGGACGTTTTACTTCTATTTAAATTGAGTCTATTCAAATCACAGGATTTCAACATACTTGATGATATATCTGTTAGCTTTTGTATAATTTTGTTATACTTATATAATAAGTAATAATAATTAATAACAAATATAATAACAGTACGTGGGGAACAGCTACTGGCAAAGTCTACATATATTAGAATATATGTAGACTTTGCTACTGGTAATCACCAGCGCGCGACCCTGAGAATCGGAGCCAGGGAACCGGTCGACTGGATTATAACAAAAAAAAAATAAATAAATAGTGTGTATTTGTTATTATTTATCCATCCAGAACATACTGTGAGGCTTGTGGTGCTGATAATAGGAGCCATCGGTGGAGCAAGAGATACACTGCTTTCGGAACTGAAGATCATTCGGCAGATCTTCTAGCCGGAAGAATGCAGAAGGCGGTGATTCTTGGTTCATTACGTCTACTCAGGGCACACGATTCCCGGACTTAGTAGTTATTCACCCTACCGACGTGGAGAATAGCTACTGACCAGCGGCCGACCCTGAGAATCAGAGCCAGAGAACCAACCGGTCGACTGCTGCCAACCGCCAATATCCATTGACTATGGTCATGACCTGGGATGGTTTGGGCCAAGCGGGATTATCGCTTTTTACCCTCCCCATCGCTGTAGGCCTGGACTTCCTCGTAGAGGTGAACCCCATCCTTCACCAACCCAGATCACAAAAAATGATAGGTGTGGACGATTCGTGGGGTCTCCTCCTGTCCTGGCTCAACCCTGCAGGATGGGTAGGATTTCGGTCGACTAGATTTTAACAAAATAATAATAATAATAATTTAGTGTTTTAATCGTGGTGAGAAGCGCAGTGTCTTTTGGTCCGTGCTACTATCCATCTAACAATTTTTATCTAATTCGAATAGATAGCGACCTGCTTTTGTGGTGGTTCCATTACAGATGTTACCTCTATCGTCTTTAAAAATGACGAAGCTATTTATTTATTTGAAGGAGATTTCTAAAACAAGTACTCCACGGACTGTGCCCCGACTGGCGTTATATTACTCCAGCATCTACATGAAAAGTCGCCATAAGCACAGACCAAACGAGGGCAGTACTTCTCAGTTACTAGTGCTTCTCACATACTAGATGCTCTTCCACTATATAGATTCCACTACCTATTTGTTCATAGCGACTATAAACAATCGCTTAACGATTTGTGCACATTAATATTATTATGTACGATAGTTTTTCAGTGATATACGAAAAAAATTTGCACAATTTTGCAACACCCAATACACATGCCGATTGTAGTAATTCATTCAGCATTAACCTCTATCGATTGGGTAGTATCTAAATACCAACACACCAGATATTTTAAAATTTATTAAAAGGACATTAACATCCTTAACCCCAATCGGATTTGTCATTAAGTATCAGCAATAATCCCGCCTTCGAGAAGCTCGAATATCGTCTGTTGCAGGCATAACTTATATCTAACCCAAATACCAGCGCTAAACAGGCATAAGTATGCACGCGTTTACAAAATAATTATGACTTTAATACAATACTCGCCGTGGGTAGCCTGAGATAGTACGAGTAAATTCACATTTCCATATAATTATCTAAAGGCTGTTTCTCTCTTTATAAATTCATATTAGTGTCATTGTTCCATTAAGACAATACACCCCGTGGGTTCGGACGCCCTTTATACTGACGAAAAATATCAACTTGTTATCCACAGGCGTGGGAGGCATTCGTTTATGGACAAGTTCATTAAAAGCATAAAGCCGCTGATAACACAAGAATATGTTAATTACATATTATTTATGCAGATTAAATGAGACTTGTTTATTACCTTAGCTCTGTGTACAGGGCTGCCCAAAGAAGCTCCCTGAAATAATCTACCGAAGAGTAAAGTGATACATGATAGAAGTACTGAGAAACACGCAGTAGTGTCCACTTTTGGTCTTTGCTACTATCCGTCTGACAATTATTATTGTATAATTGACAGACAGATCGCGAGCTGCTTTTCCGCAGGCACCATTATTGCAGTGACTTTAGAAATCGGTGGATCTACAAAACGTCGTCCGCGAAAACGCTTGTTTGGGGATCAAGCCTTAACATCGTTAAGCGTTTGGGGATCAAACCTAAAGCTTGATCCCCAAGTAGGGCTTGTTGATTGTAGATTATTGTCTTTAGTTTTGAATTTTTATTCAAATATATAACATGATATTATTCAAAACAGGGTTTAAATAAAGATATAAAAAACAGTTATAATTTAACTGGAAAGCCGTTATTCGTATTTTGACAAATTTTTTGCCCTTAGTATAAAATAATATTAAATTTTGTATCCACAGGGTCTAAAGAGTAATTCTATGTTATTTTTATTTTAATAAAGTAATACACTAATATTAATTGAATTTGCTGTGCTAATTATTGTGATTTTGATTTCATTGGAATTAACGTTCATGTCGGACTTTCTCTAAGTAATCTTATAAACGTACATCCAGTAAAAGTTCACGCAGAATTTCACCTAAAATATATACAGGGTGTCCACCTAGTGCGCGTAAGTCCAATATCTGGGTTAATAAAAGAGATAACTTAATTTTTTTTTCTACAGGGTTGTCTAATATCCCGAGCTGCACAAATTGAAAATATATTTACATATTCAGGGTGTTCAGTTTTTCCTGGACAGGTACCAACTTCGTTTTTCTAAATGGAAATATATATTTTTTATTGCTTTTTCGAACTAAACCCTTGATTTTAGTAGGACTTTCATCAGCCTTCCCTATACCTAACTTAAACTGTTTTTGAAATATTGACGGGTGAATATTGACATTTTTGCAACTTTGACACCCTGTAAAATCTAAACGGTTTGAGATCAAGCAAAACGGTTTGCACATTCCTATCTTAACTTTTCATAAGCTATCGTTTGGTACTAATTTCAGAATTATCCAAAAATTTAAAATTTTCCGAAAATTTTGAAAATTTTTAATTCCTGGATAAATTTGAAATTAGTACCAAACGATAGCTTATGAAAAGTTAAGATATGAATGTGCAAACCGTTTTGCTTGATCTCAAACCGTTTAGATTTTACAGGGTGTCAAAGTTGCAAAAATGTCAATATTCACCCGTCAATATTTCAAAAACAGTTTAAGTTAGGTATAGGGAAGGCTGATGAAAGTCCTACTAAAATCAAGGGTTTAGTTCGAAAAAGCAATAAAAAATATATATTTCCATTTAGAAAAACGAAGTTGGTACCTGTCCAGGAAAAACTGAACACCCTGAATATGTAAATATATTTTCATTTTGTGCAGCTCGGGATATTAGACAACCCTGTAGAAAAAAAAATTAAGTTATCTCTTTTATTAACCCAGATATTGGACTTACGCGCACTAGGTGGACACCCTGTATATTTTCCCTAATTTTTCCCAAAAAGAATTATTACTGGGTCATATGTTTTTTTAATAGAATAGAAATAGAATAGAACATAATAGAAAAGTCGCTAGAAAACAAAGAAGTCTGTTCAGCGATATTCCTTGATGTTGCGCAGGCTTTTGATAAAGTGTGACATGATGGGTTAAAATATAAACTAAATAAGCTACTGCCATATAAATACTCAGAATTATTGGAATCATATATCTCAGATAGATTCTTCAGAGTCAAACAAGATGAAGCATACACTGAACTAAAAGAAATCAGAGCAAGAGTACCACAAGGAAGCGTCCTAGGCCCTTATATATCTATACCTTATACCCTTATCTTATACCTGATCTACACCAGTGACATACCACAGTTAGAGCAAAACACAATAGCCACGTTTGCAGATGATACTGCCATTCTTGCGACAGGGAAGGGCTATGAAGAAGCTGCAAACAAACTGCAAACATCAGTTAACCAAATCAATAACTGGACCAGAATATGGCGTATCAAGCTGAATGAAACCAAATCAGTGCAGATTAATTTCACAAATAAAAGAGAACAACAAATACCTATTAACATGAACAATTCCCAGATTCCATATGCAAACTCAGCAAAATATCTAGGCATCACATTAGACGCAAGACTTCGCTGGAAAGTCCATGTTAAAAAGAAAAGAGAAGAGCTAGACATCAGATATAAGAAAATGTACTGGCTACTTGGTAGACACTCCTGCTTATCAACTTACAACAAAATACTGTTGTATAAACAAATTCTTAAGCCAGTATGGACCTATGGAATACAGCTCTGGGGCTGTGCCAGTAGGAGTAATATATTAATCATTCAAAGATTTCAGAACAAAGTACTGCGGAACATTGTTAAAGCGCCTTGGTACATCAGAAACAGTGACCTTCATCGAGATCTTCAGATGGACACTGTAGAGCAGACAATTACTAAATTTGCAAGGAATCACGAACAACGACTCCATCAACATGTGAACATCGAGGCCATCCAGCTCCTCGACAACACTAACATAGTAAGAAGGCTCAAGAGGGTTAAGCCCTTTGAGTTAGTGAACTGATTATATCAGTATAAAAGCAGAGTATTGTGCGGTTAGTGTTACATATTAGTGTTATTAAGTTACCAGACTCTAAGGTACACTAGTGAGTAAGACCTTAGCTCTAAGATTTTCAACTTTATTTAAATTAGGATAGAACCAAATTACTCATTGATCTCCCTTTGATCAGATTGTAATAGCAGCAAAATACCCTTCAAGGTGTGTTTTCTATATATATAAAAAGAAATGTTTTTTTAAGTTTCTGAGGGCGGGTTTTTCAATGCACAGTTAAGGATTGACAACTATCAGTTTAGAACTAGGACAGTTAAAGCGTTTTTCAAACTACTATGGACTGAGAACTTCCAGTCAAAGTGCCTGTCAATTTAACAAATACTTCAAAGTGCCTGTTTGCATACTAACTTATATTAGTCTAAATAAGCAAAGTTCTCTTAAAAAAATAACATGTTTCAGGGTCGAATTAAGAAACTATAATTATTAAGTTAAAAAATCTTGAGAACAGAAGTAGGTATCTATTTTTATATGAAATCTACTATATTGATCATATAGTGAAATCATTAGATGACAGGTAAAATTTAATAATTCTTTCGCTTCCAGATTCGTCTGAACGGTTTATAGCATCTAAACCCCTGTTTTATCACAGGAAATCTCCCCTGAAGATTTAAGTGAGACACCCTGTAAGAATCTATATTAATATGCCGGAATGCTAGAGGTCGGTGTGGGACTATTAGATTCGGTTACTATCAAGAAGTGTCAAAAGCATTTTATCAGTAAGTGTAATAGGTGCCATAAAAAAACCATGTTTGGCAGATTAGGTTCATATATCAGAATAAATCGGAAAATTTTTACGATGTATTAAACGTTATCGAAATAGCTATTTCAGCAACACAGTACCTTCCTCAGATAGTTGCAACTTTTTTAAGGCTTAAGCATTAAAGCTACCTTTTTCAGTATTATAAATATGCGTTTAATCATAAAAATGGACAGTTAAGTTAAAAAAGAAGATGGACTACTTTCCTGCTTCACCCATGGTATACCATAATTTTATGGCATATTTAACGAAATCGGCAGAGTCTAGTGTTAATACTTCTAATAACTACTATTGTCGTATGTCATAGGCATCGTACAACGTCTTCGTCGGTGTTTTGTGCCTGTCAGGGTTAAGGATTTCGAATTACTAAGAAATGTCTAGGTCACTGGACTATATAGAAAAAAGTGTTAATCAAAGCTATGAACTGGATAAAATTGAAAGGTACAATCACAGTAAATCTACAAAGATAGCAGTAGAAAGATAAATCTGTATCTAATATGTGCCAGCTTGATATATAATAGATTATATTATGTAGTTTCGCTAGCGATATGACTGCAGGATACGTAAGTATATTGAAAAATATTACACCTACTGTTTTTTAATTTGTTAATTATACAGGATTACGTATACCTTGCCTTCCTACACTTTTTACTGGGCAAAAATTACTCATGACAGAATTAATCCACTGTTACATTGTCTCGTTAGTTATCTATACAAAGGCCGCCTGCTAGACATACATATCCATTTTCTTTCCAATTACTATACTTTGAAATTTATAATTTCACGCACTCTTATTATTATTATGTTATAGTGCGTCAATCATTATTGTTTCTAAACGTGTATAGAGCAATATTTCTTTAGGCATTAACAACATGTGCTAAACGAACCATAACTGAAAATTACACAGAAGGCTTGTTTCCGTTTCTAAACTGACAGCCCCGCAGTTACCTCGCATTAACAAAATAAGTAAATAAATATCTGATACGGAAAATTTCACGTAATTATGATAAAAGTCACATTAACTACATGTTAACAGAGCGAGTCACTTTTTCCTTCGTAATAATGCGACCGCTAATAATGGTTACTGCATCGTTAAGGTGCTACAAGAAAATATTAATTATACTCTGTTTGCCTATTTATGATGTTGACGGAATTATTTGATAATTAAATGTTAATATACGAAACATACCTATATAGATCCGTACAGTTTATGAGGGAAAAAGATTTTCGGTGTGCAGCGTATTTTCATAATTTTCAAAAACTTAGATTATAGATGTATTAGATTTGAGACCTATGACCACGTTTAATAGCTTAAATGAAATAGGACAGTTATCAGGGCGTTAGCCCTGATAACTGTCCTATTTCAACTGTCCTAACTGCAAAAAAATATATAAATATGCCCAAAAAAGTTACACCAACGATGAAATAAAATAACATAACACATACATAGGCTATGTGACGCCACTGGCGATGGATAGAAGTCCGCAACGAAATTACTAGAATATTGATATTCTGGATTCTCGCTGGACCGCTCTGGAACATTCACTTTCAAATAGGCAACAGAAAGTTATGTCAAATAATCAATATTCTACATATATAAATGTTACCAGAGGAGTTTCACAAGGTAGTGTGTTAGGTCCTCTGTTATTCTCTTTATATACAGCTGATTTTTGTAACTTCTTAACCAGCTCAACTTCACATCAGTACGCGGACGATTTTCAGCTGTCCTATCACTTTCATATTCAAGACATTGGTTCTGCTGTTCGTTCTATAAATTATGATTTGGTCACAATTTCTTCAGTTTCAAACGCTCATGGTCTCATTCTAAATGAGTCGAAGACAGAATTGCTTGTTTTTGGTAAGCATAGACAATCCATATTGGATAATCCGGCATTTTCTATAACACTTAATGGTAAAGGTCTATCTGCTTCTGACTTCTGAAAGAATTTAGGCATTTATTTTGATTGTAGCCTCAGATTTCACAAACACGTGAACCATATTGTTCAGAGGTCATATTGTAAATTGAAATCCTTATTTATTCACAAAGATGTTCTTACTACTGACATTAAACTAACATTAACTGATTCTCTTATTTTAAGCTATATTTCTTATGGTAATACGGTGTACTGGCCTGTTATTTTAAATAAAGACAAAGAAAGTCTTCAAAGAATACAGAATTCTTGTTTAAGGTTCAGTTACAACTTAAAAAAATTTGATCATATTTCGCAAACTTTAGCACATTCTAAGTGGCTGAACCTTGATCAGCGTTATAAATTGCATTTAGCTAGCCTTGTGTACAAAGTTGAGCATTTTGAAGCTCCCAAATATCTGTGTAATAAGTTATTAAAGGGAAGTCAAGTGCATTCTCAGCCTACTAGATATTGTGGTCGATACATTGTTCCTCAGCATAGGACCGTCGCGCTTTCAAGGTTCTTTCAGTTACACCGCTGCTACAACTTATAAAGCATTGCCTGCCAATTTGAAATCTTCATCCAGTCTAAGTTCGTTCAGAAAACAAATGAAACCATATTTATGTGTATTATAGAGATCACATCTACTTGCAAACAATATGTAGCTTCATATTATATAATGTTCCTTTTTTATTTTTATGTTAAATGAAGTGGTTAGGTGGAAGCGCAACTATGTTGAATCCTCGCCACTTCTGTTTAATTATTTCTTTTTTCATATTTCCTTGTGAGTTAAATAAAGACACTTTATTATTATTATTATTATTATTATTATTATTATTATTATTATTATTATTATTATTATTATTATTATTATTATTATTATTATTATTATTATTATTATTATTATTATTATTATTATTATTATTATTATTATTATTATTCTTTTAATATTCTTTTAATTGATGCTCTAAATTCAATCATCAATTTGTGGTTTTTCTTCACTTTCAAAGTTTAAAAAAGTGTGTATTACATTTTGTATTATATTTGAAGTGCATCGTAGTGTTTGCAGTACGTATCTATATAGATTTTCTTCCACTTGCAGTAATTGATAACTATTATCGCGAGTGTGTTTATTGTTTTTACTCCGCTTAAATCGGATTATTGTAAACTGGTCTGAACTGTGAAATATTAATTTATCATGACTGAAAATACTTCGTCTGGAAATGATTCTAAATGCATTGATAACGTCTCTAAATGCAAACGATGTGGAAAACTTGCAACCACAGGTATGAAATGTATTAATTGTGGTAAAATTTCTCATAAGAGTTGTCTAAAAATCTTACAAAGTAAACAACAATATATTAAATTTTTGGATGATGTCAATGTTATTTGTTGTGATGGTAATTTAGCTTCTGAAATGGCTGGTTCATCGGATAATTTAGTTTCGGTCGACAAGCCAGATGATCCTAATGCCATCAGAATACAGTATTTGGAAGAAATTATTCGACAAAAGGATTTGATCATTTCAAATCAGGAGATTGCTATAAAAGCTCTTAATGATCAAATAGCTCTTCTAAATCATATAAAGACTTTTCAAAATCCTTCTAATGGGATTACTAATATTCCTATGCCTTCTAAGCAAGTTACTGCTTCTGTTGTTATACACCCTAATACGGGAACTAAAAAGAAGGAACCATCAGTTATTACTTCCAGTAAAAAGCAGAGGGCTGCTAACATAAACGAGGCTATAAATGATCTGGTTCCTGGTGTCACGGCGCCTTCTGTTTCAGCAGCAGTGCAAAATGCTCTTGCTAATCGTATGTGTGATAATATTATAAATTTAACCAACGACGTGGAGGATAATGGGGATATTACCACCCCTTTGAAAAGGAACTCATCGAAACTTAAGTCAAGGAGTATCTTAGTGGGCAATATGTCCGACACTACGTCCTTTGAAAGCTGCTCCCCCTGCTGTCGCTCTGCGTCATTTGCATATCACAAATCTTGGTCCATCTGTTACTGAAAATAACCTCGTAGATTATTTGAAACAATTTGTACCTGAAGTGAAAGCAATGGCGCTACCTTCAAGGAACCCGAATACCTACTCATCCTTTAAAGTGTCAGTGCCTGTTTCTGAAGCTCAACGCATCTTAAATCAAGATATTTGGCCTAAAGGTGTTTTGGTAAATTGGTTTTTTCCATCGAGAAGATTCCGAGTTACCCCGATTTCTAGAAAGCATACCAACTAGTAGCCCGTTTTCTGTTTTCGGTATCAATGTCCAAAGTTTGACTAATAAAATCGATGAACTCCAGTTATTCTTATGGGACAATTCATTTGATATTATCTGTATTTCAGAACACTGGTTACGAAAAGATCAATTGTCAGGTATCGCCATAAGAAATTATGACTTGATTTCTAGTTACTGCCGCCCTAAAAATAATCAACATGGAGGGGTGGCGATTTTCTCAAAGTCTAGTATGCTTCTTAAGTCTGTTGATGTTGACAGGTTCTGTCTTTCTATTCATGCAGAGTTCTGTGCCGCAGAATTGGTTAACAGCAATACTGTTATCGTAACGTTTTATAGATCATCCACTTCGGGTGATGTAGTTCTATTCAAACGCTGCTTTGAAGAGCTTAGTGACTACTTGTTGAGTAAATATAGATATATAATAATGATGGGAGACATTAACTTGGACCTTGATGCCAATATTGTGCACAGTAACGATATCTGTAACATTTTATCTATGTTTGGAATGACGTTTTTAATTAAGGAACCTACTAGAGTCACTGCGGGTGGCAGTTCCTGTTTGGACAATATCATGACAAATTTTGAATCTGACAGATTTAGTTCTGGTATTTGTGACATTCATTTGGCTGATCATTGCGGTATTTTTATTAATGTCCAGGCAGGATGTGCAGATACCTTCATTGGTTCTACTACAACTAGAATGGTTTCTGAGAATAATATTTGTTTGTTTGCGAGTAAGGTGGGTGAAATAAAATGGGACGCTAATATTTTGGATTTAAACTGTTCTGATCTTGCTGATATAATGACATATACCCTGTGTAACATTGCGAAAGCTGTTTTTCCTTTAAAATCTGTTCCCAATAGGTTCAATGGAATTAGATTGTTCAATGACAGGCTCCGTGAGATGCGCCGTGTGCTACATCACTCTAAGGCTGTCTTTGATAAAAATAAAACCGTTGAAAACTGGAGAGCATATTGCGACATCAGGAACGCATATAAAAAAGCTATCAAATTTGAAAAACGCAATGCATATGCAAATGAAATTTATAATTCGACTAATAGGGTGAAAACAGTTTGGAACATAGTGAATACTGAAAGGAATTCTAAAAAATCAGTACATAAGTCAAATCTTATATCATCCGATGATTTTAATTTGCACTTCTCCAATATTTGTAACACAGTTCTTCAAACAATTGACGATACTTTTGTTGATCCAAATGACCTTTTAGTTAGGGCACCAAAGCCGCCTTTTTCATTTTTTATGCCCCCAATTACCGTACAGGAAGTAAAGGAGGCAATTTTTAGCTTAAAAAAGACAGCTGGGCTAGACTATTATTGCCTAAATAGTACTATGGTCAAGGCATCTCAGGAGTCGTTAATTGAACCATTAACTATTCTCTTTAATAAATGTGTCAATGAAGGAGTATGGCCGGACTCATTTAAAGTTACAAAAATTTTTCCCTTGCATAAAAAAGGAGATCATAATTGTCCGGATAATTTTAGACCCATAGCAACTGTTCCTATTATGGGCAAAATATTTGAAATTATTATGAAGCGGAATTTATCCAGTTATTGTGAAAGTAAGCACATTTTCTCTGATTCTCAGTTTGGTTTTAGGAAAAATCGTTCTACCCTTAAAGCCTTGCTATCTATGGTTGAGGTAATTGTAGAGGGATTTGATGAGGGCCTCCATTCAAATGCCACGATGTGTGATCTCTCAAAAGCTTTTGATTGTGTTAATACACAAATTTTGCTGCATAAACTGGAATATTATGGGATAAGAGGAAATGTGCTCAAACTTTTTTCTTCCTACCTTTCTAACAGGCAACAGTATGTGAGTCTTAATGGAACCGAGTCCAGCCTACTACAAGTTGAAAACGGTGTTCCTCAGGGTTCTGTCTTGGGACCCATTTTGTTTCTATTATACAACAATGATTTGCCTTACTCGGTAGATGACTTATCTTGTGTAATATTTGCTGATGACACTACACTAATTGCAAGGGGTGATAGTTCTAATTTGGGTAGTTTTCAACTGGTGAAAAATTGGTTTTCATCAAATAAGCTGAAACTCAACGAGTCCAAGACTCAGCACATTCATTTCACCACTGACAAATGGGCTTCTAAGTCCGAGGCCAAAGTTCTTGGGCTGACCCTAGATACCAGATTGGAATGGTCATCCCAGGTTGATCATCTTTGCTCAAAGCTGTCATAGCAGATATTCTGCAATTAAGACGTTCGCTTCCTTCTAATGTACTACGCACGGTGTATTTCGCAATTTTCCATAGCCATTTAACATATGGCATCACGTTATGGGGAAATTCAAGTGCTGCTTATAGAGTGCTAATTTTGCAAAAGGCTGCTGTTCGCTCCATAGAAGGTGCACCTTATGGTACCTCGTGCTTACATCTTTTTAAAAAATTTTAAATTATGCCCCTACCTTGTATTTATATATTCGAGTCCCTATTGCAAATACACCGTGGATTTGACAAATTTCAAAAGCATTGTGATGTGCATTCCTATAATACTAGGAATGCAACAAATTTGATTCAGTCCTATTCTAGGATTCGTGCAACGCAAATAAATAAATTAGATGTTGGATTGTATAATCACTTTGTTCATTGTTTTAACAATGTTAATGTTACTAGTTTGAGTTTTAATAAGTTTTATAAGTTGTGTAAAACGTTTCTAATAGACAAATGTTTTTATAGTGTGAATGATTATTTTAATTGGTCAAATTCTAACGGTTAATGTTTCAGTGACTTCAAATGTACCTTTAATTGTATGTAATGTGGTCGTTAAATAAAGTAAGTAAGTAAGTAAGTAAGTATTATTATTATTATTCACGTGCATATAAGGGACAAGCGGGACGGGCAGAGTTAACAGTTAGTACTGTGGAGTAGACACTCATAGACAGAAATTGTATAAGTGTGCAAAGTTTCAAATCGATGCGAGGATAAATGGATGAAAAGTGAGTTGTCAGATTTGCTTATAATGTTAGGAAGTTACAGGTCAAGCTAGTAAAAGCGTGTTAAGAATGGCGCATATTTTCTCTAAATTTACTTTTTTAGTAACTTTACCGTTTCTGATATTCTAATAGTGATCCAAATTAAAGTGACCACCCTGTATAGTGTATCTAATAAGAAATTCAATAAGATAATATTGAATAAAGCATGCAAATTGTGGTCGCATCTAGAGTGCTCTAATCATCTAAGCAAGATCGTCTTGTGTGTCATTATTTCCTTTTTGCAGATAAGTATTTTTCATTTTACTATTTACTTTATAATTAAAACTGAGTGTAGAGCATATAAGTACGAACTTGCTTTGTTATGTAACTTTTTTGTAGGAAGCATATTGATTGTAATTGAGTCTATTCTTTTTTATACAGGGTATCTCAAAATTCACACCCATGTCTGTAGAACCCTATACAGGAAGTCAAAATAAATCGAAAAACAACAGTGGAAAATTGCGGGTTGTCCTTTGTTTTCGAGTTATTTATGAAAAATTAATTTTATTTACTCTTTAATCTTTATTATTAAAAATAACTTAATAAGGATACAAGGTAAATGTATGGTCAGTTGTCACAAAAGGTGTCCAAAAAATCACCTCTTCTACATCATGTTTTCATCTATAAATATTACTAAAGCGTAAATACGAGCTACAACATCGTTAGGCCTCCTCAACTAGGTTTGTGATAAACGTCTTGTTTTAAAAAGCCCCAGAAAATAAAGTCCAATGGATTCAGAACTGGGGACCTTGGAGCCATGGTATCGGTAAACGTCTTGTTTTAAAAATCCCCAGAAAATAAAGTCCAATGGATTAAGATCCGGGGACCTAAGAACCATGGTAGATATCGGTCCACTTATTCCGATCCATCTATTGGGGAAATGTTCACTTAGGAAATTTCTTATTGCAATTCCATAATGACCTGGCCCATCTTTATTTTGGAACCAGTAATTAAATCTAGCTACAGGAACTTCATCGAGCAATAGCACTGGTAAATTTAGAGGTTCCCTGCTTACATGATAAATCGTGCGTTGGTTTGCCTTGAGGCAGAAGGCGATTTATTTGAACACCTATTGTAACAACAGATCATACCTGCATTTACCTTGTATTCTTATTCATTTATTTACAATAATAAAGATTTTCATCTTTTTTAAATTTAAATTTTTACTTTTTATTTTTTAATTTTTTAAATTTTAATTTTAACTTATTAATTTTTAAATAATTGTAACGTTTACTCTTTAGAATAAACGCACATAAAGTTTTCATGAATAACTGGAAAATAAAGGACAATCGGCAATTTTTCCACTCTGGATACAGTCCTAGAAGCACGGGCGTGAATTTTGGGAAATCCTGTATATTTAGTAGATTATACGTGAGACCACATGTTGAACATACATGACGATTTTGCAAGTGTTTAGTTTTTATTTCAAATAAATGATCTAGTACGTATTCTAATGCGCGTCTTCCCTGAGTAGCGACTTTAAAACTATGAAAATAAAGTTAAAGTAACTGTCCACGGCGATAACGCGTAATAACACGGCATTAGTGTAAATTGTTATTCCGCAAACGAGATCACATCGTAAAACTAATCCATCACAGCGGTGTGGGAACCGCCATGATGCCGACCGCACGCCCGCCGTCTAATGAGGAAACAAGATCGAGCTTAATTAGACGCAGCTTGTAGTGATGTTGTTAGCTAATTAGATACAGTGCGATTATCTATTTAGAGTGTACAATAATGCCCGCGAACATTTACATCGCTAAGTGACTTCCTTGCAACATTAAATATTAGATTATTATTAATAGCGCGCATGCACCAAAACGTATACACTATGAATATACTATAGGTTTGTTCCAACTAAAATCCAGAATGATTCCGAATTGTAATGCGTCTGCGCATTTTAATTTTCGTGTTCCAACACAAATTCAGAACCATCACTGATTTTTTGAGGATCCAATTCGCCGTTCCAACATGATTTTTGAACGAGTTAGGAACGATTCAAATAGTTCTGGGATTTTACGAGAATTTGTAATTCTGACCATGCGCGTCAATGGTTTTGACTTTGGTGCAAAGTATTTGGTGGTAACTGATGTGGTTCTTCTGTTTGAAATATTAAAAATTCATCTACATCTACAAAAATTTACTAATTAGTGATATAAATAAAAGGTGTGCCAAATATGTCATACCTATATTCATTGAAGGGCCTTGGCTATGATCCATTGTATTAAACGTAGATAATAGAACGGAAATATTAAATTTAAAGGGTAAACTTGGGTCTGTATTGTTTAGGTTATGTACGTACAAGTATGGTACAAGTTTATGCCACACAATATCACCAAGGGACAAGGGTTTATGTTGTGATCTTTCCGAATCCATCGTTAATAATTTTATATTCCGTGGTTGATTCGAATTCTCAAAAAGCGTTCCAACAAAGTACCAAATTCTGAACCGATTCCAATTGACGCATGCGTATTTACTAAATCCGGAACCAAGTTACGAACTATCTTGAATTCTGTGTTGGAACAAACCTCATATGAACGCTGTACTCATAACTAAAGTTATTGAGTACTGTTAAGGAAAGTTAAGGAGATTTTTCTTGCTTTTACTACTCTAAGAAAACTTAATTCAATTAGAACGTTTACTGTAAACTATGATATTACATCGAATATATTAACTAAAATCTGTAAGATAATTTTAACATAACATAAACAAGTATATTTTATTTTTAAAATTTCATAATAACCAAGATTTTCAATAACCATTGTAAAATAATAAGAAGAATATACATTTTCATTTCGTTTGTTAAATGAAATTTTAATCACTATTGAAAATGTTTTAATCAGGGTCTGCGTCAAGAAAATTCAAGTCTTTTTTAATCTGCTACATATTTTTTTCTTCCTGCGACTGTTTCATTAAATTCTGTTATTTAACTCAATCTTCATATTTTTTATTTTCTGTGTTGTACTTTTGTTAAAATGAAATAGCTTTGATGTTTCTTTCCTTTATTTTAAGGAAATAAATATTAAAATTAATATTTGATGGGCGCAATACCAAAATAAAGCTAAATTGCATATTCTTCACAAAAAGTAATTGAAATCTGAATTATTCTATTGTCAATAAGTATTGTTTCAAACTTACCATTAAAAATGTCATACAAGTGGTTAAATATATAAAATTAATTATCTAATGTTCATATTTAATCGTCGAAAATCTTACAAAATGTCACCCTTGTTTATATATTAAAATTACATTTTAAGGGAATTTAAATATTCAAAACTCCTAAATCCTACTTTAGACTTTTGAATTATTACCTAGTATTGCTTTTACGTTAAATCAAATGTCTACGATAGGTATTTGCTTACCAAAAAAATGGTCTGAAATGGAAACTTTTAGGCATCAGGTATTTTATAAATACCTTAAGTTATATTTATTATTATTTCAAAATGTTTATGATTTACTTATTTTGCATTACTTGATTTTTCTTTGGCAATAACATATCTTCACAACGCTGTCATTCTCTTGGCTGATTAGGGAGTTTAAATTAAATACCACACAACCAAATGCTTCTTGCTATATTCGATAAAAGTATAGATACATTAGATGAAGGTGGTAGGTAGTAAAAAAAATGACAGCAGTAAAAGTGTAGATGCATTTAGTTTATTCTTACTTATAAGAGAAGTGATCATAAGTGAATCGGTCATTTGAACAGCACATGTCAATATTTCGGCCATTTTGAACTTTTTGCAATAATATACACTTTAAGGGTAAGTACATCGTTCCATATAGAAACATCACGTGTCCGATGATGCTTCAATGATTCATATGCTTCTAAATATCTCAATGCATTGAGAAACCACACAAGTCGCTGACTTCTAAACGCAATATCCGAAAGGGTACAATTCTTTTTGCTCAACGACCGAAATTTTGCGGTTATTATAAAAAAGTGGGTAATCAGAAGATTCGACAGAATCAACGATCATGGAATATGTTGAAATGATCGTAAAAATTCATCAAGGAAGTGAAAATTTTTTGTAAAACTCGTTGAAAGTGAAGATATTGCAGATTTTAAATCTTGGTGGCCTAAGTTTTACAAAAGAAAAACAGCTTGTCGATTGAGTCTCTTGGTACAGATGCCCCAAGGTAGCCAATACGCACATTTCAGATTATGAACTACACACATTTTAGATTATCTTTCAATGAACCTATAGTAGTTGAGGCTTTTGAATTTATAAAGGGGTTTACCAGCCATAAATTTAGACTTGCTACTTCTAATTTAGTGCAACTACCTGAACCTGTCCATAAACCTGCTTATCCACTTAGACGAGTTCCGATCAGCTTCAAGAAAGTTGATATCAAACAACTTATTCCATACAGTCCTGAAGAACACCATGACTTTTATAACGAAATATTACGTGCAATAACTGAAAATGATGAAGACAATGCTTCATTTTTTATAAAAGTTGATTTTGTGACCCTCTTTTTTATATTCAGTAAAGATCTTTAATAAACCTTCTTTATTTCCTTTCATAACCATTTTCTTCACATAAATCTTTCATTTTCCGTAAATTAATTAAAAACTGGCAAGTGCTGTCTCTCAAATGATGGATTCAATTATGTTAAGTATTATAAGTTAAGTAATATACTTACCATAATCGAGCTTTTATCAATTTTATATTTACTTAATGTTTGATATATAAAATTTTCCAGAAATATCTGAATATCTTTTCTGCATCAAATACTATACAGTTTATCAAATTTGTACCCAATTCTATTAGAAACAATAATTAATTTTTCATATTATACAGATTCCACTAAGTAAGGACAAGTTCGGAATTATCGACTCCAGATTTTTATATACTCGTAATACTCGTATATAAAATCTGTTAATTTATTAAAATTATCTTAAAATCTAAAAACAATTGGGAATCCTGTAAAGATCCTCATACTTGTTCAAAAATATTGCCAGGGCACAAGTAAATATAATGCTGAAGCGTGAGAGCATAAATTCAATTATCTGACACGTTCCCATAGACTCGACTAAATACAATATGAGTCTACTTAATTTCCCATTGATTTATTCTTAAATATCCAAAGTATATAACTTCTAGCCAATAATTTTCGGTTCATTCGTGTATCTGCTTATGCTTATCCATTACCATACCACCTTAAATGCATTAAACTAACAAATTTACATTCATCGTGCATACATGAACAAGGAAGTGATTCTCTGGTACATGAATACCAAATTACTAGAAATCTCAGACTTTAAAATGTCACTCCCCCATTCCGTGACTAATTCCTCTTTAATTTACAACAAATAAACGAACTGCTCATGCACCGCCGTGTCAATGACTGTATAGACAAAGCGCATACACTGCATGACACTGTCAGAGTAGCATACATTGATAAAAGTCTAACTTTGTTAAGTATGTTAAAAAGAATATTACCTATAATTGGCATAAGAAAATGTAGCTTTACCAAAAGGCTGTCTTTCGATCGTTCTTATATAATACTTATATAATAGATACTTATATAATAATAATGTAATAGCTAATAGTAATTTTATTTAAATTTAAAAAAATTTTAAAACAGAGAAGATAAATCTAGTATAGTCTTATTGAAATAATCTTTGCGGAATTATCCCGTTTTCTAATTCAATTTTTTCCCTCAATATAGACCAAATCTGTGTGTCTTTAACAGTTATATATTTAATTATAAGCATTGTGGACACATATATTGGGTATAAAGTGATCAAGTTGGCGTTATAATAAACTTTCCAGTGGTAACATTCTTCTGGAGTAGAGGAAGCCATGTTTGATCTATGAATATTGTTTCTGATGAGATACATTTATCACCATTAAGTTTAATGATTCTAATTTGTGTTTTTTTGGTATTTTGATATATTCTATTATAATAATAATAATAAAATTCTTATAATAGAATATATCAAAATACCGAAAAAACACAAATTAGAAAGAAAAATTAGTTAAAAGAAAATTAAAAGAAAGTGCTTTCATTAAGCTTATTGGTGATAATTGTATCTCATCAGAAACAATATTCATAGATCAAACATGGCTTTCTCTACTCCAGAAGGATGTTACCAATGGAAAGTTAATAATATCATAGTGATCAATGCATGTGATGACAATTTAAATAAAAATGTTAATCTGACAAAAAGTACTTCTTTTCATACGAAGAGTTCTTATCGTACAAACATTCTACCGACGAAGAGTTGAGGATCAACTCGAAACGTATATGTATAGAAGAAAGCTAGTTAAGTGTTTAAATTCTTTTAAATTTTATTTTAATAACAATTTTATTTAGACATATTTTAAAATATGACATAAATTATAGAATTTTGTATAAAACTGAAAAACCACTGATGAAATTTAGGTAATATATCAAATATTATTTTATCACACATTATACAGTGGTTTTTTGGGGCAAACTTTAGAAGTTTGCCTTGATACTGCACTTTGAATATTTAATTTGTATGCTTCTGGTTTTTTGCTTTTTGTTATTTTACAGGTGGTGTAATCCCAAAAGAAACAAACTATATTAAATATATTACATAATTGTCAATTAGAAATTAAAACAGCGAAAGACATTCTGCATTGTTATAAAACAACGCTTTTTCAAGAACGTTCCATTTTACCAGTGAGTTTCATTTTCTGTGTGGTGTAGTGTACACTCGGCGCACAAAAACAAATCCTATGAGTAAGCTTATCTTACAAAGAAGTGTCTTAGGTGGCCTCCCACGCAGCATGACCAAAATGGGGGGTGGCGGCGCAGACATCCACCCACCACCGGGTTACCCTTTAATTTGTTTGTGTCACTGTGAGGGAGGACGCGCGCCCACGCGGACTTAGTCCAAGTGGTCGATAATGCTCTTATTTAAAAACAACCGATACAAGAATCATTTATGTGTGACTTCGTGAATTATAATTGTGGGATCTTAATCTCAGAAATATTTGGTGTAACAGATATTTAGGCAGGGGCGCCACGTTTTGTTACTAATTAATGTATTTTGGAAATGCCAACCCGATATTTTTCATATAATTTTTTTTACTTATTAAAGTGATTGAAAATCACTTTAATAAGTAAAATGGAGCATTTTTGTAAAGTTCAATGATCGGCATTTTACAGATACCTGTATAAAATATTATTTTTTAAATAACTTAATTACTTAATTACCAGGGGGATTTTTTTTATTTATTACGTAAATTTTGTGAAATATTATGTATTACATAATCTGTAGAACATACCCTCAAATTTGTTCCAACTTATTGTTCTTTACGTAGTAACGTAGAAACCACAAATAAGTATTTAAAAATAATATACAAATTATACTATACTATATTAATATACCTAAGTTATAATTAACATAAGTTCGTAAGGACAACCCTGACGTATATACTAAGTATATACACTGTATGTACCGCTATCACATGAGTTTTGGTCACTTTTAAGATCAAACGACAGACAACTGTTTTGACCTGAGTGCCGTACATGTCGATGTAACGCTACGGGTAATAGGTCGAAACAGTTGTATGTTGATCGATGTTAGGACTGAGTTGCACTCATGTGATGATGGACCATACACTATCTATATATTGAGTAAATACGTGAGTGATGTCGTCAGGAACTTGTATATCTACATGTTTTGGGTATATAATTTATCGATAGTCACGTACGAAGCTTTTGCTGCGGACATTGCGGATAACAGTTCATCCACGTAATATTTTAGTCTAGTGCGTTACTGTTTCCTATTCGAGATGGCGTTACTTTTATGCCAAGCTTATAGCGCATACTTTAGAGTACCTATACGGCTTTTCCAAGATACAAGGAGATCTAATAGATCGAAACAGCTGTCTGTTGTTTGGTGTTAAAAGTGACTGACACTCATGTGGTGACCGTGCGTCTATACTGTCTATATAGTAATATAAGAAATTGAATCAAACTTAAATTTTTAAACAATTTTTAAACAAATTTTTAAACTTAAAAACAACGCGAAATATAATAACTACTTACTTTTTTACTTTTACGTGACAGCAATGCATAATAACGTAAATGCCAAATAACTTATCCTATATGTCGAGTAGCATCTCCCCAACAATCAAAATTTGTAATTCTCGACTCAGTTTACACAAATGTTACATAATATGTTATATTTATAAAATGTATCTCCATTTGGATAACATTTAAAAAAAAATTTTCAATTAAAACTTGTTACGTAACATGGGTTAAATTGCCATAAAAGTTTTTGAAAGAACAGCTCGTAATAAACATATTCTGCCCGTCAGAAGCATCTGTAACACGTTAATAACATATTAATGGGTTAGTAATAACACACTAATAAGTGTAGAATAACTTCGGCAGGACATTTAGGTATGTACCTTTTAGTTGCTGTTAAATACATAGGTGATGGGCCAAGTGGGATTATATTGTTTTCTAGCCCTATGAGAGCCGTCATATTTGAATAATTCTGAAAACCCTCATAAAAACTGTCGTTTATTGGACTCCGACAACGGAAAACACTATTAAATATTACACATATGCCGCATATTGCTTTATATCCTGTGACATATGTAACTCGGTTCACAATTTTCAATTATTTGGGGTTTATGACCGCAATCCTTAATATCGCTCTCCGGCGTACCCTATTCGTCCTTGCGATTTTCCCCCACCTGATGGAGAATTATGGTGGTACTTAGAGGTTTTCTGAAATAAGATCTTTTATATGTTCAGAATATTGCAAAGGCAACCTGTTTTTTTCGGGAAGTTTTTCCAGGAATAATATCAGTAAAGTAAGCCGTAATTCCCCCTCACTTTGAGACGAGAATAGTATCTAAGGGTTCTAGCTCACTAGCTAGTAAATACGATTTTGATTGGATCAGGTCATGGTTCGCGGTACTAGACAGAGAGGAGAAACGAACTTTAATAACCAATGGGATTCGCATATTTGAATTTTATAGTAAAGAAACTTTACTTGAAAAGTTTCCTTCTCAAGTAAAGAAAATTACTTTCTTTAGAAGAAAAGTTAGTCTCCACCGGTACGACCTCAGGAGGGGTTGTTTGTATTTATTTGGTGCTTCTCCCCATAGTCCCCTGATGGTTGGGCAAACGACCAAGGTAGGGTAAAGTACGTTTCTCGGGCTCTAAGTAGACTTCGTTAGTTATTTTATATAGAGTCATTCAGTTTAGGGTTCATTAGTGTTCATCTTTTCCACAGATCAAATAGTAATTCAATATTTTGCATTTCCATTTTGTTTACATTTTTAAATTCTATTTATTTGTTATTAACAACCCTTGCCTAAAAGTGCCGTGTTTTCATGTAAATCCGCCTAACTATCCTGTCAGTGTTAGCATATAAGGTATGTCCCAGGAATACATACATACCTCAATGTTCAGGATAAGATAACCCACGGCAAGTCAAACCTTTTTATACGTCAATCACAGCATATCTCGAACCCAGCGACAGAGAAATTGATTCAGTAGTAAAATTTAGACTCCCTTTCGAGATAAATGAATAATTAAGTTGGTTTCGTGAAGCCTGTATAGTACATCGGACAGCCTGTTACATTATCACCTTACATAACAGCCCTATAGATATTTACCTGTTAGCAAAAGAACGTTCCACTCAAATATAAAACAAATATCGAAATAATAGCAGAGAACAAATACAAATAATATCACAAACCCATTTCAATTGCTATTCAGAAATTCCATGGGGGTTGAACTTTTGATCCTGTTCATCTGTTTAAACAACGCTTAACGCGCGCCACTGTGTGACAGTAGTAATTGCAAGAGGGTGAGAACCAATTAAATCTACGAATCACCCACGCCAGCGGTCATTCTGTTCCGCCGCCTTCGTATAAATTTATATTTGTTTACGTCTCTTTAGAGAACGAGACTGATGCCATTCACGATGCCGGCCGGTCGGCTATCTCTTATTGAAATCGCATGTTGAAGCGCTCATAACCATTCCTAAAGCACTCCTATGAATGTTACTGCTAACAGTGGCTGTAGGTTAAACAAAATAGTCAATTTCAACGTGATTGCGAACGGTTATTCTCAAATGATGGATTATGCAGGAAGCCGAGATTTGCAGCTCACTGCTCCATTCATGTATGCAGAAGTTCCTGCAGGGAGTCGCCGGCTATATATCACAAAAATTGAAATGTAGAATTCCACGGGCATGTAATGAATCAGATAAGCCTTTCAGTTTTCTTCTGTCAACTATATAAAAACAATATTATTGATAAACATTTCATTAGTATTGAGTCGTTTTCAACGATAATTGAAGAGAATGGAGCAGTTCACCAAAGAATTTTTTTAAGTTTATCGAATGTGTCGTAATTACTGGTGTTCATTAAGGAATGGGGAAAACGTCACAAGTAGATTCTGTAATGTGAAAATTAAATGGTAGGTACTTTATTAAAAAATATTGATAAATACTTCATTTTCGAGATACACACTGTTGATGTTAAAAGAATAAAAATGAGTATAGCAAATAACTACGAATAGTAAGGACATCATTAAGAGATTAGGACTATCCTCTATCTGCAAACGCCTTATTTAAATAAGGACTAAAACAAATCAAGTCAAAACAGATATTCTCCTGGCTATATGCCGCGCCGAGCGCTGAATTACAAAGCAAGATTGCCGTATTTTGATCTAAACACAGTTAGAATAAAAAATACAAGGATTCGGATTGCAACGAAAACTACGAGGAAATACTCAGACCATACATCGGAAGATGCCACTAATTGCAGACCGGTTTCGACCTTTTTATGATCTCATCAGTGCAATATAAGTGAGCATACCTACGAATGCGAAGACCTGAGTATTTGGCACAATAGGTAAGCCTTGCGTACGCAAGCCCTATTGGCGCCACATCTGAGTAGTTTTCGCATCACAATCCAAACCAATCGTAATGGGGTAAATCCAATACAATAACAGGTTGTAGAAACTAGTTCAACTTGTTATTGTATTGGATTTACCCCATTACGATTGGTTTGGATTGTGATGCTAAAACTACCCAGAGTTGGCGCCAATAGGGCTTGCGTATGCAAGGCTTACCTATTGTGCCAAGTATTCAGGTCTTCGCATTCGTAGGTATGCTCACTTATATTGCACTGATGAGATCATAAAAAGGTTGAAACCGGTCTGCAATTAGTGGCATCCTACGATGTGTGGTGTGAGTATTTCCTCGTAGTTTTCGTTGCAATCCGAATCCTTGTATTTTTTATTCTACCTGTGTTTAGACCAAAATACGGCAAATCTTGCTTTTTAATTCAGCGCTCGACGCGGCATATAGCCAGGAGAATAGCTGTTTTGGCTTGATTTGTTTTAGTCCTTATTTAAATAAGGCGTTTGCAGATGGAGGATAGTCTTAATGATGTCCTTACTATTCGTAGTTCTTTGCTATATGCATGCCATCTGACAAGTGGTAGAACTAGTTTCTACAACCTGTTATTGTATTGAATAAAAATGAGTTCCCACTAGTTCTCATAAGTTTAGTTATATTATGGGCCCACTGTCACCAGAAAGTACTATACACTATACCTAACTCCAATGGTTTTTGAGAAAATCGTAATTTTGTAACAATGTCAACTTTAGGGTTTGGGTTAGGGTTAGGTATAGTACTTTCTAATGAAAATGGGCCTAAAACCGAACGTACAATTATTAGAAAATGTAACTGTTATACATGGTGTCCCATTTGAAATGAGAAAGTTAGTATGAATTTCCGGTAGAACCGGAAGTCCGTCACTGTTGTCTCCCTGTACAAATTTTCACCAATAACGTCCAAGTAGGTTCCGAGATTCGGCTAACTGACGGTCGTTCTAAAACTGTCACATATAATATTATCTAAAAAAAGTGATGCACAATATGTAAGTTTCACTAGGATGTATAGATCCTAATTGTAGTCGAAGTCTCATTCCGCCCATTGGTGTGTAGCCCTCAATTGCACAGATTCATTGTAAAATGTTAAAGAATTTCTTGATTAACTTTCAGCAAATTCAAAACTGCCTTTGGTAGCAGAATGAACATATGGTCCTTCTGTGACAGCTGACCAAATAAATAACTTCTGTTCTGATTCACACAAAAATACCAAATTCGGAGATTGATTAATCTGTATCTGACAAATCACTTTTTCGTCTTTTTTCTGTTTTTCTTCAGTTTTACAAAACAACATTCTAGAAACAATCGACAAACTTTAGATTGATATAAAATAATAAAATAGATTTAAACTTGATTTGGTAAATGGTAGAACCGCGACTAGTTAGATAATTGTTCTTAATTGTATATTAAGTATTAATAACGGTAAGGGCAATTTACTGTTCGAAGACTGTTTGGAGGCTGAGCGAAGCGAATTTTATGTTTGGCTGGTTCGAAAGCTGTTTATTTTTGAATAAATTTGCGAAGCAGATTTTTTGATATCTATTGATGTTTATTGTTCAGTCACGGCTTTCAATTGACGAAATTGACAATTTTGAAACTGGTAGCTATGGTTTATTTATCTGCAATTGGTACTTCTCAAATTTTACGATGCATTATTACATTTAAGATAATTTAAAAGAGCAAAGTGTTTGTAAAATGAGCGACTTGTCCATAGATGCAGACTTAGAAGAAGGCGTGGACTGTTGGATGTTCCAGATTAATTCCTGAGGAATCAAAGGAACGATACATACAAGATTTTCGAGAAATGGTGTAAGACAGAAAACCAACATATTAGCGAGAAAGTTATGGTGATATGGTGGCGTACTTTGTCCAAAGTAACGAACAATTAAAAGCTCCAGGAAGCTTATGGGCAGAGTATTCAATGTTAAAAAGTATAATTTTGGTACATGACTAGCTTGACATTTCCAAATTTTCGAGATTGTCGCAATTGGTTACCTCAAAGGGAAAAATGTTGGTTATCAATCAAAAAAAGAGCCAATGTGTTTACTAAGAAAGACATGTTCCAATTTCTGTAAGTAATTGCACAAACTCCACATTTAATTTCAACATCAATAAATAGATTTAAAAATACATATTTCTTTTAATTCAATTAAATTTTAAACTGAATTCTAGATAACCTATTCTAAATCAATGCGATGTTAAAAATGTCAATTTTGACAAATATGTACTTACCGTTCTAGAACGGTAAGGGAATACTTACCGTTTTGTTAGTCTTGGCAACAAGTAAGCGTATCCTACTGTCGTAGAAACAAACTTGGTAAGTGAACAGAAAAAGCTTGATCGTGCAAAAAATAAATAAGATGTGCATTTTTTTAAATAAAATTCCTTTATAGTCGACTGTCATCATAATGCTGTCATTATGAAAGTCAAAATCGTTAATAATCTGACACTTTCTAGCACCCGTGCTGTAATGTGAAAGAATCGTGCCATAAAATCCACTTTATGGCACAATGCTATAGTAACCATATGCGAACATTCTACGATTGCACAAATTTAAGTTTTTAAAACTTAAATTGTCTGTTAAAACCGCAGTTCGACTATAAAATAGCGTATGAAATTCGTTTATAATGCTCGATTATGGCATTCGTGAAGTGTTAGCGCATTCGCTTCGCTCATGCGCCAAAATTCACTCATGCCATAATCTGCTGCATTATAAACTAATTTCATAATATACTATTATAGTCGACTGCCATCATAATGCTATCATTATGAACGTCAAAATCGTCAATAATCTGCCACTTTCTAGCACCCATGCCGTAATGTGACATAACCGTCCCATAATTTTCTCTTACGGCACGATAATAAATAGTAGGTTTTTATTAAACTTGAAATACTATTTATTTATATTAATGGTAATACTACAGTTTGAATTTCCAGATATAGAAAGTCCTGAACTAGTTTCAAGAACACTTGAGTAATAATAAAATTAATGGTAATACTATAATTCTCAGTATCCATTTCTCCAATTTCCATATTACTAACTCGCATCCATTTACAAAACCTCTCCCATTCTTTTTTATAAAGATCTTCTGATTTTTTTGGAATAAGGCTTGATTCAGCTTCTTCGGCTTTTTTTAGAATATCTTCACGTGAACACATATTTTTAAAAAAATATTTGCTTGTATACACAACACCATAGCAACCACAACATGCCAACATTCAACGATTGCTCGAATAATAATTTCATAGTTTGAACAAATTTAATATTTTCAAAACTTAAATAATTGTACGTTAAAACCGCAGTTCGACTATAAAATAGCGTATGAAATTCGTTTATAATGCTCGATTATGGCATTCGTGAAGTGTTAGCGCATTCGCTTCGCTCATGCGCCAAAATTCACTCATGCCATAATCTGCTGCATTATAAACTAATTTCATAATAGTATATTATGAAATTAGTTTATAATGCAGCAGATTATGGCATGAGTGAATTTTGGCGCATGAGCGAAGCGAATGCGCTAACACTTCACGAATGCCATAATCGAGCATTATAAACGAATTTCATACGCTATTTTATAGTCGAACTGCGGTTTTAACAGACAATTTAAGTTTTAAAAACTTAAATTTGTGCAATCGTAGAATGTTCGCATATGGTTACTATAGCATTGTGCCATAAAGTGGATTTTATGGCACGATTCTTTCACATTACAGCACGGGTGCTAGAAAGTGTCAGATTATTAACGATTTTGACTTTCATAATGACAGCATTATGATGACAGTCGACTATAATATACTATTTCGATTTCAGTTCAAAAGATTAAAACTGAAACAGGAAAATATAAGATATTATAAGTTTATCGTTCAATTACGTAAATTTTAATCGGCGAAAAGCGTTGGTAACGGTATTTATTCTTATAACCTATCTTATCTAAATTGGCATATAGTTAGATTATTAATAAGTTATTGGTATTATCTCAAAAATTAATCGGAATTTCTTAAACACTTTTATAAGTCATAGCTGAATTGCGCAAGGTGAACACCTGCGAAATTCTTGACCAGTCCTTAGAAATATTTAAAGCTTTTACACAAAGATAACTTTATCGGTTGTAGCAGATACCCTTGAGTGACCCTTGTTAAATACAAGGTCGGTATGATATACTGAGTCCATTTTGAGTCAATCAGTCAGTATAATCTATATATAAAAATTAAATGAAAATTGAATCAAGTGGATCATCGAGTTTATTATTTATGACTTGTTTCTCAATTTCAAATGTTAGCGCAGAAATGAAAGGCTGTTTAAAGAAATGTCACTTGTATCACAAATGTCTTCTATTTAAATTAAATTATATTTTAAAACAGACAATAACCGCTGCACCATCTTTGGACATTCACACTTCAGTTGTACATCAGAAAGACGTAAATATTTTTGCTTTTATTGGGTATTAACCTCACAAAATGTAACGTTGTGTTTTTAAAACGTAGTTTAGCCTAACCAAAAATAAATTTTGTCACACTAAAAAAGCAGATAGTTTTTATTAAACATAAATTATATCATTTTTTTGGCATTTTAGAAATTACTTTATTTTCATAATCAGTAAACAGCAGTTGAAATTGAAATTATTTCAAATATATCATGTGTGACAGTCAATAATTTTTGCTGGTGTAATCTACCTACTTCCATAGATAAATAAGTTGTTAGACAATATTTATCTATGGTTTGTTATATTCTCTATAAGTGAAGACAACCAACAATGATTTACTGAAAAGTTGGGTTTCCTTTAAAACGGTTTCTTTTTTTTTTTTTTTTAAAAAAGACAAAATTATATTTCGAAAACTAACAGTCTACGCATGATATTCCTTTTGGCGCATGAGGTTTACTTTCTATGATTTTTAATATTTTTTCAGAAGAATAAATAGATAGATACTCAACAAAGTAAAAAATGTGTAGACAATGATATAAATAAATAGTTACGGACAATATATAGAAAGTAATCAAGTAGATACCACTGGATCTAGTGACTATGTGTTTTCTATCTGTCCTGTTTTATGTTCCTTCTGTCTACCTTAACTGATTTAAATATTCAACTCTACAATTTAGAAGTGTAGTGAGAAGTCGTGCCATATTTGAAATAAATATTGCTTATTATCATAGATACAGGAAAAACAAGAATTTAAACGTCTTGTATGCGAAAAAATATTGCCCATAGTTACATGATACAACTACACTGATATGCCTATGCGCATGGGGGCGTGGTCTATCGATGAGCGTGACGTCAGTTTTGATACAAAATTAAATAAAATACTTGTAAACAAAGATAACAATATAAAAGAAACGTCGATTATGGAATTATAATACACGATTCATACAGGGAAACTAAAATAATAGTTGATTAATATCAATCTTTCTTATTTTAATTCAAACCACATTCTATGTACCGATCTACCTACCGAATATAATTCTAACCTAAATTTTATAATTTGAAGAGATAATAAGAAGCAGTACTGTAAATAAACACCACCCTATAATATAAAAATGACAACTTGATAAGCCTCGGACCTCACAATTATAATAATACGGGAATACAATTGACAAACACGAAAATAATTATATCACTGACAGTCACGTTGACAGTAACGCATTTAAATTTTCGCCATTTTAGCATCAAGAATGACGTCGTGTGCAGAACAAACGAAATTTGGTCAAGTTATGAGCATATCAGTGTAGTTGTATCATGCCATAGTTATATAAATAAAACAAATGTCATAACAACCCAAACAATCATCCAGAAAATATTTTTATTTGGTGACTTCTGTCATGTTGTTATTTTTTTTAACCGAATGTAGAAACTTTCCCTCCCACGTCTTCGTCTCCAGTATTCACCATGCCAGCATCTTTAATCCACTAACTCGTAACTATAATCTGCTCAAGAAATTAAGTAACAACTCTCCAAAAAATTTCCATTTAATTATTCTATTTCCAATTCTAATTAATCCAATTTGAATGGAGAATTATTATGATCCTATATGTATAACTCTGAAGTAATTCCATGTGTACCTACAAGTAAGGGCCTGACGAGAAAATGTTATAGCTACTGCGTATTGCAAAGAAAAACTGACAAGAACATCGCCAGTTTCAATGGCCAGAGATCTGATTAAAGTACACCTTTTTCCATGCTTTTCATGTACGATTATAAAGAACTGTATATAAATGGCTTTTAAATGTAAGCAATACCGCTGCTAATTTAAAATATTTTAAAACAAGACGAACTGAAAACGCAAGAATTCAAACTCGCCGTGCAGACGATTTAAAAGAGTTATTTCAGGACCACCCGAGAACGGGTAAGCTACAGCACTTAAATGTAGAAATTAATAACTTGATGGCACCCAAATTAATTAATATCAGGCTTAATGAATGGATCCGAATTCACTTGCTGTAAAAGGCAAAACGAAAGAAGTCTTTTGAAAATTGTCTTTTTAATTCTTTCTGTATGACAATCTGGTATTTCATTATGTATTCGGTGATATATATATATTTATTGTTTAATTAAAACTGCTTATTACCGTAAGCATAATAATTTATGTAATGAATTTAAGTATAATAAACAATAATGTTTTGCATCTGCATCATTTTTATTAACTTCATTGTTTGTTAAATGATACCGTTAATTAGGGGTTTTAAGTGTTTCGGGTCATATTATATGACATAGACACCTGTATCCTAAAGGAAGTCTTGATTGTGTTCCAAAGGCTTTGCTTGGAACACACAAAAGATTTATGATTAAACAGTGTGTACCCGTGGGTAAATTGAAACTACGCTTTCGCTCACTTGAAGTGGGCCACACTAAATTATCACAACGTCCTGTGACTTTGAAACTATGGGCTCTATCTTTGTGATTTTGGTCTTTTTTGAATTGTTTTCCCCTACAAGATTAGTTGTAATAGGCTAATTGTAATTAGCTATACAACTTTTTTAATACAGGGTGTTTTGTTGCGGTGTATTTTCTATGCCATATTTACATTTGTCTCTGGCATCTGATGAAAGTGGCGGAAATGTTCCCATCACTCTATATTTTAAAAAGGCTCTTCCTCAATTGAATTTGCAGACCTCTGGTATTTCTTCTATTTATGGAGATACATAATTTTCTGTACACCCTTACATTTACCAGGCCTAACAAGCCGAAATACTAGTACCTATATAGAGTTTATTTGAAGGAGATGCCGAAAACACCTACTCCACGGCCCGACTGGCGTTACATTACATTACATGTATGGAGATGGCGATGTAATGTAACGCCAGTCGGGGCATATTCCCGTGGAGTAGTTGTTTTCGGCATCTCCTTCAAATAAATAAGTAGGATAGTCTTCCTTAAAGACAATAGAGGTCACTGCTGTAATGGCACCTGCGGAAAAGCAGGTCGTTATCTGTCTGTCAATTTGATAATGATTGTCAGATAGACACAGACCCAAAGAGGGCACTACGGTGTGTTTCTCACCACTACTAATTAGTATATAGAGTGTTTTCTATATATTTCTTGAAACATCTAAATGAGAACTGTTTTTTCAAAATAATTATTTTCACGATATTTCATAAAGAGCCATTCGCTTCCAGCAGTATCCACTTTATATACAGTTTTTACATCATATATAAACTATACAGCAAATTTTATATCAATTTTTGCTATATTCTATTTACAAAAAAATTTTAATAATAATTATTTATCTATAATAAATATAATATGCAAAACCAAATAATTAGTAATTTCAAAAAACTATGGCTTATTTGCGGTTTTAAGCAAAATTCTTCTCTCAGTGTAGTGTAATGTGTAAAAACATTGTGCTAGAAAAATTGTGGTATGTTGTAATTTTTTGTGAAATATTGCTTCCTTATTTTAGCTACTGTGAATTAAAGTTAAGCATTTACGTTTAGCATTTATGTGTTTTTTAACACAATAAGTCTTGTAGCGTCTACCGCAATAATTTAACTTGCTGCTTTAACTAGTTTTTGATATTTCTCTTAATAAGAAGAATTCAAAATTTGCTTTAGAAGGCATATGTTTTGCACATTTTTATTACAAATTATTTATTTATTTTTTTTTTTTTTTTTGAAAAATATTTTGCACATTTTTATTGCACACCTTATTTCCTTTTTTTTTTCGGAAAAATATCCGAAAAAAAGTTGCGGCAACGTTATCGACATGTCAACAATTAGGAAAACATACCCGTAACACACTGGGTAGTAAACATATTTTACCGTTTTATAGTATTTTATATGATAAGGTCATTACTAAACTTTAAAACTTTAATCCGACATGATTTAATAAAGCTATTAGTAGGTACATAAAAAACTAGGTATTAAAATAAATGTGAAAATAAGAATATCAAATTTCACAACTATAAATTAGAGAAGAATCCACGTCGACGTTTTATTAGTTTGTATAAATTATTGTTGTAGTATGGAATTAAAAACAGTATTGTCTGATAAATAATAAAATCGTAATTATATAAAGCTTTGGTATCAAATTTCTAATAACACCCATGTAGAAATAAAACTAAAAGCATGGTACTCATAAGCGTAAATTTTATGGCAAATTCATATGCATTTGGCATGTGTATGCAAATTCACATTACAAATATTTTTATTATTCGGGATTTTTTAATGACTGATGATGTACGGGTAGTATATACAGTGCCTTCATCCGAACAGTCCGACCCCCCTTTCTTTTTTATGTTTGGAGATAAAAAAAATTGTACAAAAATGGTAAGGTTTATTATGGACTATTTTATAGTTATATTAAAAAATATACAGGGCATCCCATAAATGAGAGACAATTTAACATACATTTTTTTAAATGAAACATTTACACTCTGTTACTTAGTGATACCTTGAAAGAGCATCTTTTGCTCTTTCAACCCCCTTGTTGCCCCTCCGACAGGGTAGAAAGGGATGGTAAGATATTTGCATAAAAATAACTGCATTTTAAAAATAAAAATTAACGTGTTTCTGGATTTTTTCAAAAGGAGCCATTTTGCATTTTGTTGAATTTATGCGGGACTTTACAATGTTTTCCATTAAATCAAAAAAACAGCGAAGCAGCTGTCAACATAAACATTTCACGGTTTTTGCTTCCCAGCGTTTCTCCAATTTGTTAAATAACTGTTAGATATTGTGACAAGGTTTGGCCTTAAAAGCCCATACTAACAGACATAAAAATAAATCAAATATCGTACAATGTTTGGTGAAGCAACGCGAGTATTCTAGAAGCCGATATCTGGAGTATCTATAGGCCGATATAAACAGACGATTGAGAACCACGGAGTAGATAGCGATAAATAAATGAAGTGATAGTAGTCAATTAATAGTGATAATTAGGTGCTAATTAGGTGTGATCATAGGTAATTAGTAATTAGTGTAAGGAGTAGATTAGTAATTAGTTGTTTAAAAATAAAATAATTTTTAAAAATAAACAAAAGTTTTGTTGTTGTTGGAAGGTGGCGCGGTTACCCGCAGCACTCAAGTCTTTCGACCCATTGTGCCTGCCGCTAATCGAGAGCTATTGGAAGAGACCCGTGCTATACGCATAGGCCAACACCTGTTCCAGGAGAAGCTCTCTAATGTCCTGGGGCAGGAGAAATGCTCCACCCAGATGTTTGTGTCTCTTGACCATGAAGCATGCACAGCGACAGAGGATGTGAATGGAGTCCTCGTCATCGTGTCCCCAAAACTTGCCCCTTCTAGTTTCACTAAGGCCGATAATGTTAAGGTGCTTGTTGAGATGTCCGTGACTTGTCAGCAGTCCTATGACAATCCTTATGCTGTTACGACTTAGCGCAAGTATTGATAGAGTTGCGTTCGAACAAGGCCCTTCAATTAAGAGCCTGGCTTGTAGCAGCCCAGTCCAGTTCGACCATTCGTTTTCTGATCTTTTCTTGATTCAGTAACAAATGTGTTACAATAGTCCTGTTTTTGCAGGAATCACAAACTAGTCAAATCTAATCAAATCATTCCAAACCAGTCAGAAATTATTTTCAACCCATCACAATCCTTCTGACTAGTTGATGATTGTTGCAGGAAAAGCCTAATAAAATAGTTATTTGTTTAACTAGTACAAAAAATACACACGTTTTCGGGACAAGGGAAAGGCCGGCAATTTTACGAGCCTCGAAAACGTATTTTTTGTACGAGTTTAACATAATATTTTTTCTCAACCGCTTCTAATTAGCACCTGAAGTTTACCGATTCATCGGAGTCACTATCTGTTTCTATTTTTCTATTTAATTAAACTTCAATATACCGGGTGTCCCGTTAAGCCTATCAACCGGCTGTATCTCAGAAACTATATGTCCTACAATTTCCAGAAAAAAGTTGTCTTAAGTAAAGTGGTCACGAGAATTTCAACTAAAATATTTTGAAGTTGCTAAGATGGCCAGTAGGCGGCGTAATACCAATTGAAAATTAAGGAATTGCCATAACTCGAAAAAGTCAAATAGGAACATACGATTTTTTTAATGTATTCTGCATCTACTAGTCAATACCTAAAACTTTCGTAAAAAACTTTTTGTTCTAACTCTTCAAATAACAAAAATAAAAACAAAAGAATAACGTTACATATAAATCACAATAACTCCGGTTTGGATTATCCAAATTAAATCAATTTGGATTCGTTTGAAAGCTAATTTATAGTAGAATAAGAATATGATTCCAAATATTTTCACAAATTCTTTACCAAGCCACCAGATGGCTCTCTTCCTAAATTCTCAAAACTGTTGATGTTTTCTTGTAAATTTTAAATGGAATGACATATTTTTTGTTAGGGTAGTCTATTCTTTAATGGATTTGAAGAAGAATAGCGCTAACCGGAAATCTCTATCATTTTTCTAACAAAAGTTATGAATTAAAATGTATTCATTAGGTTTATAAATGAGCTAGGTACATACTTACAGCATTATTATAAAAAAACAAGTAGACTATGAAACAAAAAGTATTAGATACTGTCAAGTAGATGTTAAAATCTGTCAATATTTCATTGTTGAATTATCTTTTTCGAATTGTTTTGGAGATTAGTTAAGTGCTTTTAGTGTGTTATTATCAAAACCAACTGTCTTTTGCACAATAATGTCTTACACTGCCGCAGAGGCGTATGATATGCTTGCAATATTTTTTCGAAGTTTTGAAAATCCAGTAATTGCCTCACGAGAATATGCTTTAGTATATCCAGAAAGAAGACATAATTCCCGAATGGTTTTTGTCCGCCTTGCTAGACGTTTGAGGGAAACTGGAAATGTTTTGCCAATAACAGCAGCCAATAGACGTCGAATAGCAAGAAATGAAGAAAACGTAATTAACGTTCTTGCGTATGTTACAGCATATCCTCACTCCAGTATCAGAGACATGTCAAGAGATTTGGGTGTATCAAGGTCAGTCATCCAACTCATTTTAAAAAGTCAAAAAATGCATCCCTATCATGTTGAACTACATCAAGCCCTTACAGCTTTAGATTTTGACAGGAGACTGGAATTCTGTCAAAGGATGCGTTATTTGTTTGAAGAAAATCCAGGTATCTTGTCCAGAATTTTATGGACCGATGAGGCAACGTTTACCAGCACGGGTACGGTAAATTTGCATAACAGTCATTACTGGGCAGACAATAACCCGCACTGGATGATTGAAATTGATCATCAACATAAATTCTCAGTAAATGTTTGGTGTGGTATTATCGAGGGAACAATTATTACGTTTATTTTTGAAGATAATTTGAATGGGGCAAGATATTTGGACTTTTTAATGAACCACTTACCAGTTCTATTAGAAAATGTTTCATTAGAGACGCGCAGGAATATGTGGTTTCAGCATGACGGCTGCCCGGCACATTATGCCCGTAATGTAAGGCAGTATTTGGACAATCAGTTTCCGGATAGGTGGATTGGAAGGGGTGGTCCATTTGCTTGGCCTCCCAGGTCCCCAGATTTAACAGTTTTAGATTTTTATTTATGGGGAAGAGTGAAAGATATAGTATACACGACTAGACCAACAACGCGGGAAGACATGATTTTGCGCATACAAAATGCAATACAGTCACTTTCTGTAGCAGAAGTAGAAACTGCTGTATCATCAACACGCCGAGTAATTGATTTGTGTATTCAAAATAATGGCGGTCATTTTGAACATCTCAAATAAAACAGTTAGGTATTTATGTAACGACTTTTATTTGTTTTTCAATTATTATTTTTTACTAGTTAGAGCAGAGATAGATTTCAAAGGACAGCCCGGCTTTAGCCTACTCGACGATTTGGAGCGACTTTTTGAAAAGCGCCCTTTAAGCCTTGTAAAAATGACAAAAACCGCAATATGGCGGGTAACTCGGCAACCTATTGTCACGCCGCCCCTGTGCCGAAATCGTAACTAGGAGTTGGCAAGATTTAAATTTCTCACTGAATGTTTTCGATTTATAAACCTAATGAATACATTTTAATTCATAACTTTTGTTAGAAAAACGATAGAGACTTCCAGTTAGCGCTATTTTTCTTCAAAGCCATTAAAGAATTGACTACCCTAACAAAAAATATGTCATTCCATTTAAAATTTATAAGAAAACATCAACAGTTGTGAGAATTTAGAAAGAGAGCCATCTGGTGGCTTGGTAAAGAACTTGCGAAAATATTTGGAATCATATTCTTATTCTACTATAAATTAGCTTTCAAACGAATCCAAATTTATTTAATTTGGATAATCCAAACCGGAGTTATTGTGATTTATATGTAACGTTATTCTTTTGTTTTTATTTTTGTTATTTGAAGAGTTAGAACAAAAAGTTTTTTACGAAAGTTTTAGGTATTGACTAGTAGATGCAGAATGCATTAAAAAATTCGTGTGTTTCTATTTGACTTTTTAGAGTTATGGCAATTCTTCAATTTTTAATTGGTAATATGCCCCCTACTGGCCATCTTAGCAACTTCAAAATATTTTAGTTGAAATTTTCGTCACCACTTTACTTTTTTCTGGAAACTGTAGGACATATACTTTCTGAGATACAGCCGGTCGATAGGCTTAACGGGACACCCGGTATTATATGACATGTAATGTCAATATCAAATTACCTTTCGGTACTTACAACTGTACAATAATCTCTCTTTTGTACAGTTGCTATGGCGATCTCAAACAGTCCCGAAATGGCCCTCTTTTTATACAAAATAATTTAATGTTATTCGTATGGTTGGAAAAAAACGATATTTTTTCTTATCATCTCTTGTAATAGCTTTATTAAATGTAGCCAATCTACTTACTATTACCAATTATAAAGGCAATTAGTCAACTGATAGTTGATCATTTATCACGGAAAATACCGATTCCTGATCATTTGATAAGGCAACGCTTCGCTTCGCAGGAAATAAAATAAAATATACATACAAATGAAATTGTCAACTAATGGTTACTGAGGAAAAAAACAGGATGTCACGCATTATTTTTAAAATTTAATGCTAATATTATTATTGTTTCATATAACAACCCCTTTTTAATAAAAATGATAATTTTATGTATTCAGCTTTAAAAACGATTTAATATTTCAGTTAAGCAATCTTATTTTAAAAAGCCATGTGCTTTCAATCCGATAAGATCGCCACATTCGATAACTGTTTTAAAAAACATATATTGTTAAATACAAAATCAGTTGGCCGTGTACGTCATGCGTCTAAAGTGTAATGAATTAAATTATAATTGCTAATAACAAGAAGTGGACATACAAAAAAACTATTTAACGAAAAGAAACTGCGTGTTAAATTAAATCGACGATTTCGCACCTGCTTTTCCTCTTAATTAGATAGCTGCAAGTAAAATTTTCTTTCTGGCTACCGTCGAAGTGTTATCTCTTGCATTTAATTAAAATTAATCCGTGATATATATCGCTACGCAAAATAAATTCAAATAATGTAAAACACATGCTCTCAAAATATGCACTTGCCATTTCACATTAACTTTTCTTCGTACAGAGGGTTTCCTTATAAGTTGGACGGCATTTTATAAACCTGTTAAAGTTACTCTCAGTATATTTGATACAGGGATGTCATCTTAGGCTCAAAAGAACCTATCACTGGGTTAAAAAGATTAAATTGGCAATTCGTACTAAAATTTCTTCGAACAACATGAGGTAATAGGCAATGGGTAACTCTTTGTCACCATTCATTACCCATCTCTTCATGAAGATTCGAAATGGAGGCAAAAGAAGAATTCGAGTATTTCCCCAGGGTTTGGTTTAGATATGTGGATGATATCTTTGAGTGTTTAATATAAAAGTCAGTGATATTGACAACTTTGTTTCTAAATTGAATAGTCGTTTATCGTCAGTTAAATTTACATATGAAATTTAAAACTCTGGACAAATACCATTCTTATATGTATAAATATTTGGAAATAGTGAAAATAAATTAGAATTTGACATATACAGAAAAGAGACCAGTACTTTAAGATATATTCCTAAGGACTCTCGCCTTTGTGTTCAACACAAAATGACGAGTGTCAGTTTTTTAATTCATTGCCTATTAAGCTTCCCTCTAAATAAGGGTAGGTTTGTAAAAGAAAAGGCATTGATTAGGGATATACCTGTGAGTAATGGATATTCTATAAGTTTAATTGATAAAATAATTAGGAAACGTAAATTGAAAGAGACACTTTAAATTTTTAACTACCTCAACTTTTAGGCAATCCAAAAGACAAAATAGAAACTAAGAAAAAGTCGGGGATTTACGAAATTAGCTATAAAGGCTGCGATCAAAAGTATGTTGGACAAACTAGAAGGTCAATTCAAACTAGATTCAAGGAACATATGGCTCATCTCAAATATGGTAGAAACAACTGGATGCTTTTGAGAGTTTGGAAATTGCTAAATGTAAAAATAGTATGAATGGTGACAGAGGGCCAATCCCATATAGCCCGCTTCCGGCGGTTCCGTCGCGGTGGTTCACTGATCAGTCGCGATGGTTCACTGAGCTGTCGCGACGTCGACGTAAAAATAGTTTAGGTATAAATAGGACACAATCTTAGCATAGGTTTAGTTTTGATCATCTCCAGATGTTGCCAACTTGGTTGGCGAAACGCGCGCCGAGTGCAGTACAGTGTTTTGGTGTTATGTGGAAAACTACGTCAGTGTTATCTTCACACCACAAGTTCCAACCCCTTTCAAGAATAGAACTTTACAGTTTATTTGTAAAATTACAGTTGATAAGAAAATTACACCTGTTTTTACTGTATTTTTTTTTTTCAGTGTTCCCGTAATTTCTGAGTTGTGTGACAAAACACAAGAGAAACCATACCTACGAGAGTATCGAAAGTGTTTTGAGAATAAAAAAGCTCCCAGATATCCATTTTCAAGAATGTACTTCTATGGTAAAGCTTAAATGCTTTCGATATCCTTGACTTTGATATTTGCACAATATTACCACTCTTTTAATCATACAGAACAAATTATATTTAAACTTTAAATTAAATGGTATACCTACCCTTACCCAGGTAATACTCCTCATTTCTCTACCACAAGTTCCTATGTGACATAATGTGATTCGCATCAGTAATCGTCTAATAACTACTTCAGTAATTAATAGTGCAATCTTAAACATGTTTCCATGTATTTATAATGTAATAAGTCTGTTTTTCCTACGTGGTCGATAAAAAGCGGGGAACATTAAAATATCGCGGCCATAAATATTAATGTTGTGATGCTTTCAGAAATTGCCACTGTGGCGAGCGATAATATCTAACTCGTGCGCTGTCTGTGGCGGCAGCGTGCAACAAGTGTCCGACTGTTAGAGTTCAATGCATGCGTAGAAAACGAACGTCTGTCAAGCGCACCCAAGGATAATATGATTATTTACTATTAATGCACTTAGCCTCAGTCGGAATCATTTGAACTGGAAAAAATATTGACCTTTACGTAAATACATTTATGTTAACATAAACAAACAATATTTAAATACTAAGAAAATATGGATTTCCGTCAGCGAAGTCCACCGTCTTCTAATCACACTCTATTATAATTTAATTAAGTATACACAGTAAAAAAAGACAAATGGTAAAATTACTAAATGATAATCGTAATTCGCTGCAGTGTTATTTTTAACACGAACTGGGTAGTATAATAACTAAACCTTTAGAACTCATATTACACGAACGATATACACGCCAAATTTGTAGAAGTACTCATAAATTGTAGTAAAATTCACAAAACCATGTGTTAAAAATGAATCAATTCGCCATAAATACGGAATAATTACACGGTGAATAATTAACTATTACCTACACATTACCTTGTAAAATCTACTGTGTTAAATTACTTTTATGTAATGTAATAATACACCGATATGTCTAACACTGCCAAGTGTGGATTATACACAAGATTAGAAAATAAACAAAAGGAAGCAAAACAGATATGGACAACACCACCTAAGGAGCAAAAATATGAAATGCTGATCAATCCAAAAGATAATCAGAAGAATGCAAACGCAGTTCTACAGGATGTAAAGCAAAGTCTTTTGAAAAATGATGTACGTGACATAACGGTGAAAAGAATAAATCGACTACAAAAGGGAAGTATACTGATGGAATGTCATAATGCTGAACAGCAACAACAAATTAAAAAAGTGTTATCCTCAGATACAAATTTAGAATTAAAGGATATAGAAAAAGCAGATCCTATGGTAATGATAACAGGAATTGACAAAGGATATGAAGAGGATGAATTTATACAAGAATTGATAGAACAAACCAGGACTGTAAAGCAAAATTTGGTGAAAAGATAGCAGAGGAAATTAAATTTGTAACAAAAAAACTATGTAGAAATAATAAAAAAGAAAATTGGATAGTGCAAATGACTCCAAGATTATTCAAGTGGTTTATTAAAAATGAAAATATCAGTTTTGACTTAATGAAGGTGTATGTACAAGAATATGTAAACATTGCAATGTGTTATAAATGTTGCAATTTTGGACATGTGTATAAATATTGTAAAGGAGCAGACTGCTGCCATAAATGTGGTAACACCCATGAAGCAAAGGATTGTCCAAAAGAGAGGAAACTTGATTGTCCAAACTGCAAAAAACTAAGGTTGGAAGAGCGTAAACACAGTGCCAGAGATCCTAAATGCCCCGCACTCTTACTTTAAATCAAGAAAAAGATTTCAAATACTAACTACGATTCTGAAACAAGTTCACGCGACAATGTTTTTTTTTCATTAAATAACATGGGAGGACCAAAAAACCGCCAAAGTGATGAATATGTGCAAAAAATAACTATTATACATCAGAATCTTCAATCGATAGGAAACTGTATTAATCAAATAGAAGAGCTACTACAGGACGAATTTGCTACAGTGTTTTGTGGAACTGAACATTGGAAGACAGAATATCAGCTGGAAAATTACGGACTAAATGGATTCCATATGGTAGCTAGTTATTGCAGGGCAAATGAAAATTCACATGGTGGAAGTGTCATTTATGTGTGTAATGATTTTGAGAGGAATCTCAAAACAAAGATTGATGTGAGAGAATTTTCTATAGAAGGTATTTTTGAATGTTGTGGCTGTGAATTTATAATTTCGGGAGCTAAATTTGTAATCGTGTGTTTCTACAGGCCTTCAGGAGGTGATGTAGCAACTTTTCTAGTAAAATTAGAAGAGCTCATTTATCACCGTAATGGATTAAATGTGTGGTATTTTTTAATCGGTGACTATAACATTGACTTTTTAAAACACAGCAATCATTTGGCTGAGCTGCTATCACTGTTAGACTCCTATAACTTGATATATGCTGTTAAAGAACCGACTCGTATTACAGATGTTAGTTCTACATGCATAGATAATATAGTCACTAATTATGATGAAGAAATTTGTAAATGCACTGTTTTGCATTCTTTAATTTCGGATCATACAGCTCAAAAAATAGAACTATTAACTAAATCATACACAGCAACTGTTAAGAAATTTCGTAACTTTAGTATAAAAAATAAAAACGCCTTCAATCGATCATTGAAAAATATTAATTGGAATGATTTATACTCTTTGCCTCCAAACCAAATTAATATGCAGTGGAATTTTTTCGGTGACTTAATACAAAACAATTTGGAATATCATTTTCCGCTGATAGAATCGAAATTTATTTATTTATTTATTTATTTATTTGAAAGTAGGTATCCCAACAGAATTTAACAATAAATTCCAATTACAGGGTTACACGTTTTAATGTAATATGTGACTACTGCTCTCGGCAAATCAATAAATTAGAAATACATTTAATGTAAAATCTAACTAATCTTAAGTAATAATATAAAATTAGTAATAACAAAAAACAAAAAATATGGATATATTAACAATGTAGCTATATACCTGTATGCTATAAATTTATATAATAATTAATATTTATACATATCAGCCAACAGAAGTTTATTTAATTGGAAAAGACTAAAATCGCATTATATCTAGCTTGTCTTAAAGATAAATTAAATATATCAATATGGTTAAAGTAAACATTATAAATATTTTGTAATTGATACAACGGAGAATTTTTTGCATAATTTGTAGAACATGAGTGTAGGTAAAATAAGTGAGTGGAACGAGTGACTTGGGACTTAATATTAATTGTTAATTTGTTTGTTATAAAGTTACAATCAATTGCATTATTGAAAATTTTAAAAATAAACAGTAAATACATTATAAATCTACGAGACGTAAGCTTCAATAAATTATACCGTTTAATGCTATCCTCGTAAGAAACATAATGCAGATGTCTGTTAAATTTGTAATTCAACAAATTTACGAATTTAATTTGTATTTTTTCAATGCGTTCTATATATTTAACATAGGATGGGTTCCAAATTATGCAGACATATTCAAGTTGACTACGGACTAAAGAGTTATATAATAGTATAATAGAGTCAGGTTTATTGAAAGACTTAGTTACTCTCATTATGAAACCTAAATTTCGGTAAGCTTTTCTGACTATGGCCTCAACATGCAAATCAAAATTTAACTTTGAGTCAAGTATTACACCTAGGTCTTTGATTTGATCTACCTTTATAAGCTCTAAGTTGTTAATATGATAAGGAATACTGAAATTAGTACTAAGCCTTGAAAATGTAATATGGTGACACTTATTTATATTTAAAAAAAGCTTATTATTAACACAATACTTGTACAGACGTGAAAGATCGCTCTGAAAGTTCACACAATCAGCAACACTAGAAATTTCACTATACATCTTTAAATCATCTGCATATAGACAAAATTTAGAATACAAAAAACAATGTTCAATATCATATATAAATAAGGAAAAAAGTAATGGTCCTAGGTGTGAACCCTGAGGGACACCAGACGTGACATCAACAAACGAGGATGAGCAATTATTAATCTTAACACATTGTGATCTATTGAGTACATATGATGTTATCCATCTCAGTAAATTGCCGTGTATACCGATATTCTGCAATTTAGTGAAGAGGGTATTATGATGAACTTTATCAAATGCTTTCGAGAAATCGGTATACACAGCGTCAACTTGATATCTATTAGACATTGAATCAAGAACATTCTGAACTAATGATATTAAGTTTGTAGCCACAGAACGGCCTTTGAAGAAGCCATGTTGTTGTTCACTAATTAAATGTTTTGTCTTAAAAAACAATTCCTTACAAATTATCGCCTCCAACAGTTTACCAGGAACTGATAATATCGAAATCGGGCGGTAATTGTTTACCATATTTTTATTGCCTGATTTAAAAACTGGGACAATTTGGGCTTGTTTCCAAGTAGAGGGAAACATGCCATTTAATATTGATTTATTAAATATTATAAACAAAGGATACGAAATAGAGTCAACACAAGATTTAAAAAACAGTGGAGGTAAACCGTCCGGTCCAGCACCCTTATTTACATCTAAGGCTGTAATTTGATTTTTTATATCAAGGACTGTGATTGTACTTAAAGTTATAGAAGCAGTAGGTTCGCTGATCTTTACAATTGCTGGACTATCAGAGGGCTCAAAAACAGATGCAAAAAACTCAGAAAATAACTCACAAATTTCATGATCTGTTGAAGCAGACTTATTGTCTAGTTGTACAAACTTTGGTATAGTCTTTGAACGACGCTTATTAGATACGAACCTCCAAAAATTTTTAACATTATCCTTAATGTCTCGTTCAACATTAACAATGTAATTCTGATAATCATTTTTAACAGCTAACTTAACTTGCTTACGGACATTAGAGAATTCTTGATAATCAAGTGGATTTTTAAATTTTTTCCAACGACAATGTAGTTTATATTTTTCTTTTATCAGAATTTTTGTACAAAGAGAGAACCATAAGGGATAACTATTGTTAATTCTTTTTTTGTTAATATTCCTATTTAATATATCCATTAAAATGCTATAAAAAGTTTGCACTGCTTCATCAACATTAAGATTAAATAGTTCCGTGTTCCAATCAATTTGATTTATTTCAGAGTTAATGACATTGTAATTGGCTCTAGAAAATTTCAGTTTGTAAAATGAGTGTTTATACCGCATGCCAATATTATCTATTTGAATATCAACATGGATCTCTATAGTTTTATGATGATTATCTTCAGGCACCATCGGAGTACTGCAATAAGTTACAGAAGTTGATCTCAGTGAACTAAACACTAAATCAAGAAGTTTACCGTTGTTATTAAGCACACCATTATATTGAGATAATTGCAAAAAATTGTATGAATCAACAAGGCACTCTCCAAACCCGTCCGTTGTGTTCATGGCTTTATAACAATTTATATTATTATCCTTTACCCAAAAAATATTGGGAATATTATAGTCGCCAACAACTATAAAATAATCATTTTTGTTATGATTATGGACAATCTGACTCACATTTAGTAAGTGAGCTTTAAGGTTATTCACACTAGCATGTGGTGGAACATAGACACAACACAAATGTAGATATTTAGATGCACTAACTTTGATACTGACCCACAGATCTTCACAAATACCGTCAGATGACCAAGCCTCTCTCTCAATTGACTGAAACTCAATATCGACTGCAATTATCACTCCACCACCATCTAATTTACCACTAAGAATTTTATTACGATCTTTTCTGAAGACATTATATTTTTTAGTATCAAAAAGTTCAGTAGTATTAACATTAGAATTTAACCATGATTCTGTGACACAAATAATATTTGATGAATTAGCTGTAGTAGATGTATAAAAATCATGTGTTTTGCTGAAATATGGAACAAAGAAAAAGAAAAGAGGCAATATTAATGATCCGAAATTAAATGCTTGTAAAACAGAACTGAGTGCTCTTTATGTGATTAAAAATGTAGATAATAGATTTAAGGACTCATATAATGAAAAGAAAAGGCAATACAATAAGTTACTTGAGTTAAACAAGAAACGATTTTTTTCTGAGAAATTGAAAAAATCGGATAACAAAGCAAAAAGTGCTTGGAAAATTGTAAATGAAATTAAAGGAAAACAAAGTAAAAATGGAGAAACTAGAATTGACGGCGCCATTAAAAAGGTAGCATCTAAACTTAATAACTATTTTGGATCAGCAGCAGCAAACATGTTAACAGATATAAAAACAATTCCTTTCTCATCGGAATTACTTTGTTTTCCTCAATCAATGTGTAGTCCAGAGGTAACCAACGAAGAGCTGACGAAATGTGTTAAAGAACTTAGAAATAAGTGTAGCTCTGGGTATGATAATATATCTATGAATATTATTAAGCATATATTTGATACTATCATTATTCCCATAAAATTTATCATTAACAATTCACTAAGGTTTGGAATTTTTCCGGATAAACTTAAATTGGCAGTGATTGTTCCAGTCTACAAAAAAGGGGACGAATCCAAAATTGAAAACTATAGACCAATTAGTATGTTATCATCATTTTCAAAGATATTTGAAAAAATTGTGTCAAATCGCATTATTAATTTTATGATAGAAACGGAACAGTGGAATAGTATTCAGCATGGATATTTAAAACAGAGGTCAACATTAACAGCGTTATTTAAATTTATTAATGAAATTCTATTGGAAATAGAAAGAGGGCACTTTTCACTGGGTTTATTTTTGGACTTGTCGAAAGCCTATGATACTATTGACTATGACATTTTGTTATGTAAATTAGAAATGTATGGAATAAGGGGCATAAGTTTAAAATGGATTAAGTCGTATCTTACACAAAGAAAACAAAAAGTTATAGTTAAAAAGGGTGGAGATCAAGCGGAGTCTGATAACTATGAATTGAAGCAGGGAATACCCCAGGGAAGTGTTCTTGGACCTATTTTATTTATTGTATATGTCAACAACATTACAGAGATCATTGGGAGTCATCATCATTAAAAACCATTGTCAAGTGACTACTTATGCAGATGATACAAATATATTGGTTGAGGGAAGTAATTTACATGAATTAGAAATTCGATCAACAGAAATTTTGAATGCAGCTAGTGAATGGTTCACAAAGAATAAATTAATAATTAATAAAGATAAAACAAACTTGGTGCTCTTTAAAACAAATCATAGTAGACTGGAACAACCTAATTTATTTAGGGTGAACGAAACGATGTATCTCTAGTTCCCCGGAAAGACATAAAATTTTTGGGAATGATATTAGACAATGTCTTGTCATGGTCTCCACATATAGAATATGTAAGGCAAAAAATTGCAAAATCCACTTATACCTTACAGGTATTAAAAAAGGATGTAGATGCTTCAACACTTAAAATGATTTATCATGCTACTATTGAGAGTCATATTAGATATGGTATCATACTTTATGGAAATTGTAGTGAAATTACGAAACTATTTGTATGTCAGAAACGAGCAATAAGAATAATGTTTGGTATGAAAGTAAGAGAGTCTTGTCAAGGCATTTTTAAATCGAATAAGCTTCTTACTGTAACAGCTATATATATATATACAAGAAGGTGTACTGTTTTTCTGTAAGAATAAAAATCTGTTTGAAACCGAAAAACCTCAGTCTAATTATCAAACTCGTAATTTAAACTACAATTATCCAAAACATAAGTTAACTATGACAGAGCATGGAGCATATTATAATTGTATTAAACTCTTTAATAAGTTACCCAATTATATACAAGAAATTAGTGAGATAAAATTGTTAAAAAAGCGTTTGTATGAATTTCTTATAAATTTAGAACCATATAGTTTAAAGGATTTTTTGGGTTAGACACGTTTTTTGTTTTTCTTTTGCATACCATGGCCTTTTTTGTTTTTGACACTATTTCGCTTTATGTTATATTGTATAGCATACTTCTGAAATAAAGATATATATTATTATTATTATTATTATTATTATTATTATTATTATTATTATTATTATTATTATTATTATTATTACACACATTGATGAGTGTGGATTCAGTGTTAAAATCAGTCGAATTTTTTTACTGTGTATTAATAATTGACGCAGATGAGTACCCTAACGTAATATTTTCTTGAACATTCTAGTACCTCTGTTATTAAACTAAAATTAAATTTTATGGAGTAAGGGGCAATTTTTTATATGAGTTGGATCTCTTTATTTATAACCAATTATACACAGCATGTTCTCCTTAGATATAAAAATAAGAACTCTGCTTTTCGTACGATCTCTTACATTAGACCGGTTCACACGGGCGCATGGATTTCTATGAGATTCGACAATAAAAATATTGAAAATTATTTCAAATGTTGGGCAGTAAATAGCCAAATGAAACATTTTTTTTGAACAATGGAGGATAATAAGGATCTGTGCAGATATCGGCTTTAGGCATGTAAACGATTCTTTATAATTTAAAATCGAGTTTAAAATACGATATATTTTTAAACTTCAATTTTATAAAGTAGGGGAGACCGGGGCTGGTTGGCTATACAGGGGTTGGTTGCCATGTTCGTTTTAATTAAAAAAATTGCCTCTAGATAGTAGTAGTAGGCAAATAATTAATTATTCTGATTACAACGATGTGTCGTTTGCAAAAATCTGTTTCTAGTTCAGTAAACATGCTCTCAGTTGGCTCCTGAAAGGGCAAGCGTGAGGTAGGTCGCATTATTCGCCATTTCGTGTTTTCTCAGACGCTTTAGTAAATATTGTGGAGGTACGTAATTTTCTCAATTTATAGGCTGTAATAGATATTGTTTTCCATTAACATATTGTAGTTACAGAGGTTAACATGTTGTATATAGATACCTATTATTTGACATGTTTGGTTTTAATAATATCTTTAAATAAATCGAATATCTTATCGAATATATCAGTTGACATTTCTAAATACTTACTGAAGTTGGTTGGCACAATTAGAAACGGGGTTGCTTGGCCATCCAACCCCGTCGGTCCTAAGTTTGGAACAAATTAATTTTATTCTTTCTTTCTCAAGGAAAATGGTTCAAAATTCTAAACGTAAAATGACCAGGGCACAAACACTTAATGATATCACATTTAGGCCAGTTAATATTAGTTTTAGATATCATCTTTAAATTTCGTTTTAGTGAAATTGATAGATGACAAAAATTCCAACAAATCAACAGAAAAATACTATATTGCAAAAATTGTAAATGCATCTAAATACAAAAAGGATAAGAACTTCTGAACGAGACCAATCACTTCCAATGTCTATGCCATTTGCAAAATCCCCGATATTCTATGGAAAAATGCTGATTTAAGGACAAGGGAAAGATTAAGGTCATCATAGAATTGCAAGGGCAAATGTCAAATGCTGGTTACAATACTGTAATTATATTATTAATAATTAAAGCTTATGGGGGTAGCTTATAGGTATATAGAAACGGGTAGCCAAATTAGTGTAGCACACATTCGCGTTGCTAGAAATTTATTTTAATGAGTGCGATGTTTAAATAATTGGTTTTGGAAATTCTCTTATCTTACCGGATGGTATGTGTGAATAAAAATTAACGATCGGAGATATTTTCGTTGTGACGTCAGTAATATTTATATCAATCGATATTTATAATTATGATGTGATTATTGATCAACCAGTAATTAATGCTGGAAAATGCTTTACTTACGGTGAAGGGAGAAAAAGTACATGTCTTTTTATACAAATTTTAGAGAAGTTTTAGATTCGGCTACATCACAACTGCAAAAGTATTTGTCTAAGGTATCCATTATGGTTTATAATAATGTTCACATACCAGGCTATGGTGTCAAGCGAGTGCTTGTGTGTTTCGATAGTACTGAGGAAATAATTTTTGTACCAAATATGGCAACAAAGGTTCCATACAACAAAATTAATCCGGTAACAATGGGACACATAAGCAACAAAACTAGATGTGGTAACAAAGGTCACATATACAAAATAATAAAATAAATCTAAAACAAATATGTTAGCACAACATTCCGAGCAAAGTATCGTGGTATTCTTGGATGATATATTAATATAAGAAAAAATTAAGGATGAGAATATGAATTGTAAGGAGAATAGTAATTAGTGTTACTGCACATTTACAGGGACGTATCAAAGGAGTAATACTCAGGTGACGAGGTCACCATCAAACCAGGATGGCTCAATGTTAAATAGAAGGACATCGCAGAGCCGCACCGCCCATGCGTCCTTCTGCGACATTATAATATCAATTATAATTTGATTTAGTTTCCATTTCTTTTTTCGATTATTTTTTGTATGCTGACGGCTTAGGTTGTATAATCGATAGAATAAAATATAGTGAGTTTTGCCCATTATCGCATACATAACCAGAATAATGATAGCAAAACCAATATTTTATTGAGAATAAAGTTACTTTTGCGATATGATCTACCTACTAAATAAGATATTGATAGTAATAAATGTCTATGGCCTAAAATCAGTTCAGAAATGAGATGATTGTCTCAAATAAAACAGCACTAAATATAGAAATCCTTATCATGTGATCTTAAAAGTTAATATTTATTGGTTGTATGAATTAATTTAGTTAAGAGGTGAAATAGTACTCCAAGGTGAGTGTATTAGAAATGCAGCTAGCATTAATTCAGAGCAATTAAAAGTCCGCCGCTAAACGGCGAATAAATTTCAGAAACACCGCCACCGCCGCACCTCAGTGATGAAGTAAGTGCTCCGCATACGGCCTGGACACCGAATAAATTATCATTAACAAGTGAGAGATGGCGCGGTCTCGTTTTATTTCTGGACTCGTGTTAGATTATTTAAAAAATGAATCCAACAATCTCTGTTGCCTTGATTTATGTCCCGACTTCTCGGGGATTTTTGCTCTGCCGGGAATAAATTATCCGTACTATCACCGATATCGTAGTTAATATTAAACTTTAATGTTGGAATTGATTTATCGAGGTAATGCATATTCATTGTGTAAGTCCGTTCCGAGTTTTTCACTTCTTCTTGATCGCCTTATTATTTCCAGTAAAGGCATATCCCCACAAAAGCAGATTCTCTGTAAAAAAGCGCCAAGTTCACTCTGCACAAAAAATATTTATATTTTGCACAAAAACAGCAAATAAAAATAAACTGTTCTCACCCCAAAAGTATTTGAAATCAAGTTCGGTATCTATTTAGAAAAAAATGATAAAAGAATTTTACTATAAAAAATCTTTATAAAAAAAATTTGCGTGTTTGACTTTCCGTATTTCTCACATTATTTTATAGATTCCGTATTTCCCACATTTTTTATAGTAAACAGTGTCGGCTCGTCAGGGGAGTCCTGTAAAAGTTACAAAGAATTACAATTTTTAAATACATAATATTTACTAACAACTAATAAATATATTAATAATATCCACTAATACACAGTAAAAAAAGACAAATGGTAAAATTACTAAATGGTAATCGTAATTTGCTGCGGTGTTATTTTTAACACGAACTGGGTAGTATAATAACTAAACCTTTAGAACTCATATTACACGAACGATATACCCGCCAAGTTTGTAGAAGTACTCATAAATTGTAGTAAAATTTACAAAACCCCGTGTTAAAAATGAATCAATCCGCCGTAAATACGGAATAATTACACGGTAAATAATTAACTATTACACATTACCTTGTAAAATCTACTGTGTTAAATTACTTTTATGTAATGTAATAATACACCGATATATCTAACACTGCCAAGTCTGGACTATATACACACTGATGAGTGTGGATTCAGCCTTAAAATCAGTCGGATTTTTTTACTTTGTATAATAAATAATAATGTAAAATGTAAATGCTTGTGTTCCCGTACTATTATTTGAAATTATTTCCAATGACAAACGACGCAATGCCATCTATGGTCATTCTTGGGCGCCTCAGAAAAATTACCACGGTCTGCTAACCATTTGGTTTGTAGCGCGGGTACGCTGGTTAGCCGACGAGTCACAACAGCCGTCTTTCGTCTTTAAGACCGCTGCGGCCGAGTGTGGCCGACCGGAGGCATAAGTATGAGATGCCTCCTTTAAACCGATGTTTTTGGATAAATTAATTATTTGCAAGTGGAGGCAAGACCGCCTACTACTCCCATCCTTTCAGTCCATATCTTTTAACATTAAAATACTTATTTAATTTTTGTGAAAATACATACCTATCTTATATAGGTATTATTATAATACTTAACATAATTACTGTTAGTAGGTATAATGTATACCTATGTATAATTTTTTGATAATCAAATAGGTATTAAATAGTACTTATTATTTACTATTACCTATTTTAATATTATTTAAATAATTTTTGTCAAGATTTCTGGCAATCGCATCAAAAAAGGGATATTTGTCTAAGGAAACCTATTTCTTTAAGCAAATATTTTCCCTTTGGGAATTTCTAATTTCTAATTTTAGAGCGTTTGACCTTAAAAAATGAAAAATTTTCGCCTACGGCGCTTCTTTTTTTTTTCGTGCGCTCCTCGTACCCGCCCGAATCTCACCAGCCACCACTGATTTATCTATGCCTCACCTAAAGAAAAATTCACGAGCCGCTACTGATAGTAAAATTCTTTTATTAATTTTTTTTTATAAATAGATACCGGACTTGATTTCAAATTTCAAATAATTTTGGACAGAAAACCCTTTATTTTTATTTACTGTTTTTGTGGGGAAGATTTTATTTTAGAATTTAAGTTAATATTAGATCGCAAGCTATTTGAAGTTTAAATACAGAATCTCGGTGACAGAGAGTCGAAATGTAAATTTTCTGGACACTTGAAGCCCCGTGTGGTTAACAAATGGCTTCAAAACAGGCAGGGGAGCAGGAGCTAGATTATTGAGGCCGAGTCGTAGATGGAGTAGAAGCTATAGTCTGGACACTTATACAACGGTTTTCCAAACAGAAATTTTCGTAATAATGGTGTGTTTGGCGGAGAATTTGAAGAAGGGTTACACACCTAAACTCATCTATTTTTTATAGTTTAGCTGCAATAAAGGCTTTAAACTCAAGTTTAGTTCAAGGGTTGTTTGGGATTGCCTCCAATGGCTAATTGATCTGACAAATACCAATACAATAAGGCTGTTTTGGGTGTCAGGACACAGAGCCATTGAAAAAAATGAAAGTTCAGATGAGCTTGATAGAAAGGAATCTGAAATGGCTTTCATATAGGACCTGAAGCAGCTTGTGGAGTTGCTTCTAGCGCTGCCAGGACGGCTTTGGGGAAATTAGTGGAACAAGAACATAGGAATTACTGCCATAAAAGCAAAATTCGTTACTCCCTTTTCTGCTTGTTTTTTTTTTGTTGAAATTGATATCTCAATTATGTACTCTTAAGGTGATGTTTTTAAACAAATTTCCGGTAATTCTCATTATGGATTTGCGGTAACAAATAGAGATGCTGGTGGTTTTCCTCTTTTATCTTGAGTTTATCTTAATATGGTGGTCGTGATGGTGGATACATTAGATTTTTTCTATAGTTATATGAAAAATCTAAAGTCTAATGCAGCCCAACTGAACTCCTTGAAAGATTTGCGGAGTCGTATTACTATTGAATACCTTCTAATGACAGACTTCTTAAAAACAGTCTAATAGAGCAATAGAGCAAAAACTGGCATCTGAATTATTTTTTACAAGCTATATTGTATTAGCTAGTTTTTGGCGTAGTTCTAAAAAAAATTGAGTTATAATAATTATTTCTACGTGTATTCTCGCCGGTGTTGATGATTTCTTATTTAAAAAAGACTATTTTTGCTCTTGCACTTTCACATCTTCTTCAAATAATTCAAAAATAACAGAAAAATTGGAGTTGGTCATTAAAAGTTTCAGCAAGTTTTATTGTGCATTGTACGTCTAAGAAATTTGTGAAGCCTTCTTTTGTAATTTTTTGTATCTCGGGCAGCTCAAAATTGAACTTATTCGAAGAATTTGTTAAAGTCCTTTTCCACTAGTAACTTTGAAGTAATATTCCAAAGGACTTTGATGTTTCTCTTCTTAATATTAAAGGCCCAATTATTCAAAATGGATAAAAGTTGGAATATTGGAGTCTCCTAATCGACGTGATATTTTTTTAGGTGCATAATGTCGTCCAAACACTATTTTCGCTTACTCCTTATATTGTCAGTATTTTTAATAAATTTTATCTACGTAATTCTGATAAATTAATTAAAATCTCATAGAGATATACAAAATCTTGTAAATGAAATCATTTTATTGACTTAACTACATATTTCTTCGATTTGTACCTTTTAAAATTTCTTGTTCTGCAAGAGGTCATATTTTACTCGCTGATTTTTGTTTACAAGTAGGTAATAATGTTTTTTTTTCAACACAATTTCAATATAAAGAATCTGGAGAGACTCTATAGAGAGACACATCGTTCTTATGATCCACTTTTGTAGGCATATCTTACTCCCTTATTATTAAAGATAGACCCATAAAACCTTATTTGACCATACTCATAAAAAATAGTGATTTCCAAATATGTAAAAAAATCCAGGGTATCCCGTTTAAAATATTATAGTTTATATCGAGGTAGTTTCATTGAGCCACCCTGTAAAAAATTAAATATATATAAAATAATGGCAAAAATTAAAGAAAGACGAGGGTCCCAGGGCTTTTAAAAAAATTGAGTATTTATAAAATAACCAATTCATCCACTACCTTACAAAAGCACTGTATATATCGATTAAAATAATATAATGGACACGATTATTATGTTACAAGAATAATTTATTATCTTTAAGTTAATTAAAACCCCTCTTAATATAATTAGCGACATGTGTGGCACTACATATTTAATAAGAAACTTTATACAAGACATGAAAATTACATCATTGAGATCTATAACACTCTAACAATTAATTATAACTATCTTAATTTTCTTAAAATGTATCTAACTAAAGGCTATATTTATCGCTAAATTCTTATTGGATAAAAATAGTAGATTTATGTGCATACATGACTGGGAGCAATTACAAATTCAACAACACATAAGAGCATTTGCATATGCAAAATCTAACATTCGTCTTCGTAGCTTCTCGCATCCCTACATGCTGCAGTTCATATTTTCATGTATCATTAATTATACACAGACATTAATTATACACATTTTATATCAAAAATATTTTTTGTAGTACCTTTGAATGTTTCAAAGTGAATGAATGTGAGTATTCCCAAATATACAGGGCCTTTCAACGAAAACTTGACCCCACCCCCCTATTATAAAACTGAAACAAAAATAGAATTCGCCGAGACCCGTTGATTTCTGTTCTTGGTGGAAGCATTTTTGACAATCAAGTCAACTTGATATGTTCATCCCGCAAACCCCTACCAACCCAAACTTTAAAATTTCAAATGGAACTACCTTACTTCTACATATCATTTTAAAGCCCTTTCCATTGCGAGTTTCGCAATGTAAACGACGAAAACGACCCAACAAAAAACGACTGGTGCATCGTTTTTCGTTGCATCGGAATCGGTTGAGATTTGACAGAGTTATTGGTTAAAAACGAAGTTAAGTTGACAAACCGACATTCGCGTACTAATTTCTACAGAAATGCCTACCAATAATAAGCTTTTTATCTACTACACAACCACATTACTTTTTTTGATGTGTCGACCGGTTTACAAGAAAAAGCAGTCTTAAATTAAAAAAGCTGAAGCAAAACCAAAATAAGTTTTATTTAATGTATTGCTCAAAATAACCCCCGTTAACTTGCAAACAATAATACAGTCTGTTTTGAAATTCTGTTCGAACATTACTAAAGATATCCGGTGTTATTAATCGGCATTCTTCCACAATTCTCTGATGCAACACCTCTAATGTTCTAGGCTGCGTGGCGTACATTCGCGATTTCAAATGGCCTTACAGGAAAAAGTCCAAAAGGGGTAGATCAGGTGATCTTGGTGGTCATTCGGCGGGGCCTCTTCTACCAATCCAATACCCTGAGAAATGGTCATCCAAAAATTGCCGGACAGTAACAGCATAGTGAGGGGATGCACAAACAACACCAGATATTATTCAAAATGTAATTGATGAATTTGAACACCGATTTGGTCATTGTGCAATGGTTAATCAGAGGCCCCTTTGAACATTTGCTGTATATAATATATTTGCTGTATATAAAATAAAAAGTAGTGCAAGTACGAAAACTATTGTTTTCATTTAATGAAAACATAAGTCCTGCTCTACCACCTAACTTTTATCTAAAACTAAGCTGTAGTATTATCTAATATGTTATACAAAGATATTAAAAATATTGAGGCAGGATTATTTTATCAACATTTACAATCAATAGCATGGAACAATATTTATGATTTAGATAATATTGATGACAAATAAATTTTTTTACCTAATGAAAATATTACAAGATTCTGATGGATTTACATGCACCGCTTAAAACATGTATCTTAAGTAAATCTTATAAACCTTGGATTACTTATGATATTAAAGAAATTATTAAAGTAAAAGATACTACAAAAATTTTAAAAGTCCAGGACATTACAAAACCGCCATAATTTCAAAAATTTGGCGGAGGAGCCCTTGGTGGAGCAAGAGACACACTGCTTTCGGAACTGAAGATTATGAAAATTTGGCAGATCCTCTGGCCGGAAGAAAGCAAAAGGCGGTCATGCGGGGTTCATTACATCTGCTCAGGGCTCACGATTCCCGACCACAATGTTAGCATAGGTTTAGTTTTAATGATCTCCAGATGACGCCAACTTGGTTAGCGAAACGCGCGTCGAGTGCAGTATAGTGTTTTGGTGTTATGTGGAAAACTACGTCAGTGTTAAATAATCTATTGGTAATCTAATAACTAAATTGTATAATGGGGTTGCATGATTCCTGCACAAGGTCACATAATGAGACTAAATAAAACGTAATATTTTCGATATACTTAACAAGTATACCTCAGTGAGCTTGGCTCCGGCTCTGCACACGAATTTATGTCCAGTAAGTGCTACTGGCTTTCAGTAAGAATGTCTACGTCTACTTTAAGCCCTTCGGTCCCTCGCAGACGGTGTAGCAGATAGGCAGTCGTATTCGCGAATCAGCGGGAGCTGGAGACATACTACAGGGTCTTTAGATGTATTCATTGAATGTTTTCTACTTTTATATCATATTTCACGCGACGGTTCGCGTACCGTATGGAAGGCACTTCTCATTACAATTTGCATTAAGTAGCGTCACGAAGGGCTACGTTATGCAGATGAAAAACGCCGTTTAGTCTCAAACGAAAATTATTTGAAATTAAAGACTTATGGAAAATTTGTATGAAATCTTCCTTAAATATTTCATACAAATATTCCATATTTTAAAATAAGAAACTGTAGTAACGTGTGGATGCGAATGTAAATCTTTCAGTAACTGGCAATTTTAAAAAGAAAGATTGGATTTTTCGTTTCGATATGTTTTTTAATGACTATATAAAGGCATTAAAAAGGATGCCTTTATATAATTAAGACATCCTTTTAGAAAGGATAGAAGAGAACCTGCAGAGGGTTTAATTATTTGTGTTCATTATAGGTATTAATTAATAACTTAATTGGTTGAATATGATGGAACGCAAATATTTACATAGTGCATATCTTACTATATATAAAGTCAAGTTACCTTTGTACTTATTTAATAAAATTAAACATTGTACTGGCATTCGTTCAATTAATACTCGACACATGTATAAAATACAAATTCCTATACAGACATATTCTTTAAAAAATCTTTCTTGTAAAACATTTCTAAAATTTTAAATTCAGTACAATTGATATTAACATCTGACGAATAGATTGATTGGCCAACGCAGGGGCGCGTCCAAAGGGCGCTAGAGGGAGCGTAAGCCACTCCCGCTCCTGCCTATGCCTGTCCCTAGGTCCCCAAACCTGAAAATTCCCCACGAGTAAATATTTCATGGTTCAACATTTATTATTCTATATTTTATTATTTCAAGTTTAAATAAAGGCAATAAAAGCAAGAGATTCTTATTACGAATATTAAATTTGTATGCGCTATTATGGTGAAATGAGTGGAAATATAGGGCGAACATTAGTAAAAACTCATATTGACCTGGGCACCAGCAGGGTTATTACACTAATCTTTAAGACGTCTTAAGTATGGGCTTTTGGACATAACTATGTCTTATAGTTAACTTCACGCCGATTTTCTAGTCACATCCGATATTTTGGAATTATACTAATGACTTTGTCTACAAATTGGTCTAAAATGCGAGATATTTCTTTAGCTCCTACTTTAAGCCACCCCCGAAGGTGCCCTAAACTAGTTTAAGACCATGCTGTACATTGTGTCACATAATTGTTTTCTGTATTTTTGCATACTTGGAGTAAAATATGGCTTTTGTGCCTCATTTGCTATTTTTTGTTGAACACGAAAGGCGAAGATATGATATAAGGAAATTAAACGTATACAGGAAACTTTTAAGAGACAACAATAATCCTTTTGTGAGGGCCTTAGAATTTCAGCGTTTTTCGTGTATACAAGGACAGTGCAATATTTAATAAATATATTGACCCCCGCTTCGGGTTTACAGATCTGATGGAAGCTCCACAAGTGAAGGCGAGTAAAATAAATGAAGCTAAAATTTCTTAATGAGTAATATAATAGGTATATAAAATATAGATTTTAGTAACCCTCCGATTTCTGTCATCCGATGGATGTTACTAAAGGGTTGTGGGGCAAGGATTTTGTGATTCCATTTTCAGTTCAGTTCAAAAATATACACTCAAACACTGGTTTATAACTTGTTTTTCTTTTTGAATGCACAAATTTTAAGGTTCCATTCCTTTTAAACTGTGGTTAGATTTTGTTTTCTTCCTCCTCTTCCAACTAAAAATATGAATGACTGCGACGTTGCCATATTGTGGGGGCTAAAACTTCTTTAAGTCCATGTTAATTATAGACGGTCTTAAAGGAATAATAGTGTAATACAAAGAGTCTATAATTTTGGCGGCTTAAAATGAATTAGCCTGTCTTTTGTCTTCAGTTTAAGACAATTAGTATAATAACCCCGCAGGTCATCACAACATAACTGGAAATGAGGAGGCCGATGCACTGGCTAAAAGAGACTCGAGTATACAGTTTACAGGGATCGAACCAGTGCTCGTGCTTTAAGCCTAGTTATATAACAAGGTCTATTGAAAACTGGATCAGGAAGAGATCAGAGGAAGAATGGTCAAACAGGACTGGACTGCGACAAGCCAGGCTCTTAATTGAAGGGCCTTCAATTCGGCCCTTCGGCCGAATAAGGAACAACATAAGGATTGTGAAAGGAATGTTAACAGGTCACGGACATCTCAACAAGCACCTTATACTGTTATACACTCACACTGTTGGCCTTAGTGGCACTAAAAGGTGCAGGTTTTGCGGACACGATGATGACTCAATTCACATCCCCTGTCGCTGTTCCTGCTTCATGGTCAAGAGACACAAACATCTGGGTGTTGCCTTTCTACTGCCCCAGGACATTAGAGAGCTTCCACTAGAACTGATGTTGGCTTATACGCATAGCACGGGTGTCTTCCAATAGCTCTCGACTAGCGGCAGGCACAATTCGTCGAAAGGCCTGAGTGCTGCGGCTAACCGCGCCGCTTTCCAACAACAACAACAAGAACAATTAGCTTGTTGCCTTGTTGTAATCACGTAGCTTGTTATCTTCCCGCTAGTAGCTTGATCCCTGTTTAAGCTTCTTGGTACCTGCCCAGGACCCATGTATGCTTTAGATAAGGACATTATTTAGATTTATATATCCTAGGTCTCAGACAATATATGTATAAAAGGTTTATGAGTGTATTATTACTATCTGTTGTGTGAAGTCTAATTTTCCCTATCGACCGCCTGGCGAACCGTATCTTCACTGAAGCTACCTGTGTAGTGGTGTTTCTGCACTGTAAACAGGAACTGGCGCCCGAGGCAAAAGAAAAACCGATCCTCGGGCACTAACGTGACACTTCCTACCTGTGCAAATCAGGAAGTATCCGTCACAAATCTGGAACAATACCAATTTGATATACTTGAAGCTGTCTCGTTCTATATGTTTCCGAACTTCATCATACCAGTAGAAGCTTCACTAAATGATGTGAGAAAAATTAGTCACCCGGAAATTTTTCTATTAAACCATCTACAGAATGAAAATTAGAATTTAAATGTTGATACAAAGATAGTCTTATTTTATTTCTATGAATGCTACGTTTCCAAATAGAAAACAATAGTCATAAGATGACTACGGTCAAGAATTTTGAAATAATGGTTAAAATAATGGCTGGGTCAAGTTGATAGCAACACAACAATTTACCCCCCACAAAATATTATAAATTATAAATGAGAAAGGCAAAATAACTTTATTGATTAGAAGTGATATTTGCAGCATAATTTTGTTCTGAAGATGTTTTAAAAGTAAAATAATCTAAAACGCTAGCACAGATTTAATTTTTTTTTCTATCGATAAAAATGAATTACGATACAAATTGAAATACCCTATTTTTATTCTTGAGATAAAATATTTGAAAGAACTCCATATAAAAGAAAATTAAATTATCTACAGTAGCCAATTCTATATGATGTACGTATCAAACTTAGTACATATATCAGAAAAATATTTAGTTAAAGATTAGTTTCATTGTCGGCATCAACGATCTTTTCATCGAAAAGCGTATAATGGTTTCTTTTAGGAAGCCTACTGTTTGCATAGTTGTGTTTATAAATGATATCACCCCTTTACTTTCTAAATTTTTTCTCACGACTGTATTCAACAGGTGTTTATTGCGATGTATCTATGTTATATTTCTAAGGGGCTTAACAAAACGTCGATAGACATATTTGCTTAAGAAATTTTACATAATACTGTTGCTTGTGCATATGCCAAATATATGCAATAATCTGATTAACTCCTTACATTTTCCCACTAAAGTGCAGAAAGGTTTACGACACTCCTGCAGGAGTTTATTACGGGTTAGGGGAAGATAAAATATTTTTATAATCCTGCTAAAGGGCTTTGCAAAAGGAAATGATTAGTATCGCAAACAAATGGGTGAGGGACCTTGGGAACCTATACATTTTTATAGTCTGTAAACAGCAATTCTTGTGATTTATAACTTATATGGCAACACAATCATGTTCTAAATCGCCGTTGTTAACTTTTGAGAATACACAAAATATTCTCTATCACATAATGCATTGAAAACTAAATTGGATATTACTTTTAATTCAAAACTTTTCTGTCATCATCACATCCATCATCGAGTCGTTAAGTCAGGGTCAATTTCATTGATGTAGGGGATTATATTTCTTCCGAACATATCAATTTTCAAATAAATTGTTGACCCGTAGGTATATGATATTTACACATTTATTTATATGAATTAAGGTAGAAAAATATATTGATTCAATTCGTAACGTAATCAGAGGTGGCTACGAATCTGTAGGTGAGGAAGGATAGAAAAATATCTGCCTTAATCATCACGTAATTAATGAGGTTTTTAGGTCTCCAGCTCCAAATGATATTTAGAGTTTCCCATCCTTAAGCACATATCTGAGCGCTGGTACGGCCTAAATAATTATAATAAATAATAATAATAATAATATAATAATAATAATAATAATAATAATAATAATAATAATAAAATCACGGCATAATAATTTTGCGAACCCCATGTGTCGCCCCTTCCTCCACACAAATTTCTTATTTTAGGGTTATTGTATTGAGAATATCACATTACTCGGTGGCCCCTCCCAGAAGGGTGCTAGCAATAGCAATACCACCACCACCACCACCACCAAAAGTGTTGAGTATTTGGATATTTAATAATTTTGTTTTATTTATTAGATCTATGACGGGAAATTGTTTTTCTGATAGCATATTCTGTCGTTTTATTTAGCTTATTTGTTTCAAGTCCTTTGTATTTCTTTAAATAAATGAAATAAGGTGGGATGTAAAATACGACCAATCGCCCTGTACTTATAGTCTTAAAATAAAACGTATAGTCGTAAAATATTATCATGATACTATTCCATTAACCCAGCAGGATTTTTTAAATGTAATTGTAAAAATTGTTTAATTGAAATGCCTTAACATATGATTCTATGTATCTAATGCTCCACCAGCCTTTATAGCCCCCTCCATATTTTCGAGAAAACGGCAGTTGTAAAAAAATCGCGGTCTGCTGTAATAAATTTTAATGAAAGTGCAAAAATCTAATATCAACTTCGTTGGGTTATCTTACTTACTTTCAGAGACACGAGAATGTGGTGTAGCTTTAGATTAATACTACACAGTGGCGGCTCCTCCTTAAGGCCGCATGGCCGCGCGCCCCTCCTCCAAAAATACCAAAGAAATCCTTATTATTATCATTATTGTAAATTAAATGCAAATGTTAAAACATGTATTGTGGTACAAAACTATTATTAGGAAAGGCTTGAGCGCTTGAGCTATCGTACTCATAATGCCACAGTCCACATTACTGGATCACCACAGCACACCACTGCACAGTGAGCAAAGCATCACAGCTTCGTGGCCGAACTTTGAGTCGCGGCCCAGGTAACTATGGCAACCGACCCGATCTCCTTTTCGACTAGACTCGTTAGATACTTTCCTTATGCTTATATTATGCAGATTTAGTCGCAATTATTTCGCGGCCCTACGCCAACATTATTAAACATTATAACATATTTTTAACACATTACATATTTTTAACATTATTAAATTACTTATTCAATTTTTGTGAAAAGACAATTTTATATATTACGTAACATGAATACTGATAGTAGTATAATTAGAGCTAATTTTGCAAATCTTCCACTGGAAAATAAAGTATAATTTCGATGAAAAAGTTATGGAAAAATTTATTTCTATGAAAGACCGTAGAGCTGATTTCAATTTTAGAAAGTTAGTGCACCCGTGTATAAATAACTGTATGAAGTTTTTTGTTACCTACGTAATAATTTAATGTGTCATTTGATAACTATAAATTGAATAACTAAAATACTTTTGAGTTTGTGATTGTGCCATATCGTTTTTAATTAACGGATACCTAAAAACTAAAAATAGTTATTTTCCTGCTTCCTGAATTCTCGTTTTCAGCTTTTTGAAGGTAACGTCGTATATGTAAATTTTTGATATCTAAATATTAATTACCTACCTATTTAAATATTATTTTAAACAATTTTTGTCGAGATTTCCGTCAATCGTATTAAAAAGGAGGATATTTGTGTAACGAAAGTTATTTTTTCAAGCAAATATTTTTGCTCTGCGAATTTCTAATTTATAATTTTAAGGGGTTTGACCTTGAAATATGCAAAATTTTCGTCTGCGGCGCATTTTTTTATTTCTGCGCCCTCCCATATCGAAATGTCACCAGCCGCCACTGATACTACACCACGCTGCATTTCCTGGAAAACGATAACTGGTATAAAAACTCGGTTTGCTGTAATAAATTGTGATTAAAATGTAATCAAAATCTGATGCCGTTTTCGTTCCCAGATCTTACTTAGTTTCAGAGATAAGAGAGTGTGGTGCAGGGTTAGATTCACGCTGCACCACATCCTATTTCTGGGAAAACGGCAGGTGTAATAAATTATAATTAAAGTGTAAAATATTCCCAAGGAGTTTTTTTTTTAAGTGGGCTAGAAAGGCAGCATTAGGTACATCATTATTCTGCATTTTTTCTACTGGGTGTACCACGCTGCCACTATGTATCATTTTGACGTCTCGAAAACCGCGATGAAAAATCAAAAGGAGAGAATTTTTTTAGATTAGTTTGATGTATCCTTGCGAATTTTGAGTCTAAATTTCTTAAAAAAAGCAAGCCATCTTCAAAATATTACGTGATTGTGGATGGTTGTACTTCTGGATTTCAACTTTGTTGAAAGAAATTTGCATGTTTTGTAAGTAATCAAACACTAAATTATTCTATAAAAAAAAAATGTTCGCCTTTTCTGGTTTTTGGTTCTGCTCACATTATCAACATAAAATGTTATTTTAATTCTGCAGAAGTGCGGAACATGTAACATAGATTATTTGTATAAAACAGCCTCGGGAGAGGGGGCCTTCCATGTCTAAGCCAGATAAATTTATATCAGGGTTGTAGATTTTGTAACGGAAACGGCTTTAATTACTGATTACAGACTTAATGAAATTGCTGGTAGTGAATATTTACATGGGCTGGGTGTTGCGACACCCATCGTCCGAGTAATTTAATTCAGCTGATGAGATGCTGCTAGCGCTAGGGTTACAGAATTTACATGCGGACAACTTTAAATTACTACCACCGACCAAATGATGCTCCAGGTTGACAAATACTGATGGATTAATTCCACCATGGGCAAATCCATTCGAACGATGTAAACTTTGTCTAATTGAAACTAGATATGTTTAAATGGTTTCGCGATGTTAATTGATGTGTCCGTGGCATTACATGCGGTTTAGAGACAGACATGCGTTTCCTATATTTCAACTGATTTCGTTAACATACATTTTTAAATGCGACGAATTTCATACGTGAAAGTCGATATGTAACATAATGTACTAAAAATAATGTCAATTGTAATATTCAAGAAAATGTTAAGTGTAGTATAAGTTCTACAATAAGTTCCTAAAATATTATTTGTAGTAGGTAATAAACCATTACTAAAGTTTTCATGTAGAGCAAAGCGTCATTAAGGAATTGGCTGAATTACCTAATAATGGTATATTAAACAACGAATATCATAAGGCTTACTTTTATCGCACGCGTCCAAGTTTAGAACGAGACGCGTTATGTAAAACGTATTATTTTTGACGATAAATTCATTTTTCTAAAATGAAAGATGGAGCCACAGGCGCCATCAAATATATTTTTTTTAAATAATAAGGTGGGATGTGTTGCATATAATTTAAAAGGTCTCTCAATTTTGTGCACACTGGTCTTCGAATATTGAAATCGGTCCATCCGTTCTCAAGTTATAAGCTTTTCTGTGAGTAAGGATGTGAATGAACAAAAAGCAGTCAAAATTAACAGTTTAATAAACAAAACGATATTTTAATAGGAATAACTAAAGATTTTATTCAAAATGAGCACTTTGAACTTCTTGAGTAGAAGAACCTATCAAACATTTCCTCGCGCACGCTGTAAAATATTTGACTGGGAATAGAGGCACACTCGTTGGTGATTCTCTACCGCACATCCGAAAGATTGTCTGGCTATTGGGTAATGAACACTTTAGATTTAAGGTAATCCCATAGAAAAATTCAATGGACTCAAATCCTTTGAACGAGCAAGCCACTCAAGAGGTTGTTGACGTCCCATCCCCCTGTTAGGATAAAAATAATGGTGGTAAATGTGGTGGAGCACTGTCCTGTTGATACGTTATATTAAGTCGTTGAAACTTATAGACATTCTTCTAGACTATTTGGCTATCGCAGGCTGAATATTATTTTTTAAAAGTCAAGTATACATGTCCTATAAAATTTTCTTCAATGAAAAAGAGACCTATATGATGTGATCTTCTAGAATAATGTCCATGAGTTTCCATGAGGGTTTAAAATAACATATCAATAGGACGGTACGCCACCACATTATTTAAGAAATTCAGAAACATTTCTACATGTCAGAAATTTTCTTTATAACATTTAACCTAACACCTCGAGGACATCTTGAGTTGCCTACTCATTCACCGAATTTGAGTCCATTGGATTTCTTCTATGGGAATACATTAAATTTAGGGTCATTACCCAACTAGACAATCTTTTGGATTTGTGGTAGAGAATACCGAGTGTCCATCTATCCCCAGGCAAATATTTTACAACGTGCGCCAGGAAATGTCTAATAGGTTCTTCTACTGTTAGGAGGTCCAAGGTGCTCATTTTGAAGAAAATATTTTAGTTATTCCTATTAAAATAATTGTGTTCTTTAATAAATTGTTGAATTTGACTGTGTTTATTCATTTATATCCTTACTCACAGAAACTTTTATAACTCGAAAATGGATAGACCGATTTCAATTTTTCAAAGACTAATGTGCAGAGAAATGAGAGACCTTTTAACTGATATGCAACACGTCAGTGTGGCGCTATCTATTCATCTATATCCTATTCATTTTAGGAAAATGGATTTATCATCAAAAAATAATACTTTTATATGATTCACTCTGTATTTTGTCCGGAGTCCCTAACTCAAATTAGTTCAAAAGTTAGGGGGGGGGCAGACTTTCGACTTTCGACGTATATATACTTAGCTACCAAAGCTAACTATCTCACAGGGACAAATACATTAAGAAGAATATTGTCATTATTAATAAGATTATTATTATTACTAAAGGTCATTCAGGTTAAGTTTAACGTGACGTCATTTTCAGTAATTAATTGTTGTCAATATTCTATAAACAAATGACCAATAAATTAACATAGCATTTGCCATTTACAAAGACTTTTATATTTGGCAACCCTTCTCTGCGTTGTCAAGTTGTTATTTATTTATATTGCCTCTCTATTGCTTGCTGTTTTTTTGGTGTTTGGTTCTGCTTAAATTTTGCTCGTGTATTTTCTATTTACGTTTTCTAGTTATTCACTTTATTTACACTAAAAACAGTTCTTCTCAGAACTAAAACCGTTGTGATTCTGTAACATTTCTCAAACTCCTACCTGCAAAAAAGTTATATCTGTCAACGGCGAATTTTTTGACAAGCTGACGTCACTTTAAACTTAACGTGAATGACCTTTAACTAGCTGACCCGACGAACGTTGTCCTTTCCAAATTTTCCCTAGAAAAATGCACTTTCAGTTTTTGCCGATGTTTTCTATTTTCCGGGCAACTTTTCCAAATTTTCTTTCCCTGAAAAACCTTATTAGAGTTGCGTATATTGTGACTTATGACAATAAACACAAACATTAACCAATAGCAATAAAGGTCATTTAAGAGTGTAACCAATACGACAAAATTAAAAATTAAAACACCACCGAATTACAGAAGGCAAAATAGTTGATAACCACATAAGAACTACTTACACAAAGCCATAGACTAAGGTTGATGGGTCACATATGTGGAGGACTTAAGACAGGATAGATAATATATCATATGGAAACATTTCTAAGGATTTTGCGAGCAGCAGTAGAAGAAGAATAGGTATTGATAAATCTAAATGAAGACAGATAACAGAGAAAGTCAAATCATCTCAAAGAATTTGAGACAAGGAAGAAAGGAAGTATCTAGTTGAAAAATATAGTTAGTCTAGCGATATAGTCGATATAGGTGATCGTAATATTGATGACTTGTCATATATGCAAGTAGAAAAATAATCTCCACTGAATTAACTTAATATTGTCATAGTACTATTACTATATAAGGATAGTACTATTTTAACCATAGATACTAGAAAACAAATTTGAGCATCTTAAAATCTTTTTGCTGCGGATATCGTACATTTTTTTTTGTATAACTAATCAGAAGAGGGCTTTTCAATGAAGATGCTAAATATAACATTTATATCAGGAGTTTCGGACAATCGGGTTTACAGAGATTTTCGAGATGGTGGCACCAAAGAAAGTAGGAACAAAACGATTTTTTATATTTGCAGTAGAAATCGCGTAACTAAATTTAAAAATTGAAAATATAATTGTTTTCCGACACAATATATTGGAATATGGCATATCAGCAGGGGAACATCGATTTCAACTATCGACTGATACATCATATCGTCAAAAATGATATGAATGAATATCCAATTAACTAATTTTAATAATAATTTTATAGTTGCGGTTTCTAATTTCGCAAAATAAGATTTCACAATTATCCCTTAAAATTGACAATGTAAAAAAAATAATATTGAAATTAAAACCTGGAACAAGATGCAAATTATTTTTATAAATAGGTATTATTTATTTTAGTACGGCATTGCAATATCTTGTACCTATTTATTAGATTTATTCTATAATGAATTAATTAAACAGATCATTTGGCACATCAATTATCTTTAAACACAGCAGAGCTTGTCTTGTTCTCACCCGCGCAGTTATTAATTTCGCCAAAGACATGACCTGAATAAAAAATTATAACAAGCGAAAAGATAGTGCCGTGTTTGCGTTCCCACGATGGAATCCCACGCACCGAGAATATTTTTATCAATATGTGTTTATCAATATTGTATTTACATTTAAATATACCAAACGCCCTCGCCTAGTATGTTGGGTAATATTTACACTACGTATTTATTGGCTAGCAATACGTATGGTTTTATACGGGCTATTTGCCATTTTTAACCAGTAGTTGGAGGCCCCAGTTAACGTGAGAAACAGTTTTGACAGCTATTAATATAAATTCGATTTACTATCTTATAAAGTATTTCTTATACGTATATATAATGTAAATCATATTGATATCCAATCAATGACAAATACTTGACAATGGTTGAGAATCCATAATGGATGTTTTTTACTTTATTGAAACATCAGACATATAAAAGTGGGTTTATCAAATAATAAGGTTTCAAATCGAATCACCACCAATCACTCCATGATTGTAGATCGTGAATTAGGATATTCACTAACTCTTTAAAATAGATCTAAAGTTAACAACATTTCCCTTCTCTCATATTGTGTTTTATTTTGCTTTAATCTTTAATTTTTTTTTCAATTATATTTCAAAATATTTTTATTGCACGTTCAACATCCCTAAAGTTATATACATAAGATCGATCAACTTGGGACAGCTTTTCCTTTAACTTATCATAGACATTATATATGTTTCTTTAATATTTTTTATATAATATAACGTTACCTACTATTCCTTTTAAAACCAACTGAAATAAAACAGGAAAATGTTCAGTAATGTTAGCGTGCATTAGAAGTAATTTTGCATGTTCAATGTCATATTTTGACGACATGTCAAAACTGTTCAACTTTTCTTGCATTCTGGTAAAATCGGAAATGAATCCAAACTCTGCCAATGTGTGCAAGTACTCTTCTGATTGTACAGGTTTTCCTAATATGTCAATGTGTATATCTCCGATTATTATGTTACAATCATAATTTAAATTCTTATTTTGCATATTATGTATATAATTGTAGGGTTTGGATGTAGTCAGATATATTTATTGGTGGTGGCCTGTACATGGCATAGGTATACATAATACGATTTGTTCTTTATACTGAATTTAGATTAATTCAAGAAGTATTACCCGTAAAGCCAGCGATCCCTTGTCCGTGAAATGATAGACAAGTCCTCTACCCTGCTACAAAAGTGGCAAAATTTCCAGGCAAAATGAATATAAAAATAAAATAACATATAGAACTTATAACATTTCTTTATTGACAAAATTTAACGAATTAAAATTGGTTAATTAAAATTTTTAAATTAAATTACTAGAAAATCTAATTGAAGAAATTTGTACCATGTGATCAGTTATCAGAAAATTGTCACCTATATGGTGTCCAAAATTATTTAAAATTTTTTTAGTTATTTGACTCAGTTTCTTAATAGTATTACCACACATTTTTAAAATACTGAGTAAAATACAAAGCTGAATAATCTTCATATTAGTAATTTTGGTGAATTTGTTATTCGTACCTCTTGCCGAAATATTTCAGATAATTAAAATTCACGTAGTCTATCATCAATAATTGATGATAGACTACGTGACACGTAACACACGTTAAAAATAAGCCATAAAATTTTTTTATGTAATACAGTTGTATTTACAAAGAAAAGTTGTAATATATTTGGCCTGGTACTGAAAGTAGTGATACCTATACTAGTGGCATCGAGGAAGCCCATATGAAATCTAGCCCATTTTTTATAACTCTTTCTGTAGCTGTAGAGCTATTTGCTAGAACATTTTATTATAAATTTTGCTAAATTTAAAGTTCAGTGGCAATAGGTACCTACTGTTTATTCTCAATATGTCAAATAATAATCCATTAAGCTACGTGGCATGCTATTTGAGACTTTTATAACATATTTGCCATCAATAGGGTACTATAAAATATGTGGGTATAAACACATTGGTCAGTATATTTACTTTTTATTGTGTTAGTAACTCCTTTGCAAAAAACTGAAGCTGTTTTTATTCCTGAAGTTATAAAATGTTTTCGAAATTAATATAGATTTGTAATAGAGCTTTATTTTTCCACGATTTTTTTATATACAAGGTGGGAAAAATTTTAATGTGCAGCATTGGTATCTCGGAAACGGTAAAAGATACAACGTGGCTCAAATTAGGAAAAAGTTGCTCAATTTTATGCTGATTCAAAATATGTGAACAAGTTTAATATATTCCGGGCCGTTCGGGAGTTATGCCGGAAAAATCAAAATTTGCCAATTTCTTTTAAGTCAAATAACTTCTCTTGAAATAAATGTAGGCTTTTGAAATTTGGTACGTTTACATAGTTTGATGAGAGGCTTTCGATTGCCATACTAAAACATGTTCTAGGCGTACTAGTTTTTCCGCAACAATATTCAACTTTTGAATTTCTTATGGCCGCCATATTGGATTTTTACTTCACTAAATGCAGAAAGAAATTACAAGTACGGTGATATATCACACTTGATACTTTCTTCAACAAATATGGATAATACACGCGAATAATGATAAATATTATTTATTTACAAATAATAAACAATCATTCATTTATAGTTAATTGTTACATTAATATATTAAACTTGTTCACATATTTTGAATCAGCATAAAATTGAGCAACTTTTTCCTAATTTGAGCCACGTTGTATCTTTTACCGTTTCCGAGATACCAATGCTGCACATTAAAATTTTTCCCACCCTGTATATTTATAATTACCTATTGTATTATTTTGTTAGTATTTCGCTTAAAATACGTGATGAAAAATAAGAACAAGTGTGAAACTTGAAACAAGTTGTACAAATCTTCAAAACCATGTGCTGCCGTGTTCCGGTTGATAGCGAAGCTGTAGATTTACCACCGCCTCCTGATAGACTTTCGTTTGTCTATCCAGGAGGTGATGGGACTTAAATTATGCTTATCTAAATATTATCTTTATTATAAATATTATCTTATTTAAATCTTAAAAGTAAGATTTATTTGTATGAAACAAAATTCGAAAGTAATAATGTCAATGTTTAGGTAGCTTTATTTTTAGATAACGTAGTACTTAAAGATATAAGAAAACTATCATTTTTGGTGTACAATCTAAAAGGTTATAAATAAATTTGTAAGACATGAAGTTATAGGCAGAGCTGCACTTATCTTTTTGTGTACCTTTAGATGAAACTTGTACCACTGAAAACCATGCTGAACACTTGTCGATATCTGTCAGGACTGGTACTTTATGGCAAATTATTATAAAGTAATTTTGAAATTGAAGAAAGCCATAGTTCAAATAAAATATCTACCTAACCTAATATGTTAAAAATCAGGGTATAATACCGTTGTAGATAGGTCTTCTAAGTAACTTGCAATAACCTCATGCAAGCACCATGTACTATTTTTTCTATTCCAAATTGTTTATTCTACAAAATGTTTATATAGATAAATCAGTTCTACGTGTTGTTTTTTTTAATATACAGGGTCATGAAACCAAAACTTGACCCCCCCTGATCTTGGCAGATAAGGATTTCCCGGAAAATTCCCAAAATACGTCAAAACAGATTTTAAGGGGGAAGAAATTTAATGTAAAAAACAACCCCGAAACGTCACCCCTATGCGCGTCACATCAACCCTCTTAAGAATTTTAAAAGACACGAGGGGCCATGTAATAGATACATCAAATTAAAGGTTTTTTATCCTGTAAACAACCATATTTTTGTTTTTGATGTGCTGATCAATGTAAAAGAAAAAATCAGTTTGAAATAAAAAAGGTGAAATTAAACAAAATCAATTTTTATTTAATGAATTGTTTAAAATGGCCCCCATTAACTTACAAACAATTATAAATTCTATCATTAAATGCTCTTCTAACATGACTGAATACTTCAGGTGTTATCGGCAGAATCGGCATTCTTCTACAATTCTTTCGCGCAATTCTTCTAATGTCTCAGGTTGCGTAGCGTACACTCACGATTTCAAATGGCCCCACAGGAAAAAATCCAAAGGAGTTAGATCATGGTGATCTGGGAGGTCATTCAACGGGACCTCGTCTACCAATCCAATGCCCTGGAAAACGCTGAACCAAAAATTGCCGCACAACAATAGCATAGTTAGGGGGTGCACCATCTTGTTGAAAAGTTGCGTCTTCCAACAATTGTAAATAATTATTCCCATTAAGAGTGCCCTGAATAAAAAATGGTCCAACAAGGTGATTGCCCAAAATTCCGGCTCCAAAAATGTCCAAACATTCAATTTTTGAGGAGCCTCTGATTAAATGAGAATTAGTATCACTCCGATACCGACAATTGTGTCTGTTTACTTCGCCATTTAGCATAAATATACATTCATCCGAGAAACAAATGTTGTAGAGGAGATTTGGGTTCAGACAGAGTTGCTCACTAAAATACTCGCAAAATTCAATGCGACGATCAAAATCCTCTTCAACTCCCGATCCAACGTCATCTTAAAGGGATGAAACTTGTGTTTTTTCAAAATTCTCTGGACACTGGAAATAGATACAACACCAAAAGCTTGAGACACTGCTTTGATTGATTGTGTATTATCCATTTGCAAATGACCCAAAACTGCCACTTCAATTGCTTCATTTCGTACTGGGCGGTTCATTTCTCGTTTCTTGTTTAGAAGCGAACCAGTTGCAACAAACTTATCCATCAATTGCTTAACATACTGATAGCTAACATTTCTTTCCGCGTGGTTTGCATTGAAAATTCATACTATAGCTTTAGCGCAATAATTATTTCGATATCACAGCGCAACAATTTCCACTCTTTCTTCTATAGAATACACCATTTCGAGAACACTTTTAGGCACCCTTTCATGAACAGTTTTAGGCACCCTTTCATGAACACTTTTAGGCACCCTTTCAAGAACAAACTACTACAACAAGTTGGTGGTCATAAGTGAAAAACAATAGATAAATTTTTCTCCAAATGACATTAAAAGCGGCTTTTTAATGACACTTGACAGGCTTAAAATTATATTTTAAAGTTATATTTTTACTGCCTAGGCAGAAAAAGTGCAACGTTGCTATGCAACGTTCCAGGTAATTATTTAAATCAAATTGGTAATTTCAATTGACAATGACATTACACAAACAATTTTACAAACGTCATCAGCGCTAAACATAGTAACGACGAGCCAGTCACCTTTGTTGAAATAATTTAATTATTTGGATATTGATAAAGAAACGCAATTAATAAATATAAAAAAGACGATTTTGCGTGAAATTGGAACAAATTTGGAGAAAAAATTATATGTTTCACACGGCAGAAAAGCAGATTTAATATGCCTTGGCTGGTTTCCTAGCCTCGGCTACGCCTTGGCTATGAAACACCAGCCGCGGCATTAAATCTTATGCTTTTCTGCCTAGTAAAACAAATAACTATTATTGTGTTCTAAAAAGAGATAAAATTGCAATTTTTTGCCCTGCATATTATTTTTTAGTGTTAACTTAATATCCGTCTCAAATGTTTTGCAAAAGAAAACTAAAAATCATTCCAATTAACCCCAAATTGTGGAACGTTAAAAATTGTTGAAGTAGGTACCCTTGATATTTACTATTCAGTTACACTCTTAAATTAAAATGGTCCTATTTATTAACTTCCAGTTTATATGACCACATTATGTAAAACGTTAACATGCGATGCTACAAGCAAGAGATTCGCATGTCTGTAGCTAACAAATTGTTGCTAAATTATAGGAGGTCAGGGGGCTAAAAGATGGCGCTGACGGCGCAACAGGTGACAACGTACGTCGCTGCCGAAATGTTATTTATGAAGCAAATCTACATATTGCTTCCACCCACGGGCAGCAGAAAAACAACCACAAAATTGCAGTTGCCCATGTGGATGGCAGGTTAATAAATGTACCTTGTAGATACATTCCTACCTGTAGGAATTTGCTTAGATAATTTATGTTACATAAGAAAACTACCAGTCGAAGTTTTTGCTATAGTTTGCAGGTTTGCGCAACTTCCAAAAACGATAACAAAAAATAGTACTCATTAATTTTTTGTAATAATAATAATCAACACAATATATTACATACATTATTTAATTGATTATTATACCGCGTATTATACACAAACTGTGCTACCTTCTACATTTAAAATAAATTGAAAGATATTATACTAAGTGTTTCTTTATCAAGCTATATTCTGTCAATTTTAAACGGCAAAATTTTTTTTTAATTCAACTGAAACACCCTGTACATTTTTACAGAGGTAGTTTAAAACGTTAAGTTATCTTTTGTCTGATACAGGCATTTTTGTGGTTTATAATACAATTTTTTGCGATATTCGTGATTTTCTCCGGATAAGTTTATTAAACATTGATCTAAACAGTCTGTGAAAATATTGTTTTACCATAATTCATATTAGGTATTTATGGCCAAAAAAATTGGCCACAGTAGGTGTGAGCTACAAAAAATTGTAGCTCACACCTACTTATATTTCACCCAACGGGTCTATAGCCTCTTAATGAAGCTGATCACCTTATTGGGTGAGAACTTATTCAGATCCTCTGGCAGAAGTTGTCCTTTGCCAAATAATGAGTATCTTATCCTTTCCCCAGCGGGGCAAGTGCATAATATTTGTTCTGCCGTTTCATCATCTTCTGAGTGCAAGCACAAGCGGCACTCAGCAGCTTCTGCTAGGCCGAATTTGTACAGATGATATTTTAAACGGCAGTGACTAGTATATAGCCCAACTAAAGTTCGTAGGTGCAACCTGCTTAACTCTAAAAGTGTTTTAGTTCTTGTTTTTGAAGCGTTTTTTATTGTAACACCTTCGAATGAACTAATCTTGGTGGTTCTTGCCAGTACTGGAGGATTTGCTCCTCAGCCCAGGTGAAGACCGTTGCTTTGGCAGTACTCGAGGATATGCCAATCCAAGGATTTGTCTGGTCCGACAAATTCAGAAGCAGCACCCTCCCTGGCTAAAGAGACGGCTGCTTCATTCCCTTCATGGTCAGAATGGTCTGGAACCCAGACCATACTCTATTTTTTTGCTCAAATGAAGGAGCGCCTGCTGACAACTCCATACCGTTTTTGAGTTACAACGATATAGGAACCAAGAGCTTTAAGAGCTGCTTTGCCGATTTTCGATTTGCCTGTAAGTTGCGTTTGTTCCAGCCTCTGTACTGTTTGTTGATAGCAAAGCTGTATATTTACCACCGCCTCCTGCATAGACTTTCGTATGTCTGTGCAGGAGTTGATGGGACTTAATTATGCTTATCTAAATTTTATCTTATTTAAATCTTAAAAGTAAGATTTATTTGTATGAAACAAAATTCGAAAGTAATAATGTCAATGTTTAGGTAGCTTTATTTCCAGATAACGTAGTATTTAAAGATATAAGAAGACTATTATTTTTGGTGTACAATCTAAGGTTATAAAGCGCCTGCTGACCATACCGTTTTTGAGTTACAACGATATAGGAACCAAGAGCTTTAAGAGCTGCTTTGCCGATTTTCGATTTGCCTGTAAGTTGCGTTTGTTCCAGCCTCTGTACACACACTTCGAGAGCATAAATTTCTGCCTGAAATATAGTTGCATAACTTCCAAGGGATGAGGATATTTTTATCGTTGGGTTGCAACTAAAAACTGCGGCTCCAATACCCATATGGGTGTTTTGGAGCCATTTGTAAACCATCAACTATCTGCCCTAAATAGGTCAGCTTTATTCCGATCCCATTCATCTCTTCCTGGGAAGAGAATGTTAAAGGATAATTCATGGTTGGTTGAAATCATCTCCAGGATGCTGTGACTTTCCATGTCATCCAGCAGCCTATGTGCTCCTTAATGTCAGACTGCGGCAAGTTAATAGCTGCCTGCTTTAGTCCGTATGTTGCCCATCTGGCCTATCTCTCCAAATATATGTGAAGAGGAGGTAGATCCAGTAGGATTTCCAGAGATGCTGACGGTGTAGAGCTAGTTGCTCCAGTGATGGCTAGGCAGTCTTGTCTCTGTAAACCAGAAAGTTTGATTTTGGTCCTTTGTTGTAGTTTTTTGGACCACCAAACTATGGAGCGGTACGCTATCATAGGTCGTATGACCATCACGTACAGCCAATATATTTGTTTGAGACCAATGCCCCAAAATCAAATACTGCCTTGAATTATTTGCACGTATCAATTGTTACATTTTTTACACAGTTAAATTGATTGCATATAATAGTGAGTGAACCGCCCTTGCCCGCCCGCCCTACACTAAGCTGTGCTTATGTTATAGTATTTATTTATTAATAGACAAGAATATTGTATTATGTGTACTTATATATACATAATAGACATTAAAAATTGTATAATTGTAGTAAGTCTATTTTTTATAAAATATAGCAAGTTAGAAAGTATTCCTTCCTAATCTACCTTCACAAGTTCAGTCGATAATTTTCAAAAAGCAATGACCTGCTTTGCATTAGCAATGGAATTTTTGAAGAGCAGAAGATAAGCAAACGCCACAAAAGAAATCGAAACTTCAGGAAGTTTTATGGGGAGTAGAGAATAATTCTTGAAATAGAAAAACGCCTGAAAAAGTTAACAACCCCTTTTTTCATGCCTGCATTTTTCATTAAGGATAACGTGTGCTTCAATATAGGAGTTTTCCTGCAAGGGTCCCGGAAATATTTTCGGTTCCATTCTTAATACGAAAGTGTCTTCTGTTTCCCGTACTTCTTCCGAAAATAATAACTTTCGGTCTGTGAGACATAATCACTGAAAATTTTGGGTTCAAACACTTTCCTTAATTGTGCTTTTAGAACGATTAATAATTGATGACACTCGTAAAAACATATTAACTACGTTTTTTAAATTATGGTTTTGGATATAATGTTTTACCTACAAGAAATAATAATAAACACGCATCTGAATATGAAAGCATTGGGAGGAAAATCGCTGAGGGTGTTGCATGGGATAACGAAATGAACTTTAATGAGGTTTTTTGTCCATAAAGTTGCGAGTTTATCTCAGTTTTAAATTAATAACAAATCAGTGGAATAACTAGTGAAGGTAGGTTCGGAAGGAAGACTGTCTTACTTTAAATATATGTGCTATATCTTATGAAGAGTAGGCCTACTACAGTTATGCAATCTATTCGGAAATGGCACTCATAATTAAGATCTAACTTCACTTAAGCTAAGTTCTTTTGATCATATAATAAAAACTCTTCGCGCGGATCCTTGTGATCGACACTAGAAATTAGAGTTTTATTTTATTTAAGTCTATAGAGACGTTTTATTTATTCAAAATTTTATTTTAACGGGTACCTAAAAGTCCAATATGGAGACCATTGGTCGTTTCACACAAAAAATCAACTTCACCATTGTAATGATTTACTACTTTCTCCTTTCTGTTGTATTTTTATTTCAACTCCAACTATTCGAACCGTCCCGGTACGTCCGCTTTTTTTATGTTCCGGTAAATATGCGTTTGCGCAACAGCAGTTAATAGCGAATATCCCGTCTCCACGAAAGCAATCTGTCCAACCGTAACAGTCGAATTACTGGCATTCTACAAGAACAACGTAATTTATAGCTTCCCTACTTCTATTTTAGTTTTTACTTAAAGAGAATTGCCAACTTCGGTAATACAAAGGAGCCGCACCGTTTGTTCTTATATTCAGTAGGATATTTTGATGTGATCTATTGGTGATTATTATTGATAACTTCTTAGAACACGAGAGTTTAGCTTTCAGTTTACCATTTGTAATGTTAATGTATAGGGTGTTTATATAGCACATCGATTAACTTTAGAAAATTATTCGCGAATTAGTTATTTTATACATAACTGTTTTCATTGACATAGAGGGGTGACAGTGAGTGGATAGATAGATAGTTAGATAGATAGATAGATAGATAGATAGATAGATGGATAGATAGATAGATAGATAGATACTTTATTTGTTAATTTAAGTCCTACACAATGGTATACAAACTTATCAAACTAGTCAAAAAATTACACTCTACACAAACATTCCAAACACAAATAGGTATATGAAAAATCTACACTCGACATACACACACACACACACACTAAAATAATCAATACTTTAATCATTTAAGTATTCATCAGTTGAATAAAATGCCTTATTTACTAGGTACTCGTACAATTTTTGCTTAAAATGATTACAATTCTCTATATTTCCAAAAAGTCTTAAGAATCTATTATAAAACATATAACACCCTGATAAATATGATCATTCTGCGAAACACCTAATCGTGAATATGACTGGTACAAGTTATTGCTATCACGTGTATTATGTTCATGAATATTATTTACTTTCATAAAACAATTCTCCTTCATTTTAATATTTAATGTAATTAAATAGATATATAGAGAAGGCAGAGTTAGAATTGCTAAATCAACAAATATTGGTCTGCAGGTTGTTTGAGGATGAACTCCTACCATGCATCGAATAATTTTTTTCTGTATAACAAAAACCTTATGAAAGTAAGCCGATCGCTACCCAAAAAATTAAACCGTAACTTAAAATAGATTGCGCAAGGCCATAATAGGTTATCTTTAAAATAGGCATAGACACTGTTGCCCTCAATTGTCTTATTAAAAAACATACTGTACTTAATTTTACAGAAATATGATCTATATGTTGTTCCCAAGTCATTTTCTGGTCTATCATAATACCTAAGAATTTAATGGAGTCAACATGTCCAATGGTATTGTGATTCTTCTTAATGAGTTGACTAGAGTCGTAACGACTGTTCTTTGGTTGAAATAACATAAAGGGTGTTTTGTTTATGTTTACACTTAATCCATTACATTGGCACCATTCATAAAATTGGTTTGCAGAGATATTGGCTGTTTCAACTGATTGCATTAAATTATTTTCGGTTACTAGTTGATTAGTGTCATCTGCGTAAATTATGGTTTTTTGTGAAGAAGTGCATGAATGTAGTATATCATTGATAAAAATAATGAAAAACAAAGGACCCAGAGTAGAACCCTGAGGAATCCCCGCCGTAACTGTTTTTGGCTCCGACTTGTAATTATCTATGACCACGATCTGTGTTCTCCCTCTTAAGTATGATGCTGCCCATTCGTATGCTTTTCAGAAATATAATATATTTAATCTATGCGTATGCTGTACCTCGTACACCAATGCGATACAGTTTCTCCAAGAGCAAATCATGGTCTACCGTATCGAAAGCCCGAGACAAATCAAAATAAAGGGCTATTGGAAATTGTTTATTATTGAGGTATTCATAAATGCTACTACATAGCTCTGCAATTGCTGTCAATGCAGATCTATTAGTCCTAAACCCGTGTTGTGAGTTGTTTAACAGATTCTGCACTTCCAAGAATTGAGTTAACCTCACATTATAGGACATATCAAACACCTTGGCCAATTGACTTTGCTGGCAAATGTTTCTATAATTATTTATTTCTTCTCTAGATCCCTTGTTTTTAAAAATTGGTACCGATTTAGATACCTTTAGTGCACTTGGATATATACCTTCACAAAAAGATTCGTTAATTAAGTAGGCCAATGGCACACCTAGTAAATCACTAGCTGCCATTAACGTGGTCCCATAAATTTCATCAATTCCTGCCGCTGGCTTTGTAGTTGTTTTCATAATGCACGTTTCTACTTCACGAGGTGTAATTGGATACAAGTAAAATGTGTTTTCTACAATAGGTGCAAGCTTGAGATTATCCGGGTTAGGCTTAGAAATTTGTATATCAAAAAAGAAGTTTATAAAGTGATTGACTAATTTAGATTTACATACTATTTCCCTGTCATCAACTTTTATGTGATATGAGGCATGTTTTGATTTACCCTTCATTTCATTTATAATTTTCCAGCTCTCTTTCATAATGTTATTTGTATTACTAATTCTGTTATTATTAAAAGTTACTTTAGCATGTTCTACCTACTCTCTATATGCTATCTTTAGGTCATTATACCTTTTTTTTATTATGGAATTATTAGTATTTTTACATAGTTTAGACATATCACAAAGTGTTTGATGTAAACTCTTAAGTCGATGATTAAACCAAGGCTTTTTATTTCTATTGATCCGTATTTTTTTGTATGGAAAGGCATTATTAAAATGAAACACAAACGTTGAGTAAAAACTATCAAACTTATTGCCTAGACCAGTAGATGTATACATGTTTGACCAGTTTTCATATTTTATTATATTTCTGAATGTAACCAGATTACTATTAGAGAAATATCTTTTAAATATAGCTTCTCCACGTGTTCTTGAAAGTGGTAAATCAAATTCACACATTTGAAAAGTATGATCAGAGAAGTGTGTATCTTGTACCAAGCTAGATTTTACTGTTATATTTGAAAATATTGCATCTATAGATGTCGCTGATGTTCTGGTTATTCGTGTAGGTTCGTTAATATGATTATGCATATCAAATTCACTAAAGAGATTAATAATATCTTTCACTTCACTATTGTGTGCAAAAAAGTTTACGTTAATATCACCGCATACTATATAATAACTTTTATTATCGTATATATAACACATTAGTTCATACATTTTGGATACACTGGATTAGCCTTCAATATGGTAACTAGGTACTTAAAAAATGTGCTACGCCACTGTCTTTTTCAAATCTGATAGCTTGTACCTAATGCACCACGCAAGCAGTTCCAAAATTGTTTCTTTGTTTTTGATACGCGGAGCAGCTTTTGGGTAAAACAAAAAAAATTATATCTTTCCATACCTCTTATATTGACTTGTAAAAAGAAATGACGAAAAAGTAGTAGTTTATTAATTGGCAGGAGATAAAACCTAGAACAATTTCTAAAATAAATTATTAAGTTTTTAAAATTTTTTACATTAAATTCGAGTTCGATTTGTTTAAACTAAACTCAATTTTTTCCAAATATATGATGATATACCTAAGTAATTAAAAACATCGAAAGACAAACATCACAAAAAAAATTGAATGGCGGAGGATCATTGCCCTACGAGGGGCTATCGATTGAAATTATTTAGCATTTGTTGGTTTTTTTAATGTATAAATGCAATAAAGCAAAATTGTATTCGCTTATTTGTTTAAGTTTAACTGAAAGTCAATCTCGCCTCACAGGCGTCACACTGTTCTCATTTATAAACTATGGCTGTATCAGCATTTTTAGCTCCCAACGACACCACCAAGTTAGCGTTTCTTTGTTACTTATAAATGAGCTCTTATGCTGTGAAGATCGAAAGTAAATTACTTAAATAAAATAGTAGTTCACAATTTCCGTGTGTTTTTACTTAAATCCACTGTAACCTGCCTTTAGGTTATGGGCCCAGACACTGTGTGCTAGTGTGAATAAAAATATTTACAAAAACGTAAAGGTGAAATAATTAAAAAACTATGGCGAGTGAATCAGGTGCGAGTGTAAAACGTAATCTCAAACTATTTAACGGTGAAAATTATTTGATGTGGAAATTTAGACTCACAGAAATTATTGAGCAAGAAGGTGCTAGTAAAGTGCTAAATGAAGATCCACCAACACCAGTCACCGAGGAGTGGACGAAATGGGAAAGATTTGCCAGAGGTACATTAATTGAATATTTGGATGATTCAATTATTTCACAAATTCCACAAGGTCGTGCGACAGCTCGTGAGATCCTGGAAAAGTTTGATAGTCTATATGCGTGCACAAAAGTGTCGACCCAGCTATGTCTTCAAGATCGGCTATTTAATTGTAAATTAAAGCCAGGTACGTTATTAAAAAGGCACATGTTAGACATGGAGGAAATAATCCGAGATTTAGCGGCTTGTGGCATGGAAGTAACTGAAACAACTAAAGTGTGGTACACCTTAAACTCACGACCATCAAGTTATATGCCTATTAAAGCTGCAATCAAAACCATGACAGACGACAAAATAACATTAGCTCTTGTGAAAGGAATGCTATTAGAACATGAGGAATTTCTAGAACGAGACAATGCCGATACCAGTATGAAAGCTCTTCATTTGCGTGCCTCCAGTTCAAATGCAAATTGGAAAAAGAACAAAGTGCACAGCCGAGATAAGCTTATGTTTAAAAATAAGCAAGTCAAAAAATGTTTCCATTGTGGTCGCAAAAATCATTTAAAACGTGATTGTTATTTTTACAAACAAAGTTTAAAAACGCATGAAAGGCAGAACAAGGGAAGAAACAATCATGAGGCTGAAGTATCAACAGCAGTGATTGAAGAACCGTTTGCCTTTATGATACGTAATGAAAATTCGTATAATGAAGAAGCATCCAAATGTTTCGTGTTGGACTCTGGTGCAACAGAGCATATTGTCAATGATTTGAGTCTCTTCACTGAACTCAAAAAGCTGATAGAACCAGTTCGTATAACGATAGCGAAAAAGGGAATGGTCATTGAGGCAACACACATCGGCCGAATAAAGGTTACCACATCCCTTGGGTATAACGGTGAGCTGAAAGATGTCCTCTACTGTCCAAGTGTACCTACCAACCTCATCTCAGTGAGGCGTATCCAGGAAGCTGGAATGTCGGTGATATTCACAGAAACTGGCCAAGTGGAGGTCAGAAAAGGGGACACGGCATTAATGAAAGGTAAGCGCATGAAAAATTTGTATATTATAGAATTAATAGTACAAAATGCGCACAATAAAGCACGGGCTGCGGGCCACGTGGCTGAGGCTAATATTGTTGATAAAAATAAATTGTGGCATGAACGTTTGGGTCACATAAGCAAAGAAAAATTTACTAAAATTAAAGTAAATAAATTAGCTTTTGATAATATCTGCTTAAAAGATATAAATCCTATTGATTCATTATGTGAAGCTTGTATTAGTGGAAAACAAGCACGTCTCCTTTTTGCAAAATTAAAAGATAAAGAATACATACGAAGGCCACTATTTGTAGTACATTCTGACGTATGTGGGCCAATTACACCATCCACTTTAGATGGAAAGAATTATTTTGTAAACTTTATCGATGATTTCACTCACTATACCGTAACTTATTTGTTGAAAAATAAATCTGAAGTCTTTACTTGTTTTCAAAAATTATTGTACAAAAAGTGAAGCTCATTTTAATATAAAGTTGGTTAATTTATATTGTGATAACGGTAGAGAGTATTTATCGGGTGAGATGATAGAATACTGTAAACAAAAGGGAATAACATACCATCTGACGGTGCCATACACTCCGCAACAAAACGGACTAGCGGAACGTATGAATCGAACGTTAACTGAAAAAGCACGTACGATGATAAACAGTGCGAGTTTAGATAAACGCTTCTGGGGCGAAGCAGTCTTAACTGCTACCTACTTGGTGAATAGGGTACCAACGAAAGCGTTAAAATTAAATAAGACACCGTACGAAATGTGGCATAATGTAAAACCAAAATTAGGTCATTTAAAACTTTTTGGATGTACGGCGTATGTACATAATAAAACGAGAAAAAGTAAATTTGATAGTAAATCAATAAAGGGAATTCTCGTGGGTTATGTGCCAAATGGATAAAAAATTTATAATCCGGAATCTGAAAAATCCATAGTTGCACGTGATGTAATTTTTGACGAAATTACGTACAAAATATCAAGACAAGAACTTGATAACATGGTCAATAACAATACTGAAGTAAATACAGATGAAAATGTACCAAAAGGTGCAGAAAATATTTCAGCAGGGGGTGCTGCTGAGGATAAATCTGTAGAAAATCTCACACCGGGCCAAATGGACAAGAAAAGGTGCAAGCAAACGCTTAATGAAAAAGTTGTCCCTGCAAATTGCACTCAAGGTCAAACATCCTTGATAAAGGACGTCCCTGAACCAGAAAGTACGAGCTCGACCAGTAGTGAAAATGAAAGTCCATGTACCTCTTCGAATAAGTTGAGGAAATTAAATAATGAGCCGGCTGTGAGGAGAAGTAAAAGGTTGGAAAATAAACCAACTGTTTCGTATAAAGACCATGATTTTGAAATAAATTTGATAGGTGATGCAATATCAAATGACATTCCAAAATGTTATCAAGATGTAGCTAAACATCCTTTTAGGCAAAATTGGGAAAAAGCTATAAAAAATGAATTAGATTCATTAGAGCGTAATAAAACTTGGACGCTAGTACAAAAGCCAAGTAATACAAATATTGTCGATTGTAAATGGGTGTTTGCAATAAAAAGCGATGGTAATGGTAATTTGGTAAACTATAAGGCCCGTTTGGTAGCAAGAGGGTTTAGCCAAAGAAAAACAATAGACTATGACGAAACATTCGCGCCGGTAGCGCGTATTAGTACATTAAGGTGCATTCTTGCATTGGCAACTCAGCATGAATTATTAGTCCATCAGATGGACGTTAAAACTGCGTTTCTTAACGGCAGATTAAACGAAAATATTTATATGAGGGTGCCTGACGGAGTTGTAGTAAAAACAAATAATGTAGTATGTAAATTACATAAATCTTTATACGGACTCAAACAGAGTGCTAGATGCTGGTATGAATGTTTTAATAACTTGTTGATTGAAAAAGGTTTTGTAAATTCATCAGCTGATCATTGTTTATATTTCCTAAATAGAGGTCACGTTCTGAAAAACATTTATGTAATATTATATGTAGACGACTTAGTCATAGCGACTAGGGACATAAATACAATGACTGATTTTAAGAAATTTTTAATGAAACAATTTGAAATGGTTGATTTAAAAGAAATAAATTATTTCTTAGGAATCAGAATAAAAAGAGTCAAATCTGAAATTTCACTTGATCAAACTGCATATTTGAAATCAATTTTAACTAAATTTAACATGAGCGATTGCAACCCGGTCAGTACACCATTGCCTGTAAAATTAAACTATTCAGAATTAAATTCAGAAGATAGTTACGATGCACCTTGTCGAAATTTAATAGGTTGCTTAATGTTTGCCATGCTTTGTACGCGACCAGATCTCTGTACTGCAGTAAATCTGCTGAGTCGTTATCAAAATAAATGTAATAAAGAACTGTGGTTATGCTTAAAGCGGGTATTAAGATATGTAAAAGGAACGACTGATTTAAAATTAATATATAAACGTAATGATAATTACGAACAAATCTTAACAGGCTATGTTGATGCAGATTGGGCAAGTAATGAATTAGATCGTCGAAGTACAACAGGGTGTTTATTTAAATTGTTCAAAAATTGTACAGTGACATGGATCACACGACGACAAAATTCAGTTGCTACGTCATCAACTGAGTCTGAATACATGGCTGTATTTGAAGCAGTCAAGGAAGCATTATGGATTAAGTCATTGTTAAAAAGTATTAATGTTGATATGTCAGAACCAGTAGCTTTGTATGAAGATAATCAAAGTTGTATTGCAATGGCAAATAATCCAGTGTATCATAAACGTTCTAAAAATATCGACGTTAAATACCATTTTATTAGAGAACAATTAGAGAACAATACTGTCTGTTTGAAATATTTGCCGACAGGTCTTCAGGAAGCTGACCTACTGACGAAACCGCTACCAGCACATCAGTTCAAGGAGTTGAGAGAAAAAATAGGGTTAATAGAAAAACATATTAATTAGATAAACCTATTTTAGTGTAAGGTCTGGCCAAGTTTTTAAGGGGTTTTCCTTGGCCCTTGCAACAAATGTTGGACCTTCGATTGTAATCTCCCCATAAAACAGCAAGTATGAGCTCATAAAATTTTGAGGGGGTATGTTGGTTTTTTTAATGTATAAATGCAATAAAGCAAAATTGTATTCGCTTATTTGTTTAAGTTTAACTGAAAGTCAATCTCGCCTCACAGGCGTCACACTGTTCTCATTTATAAACTATGGCTGTATCAGCATTTTTAGCTCCCAACGACACCACCAAGTTAGCGTTTCTTTGTTACTTATAAATGAGCTCTTATGCTGTGAAGATCGAAAGTAAATTACTTAAATAAAATAGTAGTTCACAATTTCCGTGTGTTTTTACTTAAATCCACTGTAACCTGCCTTTAGCATTGAGTCTCGGAATGACCGCATCTTACTTCGTCATTTCTTCTAAAACATCAATCATCCTGTATATTTTTGCATTTCGAAGAGTATCAAGTTCTGGGTCAAAAACATGTAATGAACGTAAAAAAATGAGAAATTTAATAGATACGTTAAGCCACAATCATCCCATAAAAATAGTATATTATGATACTAGGAGTAGAAGGCGAACATTATTTGTTGAGCCCAAAAGCTTACACAGCCGAGGCGTTGTCCAAGGTTGTGTAAACTGGGCGAAACACATAAATAGTGACATATAGGTACTATTTTGCTTCAAGCGTCAAAATCAAAACTGTATTTAGCAGTAGTAAAAGCGATCTGACGTGATGTTTAATTTCAAACGGACAGTTCTGAGAAATCATGGATACATGGCTCTCTTTTTTCATCCGTTGTAATCCACTTTTACTTTTTTGTACTATTAAAAAAATGAGAATTTTCTTTACTAGTAAAACAACAACTAGGCCTTTCTATAATACGTCTTACATAATCTAATGTATTATTTATTAAAGGCTTGAAGAAAAGAGATATTTTTGCTAAAATACATAAAGGTAAAAGGCTCTCCAAAATAGTTCCCAGACCATATTATAACAAAACATGTAAAATCGTCAAGTTTTATTTTATTTATGTTAACTTGTTAGAGAAAAGAAAAGTAAAACGTTATGAGAAAAAACGCAGCAAGTTAATATTTGGTAAAATTTTAAGTCTCATAGTTTTTTATTTTTAGTTCAATTTTCATAATTTTCTTTGCAAACTGTAGATAAAATGAATAATTTGAACTTGCATATCCAGTCTTTTGTAAAATGCTGACGTTTGAGTCATTATACAGGGTTAATTTAAAAATTGTTGGATAACCCTAATTATACAACACCTGTGGAATAATTTCGTAACCAAATTCTTTCAAAATACCAATTTTTGTAAAGAACCATCCCTTTCCTACATTTTGTTTTTTAGTTCATGTATTTAGGTTCATTGATTCATTTTTAAGAGCAAAATGAACTTGTCACCAACCAACTTTAATTCTTCTTTATATATAGAAATGATGAACCCTTTACTATTTTGTGTAGGTATTACCAGTATTACCTACACAAAATAACAAAGAGTTTATTAGTTTAAGTAAAACAATATCTATTGCATTAGATGAGATGTTCTAATGGTCTTTTATTTTTTTCTCGGCACATCTGAATTCTACGTAGCAATGATGTGGAGACCATAGCTGGTACCTACCTATCGAAAAATCCCAGTCCAGGCATGTCAAGTCTGAAGACCTGTCAGGACACCCAACTGGTAATTTAACTGCAATGTCCTCTAACCTAAAAATAAAAATAAGAACCCATGTAGTGCTCCTGTTCAGATACCTAGCACAAAATTGTTATAACTGTCTCATCTGTACCGCACCCACACCCACATGCGCCCGGTCCAAACTTTAACTTTGAATCGGTGTTAAAATGGTCTTGTTCCCTTAACAGTTCGGGATATTTGTGTTCTGAATATTGATGAAAATTTTTAATATCACCCGGCTAATCTTCGGGATGATGATTTGAGAATGATGGCTCATCTAAAAAATCGTACTTCATAATCTCAGTCCACTGGTTTGATGATGGGCGAAGGACGATAAAGGGTGAAATTTATATTTTTAATTCTTTTATTTACCAAACTCCTTAACCCGTCTTCTTCGCTAACCTATCTAACGCTAATATTTAAGTTCTCTACTAAATAGGTATTCTGTTAAGTAGGTACTCTGAAAAAAATATTTATTTGACTACTTTCACTACTTCATGATTTCTTTGATTTTTTCTTCCAATTCAAATATCTCCTTGATTTTTCAAAATACTTCGGACGGATGAGCATACTTCTCCAAACCAGGATAATTTGCACGATAAATACGCGAAGCTTATAAAGAATTACGTTCATCCTCGCCCGGAAAGTAGATCATGTTTACTAAGTCGTCCTGAGAATAATTCAATTAGATATTCAGTTTTTATTTTATTTGAGGTAATTTTACATAAAATTAAGAAAAAATGGCAATATCTCAAAAACCGTTGATTTTTTGTTTAGGGAATATGTCATGAAAGTGGTAGGGAATTGTATAATGGAATCAGACATGAATAAAAATATATGGTTTTCTATTTGAAATTGACTAGTTTTGGCCATTTTTATATCACCCAAAGAATTATTAAGTTTTTAGCACCTTGTATAATTTATCCTGTATAAAAATGATAGCTTCGTTCAAGCAGAAAATCAGTGATAGTTTGAGGATTCTCATAATGCCCGTGCCCGGTCAGAAACTTGGTCAAATCCATTTGGGATTTTTGTACTACTTGAACGCCAAAATAGTATTTTAAGGATTCTCCGTTAGAGGTTGCTCTCAGTAGACTAACAAGTTTTTGTATTTAAAACTTCAGTGAATAAAATTTGAGTTGCCTAATACCTACTTACCTAAGTGTTTTAAGAATTCTACAATAACTAATGAAACCAATATCCTAAAACTCTAGTGAACTATTTTATATTTGATTTGTACTTTCTAGCAAATAATAGTAATATTAAGGATATGTAGGTTAGCATCGCAAACCACAGATCATTCGAATTTCGTTTCCGTATCCCCATCCCCTCTGCAATCTAAAATCCGAAATCCATTGGAAAACCCTATAGAAAATCCTATGTTTTGACAGTCTGCAAAGTCTGTATACCTACATTAGCTATGTATAATCTGTGATGTACATGATTTTATCCTTGAACACTGGATTTATCAAAAATTGTTGAGGATTGTTCTTCTTGAACGCTTTTTCCATTTGCGCATGCTTCTGATAGTTAACGAAGTATTCCCTGAACAAAGCTGATGGCAACTTGCTTCACGCTCATCAGTATTTATGAGCCCGCTCTCTTTCCTAGTCTAAGGGAAGATCCATCTATTTTAGTAATTCGGGTCATCCAGGTCAATTAACAAAATGATCCGTACCATAATCGGCCAATATACATTGACCGTAATCATGGCCTGGGATGGTTTGGAGCCGAGCGGGATTATCGCTCTTTACCCTCCCCATGGCTGTAGGCCTGGACTACCTTGTAGAGGTAGACCCCATCCTTCACCAACCCCGATCACAAAAAGTGATAGGTGTGGGCGATTCGTGGAGTCTCCTCCTGTCCTGGCTCTACCTTGCAGGCTCTCGGGCGAGGGTGGCAAATGCCTTTCTTGTCCTGGGTGATGGTTTGGGGTAGGTGAGGAGTAACTATGTAGCCGGGGATCCACCTCTAAAGCAGTCAACTGGCCCTTTAACTTTATGCAAAGTAAGAGAAGGGTACTCGAATAGGGTACGAATTATGCCAGGTAAGGGAATCTGAAACATAATTAAGCATAAACATAAGATCTTACTCACATCCTGGGTCCAGCAGTTGGAGTCTTGGCCGCTTGTGTACAGCGGCCGCGTCGGGCTCGTAGTCCACGGCTTCCCGGATTAACAGGTTGCTGTGCCTCTCGGCACTAGATCACGTCGCCTAGAGACCAGACGACTTGATCTAGCCGATTATGCCCGTACGCCCGTACATGAGCGATTTTGAGCTAATAAATATGGAACAAAGATAGTTTGTACCGATATTCCGTCCATCTCCGTGCACAGTATTACGTTATGTATGAGCTATTTATATACAAAAAATGAATAAAAGCCTTCGCTTTTATGTATTATGTTTTAACGTCGATATCTACCGGGACTTTGAGTTCACCCCCATTACCGATGTCATCAGGAGGCGCGCTGAGAAACTCTTCGCGCAAGCCGAGAATAGCGAAAACCCGCTCATCAGGGAGGCGGTCAACTACGAACCGGAAGCGGCGGCGAGGTATCGCCAACCGAGGCATCAGCTCCTCGACCCAGGATGAGGTAGTATACTAACCCCGTTACTTTCAGATCACCGCCCGAATCAAGAGTGGAGGCCCACGAAGGGACATGTACACACCCCCCGACTTCCCCTCGGAGCCGCAGCCGCCGACTGCGGTCGCGGACTCACTCCGAGTACCATTTCCTATCCCCGCACACGCTAAGGGGCCACCTGGCCCCCTTAGCAGTGCATTCCTGGGCTATATAGCCATCCGACCCACCCAAACCACCTCCCAGAACGGGAGCGGCAATTGCCGCCCCCGACCGTGACAGACCACCCCCGGGGGTTAACATGCCGGTGAAGAAAGAACACAAGACCCAAGAGCGCCAGAAGATCCTACCCCGCCGGCAGGGTAGAGCCAGGACAGGAGGAGACCTTACGAATCGCCCACATCGGTCACGTTTGTGACCGGGGATGGTGAAGAAAAGGGTCCACCTCTACGAGGCAGTCCAGGCCTACAGAGATGGGGAGGGTAAAGAGTGATAGTCCCACTCGGCCCCGAACCATACAAGGTCATTTTCTAAGCCAAGAATAACGGCGCGTTTTATTTTTAATGATTTATGTTAATGTTCCGTGTTAATTTATTTTTTGTAAAACATTAAAACGAAAGAAATAATCTTATTAGAACTTTTTTAAGAAATTATTGTGTAACATTGACGTAGTTTTCCACATAACACCAACATACTGCACTCGACGCGCGTTTTGCCAACTAAGTTAGCATCATCTGGAGATGGTTAAAACAAGACTTAAGCTAACCACTATGTCCTATTGATACCTAAATTAATTAAAAATTATTGTGTATAAATATAAATACACAATAAATACACAACTCTGTCTCAGTATTATATATTCTTCACTCAAATAGAACACACGAAAACAAATTCACAATTTTTATTAATTTACGTAAAACAAGACAAGTAACACAAGTCGTAGGTACTACTTATATGACACGCGATCATATCGCACGCTGCTTTAGTTCAATCTATAATAGTCTCGTCTACATTTCCAGCCAAAGAAAATATAAGTATAGGGCTTCCAGCTGTCTCTCCTCGTTGTTTTGACTTTAGCAATTAGCTATAGTAACTTTATTTATGCGCAAGTAAGGGTAAAATATACAATACAAACAGTGGTAAAAGCTATCATATGTCCTATAAGTGTTTTGTTGCAATTTATATGCTATTTGCTTTGCTGCGGTGTGCATATTCTCAATGTTGGTATATAGGTATTCGCTACCTATTGGCCATTTTAAAATTTACCGTTAGATAAACGAGACCTACCCTATGGATACCAAATGTGCAAAGCCCACACATGCCCAACGTTGGCTGAACTTTGGGAACTTTGGTATCCCCCATGCTATCACCATCCATATATATTAAAACACGTCGATTCTGTCTCGCTCTAAATTCTGTCTCCGAATCCACAAAGTTTCAAAGCTATCTCCTCCGAGGGGCGATCGCGGAACGGACCGCCTCGCCCCTTTTCTAACTTTTACGGCTTCGAGAACCGCTTCACGCGAAACTTCCGTCCTTTCTCTAATCCTTTGAGATTTTTTTTCGAGACCGTACGTCGACTCCTTCCACGTCTATTTCGTCTTCGAAAATCTCGAGTCGCATCCGTCTTAACTTTCTTTCTCATTTTATCTGCCGATGTGAGATTGCACAAACGAGACTAGCACCTCCCACGAAAACTGTCAAATTAATTAAACTTCAGATAGGTTATTTTCATTATTTTCCTATGAGAAATATTGCTAAAGGAATCGATAGTACCGACTGCCAAACACTTCTGATTACCAAAAAACTGAAACGAAATGCTTTTGCAGTTAGGAAATCGGTAAAAATTATTTTTTTCAGGTTGACATGTACAGTTTACATACTTAAACGTCACAAGGTAAGTTTTCGACGACAGGCGCGGTAGCGCAATGGGAAAGTCGTAGAATTCAATACGTGATAACGTTGATTTCGCGAGTTCGAGTCACGCTGGGGCCAATTTTTTTTTTACTTTTTAATCCCAATTATTTATTAGTATTAGTGTTTAGTTACTCTGTTTCATTATCCGTAGCTTTTATTCTTTCTGCACGTAAAGTTTGGAATTCATTCGTTCATTTTGGCAGTCTGTTAAATTCATCATTTTAGCTTACAAAACTAAATACCTATCTACAATATTTTTGGTCCCATTGATAAAATTGATAATAATGTTTACTGAAAAATTCTACTTTCAGCACTTAAAAAATTATGATGTTTTACCATCAAGAATAGAGTACTTTTACAATTCATCAAAATATTCAAAAAAATCGTTTAGTATAATTATTACATCATCATTTCAGATACAAAATTTGTTTAATATATATGTTCTTAAAAATAATATTATTTTAGATGCTTTTGTCACCCGAAGGGTGACCCCATACCGCAGGTCTAGCCCCCCGATAGGGCTAGAAATGGGAACGAAAAATGGGAGCAATTTTCTCCCATTTTTCACCAACATTAACTGATGTTGGTCATGTCGTTTGAATCCAAGAACCCTAAACAAAGAAGGACTGATCAATTCATTCATAAAAATTTGAAGGTCATTTTCAACAGATTTCTCGTAACACGTCAGTGGATCCCCTATTGCCAAATTTGCCTCTAATATGAATTTAAAAAATTTCTAGTCAAAATATCCAACCGAATATTATTTCAGAGACTGTATTAATCCAATCAAATGTTATTTTAAAGTACTTATATATGTGCTTTACGATATATATCTTACGATTTGAAGTGCGTTGTGCAAAAATCGTTTGTCGATTTCACAACTGTGATAACTTGTGTTTTGTTAATCAGTGCACAGATTACTATGATATGATACAGAAATACTTTGATATGATGACATGACTGATGACAGTGATGACATTCCAAAGACGACCGAGACATTCTACATGACAATGTGACATATATAGGTTATGTTAAAAGGTTAAAGCTGTCAAATTAAAACAAACAGGATATTTAAATTTCAAATCTCCCGCTAAAAGGAATCCACTGACGTCACATAAGTGATAAACAAATGTGATTGGCTGTTACTGATTGATCAGTCCTTCTTTGTTTAGGGTTCTTGGTTTGAATCATGATACAACCACAGTATAACTCAAGAACCCTAAACAAAGAAGGACTGATCAATCAGTAACAGCCAATCACATTTGTTTATCACTTATGTGACGTCAGTGGATTCCCTTTAGCGGGAGATTTGAAATTTAAATATCCTCTTTGTTTTAATTTGACAGCTTTAACCTTTTAACATAACCTATATATGTCACATTGTCATGTAGAATGTCTCGGTTGTCTTTGGAATGCTATATGTTGGAATGTCATCACTGTCATCAGTCATGTCATCATATCAAAGTATTTCTGTATCATATCATAGTAATCTGTGCACTGATTAACAAAACACAAGTTATCACAGTTGTCAAATCGACAACGATTTTTGCACAATGCACTTCAAATCGTAAGATATATATCGTAAAACACATATATAAGTACTTTAAAATCACATTTGATTGCATTAATAGAGTCTCTGAAATAGTATTGGGTTGGATATTTTGACTGAAAGTTTTTGAAATTGCTATTAGAGGCAAATTTGGCAATAGGGGATCCACTGACGTGTACGAGAAATCTGTAGAAAATGACCTTCAAATTTTTATGAATGAATTGATCAGTCCTTCTTTGTTTAGGGTTCTTGAGTATAACCACAAGTATAAAGATATATACAGTAGTTTCACTCTTTAAATTTTTTGTACAAAAGTTTTTAATGCACATGTCTGCTCTTGGGTAGTATGCGCGTTGGTACAGATGTAGAAGGGGAGGAATGGGCCGGCGTATGCTATTTTATGGGCGCACATTTGCTTTTTGCTTTACAGGTAATCAGCATACGTTTGTGTGTCTAGGCGTTTGTGTTTGTGATTTTGATAAGTGTTTTGTATTGTGTGTAACATGGCTACAAAATATTGTTTCATTTGTAAACGAAATTCTGTTAGGCCACCTTTTTTACTCCAAAAAATAATAGTCCGGGCCTGTGCGTGTCTCCCAAAAACGGTCACTAATGCGCATGATTGTGCTTGGGCAGTATGCGCAGTGGTCTTTTTGGGGGGTTAAAAAAACAAAACTTAAGGACACCAACATCAAAGAGATTTTGCCGAGTGAAATTACTGTATATATCTTTATACTTGTGGTATAACTGTGATACAACTACACACATGCGGCTTTAAAAACTACCATGGAAAACTACTCCTAGTAACCAGGCGACTTCATTCCAGCTCTCTTGTGACAGTTGTCAAAGATCAAAATCAATCAAAAATAGTGCCTTTGTTCCTTGTATATATATTTTGTGCCTTTGTTTATAAACAATTCACCAGAATTCAATCACCAGATTTGTTTACAAGCAAACAAAATTAAATTAGTGAGTGACTTTTAGATAGAATGGCAACTGCATTCAATCCAGGAATTCACAAACAATCTTTAAAGTACGTGGAAGTACCTTTAAGTAAATTTACTGATGAAGTAATTCCTCATCATCAAAAGATTTATGAGCAATACAAGACAACTATACAGAAGGTAGATAATAATTTATGAATATCCATTATTCGTTTTTACCACTACAAAATTATTTTTTTAGTTAGTTTTGGTCAATAATGCAGATCAGCTTAAACGAGAAGTTAAGGATAAGAAACGTACTATTAAACAATTAAGAGATTTAATGTATGAGCTCGATACTCTACGTGCACAGGTTCAAGATGAAGACTTAGATAAATTTGATATTAAAACGCTTTCCCTAAGAAAAATAATTCTTAATTTGGTGAATGGATACACTGGTTAGATATCAATCATATTCTTAATAACTATAACTTATAATATAATATACTTAATAATTTTACATATTTCAGAATTAGAAAAAACTGCTGATAAAGTTACCACTACTCGGAATAAAAACGAGGATATTGATAAAGAAAACTGCAATCCTTTTGATGGGGCCTCTCAAATACAAATTCAAGTAAACATTGACGATTTTAAACTGAAACAACATCAAGATCAGTTATGTAATGTAGAAAATATTAACAAAGATGTGAAGGAATTACATGAAATGTACAAGAACCTGAATGAAATGGTTGAGATTCAAGGAGAACATGTAGATCATGTAGAACAAACAGTCGAAAGTACACATCAGAATGTAGAAAGTGGTGTAAAAAATATTGTAAAAGCTCACAAGTATGTATAATAGACCAATTATTAAGTATTTGCTTAGGTATTTTATTTCGTGTAAATATTCAGTTGGAACATAATAGTTGCAATGTAGGTAGATTTAAAATAATCAGTCTTACAATTTACAAGAACTTGTACAAAAAATCTTATTTTGTACTTTTGTATAGCTATCAGTCATCCATCAATTTGTAGTTACATCAAAAGTCACAAAGGTTCAAGTCTAAAACTGTAGCTTAGAATTTCGTGTCTCAATTGACTAACCCAGAGGTCTGGGTTAAGAGGTACTATACCCCTAACAAATAAGGGTTTCTGGTTTTTCTCATTCTAGCACTGAATGGTGGTTAGGGCATACTGAATATTAGTATGCCTCCCCTCTCCCACAAAAGTCTCGAACATTTGGGCTAGTCCTTGTGATTACAATGAGGGGTAGAGATATGATTATTAGTAATTTAGAATGGTGCCCAAACTAATGGTTGGAAGTCCTGAAAGTATTTTGGCTATAAATATAACAAATTGCAGTTTAGTATTTATTATATATTTATTCATTTAAAGGCACATTTTTCATAAGATATAAAAATATGCCAGTAGATAATCAGTAGTTATAAATTTAAAAAACCATTCAAGGCTTTTCTATTTGAATTAAATAGCTTGGTTGTGTTACCACCTATTTAGAAGCACTATTATATATTTACAGCCTCTCAAAATTAAATATTGTTGATAATGGTTGTCTCTGACTTTGCTTATATTAAAATACTTATAGCACTATTAAAAATGACAGGGTGATATACAATGCAAAAATTATCTATTTGGTTTTTTAGAGGGTTTTAATTATGATATTTATTGTAGCTATCCACAAAATTATTGAAACAAATATTTACATCATTATAAAAATAGCATAGACATTGTGTTTAATTATTTAATACATTACTGGTGTGAGGGTACTATATTTCGTAGTAGCCCTATACATAAGTATTTTCTATTTTAGATTAAAGGCAGTTGCATATCCAGTTACAGGGGCCTTCCTAGGGGGAATAATTGGTGGTCCTATTGGCCTAGTCGCAGGACTAAAAGTAGGGGGAATAGCGGCTCTAGGATGCGCAATAGCTGGTTACACTGGTGGTAAATATTTTAAGAAAATACACAATCCTGACCAAATTGTTCATGAAGATGCCATAGAAACTGAAGAACACAGCACATCTGATACATCCCAGAAAAAGGATATATGACATATGTGTTATTTATGCTAGGTCATTTTTTTATTTATTTAATTTAGCATTAGAGCAATTATTTTCATTTAGTTTCTTTAACAGCACTGTAATAAAATATCTTCCAGGCTTCAATAGTAGTAAGCCTACAGCTTGTTTTATACGTGATTTGACTAGTTATAAAAGATAAATAATTTTTAAAGAATTACATTATTTAAAATTTTACTTTTATCCTTTAGTTTTCCTTTATTTTTGCTACCAAAAATAAAAGAAAACAGTTTGCATTATTTATATATTTATAATATTTATGAATTATATATAATAAAAAAAAAAAATTATTATAAATATTAGGATTTGCAATTTTTATTTCAATTACTACTTGTTCATATTAGACAAAAGATTACATCATTATTCCATTTAAACAGCATCAGCAGACTTTTTGGATTGCAATTTGTTAAAACATTTCCTGTAACTTAGACAGACATAATTTTTTTTATTATTTCTGTCTGAGAGAGTTTACTTAGAAGTGATATTAAATTAAATAATTTGGGACATCGTGTGTACTTTATTTGTGAGACTTTTTTGAAATCGTCTTTATTTCAGTTGATTTTTAATAAACACTTATTATTAAGTAATGTAATTAAATTTATGAAAATTGTGGTTCTCGTACTACAAATATACAAAAATCATGATATATGTGTTTTCCACTTTTCTTTTAATAAAAAAATCTGTAATGATATGTATATAACTTCCATAATAAGATATAAATTGTAAAACTAATACAAATTTGAAAATCTAGCTACTTAATTTGTAGGTTTTTTGTATATATGCATATAGGGAATGCATATATATGCATAATGGTAGTATTATATAGGCATATGGTTGTAGGTACTGATGCAATTATAATTACTACCTAGAATTTAAACCCTCCAATCCTTATGGATATATATATTACTCTAGCACTGTTCCAGAAAAATTGAACTCCAAGATAATATGAAAATCTATGTTACAATGAAGCACTTCATCACTTGCTACAATTTAAAAAATTATAGTGACAAGAAACTATAAATCTTCACTATATAAATCACTATAATTTCGTAAATTTAGGATAAAAAAAAATTTTTTTGTTAATATGTTGCCTTTAAAGAATTTTTTGAAAAGAAAAACTTCGAGGATAATTTATCTGTAGATAGACAAAACCGCACTCAATCGCAATAACTGGACCAGAGATAAGTAGGTTACTGGACCTATTAATGTAGTAAAAGAGAAAAACCAATTGCCAATTTGAATTTGACAAAAGGAATGGGCACATATTTCAGAAAAAGTTAAAACCAGTGGAAAATATTAGATAGGTAGGTTTTAATAATTTACTTCCAACTTCCTAACCAACCTAAACTAAAATCGCCAATCCCGAATCCCGGCCCATTCCCCATTCCTTATCAACAATTACTTAACGTTTTGGTCATGCATATAATTATTTATTACCTAATATATATATAATACTACACCTAAGTAGAATTTTTGCGTTTAAGTATATTTAAATATTTTGAGCGCCATTTTTGTTTTTTATTTTTCTTTAAACTACTATAAAAAAGGGTACTAGGTCTATCCAAAAAATATGTAAAACAAAATTTCTCAGTAATTTGTGATATAAAATCAGTGTAATTTAAAATTTAACCTCAAATTTATCCTTACCATTTTGTATTCTTATTCTTTTATCTATATTTTGTTAAATTAAACCTGCTGCATTTTTGCCAACTTCGCCCTGAAAATTAAAGAAATAAAAGATAAAGAATGACAGTCCTAAGTGACCAAAAAAGTTAAAGATAAGAATTAAAATTTAAGGTTATTAAAAGTAAAACAAAGTTGTTTTTTGTAAAAATCATGTTTTTTACTATTATTGGTGTGGGTTTTTGCACATATACCATTGTATATACACTTTTAACATTATTTAGCGATTGTGATTTGCAACTTCTGTTTTATAACAAATTTGGAAAGTCACCAAGTAGGTATCGTTACATCTATCAATAAGTATGATTGTAGTACACTTAAGGCAGTGGCTGCCTGTTATATTTACCTAATTTTTCTTTGTAATTTTAAGGGAGGTTAAAAGGAAAGGTTGTCTTCATAACTGGAGCTTCTAGCGGGATAGGAGAATACACAGCTTATACATTAGCCAAATATGGTGCTAAATTAGTCCTGTGTGCAAGAAGAAATGATGAATTGCAAAGAGTTAAAAGAAACTGTATAGGTAGGTATTGTATGAGGTAATAACAAAAAATTGTGGGAACTTTGATTTAACTTGAGGGATGTGTATATCACCCGATGAGCATTATGATATGCAGCGATCATGTTGCATACATAATTTTATTTTTCAGTAAAACTATATCTTTTATTAAAAAGTATAATAGTAAAACCATTCAATCCTTTAAGGAACTAGTATCTTGCTAAGGACTTGTTATTCTTAATTCTTAGTTAATTTGGAATTGTCTGAAATAGTTTTTATTATTATTGTACAGATATATCTAAAGGACAGCTTGAAGATAAAGATGTACTTGTCATACCGATGGACATTACCAATTTTGAATCACACAGAAAGCATTTTCACCATGCTGTAGGACATTTTGGACATGTCGATATCTTGTTGAACAATGCTGGCAGGTCACAGAGAGGAATCTGGGATAACATTGAACTGACCGTTGACAAGCAGTTATTTGACCTAAATGTTTTTGCAGTTGTAAACTTAAGTAGAGTTGCCTTAGAACATTTTAATAAAAGGGATTGTGGCCACATTGCTGTGGTTTCAAGTTTGGCTGGAGTTATAGGTGCACCATTTTCAGCCAGCTATACTGGTTCAAAACATGCTATTCAGGTAAGTGAAAGTTGAGAATCTAGTATTTTGTACTTACAAGATTTCTGTAAAATATTGGACATTAATATAATAGGTATATAGTTACCTAAGCAGTGCATACTTTTTCTGAAAATATACATTGTTTGGAATAGTAAATTTCAATAATAGATAAGTGTTCTATAAATTAAGCTTTATCTTTTTGATTTAAAAAAACTATAAGGAGATGTGTTTGTCAAATTGCACCTCTAACGCATAGTTTTTTGACTGTTCATTGGAGTTTTTAATACCCATATTTTTTAGTTTAAAGAGCTATTTAGGAATTAATTGAAAATCCTATTTTTGTAGGGTTATTTTAAAGCTCTTGATGTTGAAAAAACAAGGACTAACATCCATGTGACAATTTTATGTCCGGGGCCAACATTTACAAATTTCCTAACTGAAAGTTTTACAGAGAAAGATGGAGAGGTACTGTGTTTTTTTAACCCTTAGTTTTACACTTGCAGACATAACTTAACATAGTCTTAATTATTTTAGAAATATAACATTCCAGTGCAAGTTACTGATAAACGAATGACTGCAGAACGTTGTGGTGATTTAATTGCAGTAGCTCTTGTCAATAAAACGAGGGAATCCTGGATTGCAAATTCGCCATTGATGCTCTTTACCTATGCAGCAACGTACTGCCCTGTAATTTTTTATGCGTAAGAATATATTACATCAAGTTTTCCTAAAAAAAAAAAAAATTAATATTGATATTTTAGGGGTCTAAAAGTGCTTGGTCCAGAATTCTTTTTCAAACTTCGGGATAGTAAGAACGTTCAAGAGGTATTTACTGTTTAAATTTTGGAGAGTGTCTCTGTCGTCTATGGCACGTACTAATAATTTTGAGAATGTCAACAGGCACTATCTAATACTTAAAAAAAACAGCATAGTTTGATATATTAGTTTTGTCATAACCGACTTCAAAGACACTCTTTAAATTGTGTAATTTAATCTGTAAAATCTAATTTATATTCTTGAACCTGTAGCTAAATATATTATTATGTATTTTAATTTTTTTTTATATTTTATCTCAATTTTTTAGTCTAATGAATTGTAATTTTCAGATGAAAAGGAATCTCTGAGATGGTTGATTTTGGTGATGGTTTATTTCAGGTTTGCTTCCACAGTTTTCTCATAGATAGCTTTTTAGTTTGCTTATGGATATAATTACTCTTTTCTTTAAATATCTAGTATGTAGCCTGTTTACATTAGTTATTATATATTTTCACATTTATTTGCTTTTTTAGTAATTGCAGTGGTACTAAACGCTTATCATCTCTTTACTACACACTACTTTTATTCGCTCTAACATTTGCCCCTTTTTAAATAGTGCGTGGAATTCTTTCTACCAATGGACACGCACACGAATTACACAGTGGTGATAAAATAAAAAAATATATATAGGTATCTACTGTGCTTAAAACTTGCATTTAAACACTAAAGCATAATGGTTTTGGTTAAAGTTGAAGCACAAGTTGAAGATTCTTTATGTCTATAGATATAATATCTCAATATTCTAGTTTAAGCCGCACTTATGTGAACAGGATCAACAAATTTATTTTAAAAATAAAATATATCTATGAAAAATAAAATAGGTAAGTATATGAATGTACATTTTACAACGAAAGTTTTTAAAAGGCTAATTTTAGAATTTATTGTCTGAAAAAGCAAACATGAAAATATTTAAGTGACATCAATCTTTCAATGTATGTTTTTATTTTTGAGGGAACATTGTTTATAAATAACTGCCCTCAATTAGTAAGAGAGATATATTCAAGTGTGTGCAGAAGATAATGTCAAAATTGACAAAAAGTGTATAGTCTACAACAAACTGAGTATTGGCAGATAAATATATCTGCTTGTATATGAGACAGCCTTAAAGTCTGCTATAATTTAACCAGTATAACTTTGAACTTCCATATTTATTATATCTAGAATAACATACTTTAATTGTTTCATAACTGCAATATTTTCTGCTACTAGATGTAAGGGCCGGTATCTTCACTCATGATTAAAATGTGAATCGGTCAAACATACCATATTTAAACTTTGCGCCTTTTAGTCCTAAGTAAATGCATGCATTAGCTTTATGCCTTATATTCTTATATCTACATAGACTAAAAATCAAAATTAATCAATACACCCCATAAAACTTACAACCTTTTTCCTAATGCTTAAATTTTCAACATTGTAAAAAATGTTTAATATTGCAGGTAACAGGCATAAAATTAACTAGAGCAGATAAGTTGAAATTTAATAATTAGATACAATACTCATCAGCCCAATATATCTACCATCTTCCACAATACCGTCTTTCGTATTTGCCTTTAAATAAATAAATTTGTTCATTATCATTAACTCACACTTTTGACACTGATATGTATTGAGATTTTGTCTTGTAAGTATTTAGTTTTAAAGGTGAGATAATAGAGGTAGGTACCTAAGATTTATTAGCGCATCTTTTTAAAGCTATAGTTGTGGCTTCTTATTTTATAAATTTGCATCAAATGTTTCTGAGAAATTAAGTTCTATTATTTTACATCCTCATATTACATATAGCTCTGAAATTTGACCCAGCTCGCTGAAAAATGTTTTCATCTCCTTGTTTACTTTGAAGTCGTTTTGCAACATTATTTCGGGCAACAGGAAAAGTCTCGTATTTTTCTCAAATATTGTGATATAGCGTTAAAACTTGGTACAAGTATTAAGGAAACAGTGCTTCGTTGCCCTGCCCCTTACCACCCCCAGGTGGTACACAGCAAAGTGATGTTTTTCAAGATACAGTAAAGCTTGGTGATAACAACGTACCAGCGGGGAATTTAAAAAATTACTCTATATCAAAAGTTCTTTAAAAAAAAATTAAATACATATGCCTACATTTTCTTTGTTTTTATTAATAATTCTTTAGAATAAGACATAAATGTAACAACATATTTTGTTTTTAAATTGTGTGTACATAGGTATAATGATTTGAATTGAACATAGCTCAAAACTTGCCTCACTACAGCACGAACGTTACCACACACTTCCAAGAAGAAAACTAAATCAAGAATTGTAAAAATAAAATTATTGGAAATAGACCGCATTTATTATAAATAATTTTGAAATTAAATATAGGGACTACTAGTTCCAACTAAAAACAGCTGCAATGTTTACATACTCAAAGGCGCCCGTCTTTTATCTCTTCCCGCCGCGCCGTGAAATACACAAATTGCCAATGCAGATAAAAAAAAAATTATTGCCTTACTTTACATTTGCTCTTTTCAGACCTGGAAATTTGGTACTTTTTATGAGAAATACGTAATAACAAAGTATGTTATAAAAATCATTTTTCTATTGAATGTTCATAATAATGGTCGTAACTTTTTATTTGGTACGTCATAACTGTGGGTTTGTAATAAGCGTATATGTTATAAGTGAGTTTTTTTACTGTATCTTGTTTTTCATAGTTTTTTCAAATTCTACGTCCCTAATTGCATATAGACCTGTAAATCGACTTACCTCCCTGAAAAATGTTTTCATCTCTTTGTGGGCTTGTCGTTTTGCAACATGATTTAGGGCAACTTAAAAAGTTTCGTATTTTTCTCAAAAATTGTGATATAGCCTTGAAACTCAATATAAGTTTTAAGGGGACGTTGCTCAGTTACCCACACTGGTAGCACCTGCCTCCGACTACCCCCCAAGAGAAGGTACAGAATTAAGGAATGTTTTTTCAAGATACCTCCTTTTTTACTGTTTTTTTCTTTAAATTTACGTCTTTTTTTCTAAAAATGCGTGGACTCTCATACCGTCAACCCATGATGAGCCGTCACTGTCTACTATTATATGTTCCCTAATAAATTTGTACACTGATAATATTTCTTTTTAACATATGACAAAAATATTTTATACCTACCTGAAAAGATGAACGGCATCGACACCAAGGAAGAGTTCTTTTCTAACAACAGATTAAAATTAAATTATGATAAAAAACACGTAAAATTACGTTTTCAAGTAGTAATTTAATTATTTGTGAAGAAAATTACTGCTACAATATTAGGTGTCACAGTGTATGATAAACTTACCTTCAGAGTGCGTGTGAATAAACTAAAAGATAAATTAACCTCCAGTATATTTGGTCCCGGTAGATTACGAAGCATTGTTAGTTTTAGAACCCTACTTACAGCTTGTTTTCCTGTTTTTTATAAACAACTATGCTACGGCATTATATTGTGGGGCAACTCTTTCTTGACCACACAGTTGTTTCGATTACAGAAAAAAATCCATTAGAGTTGTTATTACTGCAGGTTTTCGGGACTACTGCCAGTATATTTTTAAAAAACTTTCATCATTAAATCATTTTATCATAGTTATTCCACTAGAGGCATACATTTTTTAATATCTCTGAAGTCTACGATTTAGACTTCAGAGATCACAGAGAAAAAAAGCACAGTGGTAGTAACTTTAAAACGGCTTTAAATAAACTACTACAAGACCAGTTTCTATTCGACTCATGAATTTATGCTAACGGTTGCCTCACTGAAGAGCATTTGGTTGATGCGCACCAGCCTTTGCCGTGGCTTATTTTTATGTATATTTGTTAATTATGATATATTAATTATAATTACTATAGATAAAATTTTTAAATAAATATATTTCTGATATATATGAAGATTGTCTTGACCTCCTACAATTGTATTTACAAAACGTAGTTAATAAAAAATTATTCTACTCTATTCTTAGTGACGAGGGTCACTTAGAGTTAGTGACAAAGTTTCAAGAAAATAGATCTATTTGTAACAAAAAGCGATACTCCGAAAGAAATGAAGCAGTAGATGTGGCGGTTCTTCGTTATGTTGCTTTAAATCCCAGAACAAGTACGAGGCAACTGTTGGCTAAATTTGGTTTTACGTGAAGCACTATAAATTCCATATATACAAAATTCGCCTATTATAATTTTCTGAAATGATGAGTAAACGAGCTATTAACAATCCTAATTTTATTTTGAATATGTGCTTTTCAGATTATAGTACTCTGTTGATATATGGTACTCTTGGCATTATTGGTCCAATTCATATGCAAAATCCAGAAAAATTAAATTCAATTCCTTCAATTTTTGGTGACCGATGGTCAACGTTTCTTACCAGGTAATCTAAAGAGGGAGATGTATTTGGATTTGTTGAAAAATAGCATTAATCCAATGTTGACCTTGACCTAAATTATTGAAAATAATGAGCATTATGTTGAAGACCCGTTGATATTCCAGTAAGAGGATATATCCTTCACATTTAGTCTTGCCCGTTTGATGGTATCTTAAGCATAGATTTGCAAATCGTTAGAGTGTCAGAAACAATCCCGTAGAATGACCCGCAGACTTGTTAGATTTGTCGCCCATAGATTAATTTTGTATGTTCACTAACATTTCCCACAAAACTTGTAATATTGCATGGATGCTAGATGGCATCATTTAGAACTCAATTTCTCAGACAATTCACCACCACTTAAGGATTGAAACAGCCCAAAAGTTATCCCTGTCCAAAACAAAATTTAATTTTAATTAAAATTCAGCAACCTAATTCATTATTTTACGTTTAAACATTAGTCTAATACTGCCACATATTCAATAAAAAATGCCTTAATTCTTATATGTATATTTTATATTAATATTAAAACTATAAATAAAATTATTGTTGTTGGAGGTGTTCTTTTCTTTTTTCTTTTCCTCTTAAAATGGCACTCTTAAACAGTTTGCAATATAACTCTATAGCAACGGGTGAATCATCATTTCCAGGTACAGGGTAAGTAATAAGATTAGGATTACAATTAGTGTCAACAATACCAATGGTAGCAATTGAGACTTTTGCGGCATCACGTACAGCAGTATGTTGTGTTAATATATTATTTAAAGTATTCATAAATATACATAAATCAGGTAACCTTGTGGTGACACCAAATTGTTTATTTGCATTAGTAAATATGCCACCCCTCCAAAATCTTGTATGTGCAAATTCACCACATTCTTTGGCTGTACGTTCTACGATGTGAGAGTTCTGTGCTCCCCTCAAAAAAAATAAAATAATTCCATCTCTATATGCGATGTGGGCAGCTATATTTAAAGCTTTTCGCAAATAAACTGCAGTTTTATCCAAATCAAAGATCAGGTGACCTAAGCGACTTCCGTAAATGTATGGAAGCATTCTTTCGTCCAAAGAGCCTTCTTTATGTCCATAATGAACTCGTGCATCAAACAAGTCTTTAACTGTAAATAAATTATGCACATTGAAGTAATCTGGATGTTTCAGAACATCTTCTTGCTTTGAAATTGATGCAGGGGCTGAAATTAAAATAACACCTATATAAAATCAAAATGAACACATTTTATTTACCATGGTCAATTTCTAACTGAGTAACCGACTGAGGTAGTCCTGTTGAAAAATAGTTCGTATTCTTGATAGGACATCTTGACGCTGTTTTAATAAACTTCAACGAAAAAACCATTTTATCTCCACGTATATGAGAAAACACAAAATATCTATTGGGAAAGCAAAGAATGTGAGAAAGTGAGGTTTATGTTTACAATATCAATCATAGATAAAATATATATATACTGAACTGAAATAGATTGGTAATTCTGACTCCCCCTCCACTTTTTCCTGAAATAGTACTAGATCCTATCACTTGCGGCGCTGATGTTAATTTTTGTTGAGCAGAGAGTTTTAAGTGTGTTAGGCAATTTTTCGCGGTTCCACTACCAAAGCTGGTTTATCGGTCAATTTTGTAGGAATAATAGCAATATTGTTATGGTATATATAAAATTTGAAATATGTTTAATTGTTCTCCTTATGTTTTACAGATTCATCATAATTTGAAGAAAATAAGTAAATATTTGGTCGGATAAGTTAACAATTTCGATTTTTATATATCACGCATATAAAATTCAAACTTTATTCAAATGTTCTACTTATTTTGTTCAAATGAATTTCCATTACAAATAGCTGGACACTTGATTGCTATTTGTAATGGAAATTCATTTGAACAAAATAAGTAGAACAGTTGAATAAAGTTTGAATTTGTGTATTAGTGAAATAGTGGATATTCATTATGAAATTTTTTTAGTAATTATTTTAAGAATTATTGGAAAAATATCATAAAGTGACAAACGGCCTTAACGCGATGAATCCTTGCCAGTGCCAACTTAATTTTAGATTATTTCATGGATTAAAAGTAGACATTACACACACCAAGCATAATGTCTACATTTAATCCATTTAATAATTTAAATTTGAGTTGGAAACGGTAAGGGTTTCATAGCGTTCTCATAACGTGTAGGACTTGAAATCATTGAAATATTATCAATATAAAGAACGTCAAAAAAAAGTAAAAACTTTTAAAACAGTATAACTGCTTCTACTCCAACTTCTACTCCAACTTTTCGAAAGTCTGTGAAAAAATCATAGATGGCGGTAAAAATTCAATGCAATATCATAAAGAGAGAGAGCAATCTATCCCTGTCTTTATCTATGGTACCAAAGATGAAGCAAGAAAAGTACCAAAGAGCCAAAGACAAAAGAGGTCCAAGAACCGAACCTTGTCGCGTACCACGTCGCGCGTAATCTGGACGTCGAAACGAACGCCGTCGCGAACTAAATAAGCGTTGCAGCTCGAGGACTGGTGCGCGACGGCGTTGCACAAGTCTGGACGGGCAGAGAGACAATTTAGTTTGTTCAGTCTTTAGTCGCTAGTGATATGGAGTGAACCGCCGCGAAGACACCATTCTACTGTTAATTGATCTATACAGACATCGTCAGGAATGTCTATGGAATGCAAAACATTCCCTATGAGCGTAATGAATATAAATGTACGCTGCTGCGGCAACCTCGACATACATTTTAATAAATTACACTGGACTCTGCTGACTATCGATTGAAAACGCGAATTGTAGTATGGAACGCGCTGTTGTTGCAGTGCGGGGTTCGAGCTCCTGTTCGCGACGGCGTTACGCGGTAGCGCGATGAAGTTCGCGACGTGGTACGCGACCACGGTCTTTAAACTATATAAGACCGTGGTACGCGACGAGGTCGAGGTGCGCCATTTTGATGTCACACTGTTCCCAACTTCTACATTTTGTATTGGTACACCTGACCAAGACTCTAGAATTCTAGTGTCTTTTTCTTTCTAATCTAAAAATTCAATGGTTCAAATCTTCCTAACTCGACAACAGTGGTATGGGTAAATTTGGGTTGTGTTCCGATATTAAACTTGAGACCTATCCAAGCGGTCCAAAAGTATTTACCACAGTTATCCCTTAGGTTATAGAAAAGTTATACCCTTTTGTCCCTTTTGACAGATGTCGGTAATTACTTCATAACCGTAACCTCACTTTTGACGTTGGGGTTGCGTTATAGAGTTTCTTATCTATGCGAAGAAGTCAGAAGAAGTATGGTTATGTATGTGAAAAGAGAGGGGATAACCGCCGTATAACTACCTCCTTCACCCAGGTTATTACTCGGGTTATACAAATATTACAAATGTCATATATGATGACGTAGTTGCCCTTCTTGATGACGTCACTCTCTTGTAACTTCTGTGTAACCACAGCGCTTGAACGAGTTTGGTAATTACCATTCTGCTTTGGTAAATACTTTTGGACCGCTTGAATAGGTCTTTGGTTAACCAAAATCCCGGTTAAGCGTTCCATTAAATAAAAATTCCTGAAAATTGTTTAATTTTGGAACTGTGGTCACCTGAAAAAGGTTAACCAAACGTCAAAATATTGACCGTGCTCTGGGAGCGGTGCATTGGTCAACCGAAGAGTTGGCAGGTTAGGTTTTAGCGTTGAGAGAAGAAAAATCAATTCTCTCAACGATTTTAATTATATTTTGTTTAGATGGTGAAGACAGATGGGGTGGTGTTCTTGCGTTAAGAGTTATAATAAATATTTATAAATTCTACTTTTCTGTATTGTATTCTGTAGTCCACTTGACCAAGTCGACTGAAAGCTACACTTATATCTACTTATAAACTACTTATATCTTACTATAATATACCAAATTATCTACTGTTTCATTTATTTTTTGACTGAAGACTAGAGTAATAGTTAAGCACGGAATATGAAGGTATTTAAGGTTGAATGAATCCCAATAAAAACAATTCATCATCCATGTTGATTAACCAGCCAGTTCCTTAATTACACATTTTTCAGGTTTACCAATATTTCGGTTAACCGAAATCCTGGTTGGTCGCGGATAATATCGGAACACAACCTTGGTAAATAGGGTTTGCTTTGTATTTTTGGCGTCTTGTTTTGTATTTGAGTATTGGACTTTCGTAATTATTCCAGGTAAATTCGGATTTTCTAACAAGAATTGAAAGCCGTAAGAGACATGCAATCATAGTTCCAAGCTAATATAAGAGTAAATTATGAAAACTGCGAACATAAACAATACAAAAAATAAGCCAGTTAAAGTAGGGTAGTACTTTTATAAACGGCTATTGGTGTATTTTACATAAATAATGTGAACAAAAGATACATGGGTAAGTACACAAAATATTTCGTTTGTAACTTCATCGAAGTTACAAACGTGATTACATGAAATGTAATCGTTGTCGATTTGACAACTGTGATAACTTGTGTTTTGTTAATCAGTGCACAGATTACTATGATATGATACAGAAATACTTTGATATGATGACAGTGATGACATTCCAAAGACATCCGAGACATTCTACATGACAATGTGACATATATAGGTTATGTTAAAAGGTTAAAGCTGTAAAATTAAAACAAAGAGGATATTTAAATTTCAAATCTCCCGCTAAAGGGAATCCACTGACGTCACATAAGTGATAAACAAATGTGATTGGCTGTTACTCATTGATCAGTCCTTCTTTATTTAGTGTTCTTGGGTTGACAGACGTTCCAACTTTCAACTTTTTTTTAAAATAAGTCGGTAGACAGGGATACAGTATTTTTATACTGCATGTGACCCCATGATAACTGCATGCTTATTGGATTTTGCGATATCCGTGCGCATGCGCATATTTGACTAAGGTACTCCCGATAAGAATAGAGATTGTATGTCGGCGCCGTCGTGGTGTTTTCGGAATTTTTTAGCCTCTACCCGCGATATAGTAGTATTATATATATGATTCACTGGTTGTGTGTGTGGCCAAGGAATTTATAATATAAATTCATTGTGTGTTGCTGGTTGTTACTTTACAAAATGAAAGTCATCGGTAGTCAAGGATTTTTAATTGTTAACAGTTAACAATCCTTGCTTTGACAACACAGTTTGACAGCTGGAATGCGTTCGGATGAAGTTGTTTTACCCAGCTGAATCGTTCACCCGGGTGAATGACGTCACAGAAATGTTACTCATAAAATACGAACGATTGTGGTAAGTATAATATGGCGGCAAACTTTAAATTCAAGCAAATGCAATCCAGGTTATGTGTAGTTTACTTCGAGTGATTTTTGAGTAGGTACAATAAGATTTTATCTGTTTTATCGTCAATGGATCAAAATCGTATTCATATTTACCAGGCTGTTGTTTCAACATGCAATATTTATATGAATAACTTTATGATGGAAGACAGTAGTTCAAGTGAAGATGATGATGAACAGGTACAATTTTATTTCGATCACGGCCTCATTTGGACAGATTACGGAACTGTTTGTTAGTGGAGTATGAAGTGTCTTCAAGAATAAAACAATTTTTGTTGAAGTTACAATTGCAAATTGCAGTGCAAATGAATTTCAAAGCAATTTTCGTATGAAAAGAGCAACTTCTCTGTCCTTGTAGTGATGTTTATTATACACACAAATACACAAAATATCTAATTATACAAAATCTCTGACAATGTTAATAACTGATAAAATGTCAAAATTCAATTTACTCACATCTGCGCATGTCGTGTGATTATCGTCCCAGTTTTAACAAGGGCGAAAAGTTGTTGTCCTAACGATTCTCCTCAAATAACCGAACGGCACGCTCGTACAAAACGCCTGTTAAAACCGAACGACTTTTGGGCGAAAAGTTTCATCTGGACGTCGCCCGGGCGTTATATCCGAACGGCCCCCTGTTTACAGGATTGCTCGATCGCTCAATTTTGTCATCCGCCTTTGTGACGTCATCGAAGATCCATGTAATCGAATTGTCAAAATATACCTATTTTCTGTTTGTTATATTTCACATTTGCAAAAGAATTTTCGTATTTGAATGATTATTAACATTATTATTTATTAAAGTTTGTAATAACAGTATCAAGTGTAGCTATTTCTACAAGTTCGAGATCTTTGGATCTTTGATGACGTCACAATTATGGATTACATTGTAGTATAGGGATCGAGCAATCCTGTAAACAGTTAACAATCCTTGCGTACAAAACGCCTGTTAAAACCGAACGACTTTTGGGCGAAAAGTTTCATCTGGACGTCGCCCGGGCGTTATATCCGAACGGCCCCCTGTTACATAGATATTCTGTGGCTGCCACTGCTGCCATCTTATTAAAAATCAAATGATTTTTGACAATTTTGTGAAAGTAACATGGTGAAATGTAAACAAACCTGCTCTGGCCAAATACCCTAAGGTGGAGGCCATAAAATAAACAATAAGAAGAAGAAAAGGAAAGAACTAGATAGATTATAGATAAAGAAACTAAAGATACAAAAATGATTTGATATAATTTGAAGTTGAAGTTTGAAGTGCATTGTAATCATAAGAAATTTGTAATTGAACTTTGTTCTGATTTTTAATTTGTTATATTTTTTTATTAAGTGAATAGTTGAAGCATCTAAATATTTTCAAAATGTCTAAAACTGAAATTGAAGAATTAAGAAAATCATTCCTTAATGATTTGTCCAACAAGGGAACTGATAGTAAGTACTTTCAAATTTACCTGCGGAGTACCCTAATTATTAATACTTATTATGCATAGGTGTTCATTCAAAGGATTTGGAAAGAGTAAAAACAGATGATGATTGGTTGCGAAGATTTTTATTACATCAGGAAAACAAAGTGGAAAATGCTTTGAATATGTTATGGGTGTCATTAAATTGGAGAAAAGAAAATGCTGTTAATGGTAGTAATCTAATCATATGCATTTTAAGCCTATCTAGCATTAGCCTAGCATATTATGTGATATGAAGTTTAAGCATATACCTACCGGGATATCAAAAATTATCTTGGTCAAGAGTGGTTGTGGAATGTAAAACGTGTGTCTTACTTTAAATTTTTGAATATTATGTTTTGTTGTGTCAGAATCTGTCAAGTCATTGTGCTGAAATTTTCTAATCCAGTTTTTGAATCATGCCTCTTACCACACAGCACAAAATTTTCATGATTGAAGCCTATTTTCAAACGGGTGCGCTAGTTAATGGAAATTTCATTATTGTTTTACAACTGAAATAAATAGGTATGAAATTTGTAGGTTATTGATGTCAGTGTGACAGTGACATAGAGCTGGGTCGCTCATGAACAGCTCGCACAAATGTGCGGCACATATCAGTGTGCCGTGAGCGAACGACTCGCAACGAAAGAGCTCATCGCTCATTCCGCCATTTACACTTTACACGGCACAAGCACACAAACATAAGCTTTTTACACGATACACATGCAATGTTTGATTGTGCGAGTTCTTATGCATGGTTGATTGAACAATAATTTAGGAATAAACGAGTCGATACAAATAATGTAAAAGTAAAAATACTTAAATGTTTACTTACATTTATATTTTCGCTTTAATATAACTATATAAACAAGGCTGAAACTAACAATTCTGATAAAAACTAAACATCAAAAGTTTGCAAATTACAAGTTTCAAACTCGGCCATCCTCTTGTGTACAACGTATATCATCCTTGAATGCCGGCAGCCTTCAAAGAGCGGCAAGAGCGAGCGACTTGAACGACACGATGAACCAAACTTATGACTTATGACATAACCACGTCGCTCAAATGAACAACTCGCTTTGAGCGCTCATTTGAATGAGCTGTGCCGCACGTGCAGGCACACCGAAAATGAACGAGCGACCCAGCTCTACAGTGACATAATTATTTCAAATTTAAAGTAAGACACAGGTTTTACATTCCACAACCACCCTTGACCAAGATAATTTTTGTTATCCCGGTATAACTATGAATATCTATTGTTATAGTATATATAGTTACGTGTATCAATAAAATGGCGCAATCATAATAATTCAATAACTGCTTAACACCAGTCTTAATTTATGTAATTCACGGTTATTTGTACCGTTGTTTTGACATGTAAAATAACATGTTGGTCAGTGCAACTGGTGCTGAGATTTAGCTTGTCTTTGCAGCGATACAGAAAGGCACCTGCTAATCACAATAGATTTTGCTGACTTTTTTGGCTGTAAGGCATCACTTCAATCAGTGGTATAGAGCAGTTAACCATTAATACTTACATATACATATAATAAAACACATCATTTCATTATTCAGGTATATTTCAGAAATAAACGAAAATACAATTAAAATGGACATTCTTTGCTCTGGAGCTTTTTTCCCACATGGAACTGATATTGATGGCTGTGTATTACTTATATTTAAATGTAAGCGTAATTTAAAAGGAACAGTTGATCAGAATGAAGTAAGAAGATGTGTTATATATTGGTTTGAACGGTTAGAACGGTAAATATTGTCTGTAGTAGTAAAACATAAAGTAATAGATGAAATATCATTTTTTAGACAAACCAAAGGAAAGCAAATTACAATATTTTTTGATATGGAAGGTTGTGGCCTAAGTAATATGGATATGGATTTTATTAAATACCTCATTGGCCTTTTCAAAGAATACTATCCATTTTTTTTAAATTACATTATCATTTTTGAAATGCCTTGGGTTTTAACAGGTAAGTTTGCAATTAAAAACGTAGTCTGTTCACTTGTACAAGTCAAAAGTATTTGGTGGACCAACAAGTTATTTATTAGGAGGGTTGTTTCAATTTTATTACTCTTGTGCTTTTTTTATAATTAATATACAACCGTTATTGAACATGCAAGGTACTGTTCTGCTTCTTAAGGTAAATCACTATTACATTATAGTGTTTGACCAATATTATAGAGAATGACTCATTTACAGCATATGAAGCTGTTGTCACGTGTGAATTATGTTGTCACGTGTGTTGTCACAATTCCATAGGCACATCTACTAATATAGGGTAAAATTTTTAAAAAATCAACTGAAATATCTCTAAATGGGTTAAATTGGATCTTTTACGAATACTAGAAAGTCCAAAAGTTCTTGCACTTGCAAAAACAACGTGCTTCAGTTTTCGACCTTGATGTTTTGATACTAGCCAATCACAATGCACCTGGTACAGAGTCCATGAAATTATGGTCAATATCACTGTCGTTAGTGAACAGCATATTAAATTTCTATACACAATCATTTTATCTGTTAAAGATTATTTTATGCGGTGATTAGTCGTAATAGCGCTCTGATACTACTTATGGGTCACTCTATAATTTTGGCCATATAATATATATGATGAAAATTGCAAATTATTCCAAAGTAATCTTATTTTATGGAAAATTCACGGTTAGGTCTAAAAGATTTGGCATTTCAATACTATGAGAACTATTTCTACAGATTATAATTCATTTCATATCTTTGATGAGGAATACGGAATATATTATTGGAGATTTGTTTGTTAGAGATTTGAATTCTGTATTCATTTTAATAGTTTTTATAATTTTACAAAAAATTCATTAATTTATCTTTGTCAAAATATGCCTGAATCATTTAATTGTAGTTATCTTATTCTTGTAGCTGCCTTCAAGATAGTAAAATCATGGCTGCCGGAAAAAGCTATTGAAAAAATTAAATTTGTTAGTAAAAAAGATATTACAACTTACGTGCCTCGTGATCAAGCCTTAAAATGCTGGGGTGGAGACAATGATTACTCTTTTAGTTTTATACCGGAAGTAATGCCAGAAATAGAAAAGTCTGCAGTTGTAGGAACTGTTGCCCCCAATAATAACAAAAAAGTAAGTACATCATTCTTTAATATATATATATATATACTTAATAAGTACTTTCTATTTATGTGAATTACTTATTTGGATGAAAAATGCAAGAAACCAAAATAAAATAAAAAATTAGACAACATAAATAAAACTTTTGCGGAATTTTACTATCTCAAACGCCATGGTATTGGCCATTGTATACTGGTCATGTATATTATAACTGCTCACTGGTTTAATTTTTTTATATTTTTATATTTTAACTTTTAACTAATAAAAAAACACCACAGATATGGACAACCTCCCTTCTGAAAGCCTCAGGCTTGTGTAGAGGGAGGGTACACATGAAAAAAACGCAGACACACAACCATTCCCTGGGAGAGGTGCCATTTCTCCCCTAGCGAGATTCGAACTCGCGCCGCGATATACCCATTCTGTTAGTCACAAGCTACCACCCAGCACCTAACAGACTGAGCTATCGCGGCGCGGCGATAATCAAAAAGTACATCTCACCTTTTGACCTAGGCTGCTAGAAACTCATTGTGAGAAAATCTAAATATATTGAATTAAATTGTCATAAATATATTTGCAAAAATGTCCATTGTAACATTTGATACTTGGACGGAGTTAACAAATTTAATGTGGGCATCTTTCGCAATCTCCTTAATGATAAAAGATACAAAAAAGGTTAAAAAACATGCAAAATTTTGACACTAATTGTATATTTTGTAATTGCACTAAATATATATTTCAAGAGTAGTAGCCTTTCAATTAGTAGAACGGTTTTGGATCCCAGTGATAGCATACATTTTTTTAATAAAATTTTATCACTCACAGAACATCCATTGTACAGAACTTCTGCTACAGCTGAGCGCTTAACATAACACTAAATTTATATTAAAGGAAAACTATTTATTGAAGAAAAGTTCATGCATATAAATAATTAACATGGTATTATGCTTATTATTATTATTATTATTATTATTATTTTCTTATTAACATAGTTGCTATAATCTATTTTTAAACTAGGAGTGATTTGAATACTGTACTCCGAAACTTTAGTTTGTTTTTGGTAAGACTTTAGTCAAGTTTACACATAAATCAATCAAATTTGAATGTTCACGTATACTGTTGTCTAACCTATTATTGATAAACATTTTTATTAATTTATTATAAAGGACTTTAGCTTTAAGATGCTAAACACAAAACTAAACATATGTTTTGTTTTAGATAAAGACAGAATTAAGATTCAAACTTACCGTCAAAATGATCTAGTGTATTTTGTAGTAACTTTTCCTGAATAAATATGACTTTACATTCATTCAGTCCTAGTTTAAAAATAAGCCATATAATAAATAAAATAGCTGTAATAAATGTAATAAAAAAGAATTTGGAAAATTTGGGATTTGATAAAATAAATACCATTGTAAAAGAGTAATTACAATTTTAAAATTTTAATAATAGTAGGTCTACTTTCAAATGCGACAATTTCTTTTTGTTTCTTAGCAGGTTTAGCCGTAGAAGTAGTAGGTAGTGATGGGTTCAGTTGTTGAACTTTGACAGTTTCCTGAGATATACTACCTGCAGTAGGTAATGGTGCTATATCTAGTTTTCCCTGTGAACTATCACTATAGTTTTCTTGCTCTTCCAACTCCTTTTGTGTAAGATTGATTATTTATATACAACTTATTCCTTTTTATATGGCAATTGTTATATGAATCTTCTCTGGCTTTTTTTAAGTATTTCCTTAATAATTTATTCTCCTTCCTTTGCTTTTGCGTTAGATCATGAGAAATACTAACATCAGTACCTTTTAATTTATTGAAATTTTTTTAATACAAGCTTCTTGGTAACTTATGACACAAATTGTAACTTCATAGGGCTGTGTACAGATTTTCCAAGTCAGTAATAGTCCCTCACATCTGATGTGCCAAATTATGTTCTAGTTGAATGAACTCTTCTGATTTTTTCATCCAAAAATGATTATATTTTTTTCTTCACTTCTCTATCTAACAATTCAATTTTGTCCTTTAGTTGTTTGTTTTCTATTTCAAGATTAGCCACTTTAGTGTTCAAAGCTTCCAACATAAACAAAATTCTTCCCTCACTCTCTTCCAGAGATTTTTTTAATTCAGCTCTGCTTTTAAGTATCTCTGTATAAACCTTAATTATAATATTGGAATCGTCATCAACCATTTTACGTAGGTATAGTGATTAAATGTGTATGATCTCCTTTATGTTCTTCCAAGGTTCAATAAATAATGTAGGTGACTAACAAACTCAGATAACACTAATGACCGTTTTATGTTTATTTGATGTTTTTCAGCAGTTTTCAACAACTAAATTTATAATTTTGGTTGTTATATTTGATTTTACTACATGCACATCATATTAAGACGAATGTGTGTGTGTGTGTGTGTGATTTCCTAAAATATTATTTAAGTAGTTGCCTACCAATTTAAATATTTGTTTGGAGTAAATTAACTGTAACTATACACTACTAAAGCGGCACACACCCTATCTGCTATCTGACATAAGGTAAGTTATCGATACTCTTGATTTCAAGAATATTTCCTGTCTGATTAGCATCATATCACTTTCATTTAGATTATTTACACTAGTCCATTCAATTTCCTATAAGAACAGTCATAGTAAAATGAATAAGAAAATAGACCAATGAAACTCGGTTGCAACTATTGCAATATTAACATTTGACGTTATAATTTTTATTCTTCTATTGTTATTTTATTTAAAAGAATGGTGCTTTTAGTAATGACACAATGTTAGTTTACTTATTGTAGATCAATTATAACTAAATGTAAGAACACTTATTATTTTTCAACAGCACAATGATTTTTTAGATGTGAATTAATATTTATTATTGTTACATATAATAAATTGTTTCCCACTAAATTAGTTTATAGACAATTAATTTTCTTAAATGCTTTATTTGATTATTCATGGAGGAAATATTTATTATAATACTCAAAACCAATGTTCATTATATTTAAAATATAATGATCTTTTTAAAAGTCCCCATTATATAATTAGCTTTAGCCATTAATAAATTGCCAACTAAATTAAATAGAGAAGAATATCTAAATTTTCTTCAGCATGATTTCCTATTAGAAGAAATTTCCTTAAATACTCGACCCAATGTCTATGTTTCATATGACAGGGCATTTGGTCTCTATCCTTTGCTATTCTCTTCATTTAGTTTAGTTGAATATGCCTACATTGTGCAGCACTGAATTAATATCAATTTTTCTTAATAAACAATGTATTTTATGGACATAAAATACATTTTTTGTTATAAAATAGTTGATAATTTTAGTAGGCATAACATTATTTTCATTTTATACAGTGCAATAAAATTATTTAAAAAAGATCTGTTATGATGAATATTAGATTGGTTTTTATATAACAATGGAACTGTATGTGGTAATAGAAGTCCATAGTAGATAGTGTCTATAATATAAAGCTATAGAACTAGTTTTTATTTTTTCATCTTCAGCACCATGCATTTTTATAAGGAAGTTTTTATTGACAATAATTGTTTTAAATATCTCTTACTTTTAATAAGTACCTAGAGGAAAAGTTTGGACTATTTTCTAGAAAACACCCTGTAGATATCTTCTGAAGAACAAATTAATGTCTATCCTCCTGCAGTGCTAACCTTATACTGTATTAATTTGTATATTTATTTATTTTTAACTCACATAGGAATATGTCAATAGTGATGCCCTCAGCATGAGATAATGTTTTTATCTAATTTATTGGTTCAGCCCCATATAATTGTGTGGGAGTTGGGAGTTGAGAGTTGAGATCAGTGTAAACTGCAGAAACTAATCAATAATCTTATGGCAGGTTCACTTTGTTGATGGTTCAATGTCAGAAGTATCTGCAAGCAGTCTTGAAAAAGATCTTGGTAAGTTATTATTTTATTTGTATATTTGTATTATTTAACTGTCATGGCTGTTTTTAAGCAGATTTTATTTCAGAGAATGTAATAAGCATCCTGTGAATTTCTTGTATGTGTATCAAAGTTGAAATAGATTAGATGTTTCAAATTCTGAGAAAGTATATTACAAACCTATTTTCAATTAGCTATTATTCACTTCCCTTCACAAAACATTAGTTATTTTATTATTAATATTTATTATATTATTGGTTTCTTTACTGTTTGCATATATTCTGTATAAAAAAAATCCGTATGTTGTAATGTGTACGATCGAATAATATAGAAACGACACAAAATTTTTACACATTTAATGTTTTCCACCGTGGCAGACATTACCTACCAAATCTGTCTATAATATTTTAATTATAAATATATAGGTTGTACACTACCAACACATGTTTAATTGATAAGTGACTACTTCCAAGACAATTATTGCTATGTTGCGTCTGTTCCACAAGCTTTTATTTATGTACAACTGGCAACTTCAGGACCATAGTTCAACTTACCTGAATTCTTAAATTACGTTTTACTTATATGTTTAGTAGATATGCATATTTTATTCCAAACCATTAAGCAAATGGTGCAAGTAAATGGTACATAATTATTATATCAGTTTCCTTCTGCAGTTTTGCACATACCTATCTATTTAATGATTGAAACTGAACAAGTCATTTAAATTATTTAAATATTAATTTTGCATAGCTATGAAAGAAAAATATTGTTATACATGTAACAATTTCTTAAGAAGTAGAGATGTAGTAATAAAGCAGGCACCCAAAATGAATATTTTTATGGGGGTTTATACATCATCAATAGAGTGGGATTAAAATAAGTTCTCTGTGCATAATCCCATTTCTAGAGAAAATCATAAATCAATAAAAAAGATCAACCACTATTATATTGGGTGAACCATATAATTTTCTTATTTCTAGTCCCAACCTTTTTGAAATGTATGTTTATATTTATACCTTATTTGCCTAAATCGATTTACCTACACCAATAAGTTATAAAATAAGTTATATAATAATTTATCAATATCATAAAAATGAAGACTGAAATATATTTAAAATGGTATACATTCTTCGCAAGTCAAATAGAAAATATGAAATATGCGTTTTTGCCTGTGAATTGTATAATTTACAAAATTTAATTCAATTCGCAAATCAATTACAATACCTTAGTTTTTTTTTTAATATAGTTCACGCATATGTAACAGGTATCAAAATTATGCAATCAAACACCTACATATTATAATACATACGGACCAATTTCCTTAAAATTTTACTTTTCATGTTGTGATTTAAGTTGCTCTGCGTAAAAACATTTCTGAGGTAAAATGTACAAATATTTAAAAAATGGAAAAAATAAGTTTTATATTTTTCAGATTAAATTTTGTTTTCAAGGAGGTAATCTATGAAAAAATAAATACATATTTTGTTTTAAAAAATATTACCATATATAGTTTGATTCAGGCAATAATCCTAAAAAAACATATTTTCTATGGAAAATTCTACTGTATTTTCTTATTAGGTTAATTATGAAATTTATAACTTATTGCTCTTAACTTTTATACTTTAAGTTTCTTGTAATGATTGTAATGAATGTTGTAATGTATGTAATGTTGTAATGAATTTTAACACACAAACTTTTTGTTAAGATGGCGGCGCACTCAAAGTTACGCCATCGGGAATCATTACATTTGTCAAAGATGGCAATGAACTGGTCAGTACCTTGGAATTACACAACAGTGATCCAAGTAGTCACATATCTTACAAGGTGAGTTTTTAATTATTTAAGTATAAGTGCATACTTATATTAAATTCATAGATATAAGAGATTGATTTAAGGATTACAGACCATCATAAAATTCAAAATGAGTTTATTACCCAGGTAGGGACCATACTAGGCCTGGGTTCTAGCAAATAGATGAGAATCTTACAAAATTAGTCATAAACAAATTCTTCAAATATACTTCAATGCCGATCAGTCTAGATCCCCTCGATGCAGGTAAATTCTCTTCAATCCTTTAAGTCAATCTCTTTTATCTATGAACATACTTTACCTTATTATTTGAACATTTCAACTTTTCAAATTTTAAAATTGTTTGAACTCTTCAATTTTTTTTTTTAATTGTGCTAACTTTTTATTTTAATTATGCTATACTTCTGTTAGAAACCAATACATTTTTTCGGAAAATTTCAAATTTGGGAATGCCTATTTATATAGATTTTTTGGCCTTGAAACCATTCAAAGTAGGCCTTAAAATTTTAAATTTTATTCTGAATTTTGACACTATACTAGAGATATCGAAGATCCATCATTTAAAAAAAATTGTTTAAATCGGCCAACAAATAAAAACTTTAGAGAGGTGCCCCACTTTCAAATGGATTAATTAATTAATTAATTAATTAATTCGTACAATTAGTTAAATAACTACAATGTAAAAAGTATTGCACATATAGCTATCAAATTCTGATGGTCTATAAATGTGTTCATATTAAAATTTCTATTTATGTACAGTTGAAAACCACATCACCAGAAAAATTCAGAGTTAAACCCAGTACTGGCAATTTGGCACCAGGGGAAACTGCTCTAGTTACCGTGACTTTGTTGCCAGGATTTCAGTTAGGTGGTTTATCTAGAGACAAATTCCTTGTCATGAGCACTCACGTTGACGCTTCTGAAGTTAGTAACATTGATCTATCAGAATTGTGGAAGGTAAAATATTTATATTAATTTAGATGTAGTGTATGTAGAGTTATGAAGTATAATTATTATTGCTTTTATTTAGATGATATCTTACTTTAATACTTGCAGTATCAAATAAACGACTGTAGACAATAATGATAAGTTTAATAGTTTAAAAGTAAGTTATTTAGAATCTAAAATAAGATATAATATAATAATTAATATAAAAACATAATACTTTCTTATTAATTTTATATTTTATTAGGTATTTTCTAATATTTCTCTGTAATTTTTTGTAATTTCATGATAAATCTTATTTTCAGAATACATCAAGCAGAAAAATATACCAGCATCGTTTAAAATGCATCCAAAGCGGAGACGTTCCTAAAAATGGGAACCCTGTATCAGTTGTGAATCACCTTTCAGAAGGTGATCAAAATAATTATAATAAATTGTCTGCCTCTGTAGCCCAGCTAAATTCTTGCCAAGTAGAATTACACAAAGCCGTGAAATTAACTCAGTATTATCAACTAGCTACAATATTTTTAATTATATTATTGGGCATTTTTATAAGTTATATATTACGAAGTAATCTTAAGGATATTTCTTCCAGCCATTTCTATTGTAGAGACGAAAATCATCCATAACAATAACTGTTGATTGCAGGGCCAACCAATGTTCATTTAGGTTATAGGGTATTACAAAGATTAATATACCAGTTTTTGTATTTATTTTGTATCTTGAAAGACTTTTTATATTAATTTAGGCTCTGCAGTAAGAGATAAAATGTGACAATATTTTCTTTACAGGCTTTGTTAACTTGTTAAATAATTGTTTTATTTTATATATATTTTTTTATAGCATGAAACATTGTTATTGATTCCTATTGTTAAATCAGTGGAGATATGAACAATGGGTTAAGTTAAGCAGATATTATAAATACTCAATCTCTGAGTTAACTACCTATATACATACTGCTTGAAATGATGAAATCCTTGTTCCTGTTTATATATTTACATATATCCATAACCTTTTTAGCGATATATACAATCATGTATGAACTGAGCTGTATATACACTATAAACTTGCCAAAACTATTTTTGTTTGTCTTTTATAAAAATTATTTTTATATAGCAGCTAAGTATTATTACGTTTCATATCACTGAGATTATTGTTATTTTTAGTGAGCTGGTGATACACATAGTTTAGGCCTAATTGTGATTATTATTGAATTTAATAAATTCTTACATAATTAACAATAGATTTATTTAACATGTTTCAGAATATTATCTTCAAAAAGCATACAAGTAAACTACTTGAAACACTTTACATTAAATTTTTTACAGGAAATGCCATTTCATTAGACAAAGATACTATGTACAGGGTATTCGCGTATATTTTGACCCCTACCTACAGGGGTTATTAAGAAAGTTAGAAAAAAAGTTTAAATACAAAAGTTGTTTGGTTTTTCACGTACTATCTTTTGGCTAGGACGAAAAAAAAAATTGCATGTCGTAAATTTGAGGAAAATAATTGGACATAATATTTTTAAATGGGACACCCTGTATAATTTTACACGCTTGGGTAAACATTTTTTTCTTGATTTCAAAAATATATATTTTCTTGACATTTGCACTGACAGTTTTCGAAGCACTTCTAATTAGCACCTCCAGTTTCCCGATTCATCGGAGTCACTATCTGTTTCCATTTTTCTATTTAATTAAACTTCAATATATGTGATGCTATGGCGATCTCAAACAGTCCCGAAATGGCCCTATTTTTATACATAATAATTTAATGTTATAGTGTCTTATTTGTATAGTTGCAAAAAAAGATTATTTTTTACCTTTTCAATAATGCACCACACATGGAAAAAAAATCATTTAGCCTATTATAAATTTAAAGGAAGAAAAACAACATAATTTAATCAATAGTATGATAAATTAAACAACGAAATGAAAAATGTTAAATTTTAGTTTAGAAATGAAAATAATTATTTAACTAATAAGTTCATTAAACTTATACATAATGTCTGTAATTTATTTGTGGTGCAGCTGTATAATTCATTGTAGTTTCTTTTGGGATTACACCACCCTTAAGATAATAAAAAACAGGAAATCAGACGTTTTCAAAATAAATATAATGTAGTATCAAGGCAAACTTCTAGTTTGTCCCAAAAAACCACTGTATGATATGCAATAAAAATAAATACCTGTAAATTTTATCAGTGATTTTTTATTTGATATAACATTCTGTATTATTACAAATGATATTTTGAATTGTCTAAATAAAAAAATTATAATGGTAGTTAGAATGGTTTTAATGAAATGTCAAAAATGCGTAGATAGAAACAGACAACCTTTTGAATATATGCAACATTTAAATTTTTTAAAAATATCTCAAACACCAGTTAGAACCACTCCATATGTGACTTTAAGTTACCAACAGAATTATCTAATATGTTCCATTTAACCATATATTCCATTTAACCATTTTTTTTGTCTCTTTGTTTCCGAGATCTCAATATTATTCACCACCAATTTGGGACACATATGCAAGAAAATATCCTATAAACATACTCCCTAAAGCTTCAGCTATTTAAATAGAAAATTAAAAAACTAATTTTTATTTACAAACTTAACAAATGTTAAAAACTATAAATTATAGAAAAGAAATACTTAAAATTATACAATTTATTTGACAGATGTGAACGCGGGCAAGCGTCTAGTTATAATCTTTACTTGTCTCCCCAGACCAGTGGTACTCTGATTTCTTATCAAATGTTCCACCGACAACCGTTAACCCTTTTTTTATTCAGTTTCTTTCTATGGCTGATCCAGTAGACGCCCGTTGCCTCGTAATAAAGTATAATTTTAATAAAATTTTGAGTACCTATATCTTTGGTATTTTATTGCCATTTTTAGCAGTTTTTCAAATTAAATTAGAGAGATAAAATTAAAATCATTTTTACAAGTAGATATAAAATGACCACTCCAAACTTGAGAACTTCTTGAGAAGTTTAGAAGAGTTATGGTGGTGGTAAAACCACCATAACTACTACTAAAATTAGTATTAAAAGCAACGACGCCTTTGATACCAATTGCGTCGGGAATAACACAAAGCTCGTGAGGAAAAAATGACAGTATACGGCAAAAGTGCAAACGGAAAGTTTCTTAAAGAATATTCAAATCACATTTAAAGAGAAACTGAATATCTCAATTGAAATAAGTGCATTATAACACAGAAATTGGGGCTAGTAACCACAAGAAAGTGGAAGTTTCTTGTAACCACAGTCACTATAATCAAACAGATCATTTTTTTCATTGCCGATTTAAATTATACAATCAGTAAAAAAAATTTAGATGTGGCTGTATGCGACAAAATTTATAATTATGTCTGTGAAAAATAAAAAATAAGTAGTAGGTGTTGTCTTACTAGGCTGTTGACTGTGAGAGATTATTTCTGCACTTGGAAGTTTGGGCAAATAACAAAAATACCAATGATTTTATGAAGACTTTAACGTAAATGAGGCGGCAAACATCGCATCTTTGGTTATATCCAAAATTTTAATCCCTGTATGAGATACTGTATAAAATGTTTAAAAAGTGGTGATGTCAAGATCAATTTTATGGAGAAAATTGAGTTCTAACATATTTTTTGGAATGATCTCAACAACTTAAATCACCATCAAGTTTGTGGTGTGAGTACTTAATGTTACAAGACCACCATTTCCACACTTTTTAGCATTTTTAAAGGAAAAGGATATTAACCATGGATATAAGCCAACACGAATATACCTAAATCTTTATCTAGTCACTGTAACTAAAACATGCCAAAACCATCAAATATGTTTATGAGGGATGTGTAAGGAATAGATATAGGACCTACTGTAATTAATATGTGTTGGGTATTGCAAGAGCAAACTATGTTAATGAATTGATTAACCTAGTCTGGTTACAACTAGAACATTGAAGGAAAAACTAATTTTTTCCTTGTATTCGAGAAACTAACACCAATATTCCAAGAATATTTACAATGATTGACAGTAAGAAACATCATGTTGGCTTCTTTAAAATAATCGGACAAAAATGGAAATAGCAGTGGGTTACAATCTAAACTTTGCTGCATGATTACTAAGTCTATGGTTACAATCCAAGAACCCTAGGGTTCCTGTAGGAAAAAAATACACTATATTATACCATTTGTCATAGTATACCTACGAATTTTTAATTTAAAAATCTGAACGGTCAAATTATACACTGGTCATGTTTACGCCACACTTCTCCAATAAACATTAATTTAAACAGGCGCATGGTGGCTGAAAACCCTCAGCAATAGCAGAAACCTACTTGCAAGACTCGCTTAATAGTGAAAAAAAGTTTTTTGTAAATAGACGAAATGTGTCAGTTTGATGTGTATCATTTTTTCTAAAAAATATATAGGGAATAGGTCAAAGTCTTCCAGGATATTTTGTTGGATATCGAGGAAGCAGTAAATAACATTATTTTAAAGTTTGAATAGCCAAAAATTCAAAATCAAAAGCTATATAGGTTATTTATATGAAGGTAAATAAATGAACTTATAATTGTGCTTTAATAAACAATTCCATTTAAGATGGCACTGTTAATAATTGGTTTTATAATTATTATTTGATGATAAATGTCAAAATGATAAGGGCCATAAAACTTACAAGGGCACAAAACTTTTTAGACTACAAAATGTGGTCTAAAATATGTCCATTATTGACGATCCTTATATAATTTATGTTTAAGTATAAATCCAGAATGATCCTATTTAGTTATTGTTATTTATTACGCGTATGTACATAATAGTTTATTTATTACAATATATGCATTAGAATTGCATTAGAATATCAATCATGAATTTTTATCCATTAAAATTTAAATTTGGTCACTTTTATATACTAGTTTCTTATTGGTTCGCAAACTTAAATTCGAATGGCCAACCTGAAAACTTGACATGCGTATTAAATTTCCTCGACGACCTCTTAGCTGTCTCGCTGGCCTCGCCATCTCTGATTATTTCCACAAAGACGCTGCCATTACGATACGCCCTCACAGGGCAATTTTGGAGTTACAAAGGTAAGTTTTATTTTATAATTTATATTTTTCTGTAGCAATTGTGGCTTAACGAACATGTTTAAAATAACAACACGTAAGTAATTTAGTATAAAACAACACCTAATAGTACACAACACGAAGCATTCATAACAAAAATTGATATTTCCGTAACAAAACGACACTTTACCCGTTATCCATATCATTGATGACAGCGCCAACGGTGCTAATTTCTCGAAATTTTTGTTGAAATGCCCCCTACATCTAACTCGGATAAGTATAAATACATATGAATTTTGCGGATGTACAATTTTGTTTAATTTTCATTATCACACAAATTAAGAAAATTGGCGTCCTGCCCTGCCCTATTTGTAACGCAGCTGCAGATAAACCGTAAAATGGCGTCAGCCTTCTCATTACCCTTCTTGTGTAACCCACGTAAACGTGTGGTTTTGCTCCCAATAATTTTGGAGGGAGAAATTCAAAGTGTGTTTAATTTTACTATTTATATTAATAATGAAACACAAATATATCAAAATATCCCGAATATGTACATTCCTTGGTGGAACCGAATTATAATAAGAAATGTTTTAGGTTTAGACAACAATATAATCTGAGGGGTGCCTACATATAAAACAAAAATAGTGCAAAATGACTGCACCCTTCACAGAAAATCCAATTAAATTGGAGGACCCTACCGAAAATGTTACAGAAATACAGTCATATTTGGCAGGTTTTCAAAAGGAAATTGGGAGTGAATCAGCAATTCAGCAAGTATCAGGTATAATTTAATATAATTTCATTTTATTAAGTATCGAAAAATTATTAATGTACCTAATTCGCTAGGTAGGTACATGAAATTGAACAAAACTTCAAAAGAAAATATTGATTTCATATATTTTGGGAATATTCTACATATTCAGTATTTTTGCAGCTTGTTCCTTATTAAGAAAGACATTAAAAAATGATATTTGATATGTAATCCCTTTACGCACTATACGAAAGTAAGGAATAATTGTATCCTTTGCAAGGCATATGTAATCAACAATTCCTCTTTTAAAACCAAAGTGTCTAAAGCTGACTTCCCTTTCAGTCAATTTAGTGAAATCTGTAATAATGTTCTCAGGTTTCATATCTACTACTGCTTTCCCACGAAAGAAGTACACTCTAAATCCATGGGCTACATATAGAGATTCACCCATGTGTAGTGCTGGCCACATTTGCCCTCTTTTCTTTCTTGCGAATACAAGCTGAAAGGGTTCATAACTAATTTTATTGTTGGCAATTGTAAATACAAACTGGTTTTAATTGTATGTCTGTAATTTTTCTGAAATTCAGTATTTTCTGTTACTTACAATGTAGGATTATCATCATCACAGCTGCTGTACTCTGAACTTGAAGAAAGTATATCTATTGATGTTGATGGATATGATTTGTCACTCATTTTTAGATTTTGACTTTTTGTTTTTACATTTTATTTTCCTAACTATGTGTAATTATGCCAGTTTTTCCAGTTGCAACTTATAAGCCAGTACTTATTTACAAACAAGTGTCAAGTTAAACTACCTAGCTACTAAAACGTATCATGGCAATCCACAATAAAGCAAAATTAAGTAGTCACCCTTATGTTTTCATATTTCTATAATCCATTCTGTCACGTATATATTGATATAGGTTCAAATATATTTAGGTTGATAATAATTATGTCTATCGCTATTAGGAAAATGCAACCAATAGAAAGATGGACCTTAACAGTATTATGTTAGACTCTAGAGTCTAACGATTGCTTACGATTGGAGAAATTAATCAATATATTTATGAGACACTGGTTGATCTAAATATTTAAAACTGTACAGGAGTAACTAGTTTAACTTTCAAAAGTAAAATCAGTTCCTGTGTAACTAGAAGAGTTTTTTTATAGTGTTTTTAAATGCCATTGTCTACAATCCTTGAACAGAAAGCTATATATATTCCCCCTATTCCACCTGTTAAATAACATACCTTATGCTTTCGTATAATTTTCTTCAACCTTCTTGTATATAATTTAACTTGGCTGTTCTTAGGTTTATAGGTTCTTTAAAAACACTGTCGATTTTATATACATACAGGGTGTTCACATATATTTTTAACTAGCCTCTATCTCTGATTTTACAAAAAAAACTTTGTAGAAACAGATTTCAGGGTCTTTTGAAGATTCAGAATGACTATGCCATCAAAAACACCATTGGGCGTTGTTTGAGACCAAAATTACATGACAAACTTGAATTTTCGTAAATAGAACATACTTAAGTATATATTTTCATAAATCTGGAAAGACTTTTTCTTCGGCTTTAAAAAATATGTAATTTTAATAAAATGTCTCTGAACATTTTCGGGATATTAGTTATTAAAAAATATTAATTATTCTATATTAGCAGGCCATGCAAAAGCAATCTTACTTAATGTTTTTTGTTTATTGAATAATGATTATGTTCAAAATGTACGTGAACATCCTTTACATTTTTCAATTCTGAAAATACAATTTTTTTTATATGCAACATTTTTATTAATATATTAAAGGAGTATTCATAAGGCGTACGTTTATCGCACACGTTCAAGTTTAGAAAACAAGCCGCTAAGCGGCGAGTTTTCTACAGGACAAGTGCGATAAACGCTTTATGAAACACATTGTTGAACAATTTTTCTAGTTTGCAAGTTTTACACCTATGAAAGCAAAAAAAACTGCAGTAAATTGAATTCCCCTATAGGATTTTTTGTACATATTTTGCGGCAGTTGCATCATTGATATTTATCAACTTTTCTTTGCCAACATTAAAAACAAGAAGTTGAATGTCAAAAAGGGTTTGTTTTCGATACACAATTGCCATGATACGATTTTAGATGGCGGTGTAATAATGTAATATGTACATACTTGAACAATATAATACAATAAAAAAATATAAAAAAGAAAAATCAATCATAAGTACCTATGGTTACTAGTTTAAATGTAAATAAGGTGGTTCTTATGAGTACTAAGACTTCAAGTAAGTGCAATCTATTTCATTTGTTTCCTTTTTATATTACAAACTAAAAAGTATAGGAAATGTTTTCACTATACCTATTAATATTAATGTGGAACCTTTGGATAAAATGTACGAAAGCGTAGAAAGGACATCGTGTGAAATAATTTTATAATTGCCAGTTTAAACTGTCAATTATAGATAATTGTCAGTTTGATCTGGCAATTATGTATAATTGACAGTTTGATCTGGCAATTATGTACAATTGCCAGTTTAAACTGTCAATTTTATATAAATGCCAGTTTAAACTGACAATTATTATGATTATTATTTCTACGCTTTTGTAAAAATGCCATTGAAATCTGAGAATATTAAAAAAAAACTATACAGATAGGGTGATTAAAATTTAACCATACATTCTCAAGTTCTCATGCAAGTGAAACAAAGTTAATTAAACTATCACAAACTTTTACATTTTAATTCTGAAAAATAGTTTACGTATATACTTATGGGTTTTTTTTATTTATCTTTAGATGGCTTGTAATATTGTTCTATTCTTAAATAATTGTTTTTATTTATAGCAAATATTTTTATGAACAAGGAATATTAAATGCAAGTAAAATAAAATGGTAGTAAATTAAGAAAATGTTTCTATAAGATATGAAATGCCTTGATTTAGGTAAGGCAGTTCAAAAGAAAAAAATCTATGTAGTGTAGAGAACATTTTAGCTAATTTAAATTTGGCGCTTTTAGTAGATGTTAGGAACTTTTTAGTGTTAGGTTGGCAGAAGCTACAGGGGAAAAAAATTGGCGGTAACAGGTTAGGAAAAGGAGTGGGGATGTAGACGAAGGACGAAGCAGATGTATGTGAAAAATGGTGGAATAAAGTGGCTGTTTGAGTTAGAAGAGAAAATTGTTCTTTTATTAGAAACCCTTTAATAGTTCCCCCTACAACTATCAGGTGTGGGGTTACACCTAGAGGCTACCTGAGCAACCGGAGGTACGTGGAACTTTATGATGTCTTTTCCTGAACGAGAATTCGACGATTTTTGTAACCGACAAATGGCGGCGTCTTCATCTTTTAACTTACGAAGAGAGAACACGGGCCGTAGTGAGGAAGAAGTGGTTTCTGTGTCAACCCCTGAACAAAATAGAGGCCAAAGTGAGAATGACAATAACATGCTTAGTGCAAATCCCAATTTGAGTAGTATTAATGTACTTATGAACACTGTAACTGCGCTTTTACAACAAAACTCCGAGATGTTAAAAGTATTACAGACGAGTAATCAACAGAAAAGTAATGCTAGTGGTCCAAGTACAGACATTAACAACTTTAATGTTATGCCAGATTTAAGCAAGGCAATTGATAATTTCAGTGGAGAAGCAAGTCCAGCGGTGGCAGAGACTTGGTTAAACCAGGTGAAAAATACGGCTCTATTACACAGCTGGCCAGACGCTTTCATCCTACAGACTGCATGCACTCATTTAATCGGAGCTGCTAAATATTGGTTACAAGGCAGAACTTTTGAAATCAAAACCTGGAACGACTTTGAAGTAGCTTTTCGTAAGACATTTATTTTCGAAGAAAGTAAAACCGATTTGTGGCATCGTATGCAACGACGTACTCAACGTATTAATGAGAGTATTAGTGCTTATTTCCATGACAAGGTATCCCTATGCAAAACTTGTGGTCTTCAGTTTAAAGAAATCAAGGAGCAAGTAGCGATTGGTTTATCATCAGAAAAGCTTGCCGATTTCATCCTGGCTAAACCACATACTGACGAGGATGAATTATTTAAAGACATTATCAGTTATGAGAGAGTTCACGGTGCAAGGAGAGGGAAAGAAATCAGGTTAGATGTGAACAAACACGGAGAGAAGAAGACAACTTTTGTCAGAAGTCAAAAATCAGAATTTAGACGGGAAGCAAACCAAGGAGGAGTAGTGCAGCCCAAATGCTATAATTGTAACGAGATGGGTCACTTTAAGAGTAGCTGTCCGAAACCTGCACGTATGAAAGGGTCTTGTTTTTCATGCGGATCCATGGAGCACCAGAAGAAGGCGTGTCCATCGGTGAAAACTGAACCAGGACCAGTTGCAGTATCCAAGGTAACAACGATGTTAGTGGAGGACGAACAGGTTCTATCATTATCTGGAGCTTACAGGGTATTTGTTCACTTTATTGACTTAAATATTAGTGATAATGCAATTTTGGACACAGGCAGTCCCATTTCTATGATTAGTGAAAAATTTGTACCGCTAAACTTAATTAATGCATGTAGTTCGAACGATCATATCTTAAAAGGGATAAATAATTCTAAGTTAGTAGTTAAAGGTTACTTTATTTCACAAATTGAAGTAAACAATAATGTTTATAAAATCAAATTTCATGTTGTTCAACAAGGCACCATGGCAGAGAACTGTCTATTAGGTAGAGATTTTATTAACCATCCCAACATTGATAGAGTGATCTTTGACAGAAAGGACGTAGAGATTGTACCTAAAAACGATTATTTAGATTTCTTGAATAACGAAATTTTATTAATTGAAAACATATTTGACTCACCTGATGTGGAAATAAATATTAATCCTTATTTGCCACCTTCAGTGGTATCTGAAACTAAAAAAAATGTTTATTAACAATTATGTCAAGATGAATAGACCCCAAGAGCCACAGACTAACTTCAAAATGCATTTGACTTTAAAGGAGCATGACTTTTTCTATACACGTCCAAGACGTTTGTCATTTTCTGAGAAAAATATTTTAAATGACTTAATTAATGATTTACTTGATAAAAAGGTTATCCGGGAGAGCGATTCACCTTATTGTTCCGCCATAGTTTTGATTAAGAAAAAAACGGGAGACTATCGTATGTGCGTTGACTATCGCATTCTTAATAAATATTTAGTACGTGATCAATTCCCAATGCCTTTAATTGAAGATTTATTAGATAATCTAAAGGACAAAAAATATTTCACGAAACTCGATTTAAAAAATGCTTTCTTTCATGTAACCTTAGATGACGAATCTAGAAAATACACATCTTTTATCACACCCTCTGGACAGTTTGAGTTTTGTAAAATGCCATTCGGTTTAAGTACTAGCCCAGCTACATTTACTAGGTTTATCAATGAAATTTTTAGAGATCTTATAAAGTCTGGAAAAACTCTAATATACTTAGATGACATTTTGATTGCAACTACAACTATTGAAGAAAATTTGCAAACATTAAAAATAGTTTTTGATTTACTGGTAAAAAATTTATTAGACCTGAGAATAGATAAATGTTATTTTCTTATGCAAAAGGTTAATTATCTAGGTTATAGTATTGATGAGAAAGGTATAACTCCGAACGATGAAAATATTTGTGCTATAAAAAACTATCAAATACCTACAAATGTGAAACAGTTACACCGATTTTTAGGGTTAACTAGTTACTTCAGACGTTTCGTTAAAAATTACTCCATTATTGCAAAGCCTTTGTACGATTTAATCAGGAAGAACTCGAAATTTATATTTGGGGCTAAAGAAATGGAAGCGTTTGAAACATTGAGAAATAAATTAATATCTCAGCCAGTTCTTTCAATTTACTCTCCAAAACATGAGACTGAACTACATTGCGATGCTAGTTCGTTAGGCTATGGAGCAATTATGATGCAAAAACAAAGTGATGGTAAATTTCATCCTGTGTTTTATTTTAGCAAAAGAACTACGGATTGTCAATCAATGTACCACAGTTATGAATTGGAAACGCTTGCGATTGTAGAAGCTTTGAAACGTTTTCATGTATATGTACAGGGCATTCCTTTTAAAATTGTGACCGATTGTGACAGTTTTCGTTTAACGTTAGCAAAGCGAGACGTAGTACCTAGAATAATGAGATGGTGTCTTTTATTACAAAATTACAACTACTCGATTGAACACAGATCAAATTCGCGTATGAGACATGTCGACGCGTTAAGCAGAACTCATCATATATTAATACTAGAAGGGAACACCCTAGAACAGACTTTAGCTGTTAAGCAAACGACTGATCCAGAAATAGTGCGCATAAAGGCATCTTTAGAAAACTCTGAGCACCCTTTTTACGAGCTTAGGAATGGATTAGTTTACCGGAAGTTAAAAGGTCAGATTTTATTTTATATTCCAAGAGAAATGGAATGTAGCATTCTACATACTTACCATAATGAAATAGGTCACGTAGGAGTAGACAAAACCTTAGAAATAATCTCTCGAACATACTGGTTTCCGGAAATGAAAAAGAAAATTAGAACCTATATAAACAATTGTTTGAAATGTATAGAATTCAATCCAAAATCGGGAAAAGGGGAAGGTTTCTTGCATAACATACCGAAAGGAAAGCTACCATTCGAATGTATTCATATCGATCATTATGGGCCATTAGGACCTACAAGTAGAAAAAATAAGTATGTTTTTGAAGTGATAGATGGTTTTTCGAAATTTATACGTTTTTATGCATGTAAGAGTACAAATAGTCAGGAAGTAATCCAACATCTAACAAATTATTTCAGTACCTATAGTCATCCTTTGATCATTATCTCAGACAGGGGAACTAGTTTCACTTCCCAAACCTTCAGTGATTTTATACGAGCAAGGGACATAAAACATATTTTGATAGCTACGGGTGCCCCTAAGGCAAATGGACAGATAGAGCGTATGAATCGATTATTAACTCCGATTCTTGCGAAAATCTCAGACGAAAAACAGATTGATTGGGATAAAGCTTTGAACGATGTTGCTTTTGCTATCAATAATACGATAAATCGTTCTACCGGACAAACTCCTTCAAAATTATTATTTGGTCGGAATCAGATAGGGCCAATAAGAGATAATTTGCGTTTGATATTAGAATCAATTAATGAAATAGAACAAGAAAATTTAGATGAAATAAGAGAGATAGCCAGCAATAATATAGAAAAGAATCAGTTGCAAAATAAACAGTATTATGATAAAAGGCATAAACAACCGCATGATTATAAGGAAGGGGATTACGTAATGATAAGTAATGTCGATACTACGGTAGGAGTCAATAAAAAGTTAATTCCCAAGTATCGGGGTCCCTACGTTATAAAATCAGTATTACCTAATGACAGGTATGCTGTGACAGATATAATAGGTTTCCAGAACTCACAAATACCATATGATGGTATATTGGACGTTTCTCGTCTCAAGCCTTACAGTACCTAAAAAAAAAAAAAAAAATAAAGAAAAATGTTATTGTTACTCCAATTTTTACTTACTGATACTTAATTGTCAACTTATGAATGAACTGTTTCTAGTTTATGTTTATGTAACTTACCTTAAGATTTGAAATGTATTATGGTTATGCAGTTATTATTCTTATGTTATCCTTCATTTATGATTCTGATGCGATGTATCCAGATTCTTATATTTAAGTACTTACTATTATTTATGTATTAACTATGATCGGTTTTCTGTGAAATGTGATCGAGGGCGATCAATTGTCAGGAAGGCCGAGTTGTAGAGAACATTTTAGCTAATTTAAATTTGGCGCTTTTAGTAGATGTTAGGAACTTTTTAGTGTTAGGTTGGCAGAAGCTACAGGGGAAAAAAATTGGCGGTAACAGGTTAGGAAAAGGAGTGGGGATGTAGACGAAGGACGAAGCAGATGTATGTGAAAAATGGTGGAATAAAGTGGCTGTTTGAGTTAGAAGAGAAAATTGTTCTTTTATTAGAAACCCTTTAATAGTTCCCCCTACAGTAGCATGTTATATGTGGCATTTATATATGAATTTCATACGGATCCCATAATTTGATGGGGCCTTGATAAACAAGTGAGTAAGAGCTATATGGGGTTTAGAATTTGAATTCTTTTGTGTTAACAGTGAAAATAATTGCAAATGCAAATGAAACATTATGTATTCTGTTAAAGAATTAGTGAATACTCCCCACATGCCATCTGAGAAATTGATGTGTTTTTTAAAAATATGGCTTCTGATTCAGAAATAACTTTAGACTTTGAATACTGATTTTCTGTGATTCTAATTAAATAATTTTCGCTATTTTAAAAACTGTTAAAAAATTGAAGGGAGTGGGTTAAGACACAGTTTAATGTAAAGGCACAAATATATCAAATATCATATCAATATAGGTAATATAAGATATTCAAATTTTAGATAAGTATACTTATTAGTTGTTTATTTTTAATCCCTCTAGGAGATGATGATGGAGAAGCTGAAGAAGGCACATACTTTGTGGACCAAGCGGGTCACTATTATTTTCAGGCGAAAGGGGATACTCAGCCAGTCATGACAGTAATGTCGGGCCTTGGTGAATCGTCCGGAGGAGATGGAGAGGAGTTTATAATCAATCAAGAAAATGAAGTTGAAGAAGGTGAAGATGGAGAAGAGGTAAATGAAAACTATACCATGATTTATTTAGCAATTATGTAGTATATCGAGTAATATAATAATAATAATAATAATATATCTTTTGATAATGATATTCCTTTCAGTACCTAGTAACACAGATAAAATAACTAGACAGATGGACCGATACATTGTTATATTTGGAAGTATCAAAATGATGCCTAAAATCGTTAGGCATCAATCGCAAATTATTTTATTTCTTGACTGTGAAGGTGAACGAAAGAGGCAGAATTGTTTCTTTATGGTTTGATCTAACTTCCAATGATGGAAAGCTGTTGAAAAAATCTGTTATTTTATTTTCTGGCTGTGAAAATAAGAGTGATGTAACGCTTGAATTTTTGTGTATATTTATCTATCGGTTCATCTGTAAAGGTTGATTAATTATGCTAGTAACAACAGAAAAACTTAAACTTCATTGAATATATAATACATAATATATTTAAATAATTTCATTAATAATATATCTCTTAGTTTATTTATTTATTTTTTTCTTATTATTTCCTATAAATTAATGTGTAAAATATAATAACAAATTGCATCTTCCGTAACACCAGCTTCAGACTTTTGTGGTTTCTCCTTATGGTTATACCGGAGGTAGAGATATTTTTACATTAGTACATTAGTACTTTATATTTGTACATTTACATAATATATTAGGTAAATTTTACTAAAATACTATTTTAGTCAATGCAGATTCAAGGAGAGAACAATCAGATACTGATAAATTCGGGAAATGCTTACCAACGAGTTACAGTTGTCCCGGCTGATACCAACACTGGTGAATTGAGTTATGTACTTATTGTCCAAGATCCTGATATAAAAGATGGTGAACAAACAGATGGTGATCAAGATATGGCAGGTAACGTTAGCATATTAACAAAATAAATTTATCTTCATCAAAAAACAGTTTATTGAATTAAGAAATACTCAAAATTGTTTAGTAATTACTAATTACCGGATCCCGACTAGAATCCGGATTAGGATTATAAGTAGAATGTGTTCTAAATAGAGTGCTGTTTATCCGTAAATATCCACTTCTCGATAGAAAACGAGCGTTAATCTAATCAAACTAGGGATACCAATACCCGTTAATTTTACTGCCCGGGTACCCGTTTTCAATACCCGTTAATTACCCGTTACCCGCTATTTATCTATTACGCGATATCAACCCATAGCATATTTTATATCGCCAAACCTGCGCCAACGCAAAACCGCAAAAAAACCAAGTTGTCATATGAATGTAAGTCACATAGAGGGCGACCGAGTGCAGGTGCTTAAAGGGTTGTCAGGTATTTAATTGATTATCGGGTTTTTAACGGGTTATCGGGTCCTAAAATGAGATCCGGGTAGCTAGTCGTTATCGGGTACCCGTCGGCATCCCTAAATTAAACATATATAGTCTTTATAATCTCAATTGAAACTACATAAAAAATTCCAACTAACGACGCAAGTGCGTAAACAAAGAGGCTGCCGTCGAAGTGCAGGCAGAGAACTCCCACCACAGAGAAGCGAAGGCTTCGTCGGCTCCTTTGTAGTTTGATACTCCCCAGCGATAATAACATTGAAAGATAAGCAACCAAATACACTGAGAGAAAAGTTGATAGTTCCTACAAATTATTCTACACTGAGCAAAATATTTATACCTGTAATTTTTTAAACTCGGCGAAATCACTTACCTGAATTACATTATTTACGTTCTATTAAACCAATTTACAAAGGCATTTATAATAAATTTTACTTAAATATTTTGACAATAAAACAGCATTAAAATATAAAACCGTTTTTATTTATAAATGTGATAAAATTTTTAGTTTCCTTTTTGCAGTCTTGTCTTTTTTTTGGGAGTATATACCTCTGTTAGTATAGGTATTTAACAGAATAAAAAAATTTCATTCTGAGAAATAGTTTTACCAAATATTCTTTGGGGAATTGTGCGCAAGGATGCATAAAACTTACATTGTTCATTATAGCAAATAAAGTTTTGGAAACCGATCGTGCCAAAGAAATTTCTTCAAATCGATTTTTAAATATTATTTCTAACTGATATATAAAGTTAATGAATTCTTCTGGGACTGACTGTAACTTCTCATAAATCTAAACAAACGGATTCCCTCTCCAGTTTTGCTCAAACACCCACGAAAATCACAATAGTAGCCTGACATTATTCGTAAAAGAACTGTACTAATACATCCACTAACAACCTGCGAAAGTACCGGACTACGGCGAAATACGACGCGTTTGGTCAATGACAAAGAACAACTCGGCACCGTAGTGGTGTGACAAAGGATAGCAACACAACCTAGTTGGTGCATGCGTTCACGAAACTGGGCCCAGCAATTATTGTTTATTTCGCTTCTCTGTGATGGGAGTTCTCTGGTGCAGGTGTTTCTTTTGTCAGAATTGTTTTTACAGTTTCAATTTACATTATATAGACTACGAATATAATAGGGTCAAACCGAAATTATAAATATTTTTTGTAGTATATTGATTGTTTAACTCCAAGAGCAGCAAAATCCCCTTATAAGTTAAAAAATTAACTGTTGACAAAACTGTGGGAAAGACAGGATTTGATTGTAAAACATTTTCTAGTTTTTGTTGTATATGTTCTGCACATTCTCCTGTCACCAGTAAAAGCTGTTGACGCAAATCATAGATGAGAATTATTCCATTAGCGATAGAAAAATCGTTGGTCAGGGACCGATGTTCAAGATATTTTATTGCCACACATGCTTCATTATAATAGATTTTTGTACAGAAAATATCACGCCGTGCATATTACATGTGACTTGCATGCTATGATAGAATAACTCATAATATTCAGCAATCCATGGCTGCAGTTTCTCTGAACTTGGGTCCCGCCTGGTCATTGTTTATGCTGTAACACGTAAGAAAAGAAAAATTAACACCAAGCAGACATTCTTTCCATCCTAGGCCGTATGCCAGGATGATTACCAATTCATTCCTGTCCACACGCCTTAATATGAGAGTATATAATTTAATTAGAAATGATCTGGTGGAATTGTGATTCAAACTCACAACCTCTAGGTTGAGTGATCGAAATGCTAAACTCTGAGCTACCAACTCGATAAAAATTTCAACACTTATACTGCGATTGAGAATTAAGCAAAGTGCAATGACCGGAAAAAGAGTAGATCTGTGTTGTCACATTTATTTCTAAAGTATTCTTATTTAAAACAGGAAACGTATTAATTACCTTATTTACCCATTTTTTTACTTGTCTTTAACGTCCCTTATCCCTATTGTACTTTATTAGAGCAAACACAATGTTTAATTTGTCTTTTACTTAATAAATCACCGAACATAAACAAAGACTTTGTTTATGTTCGTTGATAATATCAAGGAATTTCCAAGTATTTGGCAGCTGCGAACGCCGTAAAGTGGACGACAAGCTGTTCATTCTTATTTAACATACATATTCTTGCATTTTCCCTTTCTTTTTTTCTGAGCTTCAACGACGTTGATTGGTTGAATCAGGAACCAACAAGCAACTGCGCTCGACTACTGAGGAAGCAGTGGCGTGATATTGGGTTATTTCGCGCGCGTTTCTTAACGGTAAAAGTTTGTGGTAAAATTATCAGTGTATTTATCCTTTGTGTCAGTGTTTATACTAATTTGTGTTAGTTAAAAAAGTGGAAATGCATATACTAGAAGTATTCTATAGAATAGTATACGAGTATATATTAACTGAAATGTGCCCAATGGTAAAACAGAATACGCACGCCCATGCTTCACCGCATTTTACCAGATCGGCGAGGTCATTCCACTTTGCTTAATTCTGAATCTGACTATAATAATTTTTCATTAGTTTAATATTAAACTTTAAATATAAATAAATTATTAAGAAATTTTAATTTTTATTTCAGTGTATGATTTTGATGAAGCAGAAGAAGGAGGAATGGTAGACTCGGATGCTGAAGATGACAAGTCTAAAATTGTTAAAATTTTACCCCGTAAATCGCAAGTGGTGACCCAAGCGCATATGTGTAACTATTGCAATTATACCAGCCCCAAAAGGTATCTCCTTTCAAGACATATGAAGTCCCATTCTGAAGAACGTCCCCACAAGTGTAGTGTCTGCGAGAGAGGTTTTAAAACCCTGGCATCTCTGCAGAATCACGTAAATACACATACGGGCACTAAACCACATGCCTGCAAATATTGTGAAGCTGCTTTTACAACTTCAGGTAATTATTTTAGATAAGACTTTTTAACATTGCAAACATTTGTTAATCAAAATGAACAGTTTTATTAATAGAGATCTTTTAAGTATTATACTTTATATTTATTCATTTTTATTTACCTCTAGGTGAATTGGTCAGACACGTAAGATATCGCCACACACATGAAAAGCCGCATAGATGTACTGAGTGTGATTATGCAAGTGTAGAACTGTCCAAATTAAAAAGGCATATCCGTTGCCACACAGGAGAAAGGCCTTACCAATGTCCTCACTGTACATATGCCAGTCCAGATACATTCAAGTTAAAACGTCATTTAAGGATACATACTGGAGAAAAACCATATCAATGTGATATTTGTCAAACTAGATTTACACAGTCCAACAGTTTAAAGGCCCATAAATTAACTCATAATAGTAAGTATGAGTGTTCGTAGATCAGTTCTTGATTATGTGTAGAACACATTTTAAACTATATTTTATTTTCAGTTGGTGATAAGCCTATATTCCAATGTGAACTTTGCCCCACCACGTGCGGACGTAAAACTGATTTGAGGATACACGTCCAAAAATTGCATACATCCGACAAACCCCTTAAATGCAAAAGGTGTGGAAAATCGTTTCCAGATAGATACAGTTACAAAGTGAGTACTACAATGGGACTTTTCCGCTAAATTGAATTTTACTATTTTATTAATATCAAACGTTATACTGGTACATAAGTAAAGGTAGAATCAACCCAATTTACTAAAGAATTGTAATTAAGCGAAGTTATACAAGTACAAAGTGACCGGTCTTCATTAATCATTCCAAACTGCGTGGTTCGCTGACATCACACTCCAGTAGCCAATAAAATGTAGACAAGTTAACGAACGGCTCCACGTTGCCACATACAATTTTACTTTTTTCTTGGCAACGATTAAATTTACATTTTGGTAATTTTGAAATGAAAATATTATGTATTTTTAGGTGAAATGGTAATTTTGAAATGAAAATATTAATTTTACGTGAAATATTCTCCATAAATTATTACTAAAGCAAACCAACATAATTATTTTAGAATTTATCACTTGAGCAAAATAATTTTTAGGTATTTTTTGCTAAAGGTGACAACACTGCACAATTTATGCTAGAATCAACTAAATAGTTGCGTTCGGTAATATGCTCACGGATGCGACGAGATTATAGTCACGTGATTCCAGATGAGGCGGACAAATAGAAAATAAATGAACGAAATGGATTGCATAAGGCATAATATAACCTCACCTTTTCTGTTTTGACTTTGTTGACGGTTTGTTTATATTATATTTCGAATTATTTAAATAACGAAAATTGTAAAATCAAGCATTTTAAATGCAGTCCAAGGATATGAATATGAAATAATTTTTGAAGATGAAGATGAAGAATGTACAAATTGTTTGGAAAAAAATTTAAACTTCGCTTATGAAACAGTGCAAAATTTTTGTAAATTGTAAATTTAATGTAATTGTATTTTGTAAATCAAATAATAATTGTAAATCTACTTCTCCATTTCCAAAAAATGACAACTCAACTTAACTAGAACATGACTAGAACCAACTACAACTTCAAAAAATCAATGACAACTGACAACCATGACCACCACAACCTCACAAATTCAGATTAATCTTTCTCCTCGATCAAAATGCTTCGAGCAAACAGATCTTGCTCTGATCGATCTGATTTAATTTCAGAACGATCAAGATTTACCTCCCCTACCTCTAGATGTAATTAATGAACGATACGGACTAAAAAGATCAATCTGAGGTAATTACCGAACGCCACTAATGATGTTTGATAACTTAGGTTATAAAAACTAACCTCCTTGTCTTAACATTGCGCACTTCACCATTTAGAAAGTTCATATTTGTGACGTAGAAAACGTTAACCACTTCACTTTCAACTCTTGAAAGGTTGTCTGAAGATATCCCTATTCAATTTTATTAATTTTAAATCAAATTAATCAAAACACAAAACGGAAGTTAGGTTAAGCACACTTCATTTGACAGAACACAAAATGCAGGGCAGCCAACAGACAACAACGAAGTGGAGTATGGCGTCATGGCGCGTTATTTGAAATATATAGTAATTTTAACAATTTTTTCAAAATATATCTGGCGAAGAAAAAAATTAAAAAAAATACTTTTTAGGCATAACTAAGTATATATTTTATAATAAGCAAATAAAAAAAATATGTGGAAAAGGCCCATTAATATTCTGATAAAATAAACCTAATCTTAAAACCAACATCTTGATTGCTAAATGTTGGTATGCCTAAGTTTAAATGTATTTATTTAAATCTTTAATCTGTTCACGGTGTCCCACCAGGAAGGGCCGCGATCGATATATGGAAAAGTACGTTCAGAGTGATTTTGAAAATTTGGTTATTTACAAAGATCAGTTGGGCCTACCTTTTTAAAATATTTTCACGTTTCTGGCACTTCCGGTATAATCAGAAGTCAGCACTAACTTGCTTATTTTAGATTGAACACCCTATATATTATATAATTTCCTGATTCTACGTAAAATTCTAAACACATTTCATGTAGGACATCCTATACCTATCTTCAACTGTTTTTGAAATATTGACAGGTGAATATTGACATTTTGCAACTTTGACACCCCGTAAAATCTAAACGGTTTGAGATCAAGCAAAACGGTTTGCACATTGCTATATAACTTTTCAAAAGCTATTGTTTTACACTAATTTCAGATTTAACCAAGAGATTAAATTTAATCGAACATTTTTAATTTCTGGCTAAATCTGAAATTAGTGTCAAACGATAGCTTATGAAAAGATTTGATAAGAATGTGCAAACCGTTTTGCTTGATCTCAAACCGTTTAGATTTTACAGGGTGTCAAAGTTGCAACTTTTTTCCCCATCACTAATATAATTATTTTTCAGCTCCACAACAAATCCCATGAAGGTGAAAAATGCTACAAATGTGATCTCTGCCCTTACGCTTCCATATCAGCTCGTCACTTAGAATCCCACATGTTAATCCATACGGATCAAAAGCCCTACCAATGTGACAGCTGCGATCAGGCGTTCCGTCAGAAACAACTCCTTAAAAGGCATCAGAACCTCTACCATAATCCTGAGTATATTCCTCCACCTCCTAGGGAAAAAACCCACGAATGTCCAGAGTGTTCCCGTGCCTTCAGGCACAAAGGCAACCTAATCCGTCACATGGCAGCCCACGATCCCGATCCCAATATCCAGAGGAAGCAGTTGGAGTTGAGGTTAGGTAGACAGAAGAAGATTCAGATGATAGATGGACAGCAGGTGGAAGTTATGCCTGGAATAGGATCGGATGAGGAAGAAGAAATTGACATGATGGCTGTGGAAGGCTCTGATGGTCAACAATATGTTGTTCTTGAAGTTATTCAACTGGCTGATGGAGAAGAACAGGCTATGGTCGTAGGGGATGGGAGTGGTGAATTGTTAGGAGAAAATATTTTACCTGACAGTGGTGAGTAATGTGTGAAATATATTTTTTTATTAAATTCATTAAAACTAAACTATGTTTAAGTTAGGTGTGTAATATCTTATTATTTCTTATTTAACTTTTATTCTAGATTTAAATGATGAGGAAGTTCTTAAAGCTTTGCAAAATGCTAGAAGAATTACCAAAGAAGAATTAGAAGATGAAGAAGAAGAGGAAAAAAAAGTAGTTACAGCTGCAAATGATATGCAGAACTGCTTCGGATTTGATGTAAGTTTTTAATAAACGATTTAAGAACTGCAACATTAACATCATTATTAAAGCCAGTGGCGGTTTTACCATAAGAGCTGCGGAGCTGCAGAACACATAAAATTTTATGAATTTAAGCTTTTAAGCATATTAAAGATCAACAAAATACAAAATATTTAAAATTTAAAGAATCCAAATGTTCTCGCTAAAATAAATCTAGGAGCTTATATTATTATTTATTACGACGTGACGTGAGCTAGCCATGCAACCACAACCTGATATACAAAATGTGTGCACAGCGAACAATTAGATGTGTCCTTTGTTTTTATTGGCTAATCAGGCACGTGACCCAGTACACGAATATAGGGGCTTATGTGGCTGCAACAACAACAGCCACTGCCACTGCAGTAAATTCAAATTCAGTAATATTTCGTAATAGGACGTGGTACGTGGTCGTTTATTTCTGTGAGCGGCATGGGTAAATATTTTCGTTTAGGCGTCCACGGATATTATACCTAATTACTAAAATGAATAGCGTTTCGTTTTTACAAAAAACTTTATTTGGTTCTCTGCCTTATGAAGATAAACTGAAAATAAAAGAATTAGGTAGGCCAGCATCCCAATTAAATATTGAAGTTAGTGGAACAAGCCGAAGTAAAAGTTACAAAAGACAATTTAACAATAACGTATACACAAAAACAGAATGGATGTGCCGGTGTGATATAAAAATGCACTCTTTTGTTTTCCGTGCTTACTTTTCGGTGGGGATAAAGCGTGGACAATATACGGCGTGACAGATTTAAGTCATTTAAGTCAGAGCATCAAGAGACAGGAAATAACAAAAAATCATTTGTCAAATGAGGTTAACTTGGCCCTATTAGTTAAAATAAACATAAGAAGTCAGTTAGATTAGAACATCCGCGAGAACTATGTAGGATTGCCACATGGGCATGGCCGGGATTTTCTGTGATTGTTGTACCGGGAATTAGCTGTATGGTCCCGATTGAAATTCCCGGTTGAAGTTCAAAAGTGCCAGGAAAACGCGTGACCTTGAAAATTTTAAAAATTTAGCGGCTCCGGCCAGACTTAATATCCCGGAATTGAATTCGACCAATGTGACAACCCTAAGCAGAACACATATAGTTAATATTCACAGACACAGCAGACACAGATTAAAGCAGACATTTTGCTTAATTCCAGTGGCATTTCCGTGGTGGTATGATATAATAGGGTTAAATATACCTAATTTAAAAAATTTACATGTGTTTTGTTTATTCGAAAGTGAAAGTTTATCATGCTTATATGCCTGCCTCATTAAGTTACCCTCACACTACTCTGCTTTAATTATATACTCTTCTCGTGGACATCTCTTGTGTATTTTGATAAAACCGACCAATTGGCTGGCTAGACCTATAATCTAAGTGCCTCCCTTGTCATGACAATTTCTCTCTCGATGTTTTAACTTGTTTATTGTCTTAATAATATAATATTAATAACTTCTTTTAATCTGTTGCAGGAAGATGAAGATGATGACGAGGATGGTGTGAGAACAGGGAAGGAAACTATTACGCTTCTAGGTGGCATTGACTGAACTATTTTTAGAGTAACAAGTTAATTTGATATAGTATTGTTGTCATTTTTTACTTATTTTTTAAATAAGTTATATATATTTCATATTTCCCATATTATACTAGTATTTTTTCACATTTCAAAGATCATTGTTTTTCTCTATGAGCACATGTAAATTTTTGTATATAATGAGGCACTCAATATTCCATTTTATAAATAGTGTTTTTTTTATCAGTCGGTTGTACATTAAAGTTATTTATAGATGTAATCATTTGTTTAATTCACATAATAAATTAAGATAATTTTTTTAAAACAAAAAATTATTTATAAGAAAATAGTTATCGACTGGAGATTTTATTTATTTGAAAATTGAAGGTAGTAAGTAAAGAAAAAATGTTAATAATGGGTTAGGCAGGATGAAGTATCTATTTTCTATGTACTGGTATTCATTAATGGTTGAACTTTAATCAAAAACTGAAACAAAATGTTCTTAAGTAAACATGGCAATTTATTTTCTGAATATCACATCAGTCAAATGACCTGCGCCTCGCTGCTGGCACTCCTGAAGGCTAACACAAAAATTTTGCATCGCTCGCTGCAACATTTCAATTGGGATTGCGTTAATCTCGGTTCGAATATTATGCGTCAGTTGTTCCAAAGTTCGAGGTCGATTAGCGAATCCTTTTGACTTAAGATAGCCCCATAAGAAAAAATCGCAACTTGACAGATCCGGCGACTGTGCAGGCCACGCGACATCCCCAAATTTGGAATGACATGACCAGGAAACATTCTTCGCAGAATTGCCATAGGCTGCCTAGCAGTGTGGGAAATGGCTCCGTTCTGCTGAAACCATAGTCTTCGGAAGTCTACACCTTCGTTATGAAGTTGTTATTCAAAATTATGCAATACAAGTTGATATCATTGCGATGATAACAATCCATTTTTACTATTAAACTGACGTTTCTCACAAACAATTTGGCAACTGTCATAGATTGCCATGTATCGGCAACACATGGCGATTTGATTTGAATTTAGATCTTTTTACATTATTGAATAAATCCAGTTCAAAAATGGATACGTCATTCGGCCTAACCCTGTATTTGATGAATATAGGGCAAAATTCTATAATTCCTTAGGGACACAATATACTTTACTACTTATATTTTCCAATTTTTAACCTGCAAAGTTTTTTTATTAAATTTCCTCCATGTAAATAAACTTAACCAAACCTGTATCCTGGTTTTATACAATTGGTTGGTTCAAATGTGAATAGAGCAAAAACCAGATTCTCCACTAGCCATGTGGTCTGTTGCTCACACCTAATTATATTTGGCCCACAGCATAGGTCCGGCTTGTTGATGAAGTCGTTTATCTGATTGGATGAGAACGAGTTCAGATCATCTGGCAGAAGTTGCCCTTAGCCAAATATTTACTATCTTACCCGGTCTCCAGCGGGGCAGGTACATAACATATATAACAAAACATAAAATATGTTTTCAGTTTTATCTAAGCACAAGTGGCACTCAGCATTTTCCTCTACACTGAATTTATGCAGGTGATATGCCAATTCGAATTCTCCAATTAGTGTTTAACTGTTAAAAAGTGTTAGCTCTTTATTGTGGTGGGTTTATTATAAACACCTTGGAATGAACTAATCTTAGAGGTTGTTGCCAGTGCTGGAGTATTTTTCTCTCGACCCAGATCAAGAAAGCTGCTATGGCAGTATGGAAGTCGCTTTATTCATTTAGGGCAGGCATAACCAGGGATCCAGACCAAAGTAACTCCGCGACTTGTGACTAGGTTAACTGATTAATTGAAACATCAATTGCTGAAAGTTAACATAAACTTCTATCTTACACAAAACTAAAAATTAGTTAATGTCTGTAACTTAGTTATGGTGCATTTTCATGATACATAGTTTCTTTTGAGATTACACCACCTGTAAAGCAAAAAACCAGAAGCATACAAATTAAATATTCAAAGTGCAGTATCAAGGCAAACTTCTAAAGTTTACCCCAAAAAACCACTGTATAATTAATGTGTAATAAAAAAATATGTAATCCCAAAAGAAACTATGAATCACTAAAAATTAGTACTACTGTGCTAACATTAAAAAAAAGTAATTTGTTGGTGCAAGTACCTACCTATTGATATTTTAAATTTAAAAATACATTATATAGGTAATGGATTCTAAATGTTTCATACTTTACAAGACAATCTGAGGTGACTAACTATCTATGAGTTATTTACGTATGATTGTTCATACCAACTACTAACTTATTTACTGGAATGCAATTATATAAGAAGAAAGAATAAAATACACAGTCTTTGTATTTTAACGTGGAAGCAGGAGAGGTAAAGCAAGGGTTCACCTGTCTTTCTCCCCAAGGTCTCTTTGCTGTTATTCCCTCATAAATTTGTAGTGATTCCTGCAAGTGGAACATTTAATGCCAGGTTTTCCACATTAAGTTTGAAATTATAAGGGCTGGACTTGCAAAACTATTTCAATATCTGATAAATTGAAGTTGTTTCTTGAGTAAGTTACGTATATTACTTATTTAGTTTTTAAAGTAGTAATATTGCTGCAAAGAAATAAAATTAAGGTATCAGCAACTATGTATAAATGAAGTCTATGGTATTCTTATTTACTTCAAACAGTACTAGAAACTTGAATAAAGAGATTAACTCTGACCACACTAATTTCTTTTTATGGTTTGATTCGTAATCTTAGCACACCGCAAACATCAACGATTTTCTCTTTTCAATATCTCTTAGTAGGGTTTTCTGCTAATTGATCGAATTTATACAGGGTCCTCACTCAATAATAGTATTTACAGGATTCTAGGGTCCTAATTTAATTTTGAAGTTGAATGGTATTTCCACTCTTCAGATTTTAACTGCTTCCACAAAAGCAAAAACTATTGTCCATTGGATAATCTAATCCACAAAGTAAAAATATCGAATACATAACTGAAATTAATATAATAGAAGGTAGTGGTTTTATTTATAAATATTTATATCAATCTGATCCATTTATGAATTGAAATTATTTAAACCATCACTATACATATTTGAAAATACATACCTAAATGTTTATTTTCGTCAGAGCAAACATAATTTTTCAAAACAAATTTAATCACTTGAAATAGATCAAATTCATTTGAAATTAATGGTGATTGACTAATTTTAGTAAGTACTAGCAGGTTTCCCATCACAATTCTTTAAATTTATTTGGGTGTAGGTATGTTAAATTTATTTAAATTAAAAACTAAAATCTTCATCAATACCTATGAAAATTGAATTTATTTTGTTTTTTTTTTATGTTTACTTTATTACTAAAATAATTACTTACAGTTTACATTAAATTGTATTAATAGTAAAATGTATAAATTTTCCCTTGTTTTAAATATTTTTACATACCTTGGAAAATTGGAAAAAACCGTATAGTTTGTACCTACGTAATATGCCGCGGACTTTCAGGCGGAAGTGTTTGCCATCTCTGCATGTGTCCAGGAAGGATACAAAAAGACAATTATTGTAATACAGGTTTCCTTAAATTCGTACATTTTTCGTTAATAAAAGAACTACCAGAATGAAAGTTAATTTTCTTCTGATAGCAAATAACATTCTTAAAATATGTAGGTATATTAATTTCATTTGGTTATCCCTATTTTCACCATCCTGGTTCCTAATCTTAGATTCAGGTAAGGTACCCACTGCCTCAATCAATGAAACTATAAATTTATAGATTTTTCATAAAACCAAAGCTATAAAAAATAGAATTTCTTCTAAGTAAAACTGTCCCCTCCCCTTTATCGTCTTAATTCTCAACAAATTTTATTGTGTGATTTTTCGTACAAAATTTAATTAAGATTTCAGATGAGATGCAATATTTGTATGGCAAAAAATGGCTATAATAGAAAATATTTTTTTTTAGTCTGTTAACATCTTCTGTTAATTTTAAGTTTATTGGTCGTTAATATTAATATCAATTTTTTTTATTATTTTGCTTAGGTACTCTATCATAACTTTTCAAAACACTGAGTTTTCCAACCCTATGGATATAGTAAATGCATTTGGCGAATACTTTAACAGTGTCTTTATACAATCTCAACCAACGGATCCCGCTAGATATGATGATAAAAGTAGTCTTGGTGTACCCGTAATTTTTCCAACTATCGAACATGATGATATACTCGCAAAACTACGATGCTCTAAGGATTCCTTCACTATGGGTGCGGATGGTATTCCAAGCTTTATTTTAAGAGATTGTGCATATGTACTCGTTGAACCTTTATATGTCTTGTTTAACTGTATTCTAAAGCATTCTCAATTTCCTTCACTTTGGAAAAAGGCCTACGTTTGCCCCATATTGAAGAAGGGCAGTAAAAATGATATCACGAATTATAGAGCTATTTCACTATTGTGTAACTTCTCGAAAATCTTTGAATCTTCGTTGTATAATGAAATTTACCGTTCCACAAAGCAGTTGATATCTATACATCAACATGGGTTTATGCAGGGAAGATCTACCATATCAAATCTTGCTGTATTTTCGCAATATATTTCCGAAACATTAGACAGTGGAGGGCAAGTCGATGTAATTTTTACCGATTTCCAAAAAGCATTCGATCAGATAAATCAATCTATTTTACTAGCGAAGTTGCCTCGATTTGGTTTTTCCGATTCATTGATAAGGCTTCTTGAATCATACTTAACGGACAGACAATTTGTGGTTAGGTACCAAAACTTTATTTCTCGCTCGTTTATCCCTACTTCAGGTGTGCCGCAAGGCTCTAATTTAGGGCCACTGTTATTTTTACTGTTTATTAACGACCTTCCTAACACTGTTGCTTGTCATAAATTGGTGTTCGCAGACGATTTTAAATTATATTCTGCAATTGATTCTTTGTCTGATTGCTATGACCTTCAGCTCTGTGTTAATCGTATGTCGGCATGGTGTGAAATCAATCATTTATCACTCAATATTTCCAAGTGTAAAACGCTGTCTTTTACCAGAAAAACTAATCCCATAATTTACGATTATTCTATTAATGATAGTAACATTGGTCGTGTTGAATCTTGTAAGGATCTAGGAATTACTTTCGATAAGAATTTTAGCTTTATTGAGCACATTAATAATGTAGTATCGAGTGCACTCCAGACGTATGGCTTTATATACCGTAATTGCAGAGAATTCAGGGATGTACATACTTTTAAAACCCTATTCTGTTCACTAGTTAGATCCAAGCTAGAATACGGGTCTATTATATGGTACCCGATATACGACGTACATTGTCAAAGGTTGGAGTCAGTCCAACGAAAATTCCTTAAATTTTTAGCATTTTCACAAGATGGATTCTATCCACCTATTGGTTTTAATCACATGGAGTTATTAAACCGTTTTAACCTAGAGGCACTGGAAGTACGGCGTAATATTGCTCTAATACGATATTTATACAACCTTTTGAACAATAAGATAGACTGCTCTACACTTCTAAACAACATTTTCTTTCGGGTTTCAAGAGATAACTCTAGGCAGCAAGGATTATTTTATTATAGTGCTCCTAGAACAAATTTGTTGATCAAGTCTCCAATTTTTCTAATGTGCAATTTATATAACAGAATTGCTACAAACTGTGATATCTTTAATAATAGCTTAAAATTGATTTTGTTATTGTGTGTCTCAGTTAGGTTAGTTATGTTAAAATTGTAGATAATTATGTTAATTTATACGTAATTTTTAAGTGTCTATTTCTAATTTATGTACTTTCTAACTTTTTATTGTTATTGCTTATTCCTGTAATTGGGACATTGTCCTGTTGGAATAATAAACATTATTATTATTATTATTATTATTATTATTATTATAAGGTTCGTAATATTTTTGTTTTATTGTAATATACAGTGTGATACAGATTCATGGTATACCTCTGCTCTTTCCCCCTTTATTATTTTTTTAGATACAAATTTCAAATTTGGCGTTCGGAAGTACTTATTAAAAGTCACTTTTGACAAAAAAAGTTAACTTTTGTCACTTCCGTTTTTTAATTATTATTCACTATTAAACAGGCAAAGGATCCAATTGGATGTTAACAGGCCTTACAGAATAGGAGATTACACATAGTATTAATCAACAGCTTCACCCAAGAGTCTGCCGCCGTAGAAAGCGCGGCGTAAAATAATAATAATAATAATATAGATATTGATTAGATTATTATTATTATAATAATAATAATAATAATAATTATTATTATTATTATTGTTGGTCTCGGAAGGAGCCGAGATCTCGATGATTTGTTATAATAATAATAATAATAATAATAATAATAATAATAATAATAATTTTATAATAAATCATCGAGTTCTCAGCTCCTTCCGAGACCAACATTATCTTGAAGGAGGAGGAGAAATGGTCGAAATCCATCCAAAGGAAGAGATGCACTGCTTTCGGAACTCAAGATCATACCAGCATGCTGAAATTCGGCAGATTTTCTAGCCGGAAGAATGCAGAAGGCGGTCATTCTGGGTTAATTACGTCTACTCAGGCCACACGATTATTGGAACAAGTAGGTAGTTATTGACCCCATTTACGTGAGGAGTAGCTACTAGCAGAGACTTATAGAATCTTATAAGTCTCTGCTACTAGTAACCACCACCACCCGACCCTGGAAATCGGAGCCAGCGAACCGGTCGACTGGATTTTAACAAAATAATTATAATGATAATAATAGTGTTACTCCTTCCGGGGTTCTAAAGATAAGTGAGACTTTTAAATACAACAGTACAAATCTGTATTTAACACTTCAAACACAACACAACACTTTTTGTACAATATATAATTAAATACACGCCAAAAACACTTCGAAAATTACAGTTGTTTCACTTAAGTATTGCTTTTCTCGGGATCGTTGCCTGATTAACACTGACTTTTTCGCCGGCACCGGCACGCCACGGCCTTTATACAGGGTTTTAGTTAAACATGCCGCAAAAATTCAATAGGTTATTCCTTGGACTATTCTAAGGATATTTTATCCTTTGATGATTTTTGAAAAAGCACTTTGTTGCGAAGATATAGGGCGAAAAAAATTTTCAACAAATTCAATTTTGGTATTTTTCACATTATTAATGTACTTAGGTGAAATAAAAGTATGGCGTACTACACTGGACGTATCAAGTAAAAGAGATATAAGAAAAAGGAGTTGTTTTTTCCTACTAACAACCAAAGGATTGCAAATACACACAATTACTTTGAATGTAAGTAATTGGACTGTTTGGAAAATTCTGAGAGATAATTGAGAGATGTAAGAAAAAGGAGTTGTTTTTTCCTACCAACAACCAAAGAATTGCAAATACACACAATTACTTTGAATGTAAGTAATTGGACTGTTTGGAAAATTCTGAGAGATAATTTGTTGTACCCATACCACATTCAACGCGTTCAGGCACTTCTTCCTGCGGATTTTGCTCCACGTATTGCATTTTGTCAATGGCTTTTGCACACATTGGTTAAAATCGTGATTCGCGCCTCAACTACTTACGCTGATTCTTTTTACCGATGAAGCCAGTTTCTCGCGAAATGCAATAAGGAATTTCCACGATAACCATGTGTGGGCTGACAAAAATCCACATGAGATTTGTGAAGATAGGTTTCAACATCAGTTCTCGTTGAACGTTTGGGTTGGAATTGTGGGTGACTGGCTAATTGGACCGGTATTTCTACCAGGAAGACTTACCGGCGAAGTATACTGCAACTTTTTGGAACAAACCCTACCTCAGTTTTTGAAGGATGTACCATTGACTACAAGACAGGCAAGGTGGTTTATGCATGATGGTGCACCACCTCATTTTAGTGTAGTTGCTCGAGAGTTTTTAACAGCAACATACGGAGATCGCTGAATTGGTCGAGGTGGACCTCACGTGTGGACCCTGGATTATTTCCTATGGGGCCATCTAAAGTCATTAGTTTATACTAGGCCAGTGGAAGATGTGAACGATTTAAGAGATCGGATAATTGCTGGGTGTAACTCAATAAGAAACGACCCTGGTGTTTTTGAAAGAGTTCGGGAGTCTATGAGGAGAAGTTTGGATGGTTGCATCCGAGCTGGAGATAGCCATTTTGAACAATTCTTGTAGGTTCAGAAATGTTACATGTAATTTTTAGTAATAAATTGTTATTTGTTGAAAATTCTTTTCGCCCTATATTTTCGCAACAAGCGCTTAAAAAAAAATAATCAAAGGATAAAATATCCTTAGAATACTCCAAGGAATAACCCCTTGAATTTCGAGATCTTCGTAGAAATTTCCATCGAATACTCATCATGAATAACCCACATACCAGGACAGTTCAATAAATAATCGACACCCAAGTTATACGAGAGGTATTTGAAGGCCTAGAGGGTTGAAACTTCGCCCTTGGGGGGGGGGGGGGGGGTTGTTTCTGGCACCCCCAGAGGCGGTGTTTCTAGAGCTAGGGAAAAAGTAGATTTGGCAACGCCGCACTCGGACACTATGTCGACGATTTTGTAACAATAATAATATCTCTACCCCTCATTCTAATCACAAGGATTACCTCGGGAATGTGAGACTTGTGTGGGAAAGGGGGGCAGCATATTATTATTCAGTTCAATTTGATAGGTTAACAGGTGTATGATCATTGAATACCATTTAATTATCTAAAATTAGATAATTGACTGAACTTTTGCTTTATTTTTAAGCAAATCACTTTCAAGATCTACATCCAAAGAACCTGCTACAATTTTTTTGTATAGGTACTCAAATTTCTGAAAATCAATATAACCAATCAATCAATATAAAAGTGAAGAAATTCTGTATTAGCTTAGCTTCTTCAGGGGTAAAATCGGAAATTCAATAAATAAGGCTTTGAAGGGGCGTATAAATAAAAGTATCTATAAGGTATATGCACAATGTCTCAAATATTTGTTTGGGCAACTAATACTTACTATTATTAAAAAAATGTTAAGGAGTAACTAGTAATAAAATATTCTGAAATCGAAATATATTTTAAAATGTAAAGGTTCTAAAATGTTATATCAATAAATGACAGCACACCGACAATTTCGATGTGTGCCTTAACAATAAAGGTACCTAATTCACTTCCTAAAGTGCTCCGTTTGATCTTCGTACACACAAAGACAAACGGACACATTATCCCAATTGTTTGCCTCTTCCTGGTAGCGATGAGTGACCAAGGTAGAGACCAGGAGCAATGATAATCGTGTCCCATATTTTCATAATACATAGCGCGACAGCGACCGGGATGCCTTGGTCCGCTGACGTCGTTACTGTTTTAGCACCAGCTCGACGCCGACGGTGCGGACGCCTCCAGTTGTACGCGCTAACCAGTCTGTGCGGTGCAGGTGTGGATCTCATGGAAGCCCAAACCTCGGCAGCCTGTAGCATCCGACAACCTAGGCAACATGAAATTCGTTACAGGTCAGTTCTATAAGAGTATACTTTATATTGCGGAAATATATTCCTTTCTTCCGAAGTGCTGACGCTACGACTCGACGCTGGAATTAATCTCGGATTTCTAAAGGTCGAATTTTACCACCTCGTAAAGGTGCCAAGTTGAATTGTTTTGTTATCAAACGCCAAGTCGCGGGTTATCAACTTCCAATTAAAAATAAGAATCTTCTAGAGTTTTTGTGTGGGTCGCTTTACGGTGGACTTTTGTTTTACGCTCGGTTTTACGTGCAAAGTTTAGTGAAATCTGAGCTTGTTTGTATATTTATTAAGTAATATAAAGCGTAATGCACTGATGATTCAAGTTTATACACCTACTGTTTTTGTTTTCGAACTGGCAGAAGTTCCAAGATATTTTGATGACTGACATTTGTGTTATATTTATTTATATACATAATAAACAATCAATTTTTATTAAATTTTGCAGATGCAAATTCAATTAAAGTTGATGCAACAAATTTAATATACATTTAAAATGAAAATATATGTTACCAACAATTTTAAATTTATACTGAAATCTGTGAAATATTTTTAAAATATTGGCTTCAACGTTTTGGGATTTACGCCAAAATATAATGAAGTAAACTTTCCTTACTGAAGCAAATGCAATGTTTCATATATAGTATATACAGTGAGGACAGAGAGTCAGTCGCCCTCTCCATAACATTTGAACCACTCCAGATATTGCATTGAATAAGTTTAATAAACGTAAACAATGTCTATTTTTTGACATTAAAATTACATTTCTAACTGTCAAAATGAAAGATTGCCGCTATTTTGAATATTTTTTCTTATGGAAAAGGGGCTCGTTTGATCCTTAATAATTTCTTAGTTACTAATGTGTTTTTACTTAGGTACTAATTTAGCCATTTGCAAATAGCGACCAATAAAATTTTCTGTTTTATGTTTCGAAAAATTTCATTTTTCACATAAATCATGTTTATTTATATTTAAAACAATGAGAATAAACACAAAAATTAAAAACATATTTATAACAAAAACAACAGAAAAAAAAAGAGCAAATTGTTATTTTAATATTTTATACATAAATATACATAAAAAACGAAAAATTGAATAAATCTCCTAAGCTGCTATTTGCAAATGGCTGAATGAAATGTTCTCAAAATCGACACATAAAATAAGCCTAAAAACACATTTAAAACAAGGTATCAAACCACCCGCTTTCTTATTTGAAGATGCAGAAAACAACTACTCCACGGCCAATGTGCCCCGTCTCATGATACATGCCCCGACTGGCGTTGCATTACTCCGGCATCTCCATAGAAGTCGCTACATCCTTCATCAGGATCAACTATCAGACACTGATCGACTGTCTTCCACAAATTGTCGCTAGAGGTCATTGCAGTACTGGCACTTGCGGAAAAGCAGGTCGCTATCTGTCTGTCAATTTGACAATAATTGTCAGACGGATAGTAGCAAAGACCCAAAGAGGACACTACGGTATAGGTACTTCTCACAACTACTAACACCCACTTTCTATTAGAAAAAAAATCAAAAGGGCGACTATCTATCACTTTGTTGTCAAAAAAACATTTTACTATTGTTTCCGTCTACCAAATTTCAATACAATATCTGGAACGGTTCAAAAGATTCAATATTTATACAGACTATAAAATCCGTTCCCTTGCCCTCCAATAAAGTGCCTTTACCCAACTGGTTCGTTAGTCTTTTTGGAAGTATTTGTGATAATTTATATTTAAAAATTTGGCTATCTTGATTATTACTCATAAGCTTTTTAATCAAAATACTTTTCATGGTCGTTACACTACAGGTTATAGCTGAAGTAGTTGTCAAACCTTTTAGTTAGAAGGAATGATATGCTTTTTATTCTTTTTTCGATATTACTCATTGATTTAATGGGAGCTTTATAATATGTTCCCCATACTTAGGTAAATTATAACCTTTTCCAAAATATTTTGACAAATTTATGCACTCTTTCGTTTAATATTTGCTGCCTTCAGTAAATTGCAAGTTATAGAGATGACTATTACAAAACGACTGTTTGAATTATTGCGATATCCAGGCATACCTACATAGAAAGTTTTTAGTACCTACCAGATTTGGTGAACTTCAAACCATCAAGAGCGTTTTTTCTTTCAAATGGAGCCTCCTGCATATTTCTATGGTATCTTATGTTAAATTTTACTCTCTATCGACTGATATTAGGGTTCTATATACCCTATATATACAGGGTGTCCCACAGGGAAGGGTGGCGATCGAGATATGGAAAAGTACGTACAGGATGATTTTGAAAATTTGGTTATTTACAAAGATCAGTAGGTCCTACCTTTTTAAAAATATTTTCACGTTTCTAGCACTTTCAGTATAACCGAAAGTCGACACCAACTTGCTTATTTTAAATGGAATACCCTGTATATTTTTGTAGTTTTGGATTCTACGTTCAATTTTAAGTTAACTTTGTGTAAAGTTGTCTATACCTAAATTACAGGACCATATTAAAAATGTTGAATCTTGAACAGTGGAAGATCTTTAGTTACAATATTTGCAACAGTAACGGTTTAGGCATCCCTACATCTGAAAATGATTGCATAATGTCTGAGTAACATACAGGGCCCCCAAAATTTATAAGCCAATTTACCAATTTAAGAAGTAACTAAACTTGATTTTTTCAAATGGAACACCCAGTATATTATTTTACGGTCGAAAGAACAATTCAATTTTGAATCGAATGATATAAATTTGTATGTACCTATATTTTAAGGTTTCCCAGTTACAGCGAATTTGGTTATATAAAAACGTGTAAAAACTGAAATATTTCACGTTGCCAAGTAGACTGTGAAAAAATAGTACAATTTAGTTTGTCTCGAGTGTCAAATTTGTTGACAGAAGCTTCGTCAGTATTGTTTGTGTCCACAAAAGTGTTAATAAAGATGCCATCACTATTAAATTATACTTACGATGATGATTTAAATTTATTTGTAATTTATAGACAATGTGACAAAGTTATAACAAGAACTTGCGATACATTTGCTTATCGATATCTCCATAAACAGAAACCATGACGACATGCTGTAAGACGCATCTTAGAGAATTTCAAAAATGTTGGTATTACGAAATGAGATATCCAAAGAAGAAAACGTAATGTTGATGACGAAAATATAGAAATAGTGATTCTAGGGTAAATTTTCATAATCACCCTGTACGTACTCTTCCATATATCGATCGCGGCCCTTCCCGATGAGACACCCTGTATATATCTTTTAGTTTGTTGTTGTTAATTAAACATTTTAGTGAAAATTGCTAAATACCTGGATTCATTATATATAATAAGTTTCAAAGGAGGTCTATGAAAATGACTTTAACTACAAGTTAATGTTTAATAACCAATTAATAATTTTATTAAAAAAACGAGATGACAGAAATAGCGTTGAACAGAGGCATATAATAAAGCAGGTAATATCACTGAATATCAGAATATGAAATGATAGTTCTCAAAATGCCATCGCCCTGTAAAACGTGAAGAGTTTCGGAAGAAAAAATGAACGAAACTGATAGAAGAAGAAGAAGAAATATTTTATTTCCCTTAGTATACATACATCAAGTTTTTTACATCCTGAAGTATTTTCATACAGGTATATCACATAGGTAAAAAAAAACAAAACAAATTCAGCCTCTTTTACACTAAAATAATGTTAACACTATATGGATAGCCATTTGTACAATATACCTAATTAAAATAATGAAACTCAATGATATATACCTTAAGTTTATAGCTATGGAGAAAAAGTAACGAGGCGTATTTTTACTTTAATGGAACATTAATATTTTTACTTTCATAGATTCTAGGAGGAGAGAAAAGAAAAAAAATAAGAAATATACAGATAGGTATCTCGGCAACTCAACCCTAAGTCCAACGTTTGCTAAAAAACTCATTCAAGATATAAAAAACATTATATTTGAGCAGCATTTTCAATTCTTTAACGCTTGTATATAATGGACCTCTTCGATTTACTTCCAAATTAATTGAAGGAGTAATATATAATATATAATAATTATGAAATGTGGAGGGTGTACAGAGATGGTTTTGTTCATTGTAAATTGTGATACTAATTCTATATATATATATATATATATATATATATATATATATATATATATATTTTGCAAAAATAGCCCTACTTAATTTTTTGTTTAATGTGTGTTTTCCGATCCAGATGTTGGTCTAAGTACACTCCTAAAAATTTAGTGTTTGCACTAAATACCTCAGGACTGTAAAACTACGTGACGTCATAGTCTCAAATCTGGTTCATTTTGAACATACACTAGTCATTATTTTGGAAACGGCTTTACCGAATATATTATTTACATAAAAGAACCAGTATAATGGCGAATGCGCCAGTAACTGAACTTAATCAAAATAACAAAACATATTTTCTTCATTTCCTTGTTCCTGTTTCCACATGCTTATTATTAATTTTTTCGATCATCATTTTTAAGAAAATTAAGAACATTAATAAACATAATGGCATATATCAAAGTGGCGTACCTATGTAACCCTTTTTCGGTACAACTAATCCGTTTCAATAGTTCATGCTTAAAATAGATACCTACTAGAAATGGGAGAGAATCGCTATCGCGATTTTCGTTCCCATTTCTAGACCTACCGGGGGTCCAGGCCTGCGGCCTGGGGTCACCCTTCGGGTGACAAAAGCCTCTAGAATATTATTTTTAAGAAAATACATACGTATTAAAGAAATCTGAGATAATCCCTTGTATAATAATAAATTTAGAGAGAGAAAGCTGAAATTTTTTATCTGGAATGATGATGTAATTATACCAAACGATTTTTTTAAATAATATTTTGATGAATTGTAGGGGTACTCTATCCTTGATGGCAAAACATTATTTTTTAAGTGCTGAAAGTATAGTTAATTTTTTAGTAAACATTTTGTGAAACTGTTTTCTCAAGAAAAAAAATAAATTCATAACTTGTATTTTTCCATAATTTATTATAACGGTAACTTGATCACTTTATACCCAATATATGTCTACAATGCTTATAATTAAATACCTATGTAACTGTTAAAGATACACAGATTTGGTGTATATTGTAGGAAAAAATTTTATGAACTAATAAAGGTAATTATTTAATTAAGCATAAAACTAAAATTTTTCAAAAATTTTGGCTACCCCCCAATTTTGGTGTATGCTGAACGCGAATCTGATTTTATTTTGCAGTCTTAGGTATGTAGTTTTATAGTAAAAAAATAATTAAAAGTCATACTCTGTAAGTACTCTTTAGAAATTAATTTTAACATTTAACACTAACTTGATCACTCTGTACCCGATATAAGTGTCCACAATGATTATAATTAAATATATAACACATAACTGTTAAAAATATATAAATTTGTTGTAGAAAAAAACATTTACTTACCTTATGTGAAGTAGGTAATCAATATGAAGTAATTAAATCGGTCTTTAATAAATACAAATAATTAAAATAATTTTTACCTAAATTTAGGTACACCAAATTTGTATATTATTATTTTTAACAATTATATATTTAATTATAAGCATTGTGGATTGTGGACACATTAAAAATACGTTCGACCGCAAAAAAATAATTTCAAATTCGTGTTCAGTATACTCAAAAATGAGAATATTGGCGAGGGCCGTTCAAAAAGTCGTTTTGGGGTTCTCCGCTACGGGTCGAAGCCGCGCCTGCCCTTCGAAAAGTTGTAACGGCGGCGTTAAAAAATATATTGCTGTCATAATTGTTGCAACAAATTAATATTGTAGAAGTTATTTACTTTTCTCAGCTAAAATGATGAATTTTACAGACCGCCAAAATGAACGAATTAATTCCAAACTTTACCTGCAGAAAGAATAAAAACTACTTGCAATGAAACAGAATAACTAACCACTCATGTCAAAGTCTACATATAATAATACTAATAAATAATTATGATAAAAATTTAAAAAAAAAACTCGCCTTCGTCGTGATTCGAACTCGCGATATCAGGGTTGAAATCCTACGACAATACCATTGCGCTAAATTTTTTCTTCTCACTTCACGCCGCAAAATCAGATAAAAATGTACGACTGTACGTGTTAACCTGAACAATTAATTTTTACGGATTTTCTAATTAGAAAAGCATTTCGCATCAGTATTTTGGTGTAATCAGGTGTTTGGCAGTCGGTACTATCGATTCCGTTAGCAATATTTCTCATAGGAAAATAATGAAAATAACCTATTTGAAGTTTAATTAATTTGACAGTTTTCGTGGGAGGTGCTTGTCTCGTTAGTGCGATCTCACATCCGTGGATAAAATGAGAAAGAAGTTGAGACGAAAGCGACTCGAGATTTTCGAAGACGAAATAGACGTAGAAAGAGTCGACGTACGGTCTCGAAAAAAAAATCTCAAAGGATTAGAGAAAGGACTGAACTTTCGCGTGAAGCCCTTCTCGAAGCCGTAAAAATTAGAAAAAGGTCTCGGGGGGTCCCGCGAAAAGTCGGTATTTCGGCGGGCGTGACGGGACCATTAGGCGCTAGGACAAACGCCGGTGCTAGCCGCATCTCTCTCGTCGAACGGCGATCGACGAAAATTTTGCAGAGGTTTTTTGAAAAGGCGTTTAAATTGGGAAAACGCATAAGAAACGGGACGAAAATACCCCTACGCATTGGAGAAAGCCCGGGGGCGACCTCCGGTGGTCCGTGGAAATCGTTTCGAGATCGCCCCTCGGAGGAGATAGCTTTGAAACTTTGTCGATTCGACGACGGAATTTAGAGCGAGACAGAATCGACGCGTTTTAATATATATGGATGACGTAGCACACACACCTGCGTATTATATCAATGATAATTTATTATTCAATACCTAACTCAAAAATTACTCAACCGATTTTTTATAGTCTTACATTGGTGGATAAAAAAGTTCTTCAAGGGCAATAATATTGAACAGCGCATAGCTCGATGATGTAAGGTTTGAGATAGAAGTAAATTATAATAGAAAGGTAATTCGACCATCCTGAGAATTACAACGCTATAACTAACGGTATATTAACGGTTTCTTCCGAAGGAAATCCTATCAAACGTTCAAAAGTTACGTGTAGAGGAGGACTTTGTTTCGGCCACCCATCAGTAGTCAGAGACTACTTAAATTTAAACAGTGAAAATTTGGACACAGGTTTTTGAGTATCCTCCCATTAGGGATCCACGGGCTACTTGACTTGGTCTGACTTGAAATCAAGTCAATTCAAATCAAGTAATGGTTAGTGGAATGCCAAGTCATGTCAAGTAGTTATATTTCAGGTACTTGTTGAAATCCAGTAGTTGTTCAAGACTACTGGACTTTTTGTATGTTTAATTGAAATCAAGAAATTACAATGCAATGAATCTTGCGATAAATACCTTCATTTACAAAACTGTTGTATTACCAAAAAATAATATATAAAAGCAAAACAATACAATAAACTGTTTATAGTGCTTAACAACGAAATATATATATTGTCCAGTTTCCATATCGTCCATATTGTCCATGCGTTGTCTTCTTCCTTACTGTCATATTTTGCCATCCAAGATCTGATTTTCTGATTCGGAAGTTAGGTATATATCTTCCGACACGTATTCTGTCTCACTAATCTGAAACGCTTCTGTTTCCATTTCCTGTTTCCGTACAAATTTTAACAATCAAATAACTGCAGCTGACAGCACATGCACAGACAATTGAGGCACTGTTACAAATTGTACTAACTCACAACTCAGTTCTACACATGCGCAGTTATTCCAGTCAGCTCGGCTAAAGGGGAAACCTATACCTAGCCACGATACATTAATACACCATACATTATTAGTGTATCGTCTACCTAGGTAGGTTGTTTCTATGCACATATATGCAGGAGCTTGCAGGAATGTTTGCGCGTTTTCGTACATTATTGGTCGGTTATCAAGTTTGAAGTAGCTTTAAATTCCTTGACGTCACGTCAAGTATTGAATTTTTAAAATTCTTGATTGTAATCTAGGAAAAATCCAAGCTATTTAACTTGATGAATCTCTAGGTCCCAGTTCTAGGGAGAATAAGCTATTTCTAATTTGCCTATACTCCTCAGTGATATATATTTTTAATTTGAATACACTTTTACTAGTAATAGTTAGCATTGACTGAACTATTCTTGTAAAAGTTAGATATGACAGGATGGTTACTACTTACTGTTGTTTTTATTAGGTTTATTATAGGTTTATTAGGTGTAATGTTGTTTTTATTAGGTTATTCCAAGGATCACTCGTAAAAGTATAACATTTTCGTTAATATATAACATTTACTAATGGTTTTGGTAATTGCTAGACTTAACTAGTAAAAGCTTATCATTTACTGCTAGTAATAATAGCATTCTGCTAGTATGTGCAAAGCCTGTACTGCAATAAACAAGAGTAAGAATCACAAAAAAATGTATGGGTAAAAATATTAGTATAATCTGTCATGTAGTAATATAATAATAATAATAATAATAATATCTCTACCCATATATAGTAAACCATAGTTCCATTAATCCGTTAATATGTGGTATAATTTGTAAAATATACCTAAATAGGTATCTAATAGGTATTCGAATAGGTATCTAAATGAAAACTTTTTTCATAAAATTTTTAAAAATTATTATTCAGTTTCTAGATATCACACGCTGCCCATATTCTTCAATATTTTTCGACTTAATTTAGACACATAATATATTTAATTGTTAAAAACAAGCAGCTTGCTAAAGTCTATTTAGATATGTCTACCATTGTTTGTCTGAGTATTTTTAAAAAGTAAAGTACAACATTAAAGTAACACAGACAACCATATTATTACTATTATTGTGTGTCAGTTGTACGGAAGGAACTTATTTTTTCACCTTGTATAATAATTAATTCCTTGTTTATTCCCGTGACAGAGTCAGGCATAATATATTTTTATTTCAGCTTTCATAATTTAATTACCACAATTATCACATATTAATTTTTCATTTCAAAATTTAAACACAACGCACAGTAATCGTCACCGACGATTTAGATGTAGTTAATAAAAAATATCCACTGACACGTATTTTTTCCTTAATGTGCGCATTATGTACACATTATTCGCATTGTATGGTAGCTGATGTGTATTTATTTTGGGACCATAGCCACAAATAGCTTATTTAAATGGGTCTATGTAACGGATAAACATTATCACTGTAATATTTACATGTAGATTTGGATTACTTTGAGTTGTGCTATTTCTCCTTGGTTAAAAACATTTGGCCTTTTAGTTGGTGAAGTAAAATGTTAAATTCAACGATATTAAATGTTTAATTAGTATCGAGGAACTATTATATAACATTGAATTAAAGGTCAATTTATATTTTTGAGGAAACGCAAAAATATACTAAATAATGAAACTAAATTGCACTAAATTAAAAAAAATCTTCTAATAATTTGGTATATTATATATACCAAATTATTATATAATATATTTGGTATATAAAAATATAATAATTATTTATCTCAAATTATTATCAAAAATAAGATAAATGGGTAGGTAGGTATTCAAAAATAAAGTAGGATGAAATTAATCAGTTAGAGTTTGTCGCTAGGATAAAAATCTTTAATCTGACATGATTTCTAAATGGTACGCTGTTTTGTACACGGTAGATTACTCTGCCCTTCCTACTGGTCACTTTTGAACTAATTGCATTCAATTGTTACCGTTTTTTTTTAAATGCTGAAATACATCAGCATTTTGTATTTTAGGTAACCTCAGAATGGTATGGTCCAAGCCACTCAGATTTGGTGAGCGAGCGAGGCATTGAATAGATCCTTGACGTCTAATCGACCAATTATTCACAACGGTGATAAACTTTTGTTTATTAACACCAAAATATCGTTTTTCTTTTCATTCAAATTTTCAAATTGCATCTTATTCATTTATATACGTTTACAGTCCACCCTGTTGCTGAATGCACAGTTCAAGTCTTGTTCGAAATGTAACATGCACATTTCTTAGGATATCTGGTGTAATGTTTCGGAAGCAATGTCTAATTCTTTCTTCCATATCGTCCGCTGTCGGAGACATGCTATATACTCTATCTTTGACGTATCCCCATAGAAAAAATCCAGACATATAAGGTCTAGAGTACGCGCAGACCATTTTACTGGACCCCCTCGACCAATCCATCTATTTGGAAAATGTCGTTCAAAAAATTCCTTACATTAACGCTATAGTGCGCGGGGGGACCATCCTGCTGAGAACATAGTCTTGGTAAGATATTTAAGGGAATATCATCCAATAGATAGACATTCCAAAAGGTAATTTTGTAAAAAATCTAAATATGTCTCTCCTGTAAGTGGATTTTCAAAAAAATATGGACCTATTACGTGCTCTCCTAAAATTGCTCCCCAGCAATTTATACTCTCAAAAAATTTGGTTGTTCTGTTGAATAAAAATGAAAATTGCAACGATTCACATTTCCATTTTTATGAAACGTTGCTTCGTCGCTGAACATTACAAAATTTAGAAATATTTCTTCATTGTTTATTATTTCCAACATCTGTTCGCAAAATTGTAGTCGTTTTTCAAAGTAATTTGGACGTAGAGCTTGATGTAACTTAATCTTGTAGGGATGAAATTTGTTATCCTTTAAACACTTACTAACTTGTGTTTGACTAATGTCTAGGCTCATAATTTATGTTTACTTGTAACCAAAGAGTAAAATATTTTAAATTTCAAAATAACTCGAAAACTATTATCTTTGGGTATATAACATACTAATATGAATCGATAGAGTTTTCAATTCTGAATCTGATCCATTAAAAATATACAGGGTGTTCCATTTAAAATAAACGAGATATTGGCCCTCACAGTTTTCCAATTTTGCTACGAGATTATTAACACCCTGTATAATTTATAAAACATTTATATACATCAAAATATTCGCCATGGCTTATACTAAACGAATACCAATATTTATTACCGAAATGTAAAAACTAAGGAAGATACTTTGTCATTTTTTTCACAAAATATTAAATATCTTCGAAACTATAAAGTTTAGCTATAACAAATGTTATATGGACTGAAAGCACTTGCGATGAGGAATCCAATGAGATAATAATATACAGGGTGTTCCATTTAAAATAAGAAAATTTTTATAGGTTTGGAAGGATGCGAACATCCTGTAAATCTGTAACTAATTTTAAATTATAGCTCTTATTATTTCTGAAAACTTTTGTATTAGATATTTTTTTCTAAAGTTGATAATAGTGGAGAAATAAAGGAATCCCAGACGAATGGGTCACCCTGTACATATAAATTGTGTAAAACAAAAACCAATTATTTAGTTTATTTTCAATGGTGTGCCTTCCATTAAGACTATTCACAGGTTTACTATATGATTTGGCATGATGCCAAATCATATAGGTAGTACTTTTTTAGATAAATTTTATATTATTTTAATACAAACTGATAATCATTTACAGGGGTGTCCCCGCCTGAAAAATTTCCCCCACGATTCCGAGACGAAGGATCGCAGTGCGTTTCCGCTCCTGAAAGTACTACTGCAACGCTCACAGCAGAGTTACACGAACTAACCGAAGGCACTGAAATATTATGGTAAGTAGAACAAGTTTAATTTTGTGAAACAACACATTCTTTTCCCACGACTTCCCCAAGATCCCTATTAGGGATCTTGCGACTTCCCACTCTACATTTTTTTTATAATTCATCGACTGTTGTACCTACATATGTACATATTTACATAATTTTCTTGATAATTAGCCACGATTTAAACTAAATAACCTATGAAAACTTGTTTTCTTACATGTATTCTTTACCATTTACCAAACAAAAACTTTCCACAAATCTCCGGCAAAATAATTCTAATTCTTTTGTACTTAGTATCAAAATAATTTTTGATGTTTTGACAGCTGTGACACATTAACTTATGAACTATTCTCCTGCGGCTTTTCTTTAACTAGATTAGATATAACTAGATTTTGTGGTAGATATTTTTCAAAAATATATTTAACTATGTTACTGAAGCTTTCAAGTACTCCCATAGAGTTCTCCCATTGTGATCTGCCAATCATTCTTTATTAGCACTCTCTTCTTTTTTTCTTTACACACTATGGATTACATACACGCACATAGGTACATAAATACACATATCCTGTACAGGGTGGGCCGTATAAGAGTGCGTATCCCCTTATCTCAGAAACTATGTGAGATAGAAAAAAAAGTTTTATATAAATGTTGTTTGCGTTAAAGATGTCGGTATTTTTTTAATATAGTTATATTTGTAGCTCTTCAATATACAGGGTGATGAACTAAACTTATCTTTTTTTAAATGGAACACCCTATATATTATTACATTTTTGAAAAGCTCTTCAAAAGACTTGTTCAACGATATATAATATGATGGGTCTGTAGTCCACCGTTTCGGAGCTATTGAGAATTATCTTCAGGCAATAGCCAATATTAAAATCGTGCTAGGAAAGTTAATAATTAAGTTTTTGAGCATTAACTTGCGCCAAGAGAATTCTAATTTTATTTACTTTATTATGTAATTACTCAATATTCAGTTTAAAAAAAATTTTTACCGTGTTGCCACATTTCGAAAACCATAAATTTTCACGATTTTTTCAAATGAAACACCCTGTATATTATTACATTTCTAGAAAGCCCTTCTATCGACAAATTTAGAGATATATGATATGATGGGTTTGGGACATCGTTTCTGAATGATTATCCTCAGAATATGGGATTTTAATACTGGCTATTTCCCGAAGATAATACTCAATAACTCCGAAACGGTGAACATCAGACCTATCATATTATATATCATTGAACTAGTCTTTAGAAGGGCTTTCTGAAAATATAATAATATATAGGGTGTGGCATTTAAAAATGTATTATCTTCGGGAAATAGCCAGTACCTATTAAAATCCCATATTCTGATGATAATCATTCAGAAACGATGTCCCAAACCCATCATATCATATATCTCTAAATTTGTCGATAGAAGGGCTTTCTAGAAATGTAATAATATACAGGGTGTTTCATTTGAAGAAATCGTGAAAATTTATGGTTTTCGAAATGTGGCAACACGGTAAAAATTTTTTTTAAACTGAATATTGAGTAATTACATAATAAAGTAAATAAAATTAGAATTCTCTTGGCGCAAGGTAATGCTCAAAAACTTAATTGTTAACTTTTCTAGCACGATTTTAATATTGGCTATTTCCTGAAGATAATTCTCAATAGCTCCGAAACGGTGGGCTACAGACCCAACATATTATATATCGTTCAACAAGTCTTTTGAAGAGCTTTTAAAAAAAGAAATAATATACAGGGTGTTCCATTTAAAAAAAGATAAGTTTAGTTCATCATCCTGTATATTGAAGAGCTACAAATATAACTATATTAAAAAAATACCGACATCTTTAACGCAAACAACATTTATATAAAACTTTTTTTTCTATCTCACATAGTTTCTGAGATAAGGGGATACGCACTCTTATACGGCCCACCCTGTACATAATCCTATAGCACAGTCATTGCCAGACATTGGCACATCTATGATTGGCACATAGACATTGCCAGTGCCGGAGCCAGGGATCGAACCCAGACCATAATATATAGGCAGTGTTGCCGACAAATGCTGCCACAAAACGCTCTAACCCACTAGGCTAACGAGGCGGTATGACTATTGATACAAAAGCCCTGTTTTATTGTGATTTTACACTATCTTGGTGTATTAGTCAATTTTATTGTAAACTCACTTCATTGAAATAGTACCATATCATACTCAATGACTGTTTGATAGTATTATCTTCCAAAATTATCAACAGTAAAATATTCGTACTATAATGCAATATTTTAAAAATATATGCATATTTATTGTAATTTATTAAAAAGTAAGTAGTAGTCGTATTTTATTATCCAATTAACTATTTTTCATTAATGAGTTTTGATTTTGCATTTTGTTAGAGATTAAGAGAACCATGTAGTAATTTTTTTTGTGAAATTCAAATTTCGATTATTATACAATTTATTCTATTATTTTGAAATCTGCCTGTTTTAGATTTTGTGGTAGATATTTTTCAAAAATATATTTAACTATGTTACTGAAGCTTTCAAGTACTATATATTTGCCGTTCTTGGGCTTAAATATAGGTTGGTCACAGAATATTCCAATAGTCATGATATTTAGTCGTTGCTGTAAATAATCCATCTATTGTATGTTCCTTTGTGGACACCTTCACAGTGTTTGATATCTTCCTCATCTAAAATAAACTAAATTTATGTTCTTTATCATTAAATTTACATGTTTTTTATCATAAGCATACATACTATACCTTTATAATAAGACCTACTATCATCAAGTTAATATTATTTTCTCGGAAAATATCAACTAAAAAAATAGCTAACAACGCGACTGTAAAGCCGTTAGAAAACCGTTCAAGATTTTTTCTATCGGACCACAAATAAAAAAGTTACAGCTGTTTTTATAAAATGACGGTTTTAATTTTTTTCCAAATAAAATCGAAACGAAACAAAATTTGATAATTGCTTTCTCAGCTAAATGTTGATCCACATTATATTCTGCACTACTTTCCCCATTGTCTTCTTGTACTCGTAGCTCTGTAGTTTCCTCCAAAGTGTTAGATCTCTGTAGTGGTAATCAAATTTGGTTCAGCCTGTATAGTCCAGCTATTGTATGTTCCTTTGTGGACACCTTCATAGTGTTTGATATCTTCCTCACCTAAAATGAACTTAATTTATGTTCTTTATCATTAAATTTTCATGTTCTTTATCATAAGCATACATACTATATCTTTATCATAAGACCTACTATGATATTGCTTACTTATTATTACAATTGCATACTTTGGGTGTCAGCTATGAATTTATTTTACTCTATAACAAATATTTATGTGATAAGATAATATATCTGTATGAGATTCTTTCGGTCGTATAACCGTGATTGATTGCAATTTTTATTCTACCTAAACTTTCCCAATTGCTAATAATATTATCTTTACGGTTTTAAGAATCTGCTACGGATGTTTATTTGTTTTAGTACATCGGAAATTTTTCATTTTCATTTTGTAGAGACAACATATAGGTAGGTACCTAACAAAATAATTTTCTGCTTCCCTGAACTTTTTTTTATCTAAATGGCGATGCTCTGCTTTAAAATGTTTTCATATATTCGTGACTCAACTTTAAATTCTCCACAATTGAATCTTGTTTAAATATCGACTGGTATCTACCTAGTTGCAAATAAATGATTTTCAGGGTTAATTCCACCAGAGCCTAAAAATTACCAATAATGTTTTTCTATTGCATGTTTTCCCTAACTTCACGATTTCTTTAGGATAACTGGAATTTGTAATGAAAATATGCTTGAATGCAAAATTATTTGGTTCATTTTAAAGCTCAAACGGTATTTAAGAAGATTATTTCTCGAATAAGAAGATAAGCATTAGTATAATACAATACAATAATTATAAAATTTGCTAAACTCTTTCAACAACACACATAATTGTCTCTTAAATAACGTTTTAACAGTACGGGCTTTATATATCTTTCCATCTTGTTTTAGCATGTTGAAAGCCTAGTTTTTTAAAATAGAAATTCAGAAAATGGAATACCTACCTTGATCCATTTTGTAGTTTTTTTTCGCATAAAACGACATAAACTGTTTGCTCATCTTCATCATATTATACTTATATCTCTGACTCTTGCTTCCTGCTTAGTTAAAATATGTAGTGTTCTTGATAGTGCTTTGACAATATTTGCTGTGTTTTTACCTCAAAATATAGTGCCAATACGTTAGACTTGGGGTTTTCTTCCACGTGGTTATCGAGCCGGTGGCTCATGGTTTACTGTCTCAATCGCTCAACCCAAAGATCATGGGTTCGAATCCCATTCCACCAAACAATTTTTAATTAAATTGTTTACTCGTAGATCAAGGCATGTTCCCAGGGATGGGAGATTAAAACCAGTTGATGTTTGACTTTCCCCCTAACTAATGAGGTTTTCCCAAGGAATTTATATACATGGAACCATTATCAAAGCTGCGCGAGTATTCCAATTTTGAATCCGCCATTTTGATGTCTGAAAATTGGTGGGAAATTTAACAGTATTAACCTAGCCTCTTCAGTTAGATAGCAATAACAAATAAAAACCACACAAAGCAGCAAGTAAAACTTTTGAGGCTAAGAAAAATTCTAAATAGGCATAACAAATGTTCAATATTTTATAGTTTAATTACAATTATTTGTGAAAAATAAAATATATTGTCACCAAACTTTGTTGTAAAATTGATGAAGGTACAAACGAAATATTTTGTGTATCAAAGTACACAAAATTACTGATCTACTACATAATACTTTATTGGTAAATATACAGTAACATTTGTAAAAATCAGAAATGAAAAAGTATATAGATAATTTACAATCACATTGTACATATGTGATGTACCTATGTACCTTTTGTTCACATTATTTATGTAAAATACACCATTAGCCGTTTAGAAAAGTAAATAATTAAAATGCATTATGCATATAAAATTTAACTATCCTTTACCTTACTTTAACTATCCTGGCTTATTTTTTGTATTGTTTATGTTCGCAGTTTTCATAATTTACTATTATATTAGCTAGGAACTATGATTGCATGTCTCTTAAGACTTTCAATTCTTGTTGTAAAATCCGAATTTACCTGGAATAATAAGAAAGCCCAATACTCAAATATTGTCACTCAAAGTCTATGAAGAGAATCACAATAAAATAAACCAACAAGACGCCAAAAATACAATACATAATACAAACACTATTTACCAAATTTACCCATACCACTGTTGCCGTGTTAGGAAGATTTGAACCATTGAATTCTTAGATTAGAAAGAAAAAGACACTAGAATTCTAGGGTCTTGGTCAGGTGTACCAATACAAAATGTAGAAGTTGGTAGCAATGTGACATCAAAATGGCGGCTCCCATGTTTCCACACAAAATTGGATGCGCAGTCGTCTATAATCGTTCCATGTGTATAAATTCCTTGGGTTTTCCAGGTTTCCCTCATTACAGCACTGAATGGTGGTTAGGACCTACCCATTTATTAGGAACAATGTTAACTTTAAATAAACTTACTCGTTCTTGAGGTACAAATGCAGCCTACTGAATAATAATATGCGATCCCCTTTCCCACATAAGTCTCAGATTTCTGAAGTAATCTTTGTGGTTAGAATGAGGGGTAGAGATATTATTATTATTATTATTATTATTATATTAAAAAGTAACATTAACTAAAGTTCTTGTAAATTTGATTATGAAACCGACCGTAAAACATATAACCTAAATAACAATAAAAATAATAATAATAATATTTTTATTGCATTACTTAATACTTTCACCACACACTTTCCCCCGCAAAAACCCGAAAAGTAGCTGGATCTGTCTGTATCACATAAAGATTGTAGGTACATGCCAATTTTTTCATGTTGATGAAAATATCTTGAAAATTGGCAGATTGTACAGGGTGAGTCAACCATAGAGTAAAGTTCATTATCTCATTTGTTTCGAGAATTACGAAAAAACGTTAAATACAAAAGTTTTATAGAATATTAAGGTGCACAGTTTAAAATTATTTTTGAGTATACAGGGTGGTGCAAAAAAGCGTGGCGAATATAACATAAGTTTTTTTAAATGGAACACCTTATTTTTAGATTTTACATGAAATTCTATAACTTTTTTGTTAATAATGTCATATACCTAAACCCAATAGTTTTTCTAATATTTTAATTTTTTTAGAAAAATATTAGTTTTTACTCTTATAAGAAACTGACAGTACCGCCATTGTTTCTGAAGGTGGAATACTCAAATTTGGTACAAACGTTCTATAAGGATGACAAAAAAGGTATATGTAAATAAATTTGAGTTAAATGCTACAGGGCCTTCAAAATAAATTTATACATTTCGACTATTTTAACTTCAAAAATTTCAATTTTTTTAAATGGCACACCCTGTATATTATTATTTTTTCTGATAGATTTTACAAAAGCCTTCAACTTTTATTGAGTATGTCATATACCTAGTTTTCATAATTTGCGAGTTATTTTGATTTTATTCATTTTTACACTTGTTTTTATTACACTAACGGATTCATTGGGTGGCCCCCTCGATCATGTGACTTAACACCTTCAGATTTCTTTTTGTTAGACCACTTTAAAGATCGTGTTTATGTGAATTCCCCTACAACACCAGAAGATATCGAAAATAGGATACGAGATACCTGGAGGACAATAAACATCCTTTATGCTATGGAACATGCAAGAAAATATAGTAACAAGACTAAACATGTGTATCTAAGTAGACGGGCATATTTTTGATCATTGATTACTCCATAATAATTAAAAGTAAGGTAGTTAGTATGGAAATTATTATTATTTATATTAGTTTATGTTTCCACAATAGCGTAGGTAAGTGTAAAAAAGAATAAAATCAAAATAACTCGCAAATTATGAAAACTAGGTATATGACATAGTCAATAAAAGTTGAAGGCTTTTGTAAAATCTATCAGAAAAAATAATAATATACAGGGTGTGCCATTTAAAAAAATTGAAATTTTTGAAGTTAAAATAGTCGAAATGTGTAAATTTATTTTGAAGGCCCTGTAGCATTTAACTAAAATTTATTGACATACACCTTTTTTGTCATCCTTATAGAACGTTTGTACCAAATTTGAGTATTCCACCTTTAGAAACAATGGCGGTACTGTCAGTTTCTTATAAGAGTAAAAACTAATATTTTTCTAAAAAAATTAAAATATTAGAAAAACTATTGGGTTTAGGTATATGACATTATTAACAAAAAAGTTGTAGAATTTCATGTAAAATCTAAAAATAAATTAAAAAATAGGGTGTTCTATTTAAAAAAACTTATGTTATATTCGCCACGCTTTTTTGAATCACCCTGTATACTCAAAAATAATTTTAAACTGTGCACCTTAATATTCTATAAAACTTTTGTATTTAACGTTTTTTCGTAATTCTCTAAACAAATGAGATAATGAACTTTACTCTATGGTTGACTCACCCTGTACATGGACTGTTCTGAATATCAATTTGCCATTAAAAAAAATTACCAATTTTACATTTCATCATGCTTTTATGAGATTTTCGTTGATTTTATGGTCGTAGTGAAAGATTCAAATCTGGAAACTGGTGTTTTGTAGCAGTCTGGCATCAATGTATTAGATACGACATTTAAAACATTTAATGCTCATAAGCCTTCAGGAAGAAGGTAGTTTATTATTGAATGTATACACTTGCTGATTTATATACTTTTGCTAAACATATTTATTTCTTCTAGCACAATTTTTGAGGTCAACTGGAATTTTGTGCGAATTAATTTAAAAATAAAAAGCACATGTAGCTATTTATACTTAGTCGTGGGTGAAATGTTCAGGGAAAAATATAAAAGCCTGTAAATAAATAAATATTGAAAGGATTTTCCCAATAGTTTGAATAAAAAATAATATATGTAGCATACCTTGTGTTGATATTCGTAAAATATTGATATTAGTCAAGTATTTAATTTAATTTTAAGGAAATTTCATGTTACGTACAGGGTGATTCACTATATTTTGACTCCCCTGTTAACTTTTTTGTTTACAGAATTATAAAGAAATGTGAAATATTTATGTTGCACTTTTTTGGTCATATCTCCGTTATTATTAAAGATAGACCCATCAACATCTATCTTACTGTATTTGTGAGACAACTTTCTATTCAAATATGCGAAAATATACAGGGTGTTCCATTTAAATTAACAAAGTTAACATCCGCGGACATTTTGTTTGGACTTCTACTATCATTTTCGAAAACTTCATAAAAATCGTGTAACTTTTATATTTCACATTTTTTTTAAAATTCTGTAAACTAAAAAGTTAACCGTTAACCGTTCTCCGTTATTATTAAAGATAGACCCATCAATATCTGTATTACTGTATTCGTGAGACAACTTTCTATCCAAATATGCGAAAATATACAGGGTGTTCCCTTTAAATTAACAAAGTTAACATCCACGGCCATTTTGTTTGGACTTCTACCATCGTTTTCGAAAACTTCATAAAAATCGTGCAACTTTTATATTACACATTTTTTTATAATTCCAGAATGAAATGAATGAACCATATATCTCCCACTTACATATATTCTTTATTTTTGATTTTAGAAAAAAATGCTTATAAGTAGGTTAGGTAGTCTATGTTATCTTCTGTAGTGAGGGTATGCAAGCTATAATTAATAAAAATAAAAGAGGTATTTTGAAAGGTGATATAACAACAAATCGTAACAGTGATGATGACCTGATGATCTTATAGTCTCGTTTATAGAGGGTACGAAGTTATTCAACCTCATACAAATATACAGTGGATAGATGTCATGGTGGATAATGTGTGCAAGACCAATGAAATTCGTGCATTTATAGATATAACTAATTAAATTCAACGATCTTGGAAGTGTTAGATATTTCCACATGGTGCCACCACTGCCGGCTGATTAACTATATTATACATATATAAACAAGGTTTATAGTTACTGACCTATCCTATTGCTCTGACTTTTCTCCAGGCATTGATCGTTTGATTTATTTATGTTACTCTATTTGTAAAGATTATTTTAATTTAGATATTTATCAAATTATACAATATGATGCATATTAACTTGGGCCAAACAATGAGTATTACATTATTTCTGACAATCAATATCCAATCCTATAATATTGCATATGTCGTCAAAAATGTTTGTGAAAATTCATTTACCACACCTAACACCAAAAATAGAATAGATAATGTCAGAAACATACTAGGAATTGACTAGTAGATTGTAGAGTTTTTCATAGACTGAAGGGCATGAGGAAGGACTGAATGTGTACCCCATATCTAATTTTACGTTATGCAGCCGTATCTGGTTCGTGTCCTATTTTTGTTTCAGCGAATTAATGTTGCATAACCAGGATCGACCCGAGCCAGATGTCCCTTATAATAATTTCTAATTTAAAAAAAAAAACATGACAAGTCAATTTTTATAACTAAATCTGTCTTACCCTGTAAGATTCCAAAACTTATAAAAATATATATTTGGGGGATTGTCCGGAAATGCTTCATCAAGGAACTACGACCTTCCAAAGATGGCGACTTAAATACTTAATAGACTGATCACTGATAATGATGAAGCTAATTTTATTTAAAATTAACTGGCTCCGATTCTCAGGGTCGGCCGCTGCTGCTTATCAGTAGCAACTCCCCACGTCCATAGGGTAAATAACTACTGAGGCTGGGAATCGTGTGCCCTGAGTAGACGTAATGAACCCATAATAACCGCCTTCTGCATTCTTCCGGCTAGAAGATCTGCAGAATTTCGGCATGCCAGTATGATCTTCAGTTCTGAAAGCAGTGTATCTTTTGCTCCACCGATGGCTCCTATAATCAATACCGCAAGCTTCAGAGTATGTTGTGGATGGAGTCTGCGGATTTCGAAGACTAGGTCTCGATATTTCGTCCGTTTCTCCTCCTCTTTCAACACAATGTTGGTCTCGATAGAAGCCGAGAACTCGATGACAAACATTGTCTTGAACTGGTGGTCGAGGAGGACTACATCAGGTTTATTAGCTCGTATCTGCCTGAGAGTGGGAAATGAGTAGTTCCAATAAATGGACCTTTTCCACATCTTTTTTTTATTTGCTTATTATAAAATATATACTCAGTTATGCTTAAAAAGTTTTTTTTTAAATTTTTTTCTTCACCAGATATATTTTGAAAAAATTGTTAAAATTACCATATATTTCAAATAACGCACCATGACGTCATACTCCACTTCGTTGTTGTCTGTTGGCTGCCCTGCATTTTGTGTTCTGTCAAGTGAAATGTGCTTAACCTAACTTTCGTTTTGTGTTCTGATTAATTTGATTTAAAATGAATAAAATTGAAGAAAGATATCTTCAGACAACCTTCCAAGATTCGACAGTGAAATGGTTAACGATTTCTACGTCACAAATATGAACTTTCTAGGTGCTGAAGTGCGCAATGTTAAGACAAGGAGGTTAGCTTTTATAACCTTAGTTATCAAACATCATTTAGTTGATTTTAGCATAAATTGTGCAGTGTTGTCACCTATAGCGAAAAATACCTAAAAATTATTTTGCTCAAGTGATAAATTGTAAAATAATCATGTTGATTTGCTTTAGTAATAATTTATGGAGATTATTTCACCTAAAAACACATATTTTCATTTAAAAATCACCAGAATGTAAATTTAATCGTTGCCAAGAAAAAAGTAAAATTATATGTGGCAACGTGGACCCGTTTTTTAACTTGTCTACATTTTATTGGCTACTGGGGTGTGATGTCAACGAACCGCGCAGTTTGAAATGATTCATGAAGACCGATCACTTTGTACTTGTATAACTTCGCTTAATTACAATTCTTTAATAAATTGGGTTGATTCTACCATTACTTATGTACCAGTATAACGTTTGATATTAATAAAAAAGTCAAATTCAATTTAGCGGAAAAGGTCCATTCGGCACCAGCGACATAGATGTATCTAGCTGCTACGACTTAGATTGGTAAACCCGCTAACCACCATTTAATACAAAAATTATAAAAATCTGGAACCTTCATTAGTTGGGGAGGCAGTCATAAACATTAAATTATAATGTATAATGTATAAATACATATTTTTAGCTTAATAATTGAAGAATCAAGATTGTAACTAAGCACGTAAAGTAAATTGGCAGCATTTATGTTACGTGTACCTAGGTACAGACAGCAGACCGTTTTATCTAAAAAGCCCTGAAATAAACACACCATTGATTAAACTATTTAATGTAAAAAGTATACTATGTATAAATAAAAACTTTTTCTAGCCCACATTTCTATATGAAATCACAAATGTTAAGTTTAAAGTTAAGCCCTACTAAAAACAAAAGAATGGTTTAAAATTTTTGTATCATAGCCAACATGATACGTTTATAAATCGCTACAGCTAGTACAGGTTTTTAAAAATAAACATGCATTGCGTCAACATAGTAAAATACGTAATATTACATAAAACGTAAAAATTGTTTTGAAAAATTATCTTGCGCTTGAAGAAGTTCCGACTGATATACCTACCACTTTACGTACGAAATTAATAAGCTGTTTTTGACATTGATCTGTGGCAAAAGGAGGGATTCAAAGTGACGATTCACGATAGATGGTAAAAATACTTTAAGGATAGGGCATCCTATGGCGTCTGGACGTCGACGACGCTTTTGACGCTTTTCAACCAGTCGTTGAGGTGGCGGCGCGCGATTCGAGTGTTTTTATCCTCATTACGGTGGAATTGTCTATCTTGTGCTTTGAATTTTGTTTGCATTTACTTGTTTACTTCTGCTTTTATAAATAATTTATATTTACAAAACTACACTATATATTGATTAGGTTCTATCATTTTTATTTTTATTTCTCTTAAAATTAACAATAAAAGTATTTAAACGTACATTATCAATTTTCTTGTGTTTGGCTAACTCTATTTTGCTTTACGTCTATTCTATTTTTAACAATGTTTTACATCAGCTATGTTTTCAAAAATAGGTCGCAGCATATTTGCTTTAATGCATTAGTTATATTTACAGGAATTCACTAAAATATTTACAAACGTCTGTGTTCTGTTGCAGTCGGTAGTGAGTATAATGAAAGAACTTAAAAATTATATAAATAGTTCGCATAAATCGGTAATTCTTCGAGTGTTGTGACATGGGTCAAAAAGTTAGCAGTTGTTGTCGGTGCTCCTCAAAAAATGGAAAGCACATGATTGGATGCACCGATTCATCTTCTGAAGGGTAAGGAACAATTATTACAACCTAAACCAGCAAAAAATAAGATGTTTTGGTGTAGAACAAACTAATGTACACGTGAACAGTCTAAAAATAACTATTTTACCTCAGATCCTATTGGCACTTCAACAGCTGGGCTAGTTCATTGAAAAACGCATCGTAACAGTTTTAGAATAGGTAGGGAATTCTAGGTTCCGATGTGTGAAAAATATTTGATTCATTTATATTAATGGTCTGTTGGTCGATCTAATGTTGGTTGGTCTGATTTTCACCAAAGACTACATCGGCAGACATACAGTCGTTTCTGTAGTATTGTTTGAAAATATCTTTTTTTAAATTTCCCTTTTGTTTTGGATGCTATTGTATCCAAAACAAAAATCCCTGTTGTTATATCCCTCAATAACTGTTGAGGATTTCCATCCCCCCATGAAGTTTTAAGGTAAGAATATCAGCTCCAGAACCAGCTGATAGTGATGCCGAAAATTTCCTAAATCTGTGACCCGTATACTGCTCAGGATTAGATAAGTCCAATGAGTAGGTATTGGACCGGACGTTTTTCTCCTAGATACTGAAGAAAAATCCATTTGTGATTCACATGAGTAGGGTAACTAGCTGCATGTTTATCGTAAATATTTAGTGGATTTATTCCATTAACTGTCTCACCAATTATCGTAAAAATCGTTTCAATGTGGGTCTTCGAATCAGGTAACAACCAGCATGTAGTCTTTTCTCACAATATCATCAATCGTCATATTGTAGAGTTCCTCTCGATGACAAGCCCCCGCCAAGCTCGTTATTAATACAACTTTCAACATTAAACACTTCATCTGGTGCTTCTAGTAAAAAACGTTCGACATCTGCTGTAAAAAATTTTAGATTTCTCGAACCAGTGGATTCTTCGCCCAGTGGATTGTCTTTTCAATAAAAATTTACTTTTTGATAATTGGATACATCCACATTATTCTTTACATTCAAAACTACTTTAAGCATCGAAAACTTGAACCAGAGATTTGAATATTTTAAAATTCTTACTTTTTCAGATAGATAAGTCAAAAGAACAGACTCGGATTTGTTACTCACAGTTTTCTCCTTACACCAGTGCATAAATAAATCATATTCTTTTTCGTACAATCTTCTAGATTTCGATGGTAATAAATTTAAAGTTACAGCAATTGCTTGCTTCCTCATTTCCAAACGAGTACCAGGAATAACATCTTCCTCACTATCACTCATTTTGTTCCAAATAATAATTATTCCAAAGTAGAATGTGTCAAATGCGACGTTTACATCGTTCAATATTTCGTTGTTTCTATGAAAACAGCAACAGAATTTAGTCATTACGATAAGGTAACTATGTCAATTTGCCGTATTTTTACAAAATTATATTGTTTTCTAATTTCAAATGGCGATACAAAAAAATTTCTATAGAACTCGACACTAAAATGTGTTTTTTTTTTGTACGAGCATAAGGCGAGTACTATTAACGCCCCGCTTGTAAAAAAACATCATTTTAGCCATATGTTATATAAAATACTATTATTAAATCTAAGGGGCATAAATAAATTAAAAAATCAATAACTTGGGTATTATTTTAGTTACTTTATAAATGAAACTTTACCCCTTTGAACTTTTTTTTACATATATAGCTCCTAGATTAGAGACATTAATAGATCGTGTTAAGTACTTCTTTTCTTTGAAGTCCTATATTTATACTTATTACATGTATACTTAAAAAACAAACTTGGAATTATTTACGCCCATACTGATGTCTTTGATCTTTCTAATAAATAGGTAAACCGATACTTTAAACTATGTTGTTGAGAAAGTAGATAAGTATTGCAACAAAATCTTGACCTTTCGACAGTTTTCTCTTTGGAAATATTGATTTCAATAGCGTATATTCAAATCAATATTCAATACACGAAACAAGAATCCAAGCTGTACACGTCATAAAGGATCCACAATGTCGTTTGCCAGAAATATCAAAAATATATACAATTTTAATGTACCTCGCCAATTGCTTGGCGAAATTCGGTATCAGTTTTTTTGTTCTTTCTTTTAATAAGTCATGGAGATATTCAAACTGTTCTTTTCCCGCTCGGAAGTACCGGGTTTTCCAACGAAATGACTCACCCCCTATATCTTTTTTATTTGTGGTGCTAATAAAAAAAGTTGCATACAAAAGTTTTATAATTTTTTACGAGCTTTCTAGATATGTAGTTAAACAGCCAAAATAAGTGCAGCTTAAAGAAATATGAACCTAGGTTCAACTTTTTTAAATGGAATACCCTGTATATTGTTTGATTATTGCATTCTACGGGTTTTTCTGATTTCAAAAATATATATATGTGCTATAATCGATGCAACATTTGTCATTTTATGGAGCTTTTTTTATAACACAGAAACTGCAGCTGCCTTAGACATTGTTCATTTATCAAATTAGCCTTGGATAGAAACAAGGCCTCAAATATGAGTAATTGCTTCCAAAACGTGTTATAAAAAAGCTCCATAAAATGACAAACGTTGCACCGATTATAGCACATATATATATTTTTGAAATAAGAAAAACCCGTAGAATGCAATAATCAAAAAATATACAGGGTATTCCATTTAAAAAAATTGGACCTAGGTTCATATTTCTTTAAGCTGCACTCATTCTGGCTGTTCAACTACATATCTGGAAAGCTCGTAAAAAATTATAAAACTTTTGTATAAAACTTTTTTTATTAGCACCACAAATAAAAAAGATATAGGGGGTGAGTCATTTCGTTGGAAAACCCTGTACATTTGAAATCTGTCGGTATTTTCCTCTTTTATATCCTATTTTCCTCCTCTTTTATATCTATTTTCCTCTAGTATGGAATTTCCTCTCGCGGTTTCTTCTTAAGTTAATTTCATGTACCCGTTAGATTAGATTAGTATATAGGAGTCGGCCCCCTGGGCTGGTCCACCGCGACCTAGAAGATCTATTGTGGCACTCCCAACCTATTTAAAACACTCTGTCCAGCTTTGTCCTTTGCATTAGACTCCACAGCTTTGATAGAGGCTCTTCCATGTAGCTATTGGCTCTTGGTCTGCCTTCCCCAAGTATTTGAAATCTCAGTCTTGTCAGGCCCTCGCACTGGCACAGTACGTGTACTGAGGTTTCCTCTTCTTCTTGACAGAATCTGCAAGTTGCATCTTCTGACACTCCCATAAGATTTATGTGCCTATTTAGCCTACAGTGTCCTGTTAGGAGACCTGTACCCTTACTTCATGTACCCGTACTGTTCTGTTTAAATGTTGTTCCAAACACAGCAGCAGTTGTTTAAATGTTGTTCCATTTCCTCCTCGTATCCTTCAGGACTTTCTATTATTTTAACGTAATGTATTCCTCTATTGCGCTGAACATAAACTAATGACAGCACTTTTCACTATTCTCGTCAGTGTCAACCAAATGTGCACACCCAAGCAAATATACACATTCCGTCGCGTCGCGTGCCATTGGAAATCGTCGCGTTGCATCGGATAAGTATGTTTCTGCCTTTTACTGTCGTATTACTAATTTTATAACTGATGACGTTCACCGTTTGGATTCTGGTTTCGAGTTTATCTGACATTTATATACTGAATTGTTACAAATTTCAACATATAATTATTAGAGAGCTATTACGGGAATATCGGAAATGGTATATATACAAATTCGGTTAAATAGAAAAAGTTAGGGCCAATAAAATATGCCACATTTGACATACATCCACTATTGATAGATATATACAGTGAGGACATAAAGTCCGCCCCCCTCCCTCTAATTTTTGAACCACTGGGTAGATTGTGATGAAATTTGGAACGGTAATAATGACTACATTCTGCATTTTTTGACACATTAATGACAGCTCTGAGTGTCAAAGTGACACCTGGGCGCGCAATAGGAAAATTTTTTTAAAATGGAAATGGGGTCGAGTGGGGACTCATTTTGAAGCTATTTTTATGCTCAAAACATCCCCCAATTTTGAGAACATTTGGTTCAGTAATTTCCAAATAAAAACCAGTAATATCTATCTCTGTTATATAATTTTTTTGCATACATATTACAAATTATTGTAAATTATTCAAAGCAGAACAAAAATTAAAAGTAAACAAATAACAATAAACCATCCCAAACCTAAAATAACATGAATTAAAAACATAATTAAAAAATTATGAAATAATTTAAATTAAACCTAAAAAAAATAAAAAAATTTTAGAGGCAGATACAAATTTAGAAAACACGTGTTACTTCAAAAGATGTTGAAAATGACCTCCATGAACCTCCTGACAAATAAATGTTCCATGGGTAAGTTCTATTATAAAGATTATGTGGTAAAAAGATTATGTTATAAACTGATATTACTGCTTTTTATTTGGAAGTTACTGAACCAAATGTTCTCAAATTTGGTGGATGTTTTGAGCATAACAATAGCTTCAAAATGAGTCCCCACTCGACCCCCATTTCCATTTAAAAAAAATTTCCTATTGCGCGCCCAGCTGTCACTTTGACATTCAGAGCTGTCATTGATATGTCAAAAAAATGCAGAATTTAGTCTTATATTACCGTTCCAAATTTCATCACAATCTACCCAGTGGTTCAAAAGTTAGAGGGGGGGGACGGACTTTATGTCCTCACTGTATATAAAATTTACTTATTTTCATTCTACAATGATACTAACCTACTGACATAATTTAAAAATAGTAGGATTACCCGTGACCCAAATCAAACTAGAAATTTATTGCCATGCCAACGAAAAAATATTGTCTTAGAACTAGATGTACAACTCATTAATACATAAACACACGCCACAACTGCATAAGTGAAGTATTTATATTAAATTTATCCTGAATTCTTAGTGTGCTATAGGATGAGAGAAATAAGGTAAAAAAGTACAACAGAACCTCGTTCCTGAAGTGAATGAGCTTAGATTGAGCTCCTAGGTACTCCTCAGCTTTCTAAACCAGTTATATTTTTCCAGATACATTTGCCATTTATGTAGAAGTAAACAAGAAGGAAGGCCAATAAGGCTAAATTTAGTCTATTAATGGTGGCAAGGAAGGAGGAAGCAAATAATAGAACAGAGCAAGTTATTTTTAAATTGTCTAACAGCTAAATCGGACTTAAGGCTCTAGGCTTCCCAAGAACGAGATCCTTTCTTATTTACAAGTGGAGTGATTCTTCCCAAAGCTATGACTTGTTAAAAACAGATTGTATTCTGAGGGATACGAAGGCCATTCGGGAATCCCAGAGAATGAAAAAGCTGATAGATTAATTGACTTTTTATAGAATTTATAGAATTTACAGAAGGCAAGTCTCTACTGAGTAATTGGTTTAAGACTTTAATGTAAAACTTGAGGGTAAATGGAATTATTGATGGGGTCATGATTTCTTAAAGTGGATTAACAAAACCATGTTATTGACCCAGAGTCGGAGGACTCTAAATTAACTGGGCATTGCAGCACCTGTTCCTGAAAGGAGTAAACGGGTTGTCTAGTTGTCCAGGATATGGAAAAAATAAGGAAATTCTCTTTCACTTTCTGGGGCAATGTATAATTTTTGAAAGGCATGATGGTGGCTTTGGCATCGGCGAATTCAACAGAGATGAGACGATAGTGGTTGTTAGTGGACGTTAGCCGTCCTAAATACTACAAATGCCCTGATATTGTAGTAATGGGATAAGGAGTAAAGCTCTTAAATTCTGACTTCAGAAGAATAACTGAGTGGGAAGGACTCATAAAGAACTTTCTGTTTGATATGGCACTGATTTCGACTAAACACTTCCAGTCTAAACTAAGTAAAGGTGTTGTGCAACCCGTGTCTAACGGAGCTTCTGGAATTCCGAGTAACCTAACAGATGTTATTCTGTAGTGGACCTATAGTTCTCAATCCCCATGCAATTGGGAAAGCTATGGAGCTTGAGATCAGTGGGGATAAAAGGTTATTATAGTTTCCAACACCTGAGATTGAAGAAGAGGACGATAAGAGATAAGGCATCTATAGTTTTAGATAACCTTGTCTTAAAAGAAAAGACTAGGAGCTGCCTCGTACATTATTCTGTTTACGATTTCTTTCAAGCTGGGTTATATATTTTCTTTTTATTGAGCTAAATCCTAACATCAACTTGAAATTGTTGTTTATTGGTTTTCAATTGATAGCACAATTAAAAGTAATTATTTATTATCTGTAATTACCTCAAAACACCCACAATATAAAAAAGGTTCTATTGAAATAATGAAGATATAATGAGATTTATAAATAAAGCAGAAGTCAAAAATTAAAAACTGTTTGATTCAGATCATTTATATGTACTTTTCAGATCCAGTAGAAACTTCAATTTTATAAAAACTAGTTACTGATAGTAATATCAGTATATACAAAAAATAATAAAACTATTTACTTGTCCGAGATTGTTTGCTTGTTACTTCAAATAACGTAAAAACCATCTATAACAAAGCCAAGGAAATTCAATATATCTTCGTAAGAGTAGCAGTAGTAGTTAAGGTACCTGATTTTGGTAGACTTTGTCTTATAATTTATTGCGGCAACGACGCAATGTGTTCATATAAGTATAACTTTATTTTAGGAGAAATATGCCATATGTTGGATGTCATCCAACATCAACTACAGAAATAAATTTGAATGAGACAAATTATTCATTCAACTGTAGTTAATAAAAATATGAAACATTGTTTTTATTTTTCTATAGATAATTTCTATAATTGCAACTATATATAGCTAGGCATGTTTAATAAATTTAACATCTATTAATAGCTCCACTCATCCTAAAACTTAGCGAGGAAGCCTGCATCATGCGGTTAACCCGGCTTAACCCTGAAATAGACTTCCAAGTTTAAGGTAAAATTTATAAATTTGAAATTAGTGTTTGTGTTGGTATTAATAATAATAATAATAATAATAATAATAATAATAATAATAATAATAATAATAATAATAATAATACATTTGTAATATACAAAAGAATGTAGAAAGTAAAAAAGTATAATTACATATGTAGGTATAATATAAAAAGTAAAAAACCAATTCCCATAGACCTGTTATTCAAGAATTTAGGTAAAGGGTCAAAGGGTGTTGGTAAAATAATATAAATTTTTCCAACTGTAGATTTCTTTACTTTATTTAAAGTTATGACTGCAACTGCCAATTTTATTCAAGGAATATCTTAAAGACGGCTAAAATAATATATAAATAACCCTATATGGATCCAAGGGAAATTTTATGTATATATTTCAAATATATAAAAATATATACGATGTTCCATTAAAAAAAAATTGTTGGATTTATCATTCTATTATAAGACGCTGTGTGATCAAAAATACTTTTCCAATGTGCATCACATGGTAATACGTGATGCACCAAGTGAAAGTTTAAATGAAATGGTCGCAAAGATATTGATCAATATCGCTCTGAATTTGCATCCTGCCTAAAAATAAATGAACAGGAAGAATAATATATGTAGATTTCTCTTATTATTTTTTTCGCAAACATGCCAAGCCCCCATTTAGAAAAGTTCAGAAAAGCTTGACTTTTGTCAGATAAACATATGGCTGAAAATGTTCGAGGCTTTGTTGTTTAAACAAGTTTCCGATTGGCGGTCTTCCAGCCTATAATTAGTAATGACAACTACATTAGAACTATTTACTTTTATATATCCTTGACTTATAAATTTATTTCAAGCTTAGTACCACATAACCTTAGGAGAAATAAAGGAACTAACTTCTAATAAAAACTGTTCTATAACTCTTCTACATTATAAAGGTTGTAATAAAATAAGTCACCTAAATAAATTGCCTGAAAACGAACTAATTTATTTATGTATTTGAAACTGTGACATTTTGACAGAAAATGTGACTACTGCTCTCGGCAAATTAATAAATTAGAAATACATTTAATGTAAAATCTAACTAATCTTAACAAACAATAATAATATAAAATTAGTGATACTTAACAAAAAATATGGATATATAAACATTATAACACAATTCAGACATTTTGTCGCTTGACATGGGTGTTCCCCAGGGTTCGGTTTTGGGACCTGTTTTCTTTATATTGTATATAAATTCAATTGAATCGGTTTTGAACAAGACATTTTTTACATTGTATGCTGACGATTTGGCTTTGATTGTTTCAGATGAATCTGACTATGGTTTGAATGAAAAGTGTAACAAGACTTTACACTTATTGCATGACTGGTTTAGTGAACATAATCTATATTTTAATACTGAAAAAACGCAACTAATAAGATTTCATACTGCACAGAGGAGTTGTAATAAATTAAGTATTTCTGTAAATGGCACAAGGTTAGAAGATAATGACAGTTGTATCAAGTTTCTGGGTATTCATATTGATCAGTGTTAATTGGAAAGCTCATTGTAATAAACTTGTTTCCATCATGTCGGCAAATTATTATTTATTTAGGAATATGAAAGATGTGTTGTCCGAACATCAACTGATTAATTTGTATTACGCTCATATGGAGAGTCGATTGCGATACGGGGTTTGCTTTTGGGGTTATTCTGCCTATTCCGAATCGGTCTTCATATTACAAAAACGTATAATACGTTGCATTGCAGGTGTTGCCAGGCTACAGTCATGTAGACCTGTTTTTAGTATGTATAAAATTTTAACATTGACGTCGCTTTTTGTTTTTGAGATGTGTGTTTATATTTTTAAAAACAAGAATAAGTTTCTTTTAAATAGTGATGTTCATAATTTTAATACAAGGTACAAAAGTGAAATTAGGGCAGCCTTCTCAAGATTGAGTGCAGTAAGTAAAGGTCCAAACTATTTAGGACCTAAGATATTTAACCATTTGCCTAATGAGCTGAAAGAATGTGACAAATTGATTAATTTTAAGCGAAATTTAAAATTGTATTTATTAGATAAGTGTTTCTACTCATTGTCTGAGTATTTTGTTTAGTATAGGTTATTTTCATGTTTTGACTAATGCTATACATTCTTTTGTAATGTCTGATGAGCATAATAAAAAAAAAAAATATTATTATAAACAATGTAGCTATGCCATATATTTAAAAAAAATAGTTAATATTTCTACATAACGATCAATTCAAGTTTATTTAGTTGCAAATGGCTAAAATAGCCCATATCCAGCTTGTTTTAAAGATAAATTAAATATATCAATGTGGTTAAAGTAAACATTATAAACTTTTTGTAGTTGATATAATGAAGAATTTTTTGCATAATTTGTAGAACATGAGTGTAGGTAAAATAAGTGAGTGGAACCAGTGACATGGGACTTGATAGTAATAATTTGTTATGTGTTATTAAAGTTACAATCAATTGCATTATTGAACATTTTAGAAATAAACAGTAAATACGTTATAAATCTACTAGACATAAGCTTTAGTAAATTATATAGTTTGATGCTATCCTCGTATGAAGCGTAAGCAGATGTCTGTTAAATTTGTAATTCAAAAAAATGTACGAATTTAATTTGTATTTTCTCAATGCGTTCTATATATTTAACATAGGATGGGTTTCAAATTATGAAGACATATTTAAGGTCACTACCGACAAAAGAGTTATACACGGTGGTCACTTCTACGAAGTCCCATTGGCATCTTGGAAAGGGTAAAATATACAGAATCGCTCAAATTTGAAAAATGTTACACATTATTATGCTTTTCAATCATCTCAAAAGAAATCCGGGATATTTTGCGTAGTTCCTAAATGATCGCTGTAAAACTGAAAACGTGTATTTTCTATTTCCATTTATAAATTTTTTAGTTACGCAAAACACCCCACGGACGTGGGGAATAGCTAGATACAGATAACCACCAGCGGCCGACCCTGAGAATCGGTACCAGGGAACCAGTCGACTGGATTTTAACAAAAACTATTACCTATTATTCGGTAAGCCGCCTTAGCTCTGAGGAATGACTAAGGTTGATCAACCCTAATTACCATTTAGTTAGGAATAAGAGAGACCTCCAAAGCTTCATTAGTGTGTAAGGATAAAAACAAGAAATTAACGTGTAGGAAAGAGAAATATATTGTTAAACACAAATTATCTGCAGGTGTAAACACTGACGTTTCCTCCGTCATTCAGTAAGCACTCAATGTCTGTAGCATGTTTCGATATATTTTTTTTATTTCAGCAGCACAGCGGCGATAAAAATATATCGACACTTGTTTTTCACACTTCTAACCGGAGTAGTAGGTTAACCGGATACCTAAAAATAGGCGCTCCTTCTATTTTAATAGGTCCAATATCAAGGTAAAGACTAAACATTTTTTGTGAACAATCAAATTTGCATACCTAGGAAGATTGTTGAGGTGTTTATTGGGAAATTGGATAATCAAGTTCTTTTCAAAAATTAATAAAATTTATTATAAAAAATAATAATGATAATAATAATAATAATAATAATAATAATAATAATAAAAACCAACGATAAATTTTTGTTAGACTTTGTATTAACCCGTCTACAAGAGAAATAAACCAGCGATAAACTGAGAAGTGCATGATGCGCAAAAACACAATAATAAAGAATAACAATAACAATGACAATAACAATAACAATAACAATAACAATAACAATAGCAATAGCAATAATAATAACAATAACAATAACAATAACAATAACAATAACAATAACAATAACAATAACAATAACAATAACAATAACAATAACAATAACAATAACAATAACAATAACAATAACAATAACAATAACAATAACAATAACAATAACAATAACAATAACAATAACAATAACAATAGCAATAACAATGACCATGATAATGATAATGATAATGATAATGACAATTACAATGACAATAACAATAACTACTCCACCCCTCATTCTAATTATATGCATTACTCTTAAAGTTAGAGTCTAACATCAATTCACATCAATCGCTAAATTTAACACATAAAAGATATTCTGTCATCTTAGCTTATATGCAGAGTTGGTTGTCAACCGATCTTTCTATTCGAGTCAATAATTCGTAATACACAATACTTCGTAACAAATAGACCAGACCCTGAGCTATCGTGATTCGATAAATGATATTGAATTTAAGAATAAAGGACTTTATAATAAATAACTTCTGTAAAACATCAAGTTTTACCAAAAAGGGAAACTCACTAACATTACTGTATTCATTATTAATTTTTTGCATCGTTATATTTTTTAAACTAAACTCTTGGCGAAATCTTGCAGATCAGATTATGTAGTTTCCCTCCAGTTTCCCGTATTTGTAGATATATAAGTATTTTTTTATTTAAGATTTTCATCTGTTTTACAAATAATGTGTTTCTTACAATCTTACAAACTTTTTCTTATCAATATCAATAATGTGCAGTAATTTGAATATTAATTCCACGATTTATCTCATTACTTCTATTTTTTCTACTGATTTTATTATTTCAGGTAATTGTACTTTTAGCATTGAAAATGCTTATAGGATCGCGAAGATATATGGGTATCTTTCGATGAAAAGTGTAAATGTGCATTTAAATTAGAGCGAACAGAAGCGAACAAACGAATTCGTTAGCTTAAGCTCGCGTAATTTATATGAAGAACAAAACGGGAGCGAACGAACTCGCCTGTGTTTCTGCATATATTAGAGCGAACAGAGACACTCGCTCGCTTCTGTTCGCTCTAATTTAAATGCACCTTAACGCGAAGAGCATGTCACACCGACATGGTCAGGTAGTGGGGGGGGGCGAGTAGAGCTGGGGCGTGGGCGCATAGTTTAGCATTTATTCGTATATTGCAAATTGCAAGTCTGAGAATCTGAGCTCTCATGTGAATGTGATATACAAGGTGGCAAAGTCTGTAAGTCGCAAATGGTAAGTTCTCAAATTTAAAGGTAACTTTTGCAAGCTTTCTATAGTTCCAAATTTCCTTGCAAATAGTTGCAAGAATTGCGAAATCTGTGAATTTTTTCGTAGTTATGATCAGTTGAGATTTCTATCTTGGTACAACATAGTCGCGAATCTGCATACTGAAAACTAAAAACTTTTTTGGGTTTCTTCTTTGAAAAATAGAAATGAATTTCAAGGCCATTACATGTTTCACCTTCGCGAAATTTTACACACGTAGGTAGCTTATTTCTATTTTACGTTTTTATGAGTTTAGTGAAAAAGAAGAGACGTAAATACTAAAAATGGCCAGAGTAATAGTAGCAATGTAAAACTAAGAAAATTTTCAACAAATATATCTAATTGCTATTCAAAATTAAATGTATCTATCCTAACAATTTTTTAAAAATATTAGGTACTTTTTATAGTATCTTTTTAATATTATTTATTGGTTTATGTAACTGTTTATATATTTCATTATACCTATAGGAATTAAGCCAAAAATTTAACTAATAATTTTTCTCTTAGTTAACTTTTTATCTTAATTCCTATACAGGGCGCCCTATTTCTTGACCCGTTGCATGGGTAACTTTTTTATTAGTAGAGATACAAAAACGCTTAAATGAGCAAATTAGTGCAGTTTCGTATTAGTAATTCTACGGTAAGGCGAAAAATTATATACGGGGGAAGGTTGAAAAGTTATTGACAAAAAACGAAAAATCCAACTTTTCTATTATCCCTCGTAGCTCGTTCATTTGAAGAGTTAGAGAAAAATGCTTCACATGTTTTTTGCAGTATTTTTCATGTAAAATGACATGCACTTGCTACTTTTTATATATCTCTTAAAATGGTTGAGAATCACAGTAAAATATATTTTTTTTAAATGTAATGGATAGGTGGCTGTGACATTAACCGAAAGTCCCCTTTTTTCTCTTTCAGATGATATAACATAGTCCATATTTTATCCTTACAAAAGTAATAATAATCGTTGTTTTTAAAGAAAGTTTATTGTCACATCAAGAATGCTATGGAAATAAAACAAAAAATAAGATTCCTGATATTTTTAAAAACGTCTAGTTGGCATTTATATATTGACAGATCATAAGTGACATTTTTAGTTTTTGTTAAGTAGTTTATTGTTTATTATTAATACTGCATACAAAATAATAGTGTTGCAAATATGTACACCAACGAAGAGAAAAATGATATGCTATTTCGTTATTATAACCAAAATCGAGATGCACAAGCTGCAGCGAATCTTTATTTTGAAACTTACATGGAACGAAGACAACCCCATCATAGAATATTTAGACAGCTGGAAAATAATATACGATTATACGGTTCTTTTTCAAAGCCTAAGGATGAAAGAAACTTCAATGAAGACACTGAAATAAATGTTTTGGCTTATGTAAATTTTAAACCTGATTCTTCAACTGAAGAAATTGCACATCACTGCAACACTTCCAAGGAAACTGTAAGAGCTATTTTAAAAGGTAACAATTTAAAGCCTTATCATTATTCCATATGCAATACTTTATATCCAGCTGATAATCAAAGAAGGATGACATTTTGTCGATGGTACATTTCAAAATGCGAAGAGGATCTAGACTTCTGGAAAAAGATTTTATTCAGTGATGAAAGTAGATTTACCAACAATGGTATTTTTAACCGCCATAATAACATAATGTGGTGCCGAGAAAATCCACATCTTGTTTCTGAAAGAAGAAATCAACGTCAATTTGGGATAAATGTGTGGTGTGGAATTTTTTGTGGCAAAATTATTGGCCCATATTTTTACGAAGATAATTTGAATGCGAATAATTACCTTCATTTTCTAAGGAATACTCTAACAGAGGAATATTTAAATGAATTACCACTTCATATTTTTAGAAATCTTAAATACTTCCAACACGATGGAGCACCTGCGCATAATTCCCGCGAGGTAAAACAATATTTACATGAACAGTTTGATAAGGTTATAGGAAATAGAATGGATATCGACTGGCCAGCGCGAACACCTGATTTGACCCCCTTAGATTTCTTTCTTTGGGGGTTATTGAAAGATAAAGTTTATGTGACAGCTCCTCTAGATATAGAGGATCTAAAAGTCAGGATTCAAGATGCAATTAGAAGCATACATGGACATACAATAAATAATGTTTTAAGAAGTATCCAGAAACGTTGCTTACTATGTATCCAACAGGATGGTGGTCATTTCGAACATTTACTTCAATATAATTAATTAATTAATAATTTCTGTTCTCAAAACATTCTTTTGTTCCATAATCCATAGCATTCTTGATGTGACAATAAACTTTCTTTAAAAACAACGATTATTATTACTTTTGTAAGGATAAAATATGGACTATGTTATATCATCTGAAAGAGAAAAAAAGGGACTTTCGGTTAATGTCACAGCCACCTATCCATTACATTTAAAAAAAATATATTTACTGTGATTCTCAACCATTTTAAGAGATATATAAAAAGTAGCAAGTTCATGTCATTTTACATGAAAAATACTGCAAAAAACATGTGAAGCATTTTTCTCTAACTCGTCAAATGAACGAGCTACGAGGGATAATAGAAAAGTTGGATTTTTCGTTTTTTGTCAATAACTTTTCAACCTTCCCCCGTATATAATTTTTCGCCTTACCGTAGAATTACTAATACGAAACTGCACTAATTTGCTCATTTAAGCGTTTTTGTATCTCTACTAATAAAAAAGTTACCCATGCAACGGGTCAAGAAATAGGGCGCCCTGTATAAAGAAAGATGTAAATTAGATACTTTGTTGTATTTTTTGTATATAATCCTACCTTTGTTGAAACTAAATAAATTATATTGATTTTGAAGTTTCTAATGAAATTACTTCTCATGATTTTTTTTATGTAAAATATATTTTTATTTTCTAATGATGACGTGATTGATGTACCGCATAACTTTCCATGAACAAATTTCTGTGTTCAAATTTCCATGATCTTTTATATTTATGTGATTTTTTTACATAAAATGCATCAAGTGCCAAGTAAATTTAAAAACATGTTTTCGAGTTATAGCAAAGAAAGTGGAAAGTGGTCCAAATATAAGCCACTGTACGTTGCCTTATCTATCCAATTACCGAACATCTTTTACTAATTGCGGATGGATTACATCTTTTACTCTATGTCTGTGCTTATTTGGAACCATTCTACTATTATTACACCACACTGTTATTGATAACAGTCTTTAAGTACAGTGTGATTCACTTTCGAGTGTGTAACATGGGTATCTCGCTTATTATAAAAGATAGACTGTAGGTTTAAATTTGGCAAAGTTGCGGAATTTTGTGCTCAATAAGTTGTCGCAAACAACACCCCCGTATCTGCTTTTGTTTTTAAATAAAAGGCAAAAAAAATTTTTTTCCGGTTTTCGTTTCTGGCCATAACTTCTGTATTTTTGAAAATATTGGCTTATCGTTTTCCCATTATTAGGACACTTTCTTGAAACAAATACGATGCCGTTAACCGTTTTTTAAAAAAGTGTCACTTCTATTGTAAATCATCGTCAACTTTATTTTTTCTTATGGGCGCCATATTAGTTTTTCTCATATTTGAATAAACCGATTTTTTCTGAATACAACAATATAATATATGTTAATATTTGCCTAAAAAATAAGGGCATTATGTAGGAAAATAGGTATTTTTTTGAAAATGTCTAGTTAGCCATGGCCATGACAGTCAGTTCTTGACAAACCACAAATATCACTTATAATTTTTATAAACTGCATCTGTGGAGTACATTTTACATTGACTAACGATGTATTCAACCGAAGAGAAACAAGATATTATAGATATTTATTACAGATGTAACAAAAATTTAAACAGAACAATTGAAGAATATTTAAACACATATCCTGAAGACGACAACCATGCGAGACATATATTACTAAACTGCACTGTAATTTAAGAAATTATGGCAGTCTTTCTAAACCAAGAAATAGGTATGGATCTGCCATAATGTCTTAAATTACACTGCAGTTTAGTAATATATGTCTTGCATGGTTGTCGTCTCTCAGGATATGTGTTTAAATATTCTTCAATTGTTCTGTTTAAATTTTTGTTACATGTGTAATAAATATTTATATCTTTTTTCTCTTCGGTTTGTATACAACGTTAGTCAATGTAAAAAGTACTCCACAGATGCAGTTTATAACAATTATCAGTGACATTTGTGGTTTGTCAAGAACTGACTGTCATGGCCATGGCTAACTAGACATTTTCAAAAAAATACCTATTTTCCTTCATAATGCCCTTATTTTTTAGGCAAATATTAACATATATTATATTGTTGTATTAAAAAAAAATCGGTTTATTCAAATATGAGAAAAACTAATATGGCGCCCATAAGAAAAAATAAAGTTGACGATGATTTACAATAGAAGTGACACTTTTTTAAAAAACGGTTTACAGCATCGTATTTGTCTTAAGAAAGTGTCCTAATAATGTGAAAACGATAAGCCAATATTTTCAAAAATATAGAAGTTATGGCCAGAAAACGAAAACCGGAAAAAATCTTTTTTTGCCTCTTATTCAAAAACAAAAGCAGATATGGGGGTTTTGTTTATGCCAACTTATTGACCACAAAATTCCGCAACTTTGCCGAATTTAAACCTACAGTCTATCTTTTATAATAAGCGAGATACCCATGTTACACACTCGAAAGTGAATCACCCTGTACAGTTTATAATTTACTTTTGTAACAGGTTTGTACATTTCTGTCTTTGTATGTAAATTTCAGACAAGTGTAGATATTGTAATTAAACATGCCAAGAAAATATGTTGTTAATTTAGGAGGCGCAGATGTCTACAACCCTCAAGTCTTTCGACCCAATAGTTGATATTGGTAGAAAGTCAAAATACATCAGCTCTTCATGCGAAGGCAAGCACTAGTTCAATTGAAATTGAAAGCTCCCTGATATTCTGCAAAAAACACTACCCCAAGTATTTGTGTATCTTGCCCGTAATGTAGACATAGTGACAGTTATACAGTCGAGTCCGTATTTTTTTATCTGCACTTGGTCCTACTGCATGAAGGTTTTTAAAAGTACGTCAATGGCCTGTTAATATTGGATGGAAACAGTCCAATTTACCAATATAATTAAGGAACCAGCTAGCTGTAAGACTTACAAATTTTAAAAAATAATCATAAATGAACTTAATTTAACTATAATCTATATCAAAATATTGTGCTAAAATTCTAAATTTTGTGCAATAATAATGGTCATATTATTGTTGTCCTTCATTCCAATCACAAGGATTAGCAAGCACGAAAGTCTGAAACTTGTGCTGGAGAGGGAGCACACTTTTTATAGCCACATTGACGACTTAATTGGTAAACCTGAACCACCTGAATTTAGTATTGAAATGACAAAAACCTGGAGAACCTCTTTAGGCAATCCCACACACCGTAGCCTTCGAGAAACTCTTCTCGAAGGCTACGCACACACTCCTATCTTAATTCATCCACCATCAGTAATCACCCATCTCTTCGTGTACGAATCACCATTTTAGTACAAAATTGTTGAGTTCACGTAAAAACGGTACCTCTGGATTTCTTGGACGAAGACCAGGAGCTTTCGACTCGATATTTTATTTTATACAATATTGAATACATTTTTTTTAAATTATGGCGGCATTTAAATCAACTTTAATTGAATTCACCGTGTGGATTCTCGTTGGAGAGATTACATCATATGAAATATTTAACAAATTAAAAAACTTGTTTAGAAACATTGAAACATATTCTTAGTCCTTTTTCACTGAACCAATTTAAAAATTTCCTGTCTCTATTCCAGGTCCAAAGATGGAGGAGCGCCCATCGTTCCCGAAAAACGACGAAGACTGAAGGTAACTGGCAACACGATCCAGTTGGCCCTGGATAATGTCCAGAAGGAGGATGCCGGTCTGTACACCATCACAGCCAGATCGCCCACCGGAACCACCTCCAGAGACGTGGAGCTGCGGGTGGGGGGGCGCCTGACGGACACCGGCGACGACGACGAGCCTCCGGCATTCCTCAGACGACTGAACGACTTATCCGTCAAAGTCGGCACGCGGACTAGATTTCTTGTCGAACTTAAAAGCAGTTCGGAGCTGACGGTGAGTGTTTATTATACTTGGCCGTGTTCAAGGATGTTAAAATTAAGATGATATTCTGTATATTGAAAATCATTTAAAAATATAACATATACGTTATTTGTCTTATACAGGGTTATTCAGAACTTATCCATAATAAAATTTGGGGATGTTCAATATACATGTACAAATGTGGCAGGTAGTGTAAAAAAAATTTTTTGGCGGGAACTTAAAACTATTTAAAAATTTTTCATTACACGCCGCTGGATACTGGTCCACTGTAATGGAGTGACCTTTTGGACTGACAATGCAAACTGGCTAGCACGAAAAAAACTTCGGAATATCTGAGAGTATACCGACACCCGGCACAAAAAAAATTTGCAGTGTTTTTACTTTAAAATAAACTTAAAGATAGATAGATGTAACCAAAGTGACGTGTCTTTAAAATGAGTAAAATTTTGTTACACTAATTTTGAAGAATTGCGCTACTTGATTACTAGGTATTAGAAACATGAAATTTATAAAAAAATTGCACATACCTTGTTACAAAATCTGTTCGAAATAATATTCCTCGACTTGTACACATTTTGGGCACGCCTTATCCAATTTTGCCGCACTAAACCGAATGTTCCTCCTGGTTGCTGATCTTGTAAACGCAAATTATTAAGTAAATTGGGGATTTTCAGCATTTTGCTGCAACAACCACTCACAAAACCTAACTCGTAATTGATAATTCATTGGTAACAGTCCATTAACTCAGCATTACTGTACACCGGCACACAGAGAGTACACACATAGACTGATGACTGAATAGACAATAGAGATATTATCCCTACTCCAACTCCATTCGCCCAGGCGTTCTAGGTACAAAAACGTGTTTACTTTTTTTTACCACATTCTTAGGAATGTGTCTTATGGGAAATCCTAAGACTTTTATTATACATTTTTTTGGTGATATCGATTTCTTATTTAAGGATGCCCATATCCTCAAAATTTTAGAGATAATTTCTGAATAACCCTGTATGTTACATTATTAAATGACACCAAATTGACATGTGAGGAAGGAAATCTTGACAGAACGTTCAAGTGGCTATGCAATTGTGATGGGAAAAGTAGGATTTTTTACGTCAAACCTGGCACAGGCATCACCAAGATGGCACAGGCACTTGACAATTTTTTTTATTATAGAATGGATTCAGTTTTGTTAGTAAAAAATCATTTTTTTCATTAAAATTCAATAGAAAAGGTGTGTGACAAAAGGTAATGTAGATGCTATTTTAATATTTCATTATTTAAAAGATTTAGATAACACTATTAAAAATAAACATGCATTAAAGCCAATAAGTCGATGTTATATGAAAAGCCGTTGTAGTTCAATTATGGGGGATGTACATTGCACGCAAAGTAAAAATAATAAGGTTATTCCTTTGCATACCTAGGATTACATAGGTAACTTTTTGGTTGTATGTAGGTACTATCAGAACAAGATATTATTACGTTATTACGTTCTTAGTTTTAAAACGGGTTCTTTACCTAATTGCAGATAAACAATAAAGTCACAATTGTTTTACAGTCACTATTTATTAAACACTAAATATAACAAGAGTCAATCGATTTACAGATTGACATTACAAATATTTATTATACGTATTTATTTATATTCACAAGTATTTATTTAACTAACGTCAACAGACGGAGATACAACTCACTGCCTGAAAATCCCGTGTGACTCACGCCTGTTCGAAAAGGGTCCGTTGGATCTCGAACACACCAGAAACGTCGATTGGCGGCCGGAAAGATCTTCGGCGTTCATTCTGAGCATCGGTCTCGATGCTTCGCGGCAATTCGTTCTGGATTTCGAAAGGGCTTTCATCCACCTAGCTTCATCGTTGTTACCAGCACAGTTCCTTGGCGCATAGGGGCATGCCTGCGTCTCTACGGACCGTTACTGGCTGCACATTTTACGCACTTCTTGCACCATTCTTTGACATCATTGGTTGCATTCATCCAGTAGAAACGCTCTCTCAGTGCCGCCAATGTATTTGTAACTCCAAGGTGTCATCCTGGGGATGCATTATGGATCTCCTGCAGCACTTCAGGTACTCTTATCCTGGGAACGACGATCTGTTTCCTATCTTCCTCACCATCAGCACCCTCCAGGATACGTTTAAGATAATCACTCACCAAGGAGTTCCATTGAGCCCAAAACGGTTTCACTACGGAGGAATGACGTGCACTTCTTCCCAAGTCGGTTTCTCGTTTTCTTTCTTTCAGGCCATGATGTACTTTAAGTCGGGATCATTCTCTTAGTCCTATCTAACTTGCTTAGCGTGCCAGTGGTCGTCAACGTAGTTCTGCTGCCCCCAGCACCTTTTTCTTCTGCTCTATGACAATGTTTGCAGTTTTCTGGGCAAGGTCTTCGCGAAAGGGCATATGCATTGCGGTGGACAGTTCCAGCGCGATGTTCTGTATCGAGGTCGAACTCTTGCAATCTTTCGATCCACCTGGCTACTTGTAGAGTTGCGACTTTTTAAAAAAATTCAGGCCAGGCCAGGCAAACTCACCAAACGTTTGGCACAATTAAAGTCAGACCTCTTGACAGTAATGGCCCGGCCAGGCCCATCCAGACCAGGTTAGAACAGGCCAGGCCCGGCCAGAACAGGCCAGGCTAGGCTAGAACCGACCAAGCCAGATTGAAGTCTGGAACAAGAACAGAAAAATTATAAAAACATTTTATTAGATCACAGTTCACTTTCCATTAGAGATGGGGTTTGAGTAGTAGATAACAAAATAAGGAAGGCGGACTCGGGATAACGCACGAAAATGAAAAATAATGTCATATTATTACCACTAGTGACTTTTATAATATTCATAATAAAATATTTCGTACAGTGATACTGCACTTCTGTTAACATTACAAATAATCATTTTTGGTACTAAAGTTAAAATAAATTAATTATGTCGATTGTATGAAAAATTTTGCGGCTTAATTTTTCAATAGTAAATATTTATGCTTATATTTGAAAAGTTACATATCTAATGGCCTATCCCACCTACATTAATAAAAATTTTAGATGTGCTTAAATAGCAGAGTAATACTTTTAATAGTTATTGTTAAGTATAATTTTTCCATTTAAGGTCACCTTAAATTTTAAGTAGTATCAGTGAGACTGGTTGTAAGTGGTCAGATAAATGAGTGAAACACCTCATGTTATTTTGAAATCAAATTCCTCATACGAAGAACAAGATATAGTATTTTAAATTTGTTAAGTTATACACCAAACCAGTTAGCTCAGGTCAGGTCTGAACCAATCCGAACCGGCCCGTCAGTCGGGCCTGGCCAACTCAATTTCAGCCCGGCCCAGCCAGGTCCAGCCAGGCCAGTAAAATATGCACATTTTCCCGGTCCGGTCAGGCCCGATTTCGGGCCGGGCCTGACCTGGCCGAGCTTCTGGCCTCAAATCCCAACCCTAGCTACTTGTCCCTCCAGATTCTTGAATTGGAGGAGCCACTTTAAAGCTGCATTGTCTGTTCTTAACAGGAATTTCCTCCCATATATATACTTATATATATATAGAAGTGCTCCAAGGCGTCTTGTGACGCAATACTTTCGTTCGGGCTTTGACAGGGTCTTGCTGAAATATCCAATTACTTTCTTCTGTCCATCTTGTACTTGTGACAAGACTTCTCCTAGCCCAACGTTGGACGCCACTGTTCTTAGTTTTAAAAGGGATTTGTTAAATTCAGATAAATAATAAAGTCACAATTGTGCTTGCACTAAATATAACAAGAGTCAATCGATTTACATATAGTCACATTACAAATATGTATTACACGTATTTATTTATATTCACAATTATTTATTTAACTAACGTCGACAAACAGAGATACAACTCACTGCCTGAAGATCCCGTGTGCGCGTATTTATATATATTCTCCTCTGTGACTCACCCCTATTCGAGAAAGGGACCGTTGTATCTCTAACACATTAGAAACGTGGATTGGCGACCGGAAAGATCGCCTGGATCTGGATCTGGATCTCGAAAGGGTTTCGTCACAACATTAATCTTATACCGATAAGGCGAGTCACAGTTTTGGTGATATGAGTATGTTTAAGCTTGGTTTCATGTATCTTAATAGCCTGCAAATGTGTCTGTTTTATGTCAATAGTTTGACCTGCATTCCTTCGGCGCTCAAGTGGGGTTTAAACCCTAAAAACTGTAACGTATGCATGTATCGTGTGAAGGAATCAGTTTAGTCTAGTATTAAGTATTAAGTAGAGTTGTAAACTACAACCATAAGGTGCAGGACGTTGTTCTGCACACAAGCAGACTAGTTTGTTCACTATCACACAAAATTATATACAGTCCATTTAATTATACTATAGTAAGTCAATGCAAGTGTTTTAATTCAATCATTCAACAGCGATGCTACCGCAGCTCGCTTTTCGTTAATAACGCGGAGCCATCCCACAGTACAAGTAACTTGTAGGTACTTAATTATATAACCGATTAATATATTATTTGGTTATGAATTAAAGAGATATTCAAAGAAATCTGCGGGATAGGAGTACGAAAAAGACGACTAAAAAAGAAAGTATTATACCAAAATTGTTACGAATGTTCACAATATTTTCACAGGGATTCAATTATATCAATATATCTAAATAGCTATTTAGCATTATTGTTATTTTTTTTGTTTTATCTTCATTAGAGTAGATGTAGACATGTTAAGATCCTATTGGAGACTCTAAGGCCAGATTTCATAATAAAAAAATAAAGGACACTTAGCTAAAGTTACCTTTAAATACATTGAATACTATTATTGAGATAATTATTGTATCCGATGTATTAAAAGACAACTTTAGATAAAGTTGCTTTAAATTTGATTATGAAACCGACCTTAAAAGCAATAAAATATTTAACTAACAAAGTCTTCATACAAAGTAATAAATTATGTAATTAATCTTATCAATAATGTGAGGTTAATATGTTCACTGAATTCAGTGTTACCAATAGTTAGCAGTTAAAACTCGGTCGTCAATACAATATAAATTAATCCACTAAAATTCTTAACACTTTGCTAAAATTACACTTTTTTTTAACAGACCCGTTAAATTAGAGTTTACGGAATACTATTATATTATCACAATTTAAGGTGTCTCTTAAAGGTTGGATTTTTAGCGGGTCTTTAAAATTTAAAAGCACGATTCCAAATCGCGCCTTAGACTACTCCTTTTTATAGATTACTTAGGGCCGGTTCTACAAAGCAGGTATATACCACGGATAAAGTTATACTTAGAATATCGTTGAAAGGAGCGTTCTACAATCGTCGTATAACTTTATTCTGGGGATAAACTATGGAATAGCTTATACCTCCGAACTCGGCCAGATATACTCGGAATATAGTTATTCTTGCTTTCTATTGGTTATCTCGTAGCTCTGTCCCTTTCAGAAACATAACCTATATTTGTTCTTGGTATTGTAACAGGCGTAACTGAGGCAATAGCGGCATTACGTGAACTTATATAAAACTACCTGAAACAATTCGCATTCAGTCACCAGATGGGAATCAACCAGTGATGTACCGAAACCGTAAAGATTATTTCTCCTGGAATGTACAAAGTATTTGTGATGCACATCTTCGAATAACATAGTTGCACGGTGGCCTGGATCAGCACATAGGTAACCAGGCAATTTTTAATGCAGTCGAATCAAGGGCAGATTACAAAGTAATGAATTTGACACTTGTAGTGTATTAGGATATAGCGAGTATGGCAATACAAATATTTTAGTAACACCTTTACATCATCCAAATACACCAGCAGAAGTTATTTTCAATGAACCGCATATTCGTACAATTGTGTAGAAAGAACATATGGCGTGTGGAAACGCAAGTTTCCTATTCTCTCTTTGGGTATACGTTCATCACCAGAACATTCATCTTTTTTCTCTCCTATTTTGAAACTAATTAAAGTAAAAATGTAAAAAATGCTACTGGTATGTAAGTAAATTACAACTTGTGATAGGTTATATTATATGATCGAAGTATCGAAGGTTAAAACAAACTGATTCCCGCCTTTGCATTCTCAATTACTTTTGGACTAAATCTGTGCGTTGGGTCTACTACCTGCTTTTTCGGCGTTTATACTCCGTATAGTTATCCCGCCGTTGTACAAGTGATGTAGAACGCCCGCATTTTTATACTCCGAATAATTCGAGGAATAAGATATACCGAGAATTACTATTCCAGACTTTATACTGGGATTGTAGAACCGGCCCTAAGTGATATAATACTGTTGCTTCCTGCTAAAGCGGTTTAAGACAGATAAATGTGTAAAGATTTAACATCATAGCCCCAAGTGCCAATCGTTCTGTCATTAAGGGTTTAATTGGTGTTAAGTTCATCTAAGCAAACGCAGTTCAGTGATTGCATTTTGCTTCTTCAAATCTTTTCCCAGCTTTATATTCACAATTTTACTTTATTATCTTTATTACCTACTTCATTAGCCCTGGTCTCCCCGAACCTCTTATGGAGGTAATTGAACGATTAAATATGTTGAACTTTTTTAGCAGGAAGTTTTAAGAAGTACCACATGTAAAGTAGAAGGGGAAGGGGACAAAACTAAAATATTTGTCCGAGGTGTGGTAAGATCAAAAGTTTTATAATGAAGACAAAACATATATTTTGCTATTATTTCATTACAATTTATAAATATTTTTGTTGATTAGTTAATATAAAAAAACGACCGATTACATTTCCTATTTGTTGTGTGAGTTGCTATGGCATCCGCTGAAAAATCTGTTTAAAATAGAATAACGATTATCCATGATATGAATTTTAAGAAACGTCTCTAAGTATTCTTGAGCATGTTAGTATGTAACATAAACCCTGATGCCAGATAAAATCTTTAATAAACATCACATAATTTCTAGTAAACCTAAAAATTTATTACAGTATACAACTAAATCTTCCATACCTTCATTAAATCTAAGTTTATCATCAAATAATCGTTTCAGGATAATTCAATCTAATTTATGATCATAAAGAAAAAGGTATAACAACACAGTATAAAGCGACCCTAAGAAACTTTTTTTAGTAATATAAATTAAGTTTTAACAGTAAGGGAAAAGTTAAATTATCAATTAACTATTTGCTGCTTGTCAGTACGTACAGGACATCAACTATAATTTTAACCCCCTCTATAATATGCTAATAATATTCAAAATTGCCTAGTTCCAATAAATACAGTTGTTTATTGGAACGCCGTATATCTTTTTTCACTGATCTGCAATACTGTACTAGTTCCAGCTAATTTAACAAGTTGAACTCATGTTTATATAAAAATAGACCAAGATACTTAAGGATAAACATGAGAAATCTTTGTTTTCATTCTTTCGATGGAGCTTTGTTTTGTTACTTTTTTGTTAACGTTTAACTATTAGTACTAAACACAAAATACTTCAAATTTCTTCCACAATTTAACGTTTTACTGAGCTGACCAACTTACAAAAATGTATCAGTAATATAAAAATAAGTTTTACCTGGAAACAAGTGCATGCAATTTAAAAAAAACAATAAGAAATATGTGCTGATCTGTGGTACTTTTTGAACTTATTTCTCAAATTTTGTTGTCACCATCAACAATAAACGCTTTAAGGCGTTTGATCGAACTTGTTGCAAACAATCTGGATTGTTATTTATCTTAGCAACTCTCTCGATGATCCTTTGACCTAATATATTATCCATTTCCAATCAAAATAATCAATAAAAAATATAGACGATTTAGGTCTGGACTACGACCCGGCTATGGAATTGGGCCTACTGAAGAATTATTACTTATCCACACTATTAGATTTACATTCGATATTTTTGACATATTCTACAGTGGATATTTGAATAAGTACTCATAAAATGTTTCTCATCTCATCACCTTCTTCTGATACTGTTATAGACAATCGATAGAAGTCTACTTATTAATAGTTGCCAAAGATAGAGGGAAATGTTTCGAAAAAGTAAAATTGTCAACATATTTGACTATATGTAATGTGCCACCATTTTCGTTGGAAATACTGCCTATGGAGCGTTAAAGTTTTCACTTGATAATATATTGTTTATTCGTTTTTTGTATTAATTAAATGTTTAAGTTTGAGCGTTAAACTTGTGTACTAGACTTGTGACAAAGAGAACCAACCGTCTTCAATATATTTTAATTACCGGAATTTGAATTTAGAACGCAAATGCTAATTGCCTGGCTATAATTAATAGTACTAAATCTTACAAGCCGTACCGAAGAACATTTTCACTGTATAGAGTTGGTCTAAATTTATAATACTTATGTCATTATTTAAAATAATGCTGGCACGTGTTTCAGATGATAAAACAAAATGCCTACCAGAATACAAAGACGTTCTTCTGCAAGGTGATTCAGGGAACTTCCTGCACAATACAAATCACTTATTTGTATAAATAACTTCAACAGCAGTGAAAGTAATTTGTATTGTCTTCTGCCGGTTGAAAATTATTTAACGTGCCTTAAATAATTAAGAGGAACTAGAGATATTTGGCAGGCTTAGTCATGGAATAATGTATAGAAGCAACTACCGCAAGTATTCAAAATCATCTGGTCGTATTTATTTCTTGAAAAATTATTATCGAAATACACCATCTGTAAAGCTGAGCCTCCATTGGGTCGGTGGAGCGACGCGGCGCAGCGCCAAGAATATCCGCTCTGATGTTAAATACATATAAATGAATGAGGATCCGTTCATTAAAACGGTCGGACGGAGCGACTCAGTCGTAGCGGCAGTGGAATTCTCTTAAAAGAATCAGATAGTAGTGCGGGCGAATTTAAAAGAGTTCGTAGATTATAGGCTACGTTCGGCTGCTCTCGGAATAAGTTTTGTATTGTGATATTTTGGAAGTCTTTCCTCGGCCGATATTGCTTGCCGAAGTTGGATATCACTTTTTTCAATACTTGGTCTAATTAATTTCAAAAGTTCATAAAACTTTTCTTGGGACATTCTAAAATATTTAATAAACTTTTTGTCTTTCAACACGTCTCGGAAATGATGGTGATACTCCCAGTTTCAATCTTTTTTTATTTATTTGATTAAAAAGTGGTGGTTAAAAACAAAATTTTTTCTTCCGAATTGGACATCACTCATTCACTTCGCTCCTCTGTTTCACCGCTGTTTCGACCTATTACGTCTCCTCAGTGGTCTACACACCTCAGACTCTCAGGCTGAAGGCAACCCATTTTGACTAAAAGAAGGAAGGCATATGCTTGCGCTTTAATCGTGGGTCATAAGTAAGCCATCTAAGAAGGAAAATAGCAACGCACTAGGCTGAAGTTTTACCTGGATGGACGGTTTTATTACAGTATCTTCTACAACTGTATTCCGCAGTAAAACACCGAACCAGTTCCATGCATACACTTCTGTCTAAATACTTGGCACCCATTATAAGTGAGACCGAGACAAACTTTTTTATCTCGGCCCAGAAACCCACTGTACAAAATACAATATAAATATAATTTATTTCTTAAAAAACAAAAAAATACCTTTCTCTATAAAAACGAAAAAAATACCTAAATAAAAAATATTTTTAGAGGACTTTCAGCCAGATACATGGACAAATCATCCTACGTTTCGTCCGAGTTTTCGGACTTTTTCAAGGTTAATAGCTAAAAATAATAGTTACATACCTACAATACATTACATACAAGTATTAAATTAGATTAGTGACAGAATGAATATCCAAAAAAGTGTTTTCCTAGCTGATATAAATTTCCTATTTTAATTTCATTGTATGGAGTGGTTTTATTTTGTTTTTCATCATTTTTATTGTGTAAGCATGCAATGTATGTACGTGTAGTTTGATGAAGTTAAGCAGAAAATTATCAGTATTTGGTGTCGCCGTTGATGTGTTTCTTTTTGAGAGCAGGTAATTAAGAACTGATAGCATATACTGATGGTCTGAATGACAGAGTTTATTGTAAACATACTAATCACTCGAGAAAGGCGTTGAGAAGAGGTTTTGCAGTTTGTACATATACAAGATGTTAAAAAAAAAACAAATTACTATTGAATAATATTGCGATATATGCTACGTAGATTTTCTATATCTGTTTGATAATTTACTCTTTTTTGTTGTTTTGTGTTTCGGCCATTTCCAAAAACATATGTTTTTGGCGTCATTTGGTTGCGAACATGTAAAAGTTGTTAAAATGAAATCTGAATGTTTTTCATTTTACCCCCTATACGGACGGATGGGTCCGTCTTCTAAACGAACCGATCAAAATTCAAATATCAGACTTGGACGTTTAGAGAATTGAAAGCACTTTCCGATGATGTATCACTTGACCCCCATCCCATTTGAAATTTTTCAGGGGGTGTCAACCCCGCTAGGGGGTTGATGTTAGGAGTGTTAAATTCGGCCTAAAATATGCCCCCCTTCCAAACAAAATCGACTTTTGTGTTTTTGCGAAAAATTATTTTGTGTGGGAGAGGAGGTATATATCAATTATTGTTTTATAGATGAACTTTAGAAGTTTGCCTTGTTGCTGCTGCTTGTAATCTCTTAAATATTTTGTGTGTTCCTATTCTTTATTATTTTTACAAGGAAGGTAATATTCCTATACAAACTTTTGATAATCATAAAGCTGCCCCACAAGTAAAGTTACAGACAAAGTAAAAATGTAAAAAGAGTTACCTACCAATTTAGAGATAATAAATCTCGAAATTATTTAATAAAAAAACTACATTTTCTAAAATCCCCCGTTTACAAAAATTTTAATATTTTCTTCAACGAACGCCGTTTTCTCCTCTTTCTCGATATAAGCAAAAATTAAAAAAGTCGCAATATAATATAGGTAATATTGTAAAAGAGTAAACATTATTTAATTTTTACAGAGTTGGATTTTATGGACAGAAATGTTACATTTAAATTCAATATCAGCATTATGAGTAATGCGTTATGTTTACAAAAATTATTTCCGACTGTGATTAATATCTTACAAGTCTAGATGTTTTGTAGAGGATGACAGAACTCGGTATTTTTATCAAATAACAAAAATTAAGCTCGTGCCAACTTTTAGATGCTCTTTATAAAACAAATTTTTATTAAATAGAGTAAAAACCTATGAAAATAGTAAGCTAACTTGTTTTAACTTGTTTGATTTTATAGATATATTTGAAGAAAGCAAAAGTTTCGTTATTATCGTGACAATTTCTGTTTCAGTAAATAGTTATTTTTTGTTATTACTCATATTGAACAAAGTATAAAGTATTTTGATATTTATCTGCTATCCACTTTAATTTACTTAAAAAATAGTTTTCTTTACGACAAAAAAATTATTCAATATTTTTTAACTAAAAAGTACTTAAGAGTCCATTCACTGGTCCGAAATAAGCCCAAAATCGGCGTTCGTCTCGTGTCTAATTATAAAAAAACTATAAAAGATAGCGACTTTTAGTAAAAAAGTATTTAAAGATAAGACTTTAATATAAATCTCTATAGTAGTAATTTTTTGTAATTCTTTTTATTTTTAAAATTCCAGGCAAACAATCTTGTACTAAAATAGCGTATTTTCAAAAATTATTTTCTCTAAAATACATGTATTAAACAAAAATTTGCTACTATAGGGATCTAGCTTATCTTTTGTTCTTTCCGGTGATATATAATTTATAACATTAAAAAGAAATTTTGTTGCAATTATAAGACAAATCCGGTACCCTTGCACTGAGGGCTAACTTTGTTTCCATGTGCCTTTTTACTTCGGCTTTATGTGCACCTCCGAAATCTAAATAATTCGGTAGTGGAAATATGTAAGACTTCACCCATCGGCTACCCAACCTCTCAATCCGACCCCGAATTCATGTGTGTTAAGTCTACAGTGAATGGACCCTTAAGCTGACTCGTTTATATTGTATGTACGAGTATAGTATGTGTAGGTTATTTTATAGCCCCATTATAAATTATTTGTTATTTTCAAAGTAACAAAACTTAAATATTAAAATAGAAGAAAAATATTTACTATTATTATTTATTTACTATCCTTACTATAATTTTATTTTTCACTAAAATTGAATATACGCCAGTTATTGTCATTATAATTTTCGTTATAATAATCGTTTATTACTGTTTGCAATACTTTTTTCTAAAAGTGTTTTACTGTCCCAAATATTAAAAGAAAATACAGAATATAAATCATATTTTATTTTACTCATTGACAATCTGCCAAACATATTATTCGTGATTGCTATACCGGAAACTTAAAAGCTTTCAGTTATAAATAATGACTATGTAGTAGGTAGTTCACCGAAAAACAAATTCTAAAATTACTGTGGAGAAATAGATGTTTGTGTAGTACTTAACTTTGTTAAAACATTAAATAAAAATCGTAAAAATGGTATGTAGAAGACATACCTTCCTTCGGATAGGGATGTAAAGCCGGAGGCCCCTTTGTTTATGATATGATGGCAAGTAAAAGATTTCTACAATTCTATAAAAGTGTGTTTGGTTAAATTTCCAAGTTACTCGTCTCCTGGCGTCGGACTTAGTCGCAGAAATAGGCTAAAGTTAAATAAATAAAACAAAAAAACCTAATACGTTTGTACTTCACTAATACAACTCTCGGACTATTAAAATCCAGTGGCGTATTTACAAATTCTATTTTACTAACATAGCTAATAAAAAATACCTATACTTAAAACATTCATTTCCTTTAAGCAAATATGTAGAAATACAAAACAACGAAATAGAATAACAAAAATTCAACGCTTTTTTTTCGACAGTCTACGTCACACACACTTTCTGTTGCTGTCACTTCTTCCTTCCAACTTTTTAAATTCCAAGAGTCCGTCCATATCGACCATTTGTTTTAAGATTCGCCTTTAAGATTCGCATATAAAAAATAATGATGAAATTTTATTCCTTTATTCAATTATAGCGCAGCTGAACCCAGCACCATCAGATAAAAATCCAAATTATATAGCATCTTATCCTAATTTCAATAAAATTGTAAAATATGACGGTATTCATTTTCCAATAAATTTGTGATATTCCAAAATTTGAAAAAATTACCAATTTAAAAATAAATATTTTTACAGTTGAGGAACCATCTGTAGTTCCTGTTTGCTCCAGTAAAAATGATTTTAAAGCACATTAATTTACCTACGGATGTTACAATGTAATAAAGATTATGATGATAAAAATATAAAAACTGTAAAAATGTAAAATGTAAAAATGTAATAGCTTTTACATTTTTAATCATTATTGCACTGTAACATCAGTAAATTAAAGTGTTGTAAAATTACAAAAGAGAAGATATCATTTTGGATTAATTCAGAATTTATTGCGTACCTATAGTAAATAGTCAAATTAGTCGAATAAGAAATAAAAAATCGTTTTGTGGACGCTGTTTAAATCATTTTCATAGGGAAAATATTATAATGTTATTATATCGATATAATATAATGTTATATATTATGTTATATATTATGTTGACTATAAAAATTGAAATAAAACAAAAATCACTTTACCTTCTAAAGACAAAAATATTTTAAAATGCGAAATATTTTAAAATGCAGATTCCCGAACAAGTATGTTTTCTAACACTCAATACTGGTCAATTCTGTAACGAAAAGGTAAATTTAGTGCATTATATGTATTTCAACAAACTAATTACCTGTCCAATTGTATTTCGAGGATACGTTTTAAGGTGTTTTAATGTTAATAATGATCTTTCACTTGCCTGCAGTTCATATACTAGCAATGTCGCAAATAACTGTAACAATTGATAGATATTGGGAAATAGCATTTCATCACATTTCGTCAAAGCAGTACAGCAGTAACAGTGACACGTTTATCGCGTTCACGTACACCGCAGAATTGTCACTACTCATTTACTCACTATGTCACTGCGTTGCCGTTGTAATTTATTTATTTTTTTAAAGAGCCTAAATTTTTTTGTAACCTAATAAAAAATGTCTTTTTTTAGGTTAAAATTTTAATTATGTATTTAAATAGGGTTATTAGATACATAGGTTTCTAGGAGTGGTCCGGGCACCCTAGCCCCCTCCCCCCTAAATACGCCACTGGTTTCAGTTGAACATTCTTCTCCCCAATATCTTTTAAACTACGTGGAGAATATTAAAATGGAATTACCTACTAGTTCTACTAGTACTAGTACTAGTATAAAAGTTATAATTTATGAAGTTAAATAACGGGAGAACGCAACTGGGTCTTAACCACAAAATACTGATAAGCTATCATCTTATGGTAAACTAATTAGTGGAGTAAAAACAAGGGAAAAAGTCGCTTCCTTCTCGAAAAAAATTTTTTTAAGGTATAACCACATGAAACCTATACAGGATCATTGGTTGGGTCCTTGTGCATGTGAAATGACTAATTACGACATCCTTAGGGGGGTCAGACATTTTTTATCCCCAAAAATGTCAATAATTTGTCAAAATGTTATATTTATGTTTTTTAAGACATACCACGCGATAACTTCGAAACTAATTAACTTATAAACATATGGTTTTTTTTAATCGATTGAGGACATATAGGCGGTCATAACTATACTAATTTCAGTCCCCTGGTTAGCGTAGTTTTTCTTGGAGAATGGAGTAAACTCGAAATTTTACTTTTATTGCTGCATGATTTTCGGTAAGCGAGAAACTTTTTTATTTCAAGGAATTTTGCCATAGTATCTGCGTATGAATTAAAGAAAAAATATTGAAAAAGTTTTTAGAATAAGAACCAACCTTCTGTGACAAACAGTTTTCGAGTTATCGCCGTTTAAAATTAATAACACAGGGGCGCGCTGCGCCGCGCGACGTGCTTTTCGAAGACGCTATCAAATTATCGCACCGTACCGCGCTCTCTATGTGTTTTGAAGGCCCGTTTGGGTGATCTCCTGACTAATAAAATAAAATATCCAAAAAGAATTTTGTATTAAAAAAATAATTTAATGTTCTAGTATTCTAGTATAATATATATATTTTCTAATTTCATATGATTCGATAAATATTTTCTATCAGGAACACAAATTTGCATTGTATTTACATTCATATTTTTAATATAAAGTTAAAACACGAATTACAAAAAAAAAAAGACAAATTTTAAAAAATTAGAATTTTCTAGACTCCGAATCTGACGAACTGAGGTCTTCGTTTTGTGGTCTGTTACTATATAATGGGTGGTATGAATAAAAACGAAGTACCTGCTACTACTACAAGTATTAGTATATTCTACATAGTATTTACTTTAAAACGAAGTAGATACTACATTTCAAAGTACTCCCTTCTATTTTTCCGGAAATGCTAAAAATAATAGAATTCTTCTAAACATTATAATTACTTTAATACTTTTTACTGGTAAATACTTCCATTTTAACAACTGAAATATATTCTCCGTCATTAACGAAGTTGATATCATGGCAGCATCATCGTGCATGCTACAAAGTGATTACTTTAAAAATGGTTCAAATACATAGAAATAAAATTTATACTGCAAGAAGACACTACGACGCTGATACCATATATCGTCAAATATTTAGGTAAACAATTAAGTACCATCAATTTAAAATGGTTTATGTTTATATTTTTCATCTAGGTTTAGTAGGGAAAACGTTACTTTCTCGTTACTCGTTACTCTTCTATCACACTTCTTTCATCCGAAGACATCTTAAAGGACTGCTGATGTTATAAATACATACAAAACTGAAACTGTCTCCCAAAAACTTTTAAACATGTATATCTCGTTAGCCGGGGCCTGGCGCACGGCGTATGTGTGACGGAAGTAAGTACAAGTACACATTTCAAAGAATGTATTTTAAAGTAGATATTACTTAGAATATACTAATACTTGTAGTAGTAGTAGCAAGTACTTCGTTTTTATCCATACCACAAATTACATATTTACATTCGTCGCAACATTTTAATCCTTGAGCTAAACACGTGCACCTATTATGGTTGCAATTTTTGTCAATCCGATGTTCCGACAGAAATTGCAACAATAATAAGTGCACGCATTTAGCACAAAGATTAAGATGTTGCGACGAATGTAAATGTGCAATTTGTGGTATGGATAAAAACGAAGTACTTGCTACTACTACTACAAGTATTAGTATATTCTACGTAATATCTACTTTACAACGAAGGATTTACTAATTTCCGGTAGTATCTACTTTACTTGACATAGAACATGCTTCACCACAAAGTATAATATACTCCATATTATGAAGTATCTACTTAACAAGTGTAGTACATTCTTTGAAATGTATAGTAGGTACTTACTTCCGTCACACATACGCCGTGCGCCAGGTCCCAGCTAACGAGATATACATGTTTAAAAGTTTTTGAGAGACAGTTTCAGTTTTGTATGTATTTATAACATCAGCAGTCCTTTAAGATGTCTTCGGATGAAGGAAGTGTGATAGAAGAGTATCGAGTAACGAGAAAGTAACGTTTTCCCTACTAAACCTAGATGAAAAATATAAACATAAACCATTTTAAATTGATGGTACTTAATTGTTTACCTAAATATTTGACGGTATATGGTATCAGCGTCGTAGTGTCTTCTTGCAGTATAAATTTTATTTCTATGTATTTGAACCATTTTTAAAGTAATCACTTTGTAGCACGCACGATGAGGCTGCCATGATATCAACTTCGTTAATGACGGAGAAAATATATCAGTTGTTAAAATGGAAGTATTTACCAGTAAAAATTATTAAAGTAATTATAATGTTTAGAAGAATGTTATTATTTTTAGCATTTCCGGAAAAATAGAAGGGAGTACTTTAAAATGTAGTATCTACTTCGTTTTAAAGTAAATACTATGTAAAATATACTAATACTTGTAGTAGTAGCAGGTACTTCGTTTTTATTCATACCACCCATTATATAGTAACAGATCACAAAACGAAGATCTCAGTTCGTCAGATTCGGAGTCTAGAAAATTCTAATTTTTTTAAATTTCTGTCCTTTTTTTTGTAATTCGTGTTTTAACTTTATATTAAAAATATGAATGTAAATACAATGCAAATTTGTGTTCCTGATAGAAAATATTTATCGAATCATATGAAATTAGAAAATATATATTATACTAGAACATTAAATTATTTTTTTAATACAAAATTCTTTTTGGATATTTTATATTGGTCAGGAGATCACCCAAGCGGGCCTTCGAAACACATCGAGAGCGCGGTACGGTGCGATAATTTGATAGTCTTCGAAAAGCACGTTGCGCGGCGCAGCGCGCCCCTGTGTTATTAAATTTAAATGGCGATAACTCGAAAACTGTTTGTCACAGAAGGTTGGTTCTTCTTCTAAAAACTTTTTCAATATTTTTTCTTTAATTCATATGCAGATACTATGGCAAAATTCCTTGAAATAAAAAAGTTTCTCGCTTACCGAAAATCATGCAGCAATAAAAGTAAAATTTCGAGTTTACTCCATTCTCCAAGAAAAACTACGCTAACCAGGGGACTGAAATTAGTATAGTTATGACCGGCTATATGTCCTCAATCGATTAAAAAAAACCATATGTTTATAAGTTAATTAGTTTCGAAGTTATCGCGTGGTATGTCTAAAAAAACATAAATATAACATTTTGACAAATTATTGACATTTTTGGGGATAAAAAATGTCTGACCCCCCTAAAGATGTCGTAATTAGTCATTTCACATGCACAAGGACCCAACCAATGATCCTGTGTAGGTTTCATGTGGTTATACCTTTAAAAAATTTTTTGAAACATTTTTCTACTGATTTTACTCCACTAAATACAATACTACTCGATATATATTGCGCGATACCTACTAGCAGTGGTGTAGGACTTAACAACTGAACAGTTTAAGTTTCGCATGTGGCGCATCCACCAAAATTGATAATAAAATATATTTATTTCACTTCGTTAGCTTATTTATATATTTCACTTCACCTATATAAGGGTTCTGGCCTGGCGATATCTCAAAAACTATTTGAACTACGATTTTGAAATTGGATAATTTTAAACAATCGAAAGCATTGTTAATTTCTTATATAAAAATACTTAATTTATTCCTCATTTCTGGCCACACAATATCAACTTGAAAATTTTAAATACAACAACCTGTATACCTACGCTATTACAATTTTAGGATGGCTTTTCTGATACCTTTTCAGCGATACCATACTTGTTAAAATTTTTGTGTAAAACAGTGAAAATATGATCTGTTAAATGTATGGACGGATTTTTTATATTAAAAAACATAAATAATTGTAAATCAAAACATAATAGGTATAAAAATAATTAAACTAATAAATAAATTTCGTGCCCTAGATAATATCCAATATTTTATACCAGAATTGATACAGGTATAATCACCATTCCTCGAATTAAATTCCAATTCTACATTAAATACGGCCTTTTAAATAATAAATAATTACATTACATTACAAATAAAACCAACTCAATAGGTTTAAAGCACATAGTATTTTACCGAATTTCTAATCTGAAAAATCAAACTTTAGAGCAGTCGACACCTATAATTAATTTGACGTTGCAATTCGTCGACAGACAAAATTAATGAAGTCATTAATTAAATGCCTAACAACACTAAAGAAAAGTTTAAGAACACAATATAAAACAGGAATTTGTATTAATATAGAACAAATATCAAATATATCATTAGCAAGTTTAAATAGAACCAAATATAAAAATAACAAAATAATCCAAAAGTAAAGTAAGGTCATCGTTTTTAGAAGACATTTAAAATTTTCAGCAGTCTTTCCTATAACTATATCTTGTGATTTCAGTATAATTTTACAGAAGCCGAATGAATCATAAATCTTTTTTTGTTCATGAATGAATATTCACACTGTTATTTATTAGAAGTTTCTTCAAGACACTGACGTAGTTTTCCACATGACACTAAAACATTATACTGTACTCGGTTGGCGTTTCGCCAACCAAGGCGATGATTGGCATCATCTGGAGATGATTGAAACTTATTATAGGGAAACGGTTGTACCTTGGGACATTTTTAACATTTTTAATTATTGTGCGGACACCTTTCGTTCGAATACAGTAACCTTCCTGCTCTGCAGAGACTACCACTGTTGGCAGCCATCAGCTGGCAACAATTTTTGTTATTACAATGTATAACACAGCTACTCATCATTTAATTGGTTGGTGATATGTGTCCCAAGGTGCAACCTGAGGTTTTACTTTGGGACATGATTGGTTTTACCTTGGGACTACATTGTTTTACTTTTGGGGTATGTTAAATATGTTAATATCATAGTTTTTTATGAAGTGAAAATGAATGTGGACGTAAGTAATACATGGTTTTATTGTGTTTATTATAAAAGTACCACAAAAACAATGTATCCTATTTTAAGTTAAGATCTGGGGGAAATGCAATGTTAAAGGCATGAAACCCACGACGTATTACCGGTGTTGGTAACACTTTTACAATATTGCACGGACTGACACTACTGATGTCGTCAACGTTGGGGAACACAAAATGGCTGCTCTGCTTCCTTAAGAATTTTACAGTTACATCTTGATATGCTTTGTTTTTTTCTACCACTAACCCAGCGTAATAAATGTATGCCGCGGCTCTGCCGGTGACTTGGTATTTAATAAGGACCCAACTGCCTTCATCGAATATCAGTGGAGCTTCATTAGATGGGAAGAAATCAGAAAAATCCTCATCTTCAGAGCTGGACCAAAATTTGCTCCCTCCAGAACTATCGCCAAGCTCAGGTAATTCTTCCTCAGAAGAAGACGATGACACTGTCAAAGCTCTTTTAGCAGCTTCTTTTTTCGGACATAATTTGTCTTTCTTACTTTTTTCCTCTTCAATCCTCTGCTTCTCTGGTGTATCGGTGGCAATCATGCACCTACCAGGTTTTCGACCTCTACCACAGGATTTCCTAGGTGGCGCTCTGGGAAACGGACGAAGTTGTTCAGGAGTGACTTTTATGGATTGTTCCAAAGCAATACTTGGCAATGATATCGCTTCTGATTGGTCAGCGCTATTTTGCCTCTCCTTAAGTGCATTTGACAATTGGGTTCCAGCTGCTGTTTCTGGTGCTGCATGATACGGCCTGTTTGTCATTTCAGCTGGTAAGAACTCATCGTCTCCAAATATTTCTGCATTGAAGGGCCAAATGCCAGCAACCCTGAATCCCGCTGTGATGTTATTAGGAGTAAATGCGAGAGGAAATGCTTTTCCCAATAAGGTTGAGACATCGTAAATAGATAACGGCTTTCCAGGATGGCTGATCATCCAATCCTTGGCGGCTTTGTTGTAATAAGCTTTGAGAGGACCAAAGACAGAGCGGTCCAGGGGCTGGAGCTTATGGCTGGTATGCGGGGGGAAAGTCAAGAAAATGATACCATTTTCTTTTGCCAAATTTATGGCATCTAACGAAAGGTGGCTTTCGTGATTGTCCATAATCAACAACACTTCATTGCCACGAGAAGGCTTCACTATAGAGATAAAGTGTTTAAGATATCTTACAAACAATTCTGCATTGGACCAACCAGTAGAATTTGCCATACCAATTGTCCCAGGTGGTGCATTGTTAATCATGTGCTCCTTGAAATGAACACGAGGAAATATGATGGCTGGAGGAATAAATGTTCCTGCAGCATTTACAGTGGCTATAACTGTAACGTTCATACCACGTTCTCCTGAAGTAGCTGCTCCAATTTGCTTGGCTTTTATGTCACCAATAACACGCGATGGTTTGTGGACCGTAGAGCAACCTGTTTCGTCAAGGTTCCACACATTTTGAGGTTGCAGAGAATACCTTTCATAGACTTCTCGAAGCTTTCCAAAAAATATTTCAACATTTGGTTTGTTGAAAGAAGCCATTCGACCTAGGCTAGTTGACTCCGGTTTGCGAAGAGATATTCTGTTCTTATATGTATTACGAAAAGTTCGGTACCACTGTCTCCCCGCAGATCCGTGTTCTTTCCATTTTTCTGGATACTTGATATTATTTGCTTCCGCATACTGGAAAGCTAATTTTTTCATTTCGTCCACGGTCACGCCAAAATTCCACTGTGCAGCTCTCAAAATATATGAGAGAAGTTCTTCTTCTTGCTCAATGGTGAAGACCTTATGGGTCGCATTGTTGGCTTCATATTTAAAATGAGTTTGACCAGACAATTGATATTTTTTTATGTGCCTGCCAAGTGTGCTTTTTGACAAGCCATAAACTCTTGCTGCATCTCGTAGAGACTGTTTGTGTGTGATAACATCATTGGCAGCTGCTGCCATATTTTCTGCATCTGGTTTCGACCTCTTTTTCCGTAGGGCACTTCTGCCCATCTGAAAAATGGTACAAATATTAGTGAAACTTTAAATGTAGTAGTTGGTTGTACCTTGGGACACGTTCCAAGGTATAACCATAAATTTGTCCTAAGGTGCAACCAAGCACACTTTTGGCAAAAATAAATTTTCTAACCTATAAATATACCTACTTTTCAATAGTTTTTGCGCAGATTGGTTGCTTAAATTATGCTGCGATGGTACCATGCAAAATAATGTCAATAATAATGCTTACCTTGTTTGAGTATGACCTGGAAGTTGCAGCAAAATTTTACTTTTACAATACGCAAACGACAATCTGACATTTGTCGCTTTGAACAATGACGGAAACTTAAAATAACTTGATGGACAAACAAAGGATAGGGTTGCCAACTTAACATGTACTTCGGAGATTTGCCGCTAGATTGGTTACGTTTCCAGAGCAACTGTCCCAAGGCTAAACCGTCCCAAGGTACAACCTTTTCCCTATTCAGCTTTAATCATCTCCAGATGATGCAAATTTGGTTGGCGAAACGTGCGTCGAATGTAGTTTAGTATTCTGGAATTATGTTGAAAACTACGTCAGTGTTATCTTCACGCCAAAGGTTCCAACTCCCTTCAAGAAGTTTCTTCAATCCATAATCAGTCTTTTTTTTATAAATACAGGGACCGTAAAATGATGAAAATTAATTCACGCATTGCCGAAAAGCCCACGTATTTACTTTGAACATAGTTACAAAAGAGTTTGAAGTCACATTTCGGATGAAACCTTATTCATTAATTCTGACTTGATGAACTTCCTCCCTTAAAACACTGTAAATAAAATTGTTGTTAAGGTATATTCCGATCAGAAACTGAAATAAATAGCACATTTTTTCCAGATTGAATGGTATAGAAATGAAGAAAGAGTGAACGAAGGCGAGAGATATAGATTTGTAAATGAAGGAGGATTCCACTGTGTGGATGTAGCTCCCGTAACTGCTCACGATATGGGAAGATGGACCTGCACCGCTCGAAACGATTCAGGTCAAGCATCTAGCTCGTGCCATCTCAACGTACTCGGTAAGAAAAATACATGAAGTATAAAATTAATAAAAATATTAGTGTTTATGTGATGCAGAACACAAACTATATTGTTTATATTTATATGTTTTGAAGAACTTTATTACCTACTTTATTAGGGACACTGTTAACACTATATAAAAGGTATATTCTTTACACAAGGTTCACGACGGAGCTGGTTCTTTTCTGGCAGTTTTATGTTATATGATTAAATATGCTCGTTCAGAATTAACAGTGGATGGATGAAAACTGATTATTTTACCTGATACGGTAAAGACCTGCCTTATTTTATTTATTGCCAAATGGCCGTTCATTTTTATTATCAACACATATTGTATTGCCACTGATTATAACTATAATTTTGTTTCCATAACGGTTTTTCCTTTGTATTTGCATCTTTCGCGTTGTAAGAACGTTTTCACACAATACTGCCAAATTATCTTCATTAACTAAAGAAAACACAAAACTAAAATTTGAAAATTTGATTTAACTAAGACTTTCTTTGTAAGTTTTATCATATCCTGATAATGTTAAGTTTTTTCTTTTTTTTCCTGGCAGTCGTCGGACTAGTCTCAGGACTTTCTGCAGAATATTGTGTTTCTTCTTCAATTTGACTTTTCATATACGACCGTCTTCTGTGATTTACTAACATTCAGATAATATATGATGTACACTATTGTCATATGGCATTGTCTGCATTAATCTGCATCTACAATCCCATTCAATGTATATTATGTTCTTTCAGGGAGGAATGTTCTATACGGAGATATTTAACTAAGTCCTGCTTAGTGAGAGGTTATACAATACAGCATAATATCAGACCAAATAGTAAATAAATGTAGTGAAGCCCAATAACGCGGGAGCCATTTGTATTGCATAAATGTCGTTTTGTCTGCATCTTGAAGGGGGTTGGAACCTTTGGTGTAAAGATCACTAACACTATACTGCACTCGACGCGCGTTTCTCCAACTAAGTTGCCATCATCTGAGGATAGGTATCCTTTTCATACCTAAACTATTTCTACGGATCAGTGAACCGTGTCTTACTAACCAATAAAGCGGGCTATATGAGATTGGCTCTCTGTCACCAATCATACTATTTTTATATTTAACAATTTTCAAACTCTCAAAAGCATCCAGCTGTCTGGAATTTGTTACATTCCTAATTAGTCTTAAATTGCTACTATCTATTTTATGGCTGTTCTCAAACTCATGTTGAACGATACTAGACTTATTTGTTCTACCATATTTGAGATGAGCCATATATGTTCCTTGAATATAGTGTGAATTGACCTCCTAGTTTGTTTGACCTAGTTTGGCAAACTAGGAGGTCAATTCAAACTAGATTGAAGGAACATATGACTCATCTCAAATATGGTAGAACAGATAAGTCTAGTGTTGCCCAACATGCGTTTGAGAACAACCATAAAGTAGAAAGTAGCAATTTAAGACTAATTAGGAATGTAACAAATTCAAGACAGCTAGATACTTTTGAGACTTTGGAAATTGCTAAATGTAAAAATAGTATAAATAGTGATAGAGGGCCAATCCCATATAGCCCGCTTTATTGGTTAGTAAATCACGGTTCACCGAGCTGTGGCGACCGGTATAAATAGAACACAGTTAGCATAGGTCTAGTTTTAATCATCTCCAGATGATGCTAACTTGGTTGGCGAGACGCGCGTTGAATGCAGTCTAGTGTTTTGGTGTTATGTGGAAAGCTACGTAGTGATATGTTTTGTCTGCAATATAAAATCGTATTTAATTTTTTTTTATTGAGAGCAAATCATACGTATGCTATTCTTTGTTATTGCGATAGTAATTGAGTATTAGTAGTAGTAGTAGTAGTAGTTAAAATTACTTTAATGTAAAAATCATTCGTGTAGCCTGATTGGGTGTCTTCAAACTCAATAGCACAAAAGTATGAAAACTTGAACGAAAGATTAAGCAGAATTGCACTACATACGCATAATTTAATCCTTTCAGTACCGAAAACCTACAAAGCGCCCGAGTTCCTGGAAGAACTACGTGCTCTTCTCACTGAACAGGGAACCGTCTCGTTGGAGTGCAAGGTAGTCGGCGTCCCCACGCCGCTGCTGCGCTGGTTCAAGGATGGCAAAGAGATCCGCGCTGGCGACGTTTTTGCTCTCACGGCGAACCCTGACGACCCCACATCCCTGGGTATCTACGTTTGCGAGGCCGTTAATTGTATGGGCAAGGCCATCTCCAGCTCTAAAGTGCACGTCGTAGGCAAAGGAAGCAGAGAAGGTTCACTTAAACCAGCTGACAGGTGAGGATTTGACTATACAGTGTTATTCAGAACTTATCCATAATAAAATTTGGGGATGTTCAATATACATGTAGAAATGTGGTAGTGCAAAAAAAAATTTTTTTTGGCGGCTTCTGAAAACTATTTAAAAATTTTTCATTGCACGCTGCTGGATACTGGTCCACTGTAATGGAGTGACCTTGGGACTGACAATGCAAACTGGCTAGCACGAAAAAAACTTCGGAAGTTCTGAGAGTATACAGACACCCGGCGCAAAAAAGATTTGCAGCGTTTTTACTTTAAAATAAACTTAAAGATAGATAGATGTGACCAAAGTGACGTGTCTTTAAAATGAATAAGATTTTGTTACACTAATTTTGAAGAATTGCGCTACTTGATTACTAGGTATTAGAAACATGAAATTTATAAAAAATTTGCACATACCTTGTTACAAAAGCTGTTCGAAATTTTGTCCCTATAGCTATCCAATTTTGCAGCACTAAAGCGAATGTTCCTCCTGGTTGCTGATCTTGTAAACGCAAATTATTAAGTAAATTGGGGATTTTCAGCATTTTGCTGCAACAACCACTCCCAAAACCTAACTTGTAATTGATAATCCACTGGTAACAGTCCATTAACTCAGCATTACTGTACACATGAGCCATTTTGAAAATTTTACAGTTTAACACTCCTACGATATAAATAAAACACCGGCATTGAGAGAAGACACAGATAGACTGATGATTGAATAGACAATAGAGATATTATCCCAGCTTCAACTGTATTCGCTCGGTCGTCGTTCGAGGGACAAAAACGTGTTTACTTTTTTTACCACATTCTTAGGAATGTGGTAGGTATATCAGATGTTGAAGTACAGTTGCCCATCTACGTAGTCCCTTATAATTGTATAACTTTAAACATTGTTTACGGGAAATCCTAAGACTTTTATTATACATTTTTTTGGTGATATCGATTTCTTATTTAAGGATGCACATATCCTCAAAGTTTTAGAGATAAGTTCTGAATAACCCTGTATACTTACCTACGCATAACTAAGACAATAACTTTTGGTTGTTTCAGAATTGTCGTCCAAAGACTAATACAATTTGTGGCTTTTGAGGAAAGGCAAACAAGGCCTCAAAGACCATAAAATGTAATAGTAAATGAGTTAAATCTTTGTACCACTAACTTGTAGGATTAAGCCAACTTAACCATAAACTAAATGAGAAATCTGCATTTCTCAATATCCACAGGGTTATCCTTCTGTATAATATAAGTTAATGCTTACTATGTCCACAGTTAACAGTATCAAAGTTTTATATTTCTCTATTTCTCTAAATTTTGATTCAAGCAAGTATGCATTACAATAGTACTCGTATATGCTTTTCTTGTGGATCTTCAGCTAACCCAATTATCCACAATTTTTTAGGAAAAATTTCCGCAACACAACTTATCGAATAACTTGTACCATCAAGAGATAATATTCATCATTTACCTATCATTTTAGACTATGGACATCCACTGTCTCTGACTCTGGAAAAGCAAACTAACCAGGCCAATTACCAACTTAAACGCATTTTAATACAACAGTTCCTTTTAACCTTTAAGTCAACTTAGTATACTTTGCCAAAAAATAATTATCCATCTTAACATTATTTTATCAATTTAACTCTTCTCTTTAACAGCCATTGTTTTTCAGGACATAACTTAAAACGAGAAAACCATCACACTACTAAATTTTAGCCAAACTGATTTTTAAGAACATTTTTTAAAATTTATGTTAATGCTACTTCAGAAAATTTGAACTATTTTTGTAAATCTATCTAAAACATATCTATTTCAGTCCTGTTCCTACCGGTCCTCCACCGACGTTTGTTCGAGATTTACAAGACGAATCCATTAAAATTGGAGATCCTTTATTATTATCCTGCCAAGGTAAGACATTTTATATAATATGTTGATTACTAAATTAAATGTATTTTATTATCCGAATAACTGTAAGTACCAGTAGTACCACTTAATAAAGAATATGCTACGTATACTAATATAATTTAAATTATTACAAAAAGGGCAATTACTACCAACTTATTCTTCATTTAACGCACCCCCACGTACAAGTATGGATTGTGCCATTCCAAGTCCATTCCCAGACTACTTTCTGTCTTTAAGATGCGTAATAATTTGGATGGGAAATAGATAAAACCAACTTCCTTCGAGTTCGGGTACTAGTACGTTGAAACAAATTATTGCCAAAATTTACGGAATATAGTTATAATCTGTAAACTTTGTTATTGTCTTAATGTAAAATCGCAGTGTTTGCCAATAAAGAAGCGTATTCTTTACTTAACTAGCCTCACTATAAGTATGAGTTGCATCACCTTATTTCCAGGTTAAAAGGTAACTACTTAATAGATTCCTGACTATGTATTTTCTAAATCTGTACCTCTACATAGTTATTTTAGATTGTTTTTGCATTTTGCTTACTTTTAAGTTTGGTTTTGAAGTGCCTGCCAACAGATGGAGTTTGTTATTCTTTACTTATCTGTGATAAACATAGACATATCGCAACTTACGAAACCCGAGACTCGTAGGTAGCTAGTTATGTCGCCAAACTGGAATGACGTGGTGCAAATAAAATTGTTACAAAAGTTTATCTCATCCAGTTGCGAATAAACATATCAAACAATATTCTGTTTCCATCTCTTGATTTCTGATTTTAACAGCGTATTGGTAATCCTGCTAGCGTAAAATTTTATATACATCGTTTAAAATTCAAGGTATAATAAGCAAATTCATGAATTTTGATCAACTTTATGGAAAAACTTTTAATTTAACCACTGGCCAATTATATATTGATATTCAAACCAACTGTCTAATTCTTTCAGTGTCTGTACCTCCCTGGCCTAGATCTATATGTTGGTATAATTCTGAGGGTCGCATCGACGACCAAATCCCTGGTAGCAGATACAAACAGATGGCAGATGGAATTGGAGGGTACATGTTAGAAGTCAAACCCACGGAAGCAGCAGATCAGGGCGAGTGGAAGTGCGTGGCCACCAGTCTAGACGGGGTTGTCTCTATTTCCACGAGTGATGTCAAAATGACTAGTGAGTGCTTAGGATAGGAAGCTATAGGTTGTCATTAGTCTACCAGTTTGTGCATACCAGAATTAGTTCGGTTATTTGGTATTTGAGTATTTCGAATATACATTCGAGTCTCTACATAGGAATCTCAGTTATTATAAAAGATAGGAATACGCTCAAATGGGGAAAGATTTAGAGAATTTTATGCTGATTTCAAACCTGCATTGAAAGTTATCGTGAGTCAATTGTTTTTCGAGATATTTGAAAAAAACGAAAAACCGAAGAATTTGTTTTTGGCCAATAACTCGCTAATGGTTAATCTGACACTTCTAAAAATTTTACATTATTAGTACACTTTTTAAAGACGAACATTTTGGCATAAACAAAAATTACAAGGCACTCTTTGTTTTTCTGTTATGAACCACAACTTTGCTAGTTCTTATGGTCGCCATATTGGATTTTTATATCATATTTTAAAACCAAAAATTCTCTTTCCAACGATATATCATAAGCCTATAAAAGAATTTTTAAAATTTGTGAAATATTGAAAAAATAATTTTTTTACAAGTTTACTTTAGAAGTTGGCTGTGCCATGAAATGTAAATATTTCCCGTTCTGTCACAAGTGTCATACAAAATGACTTATGTATTGCGTTAATTGAAAATATGGGTCTCACAATTTCTCAAATGAAGAAAAGTTTAATATGTTTACACTTTATTTACAAAGTCACAGTATTGCGAAAGTTGCATCTACTTGGAATTGTATCCAGAGGCAGCAACCTTACAAAACATAATTACAGGAGAATTATTACTACTTTATTGAATTATCGTGCATTTGAGAATAAGAGGAACAACTATAAAAAAGATAAGCATGATATAGTAAGTATTAAAAACAACCAGAACTAAAAAATGAAGCATCCATAATTAAGCATTATTAGGCAAATGCTCAAAGTGACGTCCATTTGCATTACGACACATTTCACAGTTCTTTAAAATCTTTCTCATAACTCTTCCTAATGTGTTTCTGTTTAACAAGTTAAACGCTTCTCTAATTCTAGCTTCTAATTCATTTCTATTAACGGGTGGTTCAAATTCGTAAATTTCATTTTTAATTTGTCCCCACAAATAAAAATCGAGTGGCGTAAGATCTGGTGATCTTGCCGGCCACATAACTGGTCCATTGTTCGCAATAACATTTTGCCCAAAACAATGGGTTAAATATGTTCTAACTTCTACAGTATTATGTTCCGGACAACCATCCTGCTGAAACCACAAGCCTTCTAATTGCTGGAATTATTTCTTTTCTTAATAGGTTTAGATATCTTTCCCCATTAAGGTTGTAATCGAAAAGAAACGGACCAACCAAACGATTTCCTAAAATAATTATATATTAACATGATACATTAATGACTAGCTTATTTATTCACAATATCATTAATGAAGATAAAAATACCTAAAAGACCACACCAAACGTTAAACCCAAATCTAGACTGCAATCATCGCTGTTCCATCACATGGGGATTTTGGATACTCCAATGATGTCTGTTATGTTTGTTAAATACCCCACAATTAGTAAAACGTTTCTCGTCGGACCATATTACCAAATTAGGGAACTCAGGAACTTCTCTGTATTTTTCTATGTACCACTGGCAAAATTGCAATCTCCTATCATAATCACCTTCGCGAAGACCTTGGACAATAGTAGGCTTGTAAGGATGATATCCATGTTTTTTCAAAATTTGATGAACGGTAGACTTCGGGATGTTACTTTGATGCTGAACAGATCTTACAGATGTTGACGGACTTTCAGTTATTATATTAAGAACGTTTACGTCACGATCATGGTTATCTTTTTCATAGTGGTTCCTCTTATTCTCAAATGCACCACAATTCAATAAATTGGTAACAATTCTCCTGTAATATATTTTATGCGGCTGCTGTCTTTCTGGATATAATTCCAAATATCTGGTAGATGCAATTTCCGCATTACGGTGAGCTTGTAAATAAAGCGTAAGCATATCAAACTTTTTTTCATTTGACAATTTGTGAACTCTTTCCATATTTTCACTTTATAAAAACAGAAAAACAGAAAAACAAAGAGTGCCTTGTAATTTTTGTTTATGCCAAAATGTTCGTCTTTAAAAAGTGTACTAATAATGTAAAATTTTTAGAAGTGTCAGATTAACCATTAGCGAGTTATTGGCCAAAAACAAATTCTTCAGTTTTTCGTTTTTTTCAAATATCTCGAAAAACAATTGACTCACGTTAACTTTCAATGCAGATTTAAAATCAGCATAAAATTCTCTAAAACTTTCCCCATTTGAGCGTTTTCCTATCTTTTATAATAACTGAGATCCCTATGTAGAGACTCGAATTTTGGACAGTCTGTATTTGATATTGGATTTTGACAAAATATATTCTACTGAAATCGAAAATAAAGTTTATTCGCTCTTCAAATAATATTAATTGTTTAATTAATGTGTTTTTTTATTACATACTTTACCATTAACAATCTTTTTCATATGTTCATTAATAGGGCCAGGCGATTACTGGGCCATCTTGTATTCGTTTAACCTTAACAAAGTAATTTCACTCCAAAAGTTACAAAATCGACGTATGAGAGTCATACTTAAATATAATCGCTGTACTATATCAGCAACAATGGAAGCCAGTTTTCAAAAACACTACAAACACCTAATATTTTATACAGGGAGATCCATGGATCGATCATGGGAAAACTATAATTAGAACAAATCTGAAAATTTGGTAGCATACCAACGTCGATATTCGGTTAAAATATTTTCAAGAATATGGCACTTCCGGTTATACTATATATATATATATATATATATATATATATATATATATATATATATATATATATAGTGGATGTAAACGTGCTTGTTTTAAATAGAACATCCTATATATTATTTCATTTTTACCATTCTACGAGGAATTCTAAACACATTTCATGTATAATGTCATATACCTAAGTCTTTGCTCATGTCTAAGCCCATGTCTTTGACATATTTAAGATTTTATGTAAAAAATTACGTTTGCAGACCGACAAATAATTACAAACTTTGACTGTATGGAAGCCTTTATTATTAATTTTGGGTTGGTTTCAATGTAGGAAGGGACCTACTTTAGCAGACTTTGTATAATATTTTGATAGTTATTAACACAGGGTGATCAAAAGAGATCAAAATTAAATTAAAAATAAAAAATAACTGTCAAATGTCCAATTTTTTCAAATGGAAACTCTATGTTTTTATAATTTTATCTTTATCAGCATAAAAAATAAGGCTGACTTTCTATAAGGTTGTCTATTCTGAAAATCTGTAATTTTCGAAATATTTGCATTTTACATTTTTCTATTGCAATAAAGCTACGGCTTTTAAATTCAGTTACTTTACTCTTAGTTGGCCATGATGGCGTTAGATAACCTAATCTATGGTTAGACATTTATTCAGAGTCATCTACTTCCTAGCGGTTTCTAGAAATTATCAACAATCATGCCGTAAATTATTATTAAATTGCTGATGTTTCGAAAACAACACATTTTTAGAATAGACAACCTTATTCAAAGATAGCCTTAGTTTCGAAAACCACAAATTTTTAAAATAGGCAACAAAGGGTAAACAAAGTTAGCTTTATTTTCGATTCTGATTAAGATAAAATTATAAAAACATTTATTTTTGGAATTTCCATTTGAAAATATTGACGTTTGACAGTATTTCCAATTTCATTTTTATTCTTCTTTTCTGAGCACCCTGTGTTAATAATGATTAAATATTATACGAAATCTGCTAAGGTAGGTCTCTTTCTACATAGAAACTAACCCAAATTAAATAACAAAGGCATTCGTACAGTAAAAATTGGTAATTATTGGCAAACATAATTTTTTACATAAAATTTTAAATGTCAAAAACGGTTAGACTTAGGTATAATACATTATACATGAAATGTCTTTAGAATTAAAAGTAGAATCTAAAAATGAAATAATATATAGGGCTTCCTTTTTAAAATAAGCAAGTTGACATTTACTTCCAGTATAACCGGAAGTGCCACCGTCTTGAAAATATTTTAGCCAAATGACCCTTATCATCATTGGTAAGTTATCAAATTTTCAAATGTCACCCATTTATAGATTTCTTATAATCAATATATGGAGTTTCCTGTAGGACCGTGTATACAAATTTATATGCAAGGTTAATAAAGCACTTTTTTAAAAAATTTATTGTATTTACGTAAATCACTAACTCATAATTACCAAATTAGAGGTAATGATAACTTCTCCTTTTAATATATGTAATGTATCAAATACGACTCTCTGTTTTGCAAATTATTGAATGAGTCCAATAAATTACCCACAACTTATTTTTGTGTGTCACATACTCATACTTCAATAAAGCTTAAATTCCTTTTATTTATAGTTATGTAATATAATTATTATTGTGAATAATCTTTTTTAAAATAATCCAAATAATAAATTTAAGTTCAAGAGGGACAAATATATTATATAAAGGGGATTTTTTCTTGGACTTTAGCGCATTAGAGACTTATATAATGTTTGTTTCCAGTCCCGAAACACTTTAGAAAACCTCGTTTTATGGACACTTTAAAAGCAGTATTAACAGAAGAGGGATTGGTATCCTTCGAATGTAAAGTAGTGGGATCCCCAACACCTCTGCTCAGGTGGTTTAAAGACGGACAGGAATTGAAACCAGGGGATGTCTATCAGTTAACTGGCACCAATTCTTTAGGCTCTTACTGTTGCATAGCAAGGAACTGCATGGGCGAGGCTAGAAGTTCTGCCGAACTAACAGTAGAAGATATACAAAGTCAATTAAATGATGAAGAAAGGGAACAACTTATTTCTAGAAGTAAAGCTCCTAAATTCATCCATGGACTTAAAAGTAGTGAAGCGAAAATTAACGATAACTTTAGGTTTTCCGTTCAAGGTAATTTTTTCTTGTTATAAAACATAAAATATTTTAATATTATCAATTTCAGTTAGCGTTACTACCCCTTTACCAGCATTATCGTGGTTCAGAGATGACCAACCTATCGACAATGAACCGGAGAAGTATATCGTATACCGAGAGAATTTAGGGGTCTGTCATTTGGATATTCGACCTGTTGAATTTAATGACCAGGCCGAATGGAAATGCGTTGCAACTAATGAGTTTGGCCATTCCGTAACTTCATGTTTTCTTAAAATTATTATTCCTAAGCATTTCAAGAAACCCAAATTCTTGGAATGCTTGCGAGCTGTACTTTCTGAGGAAGGAGCTGTAAATTTGGAATGTAAGGTTATTGGTGTTCCGCAACCTGTTCTAAAGTGGTACAAAGATGGAGTGGAATTGAAACCTGGTGACATTCATAGAATCACTTCTGGAGAGGTAAGTAATAATTTCATTTTTTGGGTTTTCAGTATGTTAAATTTTAAATGTAGGACGGCACTTGTTGCTTGGGAACTTATACATGCGAAGCTAGAAACTGTATGGGTACAGTTGCGAGTTCAGCATCTCTTCTTGGTTTTGAAGATCAAAAAACGAGAAGTCAACAGAGAATGGAGTTAGCTCGACAACCATCACTATCCACAATTCACGAGGAGAGAACATCACAATTATATGATACAGCAGGAGATCAATCATTAACTCTAGCTGATCATGGAGAAGTGTCGTTTTCATTCGATGGAAAAGAAGTCTCAGTATCTTTATATGAGACACCAGATCTTACTGAAGAAGAAGCCATTCAAATTGTGGAAATGTATGCTGATCAGTTATCGGAACATGTTTCTGGTACTAAAAACGTAATTACTTTTTTTTGTTAAAATTAACCAAATTTTTTTAGAGCACAATGTTGTTGAATTACCACCACTAAGATTTGTCAAAGAAACGTCTACTTCTGGGAATTTGCTTATGGAAGCTGTTGTAGTGGACGTTTCAGATGATTATTTCCAATCTGCTGAAGAGGATTTAAGAACAGAAGCTGATGTTGACGAAATTTATTCCATAACAAATGAAACGTCCGTTACCTCAGAGAAACTGAAAATTGATGTAACGTCTAATGGTGATGGACCAAAAAGACCCCCGCGTAAATCAGATTCGTCAAAAAGTGATAATTCTTATTATAGTTTATCCAAAAACCTTTCACTTGATTCGGAAAGAGGCGATGAAAGTTTAGCAGGTGCAACCGAGCTTGATACTGAATCCTATGGAGACTATGAAAGTGCTTTAAGCTCCGAAAAAAATATTATTCGAGAACAAGAAAGAGCTTTCCAGGTTGCTGCCATTACGGAAACAACAAGTTTGCCTGGTGACGATGATGATAGGCGACCTTTGACTCCTCACACTACACACGAAATTGGTTCTGATCTTCGAGTAAACAGGAGTGAGAGTCAAGAACCAAAAAGACCTATAAGACGTTCGTCTCAGAGTTCTGATGAAATTTCAAAAGATGGCTTTAAAAGAGGTACAATTAAGAAAACTATTAGTTTAGATTTGCCAGAAACTACATTCCAGAGAGATATACAAGGAGAGGAGGGTGATGGATTGATAATTGATCCAGAAGTAAATGCTGTTAAACAAATTCAACTTAAAGAGGAGCAAGCACAGATAATAGAGGTATTGAAAGAAAATTTACAAGAAATTCAAAAGGGGCTGTTATCTGTGGAGGAGCAATTATTGGTTCAGTCAACACTTAAATCTACATCTGCTGCAGCAAATAGAAGTTTAGAAGTACTAAACAGCATTTCACAACCTTTTAAAGATATGCAAACAGTCTTTGAGACACTTGCTGAAAAACCTACGTCTCCCGAATTGTCTACAGTCGAACTGATGGCTCCTCCAATATTTGAACTACAGAAAAGTTTGTCCGTTGTAGGAAAGTGTCTTGAAATGAAAGGTAAAGGGCATACATTGATTCAAAGAACTTGCACAAATATATTAGATACCACGGGACCACAAATTAATAAAGGTCTGGATTTGATTGAAAAAATAACTTTACTAGAAAAGGATCTAGATTCTACAAAGTCATCTGGACGAATGACCCCATCGAAAATAATTCAAGAAATATGCATTACTATTAAAGAAATGCAGAATGATCTATCCAAAGCCGATTTGATCTTAAAATCATCATCTCAAAGTGAAAACCAGTCCTCAGTTTCCTCTGATATATCTTCGGAAATTTCCAAAATGAAGGATATTGAAATACTAGATAAATTCTATGAACCGACGAGCAACTTGCAAGCAGCCCTTGCTAGCTTGGAAAAAACTATCGCGTATGATGACAGTGACCAAATGTACAGTAGTTTGCGTGAGAATATATTAGACAAATTATCAGACCCCATAACTTGTTTAAATAAAGAAATAAGAGTATTAGAAAAACAAACCGATAGATATGCTGGGGAAAAATCTGTCAAGCAAGAAATTCGATTAGCCATATTGGATCAAATTTATAACCCTATCAATGATCTATCAAAGGGATTAGAAGTTATAAAAAATCAAGAAACTGGAGACAGACATTCAGGAGTGGTTAATATCAATATATTAGAATCATTCGCTAATAATACAGAAGACATTATTAATGCAATTCAAAAAATTGAACAAAATATCATCGCAGTTGAACCGGAAATTAAAACCGACATATCCTTGTCTTCTAAAGAAGTCGTTGAAGATGTTCTAGAAAAAGTTAGTAACATTGTATTTAGTAACATCACGCAGTCTGTAGAAGAACTGCTTTTAAATATAGAAACAGCACAAAAGCATGTCACTGAAACGGTTATTCTAGAAGCACTAAGGCAGCTGTCTTCTTTGCAAAAGGACTTGACAACATCGATATCGAAGGCTACAAGTATAAAAACGGAAGCCACAGTTACAGCTCTGGAAAGCTTGAGTGAACCCATTCAGTTACTAAATAATCTATTAATGAATTGTAGTGAGCCGACAGATAAATATATTTTAGAAGATATCACCGCTTTGTTAAATATCCTTGAAGATAGTGTTATTGTAGATGAGAGAATTTTGGAGACAATGGATTTGTGTTTATTATTTTCCATATTAAAAGGCAGAATATTTGAAGTGAAGGAGAATATATCTAGTCTAAACGAGCACGGTATTATTCCCAAATCAACAATAGAGGGATCGGCTGAAAATGTTGTAGTATTTGTAGAAGAGTCTTCTACAACTGTAGTTCCGGAAGCGCTGTTAGACGATACCAAGAAATCGTTAAGCTTTATGGAAGACCTTTTGTTGAAACAGACTTCAAGACCTGTGTTGGAACCATTGGTACCTAAAATGTATCCCCTTTCTGAGATACTTACTGACGATTTGCTAAGAAAACCTAAAGAAGACTTAACATTAAATGATAGGCTGTCCTTACAGAGACATGTTTTTCCTTTGGAGATGACAGAGGATTTAATTATCGAAGCACTGGACTTTCTAAGTATACAGCCTCCTAGTAGCGAAATAAGTGAAACAGGGCAATTATTAGAACATTTGCAGTATAATGTTGCTGTAATGCATCAACAAATTATAGATGAAACACAATTTTTGGAAATAATGGAGCATTACCGCAGACCAAGTTTCGATGACTTAAAACAATGCATTTCGAACGTGCAAACTTTACCGATTATATCAGAATCGGACGAAGATGAAGAATTTGTTGCTTCCTCTGCAACTAATCGGGCTGTGGTGGAAAACATTTCTCAGTTGGAAAGGTGTCTAGCAACGTTTTACGAAGCCGCTGTTACTGAGGAAGCTGAACCAATTCCGCATGAACTACTTAGTGTAGCTTCTGAAGTTGTACAGTGTATAGAAAAGGTGAAATGCGCTAGTCTTTTTGAGGAAAGAGATGAACCAGTATTTACAATAGAAAATATTAGGGAATTAAAGCAATTATCTGGACCACTCCAAAAACTTAGTGATACTATAACGGATATTCAAAAAACGGAAGAAAACAGAAAGAAAGCCTTTACAGCGGTGAGAGAACCTTTAATACAAATAGCCGACCTGATTGAGGGTATTCCAGAAGAACTCAAAATAATACTGTTTACATTACATGAACCATTACATAATGCCATAGAAATTGTTTCGTTAGAGACATTTAATAATGAGATAACACCGAATGACTTCAGCACTTTAATGTCTATTGGAGATTCATTAAATCAGTTGAGAGCTTCCATTCCATTAAAGTGTACCATTGAAGAATTCCCACAAATCACTGATCAGCTACTTCCACGAACGAATTCACTTAAAACTTTATTGGAAGGTATTGCTTCCGATAATTTAAGACATATAACATTTGCATTGACACAATTTACTAATGCTATCATGCAAATTCTAAATACAGATGTTCTACGGAAAGAGGAAAGTAAAGTATTCGATGTTAAAAATCTTAATGCACTGAGAGCAAACGTAGTAACTATAACCAATTCTGCACAAACCACACTTCCACCTCTTCTGGTCTCAGAAATTCAACAATTTATCCATAGTATAGAAAATGCTACTGTAGATATTAAAAATGAAAATGATTTGGAACAAACTGAACTTGCCTTACAGACACTGAATGAAATAGCTTCCGTGGCTATAACATATCCCAATAAACAATTCAGTGCACAGGAGATAGTCGGATTCATACAAAACTTGAAATCCACAGAAGAAAACTTACAGACGTCTCAAAATTTTAAAGAAAAACTCAGTACGCCGCTTAAAACTTTCACAGCGGCAGTTTCTGAAGTTTTAGGTCCGTTACGAAAAGAAAAAAGTATAGCAATTTTAAAAGGAATACAAGAAGAAGTCAACTCATTAGAGTTCAAGTCCGATTTAAAGCATTTACATGTAGTAGTTACAGATTTAGTAAGAACAGTTTTAAAAGTGATCGATGAAACAGAAGTCGATAATTTAGGTGATATTGAACAGATCGATTGTGTTTGTCACAATCTAAGTGGCGTACTAAGTTACATAGTTAAATATTCCGCAGGTGAAATATTACCAGCAATAGAAATTAATGAAGCAGTAAACAATTTGAACGTTGCTATTGAAAGTATAAAAGCAACACCGAGTTTAACGATCAGTTTGACAGAACCTCTACAAGCGACCTTTTCAGCTTTAGAAGAAGTTATTGCGCATAACCAGAAATTCATTAGTGAAAAACTAGAAAGTCTTGAGAAAAATGTAAGAGTTCTTGAAGACTTAGCTAGTAGATCAACAGCACAGGAGAACTTTGTCAAGGAAATGCAAGAAGTCACTACCTGTATTTACGAGAATTTGTCGGAAATACAACAAAATTTAGAAGACGCCAATGAGATTGATAACATTTTAGAAGATTACAACCAGATCGTTGAAAGTATCGTAAAGACATCTGAATCTGGATTGCCGTTAATTAATATAAAACCAGAAATTCAAAAACTAGATGCAAGCTTGCATTCTTTAAATTTATCACCAAATATAAAAGTTAAACTGACCCCAATTTTAGAAAAAACCAATTCGTTATTAAACGAAATGTGTGAGAAACCGCTGGAAATAATACGTCTTAAAAATTTAGAGACTTTTGAAAAAACATTAAAATCTTTAGATAATATTTCTGAACCTCAACAAGCACTGATAACTGAACTTCAAGAAACCGTAAATATTATATCGGAAGTTCTGCCAGAATTATCAGAACAAAACAGATCTGATGTGAATCTAATCGAAAATATTTTAGAAATTTTAAATGAAGTTGTAAAAGACACTATACCTGGCTCTGAAGCAAAAGCGTTAGAAACTGTCAATAAATCAAGTTTAGAAAAACTTGAAGCTAATACTCAATCTCTAACTTTATCGCCCAATTTAAAGTACAAACTTTCGGAGAATGTACGTAAGGCAAATGCAGCATTACATAATCTGATTGACGAAAAAAATAAAGAACCAACATTGATAAACGATTTGAAACAAGTAGAAAAGAATATCGCTTCTTTAGATACAAGCACCGACAGTTCTGTTTTAAATGAACTGCAAAAAACTTGTATGGATATGGCGAAACTATTACCAATACTGAACACTGAAGATTTGTTTCAAATGGAACAGTTTGAAAGAACTGTGGAAGCTTTAAATTCTACTTTGCCAAAAATTGTGGATAGTTATCAGTCAAAAGAAAAAATTGCAGAGTGTATGTCAATAGTAGAAAATTTAATTGTTACATTTAAATCCTTACAGATACCATTAAATGTTCAGCAAAATGTACTGAGACCTTTTGAAGAAGTAAGCGCGAAATTAAATTCAATAACTGACAAAATTCAACACGAAAAAGTTTCGATAAAATATTTGGATAACTTAGAGAAAACTATAGCATCGTTGAAGGATATACCAGAAATATATTCACAAGAAGCGTTGTTAGTAGATTTAACTGAGATTGTTAATTTTCTTAGTGATACAACAAAACCTGCATTAAATTCATCAGATAAAGAAGAAATGGAGAGGCTTTTAGGAGCAGTTAATTCTGCTACTGAAACTATAATTAAAATCGCTACTGAAAATGAAACGTTAGATGAGCTCGATGAGTTAATTGAAGATCTTAATTGTATACTAAAATATTCAAATGTAGCATCGAATTTACTGCACGTATTGGAATCTGTAAGGAGAGCATGTGACACTATGCAGAATATAAGACAAACACTTGTCGTAACATTATTGAAAAATAATTTAACCAGATTTGCAGATACCTGTAAACAATCGAAAATAAGTAATCATAAGAAAATACTGACCGAAGATCTCAAATATACTCTACCTGTGATAGAAATGGACATGAAAGATATAGAATCAAAACAAATGAATAAGAACGAGAGGACATTTATTTCCAATGCTTCTGCAGCTATAGTAGAAATTAATAATTATATAATTAATGAAGAATCAAGAACCAGCAATCAAATGATTACATTTATTTCAGAATTTCTTGAAAGGAACAAAATAACCAGTCAACTTGATTTAATAAAACACGTACATCTTCTTATAAATAAAAGCTTATATTCTCTTAAGGAGATAAAGAAATGTGAATTAGAGGATCAAAATATTAAATCTCAAAATATTGAACTAATTTCTGAATCTGTACAAAATCTTGCGAAAACTGTTGCAGCTATTAAATACAAAACTGTTAATAAAGATCAAATTCTTAAGTTACAGAAATCACTATACCCCTTACAAATGGCAGTGAATGATTTAATTGATTATAATTTAACTGAATGTGACTTTAAATTCTTAGAAAATATTAGCAAAATATTTGACGATATTGACACCTTTGTAAGTTCTCAATTAATAATAAGTGATAATGCTGTACCAATGCAGAAAGAACAAATTTTGATATTTTTAGATATATTAAACAGAGCTTTGAGAACTGTTGACGAAAAATCACCGATTAAGAATATAACTAGTCTATTAAATACCCTTGTTGAAGTCTTACCTGATATCGCAGAACAGTTAGAAGTAGCTCATTCAGAAGAAATGAAGACGCAAATGGCAACAACAATTTTTGCTGAAATGTTAAACGACATGCAACAGAATGTTAATATAAGTGCGGACAAAGAAGATGAAGCAACACTTACCCAGCCTCTGATAACGTTAACAAATAGGTTAGACAATTATGCCAGTGTTTGTAAACCTTATTTGAATAATGACGAGATTAATTTAATAGAAAATGTGAAGTCTTATGTGAAATCAGTATATGAACAAGATTATTCTAATACTAAAAATAAAGAAAAGCTTCTAGATAACCAACTTCAAAATGTAACATCACCTGTAACTAAGATATCAAGAAATATATACGAGATTTGTAAACGAATTGCAAAATATAGAGATACTGAAAATATTTCTGAAAGCTCCGAGCAGAAATTAGAGAAAGAAGAGCAAAGTCATGAATTCACACAAAAAAATGAGGTAGTGGCGAAAGATTTGGAAGAAAAAATAGTGGAAGAAATTAGCGACAGCACAAAAATTAAAACGAAACCTACGATGGAGGAGAACTCAGTAATTACACTCGACCAATCTGTTTTACAAAATCAAGACGTAACAAAAGATTTAAAAGAAAATGTAATGGAAGAAATGAAGGAACTAAGCGGAAAAGTAGAAGGAGAAGCTTCTGTGGAGGCTGCGATTATTACAGAAGTGAAGCCTGAAGAAGTGGTGGAAGATATTAAAGAAACAAATATGGAGGAAATAAAGGAGGTAAGCGATGGCAAGAAATTAAAATCAGAAACTTCCGCAACGGATACCGTAAATATAACAGGGGAAGAATCTACTATACAAGAAAAAGAAATGCTGATAGATTCGAAAGTAAAAATAACAGAAGAAATTAAGGAAATAAAAGATGATCAAAAAATTGCCCAAGAAACTTCTAGGATAGAGTCCGTAATTATTACAGAGGAAATGCCTGATTTGCAAAAACAGGAGGGTACAGATTTAAAGGAGAAAGTAACGGAAGATATTAAGGAAGTAAAAGATGACCAAAAACTAGTCCCAGAGGCTTCTAGGATGGAGTCCGTAATTATTACAGAGGAAAAACCTGATTTGCAGAAACAAGAAGGTACAGATATAAAAGAGAAAATAATGGAAGAAATTAAGGAAGTAAAAGATGATCAAAAAATAGTCCCAGAAACTTCTAGGATGGAGTCCGTAATTATTACAGAGGAAAATCTGGATTTGCAAAAACAAGAGAGTACAGATTTAAAGGAAAAAACAATGGAAGAAATTAAGGAAGTAAAAGATGACCAAACAATAGTCCCAGAAACTTCTAGGACAGAGTCCGTAATTATTACAGAGGAAAAGCCTGATTTGCAAAGACAAGAGGGTACAGATTTGAAGGAGAAAATAATGGAAGAAATTAAGGAAGTAAAAGATGACCAAAAAATAGCCCCAGAGGCTTCTAGGATGGAGTCCGTAATTATTCCAGAGGAAAAGACTGATTTGCAAAAACAAGAGATTACAGATTTAAGGGAGAAAATAATGGAAGAAACTAAGGAAGTAAAAGATAACCAGAAAATAGTCCCAGAAACTTCTAGGATGGAGTCCGTAATTATTACAGAGGAAAAACGAAATTTACAAAAACAAGAGGGTACAGATTTAAAGGAGAAAGTAACGGAAGAAATTAAGGAAGTAATAGATGACCAGAAAATAGTCCCAAAAACTTCTAGTATGGAGTCCCTAATTATTACAGAGGAAAATTCTGATTTGCAAAAACAAGAGGAAACAGATTTAAAGGGGAAAGTAACGGAAGAAATTAAGAAAGTAAAAGATGATAAAAATATAGTCCCAGAAACTTCAAGGATCGAGTCCCTAATTATTGCAGAGGAAAAACCTGATTTGCAAAAACACGACAGTAAAGATTTAGATAAAGTAACGGAAGATATTGAGGAAGTAAAAGATGACCAAAAAATAGTCCCAGGAACTTCTAAGATGGAGTCCGTAATTATTGCAGAGGAAAAACCTGATTTGCAAAAACCAGAGGGTGCAGATTTAAAAGAGAAAGTATCGCAAGAAATTGAGGAAGTAAAAGATGATAAAAAAATAGTCCCAGAAACTTTAAGGATCGAGTCTCTAATTATTGCAGAGGAAAAGCCTGATTTGCAAAAACAAGACGCTAAAGATTTAGAGAAAGTAACAGAAAATATTAAGGAAGTAAAAGATGACCAAAAAATAGTCCCAGAAACGTCTAGGATGGAGTCCCTAATTATTACAGAGGAAAAGCCTGATTTGCAGAAACAAGAGGGTACAGATTTAAAGGAGAAAGTATTGGAACAAATTGAAGGAGTAGAAGATGATCAAAAAGTAGTGCCAGAAACTTCTAGGATACAGTCACAAATTATTAGAGAAGAGAAGACTGATTTGCAAACAGAAGAGATTACAGATGTGAAGGAAAAAATAACGGAAAAATCAATTTTGTTCCAAAGGGAAGGGGAAATAGATTCGGTAGAGAAAACAGTTGAAAAAACAAAGGAGGTAGGAGATGGTAAACAAGGAGACTTAGACAATTCTAACGTGGAGACTGTAACTGTTACAGAAACATCGGCTCCGAAAGAGCATCCAATTTTAAAGTCGTTACAAATATTACAGACATCTGTGTGTTCGATTGAAAAACAGCATCTTCCCGAGGACAAACAAGCTGCTCTCAGCGAATTAGAGAAATCAATATTAGTCGTTGAGAAAACTATAGAAAATACTATAAATGAAGGTAGCGATATAGCAGTTTTGAGTATTGAAGAAAAGTCGGCTATTAGCGCTGCAAATTCTACGTTAAATGAATTAAATAATTATATAAAATGTACTCAGATACAAGCAGAGATACATGCAGACGATGAACCTTCTGCAGTAGAAACAATAAAAGGTTTGATAGAAGAACTGAGACTGGCAGTAGTGGTTGTTCCTAAAGAATCAAAAATTAAACAAGTTATGGAACCACTGGAGGAAACTGTAAAAAATATTATTAACTTAATGGAAAATATTCCACAAGAATCGGAGGGTAGAAACAACGTCAAAGCTTCGTTAAAGCTCATCTCTGAAAAGATTGAGGCTATAAAAACAAAAATATCCAAAGAAAAAATCAGTGTAATCAACACTTTCCAGCAGTCTGTTAAAGTCTTGGAGAAAATGTTAGAAAATGTGAAATTAACTAACGATTTGGAATATAAAAGTCTTGACTTAGTAAACAATTGTTTAGTTGAGCTAAGCTCTGTCCTGGAGCAATTTAATAAAAATAAAGAGAATAGAGATAAAAAAGCAATTGAAAACCTTAAGGAAAAATATCAACAAATAAACACTTCTATATCTAGTCTTCCAAAAGAATCTTCTATATCACTTCTTGTTAGAGAGTTGAACATTTTAGTTGAGAATGTAGAACCCCTTTTCATGTCAGAACATGAACAGTCTGAAGTTATATGTAAACCGTTACGGTCCGTACAACAATCATTACAAAATTTACAGGAATCTGTGTCCACAGTAGAAACAAAGCCAGAAACAAAAGCGCAAAAAATACTGGTGACTGAAATACAAAGACCTGTGACTACTTTGCAGTTTATTTCTGGAACAATTTTAGAAGAAAAGAAAAGTAAATTAGCGCAGGATGATTTACACCTTTTAGACATGACAAACAAGGTAATATGTGAGGTCAATAACTTAGTTGAAGAAATCAATTTAAAATCTGCTGCAAGACAAGTGCAAAAGCTACAACCAGCTGCGGAAAACTTAAAAACCTTACTGGCAAGTATAAATCAGGAATCACAAATAAAAGACTTCATAGAACCTCTACAAGACATATCTAGAAGTATTGCCAAGTTACTGGAGAAAGCTGTTGCTGCAGAACAAGAAGAGCTTGTACATTCAAAGGAAACTTTATCGCTTTTGAAAAAATCGGTAGCACAGTTTGAAAAATCTGTAGCTACATTATCGTTACAAAAAGAACCAGAAATACAAAACGTTATTCATAACGAATTACAGAAACCTCTTCAGGTGATATTGGGTGCTATATCTGAAGCTGCAGACACAAGGCTGTCGCCCGATGAGGTCGATAACATTAACAAATTTGTTGAGTCACTAGAAATAGTTGAAAAAAGCGAGAGTGGGATTTTAAGCAAAAATTTGAAAATTTTGCGAGAGGACTTATCCACGATGTTAATGATCGAACAAACTAAAGAAATGGGATCGATAGAACCCGAATCTAGTTTTATTGAATCTATTAAAGACCATTTGAATGAACTGAGTAAAGCTGTTGAGGTTACTTACATCATACTGGAGAAACCAAAAAGTATTGAGGACGTTACTCCACTACGCAATTTAAATTCTGCTTTAACGGACTTACTCACGTTTGTTGTAAAAGCGAAACATGTATCCGAAGGTAACCTGAATCTATTTTCATACCTAGTGCAACCGTTAGAAGATCTACAAATTCAACTTTGTGACTGTATTGAAGCCAAAGTGATAGAAGAAGAGGTTATACTGCTGAAAGAAATTGAAAACTGTTTCAGAGAAATCGGAACAAGAAACGTAAATGTTGAGGATTTCAAAGATATTCAAATAGAACATTTCTTGGAACTGCTAGATCAACTCCAAAACAAATTAATAAGTGTTTGTATGAGAGCCGTTTTAGCGAAAAACTATGACGAAGGAAAGTCCATCATACAACAGTTACTAAAGCCATTGGAAACGATTTCCAAAGCTATAATTAAGATACAAAATGATCTCTCTAGAAGAATTGCTATAGCCAACACAACACATAAGATAGTTAAAAATTGTGTACTGATAAATAATCAATTACAAAAATCAACACAGGAAGCGACTGAGTGCAAATATTTAGAAAAGCCGCTTTCAAAAATAATAGAACTATTCAGTGGATTAATTTCCTCGGAATCTCTAAGTGGCGTATTAGAAACAATTGAAAGTGAGGTGAGGATTCTTTCCGAGGAAACAAAGCAGAAATTAAAAGCAATTGATCCGAACTTGCCTTTATACGTCATACTAAATAAACTAGCAGAAGCATGTGAAAGTATATTAAACAGTAAGAAAGAGGTTATTAATATGAATACCTTATACGATTTTAATAATTGTATTGAATCTGTTGCCAATTTCCTACAATCAGATAAGCAGGTAAAAGAAATAAAAGTTACTGAAGTGGTTCAGCAACCATTACTTGAAATTAAATCTGAAATAAGCAATTTACAAACGGCAATTATATACGAACAACCAAAAGCAGATAAATGTCTAATTTCTGTACTTGGATTGCAAAAAACTTTATGTGAGTTACATCAAGGACTCATTTCATCTGAACCACTACTCTTAGAAGATATAGTCGATTTAGACGAGAATATTCCAGAAGTTAGGTGTTTAAGTGATGTAGCCAGTTCTTTAAGAAAGATTAAAGGGGTCGTAATATCTGTTCAAACCACTATTCAGAAACCAGTATTAAATGATACCGATAAAGCTTCTATGGCTGCAGCTATATTAAGTCTTAAACAGGCTATTGAAATAATTCAAACTCAGCCAGCTTCAAAATTATCAATACAGGAACCTTTAAAATGTTTGATTTCCAACCTGGAAGAACTTCGAAAGGATGCACAGGAGGCAACACCTGTAAGAGGCGTTGAAAAGGATGCGATAATTACAGATGTGTCAGCATTAGAAAATCAATTAACTGAAATAGAAAAATTACTTAATGAAATATATGATTTTGAAATTACTGTAAGTAAAGACATAAAAGAGGAAATAAATCAAATGGCAATAGTCGCAGACGCTACGGAGCCATTAAAATTTTTATATGAGTCTCTGAAAAATATAATACAACTGATTATAAAATCTAATGAGAGCGATATACAAGCAGAAAATTGGGAAGAAATGAATATACAAACTAACTTGTTTGATAATTTAACAATAATCTTATCACGGTTAAAGTGCATTACTCAACTTGATGATCTAAAATTGGAGAAGAAAACCTTAATAGAGGTTATTAAAAAACTAATTAAAAATACTGATAGTTTAATAGAAAAAATGAAGAGTGATAAGTTATTGCAGTGTATATGTGAGCCCTTAAAATTTTTGCTAATTACTTTAGACAATATCAGCAGAGAAATTATCAAGGGTGATGAAACTTTACAACAAAATGAGAAAAACATTTTCGCGCTTAGAATGATTACAGATGCTTTATTAAAGTTAAATAAAGAAATTCAAGAACTTCAGTTTAATACTACACAATATGGTTTATCATCAGAGAGAGGTGTATTGCCTGTAGTTCAAATTAAAGAGCCCTTGTCAGTCCTATTATCATCAATTATAAAAGTTTCCGACGAAACACTATCTAATATATCGCCTGACGTGGCCACGTTATTAACCTTATTAGAAAAGCCATTGGAAAAACTGTCTGAGGTCATAAAAAATAGTAAAGAAGTAACAACTAATAAGGAATTGATGAAAAATCTTCAACCTGAGATGAGAACTATTCTTGCTGAGCTGAAAGAGCAGCTTGAAGTTACAATACAAAACGATTTATGCACTCTGCAGCCTTTAAAAACACCGTTACAGGATGTTGCAGTAGCTATAGCCCAAGTAATGGAATCATTAGAGAAAACACATCTTAAACCCTTAGTTGTTTCTGCAGTTGAAGAATTAGCTATACCTATTCTTAAACTAAATAATGAAATTCAGCACTTCAAAGTCAATATCGAGGAACGGTCTTTGTCACCTGATAGAAGTGTGATTTCTATAAATAAATTTAGTGATTCTTTATCCATATTTTCTGAAGCAGTCTCAAATATAGAAAATGTTATATTTGAGGAAATAGTTCAGGATATATCACAGGAACAAGCACAAAAAATTACTGGTTTATGTGAAGCACTAGAGAAAATATCAAAAATCATTATTGATACCACAACCCTTATTACGCAACCAGAACTTTTGGAGCAGCATTTTCCTAACCTGATCAGAGCTATAATTGCATTGAGACAACCTCTCGAGAGAATTACACTTGAGGTTTCCAAATCAAAAACTTTAGAACCACTGTTAAAATCCATTGAATCTTTTTCAGAAAGTATTTCAGATATTGACACATCTCTGACTAAGACCGAAAATGCAGGAGAACGGTTGGATGCAACTGTTATAAGAGAAATAGCTAATCCTCTAAAAACTTTAAGTGATGAACTACAAGAACTGACTGTTGAAACTCAACAGTTAGATCCAACTCTCCAAAGTGTTCTTCTGCCTATTATCAAAATAGGTGAACCTTTAACACTACTCTCCTCGAAGGTTTCAGAAATAGAGCATTCACCAGTCGATGAAAAAGTAGAAGACCTATTACCAGAAGAAGCGAATGTAGTAATAAGTTTGGTAGAACCTTTCCAAAAGCTGCTAGAAATTGTAGTAAATTGTAAAGAAAATTTAACAATTTCCGAGATTTTGGAAAATACTAAACCCGACATCAATAAGGCTGTAAATACTCTGAAACAACAAATAGAAACTGTTGTACAAACCACCTTAAAAACTAAATCTCTACAAACCTTAACAAACCCCCTTCAACAGCTTTCCGCAGCAATTTCTCAAAGCCAAGAATTGTTAGTAAAAACAGAGGAAATAACAGAACGTAGAGATATTAAAGCATTAAAAGAAATAGCGCAACCATTATCAAACTTAACTTATGAGATTCAACAAATCACACTGGAAAATAATGCATCAACACCTGAACAAGGTGTGTTAGGTGTGATTGCTGAGCCGTTATGCTTACTTACCGCCACCATTTCAGAAATAGAAAAGAGTAATATCGAAGAAATTAATGACATATCAGTGCAACAATCTGAGAGCATCATAGCTCTAATTGAACCTATTAAAAAACTTTCTAAAGTTATAGTGGCTGTAAAAGAAAGTGTATTAACTCCAAGAGTATTGGAAATACAAAATATAGAAATGCATAAAGCTTCCCTTGCACTGAAAGATCAAATACAGAGAACGATGAATGTGCTGCCAGAAGCTAAATCTATACAACAAATAACCATTCCACTTCAAGCCCTTTCGGCAGCTCTTTCAGAATTTGACGAGCAACAGAAAGATACAGATAAAAAAGAAATTAGGCGCGATGTCTCTCTTATGGCAAAAATCGCCAAACCAGTAGCATACCTACTAGAAGATATAAGTTTGCTTCAAGTAAAGATTCAAGAACTTGGTTTACCTCAAAAGGGAATTTTATCTATTATACAAATTAATGAACCACTACTGATGCTGCAAGATTCACTTTCAACTGCTAAACAAATTTCCAAAGAAGTAAAAGAAGACATATCATCTACCCAGGCAGATGCAGTAAATACATTGATTCAGCCGCTGCAAAAAATACATGAATTAATTGAATCTAGTATCTCAGAACCACAGAAAATACAAAATAGTGAAATCAAAATATCTGTGTCCGCTTTAAAGAATCAGATAGAAAAATGTCTGCCGGAAATCACAGAAACTACTGTCATAGAAATTTTGAAACCTGCCCTCCAATCACTTACAGCTAAGTTATCGCATGTAGAACTAACTTTAGAAGGCGATGTAGAAGAACCGGAACGTTCGGGCATTTCTGCTTTACAAGAAATAGCAGAGCCAATCTCGATTTTACAACAGGAAATACGAAATTTGCAAGCCATTACACAGGAGCTACCACTATCATCGCAACAGGGAATTTTAGGCGTTATCGAAATTAACGAATCTGTATCATTACTTTCTGCCTCTGTTTCTGAAATTCAAAACACTATAAGTAATGAAGTAGCACAGGACATATCTTCACAACAAGCTCAAGTTATAAAAGACCTCATAGAACCAATTCAAAAAATATCGAAGCTTGTTATAGATTTTAAGGAAACCGTTTCGATTCCAGAACTAAAAGAAGGAAAAAGGCCGGAACTACAAACAGCCGCCGTTGCTGTAAAGCAACAGATAGACAGAATTGTCCAATGTATACCAGAGATCAAATCAATGCACGTACTGGCAGTACCTCTCCAAGGATTGTCAGCAGCAATTGCGTCATTCGAAGAACTAACCAAAGCCGAAGAAAAGGAAATTCCGCTAGATAATCCTTTAGCAAGAGAAATAATCGAACCGGTAACCCTTTTATTGGAAGAGATAAATCAGCTTCAAGTAAAGATGAATAATCTGGCTCTACCTCAGAAAGGAATTTTATCTATTATTCAAATAAAAGAATCATTGATATTACTGAAAACATCACTTCTGCGTTCAGAAAGTATTTCTAAAGAAGAACTTGAAGATATTTCACCTGTTCAGACAGAGGCAGCCAATTCCTTAGTAGAACCATTGCAACAACTACTAAGTATTATTGTAGTTAGTAAAGAAGCTATTTCGATTCCACATTTACTGCATGAGCAAAAACCTGAAATGAAGAAATCTGTATCTATGTTGAAGCAATATATAGCCAAATGTTTGCAAGATGTTCCTGAATCCAAAACTGCAAATATTTTAAGACTTCCTCTTGTGTCACTTTCAGCCAAACTAACAGATGTTGAAACACTTTTAGTAGAAGAAAATCGTTTGGACATTTCTGCATTGAAAGAAATAGCGTACCCAATATCACAGTTAAAAGATGAGATACTAAACCTGCAAATTGGTTCATCGGACTTGTCCATATTACCACAACAAGGCATTTTGGGAATAATGGAAATAATCGAACCTTTAGATTTGCTTTCATCTTCAGTTTTGGAGATTCAAAATAACTTAAGTGTGGAAGATGTTCAGGATATATCTACACAACAAGCACAAATTATAACAAGCATCACGGAACCAATTGAGAAAATGTCAAAACTGATAATAGATATTAAAGAACATATTTTATTTCCAGAAATAGTGGAAATAAAAAAATCTGAAATTAAAAATGCTGCTATTGCGTTGAAGGAACAGTTACAAAAAATCATACAATTTACTCCAGACACCAAATCTATACAAACACTCACAATACCACTTAAAGTTCTCTCCGCAAAAATTTCAGAATTTGAAGGACAAATCAAATTAGGTGAAAAAGACATTCAGAAGGACTCTTCACCTGTCAAAAAATTAAATGAATGTGTTACCACACTCGCAGAAGAGATAAATCTGCTTCAAAGTAAAGTACACGAGCAAGCTTTACCTCAGCAAGGTGTCTTATCCATTATCGATATAAATGAACCATTGCTGTTTGTCAAAGCTTCACTTTTAGATACTGAAAACATATCCCAAGAGGATATTAGCGATGTATCTGCTATTCAAACGGAAATAGCAACTGCTTTGACAGAACCACTACAGCAACTATTAAACCTTGTTACAGGTAGCAAAGAAGCTATCGATAGCTCAGAATTCTTGGAGAATCAGAAGCTGGAAATGAAGCGTTCTGTATCTGCTTTGAAACAACAAATAGAAAAAGTGGTGCACGACATTCCGATGATTCAAATTATGGAAAATGTTAGACCTGCCCTCGCATCGCTTTCAGCAAAACTGACTAATGTGGAACGCGTGTTAGAAGAAAGCGAGGAAAAACCGCAACGTCTGGATATTTCCGTCTTAAAAGAAATAGCAAAACCTATCTTAAATTTAAAAGACGAAATAACAAGTTTACAAATTAGTTCACGAGATATTGCTTTACCACCACAGCAAGGCGTTTTAGGTATTATAGATATTAGTAATACTCTGACATTATTTTCGGAATCCATTTTGGAAATACAAAACACTATTTTTGATGGAGCCAGTGATATATCCTCACAACAAGCTGAAATCTTAAAAAGTCTCATAGAGCCAACTGAAAAAATGTCAAAACTTATTGTAGAAATCAAAGAAGTCATTTCGATTCCAAAATTACTAGAAGAGAAAAAACCAGAATTGCAAAACGTTACTCTTTCAGTAAAGGAAAAAATTGAAAACATCATACAACTTATACCAGAAGCTAAATCAATACAATCATTAAGTGTACCACTTCAAGCTTTTTCGGCTGCAATTTCGTTAATTCAGGAACAACCTATTGAAGAAAAGATAGAGGTATCAACATCATCGCCAACAGATATATCAATAGTAAATGAACTGGTTAAGCCTATCACGGATTTAATAGAAGCTATAGATATGCTTGAAGTACAAGTCACTACATCCCAAAAAAGTGTTGTATCTATAATCGATATAAAGCAGCCGCTGTTGATACTCAAAACCTCGCTATTAAATATAGAAGATGTTTTTAAAGAAGACCTTGCAAATATAACTGCCGTTGAAACAGAAACATTAGAAGCTTTAATACAACCATTTCAACAATTGTTAAATGCTGTTATAATTAGTAAAGAAGCTGCTGTAAGTTCAGAAGTACTGGAAAAGCGGAGTTCCGATATAAAGAACTGTGTATCTGCTTTGAAGCGACACATTGAAAAAACTCTCCTGAAAGGAAAAGAGATTCCGGATAAAAAAATTATGACAAGTTTGGAACCTATTTTCATGTCATTTTCAGCGGAATTAGCACGTATAGAACAAGTTTTAGAAGAAAAAATTGAGGAACCGGACCGTTTGGATGTTTCTGCTTTAAGAGAAATAGCAAAACCCTTATCGCACTTAAAAGAAGAGTTGAAAAATTTACCACAACAAGGTGTGTTAGGGATTCTAGAAATCAACGAACGCATATCGTCACTTTCTGCTTCCATTTCGGAAATACAAAATGGTTTAAAAGATGAAGTGGTGGACGACATATCTATACAACAAGCACAAATAATAACTGAACTTGCTAAACCCATTGAAAAACTCTCAGAACTTATTACTAACATCAAAGAAACCATTTCAGCTCCGGAAATAACAGAACAGAAAAAACCCGAATTACAGAAAGCAGCTTTAGCCGTGAAACAACAAATAGAGAAAATTGTAAAATTTATCCCAGAAACAAAATCTATACAATCATTAAAACTACCACTTCAAGCTCTCTCGGCAGCACTATCAATACCAGAAGCACAATTGAAAGGGAACGAGAAAGATGTTTTAAAAGAAGTTTCGCTTACAAAGCAATTGGTTGAACCAGTTACCAACTTGGCCGAAGAAATAAATCAACTTCATATAACAATGCAGGAACTCGGTTTGCCACAACAGGGAGTTTTGTCCGTTACCGAAATAAATGAGACATTGCTGTTACTCAGAGCTTCCATTTTAAATGTTGATGACATTCTTAAGGAAGGCCCTGGAGACATAGCATATGCCCAAGCAAGTGTAGCGAATACCTTGGTAGAGCCGTTGCAGCAATTACAAAAAGTTATCGTAAGTACCAAAGAAGCTATTACTAGTCCGGAATTTTTGAAAAATCAAAGGCCAGAAATGAAGCAATCGGTATGCGCTCTGAAAACACAAATAGAAAAAGTTATCCAAGAAGTTCCAGAAGGTAAAACGATGGAAATTTTAAAACCTGCCCTCAAATCACTTTCAGCAAAACTATATAATATAGAACAGATTTTAGAAGAAACTGTGGAGCAACCAAAACGTCTGGACGTTTTTGCTTTAAAGGAAATATCAACACCAATATCCATCTTAAAAAGCGAAATCCAAAACCTGCAAATCGCGACGCAAACGCTAAATATATCGCCCCAACAGGGCATTTTAGGATTTATTCAAGTTAACGACGTATTGTCTTTAGTTTCTGCTACAATTTCGGAAATAGAGGATAATGTGTCTAATGAAAATGTCTATGATATAACTGTACAACAAGCACAAATAATAACTGAACTTGCTAAACCCATTGAAAAACTGTCAAAACTTGTTATTGATATCAAAGAAACCATTTCAGCTCCGGAAATAACAGAACAGAAAAAACCCGAATTACAGAAAGCAGCTTTAGCCGTGAAACAGCAAATAGAGAGAATTGTAAAATTTATCCCAGAAACAAAATCTATACAATCATTAAAACTACCACTTCAAGCTCTCTCGGCAGCACTATCAATACCAGAAGCGCAATTGAAAGAGAACGAGAAAGATGTTTTAAAAGAAGTTTCACTTACAAAGCAATTGGTTGAACCAGTTACCAACTTGGCCGAAGAAATAAATCAACTTCATATAACAATGCAAGAACTCGGTTTGCCACAACAGGGAGTTTTGTCCGTTACCGAAATAAATGAGACATTGCTGTTACTCAGAGCTTCCATTTTAAATGTTGATGACATTGCTAAGGAAGGCCCTGGAGACATAGCATATGCCCAAGCAAGTGTAGCGAATACCTTGGTAGAGCCGTTGCAGCAATTACAAAAAGTTATCGTAAGTACCAAGGAAGCTATTACTAGTCCGGAATTTTTGAAAAATCAAAGGCCAGAAATGAAGCAATCGGTATGCGCTCTGAAAACACAAATAGAAAAAGTTGTCCAAGAAGTTCCAGAAGGTAAAACGATGGAAATTTTAAAGCCTGCCCTCAAATCACTTTCAGCAAAACTATATAATATAGAACAGATTTTAGAAGAAACTATAGAGCAACCAAAACGTCTGGACATTTCTGCATTAAAGGAAATATCAGCACCAATATCCATCTTGAAAAGCGAAATCCAAAAACTGCAAATCGCGACGCAAACGCTAAATATATCGCCCCAACAGGGCATTTTAGGATTTATTGAAGTTAACGACGTCTTGTCTTTAGTTTCTGCTACAATTTCGGAAATAGAGGATAATGTGTCTAATGAAAATGTATATGATATAACTGTACAACAAGCACAAATAATAACTGAACTTGCTAAACCCATTGAAAAACTGTCAAAACTTGTTATTGATATCAAAGAAACCATTTCAGCTCCGGAAATAACAGAACAGAAAAAACCCGAATTACAGAAAGCAGCTTTAGCCGTGAAACAACAACTAGAGAGAATTGTAAAATTTATCCCAGAAATAAAATCTATACAATCATTAAAACTACCACTTCAAGCTCTCTCGGCAGCACTATCAATACCAGAAGCACAATTGAAAGAGAACGAGAAAGATGTTTTAAAAGAAGTTTCGCTTACAAAGCAATTGATTGAACCAGTTACCAACTTGGCCGAAGAAATAAATCAACTTCATATAACAATGCAAGAACTCGGTTTGCCACAACAGGGAGTTTTGTCTGTTATCGAAATAAATGAGACATTGCTGTTACTCAGAGCTTCCATTTTAAATGTTGACGACATTCCTAAGGAAGACCCTGGAGACATGGCATATGCCCAAGCAAGTGTAGCGAATACCTTGGTAGAGCCGTTGCAGCAATTACAAAAAGTTATTGTAAGTACCAAGGAAGCTATTACTAGTCCGGAATTTTTGAAAAATCAAAGGCCAGAAATGAAGCAATCGGTATGCGCTCTGAAAACACAAATAGAAAAAGTTATCCAAGAAGTTCCAGAAGGTAAAACGATGGAAATTTTAAAACCTGCCCTCAAATCACTTTCAGCAAAACTATATAATATAGAACAGATTTTAGAAGAAACTGTGGAGCAACCAAAACGTCTGGATGTTTCTGCTTTAAAGGAAATATCAACACCAATTTCTATCTTAAAAAGCGAAATCCAAAACCTGCAAATCGCGACGCAAACGCTAAATATATCGCCCCAACAGGGCATTTTAGGACTTATTGAAGTTAACGACGCCTTGTCTTTAGTTTCTGCTACAATTTCGGAAATAGAGGATAATGTGTCTAATGAAAATGTCTATGATATAACTGTACAACAAGCAGAAATCATAAAAGATCTGGTTAAGCCAATTGAAAAAATGTCAAAAGTTATTGTACAATTTAAAGATATTATTTCAATTCCGAAAATAGCAGAAGAGAAAAAACCGGAGATTAAAAAAGCTGCTTTTGCAGTAAAAGAACAAATACAGAAAATAACACAGGTTATTCCTGAAAGCAAATCAGTACTAAGTTTGATAACACCACTTCAATCTCTTTCAGCGGCGATGACAGTAATTGAGACAGAATTTAAAATAAATGAAAAGATTCAGGAAGATTCTTCTATATTTAAAGTTCTAGAAGAGTCAGTCTTAAACTTGACAGATGGATTAAGCAAACTCGAAATACAGATTAAAGAATTTGGTCATCCTGAAGAAGGTATCTTAAATATTATCCAACTCAATAAACCTTTGCAGTCGCTGAAAGAATTATTTTCTGATACTAAAAACTTTTCTAAAGAACATATTACCGCTACCCAAACCGCTGCAATGAACGCATTAAATGAACCTTTTTATGAACTTTGCAGTGTTGTAACAGTTATGAAACAACTTATTTTAAAACCAAAGGAATTGAAATCCCTTATACCGCAGATAAAAGAATATTTATCCCAGATAAAAAAATTGATAAAAAACATTATTGACGAATTAACCAGCGCAAAGTCCTTAGAAATATTAAAAAATATATTTACATCCCTTTTGGCAACTATTTCTCATCTAGAACACATTCTAGAGGAAGAACATAAAGCACCAGATGTTTGTGATACGAAGAAACTAATGCAGCCACTATCTATTTTAAAATTCGAAATACAAAGTCTTAAAGAAATTTTACAGAACATTGAATTATCACCGCTACAAGGTGTTTTAAGCATGACAGAAATAGATAAGCCGTTATCTTTGCTTTCTTCATCTATTTCAGAAATAGAAAACGATATCTGTGAGGAACAGACTAAGATAATATCAGTAAAACAAACAGAATTAGCAACAGCGCTTGTACAACCAATAGAAAAGTTATCAAAAATAGTGGTAGGTATAAGAGAAACCATTTTAAATCCGCAAATACTTGAACAAGAACAACCTGAACTGCAGCAAGCTACTCTTGCGGTAAAACAGCAAATAGAAAAGATTGTTCAATTGTTTCCACAAGCAGTGTCCGTAGAGTCACTTGTAATTCCAATTAACGCCCTTTCATCAACTATTTTATTAATGGAAGAAAAATCCAAGAGAATACAAGCTAAAGAAACCCGTTCAGATACATGTGCAATAAAAAATATATTAGAACCAGTTTCCAATTTAACAAATGAAATTAACCAACTACAAATAAGAACACAAGAACTAGCAGTACCCCAAAAGGGTATATTATCTATCGTTTCAATTAATGAATCCTTACTGTTACTCAAAGAGTCACTTTCCAATGCAGAAAATATGCCTATAGAAGAAAGTACAGACATTTCTCCTATCCAAGCAGAGGTAGTTACTGCCTTAATAGAACCATTAAGAGAATTACAAAATATAGTTGTATTTAGTAATGAAACAGTTGCAAGTCCGGAATTATTGGAGAATAAAAAGGGAGACATGAAAAAGTCAGTATCTACATTAAAACAGCAGATAGAAAAAGTTATAAAAGAAATACCTGAAAGTAAAGCCATAGAAATTATACAACCGGCTTTCACTGCACTTTCTGCGAAACTAATGCAAGTAGAAGAGGCATTAGAAGAGAAGGTTGAGGAACCAAAACGGTTAGATATTTGTACATTACAGGAAATAGCAAAACCAATTTCTGACTTGAAACACGAAGTACAAAATCTACAAGTAATTTCGCAAGAGCTCGGAATATCATCGCAACAAGGTGTTTTAGGCATTATCGGAATACGTGACTCCTTGACTTTACTTTCTTCTTCGGTATCAGAAATTCAGAAATGTATAGATGAATCAGTTCAAGATATATCCACACATCAGGCTCAAATTTTACTCGGTCTCAAAGAACCTGTTGAGAAAATGGCAAAACTTGTTGTAGATTTTAAACAGTCCGTTTCGCTTCCACAGGCAGCGATAGAGAAAAAACCTGAGATGCAGAAAACTGTTCATGCATTAAAACAACAGATAGATAGAATTACACAATGCATCCCTGAAATAAAATCTATGCAGCCACTAACGGCACCACTTCAAGCTCTTTCGGCGGCCATGTCAATACTTGAACAACCATATAAACCAGCTAAGGAAGAACATCGACGGGATGTCTCTTTAGTAAGACAACTAGCTAAACCAATCACTACCCTCTCTGAAGAAGTAAATCTTCTTCAGATAAAAATGCAAGATCTTGCTCTACCTCAGCAAGGGGTTTTATTCATTACTGAAATAAGTGAACCGTTGTTGTTACTTAAAGCCTCCCTTTTAAATGCAGAAAATGTGTTAAAAGAAGATACTGAAGATATATCATCTGTTCAAGCAGAGCTGGCGATTACTTTGGTCGAACCAATGCAACAATTATTAAATATTACTATACTTAGTAAAGAAGCTATTACCAGCCCAGAATTATTAGAATGTCAAAGGCCTGAATTGCAAAAATCTGCATCTATCCTGAAGCAGCATATAGAAATGGTTTTACTGAAAATTCCTGAATGTAAATGTATAGAGATTTTAAAATCTGCTCTCATACCCTTCTCGTCGGCACTAATAGATTTAGAACAAAATTTAGAAAAGGTGGATAAATCTAAATCTCTTAAAGCTTCTGCACTAAAAGGTGTAGTAAAGCCAATATCAAACTTGAAACAAGAGATACAAAACCTCCAAGTAACTTTACAGGAGTCTCCACAACAAGGTGTTATGAGTACCATCGAAATTACTGAACCGATAGCTTTGCTTTCTGCTTCAGTTTTAGAGATGGAAAATGCGTTATACGAAGCAGAATCTCAGGACATATCAGCAAAAGAAAGAGAAACAGTAACTGCTCTGATAGAACCGGTTAATAAGTTATCCAAAGTTATTGTTAATCTAACAAAAGGTATTTTAAACCCAAAAATAGTAGAACAGCAGACACCAAAAGTGCAAAGAGCTATTCTTGCACTAAAGCAGCATATAGAGAAAATTGTATACAGTATCCCTGAAGCTAAATCGATAAGCTTATTGTGTACATCTCTTAAACCTCTGTCATCGGCAATTTCTATGGTGGAGGATATTTCAAAGAAAAAAGAGAAAAGAGAAATTCGCACTGATTGTTTTACAAAATCACGGGAATTTGTTTTAAATTTATCTAGACGATTAGATGACCTTCATGTAAAAATACAAGAACTTGCAGTACCTCAAAAAGGAGTTCTATCTGTTACAGACATTAAAAACCCGTTATTGTTACTAAATACAGCACTTTTAAGCATGGAAGAAAATGTTCAACATGTATCACCTGCTGATGCTGAATCTGTACTTGGATTGATGGAACCATTGTCAAAAGTTTTAAAAGTAGTGGTTACTAGTACAGAAGTACTGTCTAACCCAAAATTATTGCAATTACAAAAGCCTGAACTGAGGGAAGCGTTAATTACTTTGAAACAGGAAACAGCAAAACTATTACAAACTATTAACCATGTTAAAAAAATGGAAGTTTTGAAAACTCCTCTTGATTCACTTTCAGCATCTATTGCGTGTATAGAAGAACTTTTGAATGAATGTGAAGAAAAATCAGTACCAATAACAACGGAACAAACATCTTCCCAGATATCAAAGGAGTTGACTCGATTAGACATTGCATCTATGGCGAAGATAACGACGCCGTTAGCAGCATTGACAGATGAACTAAATCAACTTAATATTAAAGCCCGGGATGTTCAATTGCCATTAAAAGAAGGAGTTTTATCTGTTACTGAAATGATCTTGCCTTTGTCTTCAATAACCGCCTCAGTCATACAAATTCAAAACACAATTTATAAAGAAAATACTCAAGACATATCCACCACTCAGTATGACTCATTGGTCGCATTGATGGAGCCACTAAAAAGCCTCACCGAAGTGACTGCAGATTGCAACAAAGTCGTTGAGGTACCAGATAAATTGAACAAGCAGCAAGCTAAAATTGAAAAAGCTATATCCGATTTAAGACAAGTAATAGAAAATACTCTACAAGCTCTAGCCGGAGCTCAGACAATTTCTTCCTTAATAAATCCCTTTGAGGAGTTGCTAACCACACTTACGAATATTGACATTAATTTACATAAAACTAAAGAAAATACAGATAGATTGGATATTGCAGCTGTGAAAGAAATAACCAATTCAGTATCTAGTCTAAGAAATGCATTACATAAATTAATAAAGAATATTGGTGTACCTTCAGAAAAGCAAGCATTGTTCGTCTGTGAAATAAATGAAGCTTTATCTTTTCTTAGCACTTCATTTTCTGAAATGAAAAACATAACTTTTGATGAAACTGTAAAGGATATATTACCACAACAGAAGCAAGAAATAATCACTTTAGCTAAACAACTCCAGAAACTTTCAAATAGCGTTGTGGTATTACCCCAATCTCAAATAGGTGAAGATATTACTGTTTTAAAAATACAGACTGAAAATGTGATTCAGATGAAATGTGAATCTAAACATATAGAATCCGTAAAGTCTTCGCTAAAACAACTTCTGCCTGCTATTGCACATATAGAACAATCTTTAAAAACCAAAAAAGAAAAATCTCGACGTTTAGATATTTCGGCCATCAATGAAATAGCAGGACCTATTGTAAAATTAAAAGATGAGATACATCAAATTATAAATATGCCACAGTTTAATTTGAAAGAAAAAGGCATATTATCCATTACAGAAATATATGAGCCTTTAGATAAATTACACTCCTATATTTCAGACATCCAGAATTCAGTTTCTGAAGGAACTCCAGATATTTCATCTGGACATGCTGAAACACTGACTAATTTGACAGAACCTCTTGATGAAATCACCAAATTAATTTCTTCCAGTAAAGAACTGCTAGCAACGCCAGAACTTTTGAGACAGCAAATAACACCAGCGAGGAATGCAGTGAATGCTTTGAAATTACAAGTCGAGAAGGTTATGCAAATTTGTCCTCAGAATAAATCTATACAGTTACTTCAAACTCCGCTTCAGGCTCTTTTTACATCAATAGAACATATAAAAAGTTCTTTCGAGGAAGCAGACAAAAAATCAGAGCGTCTGGACATTGCCACTTTAAAAATATTAGAGAAACCAGTTGCACATTTGCAAGATGAACTTCAGCAAATTTGCATCAAAACTGAAAACCTTGTTTTATCACCTCAAAAGGGAGTTTTATCCATAACTGAAATTAAAGAACCTTTGTTGTTGCTTAATAAATCATTGATTGACGCAGAACGTGTAATAACTGAAAATAAAACAGAGGATATCACATCACAGCATGCTGAAGCGGTAACAGAGTTAGTCAAACCTCTGCAAAAAGTGTTAAAAGTTATCGTTGACAGTAAAGACATTTTATTAAAGCCGGAATTATTAGAAAAACAAAAACCAAAATTAAAAAAAGCACTTTCTGCTATAAAACACAATATAGAAAAGGTTACGTATACATGTGCAGAAGCCAATTCTATTAAAACAGTAGTAACATGTCTTGAAATTTTGTCAGGGGCCATTTCAGTTGTAGAAAAAAGTTTGGATAGTACAGGTAAGATAAAGGAGCGGCTAGATATTATCGCTATGAAGAATATTGAACTTCCTGTAATGGCCTTAAAAAGCGAGTTGATTAATTTAAAAGGGAAATTAACAAATCTTACAATTACACCACATAAAGGAGTTATTTCCATAACTGAAATTGGCGATTCCATATCGGAACTTTACGATGCAGTTTTAGATGTACAAAATAAAATTTCTGAAGAGAATATTCAAGATATATCAGCCAAACAGGAAGAGGCTTTTGCTGCCATGGTAAAACCCTTACAAAATTTGTCAGAAGTAGTAGCAACCATTGAAAGCACATCATCTACACCAGAAACATTTGAAATTCAGAAAACTGATGTAAAACAAGCTCTCTCTAAATTGCAGAAACCGATAGAGAGAGTTACTAGAATGCTACCGGAAATCAAAGTCTTTCAAATACTGACAAATCCTTTAATTAATCTTTCAGCAAGTATTCAGCAGTATGAAAAATCCTTGGAGGAAAGTGGTGAAAGTAAAGAATTTTCAGATGATTATTTTATTAAACACATAGTGAAATCAATTTCGAATTTATCAAATGAAATAAACAAGCTTCAGTTAAAATCACAAAAACTAGAAATTACACCCAGCAAAGAACAGCTGCTCTCTGTTATTCAAGTAAATGAACCTTTGTCTTCATTAGAAGCATCAATCTTAAAATATGAAGATACAGAAAAAGATAAAAGAACACTTAGCACCCTTAAAGATGTAGCTAAATTAAGTGAACCACTACAAAAACTGACGGAAAATATTATCGCGACTACGGAAAATATTACTGAACCAGAAGTATTATTAGAACAAAAACCTAAAGTAAAACAATCCCTAAGTGATATAAAACAACAAATTGATACTATAATAGGAAAGGCTCCTGATACTAAGTTTGCAACAATATTAAATAATCACCTTCAAGTACTTTCAGCCGTGCTAGTAAATGTATCACAGTGTTTAGACGTAAAGGGTACAATAATGAAACCAGCAGACAGCATAAAGGAAATAGCCAAATCAGTATCACACCTGAAAACTGAAATACAACAATTGCAGGTAGAAATACAAAATATGCCGTCTCCACAAAAAGCAGACTTGTCAGATATTGGCACAAATAAACATTTGTCTGCGCTTTCCACATCAATTTCAGAGATAGAAAGAGCCGTCTCTGAGATAACAGAACAAAGCTTATCTCCAATACAAGCAGAAGCAGTGACTAAATTATTAAGCCCGCTGCAAAAATTAGAAAAAGTTGTAGTCAACACTAATGCAGTAGTCTTACAACCACACATACGAGAACAACAGAAACCTGAAATAAAGAAAGCTGTCCTTGCATTAAAACAGGAAATAGGACAAATTATTCAAACTACACCTGACGCTCAATCTTTGAAAGTATTTACGGATTCTCTTTCTGCCACAATAGCAAGTATTGAAGAGGTTCATGAACAAATTGTCCAAGAAAGGACTTTAAATATTTTCGTTGTCAAGGAACTCCCCGAACCGATACTGAATTTAAAAGAACAAATACAACAATTGTCAACTAAACTGAAAGACCTTCAGCATTTACCTACAGAAGGGGTGCGTACTTTATTAGAACTAATCGAACCTCTGTCTATATTACATGCTTCGGTTTCAAATTTAGCAACTATTATTACTACTGAAACTGTAAACGATATTTCGGTTGATCAAGCAGAAGTTATAACTTCATTAACAGAACTGCTTCACAAAATAAGCGAAGTAGTCGCTACTACTAAAGAAAATATAATACCAATTGAACTACCACAAAAACAAGAACTGGATATAAATGTTGCTTTATCGTCATTAAAGCAACAGATAGAGAAAGTGATACAAAAAACGATTGACTCTAAACCTTTAGAAGTACTTATGCCCTCCTTCCAACATGTTTTGGCTGCAGTATCACCTATCGAGAAGACATCACAAGATGTTACTACTTTAAAAGAAATATCAAGATCTGTGGGAAATTTAAAGAAAGAAGTTATAGAACTAGAAGTAAGCATGAAAGATATGAAACAACCTTCCACATTATCTGCTATTGAAATTAGTGAGCCCTTATCATTGCTCAGTGCCTCAATAACACAGACAACCAATATTCAAGAAACTTGTGAAGATTTGTCTGTAGAACAATCAGAATCTCTCTTGGAATTATCCAGCTCATTTGATAAATTATCCACAGTTTTGGTGAACACTAAAGAATCATTAGGAAAACCAAAAGTAGTAGAATTACGAAAGCCAGAACTTAAAACCGCTTTCTGTGTAGTAAAACAGTGCATCGAAATAGTCTTGAAGGAGCCTTCAAATGCTCCACTTATAAAGAAGTTAGATATTCCTCTTCGAGCTCTTTCTGCAGCTATCGAACGGATTACAGATGTTTTGCTAATGGACGATGGCGCACAGATTAAAAAGGAGGAGACACAGGACCAGAATAAAACAGAGATATTCTCGAATCTTGCTACTTTACATATTTCTCTAAAGAATCTTCAGCAAGAATTAGAGAGTTTGTCTAAAAGGCAAGACCTCGCACCTCCGTTAAGTAAATCTGTAATCGTTTCCGCTCATGAAATAAATAGATATGTCGCTGCCGCGCTTGATACAATTAATAATATCCAAAGTAAAACAGATTTAGGTACAATTCAACCTGATTTATGTGATTGTTTAAAAACGTTTGAATCTATTTTGGGAACCTTGACTGGTATAATCGCTAATCTAGATGGACATAAAATCCTTTTCGGAACTGATAAAATAGTAAATGATTTACTAACAGTGAACCACACATTTGAAGACTTACAGCCGTATTTTGGAAACATGAAATACTTCTCTGACTTGGTTTTACCTCTTCATGGGATTTTAGACCAAAATAAAGAAATTTTAAAATGTTTATACGATATAAAGGACGCCGTATTGGATTTAAATTCCATTAAATCGCCCCTTTGCGCATTATATGAAGGTACTAAATTACTTCATTTTGATACCACCTGCCATAAAGATGAGAGCTTTGACGAATTTTGCTTGTTACATGAATCATTTTTTGAGATTATTGATGTTTTGAACAGAGGCGAAATTGACATAGATAGTATTAAAAACCTGAAAAATATAATTGAGTCAGTTACAAATCTTTCAACTGCTGTTAATAACATCGGTAATATTAGCAGCAAAGAAAAATTACAAAACGTAAAGTTGGATGTGATTAAACCCTTGCTGAACTTTAAAAATAGCATCGATAACACAATTACTGAATTTACAAGTAAAAAAGCCAATGCTCGAATTCAACAAATATTAGCTACTTTATCTAAAAAAATTGAAAATATACAGCAGAAAATTGAACAGCAAGAAGTAGAACGGAATGATTTAACAATCGTTAAAAACTTAAGATTACCTATCAGTCAACTTCAAGAGGAAATGAACATCTTATCCACCAACTTTGATAAATTGTCCGAAGATGAAAAATTTGCGTGTGATTTAACCTTATCCTTAAATGATATATCTGCAGCTCTTAATAAAGTTGAAAAACTGGCCATAGATCGTAATACAGAAGATATTACGAGAGAAGTTGCTAAAGCTTTTGAAGACATCATCTCGCCATTTGAAGACTTATTGATAGAATTTGTTAAAATAAATTCTACACTCGAAAAGGCCAATACAATCCAAAATCAATTTAGTAATTTAACAAAATCGTTAAACAGACTCAGGAACTGTATTAATACCCTTTTACTAATCCCTGTTGAAACAAAAACTGTAGAAACTCTTCTTATCCCTTTACAAGCTTTAGTTCAAAGGATTTCAGAAATTGAAAATAAACTAATATCCAAAGCTAACGTTGAAAAAGATGAACTTCGTACACGCCTCTTACAACCATTTTTATCTCTGAAAGAGGAGCTGCAGGCTTTAAAATCTGATATAAAAATATTGAACTCTTCACCATTGAATGCAGTATTATTAGTAACTGAATTGGAACTTCCTATTCAAAAAATCATTGAGGTATGTAAAAAACTAGATTCTGAATTAGTACCTAATTTAGAACAAATCAATTACATTGTGGCAACACCGTTTGCTGAGCTAGGTAAAGCACTAGTCACAACCAAATCTGTGATGAGCAGTCCAGAACTTACCATTTTAGAATTGCCAGTACTGTCTAAAGCTTTAAAATCCGTAAAAGCAAGCATTGATTTAATTGGATCAGATGCAAAATTCAACAAAGTCAATATTGAGGAATCAATAGCAAGCTTGAATAAAAGGATTGCAGATACTATACAAGAGTGTATTAAACAGAGATATGATTTTAAAACTTTGGCAAATCTCGATCAAGCACTAGAAAATCTGTTAAAAGTAGTTGAAGGGCTTAAAACCAATGAAAATGCTCTATCGTCAATAGGTGAAGTAAATATTTCAGTTCTAGAAAGTTTATCACAGCCTATAAAACAATTCCAAAATAATATAAGATTTGCCAAAGATATAGGAGATAGCTTAAATGATTTCTCTCCTGAATATGCTACAAACATTTATAGTGCAGGTGATATAATAACTGGATTAACCCTATTCTTAGAGGATATTCTTGGAAATCCCATGAATTTAGTTGAAGACCTGTGTTGCATTTTAGAAGATATAAGAAATGATTTTTCAAAAACCGCAAGTATCGTATCCCTAAATGAAAAAATGGAAATTATGTCCCAATCTCTATTATTATTTGCAGACACTTTATGTTTACCGATTAAAGAATTTAAAAAGACAATTTTGGCTAAAAGAAACGATATGAAATTTATTTTAGATTTGAAAAAAGCCGTAATTCAACTTAAAAGTAATTTAGATAAAGACAAAAAGTTGTCGGTATACAAATTGGTTTCGCCGCTTAATGTTTTACTTGAAATTTTATCTGAGACTGAAGAAACCATCACAATAAATGGAAAAAATGACATTACTGAAAACATATCCAATAAATTAATGATATCGCAAAGTATTTCACACTTTGCCATTGCTTTGGAAGATTCTGAAAAGGAATCAAAGAAAATCTTGAAACATCTAAAATATTTAGAGAATAAGATACCTGAAACTATTGATACTTTGAGCAATATTAAAATTTTAAAACCTATAAATAAGCCACTTACCTTGTTAAAAGATGCCATGCATAACTTAATTAATGAATTAAACGAAAACGAGTTGATAGATGAGGATGCAAAAGAAAAAAGAGAAGAAATACAGACAGAAGAGCTATCTACTAAAAAACAACCTGATGCAAAAAAAGATGAAGCGAAGGTTCAAAAACAAGATGAGGTGAAGGATAAAAAAGACATACAAACAGAAGAAGTACCAGTTAAAAAAGAAGCACGATCTGATTCAAACGAAAAAGAAAGCAAGGTTGACGAAAAAGATAAGGTAAAGGATATAAAAGGATTGGATAAGAAATCTACTAAATCAGATATCACTGAAATAGAAGAAAAAGGAGAACAGGATAAAAAGAAAATTAAAAAAGTTAAGAAGGATGGCGATAAGAAAATTAAAAAAGAAGATGAAAGTAAAGCTAAGACATCAAATAAAGAAATTGATATTTCTGACGCAAAGAAGATAGAATCAGAAGTTGGCAACTTGGAAAATGAAAACAAAGTTGATCAAAAGGCTGAAAACGAAATAATTAAATCGGTAAACGAAGTTACAGGTTTAACTGAAACAGATATCGAACGGAATATGCAACCAAATATTGAAGATGAAACTGAAGAGAAATTTAAAATTAAAGACAAAGAGCCAAATAACCAAGGAGTAGTAACATCTGTAGACAAAATTGGAGAAGAGGATATCAATAAACAATGTAAGGACACAAAGGATGATATTGAACAGACACTTGCAACTAATTCGGAAGAATTGAATGAAAAAGTAATACCTCTAGACGAAATTAAAGAAAAAGGTACCAAAAAAGAAAGTAAACAAGAAATGGAAGATGATAGTAAAGAAAAATCTGAAAAGAAGAAAAAAATTAGCGATAAGAAAAAGTCAGAATTTGAAAAAATACCAGTGAGTGAGGAAAAAGCACAAGAAATTAAAGTTAAAGATAAAGTAAAGGAGAAAGATGTCCCACCAGATACTAATGAAGATAGTAAACAAGAGATAAAGGTCAAAACTGATACTAATGAAAACGAGCTGCGAAAGAAGAAAGATAAATCTGCAGATGAAATTAAAGAAGCAGCTCACAAAAAAAAACAACAGTCAAATTTACCGGATACTACAGAAAACAAAACTGTAGATAATAAGAAAAAAGTGGTGGAAGTAAAGGAAGTCAAAACTGAAAACAAAGAAGATAAAGAAAAGAGTGAAGAAAAGAAAAATAAAAAATTGAGTGGTGAGAAAAATACTGAATCTGCAGATAAATGTAAAGAAGCTGATAGCAGAAAGGAACAGAAGCAAGATGAAATAGAGGATGGAGCAAAAGAAAAACTAAAAAGTAAGAAGAAAAAAAGTAGTGTGAAAGAAGTCGACGTAGATTCTGCTCTTGAAGTATTAGAGAATGATCAGAAAAAGAAAGACGAAGGAGAAAAGTCTAAAGCTAGAGAGGAAAAATTGGGTGCAAGAGAAAAAATTAAGTCTACAGACGAAGTTAAAGATCATGAAACTAAAAAGGATACTAAACTCGATATAAATAGTGAAACTGAAAAAAAATGTGAACCTAAAATGGAAAAACAAGATTCGACAGAAACGAAAACAGCTAAACCTGCAGATGAAGCTGGAGGAAAAGAAGAAAAGGGTGACACTAAACTGAAAGCAACAACAGACAAAGTGATAAAAGTTAAATCCAAAGATGATGTTAGAGATACAGATGAGGTTACGGCAAAAGATATCAAAATAGAAAGCAAACAAGATATAACAGATGAAAGTAAAAAGAGTAAAACTGAAAAAGAAAATAAAAAAGCCAAATCGCCAGAAATTGAAAAAGATAGTAAAGGCGGCAAAATTGAAAAAGAGGTCGAGGATAAGAAACAAGAAGTAGAAGAAAAAGAAATTAAAGGAAAAAAGGAGGAAAATAAAGATGTTGAAGAAATAAAGTATGACATAGGAGATAAATTTAAAACAAATGAGGAAGATCTGAGCCCAAAGGAAGTAAAAGGCCAGAGTAACATAGAACAAGCAAACAAAGATGACAAACAGATTGAAGGGGATAAAGGCGAAGAAAACAAAAAAAGAGAGGGTGTTCTCGCAGACAAAGAGAGAAAAGATAAACAGTTAATAAAAAAAAGAAAGAGCAAAGACGTTGCAGAAATAAAGATAAAAACTGAGACGGCAGCACTTCCGAAGGATCAAAAGCTAAACGATACCGTAGAAAAGATGAGGGCAGATGAAATCATAGAAAAAGTAACTATCGAACAGGAACAGGGGTCAGTTAAAGATCAACAAGATGCCAAAGACTTAAAACAAGGAGAAAAAGATATTCCAGGTGATAAAACAGAATCTATAGACACTAAAATAAAAGAAAAAAATGAGAAAGAAGCTAAAGATAAAATACCTAAGAAGAAAAAAGTTAAGGTAGAACAAGATAAAAAAGTAGAAGCACAAATGAAGGAAGTTACAACAGACGAAAACGAGAAAAAACTTAAAGCACAGGAGAAATCCAATGAAGATGTGCAGAGAAAGGTAGGGGAACAAGAAACATTAAAAGTTGAAGATCCGGAAGAGACAGATAAACATAAAGTAGTCGATGCAAAAATTAAAGACGATGAAATAGAAAACAAAAAAGTTGATATCAAAAAGAAGGCAGTTGAAGAAAAGAACGTCTTGGCAGGTATAGAAATAATTGAAGAAGTAACTAGTGAAAATGGCAAACTGGATAGTAAGCAGAAAGATAAAGATACTAAAAATAGAGACGAGGTAAAAATAAAAGAAGAGAATAAAGTAAAAGTTGAAGGTATTTCCGAAAAGAAAATTAAAAAGAAGGAAATATCACAGAGTAAGAAGAATGTTCAAGAGAAAGTAGAGAAGCAGATGAAAACCTCACTAAACGCAGAAGAAAAAGAAAGCTTGAGAGATGAAAATAAAGAATCCAAGGAAGACAGTCAGATTATTTTAGGAGCTGAAGAGGTTAAGGAAAAGGATGATTTAGTTACAAAAGCGGTTGAATCTTCTATCGCAGTTAATGGTGAGCTTAAAGAGAAATTAGACAAACAGGAGAAAGTACTAGACATAAAATCAATAAGTCAGCAAGCAACGACAAACAAGGAAGATGCTGGACTTGAGAAAGAAAAGGAACTTAATAAAGCAGAAGAAAAATTTAAAGGGCAAAGTACTATTATTACGGAAGATAGTGTTAAAATTAAATCTGGAGAAGATACAAAAAAACATAAAGAATCAGAGTATGTTGGCAGAGAACGCAAAGATTTGAAGGCGAAAGTAAAACTCAAGGACAAAAGCAAAATAGATGGAAAAACGAAAGAGCAGGATAAAGTAGGAAAATCAATAAAAGCACAAGACAGAAATATAGATTTAGTAAATGATTCTGCTAGTCTTTATAGTGGAGAAATTGACTACGTAGAATGCCGGAATTTAAATAGACATGTCGTTTTAGAAACAAAGCAAATAAGGCCAGATATAGATTTAGATATATACAAGCCTACCTCATATCATGGACCAAGATTCTCAGAAAGAAAACCAACGTTTACTACTAATTTGACCAATCGCACAGACACCATTGGTTGTAGAGTTAAAATGACGTGCAGTGTTATTGGGGAAGGAATTGAATTAAATTGGTTGAAAAATGGTACACCTATTTCTTCTGGAGCTAATTATTACACCGAGTATTCAAACAATGTAGCTACCTTAGAAATTTTGAATACGACGATTAATGATTCTGCAGAGTACACCTGCGTAGCTAAAAACGAGCACGGTATAAGTTCAACGTCAGCTAGTTTAAAAATAATAGAAGGATTTCATCCTTCACCACTTCCACCTACATTTACAAGACCCATACGAGATTATTATAGAATTAAGCAAGACGAGCTAACTCTAGAATGTAGAATCAGAAGCCAACCTGTACCAACCATAAAATGGTATAAAAATGGAGAAGAACTGAGTACCAGCGTGAGAATTGCGCAAAGTTATTTAGCGGACGGTATTTGTAAATTGTCTATATCAAACCCAGATAAAACTGATAGCGGAAGATATACGTGTAGAGCAGAAAACAAATCTTGTACCGACCAAATTACTCATGAAGTTAAATTTACTTCCAAAGAAGATTATATAAAAGAGAAATCAGAACATAGGTCAATTTCCAGATCTACTACATCGGAACCTAGAAGACCTTACTTTTCTGGAGTCTTAACGGATAGTTTTGTGCCTTCCGGAGGTGTGATGGCTCTACAGGTACAAGTGAAAGGTAGTCGTGCTGACGTAACATGGTTTAAAGAAAGTGCTAAATTACCAAAAGCATCACCAAGGCATAGAACATTTGAGGAACGTGGGGTCCACACTTTGGTCATACCAAATATAGACGAATACGAAGCAGGTAAATATACTTGCAGAGCATCTAATTCCTATGGGCGTGTAGAAACCTCCGCGTACGTTCAAGTAGTGCACCCGTCATTAATTCGTGAAGGAAAGCCAGCAATGTTCATATCAAGGCCTGAAAAAATTTTGAATGTTGCAACTGGAGAGGATATAGTTGTCTCATTTAGGGTAACCGGAGATCCAAAACCAAGAGGTAAGTGGATTATTATTGAATAAAGAAAAGGTACCAGTAATTATTTTCTTTCAGTTACTTGGATGAAAGGTTTAAAGGATATAACAGACAGTCTGAGGTCTTTAAAAGAAACATCGGACGACTATGTAAGATTTACTCTGAAAAGAGCAACCAACGATGATGTTGGCACGTACTGTATTCTTGCCAAAAATCGATATGGCTGTGATCGAGCGTTCTTTACCGTGCGTTTAAGGTACAGAGCCCGCTCTGTTACACCTTCAAGAGATGTGACACAAAAAATTCTATCAGACATTCCATCATACCGTGAAAGACGTTCAATGACTGGTAAGTTAACTAAGCTAAGTTAAGCTAGTAAATTTTTATATTAAATGTACCTATACCTTTGACAAAAACAAGTGTTGTCATAAGTAATAACAATAACAGTTTTTGAAACGGATAAGACCATTATGTGTTAAACTAAAAGTTTGAGAATGATTAACGATTAACAAATTTTCGTTTATATGTCACTGATCTGGAAAAATAAGATAGATACAGTTTTTCTCTAACAGGATATGCCGAAGATTTAAAGACTTTCAAATTATAACTACAATAAATCAGTCGCACATTTAAAAAAAAATGGTAGCTGGTTTAAAAAAATACGATTTCAAAACGAAATAGTACATTATGTTACTAGGAATAAAAGGCGAACATTATTTGTTAAGCTCAGAAGTTTACACAGCCGAGGCGTTAAGCCGAGGCTGTGTAAACTGGGCGAAACACATAAAGAGCTTTCTACTCCGAGTGGCATATACTATTTTTCTTTAAGAGTCAAAATTTAAACTGTTTTTGCTAAGGCATTTATACTTATAAAAAGCGATCTGACGCGACGTTAAATTTCAAACTGACAGTTGTGAGAAATCATGGCTACATGACTCTTTTTTTAATTCGTTGTTACTTTTTTGTACTAGTAACAAAATTAGAAATTTCTTTACTAGTAAAACAATTTTATGTTTCTAAATAACGTCCTACATAATGTAAGTATTATTATACTGTTACGTTCTTAGTTTTAAAACTGGTTCTTTAAATGCAGATAAATAATAAAGTCATAATTATTGTTTTACAGTCACTATTTATTAAACAGTAAATATAACAAGAGTCAATCGATTTACAGTTGTCACACTACAAATATTTAATACGTATTTATATTCACAAGTATTTATTTAACTATCTTGCCGACAAACGGAGATACAACTAACTGCTGAAGATTCCGTGTGCGTATTTATACAGGGTTATTCAGAACCTATCGAAAATAAAATTTGGGGATGTTCAACATACATGTAGAAATGTAGTAGTGCAAAAAGAAATTTTTTTGGCGGGGTCTGAAAACTATTTAAAAATTTTTCATTGCACGCCGCTGGATACTGGTCCACTGTAATGGAGTGACCTTGGGACTGACAATGCAAACTAGCTAGCATGAAAGAAACCGGCGCGCCCGGCGCAAAAAAGATTTGCAGCGTTTTTACTTTAAAATAAACTTAAAGATAGATAGACGTTCCAGGTACAAAAAACTTGTTTACTGTTCTTTGTCGGAATGTGGTATATCCGATCTCGTTAAAGTACAGTTGGCCAGCTACGTAGTCCTTTATAATGGTATAACTTTAAACATTGTTTACGGGAAATCCTAATTACTTTTATTACAATTTTTTGGTGATATCGATATCTTATTTAAGGATGCACATATTTTCAAAGTTTTTTATATGGGTTCTGAATAACCCTGTATATTCTCCTCTGTGACTCATGCCTGTTCAAGAAAGGGACCTTTGCATCTCGAGCACCTGAAACGTCGATTGGCGGCTCGGAAGATTTTCGGCGTTCATGCTGGACACAGTTCGCGATGCTTCGCGGCAATTTGCTCTGGGTCTCGAAAGTGCTTTTGTTACAATACTCTTAGAGAAAAAATTAATTGTACAACTGTTGTACTGCCATCAAAACAAAGAGTGCCATTTCTTCGATTTTGACTTACGAGTTTTTAGATTTTGAGTTACTGAATCAATTTCTAGAGCTGCATCTTCGTCCCAAACAGGTAGAAATGCGCAAACATTTTTTATATTATAACGTATCTTAAGTTTGTACCGTATAACCATAACTAGAAAATGCAACTAATAATGCAACATGCAACCGTATGATCTAGTAAATTTTCAGATTATACTAGTAGTGCAAAGATCCATTTTATCTACGCAAGACCTGTCTCCTGATTTACCTGTTTCAGCGTTTTTTTTAATCTCAACTAGAAGAAAGTATGAATTTTGTTTCATCATTTTGGGACACACTGTATAAGTGAAAATCAAGGGGTATATCTTTTTGGCCTATCGTGTATGTTGGTTAAATGTACGGTTGATCTATTCTAAGCAATTTGTCGGACAATTTATTGGTGAAATTTATTCCTGCCAATAAATATTTCCTTGTACCTATACGTAATTAATTGTATTGTTAAGAACTTGTAATACAACACCTATAGGTACATCCGGTATCTTAAATATACACTTTCAGTTTTTGCGTCTTTGCCAAAATTCACCTACAACATTCTGAGATATATTTAGTTCAGTTTCCGACGAAACTTAGATCGTGTGGCGCTCTTTGTCGGCTAAATATATAGGAAAAATCTCTAATAATCATTGCTCACTGCGTCTAAAATAGATGTCGATATTTGATTTAGCTATTTTGGTCTAAAATAGTCGCCATGCTGGTGATTGGTTTGGAAGATGACGGTTCAGATAATATCCATGAATTGCCTCTTACGGAATTGCGAAACAAGTGGTGTACAAGAGAATGTGCCATTTCAGAATTCCTTGAGTATCTCGTAAAATATCAAGGTATGACATACACAATAAAAAATTGGCACATGAACAATACATCAACGTGCAGCTAACTTTGTGATATAAATATTCGACAGGTGGTAGGGTAATAAATGAACTTATGTAATAATTACAGGGAACACATTTACATCACATTTTTTTTTCTTCAAGCGTATAATATTTACATTATATTATGTAGGACCTATTATAAAAAAGGCCTATTGTTTTACTAGTAAAGAAATATTTTCATGTTTTTACTAGTACAAGAAAGTAAAAGTGTAACCAAAACAATGGATTAAAAAGAGAGTCATTATTTCTCAGAACTGTCAGTTTGAAATTAAATGTCACGTCAGATCGCTTTTTATACAAGCATAATGTCTGAAGAAATACAGTTTTAATGTTGACGCTGGAAGAAAAATAATATATGTCTCTCGGAGTATAAAGCTCTTTATATATTTCGCCCAGTTTAGACAGCCTTGGCTAATGCCTCGACTGTGTAAGCTACAGGGCTCAAAAAATAATGTTCGCCTTCTCCTCCTATAGTAACATAATATACTATTGTCAACTTGCATAATGCAAGTTACCAATAGCAAATGCAAATGATTTTACATTATTTATTTTTGTATTTTTGGACCCTTGATGGCTTTTATAAAATTTTAATATATGTCTGTTTATTCACATCGTGCTTTAGGTTTAACGTAACGACTAGTCGTCTATGACAGGAGATATTCCTAGCCATGGTCTGACATTTTACCTACCAAACAAATTCGAATTGTCATGTGTATGAGGCATCTAATTGGATTTGCTACAACAGAAATTAAAAACGGTGTTACAAATAACAATGTACAGGGTGATTCACTTTCGAGTGTGTAATATGGGTATCTCGCTTATTATAAAAGATAGACTGTAGGTTTAAATTCGGCAAAGTTGCGGAATTTTGTGCTCAATAAGTTGGCGCAAACAAAACCCCCATATCTGCTTTTGTTTTTGAGTAAGAGGCAAAAAGAAATTTTTTCCGGTTTTCGTTTTCTGGCCATAACTTCTATATTTTTGAAAATATTGGCTTATCGTTTTCACATTATTAGGACACTTTCTTGAGACAAATACAATGCCGTAAACCGTTTTTTAAAAAAATGTCACTTCTATTGTAAATCATCGTCAACTTTATTTTTTCTTATGGGCGCCATATTAATTTTTCTGATATTTGAATAAATCGATTTTTTCTGAATAAAAAATAAGGGCATTATGAAGGAAAATAGGTATTTTTTTGAAAATGTCTAGTTAGCCATGGCCATGACAGTCAGTTCTTGACAAACCACAAATATCACTTATAATTTTTATAAACTGCATCTGTGGAGTACTTTTTACATTGACTTACGATGTATTCAACCGAAGAGAAACAAGATATTATAGATATTTATTACAGATGTAACAAAAATTTAAACAGAAGAATTGAAGAATATTTAAACACATATCCTGAAAGACGACAACCATGCAAGATATGAATTACTAAACTGCACTGTAACTTAAGAAATTATGGCAGATCCATACCTATTTCTTGGTTTAGAAAAACTGCCATAATTTCTTAAATTACAGTGTAGTTTAGTAATATATGTCTTGCATGGTTGTCGTCTTTCAGGATATGTGTTTAAATATTCTTCAATTGTTCTTTTAAAATTTTTGTTTCATCTGTAATAAATATCTATAATATCTTGTTTCTCTTCGGTTGAATACATCGTTAGTCAATGTAAAAAGTACTCCACAGATGCAGTTTATAAAAATTATAAGTGACATTTGTGGTTTGTCAAGAACTGACTGTCATGGCCATGGCTAACTAGACATTTTCAAAAAAATACCTATTTTCCTTCATAATGCCCTTATTTTTTAGGCAAATATTAACATATATTATATTGTTGTATTCAGAAAAAATCGATTTATTCAAATATGAGAAAAATTAATATGGTGCCCATAAGAAAAAATAAAGTTGACGATGATTTACAATAGAAGTGACATTTTTTTAAAAAACGGTTTACGGCATCGTATTTGTCTCAAGACAGTGTCCTAATAATGTGAAAACGATAAGCCAATATTTTCAGAAATATAGAAGTTATGGCCAGAAAACGAAAACCGGAAAAAATTTATTTTTGCCTCTTACTCAAAAACAAAAGCAGATATGGGGGTTTTGTTTGCGCCAACTTATTGAGCACAAAATTCCGCACCTTTACCGAATTTAAACGTACAGTCTATCTTTTATAATAAGCGAGATACCCATGTTACACACTCGAAAGTGAATCACACTGTACTCAATAATAATACAGAGAGATCCAGACTGATTAACCGGATTCTGAACGCGCTCTGTCCCTGACGCATCCGGCCAATCATTCAAGATCTCACTGTACAAATAAATCTATATATCAAGCTATTTACCACGTTTGATCTATCTACAGATGTTCCCGGTCCAATTCCGGGCGCGCCAGTGGTTGTGGATACGGGCCGCAACTGGGTGAGCCTCTCGTGGGGCAAGCCGGAGCACCGCGGCGCCTCGCCCATCGTGGCGTACCGCGTGGACGCTTGGCAAAGGGGAGGCGAGGGCGCCCGCTGGGTGGAACTGGGCATGACGCCACGCAACACCTTCGACGCCTTCAACCTACAGCCGGGCGGCGAGTATCAGTTCCGGATTACCCCCAGGAACAGGTACGGGTGGGGAGAGAGCATGCAGAGCGGCACCATCGTTGTGGGCAGGCACAACGCTTTGCCGGAGTTCACCAGGATCTTACCCGGCCAACTCAAGGCTCTCCTGGGGTCGGATATTGCCTTCGAATGTGAGGTAAGTTCATAAGTGGGTTGTTAAGGTGCATTTAAATTAGAGCGAACAGAAACGAGCGAACGAATTCGTTCGTTCGTCTCTGTTCGCCCTAATATATGCAGAAACACGGAAGAGTTCGTTCGCTCCCGTTTTGTCCTCCATCCAAGTTAAGAAGCCTTCTGTTCGCTCTGATTTAAATGCAGCCTTTAAGTAACGTTAATTTTACACACACATACACTATTAATATGTGTCATCATCAACAACAAAGTACATGATTAATTAATTGTAAGTAACATCAGCTGTTAGAAAAGAACAGATAATTGGGTTAATGTGACTGATATTTTTCTTCATCATGTGGGTCGGTTTCTCTGAACGAGTCCCAAAACACTGGGGCTACAGCTAGACCTATTGTGCATCCCACAGATTTCCTATTCAACGAGCATCTTTGATCTTTGCGTAAAGTTCAAAAGTCTGCTCGCTGCAATTTCCCTCAGCTCAAAATGTTCCAAAAATGGTTTACCCAGGAGCGTTAGCCTCATAGCGCTCACATTCACCCAGAATGTATAGAGCAGTCCCGTTTGCATACACTGACATTAGTAACATTAGGTTTTTAATAGGTATTAATTCATAAAAATACGCATGATCACGTGTGTGAAGAGGACCAACGGCACAACTATAAGTAACTTTTGGCTCTTTGGTAACTTTGGCTTTTATGTGTATATTAAAAAATAGTACTTATTATTTTTCTCATGGTACCATTTTTAGAGTAAAAATACGGACCTATATTATGTGGAGTATTATTATAAATATTGACTTTTATTCAGTTTCTATGGATATGCCATATCAGTTTTATGCTATAATTAAGTCTGTAATTTTATTATTTTATTACTTTGTATACAGATTAGATTTATATTCAATAAAGCGATAACAAGCAGATAGTGTTACATACAAAAGAGAAAAACTAGAATAATCGAACAAATTGTTTATTCCGTCCATTTTAGTATTCTTATAGTATCCGGAAAAAGTCCCGGGTGGGTCTTATAACATTTTACAGAGTGGAAATAAAAAATAATAATTTGGAGGATATCATAGGGTATAGTAAGCTATATTTTAGAGTGGTAGTGACAGTGACTTCCCTTCCCCTTCCAAGGCTTCTAGATTAAGTAGCACTCCGAAGTTACTTAAGATAATGGTGATAAAAAAGGAAATATTATGAGGCAAACCCAAGTCATTACGACCATCCGTTCGTTAGTTATTCAGAAAAATGTTTTTTCCGACAGAAAAAACTTTCTAACAATAAAATTATACAACATTTCTTATTACTTGTATGAAGTATTTTGAGGTACCTAATCAACAAAATCATTTAAATTTTAAAATTAATAAGACATTGCTCATATATCGAAATAAAACATAATTTTTATTACAAGCGAATGTATTTACTCAGTAAAGTATTTAAATTGAATGCCTTCTTCAATTTCGCAGTGTCCAAAACGTGATAAATATTTTTTCGCGCTATTTTTTAGTTCATCTAATAGTGAGTGGAAATAATGATATTTCAGGTCCGTGGCGATCCAACTCCAACGATTACATGGTCAAAGGACTCCAACGAAATATTGTCGGATGATGATAATCGTTACACCATCATAGAAAAAGGAGGTTTATGCTCCCTGGCAATTTCAAATCTACAAGAAACGGACTCAGGAAGGTTTATGTGTGAAGCTGTGAACAAAATTGGAAGAGTATCCACCTTTGCAAGACTGTGTGTGATTAGGGATCCCAAAATTCTGACTGCCGATAAAAATCTAAAATTGTAAGTAAAAGGCTATTATTCAAATACTTACTATAGATCAACTAATTTTACCTCACAAACTTCTTATCTTACTACATATCTTTTCTTGCAATATAGAACGTTTTATATAATTTTTGAAATATGAATGTTTCTTCTAAAATAATTATGCCGTTTTCGGTACTTTTATATTTTTCACCCGATATAACAACTGTATGAGAATAAGAGAAAATAATAGCATTCAGGATTACGAGCCGGAAATTATAATTGATATTGATTAATCGTTAGTATATATAAAACAGTCCAGTTTATTAAATGTTAATAAAATTTGTATTTTGTACCTCCCTAACAATGTTAAAATATATGTTTATAGAGATAAAAAAAAATGAAAATAAAGTGAAAAAGTGCAAATTGTCAGCTACCCTTAAAAACGACGCTTAATCAAAATAGAACATTTGATTAATAATGCTTATATGCTTTTGGATATATCTCCATTACTATTAGAGATATACCCATCATCCATATTTGTAAAAATATATAGGGTTTAACAAAATTTTACATTTAACAAAATTTAATGATGAAACGGAATGAAAATTATCTAAAATTCGTGTCATTAACATCTTTTATATCTTGAAAATTAACCCATTTGAATGCGAGACTAGGTATTAATATATTTTTAACATTAGGTCGATTAGAGAATTCGACAAGACAACAGAACTGCCTCCTCAATTCACCATGAGACTTCGAGACAGACGAGTCCAAATGTCATATCCAGTTCGGCTGACTTGTCAAGTGGCCGGGTGCCCAGAACCTACGGTCAGATGGTTTAAAGATGGAGAAGAAATTCAACTAAATGGTAAATATAAAACTGCTGGATGGGATCTGTGGGGAAATGCGTTAAAACAACCAACGAATTTGTGTCATAGTCATGAAGAATAAATAACGAAACATAGACATAGATCTTCCGGGTTTTTTTATTTTCTTCCACAAAAAACATTGATCATCCGCGTCCGCGGATGATACGCAACACGAAAAAACTGATTGAAATAGAATAACCTAGAAGGGGTTCCACCCCTCTACAATTCACTAATATCGCCAGGCTTCGTTCTACATTTATTGCATTAGAAATTAAATTGTGTGTTCTGCCTTTTAATATGGAGAAAGCCATGGAGTTAGCAAAATATATCACTTGATATATAAAAATACTTCAATTTCGGCTGATCTTCAAATTTAAAATAAATGGTGAAATTCGTCACATTCATCTAATTTTCAGTTTTCTTTTTATCATCTTCTTCGCAATCGATAGCAAGATATAGGAGAACAGACTATTTATTGTAACTAACAAAAGATAGCTGAGTCTCGTTTTGATTCCATTATGTTCCCATATAACGTACGAATTTTAGTAGCTATGCTTCGTTTCTCTTCCTATACATTCCACAATAATGTGTTTTCTCTTTGACATAGACAAAGGGCAGGATTTAAAATGGATTACAGATCTGGAGCAACGCCCCATTTTACTGAGTTTTGTCCCAAAAATGTACCAACCCAGAACCTTTCCTTTTGCAACGTAACACTGAAGAGTGGCAAAACTCCGAAAGATCAATGTCTTTAGCTTCATGGTCAATTGCTTTTTGAGGACTATGGCATATATTATTTGCTTGCTATAAAAACTACGTATATCTTATTTTTATCAACATCAAAGATCTACAGGATGAGTCACCTAAGACACCTCGGTCCATTACTGAGATGCTATAGAATATACATTTTTCTCCTGTTAGGGCATGTATGGTTACAGTATCTTTTCTTAAATGGAACATAATGTATTTTTCAATCGTATTTAATTCGCCTTTCTTTTGTCTGCAAAATGATATTTTATTTTTGAAATTTTCCTTGGAATTTTGACTATTAGCACTATATTATCTTCATACTTTAGGCTGGCTAGTTTTGTAGTATATTCAATTGCTGTTTGTTCCACTTTTCCTTTTGTATTTTTGATTAGCCTATTCACTATTCACAATAATAAATAGAGATGGACTCAAACCATCCCGTTGTTTCACCCCTCTATTAATGTGGAAAACTTCAGTTCTTTGACCATTTACCTGCACTTTTGCTGTTACATTTTGGTACCTATATATTTTTTATCACTTGTATTAATTTGTTATTTAATTTACAGTCTTTTAAACTTTTTCATATTATGAATAAGTCAAATTCAATACATAAAGTCTCATAGCGTTCCATCTTTCCAAAAAGCACTGTAGATGTTAGCAAATTCATATACACTCAATTTAGTCTTTACGACCTAGTGTGAAATATAGTTACATTATTGGTTAAAAAATTATTGAATATTCTTTATTCAATTAGATTGAATTATTCAATACTTATTCTTATTTAAATTTCTACGCAAAAGTTGTTATATTTGCTAAAGTCGAAACCAGAATTAAGCAAAGTGGAATGACCTCGCCGATCTTTTAAAATGCGGCGATGCATGGGCGTGCGTATTCTGTTTTACCATTGGGCACATTTCAATTAATATATACTCGTATACTATTCTATAGAATACTTCTAGTATATGCACTTCCACTTTTTTAACTAACACAAATAAGTATAAACACTGACACAAAGAATAAATACACTGATAATTTTACCACAAATTTTTACCGTTAAGAAACGCGCGCGAAATAACCCAATATCACGCCACTGTTTCCCTACTACCTCGAGCGCATCGCTTATTGGTTCCTGATTCGACCAATCAACGTCGTTGAAGCTCAGAGAAAAAGAAAGCGTAAATGCAAGAATATGTATGTTAAATAAGGATGAACAGCTTGTCGTCAACTTTACGGCTTTCGCAGTTGCCAGATATTCGGACATTCCTTGATATTATCGCCGAACATAAACAAAGTTTTTGTTTATGTTCGGTGATATTATTAAGTAAAAGACAAATTAAACATTGTGTTTGCTTTAATAAAGTACAATAGGGATAAGGGACGTTAAAGACAAGTAAGAAAATGGGTAAATAAGGTTATTAATACGTTTCCTGTTTTAAATAAGAATACTTAGAAATAAATGTGACAACATAGATCTACTCTTTTTCCGGTCATTGCACTTTGCTTAATTCTGGTTCGAACTTTAGTAATTTTATACAAAAACGTGGCTTGTGAAAGAAACTTGAATAAAAAAATTCAACAAATGTTTGTTGAAGTGAGAGACACCCTAGTGGTGGTGAGAGACACACCGTAGTACCCTCTTTGAATCTGTACTACTATCCGTGTGACAATATTGTCTAATTGACAGACAGATAGTGACCTGCTTTTCCACAGGTGCCATTACAGCAGTGATCTCTATTGTCCCTGAGGAAGTTTATAATCCTAGTAATGCAACGCCAGTCGGACCACATTGTCCGTGGAGTAGTTGTTTTCGGCATCTGCAAATAAATAATGTTTGTGTTTGCAGCTCGACGTGTTCTTTCGACTGATGACAACTTCCAAACTTTAGAAATAGACAAAACCAATCTGGAAGATTCAGGTGTTTACAGTATTACCGCTCAAAACAAATTTGGATCTGTCGCCTGCCGATGTAACCTGGTCGTAGACAAGGGTATTAAGGCTTATATCTCTCCCGAATTTTCCGGACAATTGGAACCTTCTTCCACAGAAGTGCGCCCAGGAAGTGAACTGAGGATATCTGGAATAATTGAAGCTTATCCCATTGTGGGCGTCATGTGGTACAGAAATGGGGTAAGTTAAAATATTGCATTTTACACCCACCATTTAATTTTGCATTTAATTTTTATAAGCAACTAAAAGGTAACTTTAAATGATATCTCTTTTTTCTTTTTTTGAGCAAATACTTATCGGCATTTTTAATATCTAGTTAAGACTTAGACCATCAAGACGGTCCGTCATGACGTTGTCGTACGATGGCCGCGTTGAACTATCAATTGGGGGAATTACCAAGAAAGACTCTGGCGTCTACACTTGCATCGCCACCAACGAGGTTGGAAGAGCTGAGAGCACCGCTAGAGTGGACGTGGTGGATGGACAATTCCTTGCTGTGCCCAAAGAGGAACACACTACGACTGATACAGACATTCCGTAAGTGTTTTAGTTAATTTGTAAGATAAAATTTGCCTATGGTATTCCATAATAGATGAACATATAGTGATATACGAATTTTTAAATTAATTATGTGTACAAAAACTTGATATTCCAAATTTATGTATGTTAAAAAATTATAGCTATAAGATAAGTACGCTGGTTTGGCAGAATATTCCGTAGACACGCTGAGATAGACATACGTCTATATTTTGTAAAGATAATTATAAAGAATACATCTCTAGAAAGAAAAGGTTAACCACCAGTAGTAAGCTGTCTATACAGAGTGATTTTTTTGGGCGTTCGTTAGACGTATTTCCATAATGGAACACTAATTTAAGCTAAAAATTTGGCTGTGGGAATTCAGTGATGGTATCGGACTCTTTATCGGAAAGTTGACCTTAACTTTATTATTCTTAATGCTTAACTTATTATTAGTATTTTGGAATCTGCACTTAATTTTAAATTACATTTGTTTAAGGTTCCCTAGATCTCAGTTTAATATTTTCCGAGATATAAATTTTTTTCTATGTCAAAAACAGCAAAAAGTATTGCCCCTGATATCTTATTAATACACAGAAAATAAAATTTCCTATCTATTCATGATGTTACAATGTCTAAAATTCATAGTTCTTCAGTTATTTACATTTTTTCTTATACCTACTTACCGCTCTAATCGAACAATTCGGTTTTGCAATCCTTAATAGCATCATGCAATGAGTGTCCAAATTTGACCTTCCGATTTAATTTAATAATAAACCACACAAAACACTTTAAATGTTATGATTTTATTGTTTTATTTTAAAGTACAAATGTTCCGGTTATTAATGAAAAATGATATCTAACAAGTGCCAATCTCTGCTTCTTTGACATGCTGACATTGCTTTCCCAAAATTGTAATTCAGGGTGTTCAGGGTGGTTTTTTTCATTGAAATGCTGTGTATATACCCAATCTATAATTACCGATCTATGATTACCCATCTATAACTTAAAACAAATTGGCTGGGTTCTACATTTTCTCTTTCAAATGATTTAAGCGAAAAAGTATTTTCAGTCATCCCCCACAATTTTCAGCCACTGATATTATTGAAGACAAACTAATAGTCTTAAAGTCTATATTAGTGTATGTGGCAAAACAAAAATTTCTATACGAAAAATTATGAAAAGACCAAGCAAGATACTTTACTAAAACTAAAATCGATGCCTGGATATTTTTCTGTAAAAACTATAGATTCTTCTTGAAAAAATACGACTAAACGTCAAAATGTAAATTTTAACAGTGCAATAACTTTTAGATAGGTACTATACAATAATATTTTTGAGGAGCTCCTTTTTTTTTCAGCCCCTGAAATCGTATTTACAGGAATAACATTCCAGGATTTTAATCATATGGGTAAAATAAATTAAGTACAACGAATAAAAAATTTAAGAACATCAATATGGCCGGTGACGCGCATCGCCATTGGGGTGTAGTTTAATAATTCTGACCTCTATAACTTTTATTATAGAGAACTTTATTTTCTACAATATTGGCCAGTACTTATCAGCGTGTAGAAATACCAATCGTTTCGCACTTTTCCACGTTTTTTATTATTTTGGGAAATTGCTGGAATCAGTTAAATGTAATACTTTGATTTGTTTTAAGTACCTACTCGGGTTCCATTTCTACATGTAGCAAAACATTAATATTTCTTTTTGAACTTGATAAAACTGGCTAGGTATATAATTAATAAATAGCTTATATAATTATTTGCCAAATATATAAATAAAGTAATACCCAGCCGCATTATTGGAATTTTTGGAATAAAGCCATATTATTTGACATTGAATGGAATGAATCCTTTTTGTTTAATAAATATTATTATTAATGTATGTCCATATAACTATTAAAAGGTATACGGTTTAAGTGTAATGTAGCGCGATATGATATAAGATTTTTTATAACAAATAGATAATATTATTTAAGTGGATTGTATTATTATATGTAGGTATACAGGGTGTCCCACGGTGACGAGGCATTAGACATATTTCAGAGACTACTTCAATTTTGATTTCGAAAATTGGGGCAATAGTGTTTTCGAGCATGCCCTTCTCACCTAAAATAATGGCGTCCACCTAACGCTTCCGGTTATACAGGAAGGTGATGTCATCTTCATTATTTTAAAGGAACACACTGTATATTATTGTAATGTTGAACTCTACGTGATATTCTAAACACATTTCATGTAGGATGTCCTATACCTACCTTCAACTGTTTTTGAAATATTGAGAGTTGAATATTGACATTTTGCAACTTTGACACCCTGTAAAATCTAAACGGTTTAAGATAAAGCAAAACGGTTTGCACATTCCTTTAAATTTTCATAAGCTATCGTTTGATACTAATTTCAGATTTATCCAGAAATAAAAAAATTTCGATTAAATTTTATTTCTTAGTTAAATGGTTGGGGTGCTTCTATTATTCTATTATATTCTAATATTGTCTTTATGTTCCTGTTAGGAGCATAAACATCATCTACAACATCTGGATTTAACTATTTTTTATCTAATTTTTTTCAAAATACAACACTTTTTGTTTTGTGTTTTTGAACACAGCACAAGAAAAGACCCATCGAATTGGTTCCATTAAACTGCAAAACTTTCTGATATCGTATTTCTTACCATTTCGGGAATCCCTGTATAAACATCCAATAATTCACTCTGTATAAACTGTCTGTATTTTTTTTGAACATTTGTTTTCATCTCCGTTCGGTGTAGATGTTTATTAAAATTATCCGTTAAACAATATAATGTAATACTTTTGATATTATTATACAATCTCGAATTTAACTTTTTATCTCTTTTTGCTGTCACTTCCTAAACTCAAAATGAAATACATTTATTCGTAATATTCATTTGTTGCATTCTATCTTTCAGATATTCCAAAGAGCCGAAGTTTCTGAAAAAGCCGAGATCTACCGAGGCCTATGAAGGTGATAATATTGTTATATTGTGTGAAGTTATCGGAGATCCTAAACCAGAAGTTGTTTGGCTTCGAGATTTTCTAAAGGTCAGCAAGTTTGATTATAACTTTATTTTATTAATTTAATACATTTTATTTAAATGAAACAAAATATATTATCTTGAAGGGGGTTGGAACCTTTGGTGTGAAGATATCACTGACGTAGTTTTCCATATAACACCAACACACTATACTGCACTCGCGCGTGTTTGGTCAACCAAGTTGGCTTCATCTGGAGATGATTAAAACTGAGACTGGGCAAAATATATTAGTTGGCCCTCATCTGAGGGTAATTTTGTGTTGAGTCCATTAGTTGCAGATAATAAAAGTTTAGAAAATTAAAAGCGTATTTTAGATTTGACCAATTAAATATACTTTATTTACAACTGAAATAATTTATGGTATACCTATTTAAATAACCTGTCTAAAGCTATTAATTAATAATATCTTTTATAATTCCAGTGGATATCTCATTAAAACCACTATGTGGAAAATGTTTTAAATTTAACTAATTCATTTTCCTACTACTTTATTTTGCTACAGCCAGTATCAGTACAAGAAACAAGTATCAGTATTTTTAACAGATGAGTTTCTAATACATTTGGTTGATACATGTTCCAGTTGACAATGATTTTACAAGTATTACCTACAATTAAGTAAAGTAGTACGATTACCTCAGTTTAAACAAATTTCTGAATATTTAAGCGCTTACTGACAATTATACATAGATGTATGCAGGAATGCTGCAATTCCAATATTTCATCATTATAAATACGTACTCACAAGAATTTCCATATATGACTGAAATGCAGTTTACACAATAAGGCTTGACGTGACTCATTACTCAGTTGACGTCTTTACCAATGAAAGAAACGCACTCCTACAATATAACAAAGATCTATATTTAGATTATACCGTAAATACTCGAAGATGTTCCCACTGCTTTGCCAACGAATGGCATTGTCGCGAAAATATTTGTTATTTAAACAAACTTGAGACTTATAGAATGTAATATTTGTACTCAAAGAAAATTACAAGTGCCTACCTATAATTATTTTAACTCGTTTTCTAAAATTGGTCCAATTCGATTATAAAACTCTTTTCCATATAGACATGCAGTAGTTCGTTGACGCGTTCCTATCTATATGTGTGTGTACCGCTTGCGATGTTTATAAATGCATTGAAAACTAAAATTTATTGGACTATTTTGAAGATTCTCATTTTTTAATTTGGCTATAAATGTAATCGCTTCTCCTCTTACACTGAAGTGACCGTAATCATCATAAATTTACGGTTAGAATTAATATTTTTCTGGATCGATTGGTGTGTCCAAAATTAAAGTCTCAGGTAAAGCCTTTACAATGATCGCCATTGCAAATATCACTCCACACCCTCTGGAGTGCCCCCTTAAAAAAAAACAAATTAAACTGAAACTCTGGTCTCACCTAGCTCTAATATTTCCCCTTGACTAACTACTGTTACTCTGGAGATGATACAAGGTTTTATGGCAAAACTCTTTCTATCTGTCTCTTATTATGTAAATATTTTTTTAACTAAATCTTATCTCACCAAAGTAGTAGTAGTAGTAGGAATTGCATAGTTGTCACAACTAAAATTGAAATTAAAGATGTATTTGATTATGATATTGAACATTTTGAGATCCACCCAATTCTAGCAAAATTTTTCTATAGAAAAAAACATTCCTGTTAAAATACTAGTATAATGTAATCTACACGGAGCAATAAGTCTAAATTTATAATACCTACGTTTAATGTCTCTTTTCTCCTTTATTTTTTAGATACAAATTTAACATGGCGGAAGTACTTATCAAAGACTACTTTCTGACATAAAAATTACCTGTTTGTCACTTCAGGTTTCACCGGAAGTATTACCAACTCTTGATTTTTATATGGAACACCCTGTATATTATTGTATTTTTGGAATCTATAAGCGTTTTCGTTTCAAGATCTCCGCACCCCAAGGCGTCAAACTCGTGGCGGACCATAGAGAGCCCTTGAAAAGAACAGCCCTTTAGGGGATATTTGCCAGTTTGTTTACTTAACCTAAATACAAAATGAAAATAGTAAAATAGTAAATACGTTTTTACTCTATTTGTCTGAAATTCTGATACTTATTAAATTATTTTTTATTTTCAGTATAATTCAGTAGTTTTTTGATGTTTCTACCCTCTCTTGTTTCTACCGATCTAATTTAACCTCCCTAATATTTTGGAGCCGCCAAACCCCAGCAAAAATGGTAGTGCTAGAGGGGAAAGGGAAAAACAGAGGAGGGCGTCGCGCACTCGGGCGGAACAGCTCCGAGTTTCTCCAAGCTGCCCAAGTCATTAAAAAGAATGCAGTATATGTCATTTTGTGAATCCATTGATATGACATAAGTGACATTTTTTCTGTCAAATTACTTTTTGGATACTATTTTACTTTTGAATTTGAGTGCCTTTATTTAGAGAATTTAGAGATCATCCCCGATCAATTCTAATGAATCATAGCAACCATATAAAACTAGAGTTGGGATCAAAAACATTCAATTTCTCTACTTACAGGACTTTAAATTCTTCAAAGTAGTTATAGAGCTAAAACCCGTTTTTTAAATAGTACCAAAATGGTATTAAGGTAGCATTGAAAGCATAATTAATAAATAATCTACCCATTTGCTCATTTTATCTGTGGGACCAATAGAACTGAAATTACAGTTGAGAGAAAGTACTCAAAAGTAAAATAAAGTCCAAAAAGTAATTTGACAGCTGATGTTTCACTTTCATGTTGGATTCAGAAAATGATTTAGATTCCAAAAATATAATAATTTACAGGGTCTTTAATATAAAAATCTAGAGTTCGTATTACTTCGGTTCGTTCGTTTACGGTGAAACTGTAAATGGCAAGAAGGTAATTTTTATGCCAAAAAGTGGTCTTTAATTAGTACTTCCGCTGTGCCATATTTGAAAATGGTATATAAAAAAAAATAAGAGAGGCACGAGAGGTATACCATCAATCTGTCTCACACTGTAAGTCTGAAATATGTTTTTCTTTTTTGAAATGCATTAATAATGCAATTAATAAAAACGGAAGCCAATAATAATAATAATATCTTTCTTCCTCATTCACCTCGTAATTATGTGACCCGAAATTATTATTATTTTGTTATATAGTTATTATTAGTTTGTTATGTCTTATGACGTCCTTACTATTCGTAGTTATTTGCTATTATTATTATTTTGCCGGCGGCAATCCAATGCGTCCAGGAACGACTTTAACTTAGCATTTAGTACGAGAATAAGGGGAACCTGAAAAACCTTATTAATTAAAGTGAACAGTAGGTTGTTAGCCATTTACGTATATAGTGAGGAAGTTGCAGTACTAGTTGCATATTAGGAAAGTTACCAGTTCTATGCAACAGCAATTAGAAAAAGTTAACCGGCGCGGTTCGTCAAATTGAGGAACGATTAAAAACCTCGCATTTTTAACCACTCGATCACGAAGCTCTCTCTGACATCCAACAAAATCATATTCTGCCAAGAAAAGACCAGTTTAAGTTTAATTTTATTTAAATTTCTTACAGTCGTTAGAAAAAAATTGTGTAAGTAGTATTAACACTTGCCTGCGGGTCTGTCTTCGCTCTGAATTACCCGAGTAGCGCTGATGAGACCTAAGAGGTTAAAACTGCTGCCTATAATTTGGTTCTAGATGTGTTTGATATTTATATGATTGGTGAAAATTAATAAATTTCATCTATAATTGTGATGTGATATTCGGTATTTAAACAACGTGAAGTTTGGGATATACATTTATGTCTGCATGTGTCTAGTAAGAATATTAGCATCAGAACAATTCCTAAAATATATTTAACGCTGTTACAGGGAAATTTTTTAGACGAGATGAGATGACCTACATTTCATTTACGATGAACGGAATTGTAGAAAGATATTTTGCTCACGGCATTCTAAAATGTTATTTATAATTATTATGCAACACTGCATGTTAGACATATGTCAGGAGAAAACTAAATGATTATGACAGGAGTTAAGTGGATCAATTACTTAATATTAAACGAGATAAAATTACAATAATAGGGCCCATGTCATTTACATATAATGAGAATTTAAAATTTAAATATGGTGGCTCCAGAAGTTAGTACCATAAAATTATACGCCTATCGATCAAGCTTATACACCTTTATACGAGTATACCTTCATAATTATTTATTGCATTGCGGGATAATTATATAGTCATAGATTATGGCGTTAAATCAATTAGTAATAGCTACAAAAAGTATTCATAATAATTTACAAGTATACACGGTCATTCACATAACTGGTTCGTTAGAATATCTAACAGAGATAAGAAGAGACTAGAAAAGGTATATAATTTTTATCCGATATTAATGAAATAAAACTATGCTTAGGATTTATAAAAATTGCAAAGATAATATACAGGGTGTTCCACATAAAAATCCTCAGCCTCGCATTTCGGCAACAGAAATATATATTTTGATTTTGAAAAAAAAAACAGATGATAGAGCTCATCTATGGCTTCATCACGGAGTTCAACTTGAGATTTTTCAGAGCAAATAGGAGATGGCGCTGAAGTTCGAAAGAAATTTTTTGTTGGCAGGAACTTTGCAACAAGGTTTATTCGATACTTTTTTCAATTCTAAACAATGTTTGTGTAATGACTATTTTTCTAAAACTTAATAGTTTCAGAGATATCGAGCTCTTCATTTGGTGAGGCCCAAACTCAAGCGTATTTTAGAGTTTCGAATTATTACCTTATACAATGAAACAATAATTATCCAAGTCAATTTAACAGTTCTTTTTAAGGAATAGTGAAATAATATGTATTTAATTTTGTTTCCTTCTAATCAAAGCCTACTGTGGCGAAGTTTCGTTATACATTCAGGATTTATTTTAGGACAAACGTACAAATAATTATGAATTATTATACGAATTGAATTAGATATTTAAAAAACTCTTGGCATATTTTATATAAATGCATAGTATTTCACTATTTCTTAAAAAGAACTATTAAATTGACTCGGATAACTATTGCTTTATTGTACATATTGTACATAGGACTTTTATGTGGAACACCCGGTATATTATCTAAGGAACAATATCATTAAATTTTATAGTCTACACTGTAAAAATATATAATAAACAAAAGTGTATCAAAAAGAATTGGCATTAATTTTATTTGGTCATCGTTACTACGAGTATTAAGAATATTTTTTACCTTATGTGGCATATGTACTGTAGAGAACTGACAAATATAATAAAAAGTGCAACAAAGGAATCCTCCATCACAGTAGAAGTAAATTGTAGTAGTCCTTTTCCTTTTACGGAATTTATTTCACTTGTATAAGTAGTGTATTAAAACTGAAGATAGCAATAAACAATTGTGATGTCAATATTCTGTACTTACTGACTGTACTTTTATTGTCATTGAAAAGTCTTGAAATACCGTTAAATGTGTCTACTAACAGTAAATTATTTTTTTATGGATGCATATGGCAAAACTAACTTGCTTAGCAGTATTATACTGCACGCCACACAGCTTAACACGAGGATATACATTTTGATTTCCAACGTAGTTGCTCTAATGTATTTCTAGTTCTATAAAAGGTAAATACCTTAGAGGGGTTTTATGGGATCTATACGTGATAGACTCGCTAAATCAGATATATTAAAAGCTATTGAAAATATATTGATTTTACTTTAAAATAATTTTGAAGTTGCGCTTCAAGTTAATAAAGTTAGCTATTATTTTAGTTCTAAAGGTTTTGTAAAGTGAATGAAAATTTAATAAAAAAAAAAAAAATGTAGACACCAAATTTATAAATTTGTTAACGAATATTTTATGTAAACTATTAAAAACCAAAAATCGAATTGGTGTTTTTCTTAAAATATGGTGAAATTTATATCCTTACGATGCATCATAATTCTTTTACAGTTTCTATATATGGCTTTTATTTTTTACTATACTTATAAGTATACAGGGTTATTCAGAACTTATCCATAATAAAATTTGGGGATGTTCAACATACATGTAGAAATGTGGTACTGCAAAAAAAAATTTTTTGGTGGGTTCTGAAAACTATTTAAAAATGTTTCATTGCACGCCGCTGGATACTGGTCCACTGTAATGGAGTGACCTTGGGACTGACAATGCAAACTGGCTAGCACGAAAAAAACCGGCGCACCCGGCGCAAAAAAGATTTGCAGCGTTTTTACTTTAAAATAAACTTAAAGATAGATAGATGTGATCAAAGTGACGTGTCTTTAAAATGAATAAAATTTTGTTACACTAATTTTGAAAAATTGCGCTACTTGATTACTAGGTATTAGAAACATGAAATTTATAAAAAATTTGCACATACCTTGTTACAAAAGCTGTTCGAAATAATATTCCTGGACTTGTACACAATTTTGCGCACGCCTTATCCAATTTTGCCGCACTAAACCGAATGTTCCTCCTGGTTGCTGATCTTGTAAACGCAAATTATTAAGTAAATTGGGGATTTTCAGCATTTTGCTGCAACAACCACTCACAAAACCTAACTGTCGATGTGTCGGTGTGTCGATTGGGAAATCGTTCCGCATACAAGCGCGAAGCTGCCAATGAATTTTGTCCAACTTCGCCATAAATAAGAATCATGTACATTAACTCAGCATTACTGTACACATGAGCCATTTTGAAAATTTTACAGTTTAACACTCCTAAGATAAATAAAACACCCGCGAGAGCGACACACATAGACTGACGACTCATAGACAATAGCGATATTATCCCCACTCCAACTTTATTCGGTCGGTTTTAATCAGGGATTCCAGACAAAAACGTGTTTACTTTTTTTATCACATTCTTAGGAATGTGGTAGAAAAGTATCAGATGTGTTGAAGTACAGTTGCCCAGCTACGTAGTCCTTTATAATGGTATAACTTTAAACATTGTTTACGGTAAATCCTAAGCCTTTTATTATAAATTTTTTTGGTGATATAGATTTCTTATTTAAGGATGCACATATCCTCAAAGTTTTAGAGATAAGTTCTGAATAAGGCTGTATAGACAGATGCGGCAAGCTTTTTGCTACAGATATGCAGTTGTGGAATGATAGTCTAATAAAACAGTTAATTCACCCAATACTTCAGTCTACTGCATTGCTCTTTTCCTCTGTACGGTACCTACTGGGGAGACCTACTAAATCGAAACAGCTGTATATCGTTTGATGTTAGGGGTGACTGATAATCATGTGGTGATGGTGCATACACTTGTGTTTATATACTTAGAATATACATGAGGGATGTTCTCAGTAACTTGTATTTTCGATATTTATTTGTTATAATCAACTATCAGTATGGCCTCTTTAATATCAGAAAGAGGATCTTATAGTTTAATTCATATAGAAGTACCAGTTAAAATAATGTAAACCTGGTAAGAATTTCCTTAAATCAGTATTGCTTTTACCACAGACTACTCTCTCTCCCAATATAGAGGGAAAACCTGAGCGAATGCTATGACCCTATGTCTGCGTCTATGAAATAGGATAAAATGAATCATATATTCAGTTCATAGTTCATCCCCACTAAAAATGGATTATGAATCAGACAATATATATTTATTATTATCGCAAGATAATTCTAGTCTCCAGAGTTCCTGCGTTTCAAGAACTTTTGTCCCGGGTTTTCGAAATGTTGCCATTTGTTCCTTGATGTAGTTTGAACTGAGAAGGATAATAATAAAAATTCACGCTGACATATTCGCTTGGTATTCACTCTTTAATTGGGTATTTTACAACATTTCTGATAATATTTTTCTATATTTTCTGATAATTTTAAGTAAGTTTTTTGAAACTTAGTTTTGACTAACCAAAGTTATTTATACCAAAGTTATTTATAACCAAAATTATTTATTTATATCTTTCTTTATATAGGAATTAAGCCAAAAAGTTAACTAAGAGATAAATTATTAATGAAATTTTCAGATATTATGGTTCAATAAAGTTTTTAATTTTCCTCTAAGTTATTCCTTTGCGTAAAAATAGGAAATTTGCATGTAAATAGGAAAATTGAAAACTTTATTGAAAACAACGGACAAATATTTGATAATTTTATTAGTAATTTATCTCTTTAAATATAATTAAAAATTGATTGAATTTTGTCTGTTTTTCCGTCGTTAATTTCATTTTATAGGTCAATTTAAAAGTTAAGTAGAAAACCCATTAAAGCATTCTGATAACTATGCTGTATAACCGAAATCTTCTCTGGTTTCAACGTATAGAGTGGGTTGAAGCAGACAACGAAACTAGTGCTAGAGGGATGAAAAAAATCACGATTTACCTACCAACGTAGATGGTAGTTTCTTCGATCCTCCAGCCTATTTTTCTTTTTTGTGGAAACATCTTATTGTGAATTTTTTCATATGAACATTTTAGAATATATCTTATAAGTTGGATATCGTCGTATATAAAAAGATATACGTTATGATGGCCCATATGAGTTTAAATGAAAAATAAAGCAAATTATGGTTATAAAACTGCAAATATCAAACCAATTAGCAGTAAGCTAATTGCTATAAAGTACTTCAAATAACCCCTGTATAACTCAACAAATACCATTCAAAAGCCAGTAATATGTCTCTTAAGCGACAAAAATGAAACAGAAAGTAATTTCTCCAACAAACTGTGCTAAGATATCAAATACGCTGCAATTTCATACACATGTGTTTGAAAGAGACCATATGCTTGTCACATCGGGGTCGTAAGACCAAGTTCTGTGGAAGAGGCTTCGACCTCCATATAATCAGTATTGATCCAACTTCGATAGCGTCTGTTTGCAAAAGACGCCGTGTTTGATCCCATATATCGGTATTAGTTGTTAATAAGTGAAACAGGTGGTTGCATTTTGAATTCTACGAAGAACATGACGAATTCGGGTAAGGTACAGCACATCGCTATTTGCTTCGTTAATTACAGGATTGTACAGTTTTTATTAATTATTAATGTTGACGTGCTCAAAAAGAGAGTATTAATTACGAGGTAATGAATTATTCGAAATACCTACATTTTTTAAACCGTAAAAAGAACCGTAAAAGAATACAAATATTGCTTTAGTTAATTAAGCAATACCATATATATAACTGACCTAGATTGCAAGTATAATAGATTTTCCTATTTGTGGATATTATTTTTGATGTAGGTACGACTACCTACGTAATTACATCCTGCGGCACCCCAAATGTTACGATGACAAACAAATCTATGATTTTTATTTCATAATTATTATTATATCATTTATTAAAGTATTTCTTCAATGAGGATTAAGTAAGAACCAGATTGTTCTATTAGTTGCTAAAATTAGATGTATTAGATATACTTACGATCATATGCTTAACAGAATTTAGTTTAAATTACAATCAAAAGGTATTTTCTAAAACGATGAAGGAAGCTGAATAATTTTTGAAATATGGAAGGGTTGCTATGAACTTTATGCTTTTGAGATTTTGGGCATTGAAGATGAAGTAAATTGATGAATGTATGCATTTTCTATAAAATGTCCCCACTTTTTTTGTACAATTTACAAAATTTAAAATTTTGTAATATACATTCGAATGGTGTGGGCGTGGAGTTAATATTTAGATATACTAATGTCTCAGGACATTATTCCCAATGAGGTTTATTTCTAGTAATAACCTTGTTTATATGCCATCTAATAATCTTTATTGTAATAATAAATATTATATATTTCATCTTTTTCATAAATAGGAAGTAAAAGTTCAAGGGAGAGCTTGAAAGAAAAGCGAACTGTTTTGTTTTTATATTTTACATAGCATTCTAATAAATAATGTTACTTTTAAAAACTACATTACATAAAATGTAAAGGCAGCCCTGCATAAAAATGTTTTTAAAATTAACCGTGAAAGATAAAGGAAGGATATTTACCAACCATATGGTGGTTGCATTAAAAACTTTAGGATTATTATTTATTGGATAACTAATATTATCAGGTTTTACCTTCCAGCAAATGAATGGGTTTTATAGTAACTCCGATTCAGTATCAACATGCAATGAACATAATAGCAGTATCAATTAATTACATGAGATTTAATGACAGCAAGTTTTATCATGCATGAAGCTGGCAGATAAAATGTAGCAGTCAAGTAATTATTTTAAATGTCGTAATCTACAGTTAGCATTTACTAAATAAAATCAATGCCTAGATATTTTATAGGAAACATTTTAGGCACAATTTCCATTATACCACCAATATTCATTATATCACACAAATTCCTTATTATAGAAATCGTTTTTTGTAGAAAGGCAAATTATCAGTAGTTAACATTAAGCAATCGCATTATTTTAACTTTCTGATATGCAGGTATAATTATGCTGTATGATAAGATTATGTTGTATGAATTATTTTAATAATGGAAGTAAAAGAGGTGATAGTTTCAAATAAATTGAGTAGAAATTATATATTTTATCATGTTATATGTAATTAGGAAAACAATTATACAAAGTATGGTCTTTAAGACTGATATTTCTAGGGAAAAGTTAAAATATGTTACGAACTAAAGTTAAATATTTTGTAAATACAAGAAAACTAATAATATTACTAGATTCATAGACGCGAGCTGACCACATATAGATATGATGGTCTTACTATACAAATCCCTTTTCAGAAAAGCTGTATTTTGGATTAATATCTTCATATTTTCCTAAGATATGAAAAAAATATTGTTCGTGATAAAAAATTTAAGATTATTGCTATCTACGATTGAGCTATTATTGGACATTTATACAGGGTACTCCAAAAATATACTCACAACCTTTAAGGGGTAGTAGTGGACATGAAAACAAACATAGGTAATTGTTATGAAAAAAACACAGTTCTCATTTAGATGTTTCTTGAAACATCTAAATTAGAACTGTGCTTTATTCAAAACTTTTACGATGTATGATTATTTTCACGATGTTTCATAAAGAACCATCCGCTTCCAGTATCCACTTTATGAAAACAAATTTGGCTGGTATTGTTGGAAAGAATCCAATAGTTCACTTGCTGCCTGCTCTGCGAACGCAGATTTTTTAACTCTAGTTTCTGCAAAATGTTTTCCCTCTATTATTAGAAAATGTCACTTTAGACATTAGAAATAACATGTGGTGCCAACATGACGGGGCACCTCCATATTTTGGTTTGAAGATGCACCAGTATCTGGATCAGGAATTTTCCCGCCGATGGATTGGAAGAGGAGGTCCCGTGGGGCTGGCTCGCGCATTCTCCCGATCTCAACTCCCTGAATTTTTTCTTTTGGAGTCATCTGAAATCTTTAGTCTACGAAACGCCTATTCATAATGAGAAAGATCTCTGAGCAACAATAATGGCCAGTTGTACACATGTAGAAGCTATTCCTGGAATATTCCATAGGGTCGGCGAGTCAATGAATCAAAGTGCAATCTTTGTATTGAAGCAAATGATCAACATATTGAACACTTATCGTAAATCATCATTTATTTATCAATGAAACAAGGTCTAATACAAAGTGATTTATTAGTGTCCTCCTGAACATTTTTTGTAAATGAATATTAATTATTTATCATTGAAATTAACAAAACTTAAAAAAACCATTTTTACTTTTTTCTAAAACAGCTAAAACCGAGGCTAAAACGGCTCATTTGCGGACATAGATGTTTATTAAACAAAAAAAGATTTCCTTTCTCCTTACCACCCCTTAAAGTTTGTCGGTATGTTTTTGGGACACCCTGTATATTTATGTAGGAATTTAGTCATTCCTACTTCCATTATCTTCTTCGTTTTAACGCGCTGCGTGCACCACAGCGCGTTTAATGAACTATTTCAAGTACTATTTTTTGCAAGCACTATTCCAAATATTATTTAAGCTTGGGACAAAATGGAGCAGGATATATTTCTTATAAAATACATAGATATAATGTATATTTATTGAAAACCAACATTATTTATCTATGAATTCTTCAACTTTGGTGCCTTTATACAATACACACTATTTATACATAGGAATACATAGGTATATTTATCTGCAATGATTAAAATGAAATAAAATCTAGGGCATGACGATAAAAAATTAATAAGGAATCACTACACGCGTTTAATAACTTCTAGAATGCCTGATTTTTATGAATAATAGGCAATATAGCAAGATTACGGAAAATGTATTATAATTAATCGATGTACTATAAATATATAAAATGTATATTTACGGCTTGTAAACATCACATTCACGCCAATTAATTCCGCGAACTGTAAAATGTGCTAGTTTTAAATTAAGTAATTAATTCGGTCTATCCATTAACCGATACAGAGTAATATTTTTGCCGGAGCTTGCACTCCGTTTGAATGTTAACATTCCCGTGAGGATAAATGCAAGTATTTAATTGCAACAGTGCCAGAGACAACCTACGTAATAAGTTCACATCGAATTATTTTACTTTTTTACGAATAAAGAGTTCAGGGATCAAAAGACATTATATTTATATTTTATCTTTATCGTGACTTTCTCAAGGTCTTAACTTTTAACTAAAGATTTTTAGCTTTCTTTAGGATATTGAGCTGTATCTAAGCGTCTTGGCTCTTACTTCTTTATTGGAATTTTTACATCATAATTTATTTATTTATTTATTTATTTATTTATTTATTTTCATACACTGTTCAACAGGTACAAGTACCCAACTACAGAACAGGAGGGTATGCAAAGAGAAACAACATAACAACAAACATCAAAAGTACAATTATAATATAAGGAATGCACACCACATATACATATATAGCACAGTTACCGACAATTAGATGACGTATTAAAAACATAGTGAAAATCCAAAAAGTAACCATAATTTCAATCATTCAAAATATAATGCTTTTAAGTCATTAAGGCTGCAGTTAAATATGTCTAGTAAATTAGAAGAAAGATTACAGTTATCACAAATTATATGAAGAGGAGAATATTTAAGTACATTAGTACGTGGTGCAGGTAGATAAAAGGTTAAACTTTCCCGTGTCCTGACTGTAGGAACAGCAAAAGATAAATTATTTAAAAATTCTTGACAATCAGTCAAATTATGCAATATCTTGAAAAGAAAGACCTGGGAGAGATATTTTCGTCTAATTTCAAGCTTGCTGACAGAATGTCTACTGAGCAACTCATCATGTGGGAATCCAATATATGGGTAAACACCATCGGATTTAAAGGAAAGAAACTTTAAAAATCGACGCTGTACTGACTCTAACTTATTGATGTGTACACCACAATGGGGGGACCACACGAGAGAAGCATACTCAAGCTTAGATCTGATAAAACTAAAAAAGAGTAGTTTTATTACGTCGGTACTTGTGAAGTCACGGCAATTACGAACAATAAATCCATATGCTCTACTAGCTTCAGAAATAACGGTGTCAATGTGAACATTAAAGGATAATTCTTTATCAAACACAACACCGAGATCACGGAAAGTTTTTGATCGTGTTAAATTGATACTGTCGAGATTGTAATCAAAAGTTATGAGGGACCGTCTGTTAGAAAAAGACATAACCTCACATTTACCAACATTTAATGGTAACTTATTTTCGGCACACCATATATTAACACGGCTAAGGTTATTTTGAAGTTGAATGCAGTCGCTCTGATTATGAATTGTGCCGTAGATTTTTAAGTCATCCGCGTAAAGGAGGAAATTCTTGTCCAGAACTTCCGTGAGATCATTGATGAAAATTATAAATAATAAGGGGCCAAGAATAGATCCCTGTGGGACGCCTGACGTAGCCCGGTATTCAACAGATTTGAAACCATTATAAACTACGTATTGCGTTCTATTGAGAAGGTATGAATTGAAAAAAGTTAATAAGGAGTCCGAAATTCCAAATCTATCAAGTTTCTGAAGCAGTAACGAATGATCAAGCCTGTCAAATGCTTTACTGAAATCTGTGTAAATGACATCCGTTTCTAAACGATTGTCAATAGCATCAGCTATAAATTGGGTAACGCAGACCAGGTTAGTAACAGTCGAGCGACCCTTCATAAAACCATGCTGAGAAGGAGATATCATATTGGAGACGTTACTGTAGATAAAATCATGGAGCATAATTTCTAATACTTTGCAGAAATTACAGATAATAGAAATAGGGCGAAAGTTGCTGACATCAAATTTATCACCTTTTTTGAAAATAGGGCACACCTTTGAAAGCTTCCATATATTAGGTAAACGACAATCAGTAAGGCACATGTTAAATAATATTTTTAATGGATAAGAAAGGACCTGCGCACAGTCTCTTATCACAAAAGCAGGCACACCATCAGGACCAGTAGTCATTTTCGGTTTAATTCTCTTTAACGCCGAAAAAATGTCGGTTTCTCACGTAAACTCACGTAAGTGAATCGAGTTACTGACGCTATTTTGCCCCAAAAAATTCGTATGATCAGCTGATGACATTGGTAAGTAGGATTTTGAAAAGAAATCAGCAAATGCATTAATAATGTCATTCGGATTATCGAGCTGATGCTCGTCGTAAACCATATGATGTGATATATTAGTTGACCCCTTCTTACTACTAATAAAAGCCCAAAATTTACTAGGATTAACTTTAATGGAAGCTTCAGCATTTTTAATGAAAGCGTCATAGGATTTTTTGACATCACTTTTAACTTTGGATCTCAAAAGTTTAAACTCTTCATACGCCAGTAAATCTCCTCTTTTCTTATATGCAAGCCAATACCTTGCTTTGGCCCTAATATTGCTAATTATCTGCGAATTAAACCATGGGGGATACTTCTTCTTATTACCACTGGAAAATTTGGGAACACACGAGTCAAAAACCGTATAAAGTTGATCATAAAAATAAGTAATAGCCGACTCTAAATCACGAGATGATTCAAGTAGTTGCCAATAAGTATTGTAAATTAGGTCATATAACATCGGAAAATTAACCTTACGGAAATTGTAACACTGATTATAATTAATGGGAAAATTATTTTTTAATTCGTTCCTAAGATTAAGATCGGGCGAAATATCCAAGGCTGGATGGTAACTATCCTCCTCCACAACAGGATCGTCAGATCGCTCAACCAAACAATTTGAACTGCACAAAACCAAATCAAGGATACCACCAAATTCATTCAAGATAAAGTTAAATTGCTGTAGGTCAAGTACACTAGCTAAATTATTTAAACCCAATATTCGACGGTTCAATAGGTGCCCTTCAGGATCAACTGAGTAATCACTAATATTAAAATCACCCATTAACAATATTTTAGAATTGTGCAGATAATCAATAGATTCAATAATTTCAAATAATCTTTCGTAGTCCGCCACTGCAGTTTTCGGGGGAACATACAAAACCATTACATATACTGAAGCACTCTGAGAAACGATTTTTACAGCAAGCGCGTCAATAAGCGGCAAATAATTAAAACCAAACGATGAAAGATCTAATAATGTAGAAGTATAGTCGGTATGAATGGCAGCTAATACACCACCCCCTTTAGATCTATTAGTAGATGCGAAGTTGCGATCCACTCTATAAACATTATAATTACTGTCGAAAAGTTCACATAATACTCTTATTAACACATAATTAATACTCTTATATTGAATGACATCTAAGATATTGACCAATTTAATGAATAATAAACCTCTACGTCAAACTTGTTCTCACTAATTTTATTGAGCATGTAAAAGCTCAATATTTATTGTAGGGCTATAAAATAAATTATGGACAGACTTCTAAGGAAGATAGTACATGGAAATATACGTAAAACGCAAATATTTCAGCCTAAAATTTTTCTTAAAATATCTTCGACATTTCCAAAACGTCTTAAGATTTTGACTTAGCTGGCACATAAAAAAGAGTGATAATTTGGTGTATTATTCAATATTTTAATATTATACTCTACTATTTCTACCCTACGTTGGACAATTTGGTCAAATATGCTCTTTCTGATGACTTCTTTACAAAATGTTGGAATGTTATACTAAATACTGTCAGCTTCGTAACTATGGATATCGAAATCTAAAGTCTAGCATTATAGAGTCGAAATCAAGAGTCTAGCATTATATTTTTTGTCCTTCAGTGTTTGCGGAGAGACCCCTTATGGGCTAACATAACGAATAGCTACGCCATATAGTAGTATTATATGTATATAGTTTGTTATTGTTTTACCAAGATTGGCCTGACTTGAATGGAATGTGAAGCTAATCCAATTTATAAAATAGGCCTTTAAGATAAGAGTTTTTGACTCCAAGACTCTGTGTTGTCATTTTGAATTATTATTTGCCACACCTTGTATGTTAGATTTAGAATAGCCAATTAAAATTCATACCCTCAGGCACTTGGGCTAGAGTGCAAAAAGGCGAGCACACAATAACTTCCTGCAACAGTTTCCAGATTCGTAGCAGCCCCGAGAGTCGAATCATGTCACCAGTAGAATCCTTAAGACTATATTTTATTGTTGTTGCGTCACACAATGCTGCAACTCATTCAGCGCTAATATTACTTCGCTAACGGGTAGCGTTGACTGACTCAAAAATGAAAATGAATACCTTTATCGATGCAGTTATGCCATATTATGGGCATAAGATCTAGGCAAGAGGCTGACAAGTAAAACCATTTGTGAGTAACTGTTTAATTAAATACACAAAATATAGGTACCTATATTGCTGATAAAATATTTAGACATTTAACACATGTCTAGAATATAGTTAATTTGTTTTATGGATTAATATAGTTATCAAATATATGTATCTGATAACTACATTAACCCTGGTAGAAATTAAATAAATATATTATTTTGAAATTCGTATATATGGTATTTAAAAAATATAGCAAATCAACAGAAAATTACATTCGATATAATTTGCTTCTAATTTGCTCGATTGGTAATAATAATTAATTATAAAACCTCGCGTCTTTCACCGCTCGGCCACGGAACTCCAATAAAACGGGTGTGAGCTAAAATCCTTTTTTTGTAATAACTATGCACATGTCTAAGAGTCTACGATCGGTCTTGAATATTGTTCTCCAACATAACATTAGAAAAACAAGCATGATAATGAAAACTAATTTTGACTCACGATTTTACAATCTGGAGCTTGTTTTAAATGTTAAATATGATTAACGTTGCAAATAATTTATTAGTTTTATAAGATACGTGAAAGGTGCTTAACAAATAGAAATAAATTTCCAACATCACATTGAATATTTGGGTCAATGGATAAAATCTCTCGCATGATGATTCATTCGTGGCGGGTCTCATTCGTCTCGTTATAAAAATATTTAGGAATGCCGATCGCATCGGAATACTATGTGCCATTCACTCCAACAAATTGTTTGAGAAGCCAAAGCATTGTCTTTTTTTTCGTTCTTTCTTTTTTTCAACAGCTAGAATTAGCCTTTTACGCCATACGCCAGACATTGACGAATTTGTATAAATTACACACTTGTAGTGTTATTAGATTTGCATTTGAGAACGCCGTACCAAGGTAAAGCCAAATTACTTATTCTTCAGAAAAAGTAATTTAAATATGAGTTATTCTATTGCTAATAAAAAAGTTAATATGCGTGGTAAACCAAAACCACCATAGATGGTGTTGGGTCAACATTTTTTCTACAAGAAAACTTGTACAGTCACAGAAAATTGATAAAGTCACTCATTATTTTAAAAAAACCACACAAATATTTTACACAAAAGAAAAATTCATAACAATTTTTTTATAATCGTACTCTCGAAAGATCTATTTGTTTCAAATTGGCCATTAAAAATGTCAAAATATTGGATAAATATATAAAACTAATTATCTTAACGTCCATATTTTAACGTCGAAAATCTCCAACCCCAACTTTAGACTTTTGAATTATTAGTATTGCTTTTACGTGAAGTCAAAAGTTTACGATATTCGTGTAGGTACCGAAAAAAGTCTGAAATTGGAACTTCTAGAGGCTGAGAACGGCCACCTTAACGGAAATTCTGTAAATTTAATCGTTAATTATTAGAACTTGATAATAGGCTTTAATTTTTATTTTTATGACATCAAGTTATAATTTCGGAAAAAAAAATTAATTACAGGAGCAAACCTCCCGGTAAATCGTCTAGGGAACATTCAAGATGCAAATAATAAGTAGGTAACTGCAATAATATTATATTTTTGTTGAATGGTCTATTTTGAAAACTCCTCTACATAAGCGAGTGTTATAGAATTGTAACACTGAAATGGAAAAAGAAAAACCAAGTTATTTGGATAAAATAATGCGGACACGTCTTCTTTCTCACAATTATTTTAGCCTTTGAATCTACTTAGAGTGATCCTGTCATAATTATTTATCTTTATAATAATTATTGTAAGGAAAAATATTTTTCATTTTTTTGCTGTTACTCGATAATCTTTCTTATTTCACATTACTTAAACCTCTGCAAAAATTGGTGGTTCAGTGGATAATAATGCGAAGCAGTTATATATGAAAGGTAAGATTGCTTCCTGCCTTAAAATAGATAATTTACTTCATGAATTATTAATACCAATTTATACTTTTTGAAACTTTCTGTTTCCCTGTTTTAAAATTTACAGGTGGGCATGAATTTTTATTCATAATATAATTTATACTTTATTTGCACATTTTAGTAATTTCCACTAATTAAAATACATAATACATTGAATTTATAAACTACACCCTCCACTTTATGCTCATGGTAAGTTTCTGGGAGTTCAAAACATCTAGTTTCAAACATCCTTTTACTGATTGATTTACGGGCATAAAATGTCATAATTATGACTGAAATTAAAATTTTACTCGAAGCAGCAAACTGCACACACAAGTTTTTAATTGAATAATATAGTTATTTTCCACACTAATTTTAACTACATTCTACATATTAACAAATCGTTTTTACTTATTTTTAACAGTCTATTGCTCAATTTGATATTAAACTGAGAAAATTTCAAAGGCAATAGGCAAAAATACAGTGATTACATCCATTACGCGGGAGTAAATAAATAAGGCTTATTCACACAAAACGTAAAAACCGACTAAATTGCTGGTTTGCCAACAACCAAGACGGTATGTAATTACCGGTTATCTCATTATTCCCTTAAAAAATTACGGCCGTAAAAATGGATTTATATCCCTCCGATTTGGCAATAAAAATTCTTGTTAAAAGTTAACAGTGTAATTTAGTTGTTCTGGCTCGCCAACCGCTTTTTATATGGGCACATCAGAATGAGCTTTTCCAAAATTTTATTCAACGAAATTTACGCCTTTCTTGCTTACTGATTGTGTTCCAGATAACTGAAATGTTGAATTGTCGATTTATTTTAACAAAAAATATGTATGTGCACTGCGCAGTGTGTATAATCGATGTGATTAAAGTATATTGAATCAAGATATTTTTAAAAATGAATTAAAGAAAACAAATGTCAAGTAATTGTTTAATTATTTTATATATGAAGACTAGTTACATTAGGATTAGAAGAAAAAATATGGTAATTACCATTTTGCTGCTCTCCTTTAGATAAGACGTACCTACTTATTTAATGTCCAATCCATATCAATCTTACTGTTACATATGAACGAAAAAGTTAATGCAATTAACAACATTGAAACTTTAGAAACGATTTCAATAGACGAACAACGATCAATAGATAAACATCGAAGAAACAAATCATGAAGTTTCAAATAGATTACATAATTTGTATCAATTCTCTCTTAGAATTCATTTATAACTATAATTAACGCTACCTACTAGTACAACTTAATAACATAGCAACTATTTATTTTGCCACAAATTACTATTTAGTAGTCACATACAAATGCTGTAAGTGGACTTAAATGTATGTAAAATACCCATTTATCAACAGTGCATATTACATAAACTAATAGATTATCTTTCTCGTGCATAAAATTTATCAATCATACTTTTTCTAACACCTATCTGCAACGCAGCTTTTGCCCAGAAGCTAAACTTAATGTTAGAATTTTGGGCAATATTATCAGATGGTACATGGTAATTTACTTAAACACTACATGTCCTTAACTTAGTTACTTTCTGTATTGCACTGTAGAGCACTTATTGTGGTAAGTAAGTAAAAAAAATGTTAAAGACCAAAAAAATGAGAAAAACAATTGCGTTGTATATTTAGATTTAAACTAAACTTATGTTTTAACATTGGAAATGTTTATGTCCGTATGACCAAATTAGGAGTTTTCGATTAATGCCAAAAGACAGAGGTGTCCCGATCGAGTGACGCAATACATATAGTGGAGCAGATGAAACCTATACCATCTTGTAGAGCATGTTTTGGGGCATATATGGTGTGATCTACAACTTGTTTTAGTAGGGCAATTTTTTTAAATGGCCTCAGAGTGCCAAAAAAAGTTTGGGTTGATATCTGTAACCGTTTCCGAATTCTCGAATTTTTAAAAAGCGTTCGCGTCAGAGAAGTATTACGGCGTGCTCAGACTTATATCACGAATACTGGTGCCTCTATAGATGTCTGCCCCTAGAAAGAAGCGAGTTAGGTCGACTATTTTACTCCAGTAATATAGATAGCGCAGTACTCGACCGGTGAGCGGCGTGAAAAGTAGTGGGGAATGTTCAGTTATTATACCATACTCCGTAATGGAATAACGTTTCATTTGATAGGACGGTCGGCGCTTATAATTATATTTCACATATGGTGTTATCATTCCAATGTCTCCGATGGTTGCAAGGATTGCGAAATCTGTGATTTTTTTTTTACATATTATCTATTTTTACATATGTAGTATGTATGTGTTGAATATAGTAGTTTGTACGAGTGTGGATATGGACAAGTTGCACAGTATATTTTTTCTACGACCAATGAAAGAAAAAACTCTCCAAATGCCTTTATCAAATTACAAATTGTCATTTTTGACAATTTTTTGACAGTATACTTTTAATTTGTTATTTAAACAAATGAATAACTTTTTGGGTGTAATGAATCCGTGATTGACCGATTTCATATTTTTTATAATTATTTGGCAACATGCACTGTGATTGGTCGTCATATCCGTACAGTTAACCGCTATAGCCTGCATTTCCATTGAGTAGGTTGTTAAGAAAACAACAAAGATCCGTATGGGAGTAGAAAAAAGAATTATGCCGCAAGCTCAAGTTTACTAGGTCTATTCCTAATAGTAAGAGACCGGTCGGAGACCAAATATGTAAATAGTATATTTTGTACAGTTTACAATAGTACGTTTGTTATACAAACATGAAAACCGCCGATGCAAAACTAGCATGAAAATTGGATCTCGGGTGACATCGAGCGATATACTCCAATTTTCCAGTTTCACTTGACACTTGTAGTAAAAAAATGTGTAACTATTCTGTAATTCCTGTCATTTTCCATAATTTCCTGTATTCCGTTGTTCTGTAAATGTAAAAAGTATGCCGTCTATACTCCCGTTCAAGTCTCTTGCTAATAATTGTCATTAGGTGTGATTGTAGCAAAGACATAATTCCTCTAGACTATATCTAGACTATACACTAGGCAGGATACTTCCTCGTCCTGCCTAGATTACAAATAAGTATTCCTGTCTCTCTATTCCTGTTAGGGGCGGATATTTTGTAATCTTATAATGCTCAGTTAGGATTACATCCGTTGTAATTATACTCTGGCTGTGATTCCATAACCAGACTGCCATCTAAGCTTTAACAGGACTTTTTAAAAATTCGCGAGCCTGTCAGCAACCTTCTTCTCCAGTTCTTCCTCAATATCTCATTTACATAGAATATTTGGGGAGACCTCGCCATTATATTTAACTGTAAAAAAATGTATAGTCCATCCACCCTATATTCCAAACTTCGCTCTTAACGACTACTAACAATTCTCAAAACATTGATAAAGATAAATATTTTATATACACAGTTTTAAAGTTGCTGCCAAAGAAGTGTAATTACCATAATTTTGAACTCCACCCAGTGTGTTATAACCATGAACTAATTTCTTCTAGGCAACACCTACAAAAACATGTATGATATATGCTTGAACTGAAATTAACTTTGTCTTTTTCAACAACTGTTAATATTTTATTGTAGTTGTATGTAAATGTATCAGTTCTACATGATATAAACATAAGTATTACTTAATAATAAGAGATTAAATCAATTTCTACGCATTAGAGCGCGTTTTATATAAATCTTTATTAATATCACATTTGTTATTTATTAGTTTGTAAGGTGTATTTACTGCATTTCATGTGTTTAGATAATAATGAAGGTCTCATGCAGTGCTTGAAATATACATATAACTGAACAATTTTTCAGCGTAGCAGCATTAGTAACTAATAAATAGTAATTATATATACAATTTTTTTATTGATTTTAAAAATATTTACAAACTTTGTAAAGTTTGTAAATATTTTAATCTAAATAATTAATAATAATCTAAATAATTAATCTAAATATTCTAATCTAAAGTACAGTGGTAACTCCAGCTAACAGAAATTAATAAATAATAACATCACTTCAGTCGATATTTTAAAAAACATGGAAAATTTAGGGATTTATGGAGAAGGTTTAAATTTTAATAAAATCATAATAAATAATTATATTATATTATATTATAATTTTAATAAAAATATGAAGATTAGTTCTTCCGATGAAGATTTTTTCGTTTTCTGTGCCTTGCCAAGTGTTGAAGAACAGGAAAAAAAATAAAAAAAGTCTTGTTGGGTATACTGTGTTTGGGATACTCTTGAATAAGTAAAATTACTTACACTTCGTTCATTTTCATAACCTGAAAATACTTATTTTTTAATATGTAAGTATGCATTTCAATATGTAAGTATCTACAATATGTAAGTACAACATTTATACTAATTTACATACCTACGTATGAGAATATCCCAACTGCGTTTGTCAAAACAAATTGACAGCACGTGGTTCTCTAGTCGGATGGAAAAACAAAACAGATTGTCATGTCATCACGTGGTGGATAATCTCCAAACGAGACCGAAGGGTTCCGAAGTGTCCGAAGATGAATTTTTGCCGCCTGTGCGCGCCGCGTGGATGCTCCAGAGAAGACGCGAGCGGCTTCGCCTCCCGTGTAAGCGGGCTCCCATTTGAATACATTCAAACTTCTCCAGAGAAAAAAATCGCACCGCACTGGGCCGCGCCGCGCCGCCTAAGTGAGCGAGCAGCTTTAAGTGGCACGTGTTCTATTAAAGAATTTATATTTTACATTTAATATTTTTTACCTAAATAGGGCTAATAGATCTGAAAGTTAGTTGTTAATTAAATAATAGGTATATGCTATATTATACGGAAGTCAAAATTTGGCAGAAAATACAATTGCATATAGCCGAGGCTGTGTAAACTGGACGAAATACATAAAGAGCTTTGTACTCCGAGTAACATACTATTTTTTCTTCAAGCGTCATAATTAACACTGCACTTCTTCAGACATCTATACTCGTATAAAAAGCGATCTGAGGCGACGTTAAATTTCAAACTGACAGTTCTGAGAAATCATATCTACATGACACTTTTTTTTAATCCATTATTATGGTTACACTACTTTTTTTACTAATTAAAAATGAGAAATTTGTTTACTAGTAATTCAACAGGCTTTTTCTATAAAACGTCCTGCATAATGTAATGTAAGGATTATAATACTTGAAGAAAATAGTTATTTATTTAACTATTACAAAAAATACACGTTTTCGAGACGAGGGAAAGGGTTGCCGGACGACGCGTAGCGAATTCCGGCAATTTTACGAGACTCGAAATAGTTATTTGTTTAACTAGTACAAAAAAAAAAAATTTGGGACGAGGGAAAGGGTTCCGCTACGCCTCGTCCGCCAATTTTACGAGTCCCAAAAACGTATTTTTTGTACGAGTTTAACATAAATGTAATTTTTCTGTCTCATATAAACAGAACTTTGCAAAATTTTGCGTAGTTAATTTTTGTGATCAGTGGACACATTGCATATGAAAAGCAATTTCAGTGTCCATAAAAATATTTTAGAAATTAACCCATACATTTTACATTTGCTTATGTGTCTTACTTGGAATTACATTATCCCATACGTCAAAGAAGAAATGACGCCTCCTCCATAATATTATTTACATTCTGCTCATGTTGTTACAGTCTAAAGTACAGTGGGTAGGTATTTATTTATTTACATCGCCTACGTGTTTCAACTAAAACCCACCAGATTTCTTGGAGGAGAATCCTGCTGGAGAAATGACCTGAGTCACACAGTCAACCGGCCTTTCAAGGTTTGCCACATAACAGCTTGTAATGAATTAATTATTATTATAGCGTTGACTGGCTCATTTCTTTTATCCATGATTATACCACCAATATATCAACACAGTATGATATACATTCTACGTACAGATATGAATATTGAATTAAGATACTATGTAACCACTTCCTGACTCATCGGTGATTTTCTTCACAAACATTTAACCAAGTCCAGAAGGGACTCACCTCTATTCAAGACTGAAAATAGCACCCTGTGTATGACCAATAAAAATACATCTGAAATTCACTAAATTGCTTTTTCTAAAGTCTTCACTAATGAATCTCCTAGTGACACCCTCTCTCATTGTAGAGTACCAACGTGTCTTACCAACCCTAAATATAATTAAGTTCACTCCAGACTTAATTAAGGACCAACTGCTCAAAATTCGTTTTGCTCAAGAAATTAGCAGCTATTAAGTACAGGGTGATCGATTCAACAGGAGAGATTAGTTTTTCTCGGAAACGACCGAGAAAAACAAATTATTTTAAAAAGTATTGCATTTTTACTTATTTTTACAAAAACATACATTTATTATTATGTCGCTATTAAGATGCCTTACACAGTAAAAAAGACAAATGGTAAAATTACTAAATGGTAATCGTAATTTGCTGCAGTGTTATTTTTAACACGAACTGGGTAGTATAATAACTAAACCTTTAGAACTCATATTACACGAACGATATACCCGCCAAGTTTGTAGAAGTACTCATAAATTGTAGTAAAATTTACAAAACCCTGTGTTAAAAATGAATCAATCCGCCATAAAAACGGAATAATTACACGGTGAATAATTAACTATTACACATTACCTTGTAAAATCTACTGTGTTAAATTACTTTTATGTAATACACCGATATGTCTAACACTTCCAAGTGTGGACTATATACACACTGATGAGTGTGGATTCAGTGTTAAAATCAGTCGGATTTTTTTACTGTGTAATTTTGAAAAATGTTTCTATATAACATTCTATATTTTTCTAAATACCGTTCCCTTTTAATGATTTTATTTTTTGATACGAATAATTATGCATTCTGTGTTTATTCAAAATTCTCTGAATGGAAGAATACGATAAACTTAACTCATTACTGTCACTAGAAATTGATTCTTTTTGATTTGCATGAAAGTAAGAAAGTACGTTTACTTCACTATTTTCATTATTTATAACTGACTTGAGAATCGATTTTTCTGCTTTCACTTTACCAAAACTAAGAAAATTAAACTTAATTCTTCGGAACATACCTATTATTGGTCATATGTGGTATATTTGGGTATGTACTTCTCGTTGAATTTTCTGCATGTTCTGCTAATAATTTGTCTATTTTCTCCATAAATATCAAATAAATCCAATATTACATTTTTTGTATAAGCAGACATAACTTTATAAACACAATGGGTGCGTTTCTAAATGCTCACCGATGAGCATCGGTGGCATCACTGTTTTTAAATGAATCTCAATGCTTCCGATGTGCACCAACAAACTGTTGTTAAACTCATCGATGGTTCATCGGTGACTCACCGGTCTCACCGTCAATTTTTGCCGGTGAAAATGGTGTAAGTTTGATGAGTTGATGTTTCCTTCCTTCTCTAGGGTTTCTTTATTAATAATCTGTGATTGCAGGTTGCAGATGTTTTGACTTTGAAGTTGTGCATATCTCTGGGTTGTGGTTGTTTTTGTTTGTATAGAAAAAGAATGGAGTTTAATAAGAAAATGCTAATTTTAGCATCTATTGGTTTTTATGGATTTTATGTTCTGTGGATTTTACCATAGATCCATAGCATTGACCAGTGAAATAAATACCTACTACGCGACTTCAACCTTTTAACAAGTTGTTTCTAAAGTGATATCACCAGACTGCCACCGGTGATAAAAACTACGGTGACATCGGTGCCATCGGTGAAACATTTAGAAACACACCCAATGCGTAAAAAATGCAAAAATTGATACTGACGTTTGTAATGTCAGAATATCAAAGATAAGAAACTATTGTTTTCATAGCCTACTATTTATAATAAATTATACCGAAAACTTCTGTGAATGACTTGTAATAAATCTTCAAAATCTCAACTTTCAAAAAGGATTATTTGGTATAGGGAATGCTAAGTACTACAAAGAACAGTAAATATATTATTATTTATTAATTATTATAAGCTATGTATTCACGGCTATCTATGCAGATTTGTGTAATATCAGATAATATTTTGAGGAACGTCGAATAACTTCAAAATTATAAATTTTAGGTATAGAGGATGCTAATACCAATCGACTCAGAATTCATTTCTATATCTTATGGTGAAATAAAATACAGGGTGTTCCATTTGAAACTGACGAAATATTGTTTCTCGTATTGTATACGAAAATTTCCTCTCAATTTTTATAAAAACAAATAAATATCTCGAAAACGAAAGTTTTCAAATAAGAGCATTTCATAAAACTTTATCTGAAATTGACCCTAGAATTCAAATATGAAATGATATACAGGGTGTTCCATTTGCAATAACAAAGTTGTGATCTACATCCGGTATAGCCGGAAGTGATGCAAACCTGAAAATATTTTCATTCGGAAATAATCGACCCCCCCCCACATAAAAAATCAGATTTTTATCGTTAACCGAACTCCAAAAAGATCTAATACCCGCTTCGCGTGCATATCCCTGTATATACTATAAATTGATATGGGTAATTTATACAGGTAAATTGATATGGAATCTTCCTCTATTATAAAATGTTCAAATCCTTAGGAATAATAAGTATTGAGATAAAGGCTGGTTGTTCACCCTGTACCTAAAATCTAGCAATCTTGATGTGAAACGAAATACTTTGTAGTGCTAAATTTAAAATCTATTCTTAAAGTAGTAGTATACATATGTATACGTATAAAATATATGTATACGTAAAATATATGTATACAAAATAATTTTTCAGGGATGGGTAAAAGCATCCCTATTATTATTAAGTAATTGTTGGAATTGTTTTTTTTAAACAAATCTGTTCTACCTTTCTTACCATATTTGTACCTAATTTCTTTGACTATACTATTAACTCAATGCTAATTTGAAACAATCAACTCTAAAAAGTTGAACAAATAGTTTACAATGCATTCATTTATATATTTTTGAGTAAAATTAATTATTGTAAATAATTATTGGACAAAATAGCCGAGGTAGACTAGGATTAGAGCAGAACACCATTTCCTCTGCCCTAATTTATAACATTTGGAATTAACATATTTATTTCTGCATTTGTCGGGTTTACAGATCTACTTACTATCCCTTGAAGCATATAATCTGACATTAACATCTACTCTGACCTCAAAACAAATTACTTGGTTATATCCTGCAGAAATCCATGTCACATAGATGTTGCTGTCTATCACTTTCTGCATATAACAGTAGGTAGGTCTTACATCACTAGTGACTTATGAAATGAAATAAAATCATTTTCTTATTAATTCAAGAATTCGATAAAGTCATCTGCCAGTCTATCACACTGGTGACTAAATTAAATGGCATTCTGTTTTATGTTAATAGTTATTTTCATCTTATTACCATGATGAAAGTAGAATACGTATAGTACCTAAATAAACCGTTTTGTATTATAGAGCTCTTGTGAAATTATTGTCAAGTCAGTGGTGCACAACTGATTTGTTGTTATTTGAAATATTTTATTAACTAAAATGTTTTAATTGACATACTAGTAATTATATCAGTTGTTATATCACTGTCATCTGAGAAAAAAAGCTGTAAATCGGCTTAACTCTCGACTTAACTGTTAATCTCACTTGAGACGTCCATGATCCGATCACACATAAGTAAAACTTTCATTTTCTACGTCTGGCGCCTGCTTCCAGTATTTGGAGATGCCGTGCAGCTTGCCAATATTATTGTTGTTATTAATTTAAGGTAATCAGCATTGCACAATACCCTCAATTCCAATACTGGGATTTGTCAGCCTTGAAATAATTTGGTAGTTTTACTTTCGAATCTATTTCTAGGCTAGTTTGTTAATATATCAAAAGATAAGTTTTCTTTGATACACGTATACGGTATTACTCATGTTATGTATATCAATCATCAATCTATTGACGTGCGTGTATATATAGATAGGCAAATAATAGGATTCAAGTTGATTTTATTTCTGCATTGCTTAATAGATTTTGCGGCAATACATTTTCATATAACTATTGCACACACCTTAACTATTTATTATCCAAATTAACTAACAAACGTTATCTACAATTTCCAGATTTGTAGTAGATATATTGGGAAAAATACAATAGAAAGATGCAATTGGTCTAATAGGTAAGGTACAGAACTATCTGAAGCAATACAAATTATTACCTATTTTAATATTGCATGAGATACCTAGATATATGGTATATTAGCTAATACATTTCTTCAGTCAGTGGCTGGTGGCAGCCAGGCTGAGGTAGCCTTGACTGGTTTTAGATAATTTTTTATCAATATCAATCTGACATTTTTCTGAGTATGAACAAATAATCTCTTTTATATTTTATGAACATTTTGCCAAAATTATTTACATTTACCTATTTTGCTTATAAAATATTATTTAAACTATTATCATTGTATTTGCAGCCGAAAATATTTTCTGAAATAATTAAAACATACCAGGTTTATTAGGAAGTGCTCCAGTTGAAAATAATTTCCGGTGATTTGAAATTTTGTGTCAATAAACATTTTTGTACCACACAGTTAAACATGAGTTTTAACTAAATGCTTATATTGTATTCTTATCATTGTATGATATAAAACACGGTGCATCTATTTTTAATGAGATATTCGCATTTTCTATATATGTATGCTTTTCCATATACCTATGTAAAACTATCTATGGTGAATTCCTCTGTAGAATATGAATAGAATATGGTGAGCTCTGTAGAATGTGTCACGTTTAAAATTCAGCACCTATTATTTATAATAGATCATTAAAATCTCATATATTTTATGTTGTGTATTTCAAGTTAGACGCCGATACAATAACAATATAGTAGATACCCCTCAGATTCTAACTTAACTTTTTACACAGAGATGAATGTATACTCCAAGCTCATTAGTTATGGCGACTGATCATGGGAATGCACAAAATTTAGCATCCAATGATAGTAACAAGATAGATTGTTACAGAAAAAGCATTATAAAGTGTCAACCTTACCCAGAAAGCTAACATAGACTGTAAAATCATATCAAATAGATAGATATATGTGAAGTTGTAGGTATCTAATTTATGCAATTTTTCATATAAGTTTTTTCAGATCTCATTCTTTTATCTGATTGAAGGTATTGCAAAAACATTTTGCTCAGACAATCATGTAGGTTAAATATGTGGTTTTCATCGTTAAGTAAATGAAATTCCTTCTTTTTGAGTTGAATTTAATTCGCTAATTATAAGCACTTAAATTAAACGAGCATTATCTGTGGAATTGCACTCTGTAATATCTTAAATCTGTCAATTAAATAACAGTACTCTTTGTTGTTGAAAGAATGCTGCCAATCATACTTACTACAGTTGAAGCAGATTTGCAGAATATTTATTTGAAAATTGTATGAATTTCGTAGCGTGTCGCCATGTCTTAATGTTCCAAGTTGGACCGTATTTAGTACACTTTCCTTTTTGGCATACCCGTTTACTTAGATAAGTAAATTGCAAGAAGTTGTGAAAACATATGTTACTTTGGAATAATAACAAGCTAAAAACTAAATTCCATACCAAGTTTTTTAAGATTTGGTTGTCAGCAATAAGTACAACGTATTAAATTAATATATTAATACGCGTTTATAAGAGAAAAATATGTAGGTATCTTCCACATCCCATCAATATTTATACGGATGGAAATAAATTATCGACTAGTACTGTAGAACTGTGTTAATATATTTATTAACGAATATTAAAGGTTTCATTAAATTTTGCAAAACATGATGGCATACCCTCTTTAGGTCATTTATGTATATTGGGTGATTGTTGTACAGTACTGACTTTAATGCTTTACTGCTATTACGAAAAATTATGCACATACACATAATTTTGAACATCCTGTATATTATTTAATTTTTCAATAGAAATTTACCAGTATATCTCACGAATATTAATTAATATAGGAATTGATGGACTTTGTACATGATTATGGATGAGCAAGAGAGGCTTTGTGTATTATATTATTATAATAAAATATTGACTTGTTTCGAATATATCTGTTTTACTGTTAGAGACAGACCCGTCAACTCCTACATCAATATAGGCGTTATTCGAGTCCGCGGTGTCAAGGAATCGGTTCCTTTAATTCATTAAGAATCCGATACAACTCCGATCCAGTATCGGCGAAACCGTAATCCAAATGTTTGTCGTTCATGATATAAAACGACAGTTAATAGGCATTAAATATCTTTTATTTAATAAAAAAGATATTAGAAGAAGTTTACTTTTATCTATACAGTGTGCCCACAATTGGTGATGCATGTATTGTGATCTCGGAAACTATAAGAGATAGAAAAATTGTCAAAGGAGGAAAGTTTTAGACAATTTTGTTTGTAATATTTTGTTATAAATTTGGCAACAATTTGGTTATTTTATATATTATAATTTATTTATTGCGTTAAATTATGTACTGAATTTGTGTTTATACATAATAATTAAATGATTCTTAGGTGACAGGTGTTCTGAAAACTATTAGTTGATGTATTTATCCAAACTTACGGCTTTTGTAAATTTATTTTTTGTTACATGGTAAAAACTTTCAACAAATATTTTAATGTTTTATTGTGATAGAGATTAAATTTAATATGACCTAGAATTTCAGTGTTTTACTGTGCGACGTTGCCAAATTTATAACAAAATATTAATTTTTGTTTTTTTAACCATAACCTAACTGTTTTTTACTAATTGTGATACATCATTAGAAATCTAAGAAAACAGGCTTTCCAAAACCGTAAAAATCCAATATGGCGCCCATATGAAAAAACAAAGTTGCGATGATAGTTCCAAAAAACCGAAACGTTGCAAATAAAATCGGACTACACAGGCGCTTTCTACGTAAAAAGTTGCCCTAAGAAAGTTTTTACAGAATCTAAAAATTGTTTTAAATAAAGAAATTACAGGGTATTTTCGAAAATGCATCATTTTAGTTTTTTCAAAATATCTCAAGAACCAAAAGAGATAAAATCGCAAAAAAACGGCATTCGATTACAAAGAAAATTGTCTAAAACTTTCCCCTTTGACAATTTTTCTATCTCTTATAGTTTGCGAGATCCCAATACATGCATCACCAATTGTGGGCACACTGTATAATTTTAGAATTGATTAGCTATAAATGTGTAAATATAATAGGGGTTACACCTATATCTTATAAACTTACCTACTATACAACGTATTTACAACTCCGCACTGTAAATTCTAATACATATAATATTTCCTATACAACTACAAAATCGAAGCAAGTGTGGAGTGGAACAATATTATATGGGCATGAACAGAGAGAACCACACCGATAGTTGTCAGTCAGTGCAACGAATATTGGAGACAGAATCACAAAATCAACTCCTCGAGAGTAAAACAAGTCTCACACCGGAGTTGAGAGCATCGTCTTCGGAGTCCATTCCAACTGCGGTATCATTTCTTTCGAACGAGTAGTTTAGAATCGACTGAGCCCTACATCTATGTAGATATTTTCAAGAAAACGTCCTTAAAAAAATGAAATAATATATAGATAAAATAAAACAGTTTATCGGAGAGTTAGGAAATTAGCGTTTTAACTTATAGGTCACCGTCAAATGTCATTTCAACGCGACTGTTTGTTGTTATATAACAATAATATCTCTACCCTTCATTATAATGATTAGCCTGGCAGTCTAAAACTTGTGTGGCAGAAGGGCGGCATATTATAACTTAAGTTGGTAAGCCCTAACCACCATTCAGTGCTGGAATGGGGGGAACCTGGAAAACCTCATTAGTTAGGGGGTCAGTCAAACATCAACCGAGTTTAATCCTTCACATTAACACCAAGCTGACATTCTTCCAATCCTAGGCACGCACACTAAGATGGTTGCCATTCATCCCTCCCAACAAGCATTAATTTAGACAATTTAATTAAAAATTGATGGACAGTTATGATTTGGTTCAGGAAATGTATTTTTAAAAACAATTTTGAATTTTTAACACAACACACTTATTTATTTTACAAAGACAATATAAAAATTACAGAATAGCATTGAGTGAGCAAATAGCTATTTTATAATAACATTTAATTAGCGTTAATCGTTGTTTGAGCTTTTATAACTATTCCCTTAACGGGGTAGTACCATAATGGGATGAGAAAGTTTACAGATAAATACGTTATCAGCTAACTAAATACGTCTGGCTTTCCACTTTTAGCATATGTGTAAATGTCTAATGATATAATTAGTTGGCATGGGGATTCAAACCCACGAACCCTGGGTTAAACAATGGAAACACTAAACGCTGTGTCACCAACTCGATTTTGAGATAACTATCTAGAATCTCAGACATATATCCATTTACTATACAAATGCGTTTGTTGTAAAATTCTAAATCCAATTACAAAAGATTTTAGACTGCCAAAGTGAAAAACCTTCAACTCTTGGTTGCGTACCAAGTTTGGTTCTCTTAGATTCTGAATAGTCTTTTTTGTTTTTATGAATTGTCATACAATTTCTACACTGAAATACATTTCTTCATTGTCACTGTTAATGGTGAGACACACACCATAGTGGCCTGTTTAGGTCTTTGCTACCTATTATCTACATTTCTTCACTGATTCATGCCAAACACTAATTGCTCAACTTTTTTACAGTTTATTTGAACTGCTATCTTTTCTGGTTTCCGAAATATGTACTATATCTGAACTGGAACATCCGGTGTCATTTCGAGGCAATTTATATAATGTACAGGGTGGCCAGTTAAGCGAGGTAAGCGGCTGTATCTTGGAAACCGTTCACCGTACAGCTTTCGGGAAAAAAATTCGTTAGTAAATACGGCCAAGGGAAATCGCTGGAAATTATTTTCAAGTTCGTAAGATAGCCGCCAGGGTGCGTAACAGTAGCAGTGTGTTGGGAAACGGCGATTACTCTAAAATTTGCCTTGACAAGGTCTACCGATAATACTTGGAAACAAATCTTGCATCTATTATGAACAACTTTCCTTACATACATTTTTCTCTAACTCTTCAAATAAAGTGGTGGGGGTAAGGTGAACATTCATTTAGAAAAAATGCAATATCTCAGGAACACCTTGTCAGATAATATTAAAATTTGTATCATTTAAAAGAGTTTTTCTTGTTCTATCAGCTACGTTACAAGCGATGTCTTTGTTATTTTCACTATGGTCGCTAGGTGGCGCTTTTTTAAAAAATGAGAAATTGTGTGATTTTTCTCGAAAAATTTAAATGTAATGGTATAGATATTACACTGATACAAAAAAGAGAACTAAAGGCCAAAGCCAATGGTGAAAACCGCAAGTCCCTATCTTTTTTCTAACCGGAGATATTAATGGAAAATTAATATACTCATCTAAAGCTAATTTATCTAGACCCCCGGGCATAATGCTAAAAGACAAGTAGGCACGGACACAAAAGAAATATTTATTTGACATGTGAAATTACCTATAAAACATTTTTCGAATTGATTATAAGTAATATGTGCTTAAAGTTTAAACAATTTATCACAAGTTCAAAAAATGTAGTTTTTTGTTTTAAAATCTCTCGCACTCTTTCGTGTGATAGAACATTAGATTTCAACTATTAAGAAATTAAGGATTTAATTATAAGTATGCTAGTGCCTCCTTAGATTTTCAAAGTGCCTGCCATCATTTTCCACACATTGGTCGAGTCTTTCTCGGGTAGACAATACAGCAGCCTCTACCTCTGCTGCTGGCAGGCTACGAATTGCGTGTTCAATTCTGTTTCTCATATCTTCCCTTTCAACTTTAGTTAAATTAGGATAGAACTAAATTACTCATTGATCTCCCTTTGATCAGATTGTAATAGCAGCAAAATAACCTTCAAGGGGTATTTTCTACATATAAAAAAAAAAAAAAAAATATCTTCCCTGGTCGTAGGAACAGTTTGGAAGACCATATCTTTTAATCGTCCCCACAAATAGAAATCTAGGGAGGTTAAATCGGGTGACCTAGCTGGCCAGGGAAACAGGCTTCCTCTTCCTATCCATCGGTCTGGATATGTCTGATCTAAGTGTTCACGCACGTTAATTGAAAAATGTGCTGGACATCCGTCAAGCTGCAGAAACATATTCTGCATAATTTGAAGGGGTACATCTTCCAATAAAGCCGGCAATTCATTTCTAAGGAACTCGAGAAAAAGATTGCCATTTAATGTCTGGTCAAAGAAGTAGGGTCCAATAACAATATTCCCTAGTATACCACACCACACATTAATACTCCAGCGACCTTGACGCTGAACTTCCCGCATCCAGTGAGGATTTTCAGCTGACCAGTAATGCATATTTTTTAAATTTACTCTACCGTCGCTATGAAAAGTAGCCTCATCTGTCCAAAGTATTTGGGATATGAATTGAGGGTTCTGATTGATCATGCCGGAAAGCCAATGACAATAATCTAGCCTCCGGTCAAAGTCCTCTTCAGTCAAAGCTTGGTGTAAAACTATATGGTAAGGGTGAAATCTAAAAATAAAAAATATATATTTCCCATTAGTATAAAGTTAGGATCTCTTAGAAAAATACTTCAAAATTAATCATACTTCAAAGAGATAATAAACTTGCCTGTGCTCTTTTAAAATTTTTTGAACCGTAGTCCGTGATATTCCCAATTCAAAAGACAATGCTCTGGTGCTAACATGGGGATTGAACTCTATATATGCCAAAACATTGATAATATTTTCCTCGGTTCTAGCATTACGACGCCTTTGAAACATAGGTCTGCGAAAACTTCCAGTGGTACGTAAGTGCTGTACTAACTGCGGAAAATACCTTCTGCTGCAATGTCGGCGATTTGGATACCGCATCCTATACTCCCTTTCAGCTATTGCTGCATTTTGAAAACACTCAAAGTAAACAGCAATCATATCAACATTTTCGTCATTAGTAAAAGGCATTTTAATGCTCAAATTAAATATAAAATAAACACTAAAAAAATAATTTGACATTTCTTCTATTATTACAGACATTCTTTTTTTGTTTCTAAACCTACTATGTTTTATAGTATAATATTCGGTGAATTAATAGTTAATAGTCATAGTGCGGTTTTGCGAATCCCGCGTGACGAGAGCCTTTCGGGGGGATGGTATATTAAGTGTTATCATCACTGTCACATTTGTGCTGCATTTTCTCAGCTATGTGAATCAAAAAAGGAATTCTCGTTAAACGGCTCCCGTGTCGCAGGACCCGCAAAACGGAACAGTATAGCACCGCACATAGTATAGTTGGGCTATGACTGCAATACCATGAATAAAGCAGTTTTAGAAAAAAATTACTTTAAAATTATTTAGTTTTTAAATATTTCACTTTTTAATCTCTAATAGAAAGTATTCCTAGAATTTAGAAAACCTGTGACTTTTTTTATTTCATTTGAATACCTGTTTTAATAGTTTTCCATTAATATCTCCGGTTAGAAAAAAGATAGGGACTTGCGGTTTTCACCATTGGCTTTGGCCTTTAGTTCTCTTTTTTGTATCAGTGTAATATCTATACCATTACATTTAAATTTTTCGAGAAAAATCACACAATTTCTCATTTTTTAAAAAAGCGCCACCTAGCGACCATAGTGAAAATAACAAAGACATCGCTTGTAACGTAGCTGATAGAACAAGAAAAACTCTTTTAAATGGTACAAATTTTAATATTATCTGACAAGGTGTTCCTGAGATATTGCATTTTTTCTAAATGAATGTTCACCTTACCCACACCACTTTATTTGAAGAGTTAGAGAAAAATGTATGTAAGGAAAGTTGTTCATAATAGATGCGAGATTTGTTTCCAAGTATTATCAGTAGACCTTGTCAAGGCAAATTTTAGAGTAATCGCCGTTTCCCAATACACTGCTACTGTTACGCCCCCTGGCGGCTATCTTACGAACTTGAAAATAATTTCCAGCGATTTCTCTTGGCCGTATTTACTAACGAATTTTTTTCCCGAAAGCTGTACGGTAAACGGTTTCCAAGATACAGCCGCTTACCTCGCTTAACTGGCCACCCTGTACAAAGCTAAACGATATCCTGTTTTAGACATTTAAATGATATTTACATACATTTCATTATTTGTTGACATTGCCATAAAAAATAATTGATATAAAATGTCACTTCTCAAAGCGGAATACGATGTCCTTAAATCAAAATGTAAAGGTAGCTTTTTAGAAATCGTAGTCTACAAAATGGAGGTTACTCTAATGCTATTATATCAATGTTCTGTACAAACGAGATCAATCAGCTAATTAATCAAAAAACATTTTAATCTGATAAAACTCTACTATCTAATTTGCAGACACCTTTCAACGCTACCAAGTAGTTGTTTATAAAAATACCTTACGGCAAAACTAATACTAGTGGCGTCCTTGTAAAATTTAGTTGGGTCCGCAATTCGTGGCTCGTTTATTTTTAGAGAACTTTAAAAATCAACAAAATATTGATCGTATTCACTGTTTGCCATATATTTTATGACTGTCGTGTGAAACAAAAGGAGTACCTAATATCCTAGTACGGTCATCAGAGTGTTTACATGCTTCAGTTATTATTACTTATGGTTACAAAATACCGTATTACTGGGAAACTTGAAATTATTTGCATATTAAGAGCATTTATTAAAAAAATTAATTTAGAAAAAAGAAAATATAAATGATCTATATCTTTCTTTATATAGGAATTAAGCCAAAAAGTTAACTAAGAGATACATTATTAATGAAATTGCGTCAATATTGTGTCATGAAATATTATCAAAAATAATTAGACCTCAACTATACATTCACAGTGAAAATAACAATAAAGTCACTAAAATAAACCAACTTCGTTATATCTATATTAGGAATATTACACGATGGCAATTTTGTATTTCTTATTTATTTTTTATTTATTTTTATTTTTTATTTTAGTATATATTTTATTTCTTATTATAATAATGACATGTATGAATTCTATTGAAATCTGCCGCTCATGAATATGTTAGGTATGTATATATTTTTCTCTAATCATTTTGAATAATTATAAATCGTCACTTTAAGCTTAAAATGACTAATCAGTTTCAGTCATTAATGAATGCAAATTCATTCGTACAGGTAATATACCTGGCAATATATTATATACTGTAGTGCCGTGTAATACGATAGGTTACAAACATAAACAATATATTTAATTTACATTATTTATTCAAATTCTCCAAATGTTAAATTAAAACCTAAAAGAATTTCCTATTAACGAGACAACTTCCCGGTCGCCCTTTTCTTACATGTAAATTATTTGTGATACAAATTTGTTCTATGCTATCTAAATTATAGATTTCTACGTATTTGTAAAAATATTAACACTTATGGTTTCACCGGAGATAATAGCAAATTTAGCTTTACGTATAATAAGGACAAAAAAATCAAAATCGTCCATAATGACGGAACGCACTAGCGTTTATACTACTAGCGCACTAGCGTACTAATTGGTACCACGCGTGCCTGGTGCAGAGTCTAGTATTCTTATCACCTACAAGATAGCATACAGTGAAATTAATAGTGTTTCTCAATAAAAAAAAAAGATGTGAGTAATAAAAAAGAGCATCCCTATATGTTTTACTTTGCAGTACTTCCCGCCAACTAACAAAGATTTATACGCACTTTATAAATATTTATGTGAAAAACCTGACGAGAGTCTCAACAAGTAACTCGCGAATGTGATTTAAGCGACAATTTAACACGAGCTAAATCTGGACCAGCCTTAACGTATAAATTAAATGGGACAGCTAGATCGCTATCTCGCGCCTTGGATCTCTATTGATAGCCGGACAATTTACATAATCTCAGTGCTAGAGTTTATTGTGTGTCAAAAAATCAAATATATTACGTTTCTTAGACCCATGTCAACACAAGATATTGTAAATTTATGGTGGAGATAAAAAATATATATAAGTATATGTATTTCTTTTAATCAAGTAAGTTTGGATTTTAAAGAAGATTGTTTCTAATTAAACCAGTGTTGTGTATAATGTACGTTTTATGAGATTGAAAAGTACTGTACAGGGTGTTCACGTATATTTTGAACAAACAAAGATTTTATGTTGTCTTTTGATGATTCAGAAACACAATTGAGCATCTGAGACAAAAATTACATGACAAACTAGATTTTTCTAAATAGAGAATAGAACTAGAGTTTTCATAAATCTGAAACAACCTTTTTCTTCTGTTTTCAATAACATATAATTTTAATGAATTTTTTCTAAGCATTTTCGAGATATTTAATATTACAAAAATATTCCTCTATTCTATGTATACTATAGCAGGCCATGCAAAAATAATATTATATATATTTTTTCTGTATTGAATAATAGTTACGTAAAGAACAGACACTCTAACAAACAGAAAAATAAATATCATAACAAAAAAGTTGCAGAAATTGTTGGAAAGGATGACCATTTTAGTTCATTTTAGATAAAAATATGCGTAACCACCCTCTAATGTGCTTTTCACAGTTCTTGCAACCATATATAGGTATGCATTTTATATATTACCTAATATTCCACGTAGAGAAAACCCTACTTTACTTGAAGTTTTTTCTTGTAAAAGGATTTAAATTCCATGTAGAAAAATTGTGACTTCACTTCCGAAATACATATACCTTATAATCCAGTGTAGGTACAACTTTATTTCTTTATTATGTAAGTAAGTTTTGGATAATAATAATATTATTTGACAAATTATATGCAACCTTCGACGATTATACATTTTGTGAATTACTTTTATGATATTGATGTTTGTTAATAATTAATTATCATCATCCTAAGTTATGTAAATATCTCCAAATTAAGTATTATCATTTAGTATTTTACGAAGAGTAGATATTTATTAAAAATTATTAATAACTACAGCCATTTTTAAGAATTATCTAAGCTAGAACAGCATTTCGGTTGACATACCCAATTAGTGGAAAATATTAACAGGTATTACGAAAAAAATAAATCGCCGCTATCTTAAAACTGTAACATTTAAATTTATTGAAAATATTGTACCTGATGACGTTAATGACAATATCAGAAAAATTATTTTATAGAAACTATCATTCCTCGTGTAACAGAGCCCTCTTTTTATTGATTATTTGAATGATACAAATATCTAATTGCCTAAATCAATGTGCTAGTCACAGAATAAAGCTGTGCTTGAGTGGTATAGTAAATCTACTAATAATTGAATGGTGAATATATAGAAAATATATCACTTCATGTATTCATGCATTCACTTTATTCTTCTTAATAACGTCAGTTCACTTGCACAATTAACGAAAACGTAAAAACAACCACACCATATACCTACAAATAATATACATACTTGCCAACCTTCTCCTCACATGCTTTATATTTACGATAGTTGTTAGTTTTATGTTTAGATTAATTATGCAAGGGCTGTCACTGTTGTGAGAGTGAATTTGAATTCTAGCAATTTCTAAAACATCCTGTACTTTTTGCAATAGAGAATTCTTTCCACTGTATATTGATAACGGTGTGAAGATCAATCACTTGTAAAAAGTATGGAAAATAAGTTCAAAATAGATTACCATGAATGTGTCATACATCACTTAGATATATGGCTTAATCTTAGAGATGGCAGTCTTGAAAAACTATGCCAGTGACAGAAAATTTTATGAAAACTTGCGTGTGCTACCACCCTTCCAGTACATTCAAAGACTGATAAAGAAAATTTATTATTACATCAAAACTACACAAAGATTTAAAGAAGAAAAACCAAAATATTCTAAAAAGTAAAAACGAATGACGATAGTGGGAACTTAGACTATCCTATAATGGAGATTATTATTTTATATTAGCGTTTAATAAATTTTGTTTAACATTATTACGATTACTGATTACGGTTTTCCTTTTACAGCCTGACTACTACAGAGATGCAGCGCACTTTCACCGCGTTGGAGATGGGCCCGAGTACCGTTTGGAGATACCCAACGCCAAGTTAGATTATACTGGCACATACACTGTGTACGCGAAAAACTGTCATGGGGACACCAAGGCGATCATATCTCTGCAAATAAAAGTTAGAGGTGAGTTTATTTTGGGATCACAGGCAAAAATAAACCTGGTTCCCCTTTTCTGTAAATTTTTCTTCGATATGTTTGTAGTTACTACGGAAAAATTATGACGACGCTAGAAATTCAAAAATCATTCAAATTATTAGAAAAATCATTGATAGTAAAGTAGTTTAATACAAATATTTTTAATTTACAAATTATAATAAACCCAAATGCTTTGGTAATTTTACTTATTTATTATAAGTATTTACTTTCCTCAGTTGTTACTTTTGCCTAAAAAATAATGGTATGAATTATGTTCATGCCTAAATAAGTAATTAATTTTATAGTGGGGAAACAAATTTTGTAAAAATTCCTATAAAATGTTACTTGGAAGGTATTAAATTCTACATCAACAGAATGGCAGTCGGATGGAGTATTTGTTCACTAAATTACTCTTTTATATAACATTCGCGAAAGTTACTTTTCCGGAATTTCCTTCGCCAAAATGTATAAAAAATATCTAGAGAGATACTATGTGTCCAAAATCAATCACTCTATTTGTTCCTTTATCTCTTGTAATAAACCACTTGGAAACTAGGAACTAATTTTAAATTTTGTAGATAAACAATGATGAATGAAAATAACTCTTGTAATAGAAAGTAGGTACATTATATATATTAGGATTATTTTTTGTTAAAACACAATGGGAACTAAGATTATAAAAAATTAAGTCTTATGGAAAATATGTGATTTGATGCTGTAGAATTAATATAAGATACATTCAAAATAATATTCAACCCTTTTCATCCCCTCAAAGGGCTGACAAATAAAAGTGATACTATTTACTAATGTATCTTTTCTTCTCTATCCATCTGTATGCATTTTAGAACACAACACAACAACGCAATTTGAATCCATTTGGAAATTCAATTGGATTTACCTTATTAGAAATCATTTGAAATTCAATTGAATTTATTTTATTCAAATCCAATTATATTATTGTACTCCAACTATCTTATTGGTGGCTCGGTCGGGCTTTGAACTTTCAGCGGTCAATACGCTCTAATCAATCAACTTCGTCTTTTCTTTCTCCATCCATCCACGTGCATTTTAAAACTCGGCAACGCAATTTGAACTTGTTACGATATTTTCAAATAATCTGCACCACTTTTAATCCCCTCAGATGGACTGACAAATAAAAGTAATACTATTTTCTAGAGTACCTTGTCCTTTTCTATGGATCCACATGCATTTTAAGACTCAACCACACAATTTGAGTTTGTTAAGAAAATACTTATTATTCGTCCCTTTTTCATCCTCTCAAAAGGCAGCAACACTTTACTTTATATAAGCTGAATTTAAATTGTTGCACCTCCTTGTATACTTCATTATTATTTTTTTCATATTTGCATGGAACGGTTATTTTATGTACCTAGTTTTAGAACATACAGAAACCAAAATCAGACTCAGTGACTTTTTTTGTAATGTTGGTAATTTGTAACTTTCTAATTTCTATAATTTTTAACTTTTTGTATTTACACTTATTTCAGATCCTAATATCCCGTCCAGTGCAATGGAGAAAAATAAAATTGGGTAAGTTTGTGGTATCTTAAGAGAATAATATTATTAATATTCGTCTGAAACATTTCAGAGATGTACAAACCGTACCAAAAATATTAATGAATCTAAGCGACATACGGTGCTGTGATGGTGACTCCGCGACGCTGGAATGCAAAGTAGAGGCAACACCTCCTCCTGACATAAGATGGGAGAAGGGAGGAAAAGTGAGTATACTATTTCCTATTACCACAGGCTCGATTTACCGAAATTAAAAGTGACAAAAAGGTTCGAAAATTCTGCATGTACAATCAGATTCTGAAGAGTCTGGCAATATACGGTTTGCTAAAAAGTAATACCGACATCGAAAAGCACCCATTACGAAGAAATTAAATTATTATAAACCTTACACTTACCTTGCAATTTTATATAAAACATACAGTGTGGCACAGTTTCCGGGTATACCACTCTTCCCCCTTTAGTTTTTAAATAAAATGTTTTTTAAATTTGCCACGATGTAGTTACTTAATAAAGATCTGGAAATGTAACACTTTATTATATTTTATTTTTGTAATGTACTTTATTGCCTAAATCCAACAATATAACAGAAGTGACATTTAAGCTGTCAAATTAGGTACTTTTTAGACTCTACTTTACTTACTTACTTACTTACTTACTTACGTACTTACTTACTACTTTAGAGAGCGTTGACTATACACGATTAATTCTAATGGACCATTGCAATCAACGAATTAATAACAAAAAAATTGAGTTGGGGTCAAAAACATTTAATTTCTTACTTACAGCGCGTTAAAACTATAACGATATTAAGGTACCAGAAAGTACAATTATTAAGCAATATACCCATATACTTATTTTATCTGTGGGACCAATACAACTGAAATTACATATAGTTGAGAGAAAACTTCACAGAATAATTTGACAACTGAAATGTCCTTTACGTTTATCATTGGATTCAGAAAATGATGTACATACCTAGATTCTAAAAGTATAGGTAATATACAGTGTGTTCTATATAAAAATCGAGAGTTGGTCTTAATTCCAGTGGTATCGGAAGCGGCAAAATACTTATTTGTTTAACTAGTACAAAAAATATACGTTTTCGGAACGAAAAAAAAGGGTTTTCACTCGTCCAAACACAAAGTTACGAGTTTTGAAAACGTATTTTTTCTACGAGTTTAATATAACATTCTTTCCAACCGCTTCTAAATAGCACCTTCAGTTTCCATATTGTAAAATAATTTTACAGACAATCATGACATATATCTCTCACCATGACAGATGACATAATCCATATATATTGAAACGCGTCGATTCTGTCTCGCTCTAAATTCCGTCGCCGAATCCACAAAGTTTCAAAGCTATCTCCTCCGAGGGGAGATCGTGGAGCGATCCCCGCGGGGTACCGGAGGTCACCCCAGGCCTTTCTCCAATGCGTAGGGGTATTTTCGTCCCGTTTCCTACGCGTTTTTCCAATTTAAACGCCTTTTCAAAAAACCTCTGCAAAATTTTCGTCGATCGCCGTTCCGCGATAGAGATTCGGCTAGCACCGGCGTCTGCCTGGCGCCTAATAGCCCCGTCACGCCTGCCGAAATCTCAACTTTTCGCGGGACTCCCTCGACCTTTTTTCTAATTTTACGGCTTCGAGAACCGCTTCACGCGAAAGTTCCGTCCTTTCTCTAACACTTAGAAATTTTTTTTCGAGACCGTACATCGACTCCTTCTACGTCTATTTCGTCTTCGAAAATCTCGAGTCTCGTCCGTCTCAACTTCTTTCTCATTTTATCTGCCGATGTGAGATTGCTCTAACGAGGCAAGCACCTCCCACGAAAACTGTCAAATTAATTAAACTTCAGATAGGTTATTTTCCTACGAGAAATATTACTAACGGAATCGATGGTGCTGACTGCCAAACACTTCTGATTACCAAAATACTGAAGCGAAATGCTTTTCCAATTAGAAAATCGGTAAAAGTTATTTTTTCAGATTGACACGTACAGTTTACGTACTTAATCGTCTCAGAGTAAATTTTTGACAACAGGCGCGGTAGCACAATGGGAAAGTCATAGGATTCAAAACGTGGTAATGCTGATTTCGCGGGTTTGAGTCACGCTGGAAGCAAAAATTTTTTTTTCTTTTTAATTCCAATTATTTATTAGTATTAGCGTCTAGTTTTATTAGTAAATTCAATAGAAAACTTACTACTTCGAATAATAATTAACATTATAAGTTATTGTACAATTGGTGCATTTATTGAATTAAACTTTTATCAGGAGGCTTTTAGAGTTGAAAAAAACGGTTCTTTGCAGTTGCTGTTTCCATTTTTCTATTTGAACTAACTACAATATATGTGACGTGCAATGTCAAAGTCAAATAGTTACATTTTGCATGGTATTCCACAAAAATCTCTTTTTTGTGCAGTTGCTATGGCGATCTCAAACACTCCTGAAATGGCTTTCTTTTTATACAAAATAATTTAATGTTATAGTGTCTTATTCGTGTGGTCGTCAAAAGTAACCTTTTATAAGTAACTAGACCGTGGCAAATTTGAAAAGTGTGTTTAAAAAAATAACCGGCGAAGAGGGCTGTACTATGAATTTGTGTCACACTGTATATTAAGATATACATAAGTTAAAATATACATAGGTATTCTAAAATTATTTTTAAAATTTTCCAGTTATAATCTTTTTTGTTCTGCGTTTGTTCCTCTTCACATTATTGGCTTTTGTTAGTTGAATACATTTTTAGCGGAATTGAGTTTTACCATTGGCCTAGTTTTAATTTGCGATCAAAGCACACACTCGTTCAAATTTCAGTTAATATTTTCAAATGTTAATAGCAAGGACAACATAACAGAAAACTAGTGCAATAAACACAAACAAAAAATGATCTTTCGGAGAGCCGAGTGTATAATAATAATAATAATACTTAACGGTTAAAAATCATTGGGTATGTGTTCCTACGATTGAATTTAGACACATGATATAAAATATGTCATCCTTATACTTCTTGTTAGTGAATATTAACTACTAGTACTAATAGACTACACAAACTTTAGGTATTTATATAGGTACTTCATGACTTCAATAATTTATATAGTCGTATAGATAGATGCAGTGTGTGATAGGTTTGGAATAGCTACTTTCTAGTCGTGGAGCATCCCCTTCATATTTCGGCTTGTGCGACAAACATTATTTTCCTGCATGTTGAATTTTCCGTACCCAAACCTGTTACGGATTATATTATTCTGAATCAATTTTAACTCCAAAATGTGATGTATTTTGTGTACCTACTTAAGATTAACCTAATTAAATGTACCTAATTAAAAATTTACAGCAATTTATGTAGCTAAGTAAGGTTAATAAAATGATAAATAGTTTGTTAATGGTTATCAGGACCTTTTCTAATGTTTTTATTTATAGGTACCTAATATCTATTTGGTTTTACAAAACAATTTCGTAATAAAATCTTTGTTTATCTTAAAACAACGGTCCTATATATTAAATAACTAATATATTATATTAGAATAGATACCTACATGTTTCACCTTAACGGAATTAGTAGTATATTGTCTGTAAACACACAAACAGGTTACTTAATAATATATTCGCTTATTTGCAGCTGATCCACTTAGGAGGAGATTTCAATGCCGAGTTCGACGGGGAAACGGCCAGATTGTCTATAAATCAAGTTTACCCTGAGGACGAAGGCGAATACACATGCGTGGCGTTTAACGAACTAGGAAAAGCTATCACATCCGCCTGTCTAATAGTGGATAGTAAGTTGAAAATTTTCTTTATGCAAATTACTGCTATTAGTAGAGTCACCTAGATATACAGTCTACCCATAAAGTAACCCCCCCCCTGCTAACTTTTAAACGAATCGAGTTAGAGACTTTTCACAAAATACAGGGTGAATCACATAAAATCAAGTTGATTCTGACGATAAATTCAATTCTTCAAGTTCAAAGATGGCGTCACGGGCGCTGTCAACTAAATTTTTTTAAATGGCAAAGTGTGCCGTGTTGCACCTCATTTAAAAGGTAATTCTATTCTCTACATTCTCGTTTTTGAAAAATGACAATCGAGTTATCCGTTCTCTAGTTACAAGCGTTTGTATTAACGATATTTAAAAATTTTGCTTTTATCAAGTCTCCTTGCCTTTGCTTGCCACAGTCACTGAAACGTCAATAAGGTTCGAGAAAGTAGTATTTAAGAGTGTTTGAAAGTTTCTACAGGTTTTATACTTATTTTTTTAAATTATTCGATTTGATATATTTGATAGATTTAAGAGAGAATTTAAGAGGAGAGCGTTACTTAACAATGCTGCGGTAGGAAATTTTTCCAAAGATAGAAAGAATAGCAGGCAATAACATTCAAAATATTGTATTTCAACAAGATGGGGCCCCGCCTCATTTCTATGGACCCGTTACCGATTTTTTAAATAACCATTTCCCGGGCAGATGGATTAGCAGAAGGGGCCCGATAGAATGGCCGGCTCGTTCCCCGGACTTAACTCCTCTTGATTTTTTCTTATGGGAATATTTGAATTCAAAAGTCTACAGAACTCCTCCAGTAAATATCGACAAACTACAGCAACGTCTAACACATATGTGTAGAAATATCTCTGCAGAAATTTTAGGAAATATCAGGCAAGAATTTTAAAGTTGACTTTTTATGTGCCAAGAAGTCAATGGACAACATTTTGAACAACTTTTTAATTCTTTTATTTTTAGTTTTAATAAATATTTGTTCAAAATTTGTTGTACTAAAATATTAATTAACATTTTATTCATGGTTCAGATTAGAAACAGAAACGCTTGTAACTAAAGAACGGCTAACTCGATTGTCATTTTCCAAAAACGAGAAAGTAGAAAATTGAATTACCTTTTAAATGAGGTGCAACACGACACACTTTGCCATTTATAAAAATTGAGTTGACAGCGCCTGTGGCGCCATCTTTGAATTTGAAGAATCGAATTTATCGTCAGAATCAACTTCATTTTGCGTGATTCACCCTGTATTTGGTTAAAACTCGCTAACTCGATTCATTCAAAAGTTAGCAGGGGGGGTTACTTTATGGACAAACTGTATATTGTTTTAACATTTCATAAACAATACGGAATAAAAAATATATTTTCTAAAATTGTGATGAATGTGAATACATTGAAGGACTATATTGAATTTAATCTGAAATTCTTATAATACTACAAAGTAGCCACACTCTAAATTTTCATATACATAAATATTGAGACAAATATGATCGTGATATTTGAATAAAATTTAGTTTTAAATGAAATGGAGAAATAACTACTATTAAATTTAATATAAAAATAAACACGATTCAGTAATTAATAAAAAAATTATGGCAGATCGTTCATGCGAGCTATGCAACGATGTACTGAAAAAACTAATTTTGGCATGAACTCATGGACACTTTTTTGTAGTAAATTTTTCAGAAAATTTTATTTCTAATTAAAGTTAATGCAACTAAAAATCACTTACAAAAATATCACCATTTGTATGTACGTTATATAAAAAATATGAAAAATATGGCTCATGAGGACCAGTACCCTTAGGTACTTCTAAAATACACAAAAAACTATTTGGCCTGAGGTATAGGTATTCAAATAAAACTTAATTTTGGTAGTTTTCAAATGTTTGTAATAATAGTGCACTGCAACTTAGTGCATTCTTATTAAATGTTGCTGAATTTTACTTATGTGTATCCCTCCCTAATTTTAATGTTTGATACAACAATTTGTTTTAGTCAATTCCAACTTTAGTCCCAAAGTATATTCTTAGTTTTTCTTATAACAAATTTATTTCGAAATATCATCTTTTCCATGATTCATAGTGTCATTTGAAAATAAAAAGTCTGAGTTGGTTTTTAATAAACTGCCGTGGCTTTGCATTTGCCACGTCCTTTCAATTAAAAAAAAAAAATAGGAACATTTTAACATTTTTATAACATGTATTTTCGGAAATAAGAAGATCTTACTTTTCTCGAGTAATATTCATGTTTTTAATCCATCTAGTAGGTATATAAAAGAAAATATTTCAATTTCCCCAAATGCATTTTGAGTTTGAAAATATGCACGATCTTACGAACTATTAGGTACATTATCTTAAAATTTATTTTCTGAAAAATATACTATTCAAAATTTCTCATATCCAAATTTGTGCCGGTCCATTTATAAAGTTTTTTAAATATGTTCTAGTTTTATTACAAACAATAATACAAATATCTACCTGAAACACCAACACTAACTAGTTGGTGGGTTTGTTTGGGATTTGTTTTTATACCTGGGTTTATGCCTAATTTTTATTTGTTAATCTCCACCTTCTTATAGAGTAAATATAATTTTAAAGTGATAAACACATGTTTCCACACAAAAAATTTAACAGGGAGGAAAAGTCAAAATAAAACTCATTTCATAACAAATGTGTGTATATAATGAAACTGATGTAATACATTTTCAACGAATATATTGGGATAGCAGGATAACGGGTGATTTGATTATATCAATTTATTCGCTTACTTTTATCTGCAAGTCCCGGAAAGTAATCTTCTTCAGAAAAGAAGAGCAATTCTTCAAAAATGTAATATAATATTTCTTTCATCACAATTTTTAATTTTTATATTTATCGGAAAAAATGTAGACAATATTTCCGTAATTAAATCATTTTACATACATTTTGTAATTTATTTAAATCAATAAGATATACAAGGTGTGCCAAAAATATACCTACAAACTTTAAGGAGTGGTAGGGAACATGAAAACAAATCTTTTTTGTTTAAGAACATCAAAACAAAGTCCAGCACGATCAAAAAGTGATTTATTAATGTCTTGAACATTTTTGGTAAATGAATATTAATTATTTATCACTTATAATTGCACAAGAGGTTTGTATTTTATCGGATAAATTTAGATTTTTTAATGAGAAACTGTTAAGCAATTAGACGAGAAAAACTGTCAACTATTAAAAACGCGACACCGAAGGTGGAGCGTTTTTAGGTTGACAGTTTTTCGAGTCAAATTGCTAAAGGAAACAGTTTAGAATTTAAACAATACAAATTTATCCGGTATCAATACAAACATCGAGTGTAATTCGGCAGGACAATTTAATGAATAAGAAATTTAGAAACATGAATGCAAACTTTATTTATGAAACACTAAAAATAAACACATTTATATTTGAGCATCACCGAATCGATTCATTGTTAGTGTTTAATAATTCAATAACTTGTTGACAGAAATGTCAAATTATTTATTTTGGCAACGGACACCGCGATAATTTATTAAAAAATGAATAAATGAAAAAACAACTAGTGCAATTGTCACTGTAAAAGTTGCAGGTAATTTTTGTCGCTGTCAAAGTGACAATTGCATTGCGGCATATACGATTTTTTATATATAAATTAAATTGTCACTGAAATATATAAAACTTACCAAAACCATTTTTCCTTTTTCTTGCCAAAACGGCTCATTTGCAAACGTATGTTTATTAAACAAAAAAGGTTGGTTTTCATGTCCCCTACCGCCCCTAAAGTTTGTCGGTATGTTTTGGGACACCCTGTATATATTATTTTAATTTATTACTATACTTTCCTTACAATGACATTTTTATTTTCAGTTCCAGAAGAAAAAGAGAACCTACTCAGCCAGCAACTTAGACGTCCAGCTGGGTTCTTAGACGGATTGACTCCGATTTCAACGCCCCGCACCACCCCCAACAGAAGCGTTTCTCCTCGCCCTCGATATAGGGAAATCATCTCTACAGAGACCAGAACTCGCAGAATGCGAGCAGCCGCTCCAAAATTTTACGCTTACCCCCATAATCGAGTCGCAGAAGAAGGAGAAACCGTCCGATTCCAGTGCGCAGTCGCTGGTCATCCAGACCCTTGGGTGACTTGGGAAAAAGACGGCGAAATTGTAACACCCTCTGCTAGGTTGAAAATAACTGAAAACGAGGATCTTAGAACACTGGAAATAAGGGAAGTCACACCTGGTGACTCTGGGGTTTACAAAATAATCCTTGAAAATGACGTTGGAAGAGTGGAAGCCTCAGCGAAGTTAGACGTTATAGCCCACAGAGTGGCATCTTCCAGGGGAATAAGAGCACGCAGCTTGTCCCCAAGAAGCGCTCCGACGTACTCGAGGGGCCTTATAGGGGCTTCTGCTAGATACGGAAGCAGAGCTCGCCTGTTTTGTGACATCCGCGTCGTGCCCACGCCTTTTCTGAGATGGTACAAGGATGGTGTTCCTTTGGACAACTCTGAAAAATACCACAGTTCCTACGACGGAAAAGTTGCCTCTCTGGAAATAGAAAATGTAACTAACGAGGACGCTGGACTGTACACGTGTGTGGCCAAAAACAAAAACGGGTCTGCTGAAACGTGTGCGCAGCTTGAGGTCTTCAAGGAAGAAAACCTTCCTCCAGAAATCACCGAAGGATTGCCCAAGAGGTTCAATGGTGTTGAGGGTAGACCAGTTACTATGAAAATCAAGGCTATAGGCTCGCATCCTTTTGATGTGGTGTGGATGAAGGATGGATGCATCTTACCCGATTGCGTCGATTTTCGACAGACTAATGGCGATGATGGTACTATTACACTACAATTACCTGATGCCTACCCTGAAGATTCTGGAAATTACAGATGTGAAATATACAATGTGTATGGAGATGCTTTTTCTACCTGCCACCTTGTAGTTCACGGTAAGTAATTTCCTAGTTAATAATATACAGTACTTTCATTTCAAGACGAACCACCCTAAATATCTTTTGAATTTAAGGAAATTTAAAAAATACAAAAACTGGAATTGAAATACCGAGGGGAAATACCGATTTAATTACACATTGAATTTTATTTCAGCTGTCAATCCTTTTTCCACAGACACCCCCACTTTGAAATTTCAAATTGCAACCCCCATCAAATGATATATTGTTGTTGAAGAAGGCATACAATTCCCTATCCAACCATATATCCCGATATCTCAACTGATGTGTTTTTTGTATTTTTAAAATTTGCTCAAATTCAAAAGATACTTATTAGGGTGGTTTGTTTTGAAATGTTAGCACTGTATACCTACATTTTCGTAGCCTCTTGTACCCTTATGTAAAATTTTACACAGTTACACGTTTTAATGCCTGTACGTGTAACAGTAAAACAGTCTAAAATTTGCAGTGCTATCATTTCAAAACAAATCACCTTAAATATCTTTTGAATTTAAGGAAATTTAAGAAATACAAAAAACTGGAATTGGAATACGGAGGGGAAAATTTAATTACACATTGGATTTTATTTCAGCTGTCAGTCCCTTCTCCACAGACACCCACACTTGGAAATTTCAAATTGCAACCCCCATAGAATGATACATTGTTGAAAAAAACATACAATTCCCTATCCAACTATATACTCCGATATCTCAACTAATGCGGTTTTTGTATTTTTAAAATTTCCTCAAATTCAAAAGATACTTACGGTGATTTCTTTTGAAATGATAGATAGCACTGTATACATTTTCGTAGCCTCTTGTACCCTTATGTAAAATTTTACACTGTTACACGTTTTAATGCCTGTACAAAATTACATTAATAGGTATACCCTTTGTATGTGTGTATAAAATTTGAAATAACATAATAGCATCTCTACTCATCCTGATTTTATGAGTAGCAATATTATTAATCCAGTTTTATGTACAGGGTGATGACCTAAGAATGCCGCTTCTGTTATCTCCGTCAATATTTGAAATAAAATAAAGAGTCCAAAATCGAATTAAACTAATTTTAATATATTTCTTATTTGTCTTGCAACTCATGGTTTTTTAAATGTAAATAAAATAAATCATTATAATTTTTTAATTTTTTGATAATACGTTCTGCCACGAATAAATTGATATGGGGGATGAATATTCCTCTATTATAAAATGTTCAAAACCATAGGAGTAATAAGTATCAAGATAAGGGCTGATTGTTCACCCTGTACTTAAAATCTAGCAACTTGGTGTGAAACGAAATACTTTGTAGTGCTAAATTTAAAACCTATCCTTAAAGTAGTAGTGTAAATATATGTATACAAAATAATTTTTCAGGGATGGGCAATAGCACCCCTAAAAGTAATTGTTGGAATTGTTTTTATTTAAACAAATCTGTTATCTTTATTAACATACTTTTACCTAATTTGAAACAATCAACTCTAAAAAAGTTGAGCAAACAGTTTTCAATGCATTAATTTGTACATTTTTGAGTAAAAGTAATATATATAAAAAGACCTGTATGTTTTTTGGGAATGCAGTCAAAAGGACTCAAAAAATTAAGAACACTCTGTGTTGTTGCCAAGCTTTCAGAGATGTTTATTTTCTTTTTTAAGACATAAACTTGAGATTACTAGCGAAACTTTGTAAAATTTGAACTTATAAATCATCAATGTTGAATTAAGTTATAAAACCTCGAAACATATTAAAATATTACTAGAACTGTATAAGATAGAGTCGCAATAATTATTATTTTACTGTTAAAAATAAATACACAATGTTACCATAGCACATCAAAGACTCTGGTACCACAAGTTTGGGCACAGTCTTTGAAACTGAAAGCCACTGAAAGCCACTGAAGTAGTAAGGGAATAAGTCCCTTACTACTTCAACCCAACGTACCAAGTTTCATCTAAATCGGTGAAAGAGTTTTAAGATATTAATAAAAAAAATCATTTTTTATAAAAACCTTGACATCCTGTATCTCCAAGAGATACCGAAGAATGTAGTGAAAATACAAGTACTAAGGAGATGTTATTATAAGTGTACCTACAAGCATGCGCATTGAACGTGAACAGTGGAGGACTTACCCTTTTGTCCCATTTGTTTCATTCATAATGTAATTCGCCAATTACAAAAATTCTTTAATATTAATAAACTTAATATTAATAAAATAAAAAATAAATAAAAATTTCTTTTCTATTCCAAGACATCTTTATTTTTATTGCATCAGATAATATATTACAAAATAAAAAAATAAAGTAATTTGAAAGTGTTTATTTTACATCTGATAATTTGCGAACTAGGATTATATTAAAATACCTATTGCAACTATTTCAAATTTATGAACAAGTAACCAAATGCAAGAAAGTTAATATATAAACAGGTGGATAATAGAAAGTCTTAAATATACTCAACAAAATTTATTGGGAGTAGTTGAAATTCACCTTATCTTTTAATCCATTTTTCATAATGACATTTTTATACCCTACATAAAATTTTGCTACGTAACAAATAAGAATGTTATGCAAACGCATATTTTAAATGTTTTCTCTAAATCAAGTACAGCTTTGGTGGAGGAAAATTCCATTAAAAAAGAAAACAAAGTAGGTAACAGAACGTATACAATGATTCATTATTATTTATATGATATTACAGGAAAAATATAAACGCTATATATTTTTTGTAATTTGCCCAAAATTGGTTTTAATAGACTTGTCAGGTTTTGCAGTTACACGACTGATTATTTTACTAGTAGTCTTAATACCGACCTGAAGATGAGTGCAACTATTGACCCCGAAACTAGTCATCTCAATGACAGTTTTGGATCTTTAAAATATAAGAAGCGACACTGTCCGACACTAAAAATTATATGAAGATTACATGAATATAAAAGTGTGCAGTGATACTTTCTTTTTTAAATTATGGGTGATATGAGACATTATTCTCACCTATAACTATGGTTGAAATGTATTAGTTTTTTAAACAGAACTACTTTGATTTCCTTGAACGCCAATGCGGTCCTGGAAAATTTTCATCTTATCTATGGAAAGTTACATCTTTAGAAGCCCAAGTACTGCAACATGTCCAAATCAAAAAGCTTCTAAAATAGGAAATAATACAAGAAATATTACAAAACCGCTTAAACACTTTCAAATACATTACCTTCCACCATAAAAACGACAGTAGATTTCACAACTCCGCAATCTCTAAAGAACATAGTGCAAAACTACACTAGGTACCCACAGAAAACGTCAATAGACAGCATATATATTTTCTTTCTCCAGTTTCTATTTCTGTGGTTACATACAGTGTGCCCACAATTATTGATGCATGTAATGGGATCTCGGAAACTGTAAGAGATAGAAAAACGATCAAACGGGGAAAGTTTTAGATAATTTTGTTTGTAATCGAATGCCGTTTTTTTTGCGATTTTACCTCTTTTGGTTTTTGAGATATTTTGAAAAAACTAAAATGATGCATTTTCGAAAATACCCCGTAATTTCTTTATCTAAACCAATTTTTAGATTCTGTAAAAACTTTCTTAGGGCAACTTTTTACGTAGAAAATGCCTCTGTAGTCCGATTTTATTTGTAACGTTTCGGTTTTTGGAACCATCATCAACTTTGTTTTTTTATATGGGCGCCATATTGGATTTTTACGGTTTTGGAAAGCCTCTTTTCTTAGCTTTCTAATGATGTATCACAATTAGTAAAAAAAGTTAGGTTATAGTTAAAAAATCAAAAATTAATATTTTGCTATAAATTTGGCAACGTCGCACAGTAAAACACTGAAATTGTAGGTCATATTAAATTTAATCTCTATCACAATAAAACATTAAAATATTCCATGTAACAAAAAATAAATTTACAAAAGCCGTAAGTTTGGATAAATATATCAACTAATAGTTTTCAGAACACCTGTCACGTCACCTAAAAATCATTTAATTATTATGTATAAACAGAAATTCAGTACATAATTTAGCGCAATAAATTTTTTGCTAATACATCAGTTCCCTAGTAGATCATTTTCGGTTTAAACTCTAAGCTACAAATAATAACAAAATATCAACACAAATTAAAACATAATTAAACTATAAAGACTAATAACCGAAATAAAATATCTAAAGTTCAAAGTGTCGCCCATTTGCGTCCATACATTTTTGACATTTTTTTATTATGGATCTGAATTTCTGTTTATACATAATAATTAAATGATTTTTAGGTGACAGGTGTTCTGAAAACTATTAGTTGATGTATTTATCCAAACTTACGGCTTTTGTAAATTTATTTTTTGTTACATGGTAAAAACTTTCAACAAATATTTTAATGTTTTATTGTGATAGAGATTAAATTTAATATGACCTAGAATTTCAGTGTTTTACTGTGCGACGTTGCCAAATTTATAACAAAATACTAAGTTTTGATTTTTTAACCATAACCTAACTTTTTTTACTAATTGTGATACATCATTAGAAAGCTAAGCAAAGAGGCTTTCCAAAACCGTAAAAATCCAATATGGCGCCCACATGAAAAACAAAGTTGATGATGGTTCCAAATACCGAAACGTTACAAATAAAATCGGACTACACAGGCGTTTTCTACGTAAAAAGTTGCCCTAAGAAAGTTTTTACATGATCTAAAAATTGTTTTAAATAAAGAAATTACAGGGTATTATCGAAAATGCATAATTTTAGTTATTCAAAATATCTCAAAAACCAAAAGAGATAAAATCGCAAAAAAACGGCATTCGATTACAAACAAAATTGTCTAAAACTTTCCCCCTTTGACCGTTTTTCTATCTCTTACAGTTTCCGAGATCCCTATAATACATGCATCACCAATTGTGGGCACACTGTATATAGATTTCATATGATTTCGCTCATGAGAATATACCTACAAAACATAAAGAATTATTAGGTTTATATTTAAAAATTCTCTGTTTGCTGTGTTACTTAGTAATACGGTGTCATTTGCAGTGTAAAAAATGAACTTTCGATTGCACCCTGCTACTTTGTATTCATCTAATAAAAGGCGGTAGAGAGGATAAAAATATAGGCCTCCACCGTATATTCGTAATTAAAGAGCAGAGATCAAGTGATAAATATATCAATTATGTCATTATTTATCTTGTAGCTATAATTTTCACCTAATAATGTGAAATAATCTACGCCGATTAGTGCAATCTAATAACAGTAGTCCAAAAGGCTGTACCCACTTGTCTGCTCTGTTTCAACTTTCAACCGCATGACATCATTACATTCTCTCAAAGGTGGCAGTTTATCAAGTGGCGCCTCGCCATCTGTGGGTGCGACCAAGTTATGGCTTTATGGTGTTCTGGTTTATTTGAATTAATGGCCGTATCAATTTACAGTTGCAACAACACGACGTGCACACACAGTCAGTTCCATTTACACTGGGGTCAGATAAATTAATAAAGAATGAGAAATCATATTCGCCGGGCTACCGAAATGATGTAATCATAAATAATACCATTTATTCACCAATTATCGTAAAATTCACATATTTTGTAAATACGGAAGGGGTAACTACACACCCCACAAAAATTATCGCAACACTAAAAATTTGCTATTATTTTGATATTCGTTTTCTCTGGAACTAATTGTCCGATTTAATTGATTTTTTTTTGTATTGTAAGTTGATTCGTTAGCAATGTGACTGGTTTAGTTACATTCTCGAAAAAAATAATTTTGAATACATACAGGGTGAAACAAGTGTAACATGATTTGTCACAGAAGTTTAGAACACCCTGTGGAGTTAATCAGTTATGGCAACATAGTAAAACTTAATAGGAGTTAAAGCGACTTCTTTTCTTAACATAATCGTCTTGGTTTCACATCGATATCTCAATAATTAAAGGAGATATTTTAAAATAAAGTATTCAATGTCATTTCAGTAAAAAAAATCAAATAAACCTTAACAAACATTTACAGATTTTATGAAAACTTAGCAGGCTCTGAAAACAAAATTTGAAATGTCATTCCTACAATCATTATTTCTACAGAAATACGATTGTTACAGTTTTGTTAAAACTCTTTTAATTTGCGTGCTAAATTTAAAAAAAATGAATGCTGAACTTCGTTTAAACAGACATTTGTCAAATGAAGAGTCAGTAAGAGCAATTGCACTCGTTGAAGACGGACGAAGTCAAAGATATGTGGCAAATGTAATAGGTGTTCAACCAAGTACCATTTCCAGATTAATCAGACGTTATCGAGAAACAGGACAACATTCCAGAAGGCAAGGACAAGGGCGTAAAAAGGTAACTACAGCTGCAGATGATAGATTTCTAAGACTTTCGGCATTAAGAACTCGACATTGTACTGCTCGTATGCTTCAACGAGAAATTTTGGGAGCCAGACATGCAAACATTTCTTTACAAACTGTTAGAAACCGTCTTAGAGAAGTTAATTTACGTCCTATGGTTCCAGCCAAGGGACCACGTCTGACCAGGGCACATCGAGTTGCCCGTCTCCAATTTGCTAGGGAACACAGTAACTGGGGCCTAGAAGAATGGTCTAGTATACTGTTTACTGACGAATCAAGATTTTGTTTATATTCGTCAGATAGACGTATGCCAGTATACAGAAAGCCAGGTGAACGGCATATGCAGTGCAATTTTCGACAGATCGAAAATTTTGGAGGTGGATCGGTAATGGTGTGGGGAGGAATTTCTGTTAATGGGCGTACGGAACTGGTGCCTGTCAACATGACTGCCCAACGTTACATAACGGATATTTTAGTTCCTCATGTGATTCCATATGGACGCTTGTTGGGTAATAATTTTACCTTAATGCAAGATAACGCACGTCCTCACGTTGCACGTATAGTAAGAGAATATCTTGAAAACAGTCATGTTGCTACAATGGACTGTCCTGCTCGCAGTCCAGACCTTAATCCAATTGAGCATGTATGGAACTACATGTCATGGAAAATCAAGGAGGGTCAAATCCCCTGCCGAACATTAAATGAGCTCCAGAACAAGCTTCAACAGATTTGGAATGATATAGGGGAAGATTACATACACAGTCTGTTTGAAAGTCTACCACAACGTATTCAAGCGGTATTTGAGGCTAGGGGGAGGAAATACGCGATACTGAAAATTGTTATTTTAATTTTATGACGTGTTTTATTGCTGTAAGGGTATACTGTTTTATTAAATTTGTTTAGTGATGCACTTGTAATCGATTTTTTTTACTAAAATGACACTGAACCCTTTATTGTGCAATATCTCCTTTAATTATTGAGATATCGATGTGAAACCAAGACGATTATGTTAAGAAAAGAAGTTGCTTTAACTCCTATTAAGTTTTACTATGTTGCCATAACTGATTAACTCCACAGGGTGTTCTAAACTTCTGTGACAAATCATGTTACACTTGTTTCACCCTGTATGTATTCAAAATTATTTTTTTCGAGAATGTAACTAAACCAGTCACATTGCTAACGAATCAACTTACAATACAAAAAAAAAATCAATTAAATCGGACAATTAGTTCCAGAGAAAACGAATATCAAAATAATAGCAAATTTTTAGTGTTGCGATAATTTTTGTGGGGTGTGTATTTTGGTTTTGAAGGGTATACTATACTGCTGCCAGTAACCAAAGTAAGTTACCTATTGTATTTGAGCTTACACTGACTAGCTTCAAGCACACTACCTTTTTATAGTCATCATTGTATGAGAGAGAATATATTTTTAGTTATGATTTTCCTCAAAACATAATATCAGTAATTTTAGTTACAGACCTATACAGAAATTTAAATTATCAATAAGTTCCTGAACAAATTCCTTATTCCAAAGTCCTTTGTAAAATATTGAATATCTCGAACAATTTCAAGAAACTGCAATGCTCTGTAAGTCAAAATGTATTTATTTTAGGAGCTTGGTATAACTATATTTTTGTTGAGTGTTTATTGCACATTCCATAACTGCTAAAATATACAGGGTGATCAATTTAAAAATATTACTTTAGTCTATAAGTTTTTGGGCCACCCTGTATACTAGTGAACTGTGTCAAAATGTGCACACAAGAAAATATAAAATGGACGTGTCCCAGCAATTTTCTTAAAAATATTAAATAGTAACTTAATTTAATAGTAAATTAAAAAGTACTTACGAATGTTGTTCCCAACTTTACCACCAGATTCTATAATGCACACATAGGAAAAATATCGGTGTGAAAGTAGCAGTGTCCATAGGCTACCGCATATTTTATTAATGTAATGTAAAAGTTCATTAATCATGTGTTATTCATGATAGCACCAGTACGATCCTTGTACTAACTTTCAGAGGGGATAAAGTCATGAAAGTTATCGCTCTGTTATCACATCCGTGGTCTATTTTTTATTTCTCTTATTTAACATCAACCTATTTCCGAGACTAAGGCCAATCACCGACGCCAGGAGACGAGCAACCCCCAACCTGGAAATTTTCCAATTTTTCCGAACCCCCACTTTTGTAGCAGGGTAGGAATCTTTTACTTGCCTATCATTTCATAGACAAGGGATCCTATCCAAGAGATGATACGTCTTCTACACAATCCTCCTCTAAGTCTTCACCTTCTGTGAATTCACAGACATACAGGCCACTAGCAGATGCGGGCAAACATGCAGGTCATCCATGCATGGTTCTACGGACCACGTTGCTTGGCGTTCATATCGATAATATAATATATGAACGCCAAGTCGCCACCACAGCTTGCCTGCTATAGCTATACTCCTCTATATATTATAATATATAGTTTTAGATCTTCACTATGCTACTCACTAAGTCCACAACTGACTCTTTATACCAATTCCCAAATAAAAATATGTTCAACTAGGAGACAAGGACGGGTCGATCTTAAGTAAAGTGTGTATTAAACAGAAAAAAAAACTGTCCATGGGTGAGCCGAGATCAATATCTAGGAGCATAGATAAATAGTTAGCATAGATAAATAAATTCTAGGAGTAGGAGACCGTTGTTTATCAATCAAAATAATATGTCCACTACTTCGCTTCTCTGTTTGAATACAATGCGGATAATAGTGAGGGGAGGTGTGGCGATAGAGAGTCTGTAGGTGTACCTCTCAGCTGCGTTCCCCCAGTAAATAAGAATTAGAAGTATTTTTCCAATGTTATTTATCTTTATTTAACTATCATGCACTAATATCTTGTGTCATTGTTTCTAAATCCAATATATTTTTATTTGGGAATCGATATATGTATAGGGTATATGCTTATACAATCTTTACAAACTTCAGGATGCACTTTCTCGTGGCGGTTCTCAAATGTTGTACAATATTCGATGATCAATAAAGTTATTATAAGGAAATCAATTAATTATTTGATTTATCTTTATGTTCCTTACTGCGGTCGCTTATGCTAAATATAGTCATGGATTAACGCGGATGTTTAACACTAAATCTCACCACATTATGTATTGTAGAAGGACATTTAAAGTATAACAGCAGGGCAATCATCCCGTTACTAATTATCGTAAGGGTTGAAAACTATCCCAAACTTGTGGACACAACATCTACACATATAGATATTAATTATTTGCGACGATGTTGCGATATGATTGCTTAATCATGGGGCATCGGGAATGTTAGTAGTGGCAAGAAACACACCGTAGTGCTCTCTTTGGGTCTTTGCTAGTATCTGTCTCACAATTATTGTCAAATTGACATGTCGCAACATCCTTCATCGATTTCACTACTTATGGCACTCTGACGAGTGCATAATAAGCGCAAAACCGATCAGTGTCAGGTGGTTGGTCTCGATGAAGGATGTGGCGACTCCTGTGGAGATACCGGAGTAATGCAGTGCCAGTCGCGGCACATTGTCGGTGCAGTAGTTGTTTTCGGAATCTCCTTCAAATAAATAAGTAGGATTGTCTTCCTCAAACGCAATGGAGGTCATTGCTGTAATAACACCTGCGGAAAAGCAGGTCGTTATCTGACTATCAATTTGACAATAATTGTCAGACAGATAGTAGCAAAGACCCAAAGAGGGGACTACGGTGTGTTTCTCACTACTACTAACATTTATACAGGGTGTCTTAAAAAATAGAGATTTACAAAACTTATATTTTTTTAAATAGAAAATCCTGTGAATTTTTACAGATTTTCTTTCAGAATATCTTTTCTCTAATATATTGATAAAGGATTTGATGGATATAGCTTTAATAGTGAGAGAGATATGTAGCCAAAAGAATGTACCTACCATAAGCATATGTGATAGAAGAAAAAGAACATCGATTCGTTGTTACATCGAGGTTACAGACACTACAAAGTATTTCTCCAACACATTGCTTTTATGGTAACCATTTATGGTCATGTCTATGTATATACATTTAAAAGTATTTGTTCAACATCATTGTATTGCTGTTCGGTAAGTTGAGGGTAGTTCTCAATCCTTCCTATGGAACATAAGGGGATGATATCGATGCGGTACTATAATTTAATTCCTTTCTACAGTATACGTACATTTTAAAGTGATACTATGATCACTTTAAGTAGGTTTAAGTAGGTTTAGTAATTAATACTTACCAGTAATTTTTTTTTTTTAAAGAAATATCTGCCTACTCTAAGCACTCGGGTGAATTTTGTATTTTGTCTATTAACTTCACACCCAGTTATCAGATTGGTACTAGACCGAACTAGTTGACCACAAAAAGAAATTTATGATTTTAAATATCTAATAGTTTGATTCGAATTTTATGATATGGTTTTATATTGAAAACCTTTTTCTGTTTCAGAAGGAACTTCTGGTCCTGAGAAAATTGAATTTACCAAGCCCCCATCCCCCGTTATTGCAACTGAGGGTGGAAATGCATCTTTTTGTGTACGAGTCTCTTCTACAAATAAGGAGCGTCCAAAAATACAATGGGAAGTAGCAGGAAATGTTGTTACACCTTCTGCTAAATTTAGGGTAAGTACCTACATTTTGATACGAGTACAGTATAAGAATAAAACATATAATAATTTTCATTAAATTTATTATTTTCATTTGAATCTTATTATTTTCACGCTCTGTAACATTTGAAAAACAAGAAAACTAACCAAATCCATATATATTAAAACTCGTCGATTCTATCTCGCTCTAAATTCCGTCGCCGAATCGACATAGTTTTCTAAGCTATCTCCTCCGAGGGGCGATCGCGAAGCGATCTCCGCGGGCGACCAAAGGACGCCCCCAACCTTTCTCCTATGCGTAGGGGTATTTTCGTCCCGTTTACTACGCGTTTTCCCAATTTAAACGCCTTTTCAAAAAACCTCTGCAAAATTTTCGTCGATCGCCGTTCGGCGAGAGAGATACGGCTAGCACCGGCATTTGTCCTCGCGCCTAATGACCTCGTCAAGACCGCCGAAATCTCGACTTTTCACGGGACTCCCTAGACCCTTTTTTTTATTTTACGGCTTCGAGAACCGCTTCACGCGAAAGTTTCGTTCTTTCTCTAATCCTTTGAGATTTTTTTTCGAGACCGTACGTCGAGACCTTCTACATCTATTTCGTTATTAGAATACCGGTTAGAATTTATTTTTAAGGTTGAGACGTACAATTTCCATACTTACACGTCTCAGGGTAAATTTTTGACAACAGACGCGGTAGCGCAGTGGGAAAGTCGTAGGGTTTAATACGTGATAATGCTGAAAATTGATATTGCTAACTGAAAAAAATTATGATGTTTTACCATCAAGAATAGAGTACACTTACAATTCATCTAAATATTAAGAAAAATCGTTTAGTATGATTACATCATCATTCCAGATACAAAATTTCTTTAATATGTAATTTTCTTAAAAGTAATATTATTCTAAATGCTTTTGTCACCCAAAGGATGACCTCAGGCCGCAGGAAAATCTTGCGTAGTACTCGGAATTTCGATATAGTAATAAATCATACAGATAACTTATGTTCTGATCTGCTGATCGGATGTAATTTTTTTTATATACAGAGTCCATTTTAAATAATAATAGTCCATGACTATTATTATAATAAAAATTTTAAAATTAGGATTAGTAAAAATAGCATATCTTATTTCCCCATTGAATTCATTAAAAATTAATCGATAAGCACTAGATGCTCTTGCTGTATTATCCAGATATGAATTAATGTTATCGGCAAAACTCAACGTGCTGGACAAAGAAAACAAATAAAATATTTTAAAGCATCTGGTGCGAAGAAAAAAAATTTTAAGTCGGAGAATAATAGCGGACCCAATACGCATAAAAATAAGAAGCTATGAAACATCGATTTCATGAGACCATATCGTAAATAAATTCTACACAATAGAATTGAAGTTGAACCAGCCTAGATAATACAGAAACGTGTTCTTGTAATTTTGGTCTTTTAATGTTCAAATGACATAAATAAGTCATGATAACATGGCATAATAAGATCGCTTCACATTGTGTTGTTTTTCACTTAATAATAAGAAGTTTAGTTTATCAATCATCAGAAGTTTAGTCAATAATAAGAACCGTTTTCTTTTGCCTGTAATTTCGGGATCATAATTTGTCCTTTATTTATTAAATGTATGAATAGCATTACAGATTTTGTAATCGTGATCCCGAAATTACAGGAAAAAAAACCGGCTCATATAACATCTATATCAGAGAGATGCACGTAACAATTGTATTGTTACATAATGTTGCGTTATTATTGGTCTATCTATTGGAATAAGCCGTCTTTACTAAAAAATTAGTATCAATGTATCACCAGGTGTATTTGCTCTTGTGACTATGTACTATGTTGTTTCTATTAAGAGTCCATTCACTAGGTCGAAATAAGCCCTAAATCGGCGTTCGTCTCGTGTCTAATTATAAAAAAACTATAAAAGATAGCGACTTTTAGTAAAAAAGTATTGAAAGATAAGACTTTAATCTAAGTCCCTATAGTAGTAATTTTTGGTATTTCTTTTTATTTTTAAAATTCCAGGCAAACAATCTTGTACTAAAATAGCGTATTTTCAAAAATTATTTTCTCTAAAATACATGTATTAAACAAAAATTTGCTTCTATAGGGATCTAGTTTATATTTTGATCTTTCCGGTGATATATAATTTATAACATTAAAAAGAAATTTTGTTGCAATTATAAGACAAATCCGGTACCCTTGCAATGAGGACTAACTTTATTTCCATGTGCCTTTTTACTTCGGCTTTACGTGCACCTCCGAAATCTAAATAATTCGGTAGTGGAAATATGTAAGTCTTCACCCATAGGCTACCCAACCTCTCAACCCGACCCAGAATTCATGTCTGTCAAATCTACAGAGAATGGACCCTTAAATATTACATAGTCAGAAGAAACTTTGACTTGTTTGCAGTTGTACAGCAATTTTAAACTAATGCTCATCTGTGAAATCGGTACCTGTAAGCTGAGATCCTCTTATTTCTTTTTGTTATTTAAAAACTATTTTTCAGTCATTATACACTGTGTCCAGTTAAGATGAACTGTATGAGCATCTCGAAAACCAGTAGAGATACTGGGAAAGTAGAGTAGAGTTGGTTAAATTGGGAAAAAGTTGGGGAACTTTCCTTATCTTAAATATATACAGGATGAAAACAAAAAATGTGCATTTTCTTCAAACGTTCATAGCTTGTTTATTGTCAAAAATACATTCATCAAATTTTCAAGACAGGGATAGCAGTCAGCAAGGACATCAAAATATCAAAGACACTAAAATAAAAAATTAGGTTTACTAGATCTTGCACTATCATACTTAACATTGGTTTTTCTTATAATAATAATAATAATAACCATAAGAAAAACAAAATTTCAATGTGCTAACGCAAGATCTAGTAGACCTGGATGGTTTTAGAGACCAATTTTGTAGTCCTTTTTTTGTTTCCACCCTCTATCTACTTAAGGGAAAGAATTCTTGGAAATATAGCCTCGAATTCTTCTTGAGCCTAAAATTGACCATTTTCTTCCTTTGGTTTTCGAAATGCACATACAGCAAAGCGGGCAATGTATTCCTAAATTTTATACTGGTGTGACGTCTCCAATCAGTCTGTTAAACTATTTTGGTACTATGTAGGTATTTTCATATTTATAGATTAGGTATCTGAAAAATTACTCCATATAAAAGTTGTCATTTGGGATCACTGTGTATAAGATATAATGAGTCCTATATGATTACAGCCAGTCAGGCAAACAAATCTATTTCGAAAAATTGCCTTCCACTTTGTTGAAGAATTACGTAACACAAGTATATATTATGTGGTTTCGTGATTATCATAATTTAAATTTAAAATTTCCAGTGCCTAATTTTAAATACTAAATATTATTAACACACTTTCCTTTTATGCTAATTTTACATTCCTGATCTGAAAGATAACGCTTATTTTGCAGTTTAAAATTTGTATACGTACCAACAATAAATTCACAATATGTTTTCCGAATTTCTCATATGTGTTCGGATTTATTTTTTCTTGGTCAGTCATATAATAATAATAATATATAGTAAATCAATTTCACATGATTGCATAAAGATATTTTAATATAATTTTGCAATCAGAGTGAAACTTAAAAGGAATTCAGAGATGCCAGAACCGATGAAAAAACAATTTTCAGTAACACTTTGATACCATATGAAGGAAATATAAGAAATATCTGGAGAAATACTGAATCTACTTGATGTAACAAATAATAATTAGAAGAATCGTTTGTAATAAATCGAATATAATAATAATATAAACGAAATAATGATATAATTCTAGTCAAATCTGTAATAATAAATTAACAGATGTTATGGAAAAAATTTGTGAGAACTAATAAAAGATGAACAGCTCAGAATTTAAATTAAATTAGCAGAGCATGTCTTGAGAAATTATAAGATAATATTAGAGCATCCCAGCATTTATTCTACACCATGTATAACTACCGTTTCTAATTTAACATTTTTATTTGAAGGAGATGCCGAAAACAACTACTTGTTTGCTCTGCATTACTTCGGCATCTCCATAGGATTCGCCACATCTTTCATAGAGACCAACCACAGATACTGACCGGTTTCGCGTTTATTATGCGCTCTTTAATTAACATTTTTTGTTATAATACCCATTATAGTCCCTATGTTTTATAGTTAGGCTGTTCTTGCTTTATTATATCTAGTTTTTTTAATATATATCTTGCCCTTTTTTACTCACTCAAAATGTTCGAAAGGAAATTGAATGTACATACATAAACCAAGTTCAAAGAGTGGAATAAACTTTTTACAATACCATTAAATTTATAAGGTCTGCTGTCGTATTATGGGCTTATATGTTTTACCGTAAATGTTAGCCAAGGTTGGCTCGAAAATAGTAATAATGTATATTTATGTTAGAACCCACGTACTGTTTATGCAAAAATATAAACATACCATTAAAAAGAAACATTTATAGCATATTTTATGGTTTCTGTTCAAGTACACTACTGTACTACTGTTTTGTTACCAAACGTATTGCAAAGGTAATTGCAAATTTTAATTTATTTCGAATTACTTGCTAAAATGCTAAAAAAGCATCATTCGGCAATACCTACCTTTAACCTCAATTTTTTGTTATAGTAAAACTTCTATTAGGAACGTAAATTACCTACCTCTACTTTTTCAGCACTCAGCAGTCGAAGAAAAACAGGTATAGATAAAAAGCTAGAAGAAATTTTCGTGGTAAAGAAAAGAAATAAAGGAAAATAATACGAATCGAAGCTACTTCAGAAATGTCAGAATTCCTGTGTAATTTATTAGCTTACGTTTTCTCTTAAACCGTTCCTTAAATGTTCCTTTAGGGCAAAAATACAGAGACGTACTAAGTAGCAAAACGCCATCTGAAAATATACAGCTCCAACTAACAATAAAATAATAATAATGTTTTTATTGTCAACGTTGCGGGTCTGGATTCCGGTCTGAATGGTAGATTCCGTGGAACAAATCAGATTGCAGAATTTTTGATGATAATATATTTTTGATATCCACAACCGCAACGTTATAAAAACACGCCCAGTAATACACAACGTAAACCTCCGTTTTCTGTTCCATAAGTGGTCAACATTTGATGGGAGAAGCACATAAACCCATACCGATTTTTTTGAATCTTTATGTTGATGATATACCGGGTGTTCCACATAAAAGTCCTCAGCCTCGTATCTCGGCAACGGAAAGATATATTTTGATTTTGAAAAAAACAGATGATAGAGTTCATCTATGGCTTCGTCACGGAGTTAAACTTGATTTTATTCAGAGTAAATTGGAGATGGCGCTGAAGTCGAAAGAAATTTTCCGTTGACAGGAACTTTGCAACAAGGTTTATCCGATACTTTGTTCAATTCTAAACAATTTTTGTTAAATGACTATTTTTCAAAAACTTAATAGTTTCAGAGATATCGGGCTCTTCATTTGGTGAGGCCCAAACTCAAGCGTATTTTAAAGTTTTGAATTATTACTGTATACAATGAAACAATAATTATCCAAGTCAATTTAATAGCTCTTTTTAAGAAATAGTGAAATAATATGTATTTCTGTAAAATAGGCAAAAGTTTTTTAAATACGTATTTCATTTTGTATAATAAGTAATTCATAATTATTTGTACGTTTGTCCTAAAATAAATCCTGAATGTATAACGAACCTTCATCACAGTAGGTTTTGATTAGAAGGAAACAAAATTAAATACATATTATTTCACTATTGTAAGTATTAAGTTGAGACGCTCAATAATTTTCGAGAAAATTGAAATTGTTTGTTTTGGGGGTGAAAAATCTATTTTTCACCCCCTAGGACCCATTTCAAGTCAATGATTTTTATACTGAGTAGTCTATATGAGATGCTTATTACGTGTACCAAAGGAGAATTTGGGACGCTCAATACTTTTCGAGAAAATTGAGATTATATGTATTGGGTGTTATCTGTTTTTCACCCCCTAGGACCCATTTCAAGTCAATGATTTTTATACTGAGTAGTCTGTATGAGATGCTTATTACGTGTACCAAAGGAGAATTTGGGACGCTCAATACTTTTCGAGAAAATTAAGATCGTTTGTTTTGGGTGCTATCTGTTTTTCACTCCCTGGGATCCATGTCAAGTCAATGATCTTTATACTAAGTAGTCTATATGAGATGGGTATTATGTGTACCTAAGGAGAAGTTGGGACGCCCAATAATTTTTGAGGAAATTGAGATTGTTTGTTTTGTGTGCTACTTGTTTTCACCCCCTATAAGTAATTCATTTTTATACTGAGAAGTCTAGGTGAGATGGGGATTATGTGTACCAAAGGAGAAGTTGGATAATTATTGTTTCATTGTATAAGGCAATAATTCGAGACTCTAAAATATGCTTGAGTTTGGGCCTCACCAACTCACCAAATGAAGAGCCCGATATCTCTGAAACTATTAAGTTTTTGAAAAATAGTCATTTGACAAAATTGTTTAGAGTTGACCAAAGTATCGGATAAACCTTATTACAAAGTTCCTGCCAAGAAAAATTTCTTTCGACTTCAGCACCATCTCCAATTTGCTCTGAAAAAAATCAAGTTGAACTCCGTGACGAAGCCATAGATGAGCTCTATCAACTGTTTTTTTCAAAATCAAAATATATCTTTCCGTTGCCGGGATGCGAGGCTGAGGACTTTTATGTGGAACACCCACATGGATAAATGGACACCCTGTATATTCAAAATTAAGTAGGTACCTACCTATTTTGAGTATTTTGTATAGCTTTAGTTTTTAATATTATTACAGTGAAACTTTATCTGCTATTAATTATTTTTTCCATAATTTAAATTTCAGATTATAAAAAATTAGTTATCGCCAAATAAAATTTACAAATGTCACAAACCTAGAAATTCGAGTACTTAAAGCTAGAAAAAAATTACTTTATCCCTGTCTCAATACAATTACATGTAAAATTGGTAAATGTATTTTTCAACCTCAATAAAATTTTATTTAATACCAATTTTGTGAAATATAGAATTCATATAGTGGCAGCAAAAACATTCCTTTTTCTAAATTGGCTCGACTGATTAATTCAATAGATCGATTATTAACTATACTTTGTCTTTCCGTTCGATTGTATTTACTGCTTTGACGTCACAAGGTAACCTTCTATGGGCCGCTTTATTACGAGGAAACCAGAGGCCAGAATAATAAAATAATGCTTAAAGAACTTCAATGAAAGTGATGAAGAATACTACAGAGTATTTTATTGCCTCTTTAATTAGGGTTTCTTTAAAGCAACATGGTGTTTTCGCCGATCACATTTTTTACCTCTTTGTACTTCTTGGCTCCAATAATCTTTGTATTGACACTTCATTTTAGGTTACTTGTTCTTTTATATATCAATTCGAACCGAATTGTAAAACTGCAATTAATTCAATTGTAAGCAATTATTTTCATTTTATAAATTACTGAAGGCAATTAAGTATCTACAGTGGACCATTCTCGTTGAGATTGCAATGTACCTTATCTCAATTCTTGCCAACGTTAGGACGAAACTCGTTCTTTGCAAATAGAAATAATTAAACGATTAAACATAGGGAGCACACTTAAAACTTGTTATACAATAAAATATAATAATAATATTTCCATACACCAACGTCCTGTAATTGAAACACTCACAGAAATATCAAACTATTTATATTTTTAGAAAATACAAAACCTATGTCTCCAGAGCCTGTTATGGTTTCCATTTAAAAAATCAAATGTTTTGTTTATCGAGTCGGTATATAAAAAACATATATACCATAGGATATTTGCATTTACACGTTTTCTATACAGGGTGTCCCAGTGTGAGCGTACAAAAATTTACCAGGGGTGGACCAGACCAAAATAAAAATAAAACTCTTATAAAAAAAAGTTCTCTGATGGACGCCTAACGAGTTACAGGGTGTTATATTGGAGAGAAAAAAAACAATTTTCTATGAATCAATTCTATACAATCTATTAAATGTCATTAAAACTACATGATGTTTGTTTAACTCTGACACCTGTGGTGGCCTAGGCCTACTCTTCCTTATGATTTTGTCTTCATAACTCTTGCATATCCTACTTTTTCGTGGATTAACTAAGTTTTAATTAAAAAAGTGCTCTTGTTATACAGCTCTAAAATCAACTATTTTCGAGTAAATTGAGTGTGAAGTACCGACTACATTCCTTTATGCCGAAAAATACATGCAACGGCAGTCATAGGGAAGAGTAGGCCTAGGCCTACTCTTCCTAGAGTTAAACCAACACCATATAATTTTCATGAACTTTAATAGATGTACACGTAACCCAAAAATTACCTAACGATTTTATTATTGCGGAAAATTGTTTTTTTTTTTTTTTCAAAAGAACACCCTGTAACTCGTTAAGCGTGCATCAGAGAAATTATTTTTATAAGAGTTTTAATCTTATTTTGGTCTCGTCCACCCCTTGGTAAATTTTTGTACGCTCACACAGGGACACCCTCTATATTTTTGAGAAATTAATTGAGATTATCGGCGTTCGAAAAAATATAGGTATAATGAATAGCGCTTTATAACTCGATAAAAATAATAGAGATAACGAATTTATATTTTTACAGTTAAATTTGATTAAAAAAATAAGAAGAAGGTATGTGCTAGCAGTTTTTTCTAGCAATTTTCTTACGGGAGTTGACAGGAACTGAATATCCTGCAATCCCAACGAAAATGTGGACAACTCAAATTGTATCTATTGCATCCTGATATTCGATCCTATATTACAACCTCATTGCATAAATGGCTAAGAATCTACTGTTCACTTTAATGAATAAGGTTTTCTAGGTTTTCCTTCTTCATTGTCTTACTAAATGATAGTTAAAGTTATAACATCGTAAGTCGTTCCTCGGAGCACTCGCGGGTAGCAAAATAATAATATGCCGCTCCCTCTCCCAGATAAGTATCTGACTTCGGGCCTCATCAGTACGATAAGAATAATGGCTATAGATATATTATTATTATTATGGTTTGAGGCCATAATAATATGTTCTGACCAAATGAGTATTATGGTTTAAGACCAAATGTTCTGATAAAGAAGAAAGTTATAACATACCTATTCCGTTTTAATTAATTTATGTTTATTTGATTTAATTTTTTTAATAAAAAATAATTGTTTTCAAAATTAATATGACAGGTACTATTAAAAACATCTATTATCACGTACAGTTCTAAGTTAATGCAAAAATCTAGTGTTACTAGTGTATATATTATGATAATTCCGTATTCAACATTGAGAGTTTTATTGGAGAAGGTAAATACTCCAATTTTATATGCTTGATTTATTTTCAAGATATTGCCTAATTATTTTTCAGTACACATGCAGTAGGTACTTCGAAATCCAATTGTATATATGTGGCACCCCCATTAGTTTTCGTTATATAATTTAGTAATGTAGTATCTTACATACTTAGAAGTATGAAATGAAATTAAATGAAATGAAATTTATTTAAATTAATTACAAATCAGAGAAATTTACAATAACACATGTATAATATACTAGCTCGAAAAGTATTAATTACTTATAGTGAGCTTTTGTGTGTGTGTGTGGTACATAGCACAATACTAAAAGTATAAACCTTGTCCAGAATGTGCTACCGTACACATACATATACCTACACTTATACTCATAATCAGATTTAAAGTTAATTTAAAAAAACCTTACTTATACTTAAATATACAGTTCATGAAGAGAAAATCAATAAACACAGATCGTGAAGTGATTTTATGAGATATTCAAAGAATGCTACTGCATGTTCAAGTAGGCAACAATATATAATTATTTATTGTATTTAAAAATATTTCTTTATAATGTATATCTTTTTATATCTATTATTTGCTGAAACACAGCACGGTCCTTTGAAAGAATCCATTTTTTTATTTTCTTTGTAAACATAACAATTGAATTTAATGCTTTCAATTCAAGAAGAACGCAGTTGTATATTTTAGAACTTAGACAGTAGGATGATCTTTGCACTACAGATTTGACAGTAAAGTGTACTACTAATACCTTATCATTATTCCTAGTGGAATAAGAGTATGAAATATACTCCTTATTTGTCTTTTTTTTTCTGATCTTGTATGACCCATCATTTTGTACAAGAAGCTTTGAAATAATCCTGAAAATGAGATAGTGTATTCCTGAAATGGAACATTTATCCGTTTTTCATAGTCCTCTGCTTAAAGACTTTTGAACGCAGAATATAGAAATCCATTTTATTTTACCATCAGTACAAACCTACTAAGGAAATAAATCGATTACTCGTTTGTTATATTTGTTGTTTAGGTGTGGCTTTACAACTTTCTTCCGTTTACATATTTAACAGATAATTATCATAATGAAGTCACAGTCCGTATTTAGTTACATTTCCAATTTTTCTATTTAAATTGTTTCTAAGAACGAAAGAATGTAGAACGGTAGCAAATTATAGGTAATAAATAAGTCTTCCATCTTTAGGCTATTATGTAAAATGGATGACCACTTGTATACAACGTAAAACCTATAAAAGAAAATTTGCAGTAATTAGCAGTGAAACTATAAATTACAAATGGATTGTACTGCACCTAGTTAAAGCAGTTTTGCAGGCACTGCAGGCAGTAGAATATTAGGTACCTTCTCACTGAGAAAAATGTGGCTAACACACTGTCGCCATTCATTTGTTCGTGTTGCAAGGCGGTAATTAGTAATATTGTAAATAAAGAAAACATATTTTGCCGAGTCACGTATTAAACCGTTTAATTAACGATTCCCCGTCTAGTAACTTTCAATATTAAGTGAATTATACCTGTACAGGTACATGTACATTTTATATTTAAAAGTACTATGAAGGAAGAAAATATAGAACTGAAAATAAATTGTTGTAACAAGCAGTGCAATAATTTAATAACGAGTTACAAGAATTTATATAAATTATAACGAAGGCCATTACAAACAACTTATATATTAAAACAATTAGTTCGAACTAATGAACCGAATGAAAAAATGTTTTTCACGACATATTTAAATATTATTTACTTGAGCGCTAAGCGTATTTATAATAATAATTAATAATTAGTACTATAAATATTCAATATAACTTGTATTTCATGTCTCGTGTTAATTGAATAAGTTAATTGAATATTAAAGTATTGCATTCCTTTTGCACGAAAGTTTGAATGTGTGAACTACAACTTTCTGCCTATTTTCTTTTTAAGTAAATATACATTGACATACAGACAAAAGCAACAAAAAACGGATAAACCATACCGATTAAGTGATTTAATGAAGAGGATGTTTTAGTAGCTTTGCAGCCTTATTAATGCATACTTAGTAGCCACTAACAATATTCTAAAATTAGTATTATGAATTTTATTAACATGGATTTTAGAATGCTATACAAGATTAGTACCCTACTACTTAGTGAATTATTTAATACAGCTGTTAAGCTATTATAACATCCTCTTCACTAATGGTAAGTAAAGAAAGCTGATCCGTATTAATTTTTCAATTTATTTTCAGTACCCTGGATTTGTATATCGATTAAAATAAGTCATGGAGACAATGGGTGGTATGAATAAAAACGAAATACCTGCTACTACTACAAGTATTAGTATATTTTACGTAGTATTTACTTTAAAACGAAGTAGATACTACATTTCGAAGTACTCCCTTCTAAAAATAATAGCATTCCCCTAAACATTATAGTAGCATGTACTACGACTTAAAGTATCTACTTTTTACTGGTAGATACTTCGATTTTAACAACTGAAGTATTTACTTAGTCGTTAACGAAGTTGATATCATAGCAGCTTCACCGTGCGTGCTAAAAAGTGATTATTTTAAAAATGGCTCAAATACGTAGCAATAAAATTTATAGTGCAAGAAGGTACTACGACGATGATACCCTATACTGTCAAATATTTATGTAAACAATTAAGTACCGTCAATTTAGAATGTTTTATGTTTATATTTTATATTTTTCACCTAAGTTTAGTAGGGAAAACGTTACTTTCTCGTTACTCGTTACTCATTACTTTTCCATCACATTTCCTTCATCCGAAGACATCTTAAAGGACTGGTGATGTTATAAATACATACAAAACTGAAACCGTTTCCCAAAAACTTTTAAATATGTCGTATCTCGTTAGCTAGGACCCGGCGCGCGGCGTATGTGTGAGAGAAGTACGTACTATACACATGTACTACACTTGTTAAGTATATACTTCATAATATGGAGTATATACTTTGTGGTGAAGCATGCTCTATGTCAACTACTGTAGATACTACCGGAAATTAGTAAATCCTTCGTTTTAAAGTGAATACTACGTAGAATATACTAATACTTGTAGTAGTAGTAGCAGATACTTCGTTTTTATTCATACCACAAATTATTATAAGCATACTACAAGAGCTTTTTCCGATTTCATTTAATTTGTTTTTGTTTTCAATTTTGATTTTTTACATAATATGTGCAATGTTCTAAGATAAAAGCACATTCTAAATACAGTACCATTCATTTGAAATTGGTGGTACAAAAATGGCAATAAAGTTTATTTTTATATCCCTATTTCTATAACTGGAGTGATTAAATACTACTGTTAACAGTAGCACTTTATGACTCCATGAGTTTAAGTTTTTACTGCCATATTTTGTATAATAACTTACATACACGCGGTAGGTCTTATTTAAGATTTTATAGAAACAAAGCTTATTTTTCAAGTTACTGATACTCCTCTCAGGGGTCTCTTTCAAATGTACAGTACGTGCCGTAAATTAAAATAACTAAACATTATGTTTAAATTAAAAGTAATAGCCTTAACTTGTTGATTTTTTTCCAGTTTTATATTTTACTGTAAACTCTATTTACATTTCAATTCAGATGTTGGTAAGGAAACAATAATTAGGTATCCTTTTTTTTAATATGGGTGTTCCCGACTCCTTCTCAGTTTTATGTACATTATTTTTTGTTTTAGGTCGCAGCCTAATATTAATATCTTCCATTGGTTTTCATATTGGTTTCCACCGCATACATAAAAGCAATTTCTTACTTTAACACCCTGTATCTTGAAAGAAGTTCATTTGCGAACCAATATTTAGTATTACTTTCTTCTTACGTTTATTTTTCAACATCTTGAATTAATACAATCTAGAAATTCTTCTAGACCTACCCTTCCAATCAGCAAGTTGCACATTAAACAATGAGAAACGATGTACTATTGTTACAGGTAGAGGAAGATGATGACGTCAACATTCTTCACATCGCCGGTGTGACATGGGCAGACGCCGGCCTAGTGAGGTGCACCGCTCTGAGACCGACCCAGCACTCCGAAGAAGTGCCAGTCGTGAGCTGCAGCACCGAGCTGACGGTCGTTAAAGATTTTGACGCGCTCGACAGTGACGACGGTAACAGTGACAGTGGAACCTCCATGGAAGTGGCCAGTGAGGAGTCGCAACCACCCGGTGACAGCGTTCTCGAGGAGCCCGCCATGCTCTTGAGGGGCCCGCAGGACGCCACGGCACTTGTAGGGGACCGGGTGTTACTCAAGGCCACCTATATGGGCCATCCGGAACCTACCGTCCGATGGACCAGAGTGGTAAGTGTGGCCAGGAATGCCGTGACGCTTTCTTCGCGGGTATTGTTATTCAAATTTTGTTTACGTCTTGACTTGACGGGTGTGCGTTTGCTGAGTCAGAGACTTTCCTAAAAGGAGTCAGCTTCCTGTCTGGGTTTTTTATCAACCCATTTTTATGGTCGGAATGAAGACGTTCAATTTACACAACAAATTGTACTTAAAGTAAAATATACTTACCCATATGGTATTAACTGGCTAAATCAAATATATTTTGCCGAAAAAATATTAAATCTATCTATGTTGCTATCACAGGCATCACAAAAATACGTAAACCATATCAAATTTTATTTGGATAAAAGCACTTACTTCCCTAAAATATTTTATACTTAGCCATCTATTTGCAAACATATACCTATCAAAAATAATTTTGAAAAAGATGATTCAAATTATTCTAATTTTTCTTAATATGTGCATCTTCCTTTCCACTATATCCTTAACCATTAGCATAACGATATTAAATTAATTATTCCTATATCCAGCTTTATTTTTAACCTATTATATTATCCATTGTTCCATATATGACATATATTTATGATTAAAATAAATAAAGTCATCAAGTTTTATTATTAATATCAAGGTCAACGTTTTCAAGCTGTTTTAAAATATTAAATAAGTTAATGAGAAGCGCAAGTCAGGCATAATTTTCTATTTTAGTTTTACCTTTATTTAATAGTTTATTACTCATGTCTATATTCAATGTGTACCACAGTGTATATACATATAATGAATTCCACTCCACGTTATTATTAGTAGTGGTACATAAGTAAAAATACAGAATATAAAAATATTTAAATGAATTACACTGCAATAAATACCATGTGTCCCAAATTTGATGCTCACCATTGGGATCTTGGAAACTGTAAGAGATAGAAAGTGGGTTAAAATGGGGAATGTTTTAGACATTTCTATGCTGCTCCTGAATCAGTTTTGAAATCATGGCTATCTGCTCCCATTTTTAAGATATATTTAAAAAACGAAAATTTGGTAATTTCTTTTTGCAGCTGTAGCGGAGCAATAATGGGTCTGACAGGCTAAAGGTTTGTACATTATTAAGACACAATTTAGAAAGACACAATTAAAATATTTTGCCGAATACCTAGTCGATTACACTATGTTCACTTGATTTTCAAGATGCCTACTCTTGTCAACTCTTGCTTTTCTTATGGCAGCCATGTTGGATTTTCTGTTTTCCTAATTTAACTGAAAAAGAGCTTTCTAACTAACTAACTAATAAAAAATCATGTTCAAGGCAGTAATTTAAGAAAACCTGTAAAAACAAACGTGGAAAAGAATATCTCGAAAACAAGTGAACAGCATAATCGATTATTCGGCAAAATATTCCTTTCTACATTGTGTCTTAATAATGTACAAGCCTTAAACCTATCAAATCAATTATTGCTCCACTACAGTCGCAACAAGAAATAGCCAAAGTTTCTTCTTTACTTTAAATATCTCAAAACGGAAGCAGTTAGCCATAATTTCTAAAGAAAAATGGCTAAAGTATACCCCATTTAACCGGCTTTCTATCTCTTATGATTTCCGAGATCCCAATGGTGAGCGCTGAATTTGGAACATATGGTACCTATATTATGAAAAACACCTAAACACCGTACGTTACCACGAAAAAGTAAATTGATTACAAAGATATATAATGCATCTATAACGGCTTCGAGGGTATTGATAAAAGATTGCTTGCTGAGTTTTATTGAGCTGCCTGTGATGTAGGCATAGCATTTATATTAGGCATCTGGGGTTATTGGGTTAACCTGTCTGTGGTGTAAAGAGTATCAAGGTTTATTTGGTTTTCGTTTTAGGCTATATGAACAGCAGAACAGGAGTTATCATGTTCTGTAAGAACCTTCTATCAATCTATCTATCTATCATTCACGAAAAACATGATTTTCTGACGTTATAGGTGGTTAATTCATTATGTTAGAAACGTAATGGTATTTCCACATATAAAGTAACATAGTGAAAGAAAATATTCATACCAATTATTCAATATCTATACAGAAAATTGTGTTTGCACTACAATATTCAATCAAAAGGCCTACTATTAATAAGTTTAAAACATATAATACGGAGTAAGAAACCCAGAACTTATTCTGGTATTCTTATTTTGGAACTTATTCCAAAATATCCTTCAGTAACCTGTAATAGCGAACCGTTTAATGATTTTTGTATTTACATACATTTTTGTGTTGAAAACTAGGGTTGCTCTCTCTTTCTCGAGATTGTTTCAGACTTTCTAAGTTTCAATATGCAATATCCATGCTCTCCCTATTGAATAAAAAATTAATATTTATTTATAATAAGCATTTGAAAAGTTCGTAAGTGGTAACGGGGCCTGACAACATATACGCAGTTGTAAATTGCCAATTACCATTAGCACACATGGACAATAAAGTATTTCAAATTTTCAATTCGGATTGATAAATCGACTTTTGAACTCAAAAACTTCAATATCAGCCTACAATGTGTTTAGTTCAGTGTTCGTCCTTGTTTAATTAAACCAATTTGAGGAATATTAAATACTCTGACATAGGTCCTAAGCTACCTATCATGTTATTGACACAACCTACATCAGTGCCGGAACAAAAAAGGCAACATCTTTACCCTTTATATCCTCTGAAATATACTATACACACAAAACATCTGTAGCTTCCTCCAAATTTTTTTTATAGTGTCCAGATGACATAAATTGGAAAGTTGACGACCGTAGTCATCTCTCATTCCATAACTTATCCAAAGCTTTATAAATTGCATTATATACCTACTGCATATCATATGTATTACATTTGTATTAGTATATATGATGTGAATGAGTTGTATGATTGAAAGCTTTAATACTTTAATGGAACAATTCTACAACCAGTACCTATTTACCTATTTCTTAAGCATCACAAAACTATTGTATCAAAAAACAAGCATCCAAGCGTTGCACATCATCATTTATAAAATTATTTACATGACGTTAATGGACCAAAAACATTTATTTCTTTATAATTATGTAGGTAGTCATAGTAAATCACATTAGTGTAAGCTATACTAAGGTAAATTAAAATTAAAGAGATATATATATATATATTTCTGGAAAATAACATTGTGGATCTTTTATGACTTGCAATGCTTGGTTGGATTCTTGTTTCGAATTTAACATAAACCATCAAGCTGCTGTGCCTCCAAGCCTGCATGTAGTACCTACGCATAATAACTGCTTACTATTCATAATCTATTATACAGGGTGTTATTTAAGTAGTGGCCAAACTTCAAGGGGTAATTCTTTGAGTGATTCTAAGACGAAAAGTTTATATAAACATAGGTCCGGAAATGCTCCGTTTTCAAGATACAGGGTGTGAAACTTTTTTTAAAAAATCGTTTTTTTCGTAAAATCTTTATAATCCGTTAGCCGATTTTGTTGAAATTTGGCAGTGTTATTTATGGTAGAAAGGGGCTAATTTTGCCCTAGATTAAAATTATTAAGTCCAGTGGCGCCCCGGGGGCACCTTAACCCATATTTTTCACAAATAAAATGTGCACCACTGACTTTTTTAAAACTGCACTGACTTTTTCGCATTCAGCAACTAAAAATACAACTCGAACTCTCGATCTCGTTGGCTCTTGAACTTTTTTCGTATCTTGCTTCGTTTTCGAGACAAAAATAAAAACCACTTTATTGCATGTCCCTGGGACGACATATTAAAAAATTAAAATTACCAACTATCAAAAACGAGGGTGTACCTGCTACTTTTTTCCATAGCAATAGGCTTTTCCATATGAAAAAAATAACAGGTAGAACTTATGGACATGATACTGGCAAACGGGGAATTTTATGAAATTCACGTTCTTTTATTTTTATTTGAAATAAATTGGTATTTCCGAAACGAAAAATGTTTTACTACTTTTTTTTTCGTTATTAGTCATTATTTATCCTCAGCTATAATTTCCAAAGTTTATGCGTATAAGTTAAGAATCACCCTGTATATGTTAGCGGCAATGAATCGCATTAATACTTTCCAAAGACGTTTAAGCTAAAACCAAAATCCGAAGTTACAAACAGGAACTAATAAATAATTGAAATTCGTCACGACTTCCTGAAATGTATAAACAATATCTATATACGGTTTTACTTTCCATCTTTTACATTTGTCTAAATAATTGGTTCCCCCATCCAAGGATAGTGTATTACTAATCATATTTTACATTTTTATTAGTGTTTAGTGTTTCAAGAGCTGTTATGAATAAAGATCTATTTACTTCTGAGTACGTATAGTTAAATACCATATATCGTACATTAAAGTGTTATTCGCGTACTTAGTATTACAGAATGAGTGATTTACTATTTGAAGTAAGTTTATTTTTTAATCACTAAGCATTAGTTAATGTATAATATCCAGACTAGAGATTAAACATAACAGACAGCACTTTATATTTTTTCTATTCACTGCAGAAAGTTCAACTTTCTGCAGTATTATTCTATTATGTTACTTTAATTATTGCATTTGTTAGTATGTGATTAAAATAGAGATAGGCCACTGATAAGTTTCCATATTGGAAAGTTTCCAAAATGGGAACTTTCCGGGAAGGGAAGAATCCTGCTCAGGGAACATTTCCAGAAAATGTTCCCGGGAAGATTTCAGGAAGCTTCTGAGAAATATTTCCGTATTATTTTGAATTTCCCGCCAAATTATAACTACATAAACATAACCTTAGGATTAGGAAATAATAGAATTATGTTGAGATTATCTGTTAAAGGCATTTTCGATTTTTGTGCATCATTGGTGTCTTTTCACTGCTTTTCTTGACATTTTTTTTAAAATCTGTAGTTGTTAAGTTAAAGTTACTAAAAAATAATAAGTACAAATAATTGCTGTAAATTCATGTTGAAATAATTTCCAAATATCAAGTCAAGTACCTACCTGCAATGCCAAAAAATAAATCAATACACATTCCGAAAAACAAAAACAGTCTGCAGTGGTGGGAAATATTTCTGGACAACTTCCCTTGGAAATCTTTCCCTGAAAAGTTTCCAAGGAAATATTCCCTGGGATTATTAACGGCAAACATTTGGCAACATTCCCGAAATATATTTTGGTAATATTTCCAAAAAAATATCTTCCCGGGTATTTCCCATCTCTAAATTAAAATATTTGTTTTTTAGGTATTTGCAATAACAATATTAATAAATATACCACCATACATAAACTCCTCTTAAACTGAGATTAAGGCCTGTAAGATAAGTCAAAAATTAAGAGCAATTGTTATTTACGTCACTCTTCTTTAGTAGCTCTAACATTACTTTCTAAGGATTTCATTTAGAACTATATTACCAACACTAGAGATTTTATAGATATTCTTAATTTCCATTTCAGCTGTTGTACAACAAATTTATATCTAATTCTAAAGACGTATAGGTGTTTACAGAATTGCATTGTACATTAGCTCAAGCAGTTGCATACGGTGTTTAACATAAAAAACTTTGAATAAAAATAACTTTTAATGAGAAATTATATCGAAATTATGGAAAACCCTTTTGGTGGAATCAAGGATCATGAAGACTTATTTAAAATAGATGTAATTCTGTCACTCCCACTGTAGCTATATCTCAACCTTAATATGTATAAAATGGGATTATACCTACTTCTTATGATACGTAACATTTATATCTGCAATCGCTTTGAAAATACTTTAGGGAGTATCGAAAAGAAATTTTGAATTTTATTTTAATTAATTAACTAATTTCTATACGGTTTAGACTGAAATCACATATCATATGGTTTTCTCTGAAATTTCATGACTAAATGCATCTACGCAGTGTTAAGGCAGCTAGACTTATAATAGAAAATATTCCATTTAATTTGTTTATAAATCTGTATAATAAATTTCTGTAATAGCTTAACCGTATATGTAGATATGTATACAGTTTACTCAAATAACGCGTTGTGGATGTTTTAGGGTCGCCTATTGAAAAACGACGAACGCACAAGCATCACATCTGGAGACGGAGTCTCGTGTCTTCTTCTTCAAAACATCACCGCCGATGACAGCGGAAAATACGACATTTGCGTAGAGAATATTCATGGAGCCGACTGTAATTACGCTTCTGTGTCCGTAGAAGGTAAGATATTCTTTATTTCGCTACTGTCATAACCTTCGAGATACTTTTTATGTTACTTCAGTTCCAGACTGTTTAACAAACAAACTACGTGTTGGTCACTTACATATGCATGCATCATGCATCTGTACAGGGTGTTATAGTGTATATAAGCACAATTGAAACCGTATAAAAACTAAAAGCCGGCATCTCTTTATTGTACATGACCGGAGGTAGAAATGTTTGCTATTAAGAAAATATTATAGAGATCGTTTTATGAGAATTGTATTAATTTTTATTACTTTTTGTTTATTAGATACCTATTATTTGTTCATGTATCCAATAACATATTTTATTATTGTTAAGTATTTATTGTTTATGTTTATTATTGTTATTTTTATAGTTTATTTAACAAAACTAAACTACGCTTGGTAATTGGTATTTACGCGCTGCACTGGAAAACTATTGATGACATTTCAGCACTCGGCACGGGAAACAAAAAAATGATTTGCAACCAGCAGACCAGTCTGTTGTTGATTGTCTGCGCAATTGTAGATGGTTCAGCGGGCTTATTAGATTTCCAGTGTGGGACTAACATGTACAGTTTTAGTTACTATTCTAATCGCGATACCATTGCTAAATACATAGTACCAAATATCAAAATAAGTGCGCACGGTCCTGTGCCTTAACACTGACCAGTTTAAATTGTGCTTATATACACTCTACAAATTCGAGCATTATCATTAGAACATCGGAAATGCACAGTTGTTGGCTAAATTATGCGAACAGTTAAAAAATATCATCGCCCTAAACACTGATCAGCTTTCAACGTTTGAAAGCACTTCAGTGAAAACGACTTATGATTTAGCTATTCCGTGAAATATTTAGACACTTAGATGGTGTGGCCTCACCTTCTATCTCTACCGTAGGTATAGTTTATCATAAAAATAGTAACAGGCTAGAGATTTTCTAATTATGAAAAACAAAGGAGGAAAAACTTTAAATAAATATTGTTTCAATATTGTCATAGGATATTAGGAGGATGAAAGTTTTTCCTATCGTATTTTGCAAATATAAAAAAACAGACTTTCTAATATTCTACACATAATTACAAACATTTTTACTAGACACGAATTATCTCAAAAACCGTTGCAATTAGGTATAGGGAATGCTTCATAGGATCGAAAGAGTCATAATAGACCTTAATGAAAATGATATAAAATATAGGGTGTTTCATTTATAAAAATTGAGAAACTGTGGTTGCGAGATTTGATTCGCCCTGTACCTATTCAAGTTAAGCTATTTTGAAGGAAATTCTACAAAAAGTAAAACTAGACCATATAGTATGTAGTATTTAGTTCCTTAAATACTACAGGGTGCTCAATTCATTGGGATTAAGATACAAAAATGCTCATACCTTCTGAATCACTTTGTATAACACTAGTACAATCTATATTGGCGACTTCGGAGAAATGATCCGAATTCAAATATGTAATAAGAAATACGTCACACCATTAAAAAAACCTTAGTTTGATATGGGTCCGGTTTATTGAGCACCCTATATGACTATACATATTTTAAACTTCTTTTGCCTCCGTTTCGAAGAGAATTCGAGTATTTCCCCAGGGTTTGGTTCAGGTATGTGTTTCTAAATTGAATAGTCGTTTCACGTCAGTTAAATTTACATACATATATGAAATTGAAAACTCTGGACAGCTACTATTCTTAGATGTATTAATAATTAGAAATAGTGAAAATAAGTTAGAATTTGACATATACAGAAAAGATACCAGTACTTTAAGATATATCCCTAAGGACGCTTACCATTGTGCTCAACACAAAATGGCGAGTTTCAATTTTTTAATTCATTGCCTATTAAGCTTCCCTCTAAATAAGGAGAGGTTTGAAAAAGAAAAGGCATTGATTAGGGATATAGCTGCGAGCAATAGATATTCTGTAACTTTAATTGATAAAATAATTAGGAAACGTAAATTTAAAGAGATACTTCGAAATTCCAACAAAAGTATGTTGGATAAACTCGAAGGTCAATTCAAACTAGAATCAAGGAACATATGGATCATCTCAAATATGGTAGAACAGATAAGTCTAGTGTCGCCCAACATGCGTTTGAGAACAACCACAATATGGCTAGTACCAATTTGAGACTATTTAGGAATGTGACAAATTCCAGACAGCTGGATGCTTTTGAGAGTTTAGAAATTGCTAAATGTAAAAATAGTATGAGTGGTGACAAAGGGCCAATCCCATATAGCCCGCTTTACTGGTTAGTAAATAGTTTAGGTATAAATATGACACAATGTTAGCATAGGTTTAGTTTTAATCATCTCCAGATAATGCCCACTTGGTTGGCGAAACGCGTGTCGAGTGTAGTATAGTATTTTCGTGTTATATGGAAAACTACGTTAGTGATATCTTCACACCAAAGGTTCCAAACCCTTTCAAGACTAAAATTTTATATTTGCCTCGGGAAATGGGAACTTTTATAGGCGCCGAACGACCACCTTAAAAAACACAAGTAAAATATAAGCTATTGGTATATTCAGAGTTCTTACAAAAATTGCAATCATAATTACAGGTTCGTGTAGTTAGAAGACTACTATTAAATTTTCATCGGTCACCACCCTTTGCGCATTCTGATAGTCAGAAGTAAAGTCACCTAACTAATCATTACACTGACTAGTGGCATTTACTGACATCGTTAACTGTGAAACGTTTTCCCAGTCAACGCTTATATGTTAAACAACGATTAGATTTATAGACGTATCTTGCCAGGATTTTACATAATCTATTGGACATATTCATGTAATTGTTTGTTATTTTTATTGGAGTTAAATCAAAACAACTTCTTCTACCTTCTACACAAAACAATGGTTATAAATATCGCATTGTAAATATATGGAGTTCAATGGAAATATGTTGTGAAATTACAGAAAATTTAACAAATAAAAATTATGTTTGTGGTTTAAATACATTGAAGAGGGGTGCATTGTCTTCCTGGTCTGATAAGATGATAATGGAGGGCCATTTGGTAGGGTTTAAAAATTTCTAGGGATCCTGGTAAATTGAACTTCTTGTGTATGTATTATGTTTATGTTATCTAAATTTGGAAAAGAATGACCGGGGTCTAAAATGTCATTATAAAAAACAAAATCAGTATCTAAAAATATAAAGGAACGATAGTGGTCCAGATATCGAGCTTTAATTGTGAAAGCATTCACATTTCACGTTGTAAAACAATTTTTTTTTTCACAAATTGTATTCAAATTCTGATTTTACACTAATTGTCTAATGTGAAATTTCAGTTATTAATAATATAATATATCAATAGTGACTGAATTTGACCTTTTAGAGGAATATCTAACACATAATGACACTTTGTAACTGATTTTGGTCTGATGTTAAACTGATAAAAGGTCAGCTTTGCATATTTAATATTTAAATATCTAAAATATGTCTCTAGGCACAGGATAAAATATATTGAATAGTAATATCAATCTTAGTACCTGGTCGACTTTCAATTCCTTATAATAATTGAAATTTGATTATCAGCAAAAATGTATTTACATGACATATATTGTTATATCTAGTGTTTCTAGTTTGGTACGTGATATAATTTTTCCTATTTTGGTTTATATCTAATTACAAATTTATTAATTTGGTTATCATTCTAAGTTTAATAGTATACCATGATATACATATACGCCACTTTGTTGCTTTTAAATCAAACATTAGTCTAGAATTATCTTAAATGTTCATTTATTTACGTTGTATTCGTGGACAAAGAAATATTTTATACCCCATGTACAGATATAACAAATATCGAAGGAGATTTTGATTTTACTTGTGTTAATTAGGTAAAAAAATTCAAATCAGAGTGTAGCTTAATTCATATTGGAAAACCAACCTTGAAATCAGAAACAATTAAACTGGATGAGTGAAGGATGGGACATTTGTATAGCTATAGTATAGAATATCTTTCAGACCTGTAATATAAAATGAAAAACTAAAAATTTCGATAAGTCCAAATCAAATAGCTGAAGACTTTCATGCGCCAATATTTCTCCTGGTTTTTATATATATTTACAATGAATTATTGCCGTTATTAATATGTTCTTACAAAAATTTATTTGTACAGAAAACTAGATAAAATTGGAATATTAATTGAACAGATAGATCTGTGTGGGTTCAAACCTTCTAGGATCCACCCACCTATCTAATATTCCCAAATTATCTTGAAAATATAATATCGGCAGTATATTTTTGACAGAAGAATATATTCAGTTCATCCCACGTTTCTTATAGCTTCAATAATGAGTATTGGTAATTTGTGGAAGCCATAACAGTGTAAAACCATTTTTGACTTATTTGCATTAAATTTTCGTTTCAAATTTCTATCAGCTGAATTATTTAAATGTAAAATGCTCATGTCGTAGGAGTAAGACACATTTTTACTTAAGTGCCGAGGTGAGAGGAAAACTAATTATTTATTTTGTAATTACTGTTTTGTACTTTTGCGAAATATCGATTATTTCTACACTTTTTATATAAGTATAGTATGTACCATTTATTATTGTGCCTCTGTAATAGTACTAATCTCGTGTATAGTAAATATTGTATTTATAGTTTTACATCAAGAATATAATATACATTGTTATATTATTTGGAAGTATCAAAATGATGCCAACTAAAATCATTGGCATCAATCCCAAATTATTTTATTTCTTGACTGTGAAGGTGAACGAAAGAGGCAGAATTGTTTCTTTATGGTCTGAGCTAGCTTCCAATGATGAAAATTTGTTGAAAAAATACGTTATTTTATGTTCAGACTGTGAAAATGAGAGTGATGTAACTTTGAATTTTTGGTAAGGTTTATCTATCGGTTCATCTGTAAAGGTTGATTAATCTTTACTTTTATTAAAGTTTTATTTAAAGTCGGCGAGTTGAAAGTAGCTAGTAAATTTGTTGACCAAATTTGGTGTAAGTAGATTGTAATGAAAATCAATGTAGAACTTTATAGAAACTTTTAAATAATATTTTAAACGTAAATAAATATATCAACCTTATATAATGATTATTATTCTGATAGTATCCTGAAAGTTGGGTGGAAATATTTTACTAGTGTGTTTTATAACAAAAAATATGATTTTTTATAAAAATGGTGCTAAAAATGATTCTAAGGGGCTACAGCTTCTTATATAAAGAGAGCATCTAAATATAGATTTTTTTTCTAAATATCTCATAAACTGCTTGAGATATATTTTATAAATTTGACATCCTACCTAAGTCTTAAAATTTAAAGTCATGCATGGAACAGAACATATTGGAACTATCAGGACACCCTGTATGTATAGTCGATTTGTGATGGGTAGATAATATTCCTTTGTATTATTTTATTTACACTTCCCAAACCCACTATTTAACTATACAGGGTGATTCTTCACCTATACGCATAAACTTGGAAAATTATAACTAAGGACCAATAATGACTAATAATGAAAAAAATGTAGCAAAACCTTTTTCGATTCGGAAATAGCAATTTATTTCTAATAAAAATAAAAGAACGAGAATTTCATAAAATGCCCCGTATGCCAGTATCATGTCCATAAGTTCTTCGTTTGAGAAATTATGCGCCATACTTTTATTCTAACCGCGTGAAAATAAATTCGAATATGAGCACAACTGATAACATAGTACTCTTAGAAATAGAAGAAACGTTACCAAACATATCGTCCTGACTTGTTTACTTCTGACTTTGTTTATAAACAAAAAATTTCACCTGATAAATTTTTGTAAATATTTCTTTCAAATTATTTCTGAAAATAAAAATGTTTTACTATATTTTTTTTCATTATTAATCATTATTTGTCCTCAGCTATAATTTCCCAAGTGTATGCGTATAGGTTAAGAATCACCCTGTATACATTAAATAAGATTATGCATTAACTTTTAAGAATATCTAAAAATAGTCCAATTTAAACATTGTACCTACTTCCAGAGAACACATTACTTTTCTGAAGTCTCCAAATACACATCAGATTTTATTAGTGCAATCTGAATGTTCTAAATTCTGCGTTATTCATTTAACTTTTTCTACGTCAGAGTCAGAAGAGACTTATAATTGCTCAGGAAGTTAATAGGATGATCAGTAGTGTTCATTAATTCTGACCTCGTCACTGAACCTGCTGCATCCTTGAAATAGTTTCTATTGCTAGTATACAAACTTAATCATATTCATGCAGTTATAACGAACATAAACTGATATGTGTAATACAATATGCCATTGTAGTAATATAAATAAATAATCGCTTTAAGATTGTCCCAGGTAAATAGATTATGAATAGATTATAAAATGAGGAGCACCTTCACAAAATTATTAAAAATAAATTATCAATTATATTATCAATGAAAAATGCTACGTAAATGTACTAAGTATAATAATAATTAGTAAACGGCTTTTTTTCTTTATAAAAAAATCATTAAAGTGTTTAGCAGGAGCAGTATTTGCTGCTATAACTTATCTAACAATAAAGAAATTATGACTTCCCTCAAAAAATTATGTCATTTACTATAGTAACATTTGTCCATCGTTTATTGTTACCCAATTATATTTTAATGATTTGATAGTTAAAAATTCGACTCACTTTGCTATTTCCAATCTCTCAAATGCATCCAGCTGTCTGGATTTTGTTACCTTCCTAACTAGTCTTAAATTGCTTCTATCTATTTTATGGTTGTTCTCAAACGCATGTTTGGCGGCACTAGATTTATCTGTTCTACGATATTTGAGATGAGCCATATGTTTCTTGAATCTAATTTGAATTGACCTTCTAGTTTGTCAAACATACTTTTGATTGCAGTATTTACAGCTAATTTCGTAAATCCCCGACTTTTCCATGTCTCTTTAAATTTACGTTTCAATGCCTTTTATAATCTTTTGCTTTTAAAAGGGCGCTTTTTCTTTCTTTTTTGAATAAAATTGAAACTAACATTTCAAATGATTATTTAATTTGTAATCTTTTGATAGGTAGACATATTTTATCGCGCTCAGGAAATTTATAGTTCAAATCTACCATAGCTTAATATATTAAAAAGAAGTGTTTGAACATGTACAATGTCATAGCTATTTCATTGTTATATGTTTGTCATGACAGTGACCAATGTTACGTCAAAAATTCCACATAAATAAGTCATTCACATTCCTTTAACAAGCTGGTGGAATGCCATATATCTAATTACACTGTTATAATTTTGCAACAATTGTAATAAGTAAAGGAGGGTAGATCAGTATCAGAAATTATTATTTTTACACAGCACCATACAGTTTTCTGTTTGACCTTATTTGCGATTCTATTATGAAAGCAATTATAATATTTTATACTTGCTAACTATTCCAACGAACATAAAAGTTAATTAATTTGCTAATGGTCTCCCCTGCTGCATAAAATAAAGGTTAATAACAAAGCGTAAAGTATTTTAAATCAGAAGAAAGTGACTGAGTCAACTGTGTATCTTCTTTCAATTACAGTTGAGTGATTTTAATAATTATTTTTACTTAATTTTACTTAAGATATTATTATCGTACTTCATGTTTGAATGAGAAAGAAATGTATGTAAAAATATGGCATTTCATTTAAAATTAGAGAACATAATACGATTCACGCTGTTGTACATGTCTAAAGTACACATCAAGCAGCAATTATTATATTTATTGTACAGAGTGTAGCTAAAATACTTGCCCATGTGTTCGTGGCAGATTTTCATTCAAAATTAACAAAAGAAGTTCATATAAAGATATATGTCCTCAAAAGCTGTGTTTTTGAGATGCAGGAACGTAAAATTAATGAAAAATTAAAAACGGCTGAACCAACTTGGTTCAAATTTGGTATGCAGCTTATATTCGGTTTTCTACAAACATGTATGCATGCCATAAATTTTTAATAAATAAAGACGTATTTACGGAGGTGATTTTAGTGATTTTAACTAATCAATTGTGAATTTTTTTGCAATAAATATGTAAAATGACATTCAGTCATTTATCTCAAAAACGCCTCGTTCTAACAACATGCAACAAGTATATGTATATTTGTAAATTTGGAATATCTTGAAAGAAAGAAATGGGGTGCGAAAATCACTAAGTTCACTCCGTAAGTACCCTCCTGCTTATAAAAAAATCTAGGGTATGCACGGATGTTTGTAGAAAACCAAATGTGAAAGTTACACCTACTAAATTTTGAGAGTCACTTAAATCATTTTTGTGCAATTTAAAATAAACTATATTTTTTATTATTTTTTAGGATCCTGTATCCAACTACAGCATTACAAGTAATCGATTTCTCACTATATTTACAATCAAATATACCGTATAAAGTTTATTATTTATTTTTATTTTATATAGGTAGACATTTTGCATATGCATTTTTAAAGATTTATTCCCTCTACTTATTTAATTAATTATTTCAAAAGTTGTAAACCATTTAAGTTCAACTCCTTTATACCTACTACTCCTACTGCCATTATCGTTGCCTGTTTTTTAACTTCAAACGTCTGTTCGAACTTAAATTACAATAACTTAACTGTTCGATAATAACTTAACTGTTCAAACTTTGAAAGATACGATACTTTTACTGATACGGAGGCGATTACGGCGTGTCAAAATTTTTCAAAAGTATATTCTAATTGTGAACTTGTTAAGTGAAAACTATATAAGGAAAAATTTCCCTTCTATATAAATAAAAGGGGTCGTGTAGTATACAGGGTGGTCCACCGGAAACTGCATCGATCGATTGTGGTAAAACTATAATTAGAAAAAATCTGAAAATTTGGTACTGTACTAAAGCCATTGGGGGACACTTGACTAAAATATTTTCAAGATTATGGCACTTCCAGTTATAACAGAAGTAGATGTCAATTTGCCAACTATATATTAATTATTACATTTTTAAACTCTATACGTAGAAATTTAAATACATTTCATGTATAATGTTCTATACCTAAGTCTAACTGTTTTTGACATATGTCTCAAATTTTATGTCAAAAATGACTAATGAATAATTATTGAATAATGAATAATTATTAATTTTTCCTATACAGAAACCTTTATTATTATCTATCAAAATAGAAGAATAAAAATGCAATCGAAAAACTGTCAAAAGTCTTTTTCAAATGGAAACTCTATGTTTTTATTATTTTATTTTGCTTCAAAAATAAGAGTAAGTTTGTATAAGGTTGTCTATTCCGAAAATTTGTAGTTTTCGAGCTATTGGCAATTTAATTTGTTTCTATTGTAAAAATACTACACGGCTTTTATGTGTTATTAGTTGGCCATGGTTTTTCAATTGCATTTTTATTCTTCTATTTTGTTCATCCTGTATTAATAATTATCAAAATATCATGGCACTTCAGGTACCTATAACCGGAAATATTTTAGTCAAGTGTACCCCAATGGGCTTTAGTACAGTACCAAACTTTCAGAATTTTTCTAATTATAGTTTTCCCACAATCGATCTATGCAGTTCCCGGTGGACCACCCTGTATAGTTACAAAAATTGAATATGCCAAACATGTACCTACATCATCTTCCATTTGTTTCAGGTCCCCCTGATCCCCCAAGTGGGACACCATGTATCACGGCCAACTCGGACAGCGTCACTGTTGCCTGGAGTAGTTCCCCATACGATGGAGGCAAGGTGGTTAATGGTTATGCCGTCGAATACTCCATGGTCGGCAGCGACATCTGGACCACCGACGTGGAGGAATGCCATTCTTTGAGCTACGTAGTCAGGGGGCTGCAACCTGGTGGACGATATGTCTTCAGAGTTCGAGCCCTCAACATACACGGCTACAGCAAACCTAGTCTTGAGTCAGATATAGTACAATTAGAGGAACACAGTGAGTATCTCGTTTATACTTGAGCACTGTTTCAGTAAAGTAATCATTGCGAGATTACTAGAGAGAGAGTAAGCACTTAAGAATCATAGTTTTTAATCAGTCTCAACTTTTAATGATGGGCAAGAGGCATGATACAATAAAGGAAGGTATGATATTGCGCATATCCCTCCCACATCCGTGTCGTCACCGAGAGCGCAAATTTGACATTTTACAGTGTTTACATATGTAAAGGTGTGAAAGTTTCGTGGTTTTTACTACATTTTGTCCTCTAAATTCATTTTTTTTTTGCAGAGTATTTGTATAATTCTAGTGTATACTAATTATAATCATATGTGAGTATAGTTAAAGTTAATTTTATATTAACACGTACCTAAACTAAAAGTGCAATAAAAATGCGTTGTGCTGTGTGCTTGTATAATAGTGATAATCGCAACCAAGAGCCCAATAATTTAAATAATATTAGGTAATTATATTGCTATGATATTTAGACAATGTAAACATTGCACTATCTATTATGTTACAAGGTTTTTCACGTTTCCACGGGATGAAGTAATAAAGAAACTATGTGTGGTAGCTTGCTGTCGAGCAGAAAAGTTTAATGTACATACTGCCAGAATATGTTCCAAACACTTCACCGATGAAGATTATGAGATAAATTAAAACCCTGTAATAAATTATATAACCTGTAATAGATATGGTTCTGTAATGTGGTCATTAAATAAAAAAAAAAATGAGAAACATTTAAAATTTTCGAATAATTAAAAAAAATGAATACATTTAATAATACAGTCAATTTAGAATCTTAACCGAGCTTAAATTTTCACTTTTAATCGTAGGTGTAAGGCGAACGGCGATATATATATATAAAAGTTAACTTGTTGCCCACATCCTATGTTTATGAAGCGTTTATCCTATATTTAAGTACTAATCATTTTACACACGAATCAGAATAACTAATTACTTATAATAAAAATTGATATAATCACCGATAACAGTTATTATTATTGAAGTAGGTAAGAAATTAAAAGAGACAATTTTAAACCACCAGGGATTACCAGGGCATTTTGTATATGATAGGTACCTACCATATGGAGTATATCTAATCTGTGCTTATGATTATTAAAGAACACATTTAAGGACACTGGTTAAATTTCCCAATATTTTCCTATTCGGGACACTGTTTTGTGCCAATTATATGAAAGTTTTGATAATGTTTCCATTGAAATCGTATATAACATTTGTATTTAGCGATCATTCTGCGCTCTCGGTGACGTAATGCGCACAGCGGACGCATTTTCGTACTCACGAATGTCATACCTTGTACTTATTATATCATTATATCATGGGCAAGAGGTATAAAGACCGCGGGAAGGCTTGATTAACGTATCTAATGGCAATTAACGAGATGATAATCTCTCCAATGCTCTTGTAGTCTCTTTTAGTCAACTGGCTGCATCTGCTTATCTACTGCCAAAATGAAGGCTTTTCATTGAATAAAATTATCACAATTGTATATAATGGTGACGCGACAACTTTACAAAATTCAGTAACTTACAGAATTGAATATACACTTGAATTGTCTATATTGTCTAATTTTATTGTTGATTAATCAAATTTGATCCACTACAATTTCGTCCATGGTCCTAAGGTTAGACTCGTGTTAGATTTGGTAAAAAGTTATATTTATTTACCAAATGTTACACAGACTGATACAGAAATGATAGGTTTAATTTTTCTATACAATGTACATGCTAAAAAGTTAAAAAAAATACTTCATTAGTTAGACATGCCTCAAATTTAAAGTCATAGGTTGTTTTGAAGCGCGTTACACATTAAAAAAACTTACACATGCACCCTATGTTAAAAATTTACAAAAAGAAAATTTACTTACCTATATCAATGACAAAATACTGAGTGCAATGCCATGGGTTATAAATGTCAACCGCCATCTAGTAATTTTTCATTTTGATCTGGTCTGAAATATTACAGATTGATATTCCACTTAAAAAATATAACACTTTGATATGCCGCGGTTTTCCAGAACAATCTGTATAAAGTTCAATATCATGAACTCATCATATATCATAATATCATCATCACAATATCATATGAGACTAAAGTTAGTCTCCTAACTTTTGTAGTAAAGAGTCAGTTAGAGTTAGAATCAGATTAATATTTATAACCGATGATCCCTGGTCAAAATAAACTAGGTATAAAATCTTATAAATAAATGAAATATAGATGCGACAAATATAATGCTCAAAAACGAAAATACAAGAATTAAAGTACGATTTGAGTTAGGTCACGGCCTCCAGTTCCAAACTTGTATAATGTTTTCGGTCACTTTCTCACTGACATTTTTCAAATTTGGAAAAAATTTCGTCAAAAAATCATTTTAGAGAATCAAACTCCTATAGATTCATAGATATACAGGGGGCAGAAACTCTGCAACTAGAAATAGCTGGCATCTTCCTACTAAATTATGTTTTGTATAACTGCTTCCTTTCCAACTGAAGATATCAATCGCTATCAAGTTACAAAGTTCCACCCCTGTATTCCCATCGAAAATGAGAAACGAAATACTGAGTTCCCGATTTTTTTATTTTTATCTGCTAAATTTTATATTCACGGTGTATTTTCGACAATTTTAAACTTACATAATTAATTTTTTTTGAAGAGATACTGACGAGTTTAATCAATTCCTAATAAAGTATTAAAGATTATTTAATATTCAATATAAAGAAAACGCTAGAGCATGTTTACTTACAATTATCATTCATACAATTAAATTGTCAACATTTCTAAATATTTTTTAACGCTTAAACTATTTTTTAATAGTTTTAGAATAATAGAAAATAATTTTTTTAGCCATAATCAGAAAAGATGCATGTAATATTTTATTATTTTTTAAAATGTTATACGACTCTGTTTAAATGCAAAACTTAAGAGAGAAAAAGAAAAGAAAGATCCCAGAAAGGAAAATTAACTTAAATTTTTTCAAACCTTGGTGTTTCTCTGACCAACTGTCCAGATCAAAAAATATCTGCGGATATAAAAATTACTAAATTATCTATTAAATTCATAGAAAACTTGGATTATTGAAAGCATAAGTGTAGTGAAAACGATGAAACTCTGAAACAATTTCCACGATTACAAGTAATCAATAACGATAGAAATTATGAAAGTTTCTGAGAAAATTATATTGTTCACCTAATGCAGTGGGCGTAATTAGTAACTTGCATTAACTTTTATGTACTAGCTGCTATGTGGTTCAACATTTCTCCCTGAACCACTTATTGCGATTTAAAATTTAAATTTTGTTAAATGTAAATGATTTTGCCAAGAATTGAGAACAAAGAAACGAAGGCATTTTACAAAGAATTATACAGACCTACACTGTGACGAAAAAATAATTCTGTGTGATGGAAAACACAATGTATCTGTATGACTGGGTGTTTTAATTATTATATATAATTAAATACATATTATTATACAATTTCATAAATAACTTAAAAGGGTATCATAAAATAACTATAAACTTTTATAGATAAATATTAAGTTAATATGGCTAATATGAAGTTTTTATTAATCTAAAAAAAAAAACGTTAAAACAAAAACCCAGTTGTTGAACTTGCTGTTAACATTACACTTGACAAATATGTGCACCTATATGTAAATATGTGCATGTATCGTATATGTACATATAGATAATATATATTAAAATGGAGTATGTAGTTAATAAGATAAATACATAACCTATTATGTTTTTAATGTAGAGACGCTACGTATTTTAGAACAGTTTGTGAAGTAGTTATTGTAATCCTTTATCTGATGAAACAATGGGTATGTCATGCATTAAGTATATACTATAGTATTATCTTTATTGTTGTCAAATTTGCAGCAGAGAGATAACCAAACATCACTTACGTGATTTATTTGTATGAAGCAATAGGTAGTAGGTATATAGCAGTCACGCTCGAAATATACAGGGTCATTCAGCTACCCGTTTATTAAAAGTTTAAGGACTTTCCGTTAGAATATTTTTTTGAAAATTTGGGTACGGGAGTCTTCGAGAAAGTTCTATTCACCTGAAGTATTTCCGTTTTTCTGGCACTTCCGGTTATATCCCAAATGGCTATCAATTCTATATATTTTTAAATTTTTTATTTCTACGCTAAAATCTACTTTATTATGCGACACACCTATACAAAAAATTAATAGTTTTTTATATTTTAAATTTTTTTGAAAAAATTTTATTTGGTAGTAGGTACTTCGTTAAAATGTTTGTCATAGATTGACAAGAGTTGTGGTAACAAGTTTTGGGCTATGATTATGTGTAAGTAATTTCATATTTTATTAATAACAGGGTGTTCAAAAAAATTATTTTATTCTGACTGATTTCAACTGCCCAAAAGTTATTTTAGGCAGTTGAAAAGCCTGTGTCTTATTACTCGATGTGATGGAGAATAAAGTGTTCTTTCAATCTGTATTAAAATTCCCTATACCTATATGTTACCATTTTCTTGATATCGACGTATTTACTTTCGATACAATAATTTTCTATTTCCTTGAAGGGCTTGTGATTAGCGGGCCATGAAAATACTTCAGATGAATAGAACTTTCTCGAAAACCCCCGTATCCAAATTTTCAAAAAAATATTCCCATCGGAAGTTCTTCAACTTTTAATGAACGAATTAGCTGAATCATCCTCTATAATAAAATATGCAATTCGATGCAAAAATGAGATAAGAACAGAGAAATGCTACTTTGTAGGAAGTGAAGTGATTACTTAGCATCCACGTACAGTAAAACCAAAAATTATGTCTACGTAACCCGTGAAACACTAATGAAGTTTTAGAACAAAGATATAACAATTCTGATTTTCTTGTGTTTAGTTTCATATTTAACTGAAAATTTCTGGATACGCCAATGGTTGAGAGAGATTTCTTCAATAATTACCTACTGTGCAACAAAATACTCGCCCTGCTATTTTTAATAAATTTTATTCATCAGACCCCAGTTTTTAATAGTTATCTTTTTTTAATTTCAGACGAATCTAGTAGCTTTGAACCTAGAGTAGTCATAGTAGAACCAGGCCCAGAATTCAAGGATCGTTATGAAGTATTAGAGGAACTAGGAAAAGGACGATTTGGGGTCGTTCATAAAGTTGTTGACAAAGTTACAAATCAGAAGCTGGCAGCTAAATTCATTAAATGTAGAACTTCCAAAGATAGAGATAAGGTACAAGATGAAATCGATATAATGAATATTCTTAGGCACCAAAAGCTTCTACAACTAGCGGCTGCCTTCGAGAATCCCAGGGAAATGATCATGATTATGGAATAGTAAGTATTATTTTATAAATACAGTATGTTCATCATTATATTTTTATACAATAACCTATAAAACAGTGGCGGCTCCTCCTTAAGGCCGCATGGCCGCGCGCCCCCCATCCAAAAATACCAAAGAAATCCTTATTATTATCATTACTATAAATTAAATGCAAATGTTAAAACATGTATTGTAGTACAAAACTATTATTAGGAAAGGCTCGAACGCTTGAGCTATCGTACTCATAATGCCAGAGTCCACATTACTGGATCACCACAGCACACCACTGCACAGTGAGCAAAGCATCACAGCTTCGTGGCCGCACTTTGAGTCGCGGTCCAGGTAACTATGGCAACCGACCCGATCTCCTTTTCGACTAAACTCGTTAGATACTTTCCGTATGCTTATATTATGCAGATTTGGCCGCAATTATTTCGCGACCCTACGCCAACATTATTAAACATTATAACATATTTTTAACACATTACATATTTTTAACATTATTAAATTACTTATTCAATTTTTGTGAAAAGACAATTTTATATATTACTTAACATAATACTGTTAGTAGTATAATTAGAGCTAATTTTGCAAATCTTCCACTGGGAAATAAAGTAGGTATAAATAAAAGAATTGGGCGTTGCCTGCCCAATAAATAATTTCGATGAAAAAGTTATGGAAAAATTTATTTCTATGTAAGACCGTAGAGCTGATTTCAATTTTAGAAAGTGAGTGCACCCGTGTATAAATAACTGTATGAAGTTTATTTACCTACGTAATAATTTAATGTGTCGTTTGATAACTATGAATTGAATAACTAAAATACTTTTGAGTTTGTGATTGTGCCATATCGTTTTTAATTAACGGATATCTAAAAACTAAAAATAGTTATGTTCCTGCTTCCTGAATTCTCGTTTTCATCTTTTTGAAGGTAACGTCGTATATGTAAATTTTTGATATCTAAATATTAATTACCTACTACCTACCTATTTAAATATTATTTTAAATAATTTTTGTCGAGATTTCCGTCAATCGTATTGAAAAGGAGGATATTTGTCTAACAAAAGTTATTTTTTCAAGCAAATATTTTTGCTCTGCGAATTTTTAATTTATAATTTTAAGAGGTTTGACCTTGAAATATGCAAAATTTTCGCCTGCGGCGCATTTTTTATTTCTGCGCCCCCCCATATTCAAATGTCACCAGCCGCCACTGCTATAAAAGAATAAAACACAAAAATTTTAATGATTCATAGACCTGAATGTCAACCGCCTCATTGTTTTAAAGTAGGTACTCTCAACATTTTTTAAGTAGCAATTTATATTTATTTCTATGGACACGTTCTAACTAATAAACTGAAGCTGCATCTGAATTACCGAAAAATAATGTAAAATAAAAATTGCACAAATAATTACTGCTTTAAAATCTAATTTTGAGGGACCTTTTCCTTAAATTTTTATTAAAATATTTTAATATTGATTTAAATTATTTAATTAATGAGCCTTATATACTGTGAACACCAAATATCTGCCTCTCCCTTCTGGCTTGGAGGTGTTATAAACATTTTGTAGTATTTAATCTTTTGAAAAAAGATTTCTCAATTTGCCAAAATAACGACCGTGTTTGAAGTGTGCCGTTTTTAATATTTTTAAATAGCATAAGGATTAACGACATACATCATTTGAAACGTATTTATTCATTTCTTAAGTTTTAAATCATTCGAGCTATTAATTTCAAGATAACTGTTATTTTAATGTTAATTACCTACCTATACGTAAAAAAAATCGGCTACCAGGGAAGACTTTTCACATTGAACGTTAAACCATTCTCTTCATTTACATAACTACAATTTTGAATGATGTTAAAAACACACGCACTCTACCGGGTGTCAACGGATCTATTAGACAAGCCATAACTTCTAGAGTATTGGATGTATCAAAATGAGATTTGGTATAGGTAAATGGTAGAGGAAGAGGAAAGTTTTTGCATATTTTTCACGTTTAGGTTACTTCCGGTTTCACCGGAAATGGCTTCAATTTTGAATTTTTAAATGGAACATCCTGTATATTTTTACATATTTGAATTTCTGAGACAATTTTGGACTAGAAAATGACATTAAAACTTTTAAAGTATAATACTCGTATACGAATTTATTAAAAACTTCACTGAAGTAAATGTATTTTATGAGCTTATTTTTAATCCAATCACAATGAATTTAATATCGTTGGAGTCGCAAAAAAAATCCCTTTTTGAAAAGTGCTTGTCTAAAAAGTGTTGCCATTTGAAAAAAAATAGTTAGATATAAAAAAGTAATTTTGCCAACTTGTCTCATTCCTATCTACCATACTAATCACTAAAACTTTGGGATTACATTTTTCTGACATCATCTAAGGCCTTCAGATTAGTTTGCGCTCAATCATGGCCACCTAGATGCAATATTAAAAATGGCTCTAAAAAAATCAAGTAGACGAAAAAACTTTTTAAAATGTCATTTTCTAGTCCAAAATTGTCTCAGAAATTCTAATATTTGAAAATATACAGGGTGTTCCATTTAAAAATTCAAAATTGAAGCCATTTCCGGTGAAACCGGAAGTAACCTAAACGTGAAAAATATGCAAAAACTTTCCTCTTCCTCTACCATTTACCTATACCAAATCTCATTTTGATACATCCAATACTCTAGAAGTTATGGCTTGTCTAATAGATCCGTTGACACCTGGTATAGTGAAATTAAATTTCGACTGAAATCAAATTTCCCCACTATTTAATTATGCTTCTATAGCTAAAAAATGGCAGAGAAAATCGGAGCAAGAGTTTATTTTGACCACTTTATATGCATAGTGATATAAAAAATGATTTGAGGCTTTGTCAACTTTTCTACACCCACTAGTTACTTCAATTTTTGAAATTTTACTTCAACACCATCGGATAGGAACTTGTTTCTTGTTAATATTACACAATATGTATTTACACAATATGTATTTACACAATATGTAAATACAATATGAACTAATAAAAAACAATCATATTCTGATCAGATAAATGATTACTATTTTGTTTATTCTAGTATTTCTGGTGGAGAACTCTTCGAACGGGTAGTAGCCGACGACTTCACTCTTACCGAAAAAGACTGTATTTTATTCATGCGGCAAATATGCGAAGGAGTGGCGTACATGCACTCGCAAAATGTAGTGCACTTGGACTTGAAACCCGAAAACATAATGTGTCACACGAGGACTTCTCACGAAATCAAAGTAATAGATTTCGGACTAGCCCAAAGACTTCACCCTGATACGCCAATAAGAGTGCTGTTTGGTACACCAGAATTCATACCTCCTGAGATTATAAACTACGAACCCATTGGAGTAGAATCTGACATGTGGTCTCTTGGAGTCATCTGTTATGTACTGTAAGTTATATGTAGTGTAATAAGTAATAATAGTATAGGAGATATACAAGGTGTTTCAAAAAAACATGTGCCATAGCTTGTGGGTAGATTCCTCACCTAAAAACCAGGCAAAAAGTTCCTAGCAACATAAGTCAACTTTTGCTTCGTTTTAGATACAGGGTGTTAATTTTTTTTATTTGTTTACTTTTTTTCAAAATATCATGAAACGGCTTTTGCAATTTGAATAAAATTTGGGTTCTGAGAATTACTTAAAATAGTAGATTTTTGGCATTGAGCTTCAAAATCAGCACCTTGGACCTCCGGACAGTAGAAGAACCAGTCAGACATTTCTTGGCGCACGTTGTAAAATGTTTGTGTGAGGATAGATGCACACTCGTTGGTGATTCTCTACTGCAAAATGGTGGTCAACTTCACCAGGGCCGTGCGTACGAGCTGGCACTGAAATAATTTTGAAAAATATATGGACGCCACTGAATTTTTTACCTTTTACTAGCACATTTGTGTAGACATGAAAATGCCTTATAAAAGTTTTGTCTTTACATTTTTTTATTTTTCGGCATCTTTCAAGGGATAAATGCAATTTTTTGAGTAGGGTACTTAATAACACATTTTTTAAAAATTAAGACGACTCCGATTTATATAGATATTATTGAACACAATCGCAGAACCGAAATTTTATTCAAACTGCTAAAGCAGTTTCACGATATTTTAAAAAAAGAAACATTTAATAAAAGTTTAACACCCTGTATCTAAGAAACGAAGCAAAAGTGGACCCATGTTGATAAAAACTTTTTGTCTTGTTTTTAGGTGAGGAAGCTCCCGACAAGCATGGCTATGGCACATGTATTTGAAACACCCTGTATAATGCTCAGAAAATGCGTACAAATAATTATTTAAAAATAAAACAAACCAACAAAGTATACAGTAAAGTATTGTAAAGATCTTACCTACGTGTCCCCATTTTATTTCACACTGTCCAGTAAATCTATTTACCCTGCACTAATTTGCGGCCGATAAATTGAACATTACCTATGTCAAGTCACTGAAGTCTTACCTTTGAATAAACTACCCGTTTATTCCGGCCTAGACTAGGTTCGAATATATAACAAGCGGGGAAGAAAACAAAACACGTTTTCTAATTCAGTTCTATTTCCTCCACTAAACGGCACAAACGGCATGCAAAGGTGTAAAACAATAAACAATTCTATGGAATGGACGTAACAATGTCCTTTCTGTACTTAGTACTTAATGCAACTTTTTGAAAAGGCAATCTCTATCTATATATAAATACGAGTACTTGTCTCTTGTCTCGGGGCTTGACTACATAAAAACAACTACTCAGCACATAGCATTCGCGCTCTCCATCTGTCTTAAATTTTTTGCAACCGCATCACCTTTCAGACAAAGGCGGCGTTACCACGTTTAATTAAAAGACTCTAAAACAACCTACATACTCCCTCAAGACAGACCAAACCTAATCATACACCTCAATGTAGTCAATAATTCTGAATTCCAGCAAAATAGTCAACGTGATAGATAAAAAGAGACTGTCCCACTTTTAACCCCCCCCCCTTGCGGATCTATCTCAGTTATTAGTTACGTCGAGTTTTCAAATGCATATGGATTGATAGAAAAGAAAAAGTTACATTAGAAAACATACAGTATTATTTTTATTTGATGGCTCGTCTGAAGGAATCAAAAGGGGTGATTAAGGGTATGAATGAATAAAAAAAAAGTAATAAAATTCAACAGTTTAATAAAAAAAATAATATTTTGATAGGGATAACTAGGAAGACTTTATTTAAAATCAGCACCTTGGACCTCCGGACAGTAGAATAACCTATCAGACATTTCTTGACGCACGTTGTAAAGTGTTTGTCTGAGGATAGATGCACACTCATTGGTGATTCTCTACTGCAAATCCAAAAAAATTGGATTTGCGGTAGTGACTGATTGGGTAATGAACACCTTAGATTTAAGGTAACCCCATAAAAAATCCAACGGACTCAAATCCGGTGAATGAACAGGCCACTCAAAAGGTCGTCGACGTCCGATCCATCTGTTAGGATAAAAGTTATAAAGGGAATTCCTTACTTCCCTAAAATAACGTGGTGGCACACCGCCTGTTGATACGTCATGTTAAACCCTTGACTTGAAACTCATGAACATTCTTCTAGACTATTTCGGCTATCGCAGACTGAATATTATTTATTTATTTATTTATTTGATACACTGCCCAACAGGAAACCCAATTATAGGGCAGGAAAGAACATTTAAGTAAGAGTTATATACTTGAGTATAATTTTAAAAGCTACAACATAAAATTTTAAAAGCTACAAAACAAACAAAAACAACAACATATTAAAAATAAAAAAAAAAGTTGAAAACTAACACAAGGTGGATTTAAGTTCACTAAGTTTACAATTAAAGATATCCAGATTAAGAGAGTCAAAATGTGTACACATTACATGGAGAGGAGAATGCTTAAGTAAATTAGTTCGTGGAGTGTTAAGGTAAAATAAGTTTGTAGATCGCGTACGTTGTGATGGAGCATGCAATTGTATCATGTTTAATAACAATGGACAGTCAATATGGCTGTTCATAAGTTTAAATAAAAAAACACATGTGTGATATTTTCTCCTGCTAGCCAAGTTTGAGACTTTAAATTTTTCAAGTAGTTGTTCATGAGGATAACCTCTCGGTGGATAAACATCCATTTCCTTGAAAAACAAATATTTTAGAAACCTTCTCTGAATACCCTCAACTTCAACATTATGCACGCTGTATAATTAATGGGTTCCAAATAATGCAAGCATATTCCAGTTTTGATCTTACAAAAGTATTAAACAATAAGTGCAAAGTTTCCACGTTGGTAAAGCCTTTCGAATTTCTTAAAATAAAACCTAGTTTTTTATAGCCGGATGTGGCCAACTCAGAAACATGATCAGTAAAAGATAGCTTAGAGTCGAAGACAACACCCAGATCTTTCAGTTTGTCACATTTTTTAATAACTTCATTGTTGAGGATATAATCAATTACTAAAGGGTTGTGTTGTCTAGTGAAAGTTAGACTGTTACATTTGCCTACATTAAGCGAAAGCTGATTTTCAAAGCACCAATACTCTAATTGGTTTAAATCATTTTGGAGAATATCCGAGTCGTTGCTGTTACCTATCGAACAAAATATTTTTAAGTCGTCTGCATACAGCAGAGTCTCACAAGTTAATTTTGAAGTAATATCGTTAATATAAAGGTTGAACAGCAATGGTCCCAAAACTGACCCTTGCGGCACACCCGAAGTAACCACAAATCTGTCTGAATTATTTTCTGAAAGCAAAGGTATACATGTCCTGTAAAATTTTCTTCAACGAAAAAGAGTCCTATGATGTGATATTCTTGAATAATATCAATGAGTTTCAAGGGCGCTTAAAATAATGTAAGGATTGTGCATCACCACATTATTTACTAACAGATATAACAAACTAGTTATACTTGCTATTTTTTCTACTTATAATGGAGTCAGTTCTGAGTGGAAACTTCTTCGTCAGAACTTAATTGTATCTTAATTCATCTATTTTCTGAAACAAATAAACCAATTCAATCTTAATTTCAATCCATCATCCGTTCAACAACCAAAGACGGCTGGACCTTACTGGACAACCCACCAATATTTTTCCGTCTTAAAGTTAAATTCGACAATAATTTACGAACATTTCTGATGGCATCAAATCATATCAAAGATATCCATCTGCTGATGGATTCAACACTGAATTTTTAAATTTGTCTTAAATTATTGGAACACCATACTCGCGGTTATGACTGTCGGGAACAATGTCTGTGCTTGCGGAAAGTTCAGTCTTTCTATTACTTTTATATATTTTCAATTATTAATTGACTTATCTTTTAAATCACTTGTAAATTTACTTTTATAATGCATTTTGAAGGTTGTCTGGTCTTTCTCCATTCATGGGTGATTCAGATTCTGAGACATTCGCCAATATCACAAGAGCTGACTATGATTTTGAAGACGAGGCATTCAACACCGTTTCTCAGAACGCTAGGGACTTTATTGCCGCCCTGTTGATTAAAAGAAAAGAGTAAGTACATTTCCTTAATCATTCTTTTTTTTCCCTTTCCCAATTATGATTGTTATTGTTAATATCAGTGTTACGTAAGAACAATAAAAAAAATTAAATTCCTGTTAGTACGATATATGCACCATTTCAATATTTAATTAGACATCTAGTGTTACCAGAGGCATAATTTCTTTTGTGCAGGTTTTATTTTTAATAGTATTTCTGCCACTTAAATGATAAATTACAATTTAAAATTGACAGACAGGGATATTTAACACAAGTGACTTTATGTAATTTAAATGATGTACAGGGTGTTCCATTTAAATCGAAACACTCTTAATATCTCTAGAACAAAACAAGATATAGCCGGAACAGGTCCATCATTGATTCGTCAAGGAAAATAAAACGTCCCCCGTTTTGTTTTCCTTTTCTTCTCTTTACGCAAATTCAAACTTCAATTACTCGATAACCAATCGACCAATTTTAAGGCTACGCACACCGTTGAATAGAGAATAAAAATTCCTTTCAAATGAGGTGCGACCCCTATTCCCATTTGGAATTTTGTGCATCCTTGGGGCGTGGGGGAGAGGAGAAAAGGGGTCAACCTTCACTTATGCTCCAAAATTTGTCTCCAATCAAAGATCAAAGATTGACTTTGAAGATTTAATTGTGCTTATGTACTCTTAAGCATAATTAGCATCAGAAATTGACAAATTATCACTCTAGGTTTAACAAAAAAGTTATGGAATAACAAATTTGCTCTTTTTTTAATGGAACAACCTATATATGTTTTATTTTTTTGTGAGGACGTTCCTTCAGTAATACACTTATATTAGGAGTTGATGGGCCTATCTATAATAATAAGGAAGATATGACCAAAAGAGTGTGGAATAAGCATAGTGTGTTGGAAAGAGAACATGAATTGGTTGCTAAGCTACAGGGCCTTACCACCATCATATTCTTATGGTATCCCTTACTCTCTTGATCATATCTCCCTTATTATTATAGATATTCCCATAAAATCTTATATCAAATGTACAGGGTGTACTATTAAAAACAGAACAAGGTTTTTCCATGACTTTCTAACTGATCCTGTATAACACTGACGCAGTTTTCCACATAACACCAAAACACTATAATGCACTCTACGCGGGTTTCGCCAACCAGGTTGGCATCATCTGAAGATGGTTAAATCTAATCCTATGCTAACACTGTGTCCTATTTATACCTAAACTATTGTGACGGATCAGTGAACAGTGATTTACTAACCAATAAAGGGGACGTTTAATTGGTACTTGCCCGCTTTATTATCACCAATAAAGCGGGCGTTTTATTGGTACTTGCCGGCTTCATTGGTTAGTAAATCAAGGTTTACTGAACCGTAGCAACAGTTTAGGTATAAATAGGACACAGTGTTAGCATAGGTTTCATTTTAATCATCTCCATATGATGCCAACTTGGTTGCCGAAACGTGCGTCGAGTGCAGTATAGTGTTTTGGTGTTATGTGGAAAACTACGTCTGTGTTATCTTCACATTAAAGGTTCCAACCCCCTTCATGATCTTGTATACCTAATTTTCCTTTATTATAGTAGATTTTAAAAAAACCTTAAAACTTATGTGTTCAACACTTTTCGCTAACTATCTTACTCTAGAAAATAATCGACCCTACATATCAGCGACCCGTATGAATTATGAATTAATTAAATCAGTAAAGTGACGTCCCGAAAAATTTGTGGCCTTGCTCTCAGTCGCCAGTGGTGGAAAATCAGGAAATTATTTGAATTTTAATGAGCTAAAGTTGAATGAGTTAAATTTGTTGAAGTGTAAGCTAATGAATCGCTATATAATAATATTTAAGCACACCAGTTATTCAACAATCTAAAAGCAAAAAGAATTGATTTTTGTTACTGAATTTGTATAGAATAGGAGTTGGTTACTATAAAAATAGTATCTGAATTATTAACTGGGATTTTAGGGATCGCCTCTCGGCCGAACAGTGCCTCAAACACATCTGGTTGGATCCCGAAACGCATCAAGAAACCGTCGTTCTTTCCACTGATAAGCTCAAGAAATTCATAATTCGACGTAAATGGCAGGTAAGTGTCAGCTTCGATTCTTCGGGCATGTTGTTTGTTTTTTATCGTGTTTGCATGAGTGTTTTGTTTGTTTTTCCTAGAAAACAGGTAATGCTATACGCGCTCTTGGGAGGATGGCGACGCTTTCAGCAAGCCGACGGAATTCCTCCAATTCAAACCCAAGCACCCCCCGCCCTTCTCTCTCGGGAACTTCTATACCCAGGATGTCCAGTTTGAACGAGGAGGAAAAGACGGCGGCGCCTGACCACACTAACGGTACTTCCGAGGTTACTAACGGTTTTTCTAAAATCGACCTAGATGTAGCACCCAAGGAAACACCAGACAGAATTATTATTACCAAAACTGAGGAACCAGTAACTAACCAAACTGAGGAAATCAACACTGAAACTGAACCAAAGCACATAAACAAAACAAATAAAGAAAATTCAAAAACTGTGAGAACCAGAGCTTGCAGTGAGAGAAGTGATAGTGGCATCAGCGACTGTTCATCTCATATTACCTCAAGTAGTTGCACTTCCACTCCATTGTTGGGTAAAAAGTTTTGCATAAACGAGGAAGTAGAGTACAATAACACAGACAATAAGACATTTAGCTCATCGACGACGCTTCTGTTAAATAACAGATTAATTATTAATAATGAAAAAAACCGTTATCGTAGTCCCTTCATTTCATGTAAGAATGATAATGACTACGACAAAATTATACGAGCAGACAAGACTTCTTTATGTGACGATGACAACTCGGAGAACAAACACTCCGGCTTGAACTTAAAATTAAGCAACAAAATTGAAACCTTTAATGGTAATCCTCCAGTAAAGTGTAAGTACTTTCTGCTAATAATAATTCTTAATTGTTTGAAGTGATGTGACTTTTCTGACGTAGTGTCATTAACAGAGCTTCTAATATTTTTGCGGTTTTGTTTTTTACGCAATTTTGCGATTAATTACTGTGAATCATGTTATGCCAATCATCCATTTAAGCTATGTAGATATAGGTATAAACCTACCTATAAAAATAAAGTAGAACATTTTTAGTAAATATATTTGAATAATTGTTTCTTCCAATAGAGTAAAAAAGTCACTTTGTATTTGCTTAACAAATAGTAATGAATATGATGATATAATAAAAATAATAGTTTTCATTTTTAATTATTTTTATTTCCGCCGATTTAAAAAAAAATGGTCATAAGTAGTTTCGAATTTTACAACTTGCATTTAAAATGTTTTCTTAAAGATGAACCACTATGTTGATAAAAATAGTTTAAAATTTATGTATATTTTATAAACATGTCTGAAAATAGAAATTGAATACTTTTCTTCGCACTTCTTTACGGCAGTTATATTTGTTCTCCAAATAACGCTGTAAAATGGAAAATAAATATACTAACTAATGAAGATAATTAGTTCTGTCTAAAGCTGAAAACTTTTTAAATTAATGTTTGTATTAGAAAAAAAATCCAATAAACTTAAACAAAATGGATTTAAAAAACATACTTAAATGCGCATTTTAGCATATTTTCCGAAAATAAACATAAAATCTTCAAAACTTTACTTTTTCACCTTTATATTACATAAATAATGCTACTGTAACTTCTTCACTAAAAAGAAACAAGAAAGTTGAGAACTTCAGTAGTAAAATAAAGAATATTTCACCTGAATGAATGAGAATGAAACAAAATTCATAATACGCCAAAAAGTTAATCAAATAGGTACTAATATTTTTTCTGTTTTGCAGCTAAATCACCAAGTGCGGCAAGTAGCTTAAGGAGGTTGCCAATCTACACGTCAAGAACAGTCGCTGACACAATAAAAAAATTCGGCTTATCACCTGATGTTGGAGAAAACTCACCAATTAGCAATATTCCCAAAAAGGAAGCTCCCTTATTAAAACCTAAAACCGTAGCTAACAAATTTAACAATGACCAAAATATCGAACGAGTTGATGACGCTAATACAATAAAAATATGCGGTCAAATAATTACCAAACATGCTAGTCAGCAACATATATCTAATGTAGATAAAATCGTTGAAAAATTATCAAACCCAGAGAAAACATCTAATGGTAGTGCGTCTTCTGCTACCACTACCATTAGATGTAGATGCCCTTCACCCTCTTTGTTACGCAAAACTCAAGCTGTTATAGCAAAAGAACAATGTAACGAATTCTATATGGCGAAGCACGCATTAAAGGGTCCTACCAATTCACCCAAGCTACCACCCAAATTCAACCACCGTGAGGTTAGTTGTCCCAAACCTAAGTCGCCAGTTGTAAATAAGAAGGATAAACCAAAAAGTGCAAGCTTTCAAAAGGCAGCAGCGTTTTGGAATTCACCAAAAACTTAAATTATATTATTTATCTTTGTGTATTGTAAAATATTGTGTACATATTATATTTCATCTATACATATACAGGTATAGTGCCTTAAATTATATATATTTTCATAGTTTTAGCTCTCTGAAAGTTTTATTTTTGTGTTATGCAAGATCTGTTGTACCCTCCAATTTTTGTGCATGTTAAATATTCACGTAATAAATATTATTTATTGTTATTGACTGTTTGCTACTTCCTTATTTCCTTTTGCTGTCCACTAGTTCATATTGATTAAAGGGTATAAAGTCAGAAATATGATAACAGTGACTAATTTTAAAGCTGAATAAGAAGCCAAGAAGTGTAAGTGCTTTATTTGTTATCGGTAATAAGTACCTACCTAATGCCGGCTCCATACCAATCCGACAAAACAAAAACATACAATAACACGGAAACGCAACAAATAAGCAACTTTCTGGAAATAAAACAAAATGAAAACTTGCGTCCACACTGCCAATAGACAAAATGTCAATAAAGTAAAATTATGTGATAGTTTTAATTTTGTTTCGTGTCGTGCACATCTATATTACTGTTACAGAAAGAGTTTTCTGTAACAGAAATTTACAAACAGTAAAAGTATGTGACGTTTTTATGCTGAGAAAAATACGAGACAATTTCTCAGCATGACTGCTAGTTTTATGCTTCTTCGAAGTTATCACCGGAAAATAAAAGGTGATTTTGTGTGAAACCGTCCGTAAGTAATAGAAATGATCATAGCATTGAAAAATTATTACCTGATTACATAAATATGATATTGGATTGAGGGGACAAATGCATTCTAGTTTACAGATTTTCCAATGAGAACATTGAAGATTGAATACAGGTCGTCGGACCTGCGATCTATAAAAGAAATACTAATTACAGAAATGCTATTAATGTTGTTAGTGGTAGCACCAAGATTTTTGGCAACTGGAGACTTATGATAGCTTAATGTATCAGTCAAAAATATCAGAACAAGCAATATCAGTAACAGTATCAGTACTTCTAATTCTTTGTTTCCAGCATTCTATAATAAATTATGTTCCCGATACAGTTCGATTAATTTAGTGATTCGTTACCGTTTCATCTATTCTCCATTTGTCTACTGTTAGAAAATTTCCCATTTTGTCTACTGGCCGTTTAACCTATATAGTCCAGTAACATAAGGATTCATCTACTAAAAAAATCCAAGTGAGCTGAAATTTTGCATACATCTTTACTTTTATATTACTAATAATGTGGCAAAAGTCCCCACTCATATGTTGCTTGCGTTTCAAGTTATTCAAGGTCAAATGTCACAGAAATCGGTTTTTTGCAAATATTTTACTTCCTGTATGTCCTATGACTTTTTTGGTTATTATAGAAAACAAAGATTAAAAAATGTTCTTCAAAAAATGTTATACACATATTTTACGTAAAACCAATAGTTTTCACTCTATACGCCAAGAAAGCACAGGGTAGCGGTACATCGGTTTCCACACCACCTCATAGGTAGAATACAAGGTGCGCTTTTTTACATGGTTTCCCCAGTAGGCCTAATCCATGAGTTTGCTCTTTTTAGTGTCTTCTACAGCTTATCCTCATTCTTGTTCTCTGTCCCCTCTTCCACTTCTTCGTCCTCTGTCATCTCCTCCATGTTCTCGTTCTCTGTCCCCTCCTCCCAAGTTCTCATCGTCTGTCCCCTCAAATACTTGTTCGTTCTCTTCTATGTCGTTGTTACTTTCTTCCCCAACATTTTCTTTTCCTTCTGTTGTATTTTGTGTCAAGAGGTCAACGGGATCAAACTCGTTATATTCTTCATCCTGAATATTACCTTCGGTAGCGCTATCGACATTTGCATTGAGACATGATTGACCGTGACAATGACCACAAAGTATTGAACAGGACAGTCCAACTTTTCTGCACTCACAATTTGTGTTCCATCCTTTAGTGCAATTGCAAAAAATTGTATTTAAAAGTACGTCTGGTGCAGGTGGCAATAAAGTCTTAATGGGCTCCAAAACAGTATTATTTATCTTCCATCCCCATTGTTCAGGATTTAAATCATTACCAAGCTAATTCTGTACTTGATAACACACTCGACTTCGATGTTGGCGTGCGGCTGCGGCAGTGGGTGGAAGTGACAATTTCACTGCGGTGTTGAATCTTGTTAACTTCTCAAATGTCATGTATCGAAAATTTTCAATGGATATTTCTGATTTAGGAGCTCCATAGATTGCCAGAAGAATGCGTAATCTATTTTCTAAAACCCTCTCTACTGTACAATTTTCCTCCTTAAAAACGTCCGTAAATTGATGTAACTTGAGGCGCCTCTCGAACATTTTAAAAACTTTTATTTTTCCTTTGTTAAAAAGTGCAGAGCCAGTCACAGCCAGTAATATTGTGTTGTAATAGCTATTTATGTAACCAGTTGGGAAAAGTACTATTTTGTGTAACGAGCAGATTTCTAGGATGCGAGTTACACAAAATAGTGTTTCCCAACGTGTTTCATTCAAGCTTTTTTCTAATTTTGAATATACGACATGCATGTTTATCAATACTGACTTAAGAACAGAATTATTTTTTTTAATTTATAAATCACATAATCACATTATGTTCATATTTGCGTACTGTTGCTAAGACGCTTAAACTTTTTATTTACTGTCAAGTTTGACATTTCTTGAAAATAATTTTTCGTAGAAGTAAATCAGTAGATATTATACCAGTTACCATCTAGTCAGATACCAAAAGCCATATTTCTAGTGATATAGAAGAAGCGGCCCAATGCGCTTTATCTGCTGTTATTCCCACAAAGTCGAAGTTGTTAATTTTTTGTAGTATATATTTCATAACTGATGGTGAAACACACGTTTCATCAGCAGTTGTATAATATTTTACTTTTCATGACTAGTTATGAAAAGACCTTTCCTAACGTCAAAGAGTTTTGAAAAGTCACTTTAAATGTCAAAATTAGAAAAATGTATTTACAGTAGTTAACAGCGGCACCACATACTTTTTGTCGAGATATAATGCGTTTCGCGCCTTGCAGCATAATTTAGCTGTGTGTTATTTAATAAATCGTTGGTTGTACAGAAGACTTATATAACTTTTTTGTAGAGAATTTTCTGTTCTTTATTTTTTGTAATAAAGCAAAAAGTCATACGACTCGCGAAAAGCTAGATATTTGAGACAATAAGAGTTTTATGACCTTTGACCCTAAATAACTAAAATCGCAAGCGCGATATTGGTGGGGACTTTTTAGACATTGCTTCCAAAGTCAAAATAAAGGTGTATGCTAAATTTAGGCTCACTTGGATTTTTTTAGCAGATGCTGCTTTTTCCGGTCTAATATAACTGGAGTAATACGTCGGTGTCATAATAATTCCCCTTTCGTCGATTCACCAGTCCTTTTTATCTGAAATGGAAATCTATTAATAATTATTCTATGCTTAAATTTTATTCTTTGCATAAATCGCTAGATGTTAGTCGCTACTTAAGAGCAAAAGTCTTTCCTTCACACAGACTTAGGACTGTCAAAGGAAAAGGTTGTGAATTTACCTAACCTAACTTGGTGGTGGAGCTTGAGTTCGGAACTTTAATTGGGGAGTCGACAAAACGGAAAAGCCTCACAGTGATTTATTCTTCAGTCGACGAAAGGGTATCAAAACAGGTAAGAACGTCGAATCAACGCATCAGTCAATCGATAAAAAGGGAATATACGAATTTACTAGTGTTATCCACAGTCTACTTAAATTTTTCACCTGATATACTGTGTATTTATTTTAAAACACCCTATACGAGTACAATCCACTCCAAATTCGTAAAATACTGTCTGTGTTTCTGTTTTGTATTTGTTTTTCAATAAAGTCCACACCACAGAGAGTATTGACGGAAATAGAAACAAAACAGAAACCTTTTGTTGCCTTTTGTAAGTTGCCAAAAACACAAAGCAAACATCTAAGTACCTATATGTTGATAAGATGTTTCAGATTTGTTGCTAAATTGTTGAAAACATTAAGTTGTGCTGTTTTGTTGTTGTTTTGTTGATTTGGTATGGACCCTGCTTAATAACAACAGGATAAATTAAATATATAAAGGTTATATTCATACATCTAATTTATCAGTAATAAAAAAAAGTAAAAAATGTATCATCTATAATAAGTGGCAACTATAAAGATACGTGTAGGGTTGATGAACTAAACTAATCTTTACTAGAATTCCTAATTTTGTATTTATAAGACAGTTTGTTCTTGAAAAATATTGGAATTAAAGTAATACAAGTTATTATACATTTTTTGCCACCTCTCTGGAAAATATTACATGGATACCCATGCTCTCATTCACCATAAATTTATACATACATTAGATAGTGATTTAATACAGTGAACTAGACATCAAAGTAAATACTATTGGCGATTTAAATTTGTCGAATTGCCGATAAGAATGCTGAAAATTGTATGGAGGAAACAAATAAGGAGAAAACGAGTAACATTTTTACATATCACAATATTGAAAATCTCGTATCTATGCATGAAGTCACTGCAAATATAAATGGGAACTTACAAATTGATGTAATATATATTGATTTTAATTAAAGCATTCGACCGAGTAGTTCATGAACTTTTGTTAGAAAAACTGTATGGTATAGTGGGTTCATTCATATTGACTTCATATGCTACTTGCATCTTATATACAGGGCAAAATACGTGCAATACAGGAGTATTATCAGAAAAATATAAATCCGATTTAGGAATGCCTCAGGGCTGTAATTTTAAAACTTTTTGTAACTTAACATCAAAAAATCTAAATGGACTCTGTAAACATTAGCAGCATTTCGTATATATCCACAGTAGTTTTACTCCGCGATATCCGCATTGGAAAAAATATATTATGTAAAGAAAATTGATGTTCAACCTCTGATGGTGTAATAGTTGCATATAGGTATTTAAAATGATCTCTAAAGGGACACTATCCCCATAAATCTCTCTTAACTTGGCGCGAAATCTTAATTTTTCGTTAACACCATGTCAAACTTATCTTTAACACAACACAAATACCTCCTTCTCTCATAATTCAAATTCTGATCCCTCTATCCATAAAGAAGTACTTTGTAATTTGTTTATAGCAATCTCTATTGCTACGTAATTATTATGAAAATCCGGCGTATGTAAATCCGCCGTATTTTGACTTTTTCCAAATTTTATTTGAACTTCCCAAATATCAGCAGATTCTCGTGCATCGAATTATAAAATTAAGAATTTTTTTTGAAAAATGCTACCCTTAACCGAGTTCTTGCATGAATCGGCTATGGAGGTACTGGAACACTGTTCCAATTGATTCTGCTACAAGATGTAACAGCTACATGAAAGAACCCCTTCAAAGCTGTGGAGTCTGATTTAAAGGAGAAAGCTGGACAGGATGCTCTAAAAGGTTGAGAGTGCTATAATATACATTTTTAGGTCGTGGTGGACTAGGCCAGGTGGCCGACTCCTTTGTAAATCTAATCCAATCTAATATTGCTTTCAAGTCTATGGTAAAATACCTTCACATTATACCTCAGTTTGGCAAACATGTAACCTGAGGACTCAAAAAACAATCGTTTAATTTCGACAAAATATCACATTGCGTATCGTTTTGCAGTACCTAGCTATTCGTATCATGTGGCATATGTAACCCGGTTCCCAATTATAAATTATTTGCGGTTGACTAACCACAATCCTTCATTATCGCTCTTCGGTGTACCCTGTTCGTTCCTACCACACCGCCTACACACATGAAATGTCACAGAGAATTACCAGCCTTACTATTACTAATGACACAAACAGAAAAACTATTAAAATACGTATATTTTGAAATGTTGATAAAAAATACAGATATTTTAAAAACTAATAATACTATAATGTATATTTTCTAGCACGTAGGCGTAACCACACTCCACCTCTAGCTCGTAAAGTTGCCCTATAGGATAGTTCTAAATCTTCATGACCAGGGACCAAACTAATTTGAAAACGCTTTAGAATACCTGCTAAGATAATCTTCATTTCTAACAATGCAAATTGGTAACCTGTAAAAAGTTAAATATTATTATTATATATATGTTACATATACCATATTCGCGCATGAATGAAATATAATAATAGAATGTAGTTGTCGTCTCTTGCGTCTTTCGTTTACGTTACATATAGGATGTAAAAGATCACATCAGCTAGATCAGCATATACATATATACAAGCAAGTATCTTGAAAGCCTTGAAAGCAACATAGTAAATCGTGACAGTGATTACTTTTCTATGCAGGCTGTCTCATGGTGACCACCCATTAGAATATGTCAGAGACTACTTAGATTTAAAGAAGGAAATTTTGGGCACTGGGGTTTTTGAGTATGTTCTCCTCAAATAAAATGATGGCGCTCTTGTGATACTTTCGGTTATACCGAAAGTTGCCGTTAACTTTCTTATTTTAAATCGAGTAGCACAGATATTATTGCATTTTTGGATTCGACGCGTTAGTTTAGGACTTTTATAAAACTTCCCTATGCGAAATCTCAGCCGTTTTTGAAAAAACCAAATTTTTTAGAACTATTTGTAAAAATCCTTAACTTCAAATTTATTATTTCTCTAAAAAAGTAATATTTAACAAAGATATTCGTATGAGAAGTAGATGAATATCTAAGGTTTTCTTGGCTTGAAGTTAATGAAACTTGATACTAAATTTTCAGCACCCTGTATAGATTTAAACAATTGTTAAGGTACTTACAGCTAGAAAGTTTAGATATTCAACAACTTTTCATATGAATACCTTTGTTAAATCATAGACTAACAGACGTTTCTTCTATGGTTAAATATTACTCATTTAGAAAAATAATTGTAGGGACGGAAATTTTACAAATATTAAAAAAAAGATTGATTTTTTTCGCAAAAACAGCTGAAAATTCGTATTGGTAATCCTATACGTTTATGAAAGTACTAAAATAACCATTAGAATCCAAAAATGCAGTAATATATGGTGTGTTCCATTTAAAATAAGAAAGTTAACGGCAACTTTCGGTATAACCGGAAATGTCACTAGGGCGCCATTATTTTAATATACTCAAAAACCCAAGTGTTCAAATTTTCACTCTTTAAATTTAAGTAGTCTCTGTCTGACATATTCTAATGGATGATCACCGTGAAACATCCTGTAGATTACGAAGGAACGTTGGAACATACGAAGGAACATTCTCGGAATGAAAACTTGATTAAAAAATGCGATTGCGTGGCCGTACTATGAGTTTGATGACCACTAATCTATTGCCGAACCTAAATTTATTCATTACTTACTGCACTTCTTATGTTTTCTTTTTTTACAATTTATTATTAATTGATAAAATTAAATTGATCGGATTCAAAAAACATTTGGAGCATTTTTTTTTTTATTATGAATCACGTTTGGACTCCTCTGATATTTCCTTTTATTTATTTATTTATTTATTTATTTATTTATTACATAAAATATCCAACGAGCTGAAGCCCAATTACAGGATAAGTAGCAGAGCATAATTTAGAATTTACATAAAGAAAAACAAAAATACTTATTAAAAAACAGTTAAATATCACATACAAGCATAAAATGAACAATAAAATGAACAGTAAAATTGATCCTGTACAAAATTCGATAAATTATTTAAAACAAATACCTAAAATATGAACATTACAAAAAGAGCCAGACATGCCTCAGTCCACTAAAAACACTTTTTTTAAATTCTGCAGATTGCAACATAAGATGTCTAAAGAACCTTCAATTTCAGCGTAGTTGTTTAACATTTGATATAATGGCGACTTTATCAGTAAATTAGTGCGCGCAAATGGCAAGACAAATAAGTTGCTATGTCGGCTATTCATTCTAGGTACCCGATTTGTAATATTTGCCGTAAGTGACTCACACCTTGCAATATAGTGAACAAGTTTAAAAAGAAAAACAACCGATAACATTTTACGTCTACACAAAAGACTATGTAATGAGAATATTTCATAAAACAACTCTTGTGGTGTCCCTCTGACAGGATAGACCCCATCCAACAAGAACAGTGCCGTCTTAAAGAATCTTCTCTGAACACGTTCTAGCAAAACAATATGCGTGTTATATATAGGACTCCATATAATCGACCCGTACTCCAGCCTCGATCTAACAAACGTTGTAAACAATAAACGTAGTGTGGAAATATTTTTAAAATCTTTCGAGTTACGCAAAATGAACCCAAGACTTTTATATGCATCAGTCACGCAGGCTTGAATATGGTTTGTGAAGCTGAGCTCTGGGTCAAAAATAATACCTAGATCTTTCATAATCTCCGGTCTTTCTAGCAAATCACCATCAATTGTATAATCAGAAATTATTGGTACTTTTTTACGATGAAATGACATGACCTTACATTTCTTAGCATTGAGTGGCAATTTATTATTACAACACCAGTTATTAAGTAGCACGAGGTTGTTTTGAAGATTGTCACAATCAGACTTCGAGGAAATTTCACAGTACAACTTGAGATCATCTGCGTATAGCAAATATTGAACATCGAGAGCAGTGGCGATATCATTAATAAATATTATAAATAGAAGAGGTCCCAGTAACGAACCCTGCGGAACACCTGAAGATTGATGAAAAGTGCCAGACTTGAAACCGCGATACTGTACAAATTGTGAACGATCAGTAAGATATGATTTGAACATCTTAAGTAAGGCAGGACATAGTCCAACATCATTAAGCTTGCTGACTAGAAGAGAATGGTCAAGTCTATCAAAGGCCTTGGAGAAGTCAGTGTAGATAACATCTACCTGACCTCCCTCATCTACGACCTTTGAAATAAATTCAGTCTTACACACGAGATTCGATACTGTGGATCTACCCTGAATGAATCCATGTTGTTGTGGTACAATAATATCAGATACATGATTTGATATAATATTATGCATAACAGATTCGAACACTTTACTAAAGTTATTTAAAATGGCAATCGGGCGATAATTAGCAAAGTTATTTTTTGCATCTTTTTTGTGAATAGGTGTAATTCTAGATATTTTCCAGATATTAGGAAAATTTTGTGTAGATAGTATTAAATTAAACAAGATAACTAGTGGTTTTACGAAAACAATAGAGCAATCCCTTAACAAAAAAGCAGGTATACCATCCGGACCCATACACATATTATTTTTACACCTTTTAAGTGCAGGTAAGACATCCCTATCAGAAACCGTCATCAAATGCAAGACAGTTGTATAATTCACATTAAACTCATTAACGTCAATATCAGTACTAGCGGGAGTTAAATATGCCTCGGAGAAGTGGCTGGCAAATGTATTCACTATTGTTTGAGGATCATCTATCTCTTGGGTGTTATACATCATGGAAGATGGAATAGATGTCGTGCTTTTTTTAGAGTTTATAAATGACCAAAAAGTATTAGGATTAGTTCTAACGGATTTTTCTGCGTCAGACACAAATTTTTTGTATGCTTCCTTTATTTGATACTTAAGAGAAGACCTAAGTGTTTGAAAGTTATCAAAGTCCTGAGGCAGCTTGGAAGATTTATATTTCTTATAGACTTTATTTTTTATTTTCCATTGAGAAATAATTTCCCTATTAAACCACGGTGGAAACTGTCTGCTAAAATTTGTAATCTTCATGGTGGGTACATGCTGTATCAAGATAGACTTCAAGATACCATAAAATAAGTCGACCGCAGTTTCCACGTCTGAAACAGATGATAAACAAGACCAATCAGCTAATGATAAATCAAGATATAAAGCCTCAAAATCAGCCTTTCTAAAATTGAGTTCTGAGGATGTGCCACAGGTCTGGCTTAGGGGAAATGCATTATTGTAATCGGAAGCAGAGATGAAAATTTCAATAAAAAGGGCTGGATGATGACTGTCTTCTGGTAACAAAATTTCAGGTGCTCGAATTACATCACAAAATTCATTGCATAAAACAAAGTCAAGAATTCTATTATTAGTATTCAACACAGAGTTATGTTGAATCAAATTAAGGTAACTCATAAAGTTGTGTAAAGAGTTGATATTTTTGTTATATACGTTACTTGAAATATAAGATGAGTATAGGGGCATATTAAAATCTCCAAGTATAAGTATTTTACAACCAAATATAGGGTATAAAGATTCAAAAGCGTCAAACAAGCAATCGTATTCAGCTGAACCTAGGCTTGGAGGAATGTATAAATTAAAGATATAAAATAAATCATTACCCATTCTTAATTTTACACCAATTATATCTACAAAGTCTATATCACAGAAAGTATTACAGACTGAGTTGATGTCAAAGTAGGTAGAATTACACCTTTTATTTATGGCTAACAGAACACCACCACCTCTCTTTTTGTTGACAGCATCAAAATTACGGTCCTGACGATAGACATCATACACACCTAAATCAAAAATTTCCGCGGTGTTTATTCTGTCATGCAACCATGTCTCGCTCAAAGCAATGACATCGCAACTACTGGCATTAATGGTAATAAATAATTCACTTATTTTGGTACAGACACCGCGACAATTTTGATAGTAACATTGTAGGTATGATTTCTGTATCATAGAATTATGTGTTACTGTTGGTTGCTACGCAGAACCAAGTATACTGCTTTTGAATTTCTCAAGAGTAAGACTGTACACATGGCACGAAGTGTCCCATGAAGCATGATCAACGTCTACTTTAATATTGGCATCTTTGTTACTTTTCACAAAATTAATACAATTTACGCAACGCAAAATTTCTGACTTACAATCAGCCACACCGTGATTTTCAGCACAACGCGGACAAATACTGACTTTAGATGAACATCTATTTGCAAGGTGGTGAAACCCGCAACATTTAAAACAACGGCGAAGTTCTATGGCGTCGAATACGCTACAATAATCATAGCCAACAAACAACTTACCCTGCTCCTGCTTTTACTGGTAATATAAGTACCGGGTGGAACACGAAAGTTGCTCGAACCTATACCACCTTTTATTTTGTAATATCTGTCAACTAAATTTGGGGCGTGCTTAGTTTCACCGGAAGTGACCCCAACTTGAATGGAACACTCTGTATATTTTGACATATTTGGATTCAGTGTGATTTTTTACATCTACGAGTAGTACCATCATTTTATTTTTTCGGCAGTTAATTTTTTTATTTATTTTTCTCTTTTTCCACGGCGTTTTATTGTTAGTATCTATAAATTCATTAAGGCGGCTAGATGTTACATCGAGTGAGCCCTTACATTTGCATTTTCTGTTTGTAAACAAGCATGTCTTTTTTTAAAGGAACAAGTACCGAGTGACAATAATTTTCTAACGATTTCCAGGTGCAAAATTTGAAAATTTGCATGTTCAACTGTCAAAAATAATAGTACTATTAGATGCGAAAATCACCCCGAATCCAAATATGTAAAAATATGTTGACTGTTTTTAACATTTAACTTTTAAAGTTGATTTCACTTCCAGTGAAACTGGAACTTTAAAATATCTTAACATAAAAATACATCATAGAGGGTTGCCTTACGTTTTATATATGATTGGCGAAGACAGTGCAAATAAAAATCAGTATAATTTTTCTTTAAAAATCATGTGTACATATAATATAGATAGGTATATCATGTATAATTAGATTGATAAACAATGAGGTGTCAAATAATAAAAATATACCTGATACACAAGCTCATATGTATTCTTAAAATTTATTTTACAAAAGCAAACAACATTTAGTTTGTATAGAAATAACATATTTCACATACATTTTGCATACACAGTAATTTCTCTGCGACTAGTTACCAGTTTACCACACTAGATTAAATCGGGTATATGACTCATATCAGACACATAATTGAAATATAGTTTTACATTATAAAAAATATATAAAAACATATTTTTTTTATAATTTTTCATTATAATTTATAATAAACCTGTGTCTCTGGTAAGAGTAAATCCTCCCAAAAGAGGACCATCCTCCCGAAACGAGAATGGACGACAGCCCTATAGTGTATAAAATCCTTTCCCTGAAATCAAAACAATCTGTGTGCAAACCACAGAAACAAAGACTATAGCATAGATTAGAAATGGACTATAGAATGAAAAAGTCTTATACAAGTAGGTACTGTAATATTTTGAAGACCAGAAATGAAGGATTCCGTCCAGTACGGATTCTGCGCAATTCACATTTGATGACAGAAGTCAACATATTTCTTGTAACTTCGAAAGACACACCATGAAGTGACACAATATTTATTTATGAGAGCTCAATAGTATACCGAGTTTGTTCATACACACTTTAACTTTTACTTCAAGAAAAGAAAAACCGGAAATGCAGTTTATATGTAACTTCCTTGAAAGTTATATGTAAGTTGTTTGCAATTTATAAGTAAGTAGCTAACTTATTAGTAGTAGTAGTACCTAATTTATATACAATTTGCTCAATGCGCAAACTTCTCACCGGACTTTCTCCATTCAATAATCTTTATTTCTGTGGTGCGTGCTCACTATAACAATTTTTTCTGCACAAATCAGTTTATACCATAACCAATGGCGTTCCCAGGGGGAACTAGAGGCGACGCAAGTCCCCCCGCCCTTGCCTATTTCTGCCCCTAGCTCCCCAAACACTTTCTGAAAATTCCTCACGAAATATAAATATTTCATGTTTCACCATTTACTTATTTAATGTTTTATTATTTCAAATTTAAAGACAAAGCAAGAGATTCTTGGTAGGTCTTTATTAATAACGTATTCTCTGATTTCTGGCAACTATATTCTTGAGCAGTTTGCATCGTTTGTACGCACTCCAACCGCCGCCGGCCGCCCCCCCCCCACCACTTTCTACTCCTAGTAGAAGTTTGTTCTTGCAAGATTATTGCAGTGGTTTTAGTAGGCAATATATTAAATATACTAGACTATACGAGAATAGTAAATTAAAGATCATGTTACATTTCTATGTACTATCATTACGATTTAGCTCCCCAAGAAAGCTGTGCCTACCGACTTGAATGGTTCGGTACGCCACTGACCATAACAGTAATCTATCTGTATATTGAAAATAAATGTCAGTTATTAGAAGTATTATTATTTCTTGAGTTATTCGAGGTTAAGACAATTGTGTGTTGTAATTATTAAATATTTCCTTAATAATAACACCTTTGATCACGTACCTAATTTCGCAATTGGAATATTAAATTCCATTTTGAAAAATGATTAATGCAAGGCTCGGTATTTAAAATCATATGAATAACAGTAATAAGCATTACAGGTGTGTTAACCTTGACAAAAATCAAATGAGATTCAAACCAATATGTAGACACGTAAACAATCAAATATAAATATGTACACTTCTATCAATATGTTACCTAACTTGGGCAAAATATATTTGCCATAAAATACCATTATTTCGATTTTTATCGACTGGTCTTTTAATAGTCTCAGAAGCTATTACTAGCGGGCAATAAATAATTTGTAATAAATCCATTTAGTCAGGTTTTTACTTTTTATATATCATTGAAGTATATTTCAAATTTATTTTCAATACAAAAAAAGTACACCGGACAAATATTTTGAGTTCAAAGCTCCAAGGTTTTGTGATAAAATGGGGATAAATAAATTAATACATCAGAGGAAATACAATTATTACCTAATATCACTATGTTTAATTAGTTTCGTGTTAAAATTTCTTAAGAGTACTTTAAAACGAAGTTATATTACATTTTTATACTGCCCATTTTACCTTGCCATTAAAAAATATAAATATAAATATGCCGATTCTCTGGTACCATGAGGTCAATGCGTCGAAGTTTTTTATGTTGTGTGCAGATAGATAAATATGAAATACACTTTATATAAAAATACATTAACTTTGAGTTAAAAGGCAGGGAAGTAATCGAGTTAATTGTTTTATTATATTCTAGGGATTATAACTATACTATTTAAAAATTTAAGCGCCTAATAAAAACAACCAAAAAATATGTAGTCAAGAAAATCTGCAAATTTAACTATAGACCGTTAATACAGTTTGTGGAATGTCTCAAAATAATTTAGATAATTATTCTTTGTATACTTTTTTATCGACATGGGTCATACTGAATTTAGAACCCAGTATCCAGTATGAAAGTGATTTCCCGTTTTCATCGTTGTGAAGACGGTTTTCACTTATCTGCTTCAAGCTTGGCAAACGTTTGAAACTAATTTCTGTTTTATTGAATTTTAATTAATTGAAATCAATTGTAGATGGAGCAACGTGATGTTAATTTATGAATGAATGAATTATATAATTACTAATAAAATGAATCAGTATTCTTACAACCAGTTATAAATTACTATTAAAAGTGTATAGAGTTTGAAATGATTAGTTTAAATAGTTATTCATTAATCAACAAAAAATCTTTCGAATAGTTACTTTTTTATATCCTGTTTCTTAACAACCAAACTGTTTCAGATTATGTAGTTAACAAATTCCTTCAAATAACTAATTAATTAAGGATGCCATGAAAAAATGAAACAATTACCTATACAGTGGCGGCTAGTCATAATGGGCACAAGGGCACGTGCCCTATGCGTAAGCACATAAGACTTGTGAATGTTGTGATATTTTATAAACTTTTATAATTATTATAATTTGGTGGATTTTTTTATTAATTTTTCATCATGAATATTGAATCATTTGGTGCATACATATCCGTCTAGCGTCTAGACCGCTTCACGCTTCACCGTCTGTGTAATCCGTGTGTCCACTGGGCTGGGCACGGCCGCTGTGTGCCTGTTCTTTTTTCTTCTCTATTTGCATGCGCATGAAAAGGATACACAGCTTCTCTTTTTCCAGCGCGTCTTTTCTAGTGCGTTCTGTTACGTCATTGAATGGGCGCTGCCCCGTCGACCAGACGGTACAGAGTACAGATACTTTTCAATCAGTTACAGGGGAGGCAGTTAGACTCTAACAGTATTATCTAGATGATAATACTATTAGAAATAATTTAGACTCGTTTGCAGCTGCTATACAATGTCTAAGAAATAATACAGAAGAATTAATAAATAATGCTGACATTTTAACAGAACATTCCGAGGAACATTCTGTGGATAATTTAAGAAAAAAGAGAAAAGTTACTGTAGGAGACTCAAAGGTAATGCAGTGCAAAGAAATATGTGACATCATATTAATGAACGTACGTGAGAGATTTCAATTTACTGATTTTTTAACTATAGCCATCCAATTTGTTTGAAAAGGAGAAATTTAACAACTATAGAATAGTTTTTCCTCTGGAACATATTAAAACAGTGTGTGCCTTATTTCCAAAGATCAACATTACAAAATTAAAAAATGAGCTGTATATAATGTATTCTAGAGATGATTTCATACAACATAGTGGTGCGGTTGCTTTATTACAAATGTTAAATAAAAATAATTTACTTACGTTTTCGGAATCGGTTGAACTATTAACTATATTGTGCACAATTCCTATGACTACAGTCGAAAGTGAATGTGTGAAGTGAAATATGGAAAATAATTTTTCCATATTTCTGTCAATCGCATCAAAAAAGGGGATATTTGCCTAACGAAACCTATTTCTTCAAGCAAATATTTTTGCTCTACGAATATCTAATTTTTAATTTTAAGGTGTTTGGCCTTGAAAAATGCAAAATTTTCGCCTGTGGCGCATTTTTTTCCCCTGTGCCCCCCATTCCCAAATTTCACCAGCCGCCACTGTACCTATATATTATAACTAAATTAAAATATCATTTTCACGCAGATAGGCTGGATTTTTCGAAAAGTTTGTAAAATCCGCTCATACAGGAAAGCACTTAAAAGTAGCTGTGTGAAATTGACATCGAAAATTCGCCATTAATGTATGAGGACCATAACCCATCATACCTATACAGTGCGGAATAATGACGTTCAGGACACTAAACAGATGCAGTTTATTTTTTGTGAATAACTCTAAATTGTTATTTACAAAATATACTACTTACAAAGTAGAAACGGCAGTTAGGTACTGTTAAGAGTATAAACTTTTTAAAAATCTTCCTGCACAAGTCTCTGTATTTATATTTGCCAGTATACGTACCACGTATTTCTAAATTATAAATATTATGTTGAAAATATGATTGATGATGCTACAGATAAAAGATACATTAGTGTCAATAATATTGAAATAACAGTTCCATGTATTTCATGGAAACAATTTTATACTTTTTGAAAGTAGACATTAAAAAAACCCAAACAAAATAAAAAATTGCTATTCTCAAAAACCATTGTGTTTAGGTATATTACTCAATGTCAGTTAAAAAATGTCAGATATTATGCAGAAGGGGTCCACTGAAATAAGAAGGTTAGTATGAGTTTCCAGTAGAACCGGAAGTGCAATATTTATTAAATTCAAAAGTCCCTAAACCCCCTGTACCTACACATTTTCACGTCCAACTAGGTTTCAGTTCGGCTAATAACTGATGCGACGGTTGTCTATAGAAACAGTATAGCTACCATACATATTTTTTAGTAAAGGTTAATGCAACCATAAAAGAATAAACCACCAAAACATCAATTACTGTTTACTTTTACTCACCTATGCAGTTTCGATGTCCCATACTAAAAGGTATAAATGAAAACGGATGACGTTTGTCTATATTTTCCTGCAAAAACCTGTCTGGGTCGAAATTTAAAGGATCAGGAAAATAATGCGGAAGTCTGTGGGTAATGAACGGCGAAATAAGGATGTTAGTACCAGCTGGAAAATTGCGTCCATCTAAAAAAGAAAAACCGTCGCACATGAACTATATATTGATCAAATTGTACATCTGCAAATATCTCCCCTTATCCATTTAAAAATATCTGTAAATTACAAAAGTAGGTAACTCAAACTGACAAAAATATAATATTTTTTTCTGAGGTCAATTTTCTGGAAGACACCCTCAAATATTGTCTCCTGTTAGAGCTAACCCTAAAAGTTTTAATATTTAAACGTTTTAAAACAAAACAACAAAAACAAAACAAAAACAAAAACAACAACAAAACAAAATTATTGATTTCGCCATTCCACGCAGAATTTCGAAACCAAATCCTCCGGATGCATGTTTTTTCTTATATCAATTCTTATATTTGCATTTTAGAAATACTCTCTGTACTTAAAACCCTGGACATAACTTGTACCTAAGATACTAAATAAAAAACAAACACTAAAACATTGTACGAATAATTATTGTGTCTAATTCAGTAGGCAGTAGTCCTAATATGTATATTTTTGGCGAATGCGCCAGTGTAATTCAAAATATTGTATATGTTACAGGAAATATCCGATTTCAGCCTATTTGAGTTTGGCCTAGGACATATTAAAAGTTCCTATCGTTGTTAGGAACTTTGCATTTTTCCTAGGACATACTAGTATTGCCTGATAGCTTTTACGACAAACTAAAATGGTCTGATTATTATTAGGAAATACCCGAATAAAATTCGATGGTCAGTAATATTAGTGTTGTAGCTTCTTACTCGGAATCGTGCCACTATACCTCTAGTTTATTGGAAATTGATGATAATTTATATAAACTAGGGTCTAAGGATGGATGTTTAAAACAACTTTATACCCGATCCGAATTTGACCTATGTAAAAATAAAATATTTCAATAGACGATGTTCCCCAAGATAAAATAATTTCTTTAAAAGCAGCAACAAATTCTTCGGGCAAAATCCAGGAATATACTAGATGTCAATGCACAAAACACTGTGGTACCAATGCGTGTTTATAAAGAAAACGCCAATAACTGTGCAATTCAAAATGTCACAAAAGCAGTTCTTGCAGAAACAAATAAGGTAGTTACCATTTTGTTGTTTATTTACGGTTTAATGGAAAACTATATTTTTTTGTTATATTATTTAAATCATATTTACCTTTAACAAATGTATTCCATTTTAGGTTTATAGGTAACTTTGATCTCTTTTAAATATAGCGCTTGTAAAGAAAATGTTTGCTTTGTTTCATCCTTTTACCATGAATTAATTTCCCGAATATGATGCATTCTTTTTTCAATAATTTAAATCGGATATTTCCCACCACTAATGAGGCTATTTTAGTTTGTCCTAAAAACTATCAGGCAATACTAATATGTCATAGGAAAAATTCAAAGTTCCCAACAACGATAGGAACTTTTAGTATGTCCTAGGCCAAACTGAAATGGGCTGAAATCGGATATTTCCCGTAACATATATAACAAAACAGTATACCTAATAATAAGATATATAAATACTTATATACATGTATATATATTTGATCAAAAATTTAAACGCGAAGCTATCAAATATTGGCCTACTAGATAACAAAAAAAATCTTTATTAGAAGAAGACATGTCTGAAAGAAGAAGCCTGCCAAAAATTTCTAAAACTCTGGCAACATACTCAGAATGTACTTAGTCCTAAATTGAAATATTTAATAACACCATACAGTGTTTCATTTAAAATATAAAGTTGGAATCATTTCAGGTAAAACCGGAAATACAGAAATTTGTTTCATTGCATTTAAAAGAGCGTTTTTATGAGAAGTTCCGCAAAGAAAAATTGTGTGGGTTGCTTGGTAAGTACTCCATAACATATATCCATAATGTCCACCCTGATTTGGTTTTAGTTAGAAATGGCAAGCTAGTTTTATAAAAATCATACTTATATTTGTGTTAGAAACTAATATATCTTTTTAATTTTCGGTTACACCCGTTTGAGTATTCTAGTATCTTAAACCCAGTGGCGCAGTGAAATTATAAATATAAAAATTGCTATCCTTTTTTCTTGCCTTTGAGGTAAAAGCCATAAAATTTTAAATTTCATTATGAACGTTGACACTATAATAGAATTATTGAAGCTCTATCATTAAAAAAAAAAGTCGTTTAAATCGACCAACAAATAAAACTTTTAGCTATGTGCCCCGCTTTCAAATGGGTCACTCTGTACATTTAGCGGGCTTTCAGTACAAATTGGAATAGTTATTACTAAATAAATAGCTCAGTTATAGATAACAATGACAACCAACAAAATAATTTTCTAAAATGTACAAACCCAATGTCACGTTTTCAGTTAAAACCCTAGATATTATAGGAACGCTTGGAGTTAACCTCAAGGACTCTTTAATACACTGTTCTAAATATTTCATATTGCGCAGAGCTGTTCCATTGGGCCTATTGCCATTTTCAAGGACTTCATCCAATTCCTTCACTATCTTGCGCTGAACCTCTTCGTATTTGGCGACGTAAAAGAGAGTAAAAGCGACTGCAGCTCCTACAGAGTCTTGTCCCTGAAACTCAATATATTAGTGATTACTTGAGGACATCTGCGTAGCAAATAAATTACTGCTAACATAAAAGTAACTGCTTCGTTTATTATGTCTTCGTCAGTAAAATTATTATTATTCTCCGAGATTTCTATAAACATGTCCAATAAGTTCTGGGTGGGCAATTTATGGATTTCATTTCTTCTCTTCAGTAGTATCTGAAAGTACGACTGATGCGATTAATTAGAACGTAAAAATACTTAAGTACATATTAAGCACTTAAGTGCTTTTTCAGGTACAAACACTTAGTTACTATAAATAGAGCCGACTGTATGCTCATTCGTTTTCTAGATTACCGTTTCTATCTCATTACTAAAGTTTCAGATATTCCAAATATCTTTGAATCAATCGAATGATGAAAAATGTTCATATATAAAACATCATTTTCTTACAGGCGCATCAACCTAACCATTATAACGGGAAAACCTAGGCAAGTCTATGCAAAACTATTATCTAGAAGATCTTAATCGAAAGCAGAAACTACATCTTAATAACCTTTTCAGTTTCAAAATAATTAGGATTCACAGTAGTTTATACAGAGTGTTTTCTAATGGCGTGCAGAAAATTCAGAGGCGTATTGTATGTTTAAAATTAAGGGAATTTTGTTAAAAAAACCTCTTGAGATATTTTAACAACTTCGATAAGTAGGGGAGACCGGGGACAAAAGTAACATATTTTACAATAGACTCACTTGTTAATCACTTAATTGAGATAGAACAAGAAGAATACTATTTTCAGAAACCCTGGTTGTTCTTCTATTAATAAAAATATCTTCAAGCTTTACATATTACTCTGTCAGAAAATATAAAAAAAATCTTCAAACATGTTCATTGTTACTTACGTCCCAGCTGTAGGGGATGGAAGTAACACATAATGGGGTCAGAAGTAACATCTTTTATCATCGGGAACTTAAAGACAAGAAATATAAATTAGTGAAAATATCAACTTTTATTAGCGAATACGGCTCGATAGATCGAGAGGCTGAAGTTTGTGCGTAGAATGGGGAGGAAATGTCAAGAAAATAATCCGTTGGCCTTGCAAAAATTAAGACTTTTGATGGACAAGTTAGACTCGTGACTATCTAGTAAGACAAGGCACTTTTGTTCGGGTAAAATGTTTTAAGAAAAGCAAAAATTGAGCTTCTTGCATCCATTCACTACCATTATTAGAACCTACACATTCAACTGGTCCATCTCGGATAATGTGGTCCTTAAGAGGAAAGACAAGGAAAGGTGATGTGTGACCTCCTTGGCTATTAATCGCGAAGGCCACAGTTACTAATCTACTACGTTCTGCTGATGTTAATGCTCGAACTTGTTTTATTCCTCGCTTAATCACTGTTCTAGTAGGTTTCTGCACCTTGGTGACTTCCGTTTCGTCGAAATTCAAAATACCCGAAAAATCCATCTTCAATTTTTGCATTTCGATACTTCAGTTTTTCGATTTTCAGGCTTTTCTTTCATTCAATGTGTCGACTTAGCCAAAAAAGTCTAAAAGATTATCAAAAAACACTAATTCTCATGCTATATTTGTATAGCAAATTAAAAATGCATTTTAAATTCAACAAAATTTAATTTAAGTAACAATAAAAACATAACAAAAAACTTATAATAAATGTTTAAATTGGTGCACCTCCCCTTGTTTGATATATTTATTAATTATTTTATTAGTATTAATAGAGCGCACAAGATATCCCTGGCTAAGCGGAGCTAAAGAATTGAGAAAAAGCATTGCTTAAGTTTTTGAGAAATACTCTGGAAGAATTCTTGGATGATATACCCTTAGCGGAGCGTAATAGAATCTGGATTCAACATGACAAAGCACCTCCTCATCATTCAAAGGAGGTATCTGAATACTTAAATGTGGAATTTCCGGGGCGATGGATCTGAAATTTCACATTACCCAAACTTCTCTATATTTTTTTATGATACCCCATAAAAAATAATCTCATACTGTAAGATCAATGAAACCTTGGTGGTCACCTTATAGGACCTTTATTTCCGAACCATCGCCTCGGAAATTCCGCATTTAAGTATTCAGATACCTCCTTGGAATTATGAGAGGCTGCCCCATCATGTTGTACCCATATTCTCTATGGTTCGCTGACGGTAGCTCCGGTTAACTAAAGAGGCCTCGAACGCTTTATTAATAATATTAACAAAACAATTAACTAATATATCGAACATGGGGGGGCAGCAATTTGAACATCTATTATGTTTTTTGTTGTTTTTATTGTTATTTACTTAAATTAAACATTGTTGAATTTAAGATGCATTTTTAATTTTCTATAAAAATGTAGCATGAAAATTATTTGTTTTTGTGTTTTTTGTGTACTTGATAATCTTTTTTTGGCAATACGACATATTGAATGAAAGAAAACCCCGAAAAATTAAAGTCTGAATAAAACAAATTGATGGATCGATATGGAAATATTGAAGGTGGATTTTTCAGGACAAAATGTCTCAATTTGGTTAGGGCGGCCAATAGTGTCCCCTGACACTATGGCAGCATAGTGTCAGGGGACACAGAGATTTCTAAAAATTTAATAAAACTTCCAGGTCCGTATTTTAAAAATTTTGAATGATGATGCCCCTGGAAAGACAAAAGACTTCTGAAAAATATGATATACCATTCCATAGAGCACAAAAAGTTGCTGTGACGAGGTGTTGTTCTTTTTTCAATATCTACTCAAATAAAGTTGGCATAAAATAAAAACGAATTTCCAAAATTTCAATTTCTTTTAAGTATTTCAAAAAAGAATCAGGTTGACAGTTTTCAGCCATTATGTTGGTCCCCTGATTACGCAATTTTGCCTCAATTTAACCGACTTCGTATCTCTTACCATTTCCGAGATCCTATGCATAGACCCGAATTTGAATCAGCCTATACATTAGTACCTTTATATATTTTTAGAACAGTTCAAATCATCTGCTCCAAACTCAAAAAGGACTTGTAATCCTTGCAAGAGTCCCTGTTTCATAAAAACACAAAAATAATAAGACCTAATAGTTTCCTTTATTTCATGTATTGAGATTAATCTATACCCAATTAGAGCTAGCAAAATACAATAAATCTATGCAGGCTACAAGTATTAGGAACTCACAAAACTTAAATAGATGTTTAACAACAAGAAATAATCACTTTTCTTATTTTGCAATATCTTAAATAAATACTCACAATCAGATACGAAATATACGATTACGAAATAAGTTCCAAGTGATTGGAAAACATTTCAGATTTCAGTGGAGCGGTATAGGTATAAGTAATTACAATTTTACATCTTCAAAGGTTAATATCCTTATAATCAAATATAAATAATCATTGTCTCACAGTTCAAGTTAGCTTTCACATCTTTTTTGCTGACACATCACTGTCAGGAGGAGACTCAATTACGGTACCTACTTAATATAACAGTAAGTATTACATAATAATTTCCTTTAAGGTCAAAGTTGTCAATCATTACATCTCATTATCGTTCCTATATGAAACCTATAATTACAATTGATTAGGTAATTGTCTTGCGGTCTATTTTATTTCTTCCAATCGACAAGAAAAATCTAGACGTATGGGTTTCACCAAATACAGGGTTATTCAGAACTTATCCATAATAAAATTTGGGTATGTTCAACATACATGTAGAAATGTGGTAGTGCAAAAAAAAATTTTTTTGGCGGGGTCTGAAAACTATTTAAAAATTTTTCATTGCACGAAGCTGGATACTGGTCCACTGTAATGGAGTGACCTTGGGACTAGTGATGGGCATTCCAGTTCACTTTGGTGAATAGTTCGGACCGAAACAGTTCACCTAAGTGAATAGTTCTTTTTTACAGTTTAAAACGAACTACAGTTCGTCTCGTATTTGATTTCCTTGCGGACCGAATATATTTGCAGTAGTAGGTAGTAGGTACCTATACTCTTCATAACAAATGACAACCAAATAATGGCATATAAAACATTAGAAATTGTCACAATAAGTAATACTTTTAAACTATAATCTATAAATTTTGTATCTACATAAAAGTATGTACAGTAGTACAGTACCTACTATAATTTTACTATGTTGAACTTTCTTTTTTTTGTTCGTATTATTTTTTTACATAGAAATATATTTTACGTTTATTATCAACTTTTGAAGTAAATTATTTTATTAGTTCATAAAATATACATAAATGGTTCAGAATTTCAGATAACAAAAACGCTAAATTTATCGATTCAGAGCAATAATTCATTTAAATTACTAAATTGAAAAGTTTTCTTTTTCGGTTTTAAGTTTCATGTTTCATGTCCGACATGTTGAATCATGAAGTACTAAAGAACTAAACTGACTCGAACGAGGGAACGAAAACGTGAATGAATGGTACAATTTCACACACAGTTCAAAATGAACTATTCAGGGGCAACTATATGAAACAGTTCGTTCAGTTCACCTCAAGTGAATAGTTCATGCGAACTATTCGGTCATGAACTGCACATCACTACTTGGGACTGACAATGCAAACTGGCTAGAACGAAAAAAACCGGCGCACCCGGCGCAAAAAAGATTAGCAGCGTTTTTACTTTAAAATAAACTTAAAGATAGATAGATGTGACCAAAGTGACGTGTCTTTAAAATGAATAAAATTTTGTTACACTAATTTTGAAGAATTGCGCTACTTGATTACTAGGTATTAGAAACATGAAATTTATAAAAAATTTGCACATACCTACCTTGTTACAAAAGTTGTTCGAAATTTTGTCCCTCGACTTCTACACACTTTGGGCACGCCTTATCCAATTTTGCCGCACTAAAGCCAATGTTCCTCCTGGTTGCTGATTTTGTAGACGCAAATTATTAAGTAAATTGGGGATTTTCAGCATTTTGCTGCAACAACCACTCACAAAACCTAACTGTCGATGTGTCGGTGTGTCGATTGGGTAATCGTTCCGCATACAAGCGAGAAGCTGCCAATGAATTTTGTCCAACTTCGCCATAAATAAGAATCATGTCCATTAACTCATCATTACTGTACACATGAGCCATTTTGAAAATTTTACAGTTTAACACTCGATAAATAAAACACCCGCACAGAGACAGCGACACAGAAAGACTGATGACTGCATAGACAATAAGAGATATTATCCCCACTCCAACTGTATTCGCCAGGCGTTCGCCAGGTACAGAAACTGTTGTTTACTGTTTTTTGAAGGAATGTGATATATCAGATGTCGTTGAAGTACAGTTGCCCAGCTACGTAGTCCTTTATAATGGTATAACTTTAAACATTGTTTACGGGAAATCCTAGCCTTTTATTATAAATTTTTTTGGTGAAATCGATTTCTTATTTAAGGATGCACATATCCTCAAAGTTTTAGAGATAAGTTCTGAATAACCCTGTATAGCTGTAATTAAATAGAAATGATTGAGTGAAACTAAACCTTATTATATTTGCAAAAAATAGGCAGCTGACTTTTATTAAAGCCTTGAATATATATATTCATTTTAGTTTTTATAGAAAATCATAAAACTGTAGATATTTCCAAAGAAATCATACCTTATTAACAGCCCAGTTAACTAAACATATAGATACCGATATTATTAAATAGAATTATTATATTATCTAAATCAATGGAATTTTTTTGGTTTCGTCGCCCATATCCATATTTAGACTATCTACAGTAATTTAATTTTCAAATTAGGTACCTCTGTAGTCTCGTAGCAAGTAAACTCTGTCTGTAATTGTCCCTAACATATAAATTATGTCAATTATTTCCTCTTTTGTAAAATTTGAGTCAGATACAAAACTTTTTCGATTTACTTTTGAACTGTTTGTTTTTATCCATTGAAAACGTAATTATCTCAAAAAGTTTGTTCGTCAATGCCAATGTCATATTAAAGAAACCTTAATTTTGCATAATTAGATATATAAAAAAAATACAGGCTGTTCCGTTTTGCATTAGTAAATTTTCGCAGTTTCAAATTAATAAAATATTATGTGGAAAATGGAACACTTTGAATTCTGAGAAGAAGCACTTGTTACCCTTTTCTTGTGCCATAAGTCGAATAATGATCATCTCTTGAGTGTATAAAAAGTGATAAAAGTTCACATAAATGAACTTGCAAATCAGGAAACTACAATATCTAATAATTAGATATTGTAGTTGGTACAATTATTGTACCAGTCAGTGCAAAGGAAGCCCCAACATTCTGGCCACGAGTAACGGCAAGTGGTGGCCTAACTTCAAAGCAAAGATAAAAATAAGTCTCCAAGACCGAAACGAAATATATTTATTGGCACAGGGAACCCACCCAAACTCAACACTTTATAAGGAGAGACGAAAAAAGAAAAACGCATGGTTATTTATATGCCGAATACTTAACAAAATCGATGAAGAATTCGCAAAGAATTATATTAAAAGTAAAAGACAGTTAGTCTGTGGTAAAACCGTAAAACAAACAAATGAAGAGGACCTGATCGTTAATCACATCTCTACCAAAATAGATCAAACCAAAATGCTTTCAAATAAGAAACAACAATGACCTGATGGAGACAGTCTATCAGCAAGACTTTAGGCTAAGAAAGGTGGCTTATGAACGATTTATACTAACACAGGCTATTGTACTTAAATGCACAAAGCATCCATAATAAATCCAACTTATCAGATCACTCATCTGTAATATCCAGTGCCAGTAATAACCAGTATTGAAAGCTTTCCATAGCCCCTCTCGCAAAGTAATATACAAACTTGAACTTAAACGTAAATTCATAAAAAATATTTTATGAATTTTTACAATTTATTACGACTATGAATTTACAAATTATCAAATTATCTGCCGTATCTATTATCTACCGTATATATTAACAAATTATCTTGTGTATCTGAATACGCAAATTATCTTCGCGTTATCTCTAGTATTCACTTTTAATATGTGTAAATCAAATTATATACTATACTTTACATCATACGCGATATAACATATATTCGTATCTATTCTGTAATAGGTTCATCATAACATAATACCATCTAGAATACATTTAACTTCAAGTTTATAATCATGTCATAACTGTCCCTAATTGCTTAAAAACACACACTTTTTCAGTTTTTAAGAATAAAGTATAAGTGTTTTTATTTAATAAACATTTTCAGTCTGTGTACAAATTAATTTTTATTTTTATAATTCAATTCTATATTAGTTATATTATTAGTGTTCGTTGTTGTTGTCATTGTCATTGCCAGCATCGCCGTCCCGGCCGTGGTCGAATCGGTGTCATTATCGTTGGAGTTTTGGTTATCGTTGTCGGTATTGATACCGGTATCGGTATTATCATTACCGTTACCATTTCCGTTTCTGTTACCGTTATCGTTATTATTATTCTAGATGATGATTATTATAGACTAGGTTCATAGATATACATATTGGTACAACATAATTTTTATACAGCTTAAAAGAAAATTTATCACTTACTTTTTTTGTGTAGTTGTGTAGGCTTATTTTCTGAATCTCTTCATTTTTGGCAAAAGGAGTATATTTGAAAACAGTCTCTAGGAGCAACCATGGTTTAGTTATTCGCTCAGTCAGTATTACTTCCCCTCTAAAATAATTTGTGATTAAACATAGTCCTCTTGGTATATATTTTTTTACATTTGCCTCACTTTCTATATGGAGACTCCTTATCATTATCCAGACTAACGCCTAATACAGTTTCTAAAACAGAACATTGTGACTGCTATTACTGATTAGTATTACATTAATAACTACTAGCAGAGCCTACTGCAGATTACAAAAATATATAATGTATGTTCTGATATAATATTCTTATCTAATAATGGTAATTTACTTTTAAAGAAACATACACTGAATTTTGTTTTGATATTAAAATTAGTACGAACTGATGGGTATACTTCGAAATTTCGCTATTACAGACTTTCAATTCGATCATCTTAAAAATAATGATCGTTTACTAAATTACCCTAAAAACAGGTATGGAGTACGAAGGAGTAGAAGGGCCCCGTCGAAAATTTTTCATCGCTTTCGTAGACTTCAGAATTTAAACTCTGATTTCAGACTTTAAACTCTGAATTCAGACTTTATACTCTGAATTCAGACTTTATACTCTGAATTCAGACTTTAAACTTTAAGTTCAGACTTCAAACTATAAATTTAGACTTTAAACTCTGAATTCAGCCTTCAAACTCATATCTGTTCTCTGTTAATGTTAAAGTCTGAATTCAGACTTTAATATTAACAACTACATTAATGTCCTGAAAGTATAATACAGGATCTTCAAATTTTCAGGTCAATGTCGAAATCGAAAAAATCACCAAAACTCAAATTTTAGTTTATGTAGAATGTTCTATAAGTACCTAAAATTCGTTCCTATGGTCATATATACGGGATTTTAGATAAAGCAGGGAAAACTTTATGATACCACTAATAATAAGAGTAGTGCCATGAAAAACAAATGAATAATTCTGCCAAAATTCAGTATATTGTTAATTATCATTTTAATAACAAATCATTTAAATTACCTAACTAAATGTTAAGTTAACAAATTTACATCTCCCAAAAGGTGGTTTTTCCACTAAGTTACCTCTCTACACTCATAGACGATATGAGTTACTTATTCAGAGTCTTCATTACAGAGTCTATAGATTAATTCCTCGTTATATACGCTCATATTTTGTAGATACTTTCTTAAGGCACAGTGTCCCGTTACCTAATTGCAGTCGTATGTTCAGGCATAACAAAGTCTGAATTCAGAGTTTAAAGTCTGAATTCAGAGTTTAAAGTCTAAATGCAGAGTTTAAAGTCTGAATTCAGAATTCAAAATCTAAATTCAGAGCTTAAAGTCTGAATTCAGAGTTTATAGTCTGAAATCTACGAAATCGAAGAAAAATTTTTGGCGTGGTGCTTCTACGGCTTCGTAGAAAAGTGATGTATATATATCTTACTTAGATTTATACCTACTGCCTAGGTATGAATGTCCAGGTAGATACTTACTAATATTCAAATACCTAATATACTTACTGTGAAGTACGCTTAAAATACATTTGTTTATAAAGGGTGTAATCTTAATATCTTCATTCTCTTCTAAGCTATTCAATAGTTCCTCTGTATTGTCAAAAAATATATTTATATAATTTTGCAAAATACTGATATGAAAATAAGGTTGAATTAATTTCCGATGTGTTTTCCATTTTAGTCCTAAAATTCACATTGTAGGTATATACAGTGCTTTCGTAAGTACCTAGTGGATAAATTCGTTATTTTATATATACCAAATATTTTAAAAATCGCTCAGCCCCGTCGATTTTCTTTTATTTTTGCCCTTATTTTACATATTTTTAATTAACTCTTTTTTGCTAATAGGTATGTTCATATAAGATTTTATGGGTCTATCTCTAATAATAAGGGATATTTGCTCAAAAAAGTAGGCTATATATAAGGACAATGTCCTATAGAAGGAGAATATCGATTCGTTGCTAGGGACAGAGCCTTTCTCCAACATATCGCTCTTCTAGCCCACTTTTTTGGGTATATCTCCCTTATTATTAGAGATAACTCATAAAACCTTATGTGACCGTATTCGTAAAAAAAGTGTTTTCCAAATATCTATAGAATACAGGGTGGGCCACTTAAAATATTAAAGTTTATATCAACGTAGCTTCACGCCCTGCACAAAGTTAAATATATGTAAAATAAGGGCAAAAAGACAGTAAATCTATTTATCGTCCGAACTATTTAAAAAAAATGGGTGCTTATATACTATTTATCCACTACTTTACGAAAGCACTGTATGATAACGAAAGATTAGTATATTATATCACCGTTATTCGTAATAAGTCCTTTTCCGATAAAATTGTGTAAAAATTTATAAAATATATTTTTCTGTGAATTCTTCCCAGCCAGAATTATTTTAAGATGCCTGGGTTCATAAATACATATGAATGGCACGATCGATACCCAACATCTCATAATCGGACCATAAAGTTGGGTTGCGTTGGTTCCCAACTGTTCCAGTTCTAAAATGTTAAATTTAAAAAATATAAATAAATAAATAAAAATATATGAGGAGTAAGTATATAAAAGAAATCGAATAATGAACAAGAATATGGCAGCTCTATGATCGATTTAAAAACACCTGAATTCTTTACTTGTAATTTTGGATTATTATTTGTTTTTCCGTTTTTACTTACTGTAAACCGTTACTGGTAACAACTCATTCACAGTTCATAGAAAATATTTTAATGACATTTTAGATATTTTTTACCATACCTACTACATACCTACATTATATCAGACTGAGTTCAAACTGATGAGATTTCAGAGTTTAAAAATCATAAAGGTTTATTTATTTATTTATTTATTTATTTATTTATTTATTTATTTATTTATTTATTTATTTATTTATTTATTTATTTGGAATACACCAATGCAATTCCAATTAATGGGAGAGAGTAGCGTAAAAATTACTAAAAAAAATTAATAACTTACAATAAAATAAGAATAAAGAATAAAAACATACAACACTCATAAGAAAATATGCATAGATACATAGATAACAAATAAAATTAACATAAACAGTGAATACAGTAAACAATATCGTGTTCCTCGATAGTTTTATATCGTGTTCCTCGACTCAATTCTAGATCTAATTCAGTGCTGCAATTGCCAACACCCCGTACAAACATTATCATAGCCTCTCCTCTTTATCAAATTACTGTTAACTATCAAATGTATGATCGACTTGATATATTTTTTCATTCAACTGAATATATTAAAAATGTATTTACATAGTCGTATGTATATTGTATTGATGATATATCTTTGTATTTCTTATTTGTTGTTTTTGTATTTTTACTCATGTCTATTTTATGATTTTATATTATGTATTTTTAATGTTGTTTTTCAAACCTTGTTCTGTAACTGGGATTCGTCCCGTTGGACATTGTACTCTAAAATAAATAAATAAATAAATAATAAATAATATAACATTTAACAAAAAAATTCATAAATTCCAAAATTGTATTCGGGTATTCAGTCAAATATTAGTAGTACTAGAAATTTTCTTCTTAATAGACGGAATAGCGTCATGCAAAATATCAAATCACTTTCTGCATCTTGCAATGATAATAATCCATTCTGTACAGCGAAGAGAACTTTAATAGGTTGTTCGTGGGAGTCGGAAGATAAAACAATGAAGGCCGAGAGGTAAGGTGGGGAACATGAACAAAGAGAGAATAACAAATCCGGACAGTCTATTTTATTAGTTACAATTTTGTGAAGAGTCACCAACGAATCACACGTATTTTTCATACAATTATTACAATATTACACGTAAATTTTCTTTAAAAAATAAATATTTAACATGTTTCCTATGTATATTTTGCAATTTGCTGACAAATTTTATAACCTGAGTCCCATAGAAGAGAGGCGTATTTAATTTTGAAAGGACCAATAAATTAAAAAGTAAGGACACCGTTTTAATTTCTGTAAATTGTCTTGAGTTCCTCAAGAAAAAATAAAATAAAGCATAGGGCAATAACCAATATTGGACGCAGAGAGGTACAGTTTAAGGTCATCTGCTAGAGTAGTAGAGACCTGCCATTTGGGGACGAGATGATTTCATTTATGAAAACTAAATAATAATAATGGACCAAGGACTGACCGGGGACTCGATCGAAAGTTTTAGAAAGGTCTGTAAAAACGACATCAACCTGCCCACCGTTGTCCAAAAGAGTTGTAACATATTAAGTTAAACATTTCAGATTTGTGACTATTGATCGACCTGGATTAAAACCGTGTTGTTTAGAACATATGGACGGTTTTACATGATCTTATATAAAAGAATTTCGAAGACTTTGCATCGGATGCAGTCAATTGTAATAGGACGATTGTTTTCGGCTTCACTCTTATTACCCTTTTTAAATATCGGGCTGACTCGACCTAACTTCCAAATATCTAGAAATTTGACTAGCTTAAATGAGAGATTATACAGAAAGCATATTGGTTTTTCAAGTATTGTTGCACAATCCTTGAGAAGGAAGGCAGGCAGGTAAACTATCAGGACCAGCTGCAAATTTGGGTTTCAGTAGTAGTATAAGGCTTTTATAACATTTGAGATTCAGACAAAGTGGAAAAGGTTGCTTGATTATTCCTTATATATCAATATATAACTTAAGAAACCAAATTCGAAAATTGAATTGCTTCCACAAAAAAAATGTTAATTTTATTAAAATAATTATGACATTTATATGACAGTCACGTGTATTGACAGATCCGGACCATTTTTGTGGTACTAACACTAACTAAAGGCTCATTTACATTTATCACTTTGGATGTTCATCTTGGAGGAATCATCCAAAGTGATAAGTATAGATTGCCTTTCATTTGTCTTGCATCCAAAGTGGACATTAAAAATGAACGATGAAACAAATCGACCCTCTACCTATTTTTGGTAAAAGAGATGTGCCCTGAACCGATGATTCATCCAAAGTGAAGGCTCAGTGAAAAATGTAAATACGATGAGTTCATTTTCGCCGCTCGCCGAGTTATACAGGGTGTCCACCTAGTGCGCGTAAGTCCAATATCTGGGTTAATAAAAGAGATAACTTAATTTTTTTTTCTACAGGGTTGTCTAATATCCCGAGCTGCACAAAATGAAAATATATTTACATATTCAGGGTGTTCAGTTTTTCCTGGACAGGTACCAACTTCATTTTTTTAAATGGAAACCTATATTTTTTATGGCATTATCGAATTCTACGTAAAAAATTAGTGGGACTTTGTGCTTAACACTGCTATTGAAATATTGATAGTTTTCGAGATATTTGACTTTTAATTTTTTTTTCTTATGTTTCGTCACTTCTAATAGTTGACATAATTATGGTTGTATGACAGCTAGAAATTATTTTTGTTTCAGAAACTGTAGAGTGAAGATGGCTCTTTCGAAAAACGTATCAAAAGTTGACCTGCGATATACAGGGGGCAACAGAAATCGTGCCAAACCTGATGGTTTAAAATTTAAAAAATCTCGACTTTTTCAAATGGAACACCCTGTATTTTATGATTTCATTAGATGCCTTTCTGTAGACTCTACAATTTTATAATAGCTTTCCCTATACCTAAGTTGCGTAGTTTTTGCAAAAAACCCACTTTTATGAAAAATACCCGAATTGCGCACGTTCCTTTCTCGGGAAAAACGCAGTGAGCGTCTGTCACGCAATAAAATTTGTGACAATCAGTTTACATGTCATTTCTTCTTTTACTGAATATTCACGTACGAGTTTAGAGTAAGTACTAAGCGTGCATACAATGAACTATTCAAAAGAAGAATTAGTGAAAATGGTTTATGCCTTAGGAGAAGCTCATGGAAATTGTTTGCTAGCAGCACGTATTTACAAAGCAAATAATCCAGATTTACAGAGATTTCCACGTGCTGACTGTTTTGAAAATGTGAAAGAAAGATTTGAAAGAACAGCAAATGCGGATTATGAGAAAACTACCAGGAGACATGACGGTAACAATGACGATATTCAGTTTAATGTTGTGGCGTCTGCTGTTGAAAATCCAAATATTAGTGTCAGGAAAATCAGTAATAATCTTGGAGTTTCCAAAAGCTTGACAAACAAGATACTGAAGAAGAATAATTTTCATCCGTATCATATTGAAAACCATCAAGCACTGTTACCTCAAGATCACCTAAACCGCCTGCAATTTTGCCACTGGGCATTGGATAAAATTCAGGAAAGTCCAAACTTTTTTATGAATGTCTTGTTTACTGACGAATCAACATTTTCAAACACATGCTTACCCAATCTTCGCAACTTTCATCACTACGCTGACAATAATCCAAACTAGATAATCAGCATCGTTTCAAAGTGAACGTGTGGGCTGGAATTTGTGAAGAACATATTGTTGGACCGTACTTTTTTGAAGGCAATTTAAATGCCAATGTGTGTTTGCATTTTTTGCAAAACGAACTTCCCCTTCTACAGCTACAGAATATGCCCGCTGATTATTTGGTTCAACAATGGTTTCAGCATGATGGTGCACCTCCACATTCCACTTTGGCGGTACTGTGATTATTTTATTGTTGTAGTACTTTTCCTATTATCTATTCATATTTCAGATTAGAGAACACCTAAACCACGTATATCCAAATAAGTGGTTAGGTCGTGGTGGTGGTCCAGTTCCTTGGCCTACACGTTCGCCTGATTTAAATATTCTGGACGTTTTCTTGTGGGGTTATATCAAGGAGCGAGTATACGAAGTACCAACAACGGATATGCAAGACTTGAAAGAAAAGATCCAAAATGAGTTTCTAACCATAACGCCCGAAATGTTAAGAAATGTTCACATTCATTTTCGTCGTAGATTAATGCTTTGTGTTGAAAACAACGGTGGACATTTTGAGCATTTACTTTAGGTTAGCTTGCTTGTATGAGTATTGCGTATTCTTTTTTCAATACTCTATGTATTTTTCTAACTACGGTAACACCGTTTGGTTTTCAATATGATACGTATGAAACTTCTTCTTCAATATCTTATTTGTCGAGCTTTTGAAAACTCCAAGATTTCTACTGATTTTCTGATACTAATATTTTTGGATTTTCAACAGCAGAAACCACAACATTAAACTAAATATTATCGTTGTTACTCCCATGTCTCCTGGTAGTTTTCTCATAATTCCCATTTGCTGTTCTTTCAAATCTTTCTTTCACATTTTCAAAACAGTCAGCACGTGAGAATCTCTATAAATACGTGCTGCTAGCAAATAATTCCCATGAACTTCTTCTAAAGCATACGCCAGTTTTGCTAATTCTTAATTACATGTAGAGCTTTTATGATTTTTTACTTTTATTTACAAATAAATGGTAACTTTCCATAAAGACTTGTTTATTAAACTGAAATTATCTAAATTTTTCAGTTATTTTTATTTTAAGAAGTGTAAACTAATACATTTTATAAAAATAAATAGCCTTACAATATTTTTTCCGTCAAAGGAGTGCGCAAATCGGGTATTTTTCATAAAAGTGGGTTTTTTGCAAAAACTACGCAACTTAGGTATAGGGAAAGCTATTATAAAATTGTAGAGTCTACAGAAAGGCATCTAATGAAATCATAAAACACAGGGTGTTCCATTTGAAAAAGTCGAGATTTTTTAAATTTTAAACCATCAGGTTTGGCACGATTTCTGTTGCCCCCTGTATATCGCAGGTCAACTTTTGATACGTTTTTCGAAAGAGCCATCTTCACTCTACAGTTTCTGAAAAAAAATAATTTCTAGCTGTCATACAACCATAATTATGTCAACTATTAGAAGTGACGAAACATAAGAAAAAAAAATTAAAAGTCAAATATCTCGAAAACTATCAATATTTCAATAGCAGTGTTAAGCACAAAGTCCCACTAATTTTTTACGTAGAATTCGATAATGCCGTAAAAAATATAGGTTTCCATTTAAAAAAATGAAGTTGGTACCTGTCCAGGAGAAACTGAACACCCTGAATATGTAAATATATTTTCATTTTGTGCAGCTCGGGATATTAGACAACCCTGTAGAAAAAAAATTAAGTTATCTCTTTTATTAACCCAGATATTGGACTTACGCGCACTAGGTGGACACCCTGTATACAGCCTTGATAACCTCGGGAAAAAATAGTGAGAATGTACTTCTTGGAGTTCTGTACAGCGCGTTGAATGTACCAATATTATCTCCAGTCGCCAGATATCGTAGAGTCATTTGTAGTTTTATTTTAGAGCTCAAAGCTTCTCGGAACCAAATATCTTTTTTTTTATTAACGGAGTAACTTTTTCGAGAAGACAGGCGAATTGTTCCTCGTTCATTTTAAAATGATTTTTGTACTCCTCAGGATTTTCTTCTGCCCACTCTCTTAACAGCGTGGACGAAGCTCCTAGATTTTCTCTCCTTGAAACCCACGGTTTCACCCACCAATGTCTTTTAGCACGTCCAGTTGTTGATATAATTGAGTTCAATCCATTTATAAGTCCACTTGAAATTAAGACAATGCCATCGCGTATAAGACTTTTATTTCTTCTGGAACGAGATATCCTGCCGCCTGGTACCACAAGTTGTTGCACCAAACACGAAATAACGAAATTGTTAGGAACAGTGAATAGTGACAGAGGTGAAACCACAAAACTGAATGAAAATATGTAAACAAGGATGATCACTCCGGATGATTTCACTCTGGATGATTCACTTTGGATGTACATCAAAAGTGATACAATGTAAATCCCAGTTAAGATACGTGACATAAACCATAGCTTCATTTCATTTTTTTTTTTGTAGAAATATTCCCACATTCCTTGATTTTTCTTTACCTATACGGTTTGTATAATAAATAATTTATCTCACACACTAAGAAACATATTTACTTAAATCGAACTAAACTGCGGTTTCGCTCAAATAAATTTGTTTAGGTCGGAATAAACATTTAATTGACTATTTATAAATTCATTGATTTCAGGTTCTCAAATATCGAAATGGTTAATAAATAATGAAAATCTTGAATACAAATACTTTCCAATAATTATCTATGCAGATCTAATAATGAGCAGTTAAAATCAATTGTTAGTAATTTTATTTTTAAAACAACCCCTGCAAATAGATATTATTATATTTATTCATATAGTTACATAATTATTTATTGCTGTTATGCGCATTTTAGTAGAAAAAACTGTTTGGGTCGGTACTTACTTCTAACATTGTTTAATAACAGAACATTCCCCAAAATTGGTAAAGCTGGAGGTCCGTGTAATTGTAGTGCAAGGTACACTGTTTTGATATAATTTTTAATATAAAACAAGAAACATACCACAAAAAAGATTATTAAAAGCAAGTACTCCATTGCTTAGGACTCCATAAATTGGCCCCAATAGGTACCTGAAAAAATTATATTTTATTCATTTTAAATTGGACCAGGTAAACTGACGACAAGGTTAGATATTTACGGCTTTTAGGGGATATATAGGGATTATTTAAAATAATCTATCTTGGCAACTATCCTGGCGATGGCCTAGGATGGGAAGAATGTCAACTTGGGGTTAATGTGAGAAATTAAAATCAGTTGATGTTTGACTTGTCCCCCTAACTAATGAGGTTTTCCAGGTTTCCCTCATTTCATCACTAAATGGTGGTTAGGGCCTACCAACGTAAGTCGTTCCTGAGGCGCAAATGCGGTCCGCGAAATAATAATATGCCGGCCCCTCTCCCATACAAGTCTCAGACTTTCGGGCTAATCCTTGTGATTAGAATGAGGGGTAGAGATATTATTATTATTATTATTATTATTATTATTATTATTATCCACTTTTTCTTTCACTTTTATTCCCCGCTTTCCCGATTGGCTATTTAGATCTGTTTATCTTCTACCAGAAAAAAATGGACGCATATTTTTGTAGAAGAAATTCTGACTTTTTTAAATAATTTATTAATTAAATTATAATCTTATTATAATATATTAGTAGTAGTAGTAGAACTTTATTAGCTTCATAGCTATTATAACAGTACATAATTACAGTATCGATAGTAATACAAAATCGAAATAATAATAGTATTACTATTAACTTTTGTTTTTTCATTAAAAACATTTGAATACAGCTAAAAATAAAAGTGGTCAAACCAGTTATAAGTTAGTTAATCATACGATGTGAATATTATATTCTGCACCTGGTATATCGTTGCATCTATTTGCGTAGTTTTAGTGGAAAATTTCGGAAAAATGAACGAGTCCCTATTTCTCGACTTTGTTCTAACTTGTAAAATGGTTTTAATATCTACTTTTGGTAGAATAAAAATAATTTTGAATTTACTTTTGATTTTGATATGATTCCAATTCGTGTTTTTCATATGGAGCATCTTGTTTTTCTTAAAAGTGACAAAAGGTTTGAAAATTAGCTTAAAACCGAAAAATGTAAAAGGAACACACCATTGAACCACACTGAACCACACTGTACATTTAATGTAGGTATGTAATATTAACAACATTGACACCGTCTAATTAGTGGGGCATATAATACCAGCCCTCATAGGCGGTTCTAGATGGCGGCTTGGGGGGGCTAAGCTCCCCCAAATCTTGAATTAGCCCCCCCAAATTTACCCAGCCCGTCCCTCAATAAAAAAATTCTAACTACATAATTTCAGTAATTTCACTAATTTATTAGTTTTATTTAATTATTTTATAAAAAGTTTTCTTTTCTTCACTACCAATCCGCTACTAACACAACTAAGAACGATTATTATTTTTAATATAGCACCCAATGTGATTTACCTACGCATAATTTGCAATTTTGCAAGCAGTACCAGCGCAGAGTGTCCAGCTCTACAACTGGCGGGCGAGACTTACTGATTTCCAACTGTTTAATCACAAATTCATTAATATTCACTATTTAGTACACTGTATACAGGGTGTCAATTTGAAAACGAATGCAGTCTGTAGACATGTAGATTTTTTTGGAATATTTCGCTTGTTATTTGAGATACTCCCCTCAAATCCTATATCACTGTATTCATAAGAGCAGATTTTATCCGAATATGAAAAAAAAAAATATACAGGGTGTTCAATAAGCAAAAAAAATGTTTTCTAGTCTCGCATTTCTGGACCATCCTGTGTATATTCAAATCTTCTAAAAAGGTGTCCCCCCGAGAACATAAATCGACCTGTCTCGGAGTTTTTCGAAAAAATCTGTCATCTAAGTTATTTAGGGTGGGAAGTTTTCAAATTGACACCCTGTATAGGGGGGAGCATCTGCTATATGAGTCTATATGCTATATCTGCGAAGGGCTTAAGCCCCCCAAAACAAAAGGTCTAGAACCGCCTATGCCAGCCCTAAATCTCTTTTTTTATATATATAATATCTATATATATTTATATTGTTGCGGATTATGTGACTTAATAAAATCACATCATCTAGCGAAAAATGCAATGCCTGATAATGCAATTTATCGACGATCAGATTTATCAGAGATTTATCAAGATTAGGTATGTTATATTCATCGAACTGGCAGCAATAAAAGAAAATTATTCAACACCGGTTACCTAACACCTAATATATAAATACTATTCAACACCTAATATATAAATACTAATTTATAAGTTTTGGTATTCCACACATTTGGTCTAGTCGTAAATTTAGTATATTATGAATAAGATAATTCGATATTCTATATACACTTTTGCTATATTAGTACATAGAAATAATATAAGATTGTTAACTGTTAAATTGTTGTTAAAAAATAAAAAAAATTGTCTAAGTACTGATTTTTTTAAGTAAAAAGGATGTCTGCATTTTTCGTAAGTATTTTACTTAAAAATATAACTGAAAATTATTTTCTGAAATCAATTTTTACAATTTCTCTTCAAAACATTTAATGATTGACTATTTTTGTTTTCAATACAATGATTTGTTTCAATGTACTAATTACTATACTATAAGACAATATAAAATTTAAATTTGCTGATAGATATTTGGAATACCAAAATTAAGCGAGAACCGAAATACTTATACTTAGTAATATTTTCTGATATACCAATCCAATAAAAATGTACTAACTTTACTATTTTCAAAGTGTTTGTTGGTCCTATTACTAATCAACAAAATCAGTACCTACAAACAGTACTGATATAAAACAGTTCTTTTGCAGCAGGCTCTATACAGGGTGTCCCACTACGAACTGCGGCGATCGATCTCTCGAAAAGTAGCCTTTGGAAAATTTTGAAAATTTGGTAGTATACTAATGTCAATGGGGGCAATTTGGTTAAAATATTTTCAAAATGGTTGCACTTCCGGTAATACCGGAAGTATGTCAACTTGCTTATTTTAAATAGGTCACCCTATATTATTTCATTTCTTGATTCTACGTCAAATTCTAAACATATTTCATGTATAATATTCTATGCCTAAGCCTAAACGTTTTTGATATATTTCTAATTTTATGTCAAACATCATAATTACCAATTTTTATTATACGGAAGCCTTCATTATTTAATTTGGGTTGCTTTCCTTGTAAAAGGGGACCTACTTTATTAGACTTTGTTGGATATTTTCATAATTATTAACACAGGATGATCAAAAAGCAAAAATAAAAATTAAATTGAAGAAACCGTCTAAAGTCAATTTTTTCAAATGGAAACGGTCAATTTAAAGTTGTCTATATATTCCGAAAATTTGTAGTTTTTGAGATATTTGCAATTTCACATTTTTCTATTGTAATAGAAAGTACCTACCGAATAAAACCAAAAATTATTTCAAGGTGAAAAATGCATTTAATAATTGAATCTAATGCCTTTTATATTTTAAATAAATAAGTACAACAAAGTATTTCCCATTTTCATTATTATTTTTTTGTAATTATAATTATTATAATTTCTATTGTAATTATAGCATTACTGTAGATGCAATTTTATAAAAATATGTAGATTTTTCTAATATTGTAATTATGAGCAGAAGGTTTTTGTTATTAATAGTTTTTCTACAGCCGCAATTGTGAATTGTCCCTTAAAACAAGTCTATTGTTCCTCAAATATCTTCCATTGCCAAGACGAATTAAAAAAATAAATAATTTAAAAAATTAAAAAGTTAATAAAACATATCTTTAAGTTATTACACGTACTTACAATTAAGGTTCGGGATTAAATACCCGATAGTAAATTATCACTAAGTAATACTATTAATGATAAATTAAATAAGAATTTAAGACGTCATTTATAAAAATATACAAATATATCAGAGGCAAACATGAAAGAACTAATAATTTTAATACCCTGTATAATATTATTATGGTAAATAACCTAAATATTAAATTTATTGCTTTTGACAATTATACAATATATTCGACATATAATTGTTAACATATTATTTTAAACAGCAAAAGACACATTAAATCAATATTAAATTTTGACTCCAAGGAACCACTAAAGGTGCTTACATTTAAACAGTAAGTCGACTAAGCAAACTCTAATATATATTATCATTTACTTACATGAAAAATTATGCCCTTTTATTATTTTTGATTAGCTTCAAATGCAGAATGTATTGCCACTATATTGTAGAAAATATTGTAGGGGTTTTTTCGGCACGACTTATATCAATATCAGCTAGTCACTTCAATTAAAAAAAAATAATAAATCAAAATTAACAATATTAATATTGCACACCAACTTTTCTCTGTAAAGATCTGCCATTGAAGTCATTCTGTGAACATTCGAAGTCAGTCTATCTATCTTATGATGCGTACATAGAGCTTATATCTAACCTTTGACAACATAAATAGCATTGAACGTGAAAATTTTTATTATTGTGTGTTATACTAGAATTTGCATAAATATTCGTGAATACCTTAAGATTTATGTCACAGCACGCGTTATAAGATAATACCTAATAAGTAACTCAACAGGTTATTTTTATTTACTTTTTTGTTATGATAATTAGGAAGTGTCCCTTTCAGTGCCAAAATAATTTGCCACTACAAATGATAGAAAGTTCACTGAAAATAATACAGTGTGATTGATATCTCCGTCAAAGTTCAGTATATCGTTCATGATTACTTTGATCAAAAATATTTTATATGAGTATATTTCTGAAGATAAAACACACATTATAAAATTGTCTTGACATCTACAAGGTACCTACCCTATATTTCGCTGACAGAACGTAACCCATCTTAGATATTTAGTTGTTCATTAAATTCTGAATTCAAAACTGTCGACTAGCATGGGTCTAAAACTCCTTGAGTTATTCAACTATTTTAATAATTGTTGATAAGTGCGGTACTATTAAAAAATTATATCTTCTAAAGGCGGGTTCTCATTAGTCAACTTCATTGATCAATATCGTTGAATCTATGCGATTGAAAGAAAATAGATTAATGTGAATATCCGTTCAATGATATTGATCAATAATATTGCATTTCAATATAACTGAAAGGCGTTTCTACTTTTGGTTGAATCAATAGACTGATTCAATTAGATTGAACAGTGAACATGCGTTCAAGTTCAGTCGCATTGAAACGCAGCGCCAACGTTCGTATATTTGAGGTTAAGTTGTGTATTTTAATTCGTAGGTATGTACTTAAATTCAGCAACGATTCAGGTATGATTTTTAAAGAATTTAGCTAAACTTTATTGTATTTCATAATAGAAATGTCCAGTTTTAAATGGAGGGACAACCATATTATAAAGTTTTTGGAATTATACCAGTCAGAGGAGTGTATCTGGAACATTTGAAATGAGGAATATAAAAACATAACAATGCGTGAAAAAAGTTATGAAAAAATTCGTTCCGTAATGGAAATACGGACGCCAGCCCGCACAATTTTCTTCTTTGCAGCCATTTCTTAAACTGACACTTTCCAGACTAACTATTCAATATCCTTGAAACATGTGAACCAAATTTCATTCTATTCCATTGTTCAATCGCATAGATTCAACGATATTGATCAATGAAGTTGACTAATGAGAACCCGCCTTAAACTGAGCATTATTAGCTCTTTCAATTAAGTAGGTACGCTTGTGTTGCAGGTCTTATTATACATCGTGAATTTTATTTTAAATCTTATCGTGATTGATCAATTTTCAAATTTTTTAACCGAAATAAGCCAATTTTCTTAAATAGAATACCTACACCTAATTTTATTATCTCATCGGATAAGAAATTTAATTGTCTTCCAAATAGATATTCATATACTTAAACCTGATACTTTCTGAGTTATTTAATATTTAAAGCATCTGGGTGCTATTATCCCATGTAGGTGGTTTTTAATTATTTCAGTATACCCTGACTATTATGTTGAAAGAACAATTCTGTCAAATAGAACTAACAAATTTGTTATTTTCGCTTTTACCTTCCCTTAACGAAGTAAAGACATGATTTGTATTATTGGTGAGTTCAATGAAAAAAATGTCTTAAACGAAGTAATAATAATAATAATAATATCTCTACCCCTCATTGTAATCACAAGAGTTAGCCCGAAAGTCAGAGACTTGTGTGGGAGAGGGGGCGGCATATTATTATTTCGCGGGCCGCATTTGCGCATTAGGAAAGATTTACGTTGGTAAGCCCTATCCACCATTCAGTTCTGGAATGAGGGAACCTGGAAAACCTCATTAGTTAGGGTTAGCCAAACATTCCACACTACCTAAATATGATGGACATACAGTACCGAAACATTGACTTTTAATTAAAATGAGTTGTTAAATTACTGTCCAAATTACTAGTTATTTCCCTCTCCCATTAATACATCGACCGGACAAGAACTAAATTGACAAAATGATTAATGCACTTTCTATAGACCAAGTCATTGAGTAGTATAGTCAAAGACCAAGTCCACTTTCCATAACAATGGATATCGCCAAAGATAAGAAATATATATCATATGCAACCAGAAGTACGCCCAAGATAAAATAAACTATGGTGATTTGGTAATATACTTAATAAATATTTGGTAATTTTTACCGAATTGACTAGCAGATGTTAAAACCTGTGGCTGCTGCTTGATGGCACTCCACCACATAATAGTATTAATAGGTATAAGGACTTTACTTAATGGCCAATATGAAGGAAGGTTTGTGTGGACACAGGTGATCATATGGTACAAAATAGTGTTTATAGAATTGCTAATAGAATTGCCAAGAATTTTACACAAAGAATCCTTGACAAACTGCCATAGAAGACATGCAACAACCAATTCGCCATGCTTCATCATTATCATCAGACATAGGCAACATCTGCATTAATAATCGTTTTTTATTAGTTATTACTTTAGTTTATTAGAATTATAATGTTGTATATTCCTGTTACTTTTACTAATTTTGTTGTGGATTTTTATTATCTTTACTACAATTGCAGTTTTTAGTTGCACGTTTTCGATCATTTGCTTTATTTTTATACTTACTTAGTCATTTTGACCACAAAAACAGAATTATGGGTGATTTTATCCATTTTAAACTGAATGTATAGAAACTCGTTATATTTGACATACCTAATTGTTAATTCAACACAATTGTCAATGCTCTCTTTAGAGGTTAATTACCTACATAGATTAAAACCCAGCTACAGTATCAGTTTTAGGTATATGAAACCTATATGATACATGATATCTATAGTTGGAACATAATAAAATTTCTTATCTGATGAGAAAATAAAACTGTGTATATTCCATTTAAAAAATTGACATATTTTTTCGTATATCGTTCAAAATTTTTAAAATTAATAGCATATGCCTGGCACAGGGTTATCCCTGTGTATGGCTGTGGCTATCTCTCTATATAAGATTTTAAAGTGGTTTGATACTAATCAAGAACTATAATACCTGCGTAGTATAAGATAAGCGTAGGTACTTGAAAGAGCTAATAATGCTCAGTTCAGAAAAATATTTTTTCTCCAAATGACATTAAAAGTGGCTTTTTAATGACACTTGACAGGCTTAAAAGGTATATTTTTACTGCCTAGGCAGAAAAGTTGACTTTTACCAAGGATTGTTAACTGTTTACAGGATTGCTCGATCCCTATACTACAATGTAATCCATAATTGTGACGTCACCAAAGATCCAAAGATCTCGAACTTGTAGAAATAGGTACACTTTATACTGTTATTACAAACTTTAATAAATAATAATATTAATAACCATTCAAATACGAAAATTCTCTTGCAAATGTGAAATATAACAAACACAAAATAGGTATATTTTAACAAATCGATTACATATATCTTCGATGACGTCACAAAGGCGGATGACAAAATTGAGCGATCGAGCAATCCTGTAAACAGTTAACAATCCTTGGACTTTTACTGCCTAGGCAGAAAAAGTTCATCGTTGCAATGCAACGATCCAGGTACTTTACAATTTAAATCAAACTGATAATTTCAATTGACAATGACATTACACAAACAGTTCAACCAACGTCATCAGCGGTAAACATAGTAACGAACAGCCAGTTACCTTTGTAAAAATAATTTCATTATTTGGATATTCATAATGAAACGTAATTAATAAATATAAAAAAGACGATTTTGCGTGAAAATGGAACACATTTGGAGAAAAAATTATATGTTTCACACGGCAGAAAAGCAGATTTAATGCCTTGGCTGGTTTCCTAGCCTCGGCTACGCGTTGGCTATGAAACACCAGCCGCGGCATTAAATCTTATGCTTTTCTGCCTAGTAAAACAAATAACTATTTTTAATTAACGCCGCACCTATCAACATTTTTGAAAATTCTTGAATAATTCAAGATGTATACATTATTTTAGACCTATACTAGACCCATATGTTTGATTTAAAAATTTAATGAAGAATTCAAGAATATTACCTATATAATACAGTAAAGTTCTGTCAGAAAAAATAGAGTACCCTGATAAGATAGAGATAAGATAAAATGTGTGTTTCATCTCGACAAATATACTACTATAAAATATTTTTGACCAAAGTCAGCATGAGCGATATACTGAACTTTGGGTATTAATCACATTGTATATGATTTCATGAAATTTCTCCACAAAATGAACGTATGCAGTATGGTAACAGGGACGGACAAGGTAGCATCCCATACCTAGGTGGAAAAGATAAAATGAAGTTTATTGCGTATACCTATATGCTTATACGAATTTCAGGGATTCAGGTACCTTATCTCATCCAGCCTTTTAGCACAAAGGTATTGTATTCAACAAAATCCTTTCTGATTAATAGGTACCAAAATGTTATCTAAAAAAAATTATTTACATAATTTAGCTTGAATTTTGTTTGAACTTTGAACATAATTAGTTTAAAAGTCAGTTGTGGGGACGACTTTAGACATTTACTGTGTAAACCCGGCCTTACAAATTAAAATAACTAAATGTAAAACTCTTTTATCATCACTTTCTTTGGCAACTTTTTTTATTAAAGGCCAAATATGTTTTTGGTGTTCCATATAGGATTCATTTTATCATTGGCATTCGTCGTGCTGAAACGTGTATATGGCTACAAATTTTGTTGAAAGAATTAATTTGATTCAATCACTCAGAAACAATATTTCTTATTTATTTCCCAAGATAAAGAACTTTGAACATAATTAGTTTAAAAGTCAGTTGTGGGGACGACTTTAGACATTGACTGTGTAAACCCGGCCTTACAAATTAAAATAACTAAATGTAAAACTCTTTTATCATCACTTTCTTTGGCAACTTTTTTTATTAAAGGCCAAATATGTTTTTGGTGTTCCATATAGGATTCATTTTATCATTGGCATTCGTCGTGCTGAAACGTGTATATGGCTACAAATTTTGTTGAAAGAATTAATTTGATTCAATCACTCAGAAACAATATTTCTTATTTATTTCCCAAGATAAAAAAATTAAGGTGAGTGACTATAAATAATTGCAATTTGTCAGTAAGTTATCGTTATTATTTGGCATTTAATAGTTCTACGTGATTTGCTATAATTTTATTTGAATTTTTTTACATAGTTTTTATATTACCTAAATTCTTATTAATTTTTATCTATTATATTTATCTGAAATAATTACAGGTAAGATTGCTTTAAGTAACCACCATCTTGAAACTAACAATACATGTAATACCTATAAATTTTATAAATTTAAAACCAGATTATACCTATAATAACTTTAAATAGGATTATCTGTTTAAATATATCATCATTACACATAAATTGAGCCTTCTAAAATAAAACAAATTTGAAAAATCCTTTTGAAACTGTAACATTCTTACAAATAATTTAAATAGTTTATCCAAGTTCTCTCGCTTTTTTTGCATAAATATTATCTATAGGCAAATAAATTTGTAGAATTCCATACTAAACTTCTTCAATGAGTCCATTTTTTATAAAAATTATATATAAAAATGTTTTTCTGCTATTTTTTCATATTTCTTATACAAGTCAGTTATCGAAATCTATAAGAATATAGAGGATCCTCTATATTAAAAAACATTATTTCCTTGAGTTCTCAAAATTTGTCTGCTATTTGAAATAAACAGACATCTTTAGACCTGATATCATCGAACTCGTGTGAAATTTATTTAGTAAAAATATATACAGGCTGCTCAATTTATAACTCTGTTTTCGAGTTAATCGTAGTGGGCATTGAAAAAATCACCACCATGTAAGATCACAAAAAAAATTGATAGTCCTGGCTGGTATTTAGCTTTTTTGTACTTTTTACTTGTCCTCTTGTACTTTCCTGTAAATATTTGGGAAACAAAGATAATATACATTAATTTTTATCTATTCTCGTAAATATGCATTGGTTTTTAAATCATATTGATTCATGTTTTACTTGCTTATATTTATTTGTCTTTTTTTTTCTTTATTCTATTTTAGCCCTGAAGGGAAAGACAACCTATTTAATCTGAATATACTAGAAACATAATGGAATGGGTTAACCACAAATACCTCACTAATTTAATAATTATATGAGTATTTGTTGAACTTTCCATATTTAGTGGCAAATTATTTTACGTACTTTTTTACAAGAAACGCCAGCACAAAATAATTTTGCACCACTATAATGTGTAATAATAGATATTAATTTGTTCTATTTTCCATTTTAGTGGCAAAGTACTTCATGTAGTTCTTTAAAAAAATATTGTCTCTAAATTTATATTTTTGTTACCGCATGTGTTAATAAATATATAATTCATTATTATTTAATAATAATATAAAGATTTGTTCTATTTTCCACCTCATGTAGTCAAGTTCTTTACAAACAGGGCCAAGGGCCAATAATAGCTCTGCATTTATATTTTTGGCACCGCATACATTTTTGTGTCACCTAAATGTACATTACCTTATCATTTAATAATAATATAAGTGTTTTGTTCTATTTTCTATTTTAGTGGCAAACTACTTAATGTAGTTCTTTACAAGAATATTTGCTCTACATTTATGTACTTATATTTTTGTCGCCGCATGTGTTAAACATATAATATTATTTAATAATAATATAAATGTTTGTTCTATTTTTCATTTTAGTGGCAAACTACTTAATGTACTTTACAAAAATGTTGGCTCTACCCTTATATTTTTGTCACCGCATGTGTTAAACATAAAATATTATTATTTAATAATAATATAAATGTTTGTTCTATTTTCCACTTTAGTGGCAAACTACTTAATGTACTTTACAAAAATGTTGGCTCTACATTTATATTTTTGTCACCGCATGTGTTAAACATAAAATATTATTATTTAATAATAATATAAATGTTTGTTCTATTTTTCATTTTAGTGGCAAACTACTTAATGTACTTTACAAAAATGTTGGCTCTACATTTATATTTTTGTCACCGCATGTGTTAAACATAAAATATTATTATTTAATAATAATATAAATGTTTGTTCTATTTTTCATTTTAGTGGCAACTACTTAATGTACTTTACAAAAATGTTGGCTCTACACTTATATTTTTGTCACCGCATGTGTTAAACATAAAATATTATTATTTAATAATAATATAAATGTTTGTTCTATTTTTCATTTTAGTGGCAAACTACTTAATGTACTTTACAAAAATGTTGGCTCTACATTTATATTTTTGTCACCGCATCTGTTAAACATAAAATATTATTATTTAATAATAATATAAATGTTTGTTCTATTTTTCATTTTAGTGGCAAACTACTTAATGTACTTTACAAAAATGTTGGCTCTACATTTATATTTTTGTCACCGCATGTGTTAAACATAAAATATTATTATTTAATAATAATATAAATGTTTGTTCTATTTTCCACTTTAGTGGCAAACTACTTAATGTAGTTCTTTACAAAAATATTGGCTCTACATTTATATTTTTGTCACCGCATGTGTTAAACATATAATATTATTATTTAATAATAATATAAATGTTTGTTCTATTTTTCATTTTAGTGGCAAACTACTTAATGTACTTTACAAAAATGTTGGCTCTACACTTATATTTTTGTCACCGCATGTGTTAAACATAAAATATTATTATTTAATAATAATATAAATGTTTGTTCTATTTTCCACTTTAGTGGCAAACTACTTAATGTACTTTACAAAAATGTTGGCTCTACATTTATATTTTTGTCACCGCATCTGTTAAACATAAAATATTATTATTTAATAATAATATAAATGTTTGTTCTATTTTTCATTTTAGTGGCAAACTACTTAATGTACTTTACAAAAATGTTGGCTCTACACTTATATTTTTGTCACTGCATCTGTTAAACATAAAATATTATTATTTAATAATAATATAAATGTTTGTTCTATTTTTCATTTTAGTGGCAAACTACTTAATGTACTTTACAAAAATGTTGGCTCTACATTTATATTTTTGTCACCGAATGTGTTAAACATAAAATATTATTATTTAATAATAATATAAATGTTTGTTCTATTTTCCACTTTAGTGGCAAACTACTTAATGTAGTTCTTTACAAAAATATTGGCTCTACATTTATATTTTTGTCACCGCATGTGTTAAACATATAATATTATTATTTAATAATAATATAAATGTTTGTTCTATTTTCCACTTTAGTGGCAAACTACTTAATGTACTTTACAAAAATGTTGGCTCTACATTTATTTTCTTGTCACCGCATGTGTTAAACATATAATATTATTATTTAATAATAATATAAATGTTTGTTCTATTTTCCACTTTAGTGGCAAACTACTTAATGGAGTTCTTTACAATAATATTGGCTCTGCATTTATGTACTTATATTTTTGTCGCCGCATGTGTTGAATATATAATATTATTATTTAATAATAATATAAATGTTTGTTCTATTTTTCATTTTAGTGGCAAACTACTTAATGTACTTTACAAAAATGTTGGCTCTCTACATATGTATTTTTGTCACCGCATGTGTTAAACATATAATATTATTAATTAGGAATAATATAAATGTTTGTTCTATTTTTTATTTTAGTGGCAAACTACTTAATGTAGTTCTTTACAAAAATATAGGCTCTACATTTATATTTTTGTCACGGCATGAGTTAAACATATAATATTATTTAACAATAATATAAATGTTTGTTCTATTTTCCATTTTAGTGCCAAACTACTTAATGTAGTTCTTTACAAAAATGTTGGCCCTACATTTATATTATTCTCACAGCATGTGTTAAACATATAATATTATTTAATAATAAAATAAATGTTTGTTCTATTTTCCATTTTAGTGGCAAACTAGTTAATGTAGTTCTTTACAAAAATTTTGGTTCTACATTTATATTTTTGTCACAGCATGTGTTAAACATATAATATTATTATTTAATAATAATATAAATGTTAGTTCTATTTTCCATTTTAGTGGCAAACTACTTAATGTAGTTCTTTACAAAAATGTTGGCCATACATTTATATTTTTGTCACAGCATGTGTTAAACGTTTAAGATTATTATTTAATAATAATATAAATATTTGTTCTATTTTCTATTTTAGTGGCAAACTTCTTCATCTAGTTCTTTAAAAATACCTTTAGTTTATCTTTTTAATAAAATTATTCTTAGTTTCGCAAATTTGTGTTTCAATAATCATCCAGTACCTACCTATAATTTAAGGCTTTTTGCCCAATTTTTTTAACCATAACTTAACAATATATTATATTTAGGTATTTTATAAAAAGTTAATGAGGAATCACATCCCATTCTTATGGGATGGGATACTATGTTTTAAAAAAGAGGAACTCGGTCGTTACAAAGTAGGTACCTAATTTTTTAATCGTATAAGTCATTGTAGTAGGTCTTTAATTTTCCTATATTGGCTGATTTTATATGCCAGACAAAGAAAAACTGTACGTAATTTATTAATTATTGCTAATTTTACTTTTACAGTCTACACAGTATACAAACTACTTTATTGCACGTACCTACTTAATTACATAATATATGTAGCTTTTTAATTTTTTGTGCTTTTTACATATTAAGAGTAATTACCTAAGTACCTACCTATATGTACTATCTGAAGATAAAAGTAGAAAACAGATATCGCTCATGCTTCATAAATAACTTGACAGAAAACTGAATGCTTTTAAACATTGTTACACTTCACATTCTTCTTTCTGTACACGTTCTTAGTTTGGAGAGGGATTGACTGTGCACTGTATATCACGTACCTACCTACCTAGGTCAACGAATAAAAATAATTTTTGCCTAGGTGCCTGCCTAGGTATCACAATTTATGTGAAGTAGTCAAATTACTTTTCATCAGCATCATGCAAATTCTAAAATTTTAATCAAGTCTCCCTTAGGTATTGGTGATGATTTATACAGTGCTTTCGAAAAGTAACGAATAAATTCATTATTTTAGAAATTTTCGAGAAAATCCCCTAACACGTCGATTTTGTTTTTAAAAAAGGCACTTTTTGACATACGACCCATTTTTGTGACGTCATCGTTGTTCGAGATATGACGTCATCGACAATTTTTTTAAATAGCAACCCCCAATTTTGACCACGCCATTTGAAAGAGCGTATCATTCTACATACGCATCGTGAAAAATTATGGTGTTACATAACAAAAATTGACTGATTTGACACCCCTAGATTATTTCTTGTGGGGATACTTAAAAAGCAAAGTATACGTTACTAGACCGATTAATTTAGAAGATTTAAAAGCAAGAATTCGTCACGAGATACATCGTATACCTCCTGAAGTTATAGATAATGTCCAAAAAGAATTTATTAATCGTCTTGGCTACTGTCAGGCAGCCAACGGTGCACAATTTGAACATTTAATTTAGTCGATTTTTTACATAATCATTATCATTGTCAGTATTGTGAAAATTAAATTTTAAGATCTTCAAACATTATTTTCTTGAAATTTTTGTTATGTAACACCATAATTTTTCATGATGCGTATGTAGAATAATACGCTCTTTCAAATGGCGTAGTCAGAATTGGGGGTTGCTATTTAAAAAAATTGTCGGTGACGTCATATCTCGAACAACGATGACGTCACAAATATGGGTCGTATGTCAAAAAGTGCCTTTTTTAAAAACAAAATCGACGTGTCAGGGGATTTTTTCGAAAACTTCTCAATTTCTAAAATAATGAATTTATTCGTTACTTTTCGAAAGCACTGTATTTATAATTTCAATAGAATTGGTAGGTAACAGCAGCTGTGATCCTAAGTATACATTTCAGCAGTTTAAGTGAGGTTAGCACAATGTGCAAAATTCTTATATGTACATCCTTTTCTACACCTAATTTTAATAATTTTAATGCATACAATGAATTCTCTTGTTACCATATTAGCATAATATGTAGGGTGTAGGGTACCTGTATTTTATTTTGTTTTATTTGATTTGTGCACCCTAGTCCTCACAGTTGCGACCTGGTGGTATTAATTATAGGTGTAATAATATTGTATATACCTATATCCATCTAAAAATTGTACCAATTTACTCATCCTTTTTTCATAAATTTTTTCAAACTCTATATCTATGCAACCTAACACTTTATACTTATTTATTATTTATTAATTATTTCACACATACCTACATATAAGGGATACATTTTCAGTCCTCTTTCCATTTTATAGAAATAAAATACAAGGTGTTTCCATTTAAAAAAAAACATAAGTTGGGATCAAAACAAGAAAACGAAAAATTAAATCAAATTTATTTTTATTCCATCTAAAAAAGTATGTAAAAAATAAAAGTATATGTAAAAAATAAAGTATATCTAAAAAGTAAAGTGCCTGTAAAATGTTCAAACGATTTTGAGGTATCTTTAAAAAGAGAAACGAGAAAAGGGCACCAGTAGGTTTTGCCAAAAATCGAGAAACCACACATGATAACTGCAGTTTTAATCATCTCCAGATGATCCCAACTTGGCTGGCGAAACACGCGTCGAGTGCAGTACAGTGTTTTGGTGTTATGTGGAAAACTACGTCAGTGTTATCTTCACACCAAAAGTTCCAACCCTCTTCAAGATAGACATTATTCAAGGAGAGCACATCATTAGGATCCTTTTCATTGAAAAAAATTTTTACGGCACATGTATGCCTTCCCTTTTAGAAACTGATATTCAGCCTGCGATAGCCCAAACACTGCAAAAAAATATCCATGAATTTGAAGAACTTAACATAACATTTCAACATCAAACAGATGATACTTCACCACATTATTTTAAGTAAGTCAGGAATTTCCTTAATAACTTTTATCCCAACAGCTCGTTCACCGGATTTGAGTCCATTGGATTTTTTCTATGGGATATCCTTAAACCTAAGGTGTTCATTATACTTACCCAACCAGACAATCTTTTAGATTTGCAGCAGATAATCACCAATCAGTCTGCACATTCACTGCACAAACATTTTACAACATTTCTCAAGAAATGTCTGATTGGTTCTTCTACTGTCAGGTGGTCCAGGATAATAATTTTGAACAAAATCTTTAGTTATTCCTATTAAAATATTGTTTTCTTTATTAAACTGTTGAATTTGACTAAGTACTTGTTATTCATTTATAACCTTTTACTGACAGAAATGTGTATTACTTGAGAACGGATAGACCAATTTAAATTTTTCAAATACTATGTATGGTATACACTGTTGGCCATTCTACGATTACATTGTACACCGTGTTCCACATAAAACGACCCACTATACTATCTGGAAATCTATAAAAGATCCGAAAAAAAGTTAAATATAAAATTTTTTCAGATTTTTGAGTTCTTTTAAAATATAATACTTTCATGTATACAGGGTATCCCAATTTTGCTGGGACGATATCAACTCTAAAAATTTAAATGGGGCACCCTGTATTTTTGTCGATTTTTCGATTCTTGGTCAAAAATAAACTTGACTTACCTATTTAAACTATAGTCGAATTTTACGTAGTTTTCGAGATATTTATAATTTCAAATCCAATTTGGAATTAAAAATTTTCCGAAAATTTTTAATTCTTGGATAAATTTGAAATTAGTATCAAACGATAGCTTATAAAAAGTTAAGATAGGAATGTGCAAACCGTTTTGCTTGATCTCAAACCGTTTAGATTTTATAGGGTGTCAAAGTTGCAAAAATGTCAATATTCACCCGTCAATATTTCAAAAACAGTTTAAGTTAGGTATAGGGAAGGCTGATGAAAGTCCTACTAAAATCAAGGGTTTAGTTCGAAAAAGCAATAAAAAATATATATTTCCATTTAGAAAAACGAAGTTGGTACCTGTCCAGGAAAAACTGAACACCCTGAATATGTAAATATATTTTCATTTTGTGCAGCTCGGGATATTATAGACAACCCTGTAGAAAAAAAAATTAAGTTATCTCTTTTATTAACCCAGATATTGGACTTACGCGCACTAGGTGGACACCCTGTATAATATTTGGTCGGATGGACAACCCAACCATGCACAGATTATAGATGAACCCAACACACCCACTCCCACTGTATATATGAATATAAAAGCAGTAGTATAGTAGTAGAGTAGCAAGGATTGTTAACTGTTTACAGTTAACAATCCTTGGTAGAGTCATAAATTTCTTCTTTCTTTATGGGTAGAGTATAGTATCTATAATCTGTGGTAGAGTAGTAACAGTAGCCCCGTTCCTGCAATAAACACAAACTAGTCAGATCCAATCAAATCATTCCAAACCAATCAGCAAATTCTTTTCAACCAATCACAATCCTACTGACTAGTTGGTGAATGTTGCAGGAACAGACCTATAATAATATAACCTATACCAGTCGGCTAAAATAATAGGCAGTGACTCATGGTCTAATTCGATACAGAATAGGGACGAAGTGTAAATACTTAATACATAGCGGCACAAACGTTTGCACATAGAAAAGTGATGCCGCTTACGCATTACTATTGAACAGAACTATAAATTGTCTGTTCCATGGTGGTTCCATGCTTCTCTATTCGATGCCACCACAATTCTTTACGTCGGATATAGTTCCGTCTTTGTTTAACGGGTTAAAAAACGAAGAGCGAGATATGCAACCTATGCAACAAAAGTCAAGAGTTTCTAGAAGATCGGACATGCGCATTTCACACACATCCAAGTAGTTCATTGCAGCTTGACATAAGCGTAGCTCGCCGGAAATGCTGTAATTTGTGTCTGGACTGCATATATTAATAATTGGTGAACTTGGTGATGTGTTACTTAGTTTATTTAGTGTTCGAAGAAAAGGATTTTATTATGGAAGCGATCGCGGGGAGCAGTGGATTAGAAACGCCTAAAAGATCTCATCTGACAAGCGAGGAAATTCGTATGATAAAAAATTTCTATGAGCGATTAAAAGCGCGTGATAAAAATTTAAGTGTTGTGGATGCGGCGGAACTGTGTAGTGAATTAACTAAAGTCTCCGTTCGTAGTGTATTTCGTGCAATAAAATATGGAGACACAGACTCCATTGCTCTGGCAGAAGACAGCGATTTGCCCAAACTCTCGTATAAATTGCTTATAATGGACATATGGACAATGCATGAAATGAATTTCAAATATTGCAAACGGAATCTCGGAAGAGTATGTATGCTTATAGAGAAAAATGAGATTGTGACATGGAGACGAGAATATTTGGAGAAAATAAGAGAATTTCGCGCTTTAAATAGAAAAATATATTATATGGATGAGACATGGTTAAATGAAGGATGTGTAGACATGTGTTGTGTTGTGTAGTGTAGTGTAGTGAAATGAAGTGAAGTGAAGTGAAGTGAAGTGAAGTGAAGTGAAGTGAAGTGAAGTGAAGTGAAGTGAAGTGTTAAATAGTAAATTTGCTCCGGAATGTGATTAATCGCATTTTCGGTGGCGGCTGTGGGTTGGTGGTGGGCCATCAACACTTAAAAGCGTTCTTTTAATATCTGTGGCAATATTCATCAATTTCGTTCGATGTACAACTAATCTGTAAGGTGAATTTGAAAAACAATTCACAATTTCTATAACACCGTTCATGTTTTGATATTTTTTATATTTATTTGATATTATTAGCACCTTTCCAACAATTTTTGCGTACGCCTATGGAATTACAGTCCCCACCACAATTTATTACGTCACGCGGTAATACGTCACTGCCTATTATTTTATCCTGCGGTTGTAATTAATTTTCTCTTTGATAACCTAGAAATAAATAAGAAATATTTACATTTTCCAAACTTATTTGTATTTTCTGTTTTGCAGTCTGCTAGCTTGCGCGTATCATAAATAAGAAAAGAAAAACGCACATTTTGGGGTGTGTGCCACATATTTTATAAATAAATTAGAAAACTTCGTGGATACGTAGATACGGATAGTTTTAAAAAATTGCAGTATACAGAAAGTGCATTTTCTTAAATCTAAACAAAACATTTAACTTACATAAAAATATTTAAATATTCTACAGTTTATGGACTTGTAGGTAATGTGAAATATTCTGTTTAGCCCGATTTAAAATTTATAAGAATGCCGCAAGGAAGGCGAAAAACTCCTTTCAGTGGAAAGGCAAAAAAGGACCAACTCAAAGCTAAAAAACAATCAAAGCAGCTAGGTATTTAATAGCAAGCAAAGAAACATTATTCTGGACTAGCTATTTATTTCAGTACTTTTCAGGTGTTCAAAATCCAGCTTTTCTCCAAACTTATAGTCGAGGTGATGACGGCCCAAGTAATATACAAAAAATAAATTTTCAACCAACTAAGGATGGTACATCTAGACCAAACAGATATGCTTTACAATTTTTTAGAGAAACTAAAGAGGAAATAGCGTGCAGAAAAGAGTTGGCCCAACAAGGTTTAAAATCAAAACGAGAAGATTTAGAAATTGATGGAATTAATTATTTCGACCAAAATTTAGATTTTCCAAAAAGACCCCTATGGAATTTTAATTTAGGAAAAGACCAACTGGAATCCCAAGAAAATAAGTATTTTACAGTAAGCTTTTATAATACTATGCAAGTTGGGAATTATTAAACTTATTTATTATAGGATTATATAAAAGAAATTGAAAATAAATATGACTGGAAAGATCTAAGTTTATTTGAACTAAACTTGGAAACATGGAGACAGTTATGGAGAGTGCTGGAAATGTCCGACATAATTTTATATATCATAGATATAAGATATGCGGTAAGTTTTAGTTAGGTTATTTTAAATTACTGCAGCTAACATAGGTTCATACTTATACGGGGTGAAACAGGAAAGTGGGAAGTGCTTAGTGGACCAAAAAATGTGTTTAAGGCCTATATGAAAGTGACTCGACCACTTTCGGTTTCACTGGAAGTCACTCCAACTTTTCAAATTTAAATGGAACACCCTGTATATTTTTACATATTTGGATTCAGCATGATTTTTTTGGCTCTTCTAGTACATACCATTATTTTCTATTTTTCACAATTAAATATAAACATTTTAAATTTTTTAAATTTAGGTACATCTGGTGTGAGATTCATGAAAATGGCTTCCTGCGAAACTAAAAATCATCAGAACATTATTGTGTAACTTGGCAGGTCCCACTGTTTCTTTTCACTGCGTGTTATAATACAAAAGAATGTTTTCTTCAAAAAAACTTGTTATTTTCTGTTTTATTTAGATAGGGAATGTAATTTTAATGTAATGGTTCACTTGATATAAAAAAATCCAGTCTCTTAACACGTTCGTTGCTCATCCCGACACTGTATCCGCATGAGCGTTTGTATGAGTTTGCTCATGCCGCATATGTGTTGGCTGAGATACTATTGTTTTATAATAAGAGGCAATAAGCTGAGCACTGCAGTTGAGCACATTGCCGCTGTAGGAACACATTGGAAGAGGTTAAAATAATACAAATTCGAGCGTGGTTCGGAATTTTACCATCTCTAGATCTCACAATGGCAGGTGATGGACTCCTGGCCATCAGGATTAAAAAGGTCAAGAATTAGAAATCCAAAACCATTCACTGACGAGGAATTGCTTGCACTAGCTTACTTTTCTAATTCGGATGAGGAGTCTTTCCAAAACTCCGTTAGTGAATGGAGTGGTGAGGAGGTGGCTGAGGAACTCGCGATGAAGACGCTGATGAAAGTACCGACCCTCAAAGTGACCCTGAACCTTCCGCTGACGAACCAATTGTGCAACAAAATGATAAGTGGGTAGAAAACCCTCCAATGCTAAAAACTATTCCATTTGTTGGGCAGAAGGAACTAAAGGTGCCCTGGCGATGATAAGCCTATCGACTTCTTATATCTACTTGCTGATAATGATGTCTTTGATATTCTGGTTAGAGAAACAAATCTCTATGCCGAATATGTATTGTTGCATGAAGGTCAGGGGCCTCATTCTAGAATAAGCCAATGGAAACCAGTTGATAGAGAGGAAATGTCTGTATTCTTGAATATTTTCTTTTTTATATGAATACTTCAGTTGCCCAGATTACGGGACTATTGGCGAACCGATCGTTTGTATAATTTGTCAGTAAGAAAGTATATAAGCAGGGATAGATATTTGATTATATTGCGGTGTTGGCATTTTGCTCGGAATCCTCGAGATGACGAAAGATTGCCATCTGACCGATTATACTAAGTTCATCCTTTCATAGAATTTTTTAATAATAGAATCTTTTGTGGTGTGGCCGACTTTTATTCCGCCAATATATCAAAAATAAGAAGCATAAGTATGGGATAAAATTTTATTTACTCACAGAAAGTAATGGAACAATTTTGAAAATGCAGATTTATACGGGAGCTTGTGATAACTTAGGAGCTAAAGCACTAGCTCTAGCTCCATTCAGCTCTAGCTAAATTCAAACCTACACCAATAGCACATTATAATAAATATATGTCCGGTATAGATCTAAAAGACCAAATGTTGTTCTACTATCCGAACACAGAAAGACAATTGGATTGTATAAGAAAGTAGGTTTCACATTACTGACTTATTGCTTTACAATTCTTTCATGTTGTACAACCAATTCTCTGGACTAAAGATGTCATTTCTAGATTTTCGTCAATTGATTATTGAAACCCTCCCGGTAGACGATAGCACCAAAGAAAATCGAAACCAAACCAAAGAGAATGTCTCACATTTTTCAACTAAATGTTGGATAGGTGTGTGTGGAAGGAAACTTTGGAAAAGATATCGTTGGTATTCAAAACATGATATTCGAAAAAAGGCAATGTTTTATTATAAAGCCTGCCCAGATTTATCAGGGCTATGCTTCGAACCTTGTTTCAAGGGATTTCACAACAGTTTGGAGTAATATAAAAATAATTTTGCATATTTACTTGTTTGTATGTTACCTTTAATATAATTTTTTATATTATATCTATACTTTACATTTTTGTTACGTTGTTTTAGAGTTTTGTTATTTTATTTGTGAGTTGGCTCGTTTGATTATACGCATTTCTCCTTTGCATGTATTTTTTTATGTTTTATATCTTTAGTTTTTTTTATAAATAAAAGGCAATACTAAAAATAAAGAAAATTCATGAAAATCTACTCATGACGATACATCAAAAAGTTAGCTCTGTGTTCACGCCGCAAAGTATTCCTGACATATTTTTTTTATAGTTATAAATATTCAATTATTACCAACTTTTTACAATAATAGTAAACAATAAACAAATTTTTGGTATGCAGTACCAGGGGTGTTTGTCTAATTTTCCAAGAGCAGCGAATGTGAAGCGAATCTATTTATACCAGCAATAAAATGCTGGAGCAAACACATCCCATTAAATTTATTGAAAATGTAATTTTAAAGTAATGAAAATGTTATAACTGTCAAAAATAGAAAATAATGGTACTACTATATGCAAAAAATCGTGCTGAATTCAACTATAAGTATAAAAATATTCAAGATGTTCCTGTGACTCAACCACTTGAAATGGTTGAGTCACGGGTCGATTCGAATCGTGTGTATCCGAATCTTTTTTCAGGACTATCCAGTATTCTTATTCTAATACCATTTTCTGGTATTCAACCCAAGTCTGACCACTTTCATATCGTCCTTAACTACATTTTTTGGTCCATTAAGCACTGCCCAAATTTAGTTGATATATCTTGGAAAATAAAAGTGCAATAGGGGTGAGCCACTTTATTCATACAACCGGTATAGCACAATTAGGCAAAATTTGTTTTTAAAATGTAGAGTGAATATTGCATCCCCTTCTAATTAACACAGTATAGGTCTCATGTGATGCCCACATGGAAGAAAACATCTTTTTTAACTTTGCCCTACTAGATGTTTTAATAAACTGAAATTATATATAGTGATAGAGGTTCAAAACATCTGTTCGACGCGTACTTGGATATCTCACTGAAAATTCATAGATACATACAATACTGTCATTATTCATCTGAAGATGAACAGGGGACACCTATTGGCTAAAAAAATGTCATATTCCCATTTAAAAAACAGGGTTAGCTGCAACATGTATGTTTTTGCATGCATTATTTTCAATTTTACTGATTTAATCATGTAATTTTCAAACATTTAATAACATCATTTATTCATATATATCGTGCATATCTTCACACTCAGTTCCAGATTTGCTGTAAAATATAAACGATTATGCAAATCCTGTTCTTTTTGAAAAAAAACATTGGTCAATATGGACATAATATATTATAGTATGCACATTACTCTCTTAAAATTGATGTATACAATTTGATCAGTATTAGCTAGTCTTTCTCTGCTGGTGAACAGAAGACATTTTCACAAGAATTATCTTTTTGTTATTTTGAGAAAAAATTCAGATAAAATCACTTTACAGCTGACCCAGACCAACACTGGACCGATAGAAGAAAGCAAAAAAAAACAGAATTAACTTTTTTTATACAATTTTTAGGCAGCTATGTTTCCCCCATCATTATATGACTATGTGACCAATACATTAAAAAAAGGATTCATTTTGGTGCTTAACAAAATCGATCTAGCTCCTGCTCCATTAGTGGTTGCCTGGAAATATTATTTTGAAGAAAAATACCCCAATTTACATATTGTAATGTTCACTACGTTGCCAGGATATAACTTATTTGGTAAACAATCAAATATAGCAGGTATGTAAGTATAATTAAAAATATAATGTTGACAACTATACAGGCAGTAGCATACATTTTTTTTAATAAAAATGTTTTACATGAGTTTTTATTCTAATACCAATGAGTTAATATGCAAATGAACGCTTTTATTATTTAATTTTAGGGATTTTTGAAAAATTTTGGGAAGAAATGTAGTTAACTGTTCAATCAGTTGATTTTTGTTATAATTTTTTAGGTAAATTTTCTGATATAATTTAGTATTAAAATATTTTATTTGTCTACTAAAAAAACACCAAATTTTAGTTAATTTATTGAATAATAATTGTTCATTGTAGTTTTTTTGGGATTATACCACCTGTAAATTAATGAAAACATGAAACAGTATCTTATTGTTTTATATTATTACATTTTGTATAGTGATTTTTGAGGAAACTAAAAACTTACATTGATGGACTTAGAATGAATATTAAAATACATGTTTTCTTTTTTTTTATTGTTTAGTAGGTGGTATATATTTCCAAAAGAATTTCTTCTTGATATAAAACGCTCCATATACGATGAAACCTGCCTGCCTGGTATGTTTCTTTTGAAAAGATCTCAAGTAGTAGACAACGCACACACGCCGAGACAGTCTTATGTTTGCAATAGAGCTTCAATCTACATTCAACATTCTTCGTGGCGTGCTCCTATCTTAAAGAAGAAATGGTTGCAATTGGCTTAGTAATTTTTGATGAACACAATAAAAACAAAAAACCAAGAACGAAATGGTTAAAATGGTGGCTCTTACAAAGAGGGACTTTTTCGCACATGAATTTGATACGTGAACTGCAACAAAATGAGAAAGGCGACTTCCTAAATTATTTGCGAATGGACAAATGCTTACCTTTGCTTACAAAGGCTTACCTTTGTCTTTTCCTCTCTAATCACTCAATGTATTAGAAAAGTAAACAAAACTAGTCACTAAGCATAGCGCTATGCGGCGATACCTATCTACTCACGTTAAAACATGCTGAGAACTGTCGCGCCGCATGCGTCGTGCATCTGCCTCAATGCTACTGTCACAGCAATGCTTGATACTAGCTCATACAACACCATTCACATTGAGATATATCTCTGAGACTTTGTATCGCCGCATATGGCAAGGTAGGTCATTGTGAATGGGGCGTTTAACGGATGCTCAAATTAAAAAAAAAATCATTTACAATAGACATGCAAAATGTAGATATTCCAAAATGCAAAAATATTTTGTATTTAAAGTAGCAAAAACAGCGAGTTACTTCTTGTATAAACAAATCCTTATACAATAAATTTTAGATTAGTATTTAAATTAAATTGTCATATGTGGCTAATAAACCATCACCTTCACAGCATTATCATCAATCATCCCTAATTGAAAATTCATCAATAATCACACATGGTAATTTTTAATGTTTATATAAGATAGTATAAAATTATTTTATATTCTTTATTAAAATATATTGTAATAAAAACTGCCTGTGGCGTAATGAGGTCCTGTGAGGACCTCATTAATTTGTTACTATTAGGACTGCAGGTTAGAAGGCGAAGAGGAAAAATACGTATGGCTGCTGAAGGAACTCTGCAAATTTTTGAGGAATGTAAGAAGCTAGTAGACAATCATGTTGATTTAACGAGTTGGGAAAAAAAAATTAAAGAGGAAATGAACGAGGAATTGCCGGAATCAGATGATGAAAAAGTAGAAATCGGAGAAACTATACATTTAAAAGATCCAGACACTAATTATTTTGAATATGAAAAATTTAAAAATGGGGTATTGACAATTGGTTGTGTGGGGCAACCAAATGTAGGAAAGTCATCTCTAATAAATGCTGTGATGGGTAAAAAAGTTGTAAGTGTTTCAAAGACACCTGGTCACACTAAACACTTTCAAACAATTTATTTGACCCCAAATGTAAAATTATGTGATTGTCCTGGACTAGTGTTTCCGTCAAAAGTTCCCAAACCACTGCAAGTTTTAATGGGAAGTTTTCCAATTGCTCAGTTAAGGGAGCCATTTACTACAATAAAATACCTAGGTAAGTAACTATGTTAGGAATGAACCAGTTATTCGGCCATGTACCCAACATTTATGAAACACCATATCTGATAGTCGGGATTGAAAATATTGGGTCAACTGGAATTCAGTAAAGACTTATCTATTATTTATTTAGAAAGGTCAAGGTTCAAAAACATATCTGTATAAATAGATATTCAAATATTTACATAAATAGATATTCATAACTCACAACTAAAAGGAGCAACTTTTTTATATATTTTTGTTATACCATTATCTCTCTGAAGGCAGTGCATATGGAATACTATGAATTTGTTTTTTATTGAAGAAATAAATTCTGTTTTAACAGCCAACAACTTTTCCAATATCATATTGAAACCTATGCATTTGGAATTCATTCTGAAATATATGTAATTAGTTTTCTCTAAAAACGATATAATATGCTTAGAAGGTACAGTGCACTTTTTTATAGCACTGTACCTATCACATACTTCCTAATAAACTTTATAAGATAATTTTAATCAGGTTTCATTCTATGAATTTTAATATAATGGTTTACTAAATAATATCATAAAAATTAAAACCATGCACTCTAAACACAGTTAGGGATAGGGCTTGCTGTCGTTTGTGCACATTATTTCGGGGAAGATTTATTATGTATGTACAGGGTGTCCACCTAGTGCGCGTAAGTCCAATATCTGGGTTAATAAAAGAGATAACTTAATTTTTTTTTCTACAGGGTTGTCTAATATCCCGAGCTGCACAAAATGAAAATATATTTACATATTCAGGGTGTTCAGTTTTTCCTGGACAGGTACCAACTTCGTTTTTCTAAATGGAAATATATATTTTTTATGGCTTTTTCGAACTAAACCCTTGATTTTAGTAGGACTTTCATCAGCCTTCCCTATACCTAACTTAAACTGTTTTTGAAATATTGGCTGGTGAATATTGACATTTTTGCAACTTTGACACCCTGTAAAATCTAAACGGTTTGAGATCGAGCAAAACGGTTTGCACATTCCTATCTTAACTTTTTATAAGCTATCGTTTGATACTAATTTCAAATTTATCCAGGAATTCAAAATTTTCGGAAAATTTTTAATTCCTGGATACATTTGAAATTAGTATCAAACGATAGCTTATAAAAAGTTAAGATAGGAATGTGCAAACCGTTTTGCTTGATCTCAAACCGTTTAGATTTTATAGGGTGTCAAAGTTGCAAAAATGTCAATATTCACCCGTCAATATTTCAAAAACAGTTTAAGTTAGGTATAGGGAAGGCTGATGAAAGTCCTACTAAAATCAAGGGTTTAGTTCGAAAAAGCAATAAAAAATATATATTTCCATTTAGAAAAACGAAGTTGGTACCTGTCCAGGAAAAACTGAACACCCTGAATATGTAAATATATTTTCATTTTGTGCAGCTCGGGATATTAGACAACCCTGTAGAAAAAAAAATTAAGTTATCTCTTTTATTAACCCAGATATTGGACTTACGCGCACTAGGTGGACACCTTGTATATAAAATTAAGTTATAAAGAGTAAAATCAACTTATATATCTTTTTATATCTCTTCACTCGTAAGAATTAAATTCAGAAAGTGATTATGAACCCGGTTAAATGTTACAAATGCTATTATTTTGAATATTTTATAATAAATTATAATTTTAAATAATGTCTTTTTAGCGGAAAGGTTAGATTTGGTATCCTTATTAAGAATTGATCACCCAGACAATGATGACACTTGGTCTGCAATGGATATTTGTGATGGATGGGCTAAGAAACGAGGATACCTCACAGCTAAAGCAGCTAGGTTAGATTCATATCGAGCAGCTAATAGCATATTAAGGATGGCTTTAGATGGCAAAATTTGTTTATGTCTTACACCTCCATCTTATACTACAAAAAAAGGTAAAAATATTTACTTGAGACTTGTTTTGTGAAAACATAAATGTATACTTTGTGTCAATTAATGTTGTTCTTTTTTCCACTTGTATTTTAAGCTTAATAAAAAAAGTATATGCTTGTGGGAAAAGGTCTATATAAATAAAAATTATTTTCTATCAAAATAAATCTTGTTTTGCTCATGAACTTAGTACAACATGAATATGAAGGTAAATTTATTCTTTTTAACTACAAATTCTATTTGAGGACCTTTGTAAGTCCAATCTACAAATGCTTCACAAAATATAGGTACCTATCATCTTTCTTTCTAGAATACTGGGAGTCGCATCCAGATGTTAAGACTGTAAAATGGATACAAGCTAGATTATCTACAGAAGATAACACAGAATCAAAGCATGAAATAAATATATCTGATTTATCAGATAATGAAAACCCATTAGAAGAAGAAAAAGAACAAAGTTCCGAAGATGACAGACATAGTAGTGATGAAAATAGTGAAAATCAGGAGAAGGAGCACTCACTTAAGTTTGCAAGTAATAAGTTTGCTGCTTTGAGTACTGATGATTGAAGAATACTATTACCAGAAAAAATATAAATATTCAATACTACCTTGAACAATGCGATAAATTAGTTACTGATTACAACTGTAAAGAAATTTTTGATTTTCACATTAATTTTTGCTTTTGTTTCAATAAATTGAAAGTGCAGTTTAGCAAAACCCTCACATATCCAAGCCTCCTTGAACAAAATTTTGCTTTATATACTATGCTGATTTTTAATTTATGTTCCTTTTTTTCTATTAAATATAAAACTTTGTTCAAATTGAGTTTTATTGCATATTATGTCATTCATATATTCTAATAATTATAAGACTTATTTTCTTTTCTTCTTAGATTTGGGTACTGGTATTAAGTCTTCATCTATGCTGTTCAAAGCTACGATTTCTGCACTTTGGTTTTTAATGTCATCTCTACTAAGGACTTGTGCATCAAGAAATACGGTTTCTATCAATGCTGAAAATACAATACTTAATTTTTACCCATTTTTATTTGACTTTTGTCGGTAATATAGAAAATCGTCGGTAATATTGCATCCAAAATAATTGTTGCCTTCTAACATATTAGACACAGTTCAATTATAGATTTAAAACAAATATATGGATAAATCAGTTCATATTAAGTAAAAAATTGGTCAGATAAATACTTACATTCCTCACTAATTACATCATCCACCTGCGACATTTTAGATCTTTCATGCATCATATGCTCAAATAATTTATAACCTTCGTCCATTTGCTGATCAGATGCGGCTTCTTTTGAATTATTTACTACTTTTGTGAACTTTTGCACCAATTCAGGAATAATCTTTGTACCTAAAATTTATTAACGGAATAAATACAAACTCGGACTCAAACTTGATGATAAAATATTTTTACCATCAATTTCATCTTCTTCGGGTTTATCAGGTGTGGCTTCACCTGGCATTTTATCAATAATGGCTATTTTTCCAGTCGATAGCAATCTAGCCAACAACTGTAAATGTTTTAATGATATTCTAACATTTGCCAATAAATTGTATCTACTTTCTATTAATATATTCAGGCCATTTTTTCTCTCGACCTCATCTTCAATGTTTTTTATTAATTCCTGTTTTTCATTTTTATATCTGAAAATGTATAACAGGTGTACTTAAAATGTACAATAAAATTTTTTATACTAACTGAGCTGTGGTTTCAATCATTGTATTTTTTTGTTCTGTACGCATAATAGAAGCATGCTCCACTTTTTTATACAATATTTCTTTGTTTTTTTCACATTTTTCTACAAACTCTGTTAATCTCTCCTTCTGGCGCATTTGTTCTTGTAAGCTATAAATAATTATTTTTATTAGTAATCATTCCTAACTAACTAATATATTGCTTGATACCATGGGTATATTGATTGAATTGTAGGTGTGAATATCAAATTTTTCAAATAATTCAAGGTACTCTCGATAGTGTTAACATCATCCTTCAATGTTGCAAAACTGGGGGAACTTTCTATCTCCACTTTTCCTAGATTAATGTCGCTCTGAAAATTATAAAATAAATATAGGCTATAAGATGATAGTTTTCTTGGAAATATTTACAATTTTTTCTTTGTAACACTAAGAACTATTTTACAGGTAACCATAAATTATAGCATATTAATTAATTTTTCACTTGATATTACCAATTTAATTAATTAACATTAATGAAACTACAACGGCTTCCACTAGGCAAATTTTGTTTTTATTTGTAGTCACATTAGATATTTTCCATTTAGATATAGTAGATATCTATACTGAAATAAAATTATAAAAACCATCAAATAGCTACACTAATTAACTATTCCTCTGGTGGTATATAAAATTAAATACAAACTAATACTAAATGACCCTAAAGGTAGTTAAGAAATTGAAGCAAGTTCTAAGCAAAGAATTTATTGTAATCATAATTTCTGTTCCACAATACTCTAATTAATTGAAGGTCAAATTGAACAATTTATTTATTGCGAAATATATTGTAAATTATACGAGTACATGTGCACAACTTTAAAAATAATTTCAGGAAATATGTAATAATTTGATTATCAATATGAACCAATGGATGATATTGCCCAAGGAAAGATACTAATAATGACAGGGTATATATAACAAGTATAGACACTTGCCCATTCTGCAAAAGTCTATCTCAGTAGGCGAGTATTTTGAAATATTTGAGCATAACGTCCCTTCCAAAAACGTAAGAATGATTGTGGATTAGTGCATGACTGTGATTGGCTTTGAATTTGTCGTTTCTTATTTGATTTGTCCGTTGGACTTTTATGAATGACCATCATTTATCGGTGATAATAAGAAAGGACACTAGACTCATTGAAGGTCATTGGCGGCATATTTTATAACATCAAAATGCGGCCAGATATCTGTCCATACTTGACATATATGTATGCTGATAATGATAATATAGTATATTATTCGTTAATAAACAAAATAAGTCAATATCGTGGAAATTTTGGAAATGCTGTTAATATAATAATGCTGATAATGTGTTTACCTCTTACCTATTAACTTGCAATCTAAATTAGAACAGTTAATTTTCTGAAAACTCGAAAAATTAATTATATTTAGATATTTTAGGCAGAAAAGATTATTCCTTTCAACTGATAAGATGTCCCTTCTGAATCGTCTTTGAAGTCTGTTGTAATTGTGGCTTTAAAAATGCTAGAGCACAGTCTTAGAGCATCTACTTATGCTCTACTCTTTACGTACCTTGAGCCTAACATTCTGTTACTATTCTTGTGTAATTTTCAGACTTATCTATGATACAATGATATAATTTCAATAATTAATGTAATTTTGAATTGATTTCCTAAATTTTTTAAGATCTGCTGAAGATTAATATCGACTAGTACGCATAATAAGGGAAAACATATATAAGTATCGATATTATTACTACTCCCCTGATTTAAACTTTAATAAATTACTTAAACATTTCATTGGTAACAACAAAAAAATGTGTATTTTATGATTTTTGTGCAATCCTAGGATAAAATATATTACCATAAATTATTTTTTAATACTTACATCACGTCTTAGGACATGCTTCATATTCATCGCAAAATGTGCCACATTTTTTCTAGCTATTTCCAAATCCTTCTTGCGACTGACCATATCTTTTTTTACTAGCATTTCCAGCAATTGAAATTCCTGCCGCCTATCATCTAGATATTCCGTTCCTAACTGACCTAGTGTCGTTGCATTTATCATACATTTTCCTTGACTTATACCATCATTGGTAATAGTAACCAAAATGGCATCAAAATAGAGAGTATCCTACAACAGTAAAATTACAATTGAATAACAAGAAAATGAGTTACAGAAATTTATAATATTATATCAGTGTAATTTATAGATAAAAATATATCACACACTTTTTTCATAATTGCTATCATTTCCTTATAAGCATTGCGAATATATATCGCAGCTTCCTTTTTCAAAATTGCATCTTGTACTTTACCAGTGATTAAATGAGCTTCTTTTTCGCAAGGCAACATCGCTTGCCAACTTTTCCCTTCATATTTTATGTTATCTTCATATTGAGCTTGCCTTAACTGCAAATAATTGCATAAAAAGTAATTTGTACAAATCGAATATTTAACTCTTACCTTTAAGTCAATTAATTTATCAGATTTCAACTTCATTCTATATTTTAACATATCTCTCATTTTTCTTTTTGTGAAAGTTACTTGATGTATCATGTCTATAATTTTCTATAAAAATTTCTTGCATTAAAACTGAACTTTAGAAATACCTACTGCTAGAATAACAAATATAATATAAATAAAATTACTTGTGGTGGGGCATTTTGAAATGCCAGCTGAATTTCTTTATGTTCCGCTAAAATATTTCTAACAGTTTGTTTATCTCCTCGTATAGCATTATCTAAGTCTTCTCTATTTTTTTCTATTTCTTTTTGAATATTTTTTAACTCTTTATTTTGCTTTTTTTCTTCAACAATTGTATCCATTTCTATTATCTTCTTGTCTCTAGCTAAAAATTTTAAATTTGTTAGTCATTCTACATAGGTAGGCACATACTGTTCATATTAAATAAAAAATTATGCATTAATGTAAAATACTTAATGTAAAATTTAATAACGGTTTTTTGAATTTTAAAGAAAACAAAAACATGTCATGTTCTTTACATAATTGATTAATATATATAGTTTAATATAATAATAACAATTAATTAATTAAAGAAAAATAGCACCAATTAGTTAGTTATATGTAGATGTCTCATATAGTTTTAAGCTGATATAAAAAATTATTTAATATTTTGCTACCTTTCCCAAGGGTATAATTATTACATTAGACACAAAAATCAGTTTTACGCCTCCCTTTCTTGATATAATAATTTGTCGTCAATCTGCATTTTAAGCAGTGTGCAATATGAGAATAAGATCTGATTCTGTCCAGAAGTGTGCAGGGACATTTTGGAGCCAAAAGAATGGAAAGTTGGTATAAGTACCTAACCGGCCTTATGGAGAGTCCCCAAGAATGGATAGCTGATGGTTTAGCTCTACTTGGATCTGTGGAACCTTGCCAGGGGCCTGAACCATTTATGCAAATTACTACAAAGCAGATCTTAAGCAAATTGACTTAAGAAAAATGATGAGAAAACTGGAGGAAAAACAATAATAGTATAGTAAAGAGAATCGTAAGTTCCTAGAGGAGTCTGACAAAACTAGGAAGTGCCTACCAAATTGTAGTTGGAGGACTATATAACTATAGTAATTGGTAGAGGTTTTAACTGGGCACTACAGTCTTAAAAGATCCTGTCACCGATAGAGGTAGAGCAAGATCCTATTAGTCCTTAAAGTTTTATGTGGATAATGTGTGACTCTTGGGAAACTAAGGTATGATATCTTTGGTATCGAGGAACTACATAGCGAGAAAGTTGATGCTATTACATGGACTGATATGCTAACATTCATCCAAAGACCATTTAGATTCGAGTAGGGTGAAAGTATGGAGAGTATGTAGCAAGACTCTTAACTCTATTAGGTAATTCTTGATGATCTTCTATTCACTCCACATCACAATTTCGAGTATTCCTGAATAGCTTAAAACCATAAAGAGATAATAGAGTCAAGAGTGGAATAGCCAAACTGAGCTAAAAAGGGATCGGAAGTTACCTACGTGTCAGACTTCAGTTGTCTCGATACTACTAATATTATTACTACTAATAGTTTAGAAAATATGGTTAAAAGATGAGGTTCTTTAGTAAATTTACATCCTGGAACTCTAGCTTTGACTCTTAATTACTTAAATTTTAGCAAACAGTACTAGTAGAATATCAACCAAAATATATCCAGAGAATATCAACATTAACAGAAATTATCCAGGCATAAGAATTACCAATACTTACTATATAAATTTATCAGTCCTTTATACTGAGTGATTTTATCTTTTGTAGTCCATTTGGAGGAGGTCATTCCATGAAGTTTGACCTTCTGTGCCGAAAGCATATTTGTCTTATGCATATTGAATAATAATCTTTAAAACTTTCACAGAAAAGGAAACATATGTCAATTTTTCAAATAGTGACGTTTTAGAAATATCTATATGTATATTTCCATAGTAATACAACATATTATAGGTATGTAGGTAGGTTCCTACTATATTGTTAAAGTTTTAACTAGAGATACCTGTTTGTACATGTATACAAGAATTCTATTCCAACTTTGTTATTATCAAATAACCGAAGAATATAAATTTTGTTTACAGAAATTAAAAATATTTACAAAATTTGTCACAAACAATAAAAAATTTGAATAAATAAAAGACACCCTGTATCTCGTGCACCAATCCAGCATAGGGACTCCCGAAATGTCGATTCGATGCCAACCGATCGATATCGATATTATATCGAATAATTGGTACTCCCGAAAATTTCACTATCGAAATAGTTACGAAAAATCGGCCGTTCGTATCGAAATGAATGTCGACGAGGATATCCTGCCCGAAATGATTTACTCTTTCCTTCTAACACACGGCAGAATATGGCTATTTCTGTTTAACCATGGAAATGTTTGATTTTATCATACGAAATATAACATAACCTAAGTTAAGTGATATAAATAAAGTTGTTTCTTATTCAAGATGTATTAATATGTTATTTTTTGGGAAAGTAAAATTAATTTTCAACAACCCCTGACGGTTCCTTCTAGCACAGAGGCCTATTTTATATATTTTTTTATATTTTCAGAATTATAAAATACTCTAGAGAAAATCTAGAGAATGCCACTAATAAATTGTTACAATGAATAAAATAATCATGTGTCTCAAATTATGGTTAATCTCTTAGGGCCAAATAAGTACGCAAATATCTATGTAACTTTTGATGTGGTGTGTGTGTGTGTGTGTATTGTCTTAAGATTCTATTAGAGGATTCCCCAGGCTACCGATGAACACAAAAAGGTGAACACCTAAGATGTTTCACAAAAAGGAATCATTTAAGTTAAGTACCTACCATTTATTTATATTTTCATATGGTGGTGAGAATGTTAATCAATTATTAATACATACACAAGAGAACTATGTAAATTATAATAGTTATTTGTTTAACTAGTACAAAAAACACGTTTTCGGAACGAGGGAAAGGGTTGCCGGACAACGCGTAGCGGAGTCCGGCAATTTTACGAGTCTCCAAAACGTATTTTTTGTACGAGTTTAACATAATATTTTTTTTCAACCGCTTCTAATTAGCACCTCAAGTTTACCGATTCATCGGAGTCACTATCTGTTTCTATTTTTCTATTTAATTAAACTTTAATATATTATGTGACATGTAAATGTCAATGTCAAATTACTTTTCAAATTCAAATAAGTTAGCTAATAAGAGAAAGAATGATTATATTAAAGTGAGAAACAGGCGCAATTAGCTATCATCCATTGGCAACACTGTCATTTTGACGAACTTGCCCGAGCGTAATGTCGATACGCTTCAGGAGTACCAAATTATATTTCGATTAGTATCTATCGACATCGATATCGAAATAATTTCGATGTCGATATTCAGATATCGACATTTCAAGAGTCCTGCTACAGATATCGGATTTTGTTGGGACACCGCAACCAAGAGTGTTTCATAAGCATAATGCATTAGGAAGAGGATATTGACTCGTTGCTTGGTTATGGATGCTGCAGTCTTTCTCCAACACATTATTGCTCTTATGGAATACTTTAAGAAATATTTCCCTCACTATTAAAGCTAGATCCATCAAACCCTATACCAGTGTATTTGTGAGAGGACATTCTATCCAAATCTGTCAAAATACACAGGATGTTCTATTTAAAAAATAAAAAATATAAGTTGTGGTAAACGTCTGTTTTGGGACAGTACATAAATGTCAATAATAAAAATGCGTCCCCCACAAAATGTGTCCCCCTTGAATTACAAATGGATCTGGCTCTGGAATTTGAAAAAACTGATATGAAGTGATTCAAGCTGGACTCTTTTCGGTGGGCCACACTGTGTAGATATATGTATAGGTATACCTATACATGGTGCTACATTTAATTTTGGCCGCCATTGTGATCTCGGAAACGGTAACAATAACAGGGTGGATTAAATTAGAAAAAAGTTAGGTGAATCAAATGCACCCGAGTTATCGGCGAAAAAACTAAAACTTTAAATTTGAAACTTATTATTGATAAGCGAGTCCAAAAATTCAGTTAGATTTTTTTCTAATCACAACTCTAGATTTGGAGATGTGATAGTCAACTTTTTTATTTCTTATGAACGCCATATTGGATTTTTTATGTCATCAGATGAAGCGTTTTATTATTTTTACAACGATGTGTTTTATGCCATATTATAATTTTGAAAATAAGGAAATCAACAAATAATGTACATTTTTTAGTTGGCTGCGGAAACAAAATATTGTTAACGACATATACCGGGTGTCAACGGATCTATTAGACAAGCCATAACTTCTAGAGTATTGGATGTATCAAAATGAGATTTGGTATAGGTAAATGGTAGAGGAAGAGGAAAGTTTTTGCATATTTTTCACGTTTAGGTTACTTCCGGTTTCACCGGAAATGGCTTCAATTTTGAATTTTTAAATGGAACACCCTGTATATTTTTACATATTTGAATTTCTGAGACAATTTTGGACTAGAAACTGACATTTTAAAAAGTTTTTTCGCCTACTTGATTTTTTTAGAGTCATTTTTAATATTGCATCTAGGTGGCCATGATTGAGCGCAAACTAATCTGTAGGCCTTAGATTATGTCAGAAAAATGTAATCGCAAAGTTTTAGTGATTAGTATGGTAGATAGGAATGAGACAAGTTGGCAAAATTACTTTTTTATATCTAACTATTTTTTTCAAATGGCAACACTTTTTAGACAAGCACTTTTCAAAAAGGGATTTTTTTTGCGAATCCAACGATACTAAATTCATTGTGATTGGATTAAAAATAAGCTCATAAAATACATTTACTTCAGTGAAGTTTTTAATAAATTCGTATACGAGTATTATACTTTAAAAGTTTTAATGTCATTTTCTAGTCCAAAATTGTCTCCGAAATTCAAATATGTAAAAATATACAGGGTGTTCCATTTAAAAATTCAAAATTGAAGCCATTTCCGGTGAAACCGGAAGTAACCTAAACGTGAAAAATATGCAAAAACTTTCCTCTTCCTCTACCATTTACCTATACCAAATCTCATTTTGATACATCCAATACTCTAGAAGTTATGACTTGTCTAATAGATCCGTTGACACCCGGTATATGTATATATCCTAGAAAATACAAAATTTATATTTAATGTATGAACAAATGGAATTTTATAATTTTATTGCTCCCTCATAACAGGGTCTGTCACAATGAGTGTATGCGGCTATTAGCTGTATACAGGAAAGTAATCCATATCGAAGTCTGAAAACTAATAGTATCAAAGGTTTGTCAAAATATTCTATTTATTGAAAATAGTGACAACTTCCTGACACTTATAATTCTGATTATACGGGAAGTAGGTAAGTCAACTTTTTTATTTTAAATAGAACACCCCGTATATTTTTGCATTTTCAAAAATTTATATATATAAATTCCTTGGTAGTAACAGCGACTATATTAGTCAACATATTTCTGTATTAAAAAAATAGAAACAAAATTGCATACATCATAACGTCGATCCAAATGCATAAAAATGTAAATATAATAGAATTCCTGCTATGAAATTGTTTTGAAATAAAAAAAAGAGAACCTCAAGAGAAATGTAATTTAAAATTTTATTTTACACGTATTTTCATTTTTATCAGAAAAATTTTTAATTAAATTAATTCAACAATATTTGAATAAGTACGATCTCTTATTATCGGTAGGAACGTCTGTAAGAAACATATATTTATTTCACACATAACATTGTAGAGATGTGTCTCTTTATTGTCTCAAAAAATCTACACAATGTGCAGATTTTTTGAGTCGTGGAGAGGAAAATTAATAGAAGAGATGAGTTGGAAGAAATTAAATTCTCAGGGTTGTACCACCACCACCTATAGGTGTTGGTGGTTGTACCTTGTACCAAATCTATGCCTTGTACTGTACCCAGACCCACAGAATATATAAGGTGGTACCTCTTAAATTTTACCTTATCGTTATCGTAATCGTTAAACTTAGCATGCGCGGTGCCAAAAATGATACTATTTTTGGCACTGCGCATGCTCAGAATAACTAACGACGTGCTAAATAACTCTATAATCTGTGGTGCTAAATACCTACTTAATGTAAACAAGGCTAACAGAAAACAAAGAATTCTATATAAACTAAAAATTAATTGGGAACGCAGCTAATAACGAAGAGTAGTCAAGGAATTATAAATTCCTCGAGAGAAATGCGGTGAGGTATTTGAGGCGCAGGGTAGCGGAGAGCGGAACTCTGAAATTTCCTGTGTAGGGATATTTATCAATTTATCGTTTATGTTTATGGGATATTTTCAGTGATGAGTTTTTAGCCGCTAATTATATATTTAGCCAATGCTAATTATATAATTAGCATTTAGCCGGCTAAAAATATTATATAATTAGTCGTTATCAGAATAACGACTATGATATTTTCATATTTTCAATTTTTGGTTTTTGGGAGGGCAACACTGGTACGTCAGATATGACATATATATAATACTACTATATCGCGGGTAGAGGCCCAAAAATTCCGAAAACAACACGGCGCCGACATACAATCTCTATCCTTATCGAGAGCTATCGAGAGTACCTTAGTCAAATATGCGCATGCGCACGAATTTCGCGACATCCAATAAGCATGCAGCATAAATACTGCATCTCTGTCTACCGACTTCTTTTAAAAAAAGTTGAAAGTTGGGAAGTCTGTCAGCCTATAAACAGTGTGTCAGCTTCCGTAACCATGGAGATTGCGCATGCGCAAATCGAACAAAGGGTCTCTGGAACAGTATAGCACTATATCTTTTGTCCTTTAATGTTTTCGGAGAAACCGCTTATGGGCTAAAATAGGAAACACGCGATATAGTAGTATTATATATATGAGATATGATCACACCACGGATTTCTTAAAAAAGAAATCCGTGGATCACACTATCACACATAAACGAAATGGTTCGTTTATGTGATCACGGAAAATATGGTACAACGTTACAACTCTCTTGTTATTCTGTATTCTGTGATGTCATGTGATAGTGGTGGACGTAGACTTATAGATATTCTGTGGGTGGTGGTTTGACGTTTAACCTGATTTAACCATAAATAAAGGATAAAGGTTTAACTTTGACGTTTTAAGTTTTATTATGATTTAATTACTTTAAATTTTGTGATTGTGGTGCAGTTATATTTCTTAATTTTTATGTAATAATTAGAAATGCAGGATTCTATAGAGGATTATATTAGAATAGCAAATAATATTAAACAAGAGGAACCAGTAAGAGTAAGGTACCTACCTACTTAAGTTATAGAATCCATTTTGACACCAAAACTGTGTTTATATTTAAATTAAAATAATTTGCTGAGAATTTATTACTATAAATGAATAAATATAATAAATAATAGTGTCACTAATTTAACTACTTTGTGTCATATTCACTGCTGTTACACTTATAATAATTTGAATGTTGACTAACTAGTTATGAACTACTTATGGCTAACAAAAAGCAATATCTCGGGGATGGAATACTACGAATTTAATGAATTCTCTATAGGTAGTGCTACCATTATGGTTCCACCTCGGGTTCTACTACATTAAATTAATATTATGAATTCATTAAATTCGTATAGTATCCCTCAGGTATCAGAAAAGATATTGTTTTTTGTTAGCCATGAGTAAGTAGTTCATTAATTTAAAATATTGAGGAATTCAAGATTTCCAAGATTTTTTAGATTTATATATAGTTACATAAACACAATGCTACTAACAACTTATAGAACTGTTTTTTAGAGAGTTCACTAATTTCATTCAATTTGCCTAAAATGGTCTTTCACAGCCTGTTAGTCATTTTATAAATACGGCTTGAGTACATACTATCTATGATGAAACCCAAATACGTTGTTGGTCCATTGAGTAAAATCACATATTGCAGTACAAGCAAGTAAAGTCAAACTGAAGAGCTGAGAGTGATTTGACTGTGAACAAGCTCAGTAGAAAGGAGTTATTCACCAATCAATAACTGTGTCTTCATTTGAACTCATTCATTAAAGAATAAGGACCAGTCAACACTTAATTTGATTGTGTGAAATAGCTATAAACCTACTTACAGATTTGAAAGATAGATTTGGTCAAATAATTATATAGAAATTGTTTTTTCATATTGTAAATTTATAGAGTTTCTAATTAGCACCTAATTCATGGCCTAATTTTTTTTTACCCAAATTGGAAAGCAGTAGGTATAACAATAAAATACATTTAACAATCTCTTTCAATGTCTTTTTCAGTCTACATTCTAAATGCAATTTGCCACTGTCATATGTATAGCAAAATATTAGAAAAGACTATTTAAATAATGAGCCTATATGTGAAATTAAGGTCTCTTGCCCTCTACACGGTGATGCTAACTTCACCAAATCTTGACAATGCCACATAGTAAAAAAGCTTTTCCACTAATTCTAATTCTAACCAGTTCTAATTTTTTATAGAAGATTTTCAAGGTAATCTGACTCTTTAGATCTGAATCTGATCTGAATCTGAATCTGATAGTCTGAATCTTTAGATGACGAGAAATTTTTTTATTAGATTTTCATTCAGCTGGATTCTTTTTCGTTATTTTGGAAACTTTTGATTATACATTTCTCAAAATTATATTTAGTTTGATACACACAGACAGAAGTTAACTCGGAAGTTATTTATATAAAAAAAAACTATAGCTGGAATAGATTTCCAATTTATTTTATAATGTAAAGTGAATATTATTTATACCTAAGTATATAAGTTCTTCAGTATACTTAAACACTTAAAATAAATAATATAAACATTTTTCTTCATTTCTTATATTTATTTATATTTTTTGAATATTGAGCAAAATCTAAGGTTGATAATGGATATACGTGATGGAGCTTTATAAAATCATATTAGCTATAAGACGGACAAAAGCTGGATCAATTATAAACAGTGGAGAAACGTACTAAGGCTTCCGTCCGCTTAGAAAAAGCCGCTTATGTTCAGTTTCTGCATAGTCATAAAAGTACTTCATCTTTTTATAAAGCTTCAAATCACTGAAAATTCAATGTACAAGTATTTCTGAAATACTAAAACACTTATACGGTCCTGGTGGAGTCTATGATTACTTAGTTTTGTCTTTCAAAACAACTTGCCACATCCTGATTCTAAATTTAGTTTCCAACTTGTTGAACACGAAAATATATTACACCGAAAACACCAAGTATTTTTTAGGTATACTCTCTCTCTCCCTCTCTCTCGTGGTGATTTTCTTCATTGAATTTAAAAATACTTGATTGCATTCCTCCTTTAAATCACGAAACCTAAATTCTAAAAACTTGTAATTCTTATCTTAACTCAAAATAAGTAAAATTCTCGGTAAAATTAGTAGCCTTTAATACACTGCAATTGTGTCAGATATTTACATAAAAATATCCTCTATGAAGAATATGTCTTATTTTAGTGTTCCTCCACTCCTCCAACTATTCCACATTGACCATTTTGAAAGAAAAGTTATAAATTACAACTTCTTAGAATTAAGAACTCTCAGTTTTTAAGTTCTGACGTATATCTCTGTGTGAGATAAATGAAAATGTCTAGAAATAAAGGCTTGCAATTTAAGTTTATGGATCTATAATTACCTAAGTAATATTTAGTAGACCTGGAAAAAAATGAGAATGAAATTTACATGCGACAGACATATCTTTTATTCCATGGAGGTGAGGATGCAAATCACATATTAGAGGAAGTCTGTAAAAGGCCCTTAATTTTTTATAAAAATTGCTTGAAACACACAATTTTTTGCTTTGTGGTGTTGCTTAGGTTTTATACATCAGTAGTTTACTCAATTGTATATAAAGGACAAGAGTCCTTAATTTAAAGGATAGGTATTAAATTCGAGATTAAATTAGCCCTTAATATCACATTATGTTTTTCGAAATTTTACTATGTACTGATACCAGTTTTAGATACAATGCAGTTGATATTTAAATAAAAAAATTGTATATTTAAGGTACGAGTCATGTTTACACATACCTAATTTTTTTTTAGCAAAGATATTCAGATAACTATACATAGGAAAAAAGAATGTGATACAAGAGCTATGAAGATCGTTGAATTTTCTATTGAAGGAAAATTACGACCAGAAGTTTTTACCCGATGTGTAAGTAAATAATTATATCTCAGTTTGGGTTAAAGGTCTTTGACTTTCCACACTGTTCAGTAAAATAAACAATTATTTTGTTTATAACAGATTGTCCAGACAAGAGCTTATATTTTTATAAAACTTTATATTTATTATAAAAAGGTAAGCTCTTTCTATTTCGACAATGTTCTCTCATATTGGAAGTATATATTAAATACACTCACTATACATAGGTATACATTGACTATTTTAACAAAATATTTTTTTTTATTATCACTGTATACAGCCTTATTCAGAACTTATCTCTAAAACTTTGAGGATATGTGCACCCTTAAATAATAAATCGATATCACCAAAAAAATGTATAATAAAAGTCTTAGGGTTTCCCGTAAACAATGTTTAAGGTTATATCATTATAAAGGACTACGTAGATGGGCAACTGTACTTCAACGACATCTGATATACCACATTCCTTCAAAAAACAGTAAACAGTTTTTGTACCTGGCGAATACAATTGGAGTGGGGATAATATCTGTATTGTCTATGAGTCGTCAGTCTATGTCGGTCGCTCTCGCGGCTGTTTTATTTATCTTAGGAGTGTTAAAGTGTAAAATTTTCAAAATGGCTCATGTGTACAGTAATGCTGAGTTAATGGACATGATTCTTATTTATGGCAAAGTTGGACAAAATTCATTGGTGGCTTCGCGCTTGTATGCGGAACGATTTCCCAATCGATACACCGACACATCAACAGTTAGGTTTTGTGAGTGGTTGTTGCAGCAAAATGCTGAAAATCCCCAATTTACTTAATAATTTGCGTTTACAAGATCAGCAACCAGGAGAAACATTCGGTTTAGTGCGGCAAAATTGGATAAGGCGAGCCCAAAATTGTGTACAAGTCCAGGAATATTATTTCGAACAGCTTTTGTAACAAGGTATGTGCAAATTTTTTATAAATTTCATGTTTCTAATACCAAGTAATCAAGTAGCGCAATTCTTCAAAATTAGTGTAACAAAATTTTATTCATTTTAAAGACAGGTCACTTTGGTCACATCTATCTATCTTTAAGTTTATTTTAAAGTAAAAACACTGCAAATCTTTTTTGCGCCGGGTAGGCCGGTTTTTTTCGTGCTAGCAAGTTTGCATTGTCCGTCCCAAGGTCACTCCATTACAGTGGACCAGTATCCAGCGGCGTGCAATGAAAAATTTTTAAATAGTTTTCAGACCTCGCCAAAAAAATTTTTTTTTGCACTACCACATTTCTACATGTATGTTGAACATCCTCAAATTTTATTATGGATAAGTTCTGAATAACCGTGTATAGTAGCTTATATGTTTTCCGTCTCTTCTTTATAATTAATTATATACAATATAGTTATGAATAAACGAAAAATTTCAAATTATTGTATGAATATAGTCAATAATGGTTTCAAAAAAATTTAGATAGGCATCTTCAATTTTTTAATAAACTTTTCATTTCATTGTTTGCAATTCCAATCATTATTAATTTAAAATAATGTAAGATTTTATTATCTTTGAACTTTTGAGATATAAATGTCGCAACCTCCAAATTGGACAATTTATGTATACTATTGCCCATTTCAAGGTGTTCATTTAATTTCAGCTCCCTTTCATTAATCAGTCTCATTACCAAGACATAGTAGAAGAGAGGGCAATTACAAAATTATGTGGTTATTCACTTTGTGGAAAAAGGATTCCAGAAATGCCAAAAAAACAGTATTATATTTCAACAAAAAGTAACAAGGTCTTTGACATTACAGATCGTAAGGTACTCACTATAAATATTTTATAATTCATAGGATTAATTTATAAAACTTATCTTTTTTTATTTAGAACTACTGCAGCAACTTCTGTTATAAAGCCAGTTTACATATTAAAAATCAAATAGACAATAGTCCTTTGTGGTTAAGAAAACTTGAAGACATACCGGAATATCAACTGTTAGAATCTACTGAGGGGTACGTAAAAAGTAATAATATTTTTGTATTTACTTCAATTTATAGTGTGTTTACTATAACCATACATTTACCTTTGGTGTTAGTGAAAATAGTGTATTATGTTACTAGGAGTACAAGGCGAACATTATTTGTTAAGCCCAAAAGCTTACACAGCCGAGGCGTTAACCCAGCCTGTGTAAACTGGTCCGAAACTCATATATACTTCCGAGTGACATATACTATTTTTTCTTCAAGCGTCACAATTAAATTTATTCACACATTTGTGCTTGTGTAAAAAGCGATGTGATGTGACGTTTAATTTCAAACTGACATTTCTGAGAAATTAGGGCTACATGACTTTCCGTTGTTATGGTTACACTTTTACTTTTTTTGGCCTAGTAAAAAAATGAGAATATTTTTTTACTAGTAAAACAATTGGCCTTTTCTATAATACGTCCTACATAATATAGTGTAAATATTATATGCTTGAAGAAAATAGTATATTTTTCAACAAGAGATGAAAATACAGTTTTTTTTTGTGAGATGAGATGTTGCCCATGAGCGAAGCGAGTGGGGCAATCTCATCGAACGAAAAAAACTGTATTTCATCTCGAGTTTGAAATGTAATTTTTTCTATGACAACTTTCTGAGTCCATAATAATATGCAATAAAATTATAAACGAATTGTTACAATTTAAGTTTTATTTGTTTGTGTAGTCGTTGCTATGGTACTGGCAACCTGAATATGCAGACGAAAATATTTTCATCTCTAGAGAGCGAAAGTGGCACTTTCACATAGAGTAGACTGTGGAAAAAGTGCAGTTTTCATATATGTCATTAGAAAAATATTATTTTTATTGCGATAGTTTCTAAGCTTTCGCAGCCGGTATCAGATAGACTGTGCAGATGTTCTGGGCTGTGTTACTGTGGTGGGTGTATAGCTCGTAGAATCTCATAATAATATGTGATCGATGCAGTTAGGCATTGCAACAATGCTTAAACAATGAAGTTAAATATCAGCTACGACAGAATAACCCAGAAGATCTATATTGTTTATTGTTTTTATTAGCATTTTCAATATATTTATACCGGATTTCCCATTTCATTTGACTAATGGCAATTAACATGGGACATTTCATTGAATTTTATATTCCCAAGGCACAATATGAAAAATATTGCTAACGGAATCGATAGTACTGACTGTCAAACACGTCTAATTACCAAAATACTAAAGGGAAATGCTTTTTTAAATAAAATATGAATAAAAATTCGTTTTAAGTTAATAGGTGTAGTTTACATAACCGTTTTAGAAACATTGTTAAACGTCATCCGGTGGACTAGTTGGTTGAGCGGCTGGGTTTCAAACTGAACCGCAAAATTTTGCAGGTTCAAATCCCGCCAGATACAACTTTTTTTTTTACTTTTACATTAATTACAAATTATTAGTGTTTACTTATTCGAATAAATATGGTTCCTTGTCAGTACCTAGTTATTATTTTTGAAAGTCACAATATTTGCTTATCAAAAAAAAAAAAAACATGTTTGAATTGGTTCGTTTCCTTTATCTTTAGCTAAAGCTACCATCTTATAAAATAAGTATTCAACAAGCAACATATTTTTTTATTTATTACATGCACTGTGTTTTTACTAATAGTGTACCTATCTCTGCTAATAGTTGCTACATATTATACCTCAATCTGGATATTGAGTTAAACAGTTACAAAGGAACTGTCGTGAATTAGTAATAGGTTTTTTTTGAGGAGTTTTTTTGAAATATGATTAGTTTTTTAAAATATATTCTTATTTTAAAAAACTCATAATTTTAGAATTATAGTTTTTTATTTAAAAAAAAACCTATTACTAATTCACGACAGTTCCTCTGTAATACTGTTTAACTCAATATCCAGATTGAGGTATAATATGTAGTACCTATTAGCAGAGATAAGTACGCTATTAGTAAAAGCACAGTGCATGTAATAAATAAAAACTTGTTGATTACTTATTTTATAAGATGGTAGCTTTAGCTAAAGATAAAAGAAACGAACCAATTAAAACATGTTTTTTTTTTTTTGATAAGCAAATATTGTGACTTTCAAAAATAATAACTAGGTACTGACAATGAACCATATTTATTCGAATAAGTAAACACTAATAATTTGTAATTAATGAAAAAGTAAAAAACAAATTCACAGATCTTGCATCTTACGCAAATATCGTAGGCGTATTGAAAATACCAGACACAACTATTTTTGTTACGCACTCTATATATTTCGTAGTCATTATATTTATAATTTATACAGAGTGTGATACCAAAACCCTTCATTTGATGTATCGAGAAAACTAAATCTTCCAGTTTAGAGATTACTTATTTTTATTGTGCTGTCATAATAATTATCAACATTCCGTAGTTTTCATCGAGTACAACTAAAATATACCTTAGTGTCATTATAAAGACAATTATTAGTGAAAATGGAATGGAGCTCGAGGGCTGCACAACTATATTTTGAACGATATTTTGATCGCCGGCAGCCATCAGTAAGTACTTTCAAATAATTGTGTTCATATTTAAGAGATTTTGGACCGCTCAAAAAGCCGAATAGAATTGACAGTACTATTGACCAAGTATCCGAAATCAATGTTGTTGCTTGCGTACACCATAATGCTGAAATATCAAGGCAAATTGCCCAAAAAGCTGGTACTTCACAAACAACAGTAGTTAGAGTTCTCAAAAAACATAAATTCCACCCATACAAAAAAATATCCCTTACCCAATTTATATCCAGGAGACTATGAAAGATGGAGTGTCTTTTGCAATTGGTTGGTGAATATGTGCGGTCAAAATTCTGAATTTCCATTTCAAGTTTTATGGACTGATGAAAGCCGATTTACAAATTGTGGAATGTTTAACCGTCATAACGAACACGTATGGGCACAACAAAATCCGCATCATGTTGTTCAAGTAAGGCCTCAAATAAAATTCGGGTTTAGTGTGTGATGTGGGATTTTAGGTTCATCATTAATAGGACCGTACGTATTCCATGAAAATCTGACTGGAAATCGTTATTTGCGTTTCTTGCAAAATATTCTTGATGATCTACCGCTACGCATATTAAGAAATTTAATTTGGTTCGCGCATGATGGAGCACCGCCACATTCAAACGCTCCTATTCAGTGGCCTGCAAGGAGTCCTGATTTGACGCCAATGGATTTCTTCCTATGGGGCACTATTAAAATCATTGTCTATAGTAACCATCAATATCAGACCATTGAAGACCTGCAGGAATGTGTGACGAATGCTTTTGCTACTCTAGATAGACGTCACATGAGGAAAGCAGTTAATTCCATTCGAACCCGATGTGTCAAATGCCGGAATAATAATGGTGGACATTTCGAACACTAACATATTAATAACAGTATTAGTTTTGTTTACGTATTTTAGTTTGTTATTAGATTTCAGTATATCTACCTATAGTTATTTTTCAATCTTCATATTTTTTCAGATTATAATAATATGCATTATTTATTCACAATATGGTGTTTGTTTATTGCTGTCACACTTATCTTCAAGGCCTACTATTTTGTTGAAAATAATATTTTGCGTTACTAAGACTACATCGTAGATTAGAAATATGACATGTGCTATATCAAGGTAATCAGAAAAAATCGCTAAATTCAAAAATGGAAAAATCCAATATGGCGTCCATGAAAAAAGCTAGCATTTTCTCGAAAAGTATGTATCATAGCAAACTGGGATGCCCGTAAAAAACTGCCCAAAATGACCTTTGATTTTTTCGATCCGAATGCAAACAAAAGAGTTAGAAGCAAACTTGAAAATTGTCGATTTTCACTTTTTTCTAAATAAAATATAGACGGTGCGAAATTCAATTGTTTTCTCAGCGGATTATTGACGGGCATTAAATTCTGCACTGCTATGCCCATTTAACCATTTCTGTATCTCTTCTAGTTTCCGAGATCCCTGTACGTACACACAGTCAGATTTAGTTCACCCTGTATATTAGCCCACCCTGTATATATGTTAGTCTAAATTAATAATTACACTCAACATCAGTTCATAAATCACTGTGGTCAAGGAATGATGTAACCCAAGCATAAACAATAAACATAGACTGCTGATTATAACAACACAGCTAGGCTAGATCGTCTCCATATGAGTACGTGTCCATGTCGAGGACGCTTGCTTTTGCATACCGCTAAGTGTTAATATTTTAAGAGACGGCTCCCATATTACGATCACAGAAGTATTTCCAATACTAAAAAGTTGTCTCTGGCGGGATTTGAACCTGCAAAATTTTGCAGTTCAGTTTGAAACCCAGCCGCTCAACCCACTAGTCCACCGGATGAGGTTTAACAATGTTTCTAAAACGGTTATGTAAACTACACCTATTAACTTAAAACGAATTTTTATTGATATTTTATTTAAAAAAGCATTTCTCTTTAGTATTTTGGTAATCAGACGTGTTTGACAATCAGTACTTTCGATTCCGTTAACAATATTTTTCATATTGTGCCTTGGGAATATAAAATTCAATGAAATGTAATAGCCCATGTTAATTGCCATTAGTCAAATGAAATGGGAAACCCGGTATAAAATTCCAATTGTGAGAAATGTATTATCATTTTCAGTGGTTTACCTGGCGAATATATTGATCAAGGCATAAAACCAGTAGTTGAACCTACTTTTACTTCTGTTTCTATGTTCACTGAGGTATCTTTAAAAAATATAGCTGACAATGAGAAAGGTAAAGAGAAATTAAGTAAAGGAAAAGGTAAGCATTCACCATTGTATTCTAGTTCTATGTTGATATTAAACTTTTGGTTAATTTGGTGATTTTACAATATTTTGAAAAATAAAAGTTAATTTTAATTAACCACTGGTTGATTTGATTCAAAATTAACCAATTGGTTAATATGGGTTTTTTCCTTTTTTTCTCATATAATACTATATATTTTAAGTATTAAAAGTTGATCACTTTTTGCAGCCTATTATAAATAGTTGAAGATTATATCTTGGTATAAGTCTTATAGTTTACCAGTTTATTCACATTTCACGTTGTTTCACCTCTTAGATTCTCAAATCTCTCTTGATATTATTAAACACGACATTTATGGCACAGATTTTATTTTATTATTATTATTATTATTATTATTATTAATAGGGATACCGATACCCGTTAATTTTACTACCCGGGTACCTGTTTTCAATACCCGGTATTTACCCGCTATCCGTTAATAACCCGGTATACCTGTTAATTACCCATTACTCATTAATTACTTATTACACGATATCAACCCATAGCATTCGATATAGCAAAGAGTATTATTTTAGAGTAATAATTATTAGTATTAATAAAAAAAATCATTAAAAAATAACCTTTACTGGAGTTTGGCTTTTCATGGTAAGTGTATATAATACATTAGTTGAATAGTTATGTCATGTTCCCTGCTTCCTCCACCATTCAGATCATATTTTATGTCGCCAAACCTGTTAACAACGCCGCAAAACCGTAAAAACAAATTGTCATATAGTCACACAGAGGCTGATTGAGTGCAGATGCTTAGAGGGTTTTCGGGTATTTAACAAATTATCAGGTACTAAAATGGGAACCGGGTACTGAGTTGTCATCGGGTACCCGTCGGCATCATTAATTATTAATATAATAACTATTTAATATTACAAACTTTATAATTACATAGTATTATAGAAACCAGTATAAATAATTTATAAGAAAATCAAAATAGTAACTACCTACTTGGTCAAATTGTCTCAAGAATTTTTTAATGCATTGAGCGATAACAAGCTGACTATGTTACTAGCAAGACTATTCCATGTTAAAAAAACTCTTTGACAAAAAATGCTGACAGTATAGTTTATAAAATTTTTTACAAACTAGTGTACTGCATACTCATTTAAAACAAAAATGTTAATGTCTCTCTTTGAAATTTTATAAATTTCAATTAAATCACCTTTTGGGTGTTGACCATAATGTTGTAAATCCAAGAATTTTTAATCAGTCCTAAGTTTCGGATATATGGGCTCAGTCGAGTAATATGTCTAAGTGCGTTCTAGAGCAGTGGTCTCCAAATAGGGGTACCTCGGGGGGTACAGAAAGTGATCTTGGGGTACACCAAAGATTGAAAGATAGGGAGAGAACGAGGAGAGAGAGAAAGAATACGTAGGTCAGGTTTTCTCATTGATCGCTGTGTTTGATTTCACGTCCCAGCTGCTCACTGCGCCGCCATTGTACAAGTGATGGCTCATTGTAATGGTTTTAAGAGGATCATTAGTTTGTTGCAAGGGGCTGGTAGAAGTATCTATCATTGAATCTTCATTGTGCATTTGAATAATCTGCTCGCAGAATTTAATTCTTCATTTGAAGTCGTCTTCTGACAGCTCATGCACCAAACGCAGCTTGAGAATGCTTGATACAGCTTGATAATTAAATCTTCGTAAAGTTTTCAATACTGATACTGTTGACAAATCATAATTGGTTACCTGTTTTCAGGTAATTTTCAGGTACCTTTTGTGGTCTTTTTTCTAGGTAAATTTCTTATGTGACCAAACTTTCTAAATTCGATTTAAATTTTACTCACATTTGATCTTAGTGACCGAACTTAGTGCACAAAAGATCAATCGTTGCACAGCTGGTGTGACACGTTGCACCATCATCCTGAAACCAAACCTTGTCCAAGTCCAAATCATCTAATCGTGGAGATACAAAATCATTTACTGTTTTTCTGTGTCACGCACTGTTTATCATAACGTTTTTACCGTCTTCATTTTGAAAGAAGTAGGGAACAATGATGCCATCACTCCAAAACCCACACCAAACAGTTATTCTTTCAGAATGTGTTGGCTTCTCTACGACTACGTGTGGATTTTCAGAACCCCAAATTCTCCAGTTCCTAGAAGATCTCAAGATGAAAATGAGCTTCATCCGAAAAGATGATTTTGCGACCAAAAGCAACGTCATTTTCCAAGTGATTTAAAGCCCACACAGAAAAGCAATAACGACTCTCATGGTCATTCCGCTTCAACTCTTGAGTGAGTTGCACCTTGTAAGCAAATAATCCAAGGTCTTTATGCAATATTCTCCTTAGAGAAGCGCGACTGATGTTCATTTGTTGAGCTTCTTGGATGTTCATGTACACTTTGGGCAACAGCAGCAATTCTTTTGGCTGTGCGCACAAGACGTGCGCTCGGTTTCCTTTTAATATCCACAAGCATGTCAATTGCACGAACTTTCTTTATAAATTTGTTCAAATCAGCCGTTAATAATAATATAGGAAAAGCTACATGTTTTCATCCTAATTGGGTGCTTTGTTAAGAAGTGTAAAAATATACAGGATATCACTTTTAAAATATAAGCAAGATAATGGTAGCACATAAATATTTAACCACATTGTATACTTGACAAAATCTTGAACTTTTTGAATTTTTGTGTTCACCTAATGGTAAATGGTAAGGGGTAAGAATGGAGGTGAGATAGGAGTATTATAGTTCAAAACAGAAATCAACAAATACGTAGTATAAAATAAGTTTTTTCTAGCTAATAGGAAAACAGAGAAATTAACAGTTCTGTGGATTAACGCTTCGGGACACGAAGTTACTGAAGTCACTTACTGCTTCTGCTAAAGAATATGTTATTTACTTCGACAAATAACGCAGTTATAGATGCATGAGTATTCATGTATTGTTGTATGAGTATGATGCATTCATTCTGTATACTGTCACAAATAAATATATTTAAGATTATCTAGATATTGTATGTCCGAAACAATTTTTAGGTACTACTTATAGGAAGTCTTCAAAGTTATTAAAATCTACTATGCAAACGATAACAGAGAACTCTGAACAAGTTGAAGAAGAAGAAGCTTTAGTAAAGAATCTAAGTAATTTGATTAAAACCAATTCAAAAACCAATAATAAGAAACTTGAGCGTTCTGATTCTTTAAATACATTGCCTGTTATTGACGAAAATGAAGAAAAACTAGAAGGTAAAATTGAAATTGATGAAAATGTTAGAAAAAATTCAGAGCATTTGAAAGTGAATAGTAAGAAATCAAAGAAGAAAAACACAAAATCTCAAAAAGTTGACGTAGAGCTATTAATTCACAAGGCTGTTAAAGAATGGTTAACATTAGAGTCATTAATTTTTATCCATGGAGAAGATAAAGTAAAAGAAATACTTAATGAGAAAAAATTAAGTGACTATTTTGAGCTATTAAATATTGCTGAGTTTCAACAGGACCAACAGATAAAATATATGAATATTTGTAAAAGACTGCAGTTGCAAGAAATGGCAGACGAAAAATTTGATAATGCTTTTATTGGCAACACAAAATTAAAGCCTATCCCAGATTATAAGACATTAAAAGAAGACAACAAGGATCTGAATTTGAAAGTAAAATCTTTTTATAGTGGAGTACTACATGAAAAAGAGGATACCAATTTCCCAACAATAAGTAAAAATAATGAAGTAAATGATGAGCAAGGATCACCAGCAATTTTACCTCTTGTGGATGTGAATTCACAAAATGCCATGAGGCGGAAAATATTTTTGGTGTCTATCAATAAATCGTAAGTTATTACTAAATCTAGAATACATTATAATTGGGCAAGCATAAGCATATGAGTGGTACTTGTCTTTGATTTAATGGTTGACAAGATGGTTTTGACTTTTCCTTTACTATGTATTTCAACTACCCACAGTTGGTAACATTGGAGAAAATGAAAGCTATTGCGCCTTCGGTTTCTCTACTGTACAATTTTTTGATAGCAAGGAATATTATCCTGATGAATTATTATCACAAATTATGTCTAATTTTCCGGATAATTCAGTAGCTGACCTTGCTCTAATTATTAGTGAAAAGGAAGTAATAATTTTAAGGTTTTTGCCTCGCTAGCCCTTGCAGATAAAAGTCAATGGCAGTAAGGTACAATCAAGGATCTCATATCAATAATTTATCATTGTTTCAGGATGCAGCAGTTACTTCAGGCATTAAAAGTTACTTATTTTTCTTCAGTGCTTTCAGATCTTCATACCCTTGTGAGGACATTTACTTTAAAGGCTGATAATATAGTCTTTAAACCTGTTATATGGAATTACATCGCCATTGTATTACTTAACATGTGAGTTATGTATATTTTTTTTAAATTAATGTTTGATTTCTGTCCTTTTGCAGATTATCGATACGTGATAAAAACATCATGAATATACTGGAAGAAAAACCAAGTCAAATGTATATTGAACTTCAACTAAATTCCTTACCAAGTAAGAATAAGTTTATCTCTCATGTAATGACAATGGTTCAGAATATTGATTTGTTTGTGGAAAACTATATATTTTCCAAGTAAATGTGATTGTATTTTAATTTTGGTTACTTAATCAGATTAAGTAATAAATATTACAGTATCTATATTAGTTTCTTTTTACTTTAATACATTTTAGCCAGAATAGTTTTTAGGAGGTGAAAGGGTGCTTCTATTTAAATAATATTTGAAATTTTGAATGTTCATTTTTCTTACAAATTAATTTTTAAGAAATTCCATAACAAATGTAATTATAAAAAAAATAATAATAATGAAATCCACACTAAAGTTCGGGAAGTAGTAATGTGATTGTACCATGTAGTAAAATAAAAGATAGTCGGTAAAATCACCTAACATAAACAGTGTATTGCCACCAACAAAAAAATCAAGAAAAATAGTATAATAGTTGGCTTCAATATGGCAGATTGTTGAGCTTATTCAGCAGCTTTAGTAAACATTTTCTTAAATGCCCATTCTATTCTTGCAAAATTAAACACAATGTTTTATAATGAATACTTGATTTAAGGTTTGATGAAGTTTTACACTACTACCTTATGTCAATAGTGAACATTGAGTCTTACTTTAGAAAGTTAATAATGATACTTTTGACCATATTATGACTCTAAAGCATGACATGAATATTCACATTAAAGAGAAACACAAAACACGAAAATAGGGCTGTAAATAATTTTTATTCTATCATGGATGGTAACTTATCATTTTGTCGACTCAAAACTCTTCAAAGTAACAGTTTATTTAAAATAGTGTAATTAAACAATTTTTACCCACTCATATGTCAATTTTACCCACTCAAAGGCCATTTATTTCAAAACTAATAATATACATAATATGAACAATAACTAATAATTATGTAATTCATTCATACACCTTGAAAAGGGTTGGAACAGTTGTTGTGAAAATAACACTGACGTAGTTTTCCACATAACATCAAAACACTATATGTACTGTACTCGAGCCAGGTTTTAATTGCACGTCATTTTTTAATTTTACGGTAAATTCTGAACACTTTGTATAACATATCATATCTCTAAAATCAGCGGTTTTCGTAATAATGACGTTTGAAAATTGATATTTTGAAATACACACAAGTAATTAAATAAAATGTTTAAATTGAACAACCTTGAACATTTTTTAAAAGCCAACAAAAACTACCTGTTATGCCAAATTTTATCATAAACAAACAATTTCTTCCTATTAATCGTCTTTCATTCCTTGACCCCTAGATTATTTTGATGTAGTATTTTATGACAATAAAAACCAAATTATCACTGGCGTTTAGTTTGCCAGTTTTACGTTTCATTTTAAAACAAACCATTGAACATTTATTATAAAGCAATTGTTATTTAAATAAATGTTTTATGATTAAACCTTAATTTTTTTTCTATTCATCAATTTTCAAATGTCATTATTACGAAAACCGCTCATTTTAGACATATATGGTATGTTATGCAAAAAGTGTTCAGAATTTACCGTACAATTAAAAAATGGCATAATATACAGGGTGTTCCATTAAAAAAAATCAATGATGACTGCATGTGTTCTTCTTGAGACACCCTATATACAATTTTCTTATGTCGAAAATCCACACGGATCCACAAAAATTTAAAACTTGGGGACAAACATTTTCATTAAAAAAAAACAAATAGGTACCTACCTACTTCATTTCAGAGATATTGGAAAAACAAAAACGCCAGCGGCTCTTTTGGAGACAATAAAGAGGTGTGTTAGCTCATTTGACGGGTTTGTTTGAGGTGTTCTCTGCCCAAGGATTGTTAACTGTTTACAGGATTGCTCGATCGCTCAATTTTGTCAGCCGCCTTTGTGACGTCATCGAAGATATATGTAATCGAATTGTCAAAATATACCTATTTTGTGTTTGTTATATTTCACATTTGCAAGAGAATTTTCGTCTTTGAATGATTATTAATACTACTATTTATTAAAGTTTGTAATAACAGTATAAAGTGTACCTATTTCTACAAGTTCGAGATCTTTGGATCTTTGATGACATCACAATTATGGATTACATTGTAGTATAGAGATCGAGCAATCCTGTAAACAGTTAACAATCCTTGTTCTCTGCCAGCATATTTTGTTTCTCAAATAACAGGCGGCTCTAATATAAAAAAGTGCGATCCTGTCTATCAACATTCTATATTCTTTTATTCCGGTCCTGTATTTTAACCCCCAAATGGCGTCGATGACGTCACAATTTCATTTCGAGCCAAATCCTACGTATCTGAATACAGAATATGTGCCGACTGGCTCTTTTATTCTATCATAGTCACAGCTTACCAATTTTTTGGTAGGCTGTGTATAGTCATAGGCATAGTGATAGTCATAGTAAAAATAGTAACTAACGCTTACAAAGTAACCGTTACTTGCCGAGTACTCGAAGTAACGATTACCTAATATGAAAAAGACTCGTTACTTGGGCCATTTCGTTACTGCTTTTCGGACGATACCGAAATACCGACATCGAGACGACGTTCCATTGTAACTTGTAACACAAGTATAAAGATATACTTGTGCTTGTAACTAGGGCTAATATTAGTTACCATTGGATTGAAAGCAAATCCTAGTCACTAGTCACTACATCACCCGGATAATGCGGAGTAGATTGTTTTCAATTTAACATGGCCCTACATTACTACTATTTTTTATAGAATATACCTATATTTTTTGTTTATAAATAATATATAATAATCCTTCTTATTATTATTATTATTAACCTTTAATGCAAACCTATCGTCATTTTATATATTTTGGTTGTGTGAGATTTAAGTTTATTTGTATTTCACTTTTTATTAGGGTATCTAACGTCTAGTCTAGCCCATGATAGTTGCAGTATGTGTGAGCCCATCACGCCATCACGGTAATAAAATAAGTAACTAAATAACGAGTCCAAAGTAACGAGTCCTGGTACGAAAAGTAACTAATCGTTACAAGTCCTTAAAAGTAACTAAACTTTACATCACTATTCTATCATGCGACTGGCGACTGCTGCTCCGAGCCGGCACTATTACTTTCACCATCTCGGAGCGGTTTGCTCAGAGACAATAAAAAGACCAGTCAATCCCTGTTATACGGTTGGCAATAAGAAGCTCTGTGGCGCCCTCCAAGTCAGAACCCCGAAATATTAAAAACCGCGGGAGTTTTGAGATTTATTTACTTTTATTTAATGATTCGTATTGCGTCGCATTAGAATAACAAAGTTCTATCTGAACATTCAACCATATTGAGAAATCAAAGGCTAAAGTTTGAATAACTTATAATCTATTATAAAATTAATGATATTCAATTGAGATAAATATTACCCCAATATTACATAATATTGCATAATATTTATCCCAATTGAATATCATTAATTTTATAATAGATTATAAGTTATTCAAACTTTAGCCTTTGATTTCTCAATATGGTTGAATGTTCAGAGAGAACTTTGTTATTCTAATGCGACGTCAGGTTGGTCGGTTGGTTGATTCGATAACCATTGGATCGATTTCAGAAAATATGTATTCAATGAGACCTATTATCCTGCATATAGATTACATGAAACATTCCTTAAATAAAAATATAATAGTAGCAAAACCATATTACACAATTAAAAAACGAATTAAAATCAAGGGTATATTCCCTCGATTTAAATGGAACGTTTAAAAATCAACTGAAATATACAATACTTATTAGCACACTTATTAGGTTATACTTATATTCTATATTATTTACTTTTTAAAAATGTAAATAAATAATTGAGTGAATGCAGCACTTGCAGAAAAGTAGGTCGTATCGAATAGTGATTATAAACAGGACCATAAAAAATAAAACTACAAATACACGTATCATGGCACATGGCACGGCACCACAATACCACAGAATACACTCAAAATCCGGTATCTTTATATAGGACTGCACATCAGAGTAATAAATAAAGGGGAGACCGTTATTTACATTCTAAAGTGAAGCCTTGAGGTAAATGTATTTACAAACATCGGTCCCTGCAACGTCCTTGACATTGATGCCGAAGTTACTTTTTTATTTTTATAGCTAGGTACAGCCGTCATCATTTTCATTGATTAACATGTAAAGATCTACCACATTCTTGACCTCAATCAATTTACAAATTAGTTACATTGTAATATGTTTAAGGCTACCCACTATTTTTTTGTGAGTTGTGTTATAATTATAGGCTCTCCATATCCATCAATACATTATTGAAATTTCTAGCGATATTAAGCCTCGGAAGTGGCAACATTGCCTGGTATTAACCTAATATAGCAAGTAACGCCATTATTTTGAAATCAAAAATTGGTGAAACCGAGTGTTTTATGTGTTCTTAAACTGTGTTTTTGAACTTAACTTTTGTATATAATTATGTATATTGTAAGCATTTCCGTGATATAGCTTGATACGCCACTACGCTGATACGATCAGGGACCATCGTGTGTTCATTATGTATGGTTTGTTTATCAACATCCAGTAGGTTGAGGTTACATGTTTACATTATGCTTTGAAATAGGGAATGCGGTCTCCCCTTTATTTATTACTCTGATGACTGCACGGTATCCATGCTTCCAGCGCCCTCCAAGTTGGAACCTGAGAAATTTCCATTCTGCCTATATCATTGAAGAGTCTTTTTATTGTCTCTGGGTTTGCTACTGCGCATAGACTTAGGTTGTGTTCCGATATTATCCGCGACCAACCAGGATTTCGGTTAACCGAAATATTGGTAAACCTGAAAAATGTGTAATAAAGGAACTGGCTGGTTAATCAACATGGATGATGAATTGTTTTTATTGGGATTCATTCAACCTAAATACCTTCATATTCCGTGCTTAACTATTACTCTAGTCTCCAGTCAAAAAATAAATGAAACGGCAGATAATTTGGTATATTATAGTAAGATATAAGTGGCTTATAAGTAGATATAAGTGTAGCTTTCAGTCGACTTGGTCAAGTGCACAGATTATAGATACTGTCAAGTGGACTACAGAATACAATACAGAAAAGTAGAATTTATAAATATTTATTATAACTCTTAACGCAAGAACACCACACCATCTGCCTTCACCATCTAAACAAAATATAATTAAAATCGTTGAGAGAATTGATTTTTCTTCTCTCAACGCTAAAACCTAACCTGCTAACTCTTCGGTTGACCAATGCACCGCTTTCAGAGCACGGTCAATATTTTGACGTTTGGTTAACCTTTTTCAGGTGACCACAGTTCCAAAATTAAACAATTTTCAGGAATTTTTATTTAATGGAACGCTTAACCGGGATTTTGGTTAACCAAGTTTAATATCGGAACACAACCTTAGTAACCCTAGACGGCAGCCATGAATCAATTGTTGACCGAGCAAAGGTAAGAGATGGATATATCTAAATGGACTTTCCATCGCAGTTTTTCAGCGAGCAGTGGGAGATATTCCCCTTAACGCTTACCTTCCCCTTTTGGTCTCTATGGCAACCAGATATGACAATTTAAGCATAAAAATATATTTTGAGGTTACATGTCAATCATGTTACATCAAGAAATACAAATACAATATTTAACAAGATAATCTGATTAGTTGTATGAAAACTGGTACGTTTTTACTAAATTAAAAGTGGATAGATAGTAAATCAGGTAATTTATTTTTGAGTATATTGATTTTAAATTATAAAATTAAACAAAAATGTATAGATTCAAATCTACTCTTTATTATACTTATTATGTATTCTGTACTTTTTATTATACTTGTTTTGCAGGATTTTTTCTGGCTAACACTAGGGTATTAGAAAACAAAGCAGTTGCATATATGTACTACTGGGGATGCCAAAAGTTTATATACCATAATATACCTATATATTCCCCTATATCATCAAATATGAACTAAATAAATTGTAAATTAACACCAATACACCCAAAGTTCATACACTATAAATTTCCGAATGTTTTATGATGCATACTGGAAATATCTTAGTCTCATGATAGTCGTAATCGACCTGAATAATCTCGTAAATTACATTACATCTTGTAATTAAATCTAAAACTTTGCCTCTAGGTAAGTAGTATGGTAAGTAGTATCAAGAAAATTACTAATTCTCTTTGGTAGTATAGTTTATATGAATAGGTCTATTAAAAAATTAATATTTGACCTAAGTTTTGTCAGGTAGATTACCTATCTAATTTAGTAATTTATAAAAGTTGCACATGGATCAACTTCAGACCATAACTACATTTTTATTACCCCTATGGTTAGCACCGGAATGACAGTATAAAGCTAGTGGTTTATTATTGTTTTTATCCTTTTTTTTATATGGAAATAGTGATGTTAATAAGTAGATATTTTCTATTATAGGATTTAATTACTAATATTGATGAACTATCAAACCTTATAGCTACTTATGTCTAGCAGCAAGAAGGCTTTTGATCGTAATTTATACAAAACTCAGATTATTGCTTTTCACCAGAAAATCATATCAAAAGAGACATCTGTTAACATTTTTGAAACCACATCCAAATTTACATCCCTATAATGCATCTAAAGTTAACACATAACAGTGCATTTTGAAGGGCGTTATATAGAAGCATTATTATAAATAAATAGGACAAGGCACAAAAAATGTTTGCCAGAATGAACTGTGGGAGGGCATTTTCACATGCAAAGCACATTTTAACTGGAAATTATAACAATGATTCAAAATAGATCAAGATATATCTTCGGAAATTCTTGCAAGCTCGATAATAGTTTATGTAAGATTTTTTTTAATAAACGATTCTCTATTTTAAGTCTGGATATCAGAAATTTTAAGCAAGGAAGTAGCAAAAATAATTATAATTAAAATGACTTGGTCAGTTTAAAATCATAAAGAGTAATTCAATTTTAAAGGTGGTTTAATTTTGTTTCTTATTGTTTTAGTTTACCTAACTACTCAAATGTTCTTAAATTAATTGGCGATTAAAAAACCCATAGAGAAACCTGTATTAAAAAGAAGTGGAAAAGGGCACCCACAAAGTAACTGTAACGGTTAATTCACGTGAATGATTGATAAGATTAGAAATTAAACAAAAAACTTGTTATCCACTAAAAAGATAACGATGTTTGTAATGTACGATAAAAGAGACGTTTGTAAATATTTCTTGCAAGAAATCTTGTAGAATTTATACCTAATTCAACCTAAGTTAAAAAACAGATGGTTACGTTTTGAAAAATGAAATATGAAATTTTAAAGATGGAACCTACATTGGAAATTGTAACATGTAATGCACAATTAATCATTTAAGGATGGATGACAATATAATAAAAGGAATGTCAAGAACACTGACAAAACAAGTGTATGTATTTTTTATATTATGTTGTCAGTGATTGTGAGCTTTCGAATATCCTGTTTATGAACTTTATTAAATAATTTTTATTTTAAAGTAAACGCATAGATTATTATACTATTTCTTTTATTTAATAAAACATTATTATATTATAAAAGATTATTCTAGCAAAATAAATTTTCTTTGGGAATATGTCAGGTGTGAAATAAAAACAAAGTATTCAAAGGCCCCCAATCGTGGTGTCAAGGAAAATTGTTGACCCAAAAAATCACAGCATGAAATGTATTTAGTGAAATGAGGGTGAGCAATTATTTAATAAATTAACTATAAATAATGCCACCAGTGGTGAAACACAAATAAAATATTTACACATTAATTAAACCAATAGCCATGCCTTTTTCTTTTAATTTCTCTATTTAAAGTGATTACCTATGTATGAGATTCTTCATCGGTAAATGGTTTTTTGATTTTATTCACTGATAAAAATACAAACTAATATTTCAAAATTAAAAAGTTAGAGTGTCAAACTTATATTTTAAAATAAAGAAAGAAAAAGATGAGAAGGGAAGACAACATGAAAAGTTTAAAGTTATAATTTAATTCATTTTTTAAATCACAGTTTCATTTCTATCACTTCTCAAAATCACTAATAGCATTTAGATGTTGTATTTAGCAAAGTGGATATCCATAGCACTCATGGTTTTCGACTTATTATACTTTCCACTAATGGATGTTTTAAACAGACTTGTGCGAAGTGCGGAAGCAAATACCAGTTCCATTGAAACAGTTCCATTTTCTCAAGATGCTAAAAGGCTACCGGCAGGTATTTGTATCTCAACTATCGGACAGACACATAGAGTGCACAGTATATATGACAGAGCCCTCGTCATTGTGTTTGTACAACCTGCACTTCTTAATGCAGGTTGCTTTTGGTGGCACTTAGCACCATAAGGGATTTATTGAGATATCCATGGTCTGTTAACATTCCTGTGATCCAATCAAGTCCAACGATCTTAAAACTCTACTCATCGTAGTTATTCATTGGATTGCTTTAGGCTAGGGCTCTTTAGTAACGAGGCTGGCTTCTCGGAACCTAGTCATATTTTACCCTTCTTCTAATGATAGCATTAATTCATTATTTCCAAGTGTATTTTGGAGTGAACATTAAAAATATGCTTTTATACTGCACTTGGATTTTTGGATAATTTTTGTTTTCTTAGATTATATGTGGCATATTCATATTCTCAGAACAATTTTTGATGAATTATATACAACTGTGCTATATACAAATAAGTCATAAGCGATAATTAACCAAAACAAGTTTAAAATTACTTGTTTCATTTTTATGGGTTAATATGCGTGTTGAGGGCACATTATTCTACTTTATACAGTAAAGTGTAATAAAATAGATATAGGCACCTAAACTATAGTTTCATTTTGCTTTTTAGTTCAGCAAGGTTCAACTACTGCAATACCATCCAAATTATTAGAAGTAATTGAACTCAGCAGATGATTCTTTATAAAGAAAAGTGAAGACACACACATATATGGCCCTAGGCCCTAGGCACAAATATCTGTGCAGTGCCAGTCTTAGACTGTGTTCGGCGCAAGGCGATAAAAATGTGTGAAAATGAGGTGCAACAGGAAAAACTTATTTATCTATCCTTGCTGTTAAAGGTTAATTTTATCTACCCTTCCGGTTAAAATGGTACTTGATCTGTTGTTTTGAGTTGGACAAAGCATACTTTAACCTTTGCTATAAAAAAAAATTAAATAAATAAACAAATAGACACATTTCCAATAATTTGTATTTCAAAAACATTACCGTTTCTGCTATTAAACCATTCTTTGTTGCCCCTTGTGCATTTCATGTGCACTTGATGGCAATTTATTTTGACATGTGCTATTGACTGCCTGTGAAGTATTTTGAAATCACATGTAAACCCACGAACAGTTAATCTGTAATGGTTACATACACATTATGAATTCATTTGAACTATAAAAATTATATATTCATTTGTTATTAAGCTTTGAAATGTTTTGTTTTCATTTTATGTACTTAATTAAAATGTAGGTATCTATCTAGCAACATACCTAAATGGAGATTGTGTAAATATTATAAAAAATCATAAAAGAATCGACCATACAGAAAACAACTATGTATTAATGGATGTATTAGAAATATGAAATATCCATCTTAGAAAATTTCAGTGAAGGGTTTTAATCTAGTATTTAGATTGATAAGAGTTGCTAATAGTTCCTTTTTATGTATTTATAATAAATGCTGTTTGAATTAATGTGCTGGTATTTAATTTCCATTCCCTAAAAGTAGAAGACATAAGAGTAATAAGCTAAATATATTTTTGGAAAATTAACGCTTTGCCAATTGATCTACCAATATTTACCTTAATTTAAGTGTTTTAAACAATAGAACAAAACTGACTAAACAACACAAAGCCAATTTTTTAAAAATTACCTAAATTTATATAAATTACTCTGAAAATAGATACCTATACCTAACAATCATACAGTCATTATTAACGATTTACAAGAATTCAACTGAAGTAGTTTGAATGCATATTTTTTATTATCTATTTAACATGAATAAATTAGCTGCCCTCTATAGTATAGTCTCGAGAGCTGCATGTTCCCAATCACCGTTGCCTAGATGGACTACCTCATTATCCATCCAGGCGGTGGTGCTCCCAATAATTACCTCTAAGATAGACTTTCATATAAACTTTATTCAAGGGATGCTGATCCCAAATATGAGAAATTTATGATCCATAACAAGGTGGTTTTTTATTGTCAGTGTATTTAATGTTACATAGTAAGAAAGGTTATTGTATACACTTAATTCTGCTGAATAACATTTTCTTTATACCTCACTAACTGTACAGTTGTAATACTGAAGTTACATTAGAAGAAGCCACTGTGTGGCGAAACAATTGTATTAACAAATTAAAGTGAAAATTTTATAAAAACTGGTTTTAATTTTACAATTTGTTTTCTTTACGAAAAATATAGTTTTGGAGGTCCATATAAAACTGTATTGACATTTTATATGGATTAGATAGTAACTTTTGCAGTGAACACTGGATTCAGAACATGGACTGAGGCTATAATCAAATAATGCCACTAACAAAATATTACATACTTCAATAAAACTCGGTACTGTTCTGTTAATAATACTTTTATAGACAATTAGAGTATGAATCCCTAAAAAAATTTGAATGATCTATATCAATGTTCAATTATACTTACTTGAGGTACTACAATTACTACTCTATATGCATTGAATCAAATATTATTGTAGTAATATCTGTGATGATCTTGTCAACAATAGCTAAAAATCACTGCAGTCCGAACCATGTACTGACGAATATTCCTCAAAATATTGTTCATATAATACCTAAGTAGGTAGATGAACATTCTGACTATTATTCTATTGTATAGGAATCGGACTCGTGCTTAACGTGGAACTGATTAACCGGAAAACTTTAAAGCTTTACTTTCCCAAAAATCAATCAAATCAGTTTTCACTTAGGAACAGTGTCTATTCAGCTTTCATTCAAAGCAGTCTGATTTTTTACCGTGTTGCTCTAAAAGGAGAATGAACACATCACAAGAGTGTTTATAATTATTGAGTTCATAATTGTCTTCTTAAATGTGGGGTTAAAATAACAGAATGATCATTATTAGGATTTTTAATTGGGCTTAAAATAAATGTTAACCCCCAATCTCCATTCATCATAATTAATTTTAAATGCCTACTGGTTTTTCCATAGATCAACACAATTTCCTCCTTTGCGCTATACTGTAGGCACCGAAAAGAATAACTTTGTACCCAAAGATTAATCATAAACACAGTTAAATTCTTTCTTTGCAACCTTCATGTACTGATGATGTTTCGTTTTATCTTGACCACTAACATCCCTTCATTGATTGGCAATATCACAGATTATAGAATGCAAGTCAATAAAAGTAACACATTTCTTATATGCAACCCTATAACTCAGAGATAATCCTGATAAGTAGATATATCCAAATTCCTAGTATTTTGCTAACAGGCACATTTTGAAATTATAGGTGAACTGTTAAGTAACATAAAAATAATTCCATTTTTGATTGTACTGTAATAATTTTGATGTTTGTACACAACCAATAGAATCTACACAATTACACTTTGTCCAGTAAAGGTACAAAAACTATTTTAAGTATTTTAAATAATTTTAATCATTGAAAATTATTCAAATGACAACAAACCTCAATTTGAGACGGCGCCATATTCTCGTGAGGGAAAAGAGAAAAGATTGAAGAGAATATAAAAACAAAAACAAAATAACACCAACACCCTCCTCCTATTATGTGGGAGAAAGAGGGAATTACTGGTTAGATCTAGTTTCTCTTTCTACTGCTCGGACCGATCGACATAATGGTGTTAATAGGATAAACGGGGTCTATAGTTACTAAGTCTATGCTACTGCGACAACAAAGTTGCAGTGTCAAAATCGCAGATAGTGAAAACGCAACACATCTCTAATCCCTAGGTAGCACTGCTATTCCAACTCTCTTGGTAACACCCATAACCCAAGGAAAAATCCTTGCCCATAACCCGTAACACCCAGAGATAATTAGCTGGTAGCATCACAGAACGCTATATATTTTCTTTGCCACAGAGTATCTATGGCCTATGGTAGCACTGAGACGGAGGTTGTGTTGTGTTACATATAAATTTTTTTTGGTAAATTTTTGAACCATCCAAAATAAGATATAAGCGGATATAAGCATATTTTAAGCTTTTATTTATGTATACAATCATTGAGTCAAGACTCATGTCTTTTTTACCAAACGAAGAGCGGCCTAAATTAAAAGCGAAAAGATTTAACAAATTTGAATCGTCGTCAGCACCCAAAATAGCAAAGGAAGATTTTAATTCTATTGAAAAAAGGGGACTTAAAAGAACTGGCACTGGAGATGAAGGAAATTGTTTAGTTAAACCGAAACGAATATGTGCAGGAACCAATTTGTACACATCGCCACTTACAAAAAATTTGGCAAATAATCGGCTGAAGAAACTGAAAGAACAGCTCCATGCAGATTTGAATTCTACAAATGTTGAACAAATTAAAGCGAATATATCAGAGGATAAAGTTATAAAGCAATTAAATGAAAAAGGTAGTATATTAACAAAACTTCATTCTCTTGATGACGAGACACAAAATGTAAGTGGAAAATTAGCTAAAAGGAATATATTGGAGACAAATGTCAAACATAAATTTGATTCTGCTTACAAAAATATAAGTGTTACCCCTTTAAATCCACGGTCAAAAACGAACCTAGCACAGGCAAGGCTTCAAAAAATAAAAAAGAATTTAAGTATTAATGATTGTTATACAAAAACTTCCAATGTAACTAATACCAATTTAAGCAATCATAACTTATATGATGATTGTATAAAGCATAAAAAAACTTCAACCACAGAAGGTTCATCATCTAAAATTAGTGAAAATATTCCCGGACAAAGAAGTTGTACTTTAAAAGAAAGTAACATACAATGTTTTTCAAAAAGTGACGCCAATAATTTTTCCTGTAATAATCCAGTTTCCGAGACCTCAAAGCCTAATGCAAAAAGTACAAATTATATTTCAGAAAAGAATCACTCTCAAACATTGGAAACTTCTACGCCTGAATCCAGCTCTGCATTACAAAGATTATCAGATACAGAAAATAACCTCTGTGTAGTTAATCATAAACAATGTGATTCTTTCAAGTCTTGTAAGCAACCAGTAACTCAAAAATTGCAGCACGATATAAATCAAGAAAGCACTTCAAATCTGCCTATAGGTGGTAGTAATAATTTTCTTAGTAAAATGGAAATGACAGCATCTTGGATAAGGAACCATCAAACGTCAAGTAATGCTTTTAATAGCACCATTGAAACGGGTGACAATTCAATAAATGAAAGAATTGAGCATAATGCAGATATTATTAAATTTGATGATGGACCGGAAGATATGGAATGGACTAATGTAAGTAGAATAGGCAATATATATTTCATTAACTGCTAGTGTTGACTGTAATGTGTGAAATGTAGAGACTATTAATGTAAAATAGTGTACAGGGTTTCCCATGGTGACGAGGCATTAGACATATTTCAGAGACTACTTTGATAATTTTGAAATCTACGTGATATTCTAAATACATTTCATGTATGATGATGTCCTATACCTATCTTCAACTGTTTTTGAAATATTGACAGGTGAATATTGACATTTTTCAACTTTGATACCCCGTAAAATCTAAACGGTTTGAGATCAAGCAAAACGGTTTGCACATTCCTAATCTTAACTTTTTATAAGCTATTGTTTGATACTAATTTCAGATTTAATCAAGAGATTAAATTTAATCGAAATTTTTTTATTTCTGGATTAATCTGATATTAGTATCAAATAATAGCTTATGAAAAGTTAAGGTAGGAATGTGCAAACCGTTTTGCTTGATCTCAAACCATTTAGATTTTACAGAGTGTCAAAGTTAAAAAATGTCAATATTCACCTCTCAATATTTTAAACAGTTGAAGATAGGTATAGAACATCCTACATGAGATGTGTTTAAAATTTCACGTAAGAGTTCAAAATTGCGATAATATGCAGTTTGTACCATTTAAAATAACGAAGATGACATCAACCACCTAAGAGGGATACCATTATTTTAGGTGAGAAGGGCATGCCCGAAAACACTATTGCCCAAATTTTCAAAATCAAAATCGAAGTAGTCTCTGAAATATGTCCAATGCCTCGTCACCGTTGGACACCCTGTGTATTATCGTCTTTAGTGTAAATATGCTAAGATTTGGCTTGCTTTAGATGTCACATATAGCATATATACTGTTCTGTCATATAAAGTGTTCAAGGCGTAAACTCCTGTGAAATTTTAGTGTACATTGTACATTGACATTTTTGTATATTTTTTTTTTAAATTTTAAATGGTTTTTATAGTGCGCGCCTGCTTGTTTGATATAAGAACACATGTTCTTTGGTTCCCTCATTGGTTTTGACTCCCTTTATTTCTAGATAAATAATAATATGCTGCTCCCTCTCTCATACAGGTGTCTGACTTCCGGGGTCATCATTAAGATGAGGATGAGGGATAGAGATATTATTATTATTTGATTATTATTATTATTACTGTTGTGCCCAGGTATTTGTGTTAAATCAATATTCTAGTGTAGATTGATTTATATTATGTACATTAACATAATGACGAATTTTAGATTTGTCCATTTTTTACTTCCCTAATAAATAATGAAACCAAATGTTATAAAAATAAATAGTTACTTAATTTATAATATAATCAATATTTAATATTCTTTTGAAATATATTTACAGGTAATTAGACAATCACCTAACGCTAACAATAATTTTATGAAAAATCAACACTGACCGCTACCATGGGTGATGACAAATTTTAGCAACGTCGCATGAAATGAAATTTATATAGGATATTTTGAGCTTTTTTATACCATAAATTACAAATTATAAGCTGTTTATATAGTTGGGTTAAATGGAAAAACCTTATGGTGAGGAAGTTTTTAAATCTTAGATGCCAAATGCCAATAACTAAGTATTATAGAAATGAATTAATTTTTGTGGCATAATTTGAGCTAATTATGAGTTAAGTAAGTAAAAACGCATTTCATTTGGAACATTAATATCCCAAAAACTGTAAATTTAGAGCATAGGAAATTTTCTCCAAAAAATCTCAACAGGCCGTTACTGAAACACCTCAAAAAATTAAATATATTTTTCTAATAATTTTTAGCATTTTAGTTTTGCAAGTAACAATCTTTGAGCTGATTCAAAGGTGGGTAAAATGAAAAAAAAAAAATCGTGTAATGTGGATATAATTTACACTGAATTTCCCATGTTGATATTAATTAGTGTTCCCAATGTAGAGTTATACTCACAATTTACTTGAAATTAGGCAGAAATTCTGGACAATTTTATAATATTTAGTTATTGGTACTTAGCGGCTAAGATATATAAACCTTTACAATTACCAAATGTTTTTTCCGTTTTACCCAACTATAGAAACAGCCCCAAATTCATAACTTGCAATATTAAACAGCCTGAAATTAGTTAGGTACGTAGGTGTAGATGTTTTCGAGCAAATCTCTTTTGCTTGAATTCCCAATTCCTACAATACCTATTACTATCCCGAATGAATACTCGTAATTAACTCTGAATTAGCTTAAAATTTCTGTACAAGATATAATTTATTGTTGTTTTTTTTTGTATTCTGTCTGCATTAACATATATGTAGTATTAATATACTACGAGTATACCGGGTGTCAACGGATCTATTAGACAAGCCATAACTTCTAGAGTATTGGATGTATCAAAATGAGATTTGGTATAGGTAAATGGTAGAGAAAGGAATATTTTTCACGTTTAAGTTACTTCCGGTTTCACCGGAAATGGCTTCAATTTTGAATTTTTAAATGGAACACCCTGTATATTTTTACATATTTGAATTTCTGAGACAATTTTGGACTAGAAAATGACATTAAAACTTTTAAAGTATAATACTCGTATACGAATTTATTAAAAACTTCACTGAAGTAAATGTATTTTATGAGCTTATTTTTAATCCAATCACAATGAATTTAGTATCGTTGGATTCGCAAAAAAAATCCCTTTTTGAAAAGTGCTTGTCTAAAAAGTGTTGCCATTTGAAAAAAAATAGTTAGATATAAAAAAGTAATTTTGCCAACTTGTCTCATTCCTATCTATCATACTAATCACTAAAACTTTGCGATTAAATTTTTCTGACATCATCTAAGGCCTTCAGATTAGTTTGCACTCAATCATGGCCACCTAGATGCAATATTAAAAATGGCTCTAAAAAAATCAAGTAGGCGAGAAAACTTTTTAAAATGTCATTTTCTAGTCCAAAATTGTCTCAGAAATTCAAATATGTAAAAATATACAGGGTGTTCCATTTAAAAATTCAAAATTGAAGCCATTTCCGGTGAAACCGGAAGTAACCTAAACGTGAAAAATATGCAAAAACTTTCCTCTTCCTCTACCATTTACCTATACCAAATCTCATTTTGATACATCCAATACTCTAGAAGTTATGGCTTGTCTAATAGATCCGTTGACACCCGGTATAGAAGTATTTATAATCTCATCCATATTTAAATTTGTTTTAGGCTGAGCCAGACGATGAAGTTGTGGATCCAAATAAATATGTAGATGAAACAAGTAAAAAAGATGAGGATGATAAAAAAGTAATAAAAGATCCCGAAAAATGTAAAGATGTATGTGTTATAGTTGACACTAACGTATTTATGTCGGGGTTATCTAAGATTCGTGACATTTTAAATTTGAAAATAACTGGTAGGTATTATATTTTTTAATTTGATATATCTATATGTTGCTCGGAATATATTTATAATTAAGAACCTATATCACCTTTTATACTCGGAGTACGATTTAGGAGCCTATTGATCATTATGCATTCAACTAGTAAGTTAGCAGTTTACAAACTGAAGCCATCTTATTAGTTTTAATTTATAATATATAAATATGTTTATATTAATTGCACCATGCGATATTAATTTATATAGAATCTAAAATACACAAAATAAAATTCGTAAAATATTTTTTGTTTCCTTAACATTATTTATGTAATTAAAAAATATTGTAACAAAAACTATAATTTTAACTATTTATTCATTTTGACATCATTTGTAAAATGCTTCTAGCCTAACTCCAAAACCTTTGAGAGTAGAATGAATATTTTTGAATTACCTTTTATATTATATTTTTCTTATATATTTATATTTTTCTTAAATTTCAGGATCATTTAAACCTATAATATTTGTGCCATGGATGGTAATATCTGAGCTAGATTATATGAAAGACTCGTGTTCCAATAATAAACTTTCAAAAAACATTGCCAATGCCATAAAATTTATCAATACTGCTTTAAATGAAAAAAATCCTCAAGTTGTAGGTAAGTTTTTAGTATTGCTAATAAGACCATTTTTCATTTATTTGCTGTATTTCACTACAAAGATTAGTTTCTCTATTGATTTATAATTCAGTATAAAGTGGTATAGCTAGAATGTAGTGTCCAAATACGGAAAATGTACTTTATAACGTGTTATACATAATATTATTACTACAACTGCCTCAAATACTAATTTTATTAAATAATAACGTTATTAATAATAAATAACGTTTGGCCTTTAAATTCCTCCTGAAAAACTTTTCGATCACCGCTATTTAATAATTTATTTTTGCAGGACAAACAGTGTTTGATGTTGAAAAACAGAAATATATTGGTTCAAGTCCCGATGATAAAATTATATCATGCTGCCTTCAAGCTGCAGAAAAATATGAAAATGTGGTAAGTTTATAGAAATTATTGTATTATAATAAGAATTATATACAATGGCAAGGCCATGCAATGGTTAATTACAGATTATATATACATTGACATCGTATATGCAAATCGTAATGATAGCCTATCTAAATGCAACAATTTTAAATTCAGTATTCTTTAATATCAATTTAATAAATAAAAACATATTACCTACTGAAATAACTACAAATCTTGCAAAGCAAAACATGGAATTTATTATCATCATGGGTGGGGGTGGTTTGCGCTTCCCCTAGTTCCTCCCTGGGCACACCATTGTATATTTATTTATTATTATATGAAATCAATATAAAAAAAAATGTAAACGAAAATTGTTGTCAATCCAATGTGAGGCTCTATGAATAAAATTGTTACGTTTTAGTAAATTTGTAACATGACAGCACCACAGGTTAAATTATCATATATAGCAATGAAATAACAAGAATAGTTATAATAGTCTTAATAATATGGAAATAAATTTTCTAACGAAAAATGGATTGACAACATTTAAGAAACAAATAACAATACTCTTACATTTCAAAAAAATATTTTTTTTTTTAGATATTATTGTCTAATGATATGAACCTTAAAAATAAAGCAATGATAAATGATATAACAGCTTGTTCGTCAAATGAAATAATGATTAAGCTTATGTCGAAGTTAGTGAAAAATACAAAAGCCAAAAAAATAATGCACAAAATGGGAATAATGTGTTCCTCAATAATTTGTGATTGTATGAAGACAGCTTATGGAGACATCTGGGTGAAAATGGATATGATGAGTTACCCTCCTTGGTCATTAGTGGAGTGTTTAAAACGTTTTAAAAAATATTGGACTGCAGTTTTCAGTGAAAAACTTTTGAAACAGTTTACAAAAACAGTGCAAGATTTACAGTACTTACTAGAAATAAATAATTGTGAGTATTTTACCATTTTGCCGATTATGTGAATATATGTTCAGTGGTTCTTGTTTTTACATTGTATTGACAATTGTAATGTCATAGATTGTGCAACCTGTCAGAACTGCATCATGACGCTCTGAATGCTTAAATGCAATACTAGAATTTAACACTTAGGCATTATGCATATGATTCTAACATAAAGTGTCTACAGTCGATAATGGCACCTAAAAATTCTTAAATATTGTGGTAAAAATGTACACAATCACAACATGCTGCCAGTTAGGGGAATTCACAAGAGTTTAGTGGTTTTTTTTTTTGCTGTTTTAATGCGAACAAATTAATCAGTCTGTTAAGGAACCATAGATAAAAATTAATCCAACCATACTCACATATTATTGCAATTTAAGAGAATATATTATAGTATGGCTATGTTCATTTAAAATTTTAGAAACTTTCTGTTAATTTTATGCAGAGTGTGAAAAGCGCGGTTCCAATCGTTTCTTCTAGTTGTCAAGGCAGCTGTGAGAAAACAAAATAGGTACTTCAAATTTAACAATGTTAGTTTAACTCTTTTTAATCGTCTAAATCGTCAATTTTTTTAATCGCTAAAATGTTGTCTTATGTATGTATTGCATTAAGGTATCCAATGTGTTTGGACTTTATTCTAGCTAGTTGCATAATTATGTCCCATCGCAGTAATGTAGTCTTTTGATATTTTTTTTAGGCATCAGTGATGATTCTAACGAATTTGTTGAATTCACGAAATTATGTGTGACATTATGTATCTTCCTGAAAGACATAGAAGAATGCAGAGGTTTTACTGAAAATATGTTGGCCGACATTACAAAGACAGCTTAGTTCTAGATCAAACCAAATGCCATGTTGTTACGTAATTAGTGATTTATTTTTATACAAAAATATTAGATTTAATAAAATTACTGTTTCTTTATTAATACTTATTATTCATTCCAAACAAGAAGTAGGATATATAAAGCTTTATTTTTTCAAATGTGTAATATATATTTAACAGTAAGGAAGTAAATCAACTTAAGTCACAGTTAACTGAAGATGATAAAAAAAAACATCTACCTATGTTAAATCATCATCGGCAGAATCATCATTTTCTTCCGCATCTGCATCATTGGGTACTTCAGGTCGAATATTATTTAATAAATCTCTCATAGCATCTACCAAAGAGGCAACACTTCTTCTTAAATCACCCCCTTCATTGTTATCTCCACCATCTGCTAATGCTCTGGCACCTTCTTCTTCTCTACCACTAAAATCAAACTAAGTAGTCCCGCAATTTGTTGCAAGAAAATGAACTTACGGCTCTAAAACTGGTGGAATGTTATATGGATTGAAATTGGGCAAAATGGACCTAAAAAATATACCTAAAGGATTTGAATTATTTATTGGCAGAGCAGGTCTCTTCGGTCTTGTATAAATATTTATGGAATCTTTAGGTGGCAATGGGTCAAAACTTAGGACTGGCCCATTGGAATCCTAAAATAAATAACTTTAAGAAATATAAAAATACGGGCAACTGAGTTAGTAAAAAAGTTACAGTGCAGTTTTAAAACATATGATACAAAGTTTTAATGGTCTCGTTATTTCTATACAAAATTTATTTCCATATACTTTGGCTTTATAAATCCAGGACTCCAATCCAGGGAAATTTAATATGAGATTTTACATAGAAAAAGTTCAACAAATAAGTCTTACTTGGTGTAAGTGTAGGTCATTTATTGTTGTCATTTATAATTTTTAAATAAGTTTTCCTCGTTATATTCTTAGTTTTTCCATAATAAAAATTATCCATTAGTGTTTATGCACCCATTTCAAACCTCGTATTTTAGTCATGCCAAACACACAGACATTGTAAAAAGTACTGTTTAATATAATTAGATGTTTTAAACTATATAATGTAGTAAATTATATTACGTTATGTTAGGAATGATATCCTGATTAGTAGAATGGAAGTGTGGAAGTACGGCAGCTCGGTTGGAATAAGCATTGGACCGAAAAGTCGCAGGTTCTGCGTTCGATTCCAGGCTGTGCCGAAACTTTTTTATTCTACTACAATAAATATCTACCTATGGCTATAGCTTTCACCATAGTAAAGAAATATAACACTTAAAACTTCTATAGTTTCAAAACAAGGTAATGTTTACCTGTCGTAAATAATTTGTTTTTTTATTCGAGACATTCTTTCAGTACTGGATATACATGAAAAAAAAAAACAGATAGTCCAACGAAGAAATAAATATTGAATGAATTGAGAATGAGAAACAGATGAGCATTTTAATTTAGATATACAGGGTGTTAGTTAAAGATGCTGCAAAAATTCAAGAGGTTATTCCTTGGACTATTCTAAGGATATTTTATCCTTTGATGATTTTTGAAAAAGCGCTTTGTTGCGAAGATAAAGGGCGAAAAAAAATTTCAACAAATAACAATTTATTACTAAAAATTACATGTAACATTTCTGAACCTACAAGAATTGTACCTCCAATGGCTACCTCCAGCTCGGATGCAACCATCCAATCTTCTCATAGACTCCCGAACTCTCAAAAACACAGGGTCGTTTCTTATCGAGTTACACACAGCAATTATCCGATCTCTTAAATCGTCTACATCTTCCACTGGCCTAGTATAAACTAATGACTTTAGATGGCTCCATAGGAAATAATCCAGGGGGTTTAAGTCCGGGGATGGAGCAGGCCATACGTGAGGTCCACCTCGACCAATCCAGCGATCTCCGTATGTTGCTGTTAAAAACTCTCGAGCAACTACAGTAAAATGAGGTGGTGCACCATCATGCATAAACCATATTGCCTTGTACCTTGTAGCCAATGGTACATCCTCCAAAAACCGATCTTCACAAATCTCATGTGGATTTTCGTCAGCCCACACATGGTTATTGTGGAAATTCCTTATTGCATTTCGCGAGAAACTGGCTTTATCGGTAAAAAGAATCAGCGTAAGTAGTTAAGGGATTTCAACCAATGTGTGTAAAAGCCATTGACAAAATGCAATACGTGGAGCAAAATCCGCAGGAAGAAGTGCCTGAACGTGTTGAATGTGGTATGGGTACAACAAATTATCTCTCAGAATTTTCCAAACGGACCAATTACTTACATTCAAAGTATTTGCAATTCTTCGTGTAGAAGTACCTGGATCTTCTTCTATCATGTACAGCACATTCTCTTCTACGTCTACCGTTCTTACAGTCCTTGGCCTTCCTGGTCCTCCACTTCCCTTCAATGTTCCCGTTTCTCGAAGACGTTGATGAATACTTTGAAAGATTTTTCTATCGGGAGCAATGTGGTTAGGAAATCGTTCAATGTACAGTCGCCTAGCTTCTAATGCATTGCCATCAGCAAGTCCATAAATAAAATGCATGTCAGCCATCTCGGAATTCATATAGCGAGCCATGATAGAGGACTTCACTAACAACCGTTTACACGTCAACTAGCCAAACGTCAATCAATCTTAACAAATGCGACGCATACAAACTACAAAAACATAACATACAAAATAATCACTCCGAAGTATCACGGCATGTTGGTAACAAAAAACAACTCCTTTTGCTTACATGTCTTTTACTTGATACGTCCAGTGTAGTACGCCATACTTTTATTTCACATACATTAATAATGTGAAAAATACCAAAATTGGATTTGTTGAAAATTTTTTCACCCTACATCTTCGCAACAAAGCGCTTTTTCAAAAATCATAAAAGGATAAAATATCCTTAGAATAGTCCAAGGAATAACCTCTTGAATTTTTGCCGCTTGTTTAACTAACACCCTGTATATACATAATGTATAGGGGGTACTGCATCCTTTGGCTTGGAAAATAGTTTCCATATGTAAGTTATCATTTGTGCTAGGGCCACATACAGCCAGGCTGTTAACTCGGCCTTGAGGGTAGCGATAGCCGGGGAGGATTTCCCGGCTACGAGGCTCTCGACCGAGTTACGGAACAGTCTGGAGATTGCGTTGGCGCGCGGTATTGACGCTCTCCCATTAGAGGGCTCTCTGCCACGCTTCGACGAATTTAGGTTGACGGAGCAGGGGATCATAATGGTCACCTGCCACGACGATGCATCTAGGGAGTGGCTCACCTCTGAAGTGAGAAGGCTGTCTCCCTTCCAGGGGACTACCCTTCAAACTTTGGAGGGAGCGGCCCTCCCTAAGTTAAGGAAGATTGTTGCCTTCGTGCCGGGTGCGCCTGTGGACGAGGGCAACATTCTTCGACGCATCGAGCGGTCTACTCCAGAGCTCCAAACGGGGCTCTGGAAGATAAGACAGATGATCGAGGTACCTGGCAAAGGCTCTAGGTTGATTCTCGGGGTGGATGAGGCGTCAGCCTTGACCATGCGGAGGATCAACTTTGTGGGTCATGCTGGTATGGCGAGGGTCTCTTTTTGGGACCCTAAGTTCCAAGGGGGAAACTCTGAGGCCGCTGAGCCGCCTGAGGCTTCCGCTTCCGCGGAGGTCCGGGCGGAATCTGGGGCTTCGGAGTGACCCTCAACCGGAAACAAAATGGGTACACAGGTAAATTGTGACCCCAAACTACTACGTTTTACGCAGAGCAACTTGCAACACTGCATCGCTGCGACTTCTATTATAAGTCAGCAGCTCGCGGTGGGGCATACAGATATTGTAATGATACAGGAACCTTGGGTGACCAAAGGCTCTATTAAGGGTCTTAGTCGTAAATGGGGACGCATATTTGTGAGCTCCGACGCGGAAACCCCAAGAGCCTGTATATACATATACTGCTAAGCATGTTAATGCCATTCAACTAACCAATTTCTGTTACAGGGACATGGTAGTCATCAGAGTGAACATAGGAGGTAGGAGCTTCATCGTTGGCTCCGCATACTTACCATATGAAGCACAAAATCCACCATCTAGACAGTTCATGGATCTCGTCACGTGGTGCAAGAATCAAGGTCTACCGCTGATTATTGGGTGTGACGCAAATGCTCACCACACATGTTGGGGGAGCAGCGACACCAATTTTAGAGGCACGGCAATTTTTGAGTACATCAACTCTAATGAGTTGGACACGCTCAATAGAGGCTCGAAACCTACCTTTGTTACAAGAGCTAGGCAAGAGGTTATAGACATCACTGTCAGCTCATCTTGGGCTTCGCACTGGGTCAAAAACTGGCATGTTTCGTCGGAGGTGTCCATGTCCGACCATCGCCACATCTGCTTTAGTCTAGAGATAGACACAATCCCTACGACACAAGAGTATAGAAACCCAAAACTCACAGATTAGGGTATCTACAAAGAAAGTCTGTCGGCTAATGTGAGACCTCATTCTAGGCCTCGCACAAACTATCAGATAGAGGAAAGCAATGATATTCTTAGCCGGGCCATGGTCCGAGCATATGAACAGAGTTGCCCGCTAAAAGTTACTAGGAGTAAACATACAGTCCCATGGTGGAACTCTGAGCTCCAAGAAACAAGGAAAGAAGCACGCAGGCTCTTTAACAGGGCCATGAACACAAAATCGAACTTTGATTGGGACCAATATAGAATGGCTCAACGTCGATTTAAGAGCTGTACTCGAAGAAGTAAGAGACAGGCATGGAAAGACTTCTGCGAAAGCATTGAAGACAACCCTGCCACATCTAGGATTTATAAAATCATGAAATATAATCACGAATCAAGGATCGATGTTCTTAGGCTTCCTAATGGTACATATACGTGCACCACCAAGGAGGCGTTGGAGCACCTCGTGGATTTCCACTTTCCTGGTTCTGCCAAAAGCTCCAGCTCTATCCAACACCAGAGGACTCCCCACATAGAGGTTGCAGCTATGGATTGGAGGATGGCCTCGAATGTTGCCACGGTGGAGCGAATTAGATGGGCCATAAACACTTTTGCCCCATATAAGAGTGCGGGTATGGATGGAATATTTCCGGCTCTTTTTCAACAAGGGTCAGAATACATCATCCAGCATCTGCGTGATCTATACATAGCAACATTGGCTCTAGGATATATTCCAAAACCCTGGAGAGCAGCGAGGGTGGTTTTCATTCCTAAAGCAGGTAGAGCTTCTTATGATGAAGCGAAGGCCTTTAGACCGATCTGCCTAACATCGTTTCTACTGAAACTACAAGAAAGGCTCATAGAGAGATTTCTGAAAGAGGGCCCGCTAGTGACTATACCATTACATAGCTCACAGCACGCCTACCAAATGGGTAGATCTACGGAAACAGCATTGCACTCCGTGGTCTACAAAATAGAGAAAACGATTAGCCAGAAGGAGCTCGCTATCGGGACCTTCATGGACATAGCTGGGGCATTTGATAATACCTCCTACAATTCAATTCTAACAGCGGCTGAGGACCACGGATTCCCACCTACCATAGCTAGGTGGATTTATTCCATGCTTTCAAACCGCTCGATTTCTACCTCTCTCAATGACGTCACAGTTAGAGCGACTGTGGGCCGAGGGTGCCCGCAGGGGGGGGTTCTTTCCCCCTTGCTATGGAGCCTTGTGCTCGACGGTCTTCTTCGCAGGCTTAATGAGGAAGGGATTATGACTCAAGCATACGCAGACTACCTTACGGTCTTAATCGCGGGGAAATCTGCAAATACAGTTAGTGAGCTCACTCAAAGGGCCCTAAGAATCGTAGAAGAATGGTGTATAGGACAAGGGCTGAGAGTTAACCCCTCTAAGGTCGATCTAGTCCTCTTCACTAAGAAAAGGAAGTTGGATGGTTTCAAAGCACCAACCATTTTCAATAAGACCATCCAGCGTTCAAAGATGGTCAAATTTCTGGGAGTTATCCTAGACGAAAAGTTGTCATGGGTACCCCACATAGACAGACAAATACAGAGAGCCACCGCGTCTTTCTGGACGTGTAAGAGGCTCTTTGGAAAAATGTGGGGGCTTAATCCGAGAGCCACCTTATGGCTCTATACCTCGGTTATTAGACCCTCCTTTCTATACGCGTCGATTTTATGGTGGCCAGCCGTCCGGCAGGTTACCATCAAGCAACGGCTAAATCAACTACAACGCCTGGCGTGTGTAAGCACGACAGGAGCGATACGCACGGCTCCCACAGAGGCTCTGGAGGCTCTCCTGTCTCTCCCTAAACTGCATATAGTGGTTGAGGGAGAGGCAAGGAGGGCCTCTTATAGGGTCAAGCAGTGGGGGCGGTGGCTAGGTAAAAGCCACGATGGTGGACACACAAGTATTCTTGGGGAACTTGTGGGAGGAGACAGTCTACTGGACGCACCCAGTGACAGGATATCTCCCACTTATGTGTTTCTCAAACCTTACACAGTAGAGATACCGGACAGGGAAGCTTGGCTCGAAAATCCTGATGCTCAGGTCTCGAATGGGCTCGTCTGGTTTACGGATGGGTCCAAGACAGACCAGGGCTCAGGGGCGGGAGTCCGGGGCGTGCGCCCGAGGGCGAGACTATCCTTCTCTTTGGGAAAGTATGCCACGGTCTTTCAGGCGGAAGTGTTTGCTATCTCTGCATGTGTTCAGGAAAATCTCAAAAGGAGATATTCTAATCAGCATATCCAGATATGCACCGACAGTCAGGCGGCTTTACGTGCCTTGATCTCCTACAGGATCACCTCCAGGACGGTCCTAGAGTGTGTTAATGGTCTGACCCAATTGGGACAGAACAACCAGGTAAAATTGACCTGGGTACCGGGTCATCATAATATAACAGGAAATGAGGAGGCCGATGCACTGGCTAAGAGAGGCTCAAGTATACAGTTTACAGGGCCCGAACCAGTGCTGGGGCTTCCGCCTAGTTATGTAGCAAGGTCCATTGGAAACTGGATCAAGGTAAGATCAAAGGAAGAATGGTCAAACGTGACTGGGCTGCGACAAGCCAGGCTCTTAATTGAAGGGCCTTGGTCGAACGCAACTCAATCAATACTTGCGCTAAGTCGTAACAGCATAAGGATTGTCACAGGACTGTTGACAGGTCACGGACATCTTAACAAGCACCTTAACACTATCGGTCTTAGTGACACTAGAAGGTGCAGGTTTTGCGGACACGATGACGAGGACTCCATTCACATCCTCTGTCGCTGTGCCTGCCTCATGGTCAAGAGACACAAACACCTGGGCGCAGCATTTCTTCTGCCTCAGGACATTAGGGAGCTTCCCCTACAACGGGTGTTGGCCTATGCACACAGCACGGGTCTCTTCCAATAACTCCCAACTAGCGGCAGGCACAATGGGTCGAAAGACCTGAGTGCTGCGGGTAACCGCACCGCCTATCAACAACAAGTTATCATTTCCTCCATTAGATGCTCTCATTTCTCGACTACTTCTTACTGCATATAGAGAACAGGAGGTTTAATTTGCCTATGAAAATAAGTCTACATGCTCAAATGAATTTAAGTGAGGACTTCCTGCTGACCATTTCGTTTGTGTAATTCTGCAGTCAAAACTAACCTGTGTCAGTCCATACACAAGTCTACTGCCCAATGAATCATTGATACACAAAAGTATAAAGCATAGCGCCTCTACAATTCTAGACAATTTGATGACTACAGAATGAGCTGTACTGTCGTCGGACTATTGAAATAAATATAAGTGTGTAAAAATAATGGGTTATAAATAAAATGAGTAACATAAATAACTGTATAATGTTTGCAGGTGTAAATAGTTAACCAAATAGACAGTTTGGTTTTCATATGTAGCAGCAAAATACTACTAAAGTAGTTTCATATGTTTCTATATTGTTTTTTTGGTTTTATAAATGGTTGCGTATTTGTTTAGGTACCTCTTTTGCAAAAAAAAAATAAATAAATAATAAGTTTCATATATTTTTATCTAAATGCTATGATCTCATGAAGTTATTTTCCCTTATGACATTGACCTAGTTACGCAAAGGAAATAAAATCATCTTGGAAAAAATTATTGAGTTTAAATGACATGTTAAATTTTGCATGCCAACTTGTTCCACGAGTGGTGCAGCTAAAGTTTTTGTAGCCACAATGCAGGTGGCACAAGTGTATATTGAACTTCTAAACATATTTTAAGAAGGCTTTTCATATTGGGTGTATAGCTTCTATACGGGTTTGTTTAGTCCATATAGGTTCAAAAGTGAGTGGGCCGAAAACCAGACTATTGTGGCAAGCCCATGTATAACACACACGGCTTCAAAGAATGTTATATAGGATGTTATATACAGTGTGTCAGAGGATTGACTGTCTTCATTTTAAGAGGTGACAGAATACATCAAAATACACAAAAAGAACCTGATATGACATAGGTCTCAGCCTAAACCTAAACTCAGCCATTTTCGAGAAAAAAATTATCAGTCTCCAACTTGAAGTACAAAAATTCTGTTAATTAAGGAATTTCGACATAATGACGTGCATATAATACATACAATGCATTGTTTTCCACATTTCTTATTTATATTTAGTTCTCAAAAAATAATTAGTGTTGTTATAAATTTAAAATTATATAAAGCCCATATCGAGCAATATGACAACAGCACCACGAATAACCCGAGCAGGTTACCAAAAGAGTTTCTGTTCGTACTTAGAGTTTGACCTTGTTGGAGTGTTCTTATGTACCGCTACTTCGTTTTTTCTCTTGGAAGTTTTTCTCTTGATTTATTAAAATGTAAACCATATTCGCTCTCACAATATGTTTTTAATTAATGGGGAGGCTTGCCGCAATTCTGCTAGAGCTGGATGCGGACGCATTTACCACCAACGTTTTCCTGAATCTCACGTGCCTAATATAAGGAAATTCGTTCAAGTTTTTCAACATCTCGAATCGAGGCATTCGTTGCCCTGAAAATCATGGTCAAACCGACAAGTGGATCTGGCGCCGGCGATCTGGATTGGGCACCGTGAATCTTAATAATGTTTTTATTTCAAATTTTTCAAATCTATATTTGATTAAAGTTAAGTTCCTGCTTTAAAAGATTCATAATTAATTACTAAAATTTAACCACGAGAGTACCTACCTTCATATTAGGAAATTCATAAATTTAATTTATTTAATCAAAAATAAAAGTGGAAAACAATTTATTATTATTAAATTTACTAATTTTTTTAATTTTCACAATAATTGTTTAACTTTTATATCATTCAATAATACAAAAACTATAAATAAAACTCCCCCTATAATCCACAACTTTTTTTTCATTTATGCTTACTCTATCTTATACTGGAATAATGGCAGTCATACCTCTTCCACTCTGTATAAGTAGGATGATATTCACTGACAATTTCCTACGGAAACTATCCATTATACAAATGATGATCAAATGTCAAGTAGCTTAATTGGAACTCCTATCTGAAGAAAATTAACCACAAGGAAAGGCTGTCTTATGGACATGTCAACGAATCTGTGGAAAACATTATGACATTTATCTCAAACAAATATATTGATTATTGATTCTATTTGACGGTCATACGACCTATGATAGCATAGAGCTCCATAGTTTTATTGTCGAAAGGAGTACAGGTATTTTATGACCAAAATAAAACTTTCTGCTTTACACAGACAAGCATGCCTGGCCATATCTGGAGGAATTAGCTCTATACCTTCAGCAGCTTTGGAAATCCTACTGAACCTACCTCTTCATATATAATTTAGAGAGAAAGGAGAAAGTTCTGATAAGCAACATACAGACTAAAGCAGGCAACTATTAACATGCTGCAAGTTGACATCATGGAACACAACAGGCTGCTGCATGACATGATAAGACATCCTGAATTTGTCGGACCAGAACCATTGCTTGACATACCCTCGAGTACTGCCAACACAACTCTCATCACCGGTTCTAAGGGGAAAATCCTCCAGTACTGGCCAAAAGTACCAAGATTACTTTCGAAGGAGTTCATAATAAACCTTTTGAAAAAGGAACTAAAAACAAACAGCTGGACCTGTCGAGTGAAACTTAATTAGGCATAAGTCACAACACAACAGACCAGACCAGAATGTCTGTTGTGACTTATGCTGAATTAAGTTTCAGACCAGAATGTCTGGTTTTCAACCCACTCACTTTTGAGAAACTAACCTAAATATATGACACTGCTAATGTGGCAATTAGGCATTCCAGAACGTGTGACAAAAAGTGGTTTCTGTAGGTCAAACAAAGTAAGACTTTGTGATTTTTGCCAAGCGTACCTTCAGAAGTTCTAAAACGACTTATTAAATAAAATTAAGAACATTGAATATTTTGTTGGAATTCAGAAATATTAATTGCAATGAGTTGTATGGTCAATTTTCGTGTTATATTAAAAAATAGAAGTCTAACAAGATATATCCTACCTCTTGAAATTAAAATATATGTTTGTAAATAAAATTGGAGGCACTACTAAAATGCATCCTTACACACACATTTTTATGTACTCTGTTCGACCTACCGCGACTATTTTTGGTAAGTCATTGGAATTGAAGAATAAATATAACCTATTTTTAATTGTGAAATGCACATATTTTGATCTATTATTAACATTTCGTCACTTTATTTACAATTTTGTCGTAACAAAGAGTTAAATTATTCATAATAAATAGTCACCCGACATTTACCTTAGCATTAATAATAATCTCTGAAATTTTTATTCATATCACGATGTCAGGCACTTAAACGATATATCTGACCGATTAATTGACCAAATGCCACTAACGTAGTTTTCCACATACTACCAAAATCATCTGGAGATGATTAAAACTCATGAGTTTTAATAATTCCAGATGATACCAGCTTGGTTAGCAAAACGCGCGTCGAGTGCAGTATAGTGTTTTGGTGTTATGTAAAAAACAGGTACACAGTTATCATGTTTTGTCTTTTGTGTATATATACCAGGCATATTTTTGGTAGATATGTAGTTTCTGTTCCATATGGTTAAAAGTCTGGTGATTATAACAAGAATGCCGTTAATATTATTTTACTGTAAAAAAAAACAGATTTTATCTGAAAAATATCACTGACATACTGTGTTAACATCACGCAAAAGCATATACCAGTATACACTAACAAAATACTGTCATTTAAGATTGAAAAGTTTGTATATAATTTGTGTTGAGATTTTTAGTGCCGGTTTAAAACGTACAAGAGTTAAACATTCTTGGTTGTCGCCAATGTTAATTGTCGAAGAATTTGCGCAAAATTTAAAATTGGTCACTAACCTTCATTTACCTAAAATCACCGACCATTAAATGACCGCAAAAATGACAGATGACCGTGACTGCTTACACAGCTCACAACACTAAAAAGAAATGTCTATGAGGTTATTTCCTCAGCATACTTGGGTTACAGGTAACAAGGCAAATGAAAACTTCATTAGATCTAATATTTAAATAATTTTACTTACATCTGCTAGTGGAGAGACACCTTTCAAATCAGACAATAAAATATGTCTGGCTATAGTCTGGGGCAGTGGTCCAAGATACCTTTTTAACCTCTTCATTTCATAATCTTCTACAAGTGGATCATTTTTTTCTACCCTATCTAGTACTTCATGTACATTTTTTTCAAGCCATGGTAACAGATCACTATCTTTCCATATGTGGTAACTCCTATTTACATATAAGAGAATTAACTGGTTCAAAGCTGGAGGCTGTCTATAAAAAAAAAAAAAAAATTAAATAGTTACACATGGAATATGAGGCAATTACTAATTAATAAATTATTTTGCTAATTTTAGCAAAAAATAAACGACTTTAACAGGGGGTATAAAATTTAATATTATAAAGCTTCAAATCTGCCCCCAGCCTGAGTTCAGCCGCAGCTAATTAGCGCCAATAAAAAAATTAAAGAAGATTCATTGCACTACTTCCACCAATTCCAAGGTCAACTATGTAAGGTTGCATAATGTTGACAGTTCGCTCAGTTAAATTATTTAATAACGGGTCCGACTGTACAAGATGAGCAAACCCCTGTTTAGTCAGAGCAAACAGATTTTGAAACATGTTTTTACTGATTGAAATCTTTGAGTATACAGTCAAACAAGAAGTGACAATAGCAAAAGTTACCTTTTGTAGAATTTATAGAGTATTTAAGACTTGACACAAAAATGTATAAAACTGAGCGCAGAGGAATTTTTGAACAAATATGCAACTTCAAGTAAGCTTGAAATTTAAAAAAACAAAAGTTAATATCAATTTATTATAAACGTTATTTATGTTCTCTATTGCATATTTTGCATCGGGGCACAAAATCTATGGATAATCCCAAATTCAAAATGTGCCTGTGACAATTTTGAATTTGGATAACGGCACGGAAAAAATTTAGCAGCTATGAAATAGTATAGTGCCATATTTGAGCATCCACTTAATTTAGTCGGAATAGTCGTAGTTACAACTATAGCTGGACCTCTGGCATTTCAATACTTTACTGATATACAAGTCAAATGTGCATGGCCTGGATCACCTTGTGGTGGTCCTGTAGTATTACTTCATTCTCAATGTCATGAAAAGAAGCTTTAATTTTTTATTAACGATTCATAGCTCAAATGGACAAACCAGGCTCACACACACTATAAGTTTGTTTACATCTTATATTCAAACATTTTCAATAATTAAATATATTGAACTTACTTTTTTTGGTCATCGGCATTTGAAAAGAAAGTATGGTAAGCTACCCTGTTGTCTATTTGGACTGAGCACTTTTCAAGAAGTAGCAACAGAACACCAGGAAACATAAGCAGGGCATCTTGCAATAAAACATCTGCTTTTGCACTATCTCCGATGTAAAAATATGCAGCTGCTAAAGAGAATGCAAAGTTAGGCAACTGCAGAAGATTCTTAGTAGTATCCCATTCTATTACAAAGTCTATTAACCATTGGTACTCTCTAGCTCTTATGGCATAAAAGTCTACAGCTAATTTAATTGCTACTGGATCTCCGTCTGGATCAAGAGATAAAAGGAACTTGCAGAATTCTAATGATGTACGGTAACAAGCTTTCCCTCCAACAAACATCAAATGTTTGAATATTGTTATATACAGCGCCCTAAAAAATATATGTATTAGAAAATCAATTTTCTTTGAAACTTGTATTCCTTGTTTTTAATTACTTTACTTAAAAAAATTTTAGTATTTCAATTACAAAGATCTAAAAACAAGATATGAAATTACCAAAAATAACTATTCTACAAGTATTTCATAACTTTTGAATATTAATCTGTGAATTTTTATACCTAATGGAATATTTATATTTGATGGAATAATAACATTTTTTGTAACGCCATATCCTAAAATGACAAGTGAAAAATAAAGAAAAAAGTGTGAAATAAAGAAATGTTATTTCACAGAGTGAAATAAAACTTAATAGTCAACAGACAACAATTAAACTTCTTACATCAAACATTTATTATTAACAAATTTCATGAACAATTTTATTCATAATTTAATGAAAATTTATATGAATAGTACTGTTACTAACAATATTTATATTTATTCCTGGAATTATAGGTTCAGATGTGCGAAAAGTATTTCATTCATTTATATTAATATGGTGGTTGGTCTGATTTTCACCAACGACTACATCGGCAAACATAGTCATTTGTGTAGTATTGTTTGAAAATATATTTTTTTTTTTTGGAAATTTTCTTTTTGTTCTGCATGTTATCTTCTATATATCCCTCGGCAACTGCTGAGGATTTCCATCCCCCAGGACATTTTAAGGTAAGAATATCAGGCTCCAGAACCAGCTAATAGTGATGCCGAAAATCTCTTAAAGCTGTGACCTGTATATTGCTCAGGATTATAGCTATAATACTTGGTATTTTTGAATATGTATTAATACCAACTCATTGGACCGTATTTTTCTCCTCAATATTAAAGAAAAACCCCTTTGTGATTCACATTAATAGGACGCTTTAGCTGCATATATATATCATAAATATTTAGTGGATTTATTCCATTAACTGTGTCACCGATTACCGTAAAACTCCTATTAATATGGGTCTTCGAATCAGGTATGTCATCAATGGTCATACTGTAGAGTTCCTCTCGACGACAAGCACCCGCCAAGCCCATTAATAGGAGTTTAAACAAATACAACTTTCAACATTAAAAACTTTTCATCTGGCGCTTCTAGTAAGAAACGTTCGACATCTGCTCTGTCAAAAACTATAGATTTCTTAGCCCTATACCCAGTGGATTGTCTTTTCAAAAAAGCTGTTACTTTTTGGTAATTGGATACATCTACATTATTCTTTACATTCAAAACTATTTCAAGCATCGAAAACTTGGGCCAGAGAATTGAACATTTTAAAGTTTTTACTTTTTCACATAGATAAGTCGAAAGGACAGACTCAGATATGTTACTCACAGTTTCATCTTAGACCAGTGCATAAATAAATCATATTCTTTTTCGTACAATTTTCTAGATTTCGCTAATAATAAATTTAAAGTTACAGCAATTGCTTGCTCCCTGATTTAAGGAGAAGTACCAGGAATAAAATCTTCCTCACTATCACTTATTTTGTTTCAAATAATAATTATTGTAAAGTAGAATGTGTCAAATGCGATGTTTAAATCGTTCAATATTTCGTTGTTTACAGCAATAGAATGTAGTCATTAGGAAAAGGTAACTTTGTCAATTTGCCGTATTTTTACAAAATTATCTTGTTTTCTAATTTCATATGGCAATACAAAAAATTCTGTATATAACTCCAGATTAAAATGTGTTTTTTTTTTATTGAATAATAGTTTAAAAAATATATACAAAGTAAAAAAACAAAGGCTTTAGTAATTTTTTAAACATTATGATTTTATGTTACATATTCATGTTGCCAGTGTGTGTTCCTAAATTCAAAGTTTAATATGGTGAATTTCCATAGAACCAATTAAAATCAGTTAGAATATGTTGCAAGGTGCACCACGACCAAATGTTGAATTTAAGAACAGTTTGTTTATTAAGTTTATTTTAAATTATTCAACATTCACTCAACTAAATTCAATATAAAAAATATAAACGAAAAGTCCATAAAAATCACAATACCTATTTTCCTGTCTTCTATAGTCCAACCTGCAGTTTCCTTGTGCAACATTAAATAGTGGGTGAAAAGCGTATTCTAAACAATAGAGAGCTCTCTCAATAAGTTCAGCAGCCATGGCCAAATCCTCGCTTAACTTACAAAGATCAGATAGTTGAATTAGTGCATCTACATGGTATGGATGATCGTTGATTATAGCGACAATATTGTCTGGATTTAAACTTTCAACAGCTTCTAAAAATTTACTTTGTACCTGTCTGTAACTTTGACTATGTTCATATGCAAAATACTGTATGCCATTTTTATTTTCAATGTAATTCATTGACAGGCCAGATTTACCAACTTGAGGCCAGTTCTCCTTGCAGTTGACCATTGTTGTTGGTTTCACGTGACCTCTTCCTCCACCTCGATTTTTACGCTTGCTACAATGTGGACATTTAACTTAAAACATTAACTTAACACCAGCTTTGAATGATATTTAAATCACATTTATTAATAGAGATTAAACACGAAAAACTATGGGGTGGATGGTTTCAATCTTGGTGCATTTGATTTACCCTCTTGACTATACTCGGCGCATTCTAAACATTTTTAAAAGTGAAAAATTAAAATCTAAGTAAAAATATCAATTTGTGGTGTAGAAAATACATTTTAATAGTTATTGAACCTGTTTTCAAAACAAAATTGGATGCACGCAACAAAATTTACATCTTTTGTAACTACTTATCCAATTTTTTTTATGAAGCAACATTGAGGGCACTATTTATAAAAGATGTTATATTTCATATAAAACTTTTCTCTCACACTATCTATACTGTAATGTTTTAGATATAATATAGATTGAAAATATTTTATTTTGTGCTGGTCACTTACTGTTCGCTTTGAACTATCTTGGATCCAAATATTCTCTTCAATTCATTATTAGGATTTAAATGCTTATGCTGAACAGATAAAACGTGTTTTCTATGGTTTGTTTTATCATGTTTAACATTAGCAGGAGTTGCAATTTTTGGAATATAATTTTCACCCAATAATCTGTTTACTTCTCTAACAGATCTTTCCACTTCATCAACCTGAAAATTTTCAAATTAAAAATTAGTAAACAATCATAACAGGAATGAAGAAAATAAATATGTAATATTTACGAACATCTGCATTATCTTCACTACTTCTTTGTGTATTAACATGTTTTCCAGATTTTTTCTTCTTCTTTTTCTTTTTTCTCTTAATGTCATGAGAGTCTCCTTCACAGGACTTCGCTGCCTCTGTCTCATTATCGTCTTCTTTCACTTCACTTTCAGAATGCGAGTTTTGATTTAACTTGAAAAAAAATAATGTCCGTACATATTTTAAAGTAATGGTAATAAAATACAATGTACTTGTTATAAGAGATAATTAAATTAAAATACTACATACCAAATCGTAACGATTTATATTTAAATGTTTTCTTCTTGCACCTCCAGAAACAGGGGTATCAGTCTCAGTATCAGACACTTCGTCCACTAATTCTTTATCTTTATCACCTTGTAATTTTCTTAAAACACGTGAGGACATAGTTCTGTTATGAATTATGATTAATAAAATAATTTAAATTTTAGTAGAATATAGAAATAATTAATTATAAATAACTTATGGGAGAATTACTTTTGTTTTGACGTATATACATATTTCACATAGATCACAGAATTGAGAAGATATTCTAGTTATCCATAATCCGTGATATATTCATATTCTGTGACATAGATACAGAATACCAAGATCAAGATAAGATCATTCACAAATAGTTATGTTTCAGATAACAGAATTTTCAGATCGGCACAAGTGCAACTGACAGAACGGAGAGGTTACTTGTTCACTCTGTTTGATTCATGTTTTTAAATTTCAAGAATTTCGTTATATAAACGAAAAATAAATATCTAATTTCTTTATCAATTTTTTGGGTATCTGTTTAACATGATTACCCACATGATTCAACCACACATGTCATAAATTTCATTGAACATTGAACCTGCAATTAATCATATAAAATCTTAAAGTTTGGCAGTGATGGATTTTTAGCCGCTAATTATATATTTAGCCAATGCTAATTATATAACTAGCATTTAGCCGGCTAAAAATATGATAATTAGCCGTTATCAGAATATACATTAATTGTTTTTTAATTGTTGACACATCAGAATAACTTTTTCGCAATTACAAATGAAATATCTATTCATATACCATTCATATACCCACCTATTAGATAGGTAAGCATAATAGGTATATTATTAGGTCATCATATTATATAAGTCATAGATAAGGATAAATTAAATCTAGAGGTAGCGACTATTTTGTTTTATTTCGTAATACCGCAATCCTCATCATTTAATTAAGTACATCAAAAATGGAAATTATCATACAAATTAAAAAATAAAAAATAAAACAGACTAAATTAAATTTAAAAAAATAATAAAAGTTCCAGTATATCTCCCTATGAGGCAATTATTGCCACAGACACTATAATATTTAGCCTGCTAATTTTCAAAGGATTTTTAGCCAACTGATAATTATCCGGTTAATTATACACGGATAATTATCCGGCACATCACTGGATAATATTGAGGAATAGGGATCGAGCAATCCTATATAAGTATAAGTTAAAAATCATTGGGTAGGATGTTAATAATTTTTAAGGGCATTCGTTTTTTATGGGGCAGTTTATTGCAATTTTTCGATTGGCAACACTGCAGATATCTTTTGCATAGTACTCTGGGTGCGTTTCGAATCGCGCATTATGCACATTTTGCTTCCTACGTTCGTTCCAATTCACGCACTCTGCACGTCGTAGCATCCATAGCGCCTCCTACTTTTGGCTTCGTAGCACGCAGGAGCTGCATCGTGTACGAGGTGATGCGTTTATGCGTTGCGGGCAACTTAACCTCATTTTTTAAACTTTTGGAGGGAAGAGAACTGATTCTGTGGTGTGGTGTTGCTAGTTTCAATCAATTCTTTTGCAAGAACAAGAATGCCCGAAATTTTGCTAGTTACTCCATCACGAATTTAAATAAATTATAAATTGTCCACAAAAATAACTGTCAAAGTGTCAAAAGCCGTTCCGAAATGCCTGAGCGCATCACACGCATCTGCTAAACGGAACGCTTTTATGTGTCACTGCAGCAAATGCGTTTCATGTACGATTTGGAATGCACCCTCTGTATTTTGCTCATATTCATTTCTATTATAGATATTCTGTGATTATTATAATAGGTTTGTTCCTGCATAGAATCTCTGATAAATCCCTGACAGTCAGGGATTGTTATTTAATGCGCATGTCTGATCTTAGATTAGTTTCTGATTTTTGCTGGAACACCGGATTTTTAGAGAACTTAATTGCAGAAGAAGAAGAGTGCAATAAACAATAACCAAATAATTTTTTAACCTATAAATTATGGAGGAATATCATCCGTTTTTGACAAATAATTATTGTTTGTTGAGTTATTATATTAATAATAGACGTCGTACAATAATTGAGGTGAAAGTTGGTAAATGGTTATGGTTAAAGCGCATTGCGCATGCACCGGACTATGAGTTTCCGAAGAATCAGTGAACTTTTCAAACTATCAGCAAACTGCCCTGGCCCTGACTAGGGCCCTGACTCAAGCTGGAACAGAGGACACGAAATCCTGGACTATCGTTCGGCTCTTGTTGGAACGCCTACCCCCGATTTATAAACTTGCCGTTTACGTTTGCGTTCGTAGCTACCGCTGGCGGTTACCGTTTTCGTTTATAGGAGGGATTTATAAAGTGCCGTTGCCGTTGTCATCAGCTGTCTTTTGCCTGTGAACATGTAAACATAACCATATTTTCTGACATACCTAACCCTTTGAAGTTATGTTTGATTTGATTCAATGATTTCATTTAAAAATGAATTTAAGAGGACGTGAATACTTATTGGGATTTTTGAGTGTAATTTTATGTGCCGCTGCTATTAAAATAAAGAAAAATCGGCGTCGGCGAAGAAGACTATAAAATTCGACCTATAAACAGGGCACGAAAATCAAATTCAAATTATAATAGAAAATAATCCAGGAAACCATGGAAAGTCAAAAACCATCTCCACAAGTAAATGACTTCAATTCTTGTTTTTATTGGTTAGACATAATTGCTACGGTTTTGCTACGAACGGTAGACGGAAAAATATGAAATCATTTTATAATCAACGGCATTGGGCGCAATCGGCAACGGCAAACGACGTTTGTAAATGACTTCAAGAGATTCCATAAGGTAAATTTAAAGCGGCAACGGTGTCGTCAAACGCAAACGTAAACGGCAAGTTTATAAATCGGGGGTTAGATTTGTAATGCGCATGCTTCTGACAGTTACTGACAGTTTTGGACTCCTGCAGGAACAAACCTTATAACTTTTATAACCTATAAAACTGTTTACAAATTATAATCGGTGATTTTAAATGTATGGTAGTACTCTTATTAAATAATAATTAAGGAATGTTTATGTATTAATTAGCTAAATGTTCGTCTGTAGTTTCTCCCGAGTCAATTTTTTGTGGTAAATAATTAAGAAAACCATGAGAATTAGAAGGAAAAAACGAAAAATGATGAAGATTGAAGGCTCTGATCCTCCTGTGAATAATGTTATGGGAGAACCTCCTAATACTGAGGAGTCAGAAAATTCGGATCCTATCGCAGAGGCAACTGAATCAGTTGAAGTTGAAAAAAACTCTATTAATATTTGTAGACTATGTCTCGTTTTCATTGATGATAATTTTACACCTTTGGAAAATATTCTTGCTATGCTTCAAATAGTTTTGCCAGAAGTAGTAAGTATTTCTTATTTAAATGTAATAAAGCAAGTCAAGTCAACCAGTGTAAAATTGGCAATGGCCGTGGCCAGCAACGGTCACTGTTCCTAGGAACCATGAGCAACGGTCTGATAATCTACCACTTTGATCAAGATATAGTCACAAAGCAATAATTGATGATATAGTAAAACTACTAAAAACATAAGCTTTACTAAATGCAATAGTCCTGCTATTTATATTTTCTAAACTTACATTGTTCTAAGCAATGGAAATTTTATAGAATATTTTAATAGGCATTTGAAACAGTGTGATAAACTAAATATTATAAAAACTAAATACAAAATGCTCTAGCCAAATAAATGTAGAATTGTTTGGTAAAGATGAGATCACAGATTTATTTAGTACCTTTAAGAATAATCTCTTGGTCTTGGAATAATCCCTTGGACTAGTTTTAGTAGCTTTGCAGTTGTTGCAAACTACGTCTATTTCGATAAAGAAACGCGGATAATTCCGATGTTTTCCATAAAAATACGTCTTTTGCAAAAACTACACAACTTAGGTATAGGAAAAGCTATTGCAAAATTGTAGGGTCTATCGAAGTGTGTTTCATGGTTTAATAAAACACAGGGTGTTCCATTTGAATTAGTGGAGGTTTTGGAAATTTTCGTTTGTCATATTTGACACAATTTTTTTTGCACTCTGTGTATTGCAGTTCAACTTTTGATACATCTTTCGAAAGAGCCATCCTCCCTCTACAGTATCCAAAAAAAAAAATGTTTCTAGCTGCTCACACAACCAAAATGTTTCATGTATAAAAAGTGACTAATTTTAAGAAAACAAATGTCAAGTCAGATATCTCGAAAACTGTCAATATTTTGATAGGGGTGCATTAGACAAACTGTCCTTAATTTATCACATAGAATTCGATAAAATAATAAAAAAGGTTGCTATTTAAAATAACAAAGTGAGTGCCTGTACAGAATAAACTGAACACCCCGTACATCCGAATTTATTTTTATTTTGTGGAGATCGCAACGCTGTGGAAAAAAAATTTAAATATCTCCTTTGCTATGATATTGGACTTCCGCGCACTAGGTGGACACCCTGTATATATTTCTCTTCTTTCCTTAGGATCCAAAAATTACAAAGAAACCAGTGGTCTGTCAGATGTGTTGTGAATTTCTTGAAAAGGCTTCTAATTTTATGATAAATAGTTTAAATGTTGAACAGAAAATAAAAAATTATTATAATGCAGCTAATACCGATGAGAAAATTGACTTATTTAATGTGCTGGAATTTGCTTTTCCAAAAATTGAAATGGATAATAGTACAGCTAATGAGGACTCACAATATGATGAAAATAGTGATTTTGTACCCACGGATATGTTGGAAGTAAATCAGCCAAAAGATGATGATTCTTTTAAAGCAGATCAACAAGATGTAAAACCAAGGCCGTAAGTTATTTTTGATATCTCAATTTTTTTTTCTTTATCCTTTACTATTGTTTACTTTGAATGTTCGTTATTGGTATTTAATCCAGTAGTTCATGTAAACATTGCAGTATTTCTTGATAAGTAAGTACTGTTAATACAATGATTTGGTAACTGGAGAATCCCATATATTACTATTTTTGTACACAACGATACTTTCAAACCTTTACTTAAAAAACAAGAAGTTGGATTGACATATAGATCGTCTTCTTGTCAATCTGTTTTAAGTTATTATTGTGAGAGGAATATTTACCACCCATCAATGCACACATCATTGCTATTTGCGGCTTTAAAGTTGATATCCCCTCAAAATTATTTCCTCTTGTGTTATTACCAAGATTTTCTCTCTTTGAACATGCTGGCAAATAGATAGGGAAAGAGCTCATAAGGTATAAGAATATCTAACTGCTTTAATGAATCGATTGATACCACCAGTAAGACAGTAAACATATCCCAAAGTTTATTAAAAAATTACTTAGACAATATAAACGAATCTTAAAAATCTAAAGTTATAATTCAACTATCAAAAATAGAAAAGTAATAATAGTATATTATTAAACGAGCGGTAATGTAGGTAATAACTCACGCAGATGAAGTTTACAGCTCGAGCCGCAGGCAAGTAGTGCAAACTACGTCATAGACAGTAGATTTAAACAAATATGACGGTGTGTAATCACCAAACAACATTATGTCCAAATATTCAGATTCTAACATGGTTGATTTTCAAAATATTTCAAAACAGTTCTTTCGAATTTTGAATTAAAAGGAATTTTTGTCAATTTGAGTAATAAAATAACTGACTGCCTGTTTAACAAATCTTTCTCATCGAAATTTTTGCCATTAAAATAAAACTAAATTTATTAACTGGTCATTTTGTAGTATTCTCAACATCATCTGATACACACTCACTCCCTCTGAATTGCTTAGTATATTTTAAAACCTATTCGTGTATCAATATCCTTTATTTTGTTTTTTGTTGACATTTTTGCGAGTTTCATTTAAAAAATACATTTTAGCCTATTCAAAATGGAGTACTTATGCAAAAATTGTTAGATCAGTAGAGATAAAAAATAAAACACCCACATGAATTAGATAGCCCTCAAATTCAAAGCCAAAGGCTGTCCAGGAGGGGGTTACACATTGAAAAAACGCAGCATCACCCCATCGCGCAAAACTCCATACCCACTGACATCGCCAGTGCTGCAACTGCAGATCGAACCCAGACTATAATTGGCAATGTGACCAGGAAAAGCTGTCACTACATGCTCTAGTCCAATGCACAACCGTGGTGTTTATTTTATATCTATTTTATATCAAGATCATTTGATCCTAAGATAAAATAGGTACCTATTACTTGAAAAATACAGTTACATCATCATATGAAAACAATCTGGCCACGAGAATAGAAAGTAATATAATATCTTTATTAATATTTCCTGAAATGGGGTTCAAAATATTAAAACTAATCCAATTAGCTTTAAACTTTCAAAGTATAATGGCATTCCCTGATAAAAATCTTTAAACTCTTTTTCTCTTTATTTTATTTAATCTCTATTTCTTAAGATAAATCATGGTGGTTAATCAGTATGTATATTAGAGAAGCGCAATTTCTTATATTTATTCCTTAAATGTTAAATGTAACATAAATTGTACCCATTATTCAAGGAAGTAATAGTTAATATTTTTTCAGGAAACTTCAGGTTCGTGCTAATTCAGATGGTATCACCTTTTACAATTGTACAATGTGTAGTTTCAAAACAAAATATAAGTATAGCATTAAAATTCATATGTCTATGATGCATACAAATCCAGACGAAATTATCATGTATTCTTGTTCACTATGTAGTTTTCAAACAAAACATAAGAGATACTTGGAAACACATATGCTTGTTCACAAAGATCCAGAAGAGTGCACAATGCATAAATGTAAAATATGCTCTTTTAAAACGAAATTCAAAAGCTACATGAAAACACACATGTTAGTGCATAAAAATCCAAATGAAATTACTATGCATAAATGTCAGCACTGTTCTTTCCAAACTAAACACAAAAAATATCTGGAAACTCACATTTTGATTCACATGAGTCCAGATGAAATCCCAATGCATCGTTGCTCCAAATGTGACTTTCAAACAAAATCTAAAGCATACCTTAAAACCCATATGCTTACTCATAAAAAGCCCGGAGAAGTTCCTATGCATAAGTGCACTGAATGCGGCTTTCAAACCAAGTTCAAATATTATTTAAACAGACATATGATAATTCACAAAAATCCAAATGAGGTTACTATGTACAAATGTGAACAATGTTCCTTTCAAACTAGACACAAAAAATATCTAGAAACTCATAACATGATCCACAAAAGTCCAGACGAATTGACCATGTACTCGTGTCCACAGTGCGAGTTTCAAACTAAATCGAAAGCATATCTATTCAAAACCCACATGCAAATTCATAAAAGTCCAGAGGAATTAACCCTGTATAAATGTGAGTTATGCACATTTAAAACAAGGCACAAGAGCTATTTGGAAACACACATGCTGACACACAAAAGCCCAGATGAAATAACAATGCATACTTGTTCACAGTGTGATTTTCAAACCAAATTTAAGCATTACCTTAAGAGGCACATGCTTATTCACAAGGCTCCAGATGAATGTACAATGTATAAATGCCAAGAATGTCCCTTTGAGACTAAACACAAGAATTATTTGGATACTCACATACTATATGTTCACAAAACCAAAGATGAAGTTACTATGCATTCTTGCACACAATGTGATTTTCAGACAAAGTCCAAGGGTTATTTAAAAACTCACATGTTACTTCACAGAAGTCCAGATGAGATTACCATGTATAAATGCAAAAGGTGTAGATTTAAAACTAAACACAAAAGCTACCTTAAAACTCACATATTACATATGCATAACAGAAAATGGTTATATAAAATGTAGTTGTAAAATGCAGAAGTTTCACTACTTACCGGCATTAAATGTAAGGATCTCGTCCAATAATGGAAATGGTAATCTGTTCTTCCTTTTTGAAATTAAAAAGCTTTAAATATACTTTTGCAGATTATTTGCCAACTTCATATTTTGTGGGGTAAGGTCATGATTACTTTACTGAAAATTCGCATAGTCATTTAATAAAAGCTGGTTGCAAATAATTGCAAGTATCCTCAAGAATACTGTAAAGAATACTCACTCAAATATTGGAATGTATCTGTAGCTGCCACATGACTTTTTAATTGTGTTATTAGTAACTTGATGAAAATATTTAATGAGTGCTCTGACAATCGTTACTGATTTTTGGCTTGAAACAGAAAAATTAACTCCTGATAGAATTTTAATATTACGGTGCATGAATATTTGTCTTCAGCGTTAATTGTTGAATCCCTGACTTGGCAACTGCTTGCCATCATTTGGCAATATTTCATAATATTTGCGAGGACTGTTAGTTGTTTGGAACCAGCTTAAACGATATAATATAGCAACTGGTAATGATGGTAGAAAAATATATTTTCAACATTTTATTTTTTAAACAATATTGTTGTATTTTATGTTTGTGTTATTTTAAATACCCATGATTTTTAAAACAAAACTATGTTATATTTTTCCATTTTTTATAATTTTGTTGAAGAAACATGTCGATAAAATATGAAAAATAAGTTTTTATTTATAATAGAATAAAAGGTATATTTTAAAAGTTATACATGATATTCACACATTCTGCAAAAAGTTCAGATTTTTCCTCATAATCCAATGCAAAGATAAATAATTTTGTTGTAATACAATTGTTTTTATGAACTAAGTATAAAACAATCGTATTTGACCAGGAAAACATAGAAACTACTGTACAGGGTGATTCACTTTCGAATGTGTAACATGGGTATCTCGCTTATTATAAAAGATAGACTGTAGGTTTAAATTCGGCAAAGTTGCGGAATTTTGTGGTCCATAAGTTGGCATAAACAAAACCCACATATCTGCTTTTGTTTTTGAGTAAGAGGCAAAAAAAGATTTTTTCCGGTTTTCGTTTTCTGGCCATAACTTCTATATTTTTGAAAATATTGGCTTATCGTTTTCACATTATTAGGACACTTTCTTGAGACAAATACGATGCCGTAAATCGTTTTTTAAAAAAATGCCACTTCTATTGTAAATCATCGTCAACTTTATTTTTTCTTATGGGCGCCATATTAATTTTTCTCATATTTGAATAAACCGATTTTTTCTGAATACAACAATATAATATATGTTAATATTTGCCTAAAAAATAAGGGCATTATGAAGGAAAATAGGTATTTTTTTGAAAATATCTAGTTAGCCATGGCCATGATAGTCAATGCTTGACAAACCACAAATGTCACTTATAATTTTTATAAACTGCATCTGTGGAGTACTTTTTACATTGACAAACGATGTATTGAACCGAAGAAATACAATATATTATAGATATTTATTACAGATGTAACAAAAATTTAAACAGAACAGTTGAATAACATATCCTATCCTATATATATGAAACACATATCTGAAAGACGACAACCATGCAAGACATATATTAACTGCTATAATTTCTTAGATTACAGTGCAGTTTAGTAATATAACCATGCAAGACATATATTAGGTAACTGCCATAATTTCCTATATTACAGTGCAGTTTAGTAATATATGTCCTTCATAGTTGTTGTCTTTCAGGATATGTGTTTAAATATTCTTCAACTGTTCTGTTTAAATTTTTATTACATCTGTAATAAATATCTATAATCTTGTTTCTCTTCGGTTGAATACATCGTTAGTCAATGTAAAAAGTACTCCACAGATGCAGTTTATAAAAATTATAAGTGACATTTGTGGTTTGTCAAGAATTGACTATCATGGCCATGGCTAACTATAGACATTTTCAAAAAAATACCTATTTTCCTTCATAATGCCCTTATTTTTTAGACAAATATTAACATATATTATATTGTTGTATTCAGAAAAAATCGGTTTATTCAAATATGAGAAAAATTAATATGGCGCCCATAAGAAAAAATAAAGTTGACGACGATTTACAATAGAAGTGACATTTTTAAAAAAAACGGTTTGCGGCATCGTATTTGTCTCAAGAAAGTGTCCTAATAATATCAAAACGATAAGTCAATATTTTCAAAAATATGGAAGTTATGGCCAGAAAACGAAAACAAGAAAAAATTTGTTTTTGCCTCTTACTCTAAAACAAAAGCAGATATGGGAGTTTTCTTTGCGCCAACTTATTGAGCACAAAATTCCGCAACTTTGCCAAATTTAAACCTACAGTCTACCTTTTATAATAAGCGAGATACCCATGTTACACACTCGAAAGTGAATCACCCTGTACAGTGTGCTTACCGACTGATTATAGAAAGCAATATGAGCTTGACTCTGCCTAGAATACCAACATTAGCCAAACAAAGCTGAGTACTCTGATCGGAATTAATGGTAGTAAATATGTTAAAACTCATGACATTTTGACAAAATTCCTTATTAAAGTTTATTTTTATTATAACTGAAAAAAATAAAAAGGGTGTTATCTCTTGTTTAATTAGCATTGTAATTTCATTTGTAAACTTTTACTTGAATGTACCTATTTTACATACACCCGATGTATCGCATAGGTATCTGTAAAGTTACCTAAAAATCAAGCACTTTTTCTGAAATTTAGTGTATTTTCCAAATAGAAAAAAACAATTTTTTGACAAAATGAAGCCACAAGTAAAGAAAATGAAGCATAAAATAAGAAATTAAAGATAAAAATGAACATGCCGTAACTTATTTAAGTAGGTGAGCTTTTTTGCAAAGAACAATATGTACATTTAGCTGTTTTTTAGTTTTTTTGTTGATATTCCAGAAAATAGCAATCGTTTGGCAACACTATATGACTTAACACTATGCCTTAAGCTTCAAAATTTTCCAGTTTTTTTATTATTTAAGCAGTGAAGATATTTCAGTGATATCGAAGATTGGCATTGGATGGAATATACAGGTTTTTGTTGATTTCGAAGAGTATGACTTTAAGTGGTTCATATTACATCATATAAGGGAATGTAAATATCAAATAATTTTCTACTTTTACCGATCTCACTGTTATCTGGCTCTTAGATGATAAGTTTTATTAAAAAGACACAGAAGGGTATATGATTTCCCTCAACGTTGTGGTCTTACCATTAGTTTATATTTTAATTTCACAATGCTAGTAAATGAAAACGACATACCAGATAAAATTAATGGAAGTTATCTATCTTACAGCAAATTACGCAAAAGAGTGGCTCATGAATAGTAACAGAGCGCTTTAACTATTCATCATATCAAATATTAGTTAACAGATATAATGATTGTATATAGAAATTTAATGTACCACTTATAGACATTTCATGGACTTTATACAGGGTTGCTCATTAGTGCGGTAAAGTTCATGAATATCGGCCCTGAGGGTATTGGAAAAAAACTTTCATAGGAGTGAAATATTGTGTCAAAAGGCACACGTTTTAAAAATATTTTGAAATATTCAGGGTTACTCGCAACAGAGTAACACCTTCAAGATAATTTTTTTTTAAGCTATGTTTTAATGTTTTTGAAATTACAGAAAAATTCTCTTTTCAACGATGTGTTGTCCATATTCGGTTTTTAATGAGGCGTTGCCGAGCTATGAAAATTTTGGTGGGAGCGCAAAGTTTAACAAATAAACCCGTTGTATGAAAATTACGGTCAGTTAAGAATACTTAGTTTGTAATTACGTAGCCAAGGGATCTACTTAAATGTTGCAAATACCGATTAATGATTATGTTACACAGGGTGTTTTTGCATAATCAACAATTTAGTAGATGTCAAAGAGCATTTTTAATTTTTTTTAACGGAACACTCAGTATATTATTTCATCTTTCAATTAGTACATTAATTCTCTACAATTTTCGTAAACTATCCCCTATACCTAATTTCAATAGTTTCAGAGATATTTGCAGTTTTTCTACATGAACTGTTAAATTAGGATTATAAGCGGCACATATTGTAATCGCAATTATTACTTATAAGATTTTTCTAGATATTTCAGATTCTTTGCGTAAAAATTAAGCATTTGGAACTCTTCTGTAGTAACTGTATATTTCAAAATATTTTTTAAATGTGCGCCTTTTGACTCATATGAGAGTTTTTTTTCCAGTCCGATATTAGACTTTACCGCACTATTGAGTAACCCTGTATAAGGTGCAATGGGTTGGTGTATTTTAATTGTAAAAAGCAACATGATTGGCTAATACTGAAACATGGCTGGAGCATGTTCACTTATGTTTGACAATTAATTGTGAAGTCATTATTACATTGTTTTTGCAACTGCAGAAAATATGGGACTTTCTAGTATCCGTAAAAGACCAAATTTAACCTATTTAAAGAAATGTTTCAATACGCTCCATGCTCCATTAGTGTGACGTAGCTTCAGCCATTTTGTTCTGGTAGGTCGCGGTTCACTATCCAAACAAAGCCCGATTAACAAGGCAAATTTACAGAAAAGTGCTATTTTGACGTTATTTGAAGATTTTAAGGGGAAAAAACATCGAAAACGGTAAGAGTGCAGTAAATGTACCCTATAAACGCATTCATGCAAGACAGATGGGTAATAATAACTGAAATGTTAATAAAATCTAAATTTAACATAACCTCACTTTATATAGTTTATTGTAAAAATAACTTTATTTAATGATTTTTACAGTACCAATCTTACATTCACCATGGTTATGTGCTGGGCTCCGGATTGCAAGCACTACAATCAACGAGAAACTTGTAGATTTTTTATATTTCCGAAGGATCCTAAGGAACGCAACCGTTGGAAAAACTTGTGAGGTAGGTTTGAAATATACCTTTTAATTTTGGATAGGTAACTGTTTAAATGTTTAATACAAATATATTGTATATTATGACACGTAGCGACGAACCTGGACCTGGTGCATTTTTATGCAGTTGTCATTTCCGTGATGGTAAAAGGGAAAGTGGGCCTGAAATCTTCTTGCACAATGTGACAAAGAAATTCACTTATACAAGTCCTGAAAAGAGAAAAAGAAGAGAGCAGAGAGTGGTAGTTCAGGAGCATCTGGAAGGCCTACCAGCAAAGCATCGACAAGGTTATTTTGAACCAGATGTATCATCTCCACCATCTGAAATGGAAATGTGAGTGATATTTATGTCAAAAATGTATACGTTATACAGATTTGATTGCGCTGACTGCTAAATAAATACAGTGCAATAATAATCACTTGTCATAACGAACAAACCGTTTAATCGACAAACCTAGTTTTTGATCGTTCGTTATGACAAGTAATTATTATTGCACTGTATTTATTTAGCAGTCAACGCAATGAAATCTGTATAACGTATACATATTTGACATAAATATCACTCACATTTTCATTTCAGATGGTGGAGATGATACATCTGGTTCAAAATAACCTTCTTGTCAATGCTTTGCTGGTAGGCCTTCCAGATGCTCCTGAACTACCACTCTCTGCTCTCTTCTTTTTCTCTTTTCAGGACTTATATAAGTGAATTTCTTTGTTACATTGTGCAAGAAGATTTCAGGCTCATTTTCCCTTTTACCATCACGGAAATGACAACTGCATAAAAATGCACCAGGTCCAGGTTCGTCGCTACGTGTCATAATATACAATATATTTATATTAAACATTTAAACAGTTACCTATCCAAAATTAAAAGGTATATTTCAAACCTACCTCACAAGTTTTTCCAACTGTTGCGTTCCTTAGGGTCCTTCGGAAATATAAAAATCTACAAGTTTCTCGTTGATTGTAGTGCTTGCAATCCGGAGCCCAGCACATAACCATGGCGAATGAAAGATTGGTACTGTAAAAATCATTAAATAAAGTTATTTTTACAATAAACTATATAAAGTGAGGTTATGTTAAATTTAGATTTTATTAATATTTCAGTTATTATTACCCATCTGTCTTACATGAATGCGTTTATAGGGTACATTTACTGCACTCTTACCGTTTTCGATGTTTTTTCCCCTTAAAATCTTCAAATAACGTCAAAATAGCACTTTTCTGTAAATTTGCCTTGTTAATTGGGCTTTGTTTGGATAGTGAACCGCGACCTACCAGAACAAAATGGCTGGCGCTACGTCATCACTAATGGAGCGTATTGTTTTTTAAATTTTTTAAAATGCGGCCCTATCTTGCCAAATGTGCCTATTGAATTGCGATGCCTTGCCACTTCACCGGTCGAACAGCTCCTGCTCCATGTGTTGTCAATAAGTCACTCTCTAATTTTGACTACAGAGTATGGGAAGAATTATTATGTTACAAGTTGTTTTTAGCAACAAGTTACCATTTTGCGGAACTTTATTATTATAAAAACTTTCAACGGTCACCACCTGCACGCGTTCTGCTAGTCAAAAGTAAAATCGTTAGTATCATTGGGATTCGTTATTGTCAAAGTGGCATTACGTCAAACAACTCTTGGACGTATTCATGTATATTATTATTGAGTTTAATGCAATTAAACTTTTTACATATAAAACAGAAGCTATACTCCTGTGAAATTATTTTCGATATAAGTGAATTTCAGTATAAGAAGAGTAACTAATACCAATTTATAACAATATAACCATACATTTATAACAAATTATAACAATGCTTTTTTATGACTTTCTTTATCTTCACTGGCTTAGGTCCAAATATACTATAAATGACATTTCTTAACTTTATATGCTTTAGATTTTTCTAAAAAAAGCTCTCTATATTACTCTTATTGCGCCTGTCATAACTTTTTACTAGACTTTTACAATTATTTTCAACTAGAAAATCGTAGAAATATCTCTCCTCGAACTTTAGACATCAATACTAAAGTGGTGATTATTTGAACTGAACGCCATACAAAACAAATGATGGGAAACTTGTGGTCTTCTGAGTTGCAACGATTGCAGAATGTTGTATCTAAATTAAGTGCTTGAGGTATAAAATATTAAATATATTCTCATTATATTGCATTTCACAATTTCATATTAATTCTTATACATTATAATAGTTATGAACATTTTCTACATAAAACTTAGAGATACCCTCCCCCTCATCCCAATAACGCAAAAAATTATAAAATATATATTAAGTCATGAGGCTTTGGTTAACTTAGTATTACTAATACCTTTTTATTTTTGTTGCGTAATTTCAATAGTACTCTTCAATTCAACTTCTAAAAGGCAATTGAATGCTATATTCCTACATTTCTATCTATAGTCACAGTTGTTGACATTTTAGTTATAATTTTTTTGACTGAATGTTCCAAGTGCCATGTTATATTTACCTACTTTTTATTTATATAAATTAGTTTCTCATATCAGCCTAAAATATTTAATGTTTTTACTAGAAATCAATGTGTTAGTTATTTAATAGTTTAAGTATATGTTTATGCTTTAAAATAATAAGTCTGCTTCTTTATCCTAAAATATTCACTCATGAGGATTATCAGAGAATTACTAATATTTTATTTTTGCCTTTTTTGAAAGTTACACTTCTAACCAATCAAAGTATTTGTGTAGAGTGAATGTTATAATATATTTTTAAATACAAATTTTAATGTAGATATTTTCATAATTGGTATTTTTGTAATTTGTGTGTAAAATACCGAATGCCCCAATCATTAAACAAATTAGTTGTAAAATCTCAAGAAAAATAGTGAAAATTGGACAAACATTGAGTTGTGTAAAAAAAGGTAATTTGTCCTTTACACACTAATTATATGCTCTTGGATTAACTGTGATGGTATTGTACCTGTTTATTTAAACATGTAAAATTTACTTTTGAAGCAATATCAAGTATACCAAGAGTTTTACAATCTAACATATTCCAATAATACGAAGATAAATACTTTAAATGCATCACATATCATGTGGTATACAAATTCTACAAATTCTCTGAAATTTGGTCACAGGTCATAAATATCAAATTTAAGATTTAGATTAATATATTATAGAGGGATCTATGGCAGGACAAAGAAGCAAACTTAATGTGTTGAAAATTTTGTGATTGTTTTAATTTTGTGTCATACAACTTAAAATGCTATAAAGAAAATATATAAATGTGTGTATTTAATAATAGTAGAAATAAAAGTTAACTTTATTTTGTGGTATTATTTTCATATTTAATAACTTTCCACTTCATTTGAGCCAAATGTGTAAATTCCAAATTTAATCCCTTAATTTTCGAGATAAATTTCTCTGTTTGGGTTGAACACATGTTTAAATTTCCTATATATTTATTTTTTAACTTAAATACATATGGTTTTAACTTTTTTATTTTCAATATCTTCATCTTACAATATCTACAAGTAAAACATTAATAGGGTGGGTAATTAATATAATAAAAATACTAAATACTACTAAAATTAAATGAGTAACCCAATAAATATTTTTAGTTTTTACTACACTGCACTCTTTAGGCATATCCTCTATATTTTATACAAATGTGTAATATGATATGGCATAATGGTATATACATTAAATGACCTAGGTTATACCTACTTTGTAGATAAATTGCTGTGTAGTGCTAGAAGTTTGGTGGTACCTAGATAGTTGAAATGATACACAAGTTTGATTCCCGTTGGTATTGTTAAATTAGTTTATTTAATTTTTCACTGATTCAAAAATGTTTGTCAAAGAGATTTATTTGTATCATACTCAACTGCAATAGTGGGTATGAATTTTAATTTTTAAAAGTGCTGACAGACCGGCAATAATTTTGAATGAATAGAAATGAAAAATACCGTCAAAGTAAATTAACATTGTTCGTGAAATTATAAAAAAAAAATATTAGGCAGTTAGTTGGAATTTTAACACAGCTACAAACATAACATTAGGAATTTATATTCTTTATTTGCATCTGCATTTACTCAATATTAAAGGCAAGAGGATAAAAATTTTAATTACCCACAGAAAGAAAAAATTCTAAATAAGACTAAATTTGTCTTAATACTTATTGCATTAAAATTAGACTAGTTATTTTTTGTTCTTGCTCTAAATATTGTACTTCATTTCTGTATTCTAGATATATTATGACTTTTAATGTAAACATGAATATGTAAATGCATTACATACTTGTACTAATTCACCACGACCTGCTGCTCCATATACCACATTGTGATATAGACAGAGGCACTTATGTTATATTGCATTTTGCTCAAATGCTGTTAACACAAAGTTTATTTTATAATCCAGCAAGTTCACCTACTCTATATACCATTATGGTTTTAGGACATACACAATGTGTAACCACGACTTTACAGTGAGTATAACTCTAAAACTAATTTAGATACATAATTGAAATGTTGGTTTCCAGAAGTAGACATCAACTTTTTACTTTAAAAGAAATGGCCTGCAAATTTCTGCATATACTCGCCAATACACTGGCTCTAAGAGTTGATGATAAATCTGTTTCTAATAAGAGACATTTACAAAAAAATGTGCCATAAGAGTAATGGGCAAATAGCTTCTAGCCTCCATAGTATAGCATCAACGGATGTTCTGTAACACCTACGTTTATGGTACATTGTTTTGGCTATATATCTTACTATTATAGATAGACCCATCAAACTCTATATCAATATATTTGTGAGGGAACATTCTTTTAAAATTTGTAGAAATATCTCAGATTACATAGTTAATCTGAGAGAAATATACATCAACATTTGCATGTATTCAAGAATACATTGGTCTGAGGCAATGCATTATTGAATACATGCAAAAATTCAGAAGCCTTCCATTTAAAAGAAGTAACTTAAAGTTTACTTCTGCTAGAACTGGAAGTAAATAAAATATGACCATTATTTTCAATAGTTTGAACTTGACATCATATGACCATAATCAGAATGTCAATTGAATAAATATTAAACTTTTCCATTCAAATCTTACTGGTAAACTACCTGTAAAATATAGAAATTACAATTTTTTCATTAAAAAGCTGACCATAATTGACATTTAAATTATTAGGAATACTAATTTGAATAGAAAAATTGAAAATGACCGGTAAAGTGTTAATTTTACTTTACCATTTTGGTAATGTAAAATATGGTGAATTACTGGTAAAGATATTTTACGCACAATACTATAAGTATTATAAATTAATTTCACAGTTATGTCTATTGTCAACTCATCATTATTACACCCCTACTGTATGGTACATTTAATAAACTATAAGTTAAAATATATTTCAATAATTTATACATCATTCAGTTTACATAATTTGTTCACAGAATTTAGTTAGTAGAACGTGGAAATTATTGAAAAACATGTTTTAAATGGCCTGAGTGAGCAATTAAAATAAAAGTATATATTATGTTTGAGATATTACAGAAACATTTTTAGTTTTTCTTGAATGTTTCAGACTTAAAATTAATTATTGTTATGTAAAACATAAATTTAGTTGTTACTGCAATATTTTTAGAGCTCTGAGCTCAATAATATTTCTAATAGGGAATGGAAACGAAGTTTATCGAGTTTATCAAAAATATTATTCCATTAATATTGTTCTTCCTGCATTTCAATATTTTATGTATTAGTAATTAATAATGTCACTAGATTGAAGAAAATGTTTGTCCATGACATAATGAAAAAATTCGAAAAATGAAACAAAAATAATATCAAATTATAGTCGTTCACCTCTACAGAAATTCCATCTACTATGATCATTCTAATCACAAAGATTAGACCAAAAAATGGTATTGCAGAATGAGCGGCAAATTATTGTTCTATCATTTATGTAGAAATGAGGAAAGGGGTTGGAACCTTTGGTGTGAAGATAATACTGACATAGTTTTCCACATAACACCAAAACACTATATTGCACACTATACTGAAGTTGGCATTATCTGGAGATGATTAAAACTCATCATCATCTCCAGATGATGCCAACTTGGTTGGTGAAACACATCATTAGTATAGTGTTTTGATCTTATATGGAAAATTACGTCAGTGTTAAATAAATAGAACAAAAATTGAGAGAATTTTGTTAGTGACACACTGTACACTCGGATCAAAACAAATTCTTCTACCATTTAAAACTACTTTCCAACAACTTACTTTAATATAGAGTTCCACAATAATTTATATACACTGAGACAAAAGCTAGTATTATTACTATAAGAATGCAATGACACCATCTATAGTAATAAATTAATTGTTACCAAAAGATGGATACCAATTTCTCAAGATACTAGCCTGGAATTATATTGAATTAAGAATTTAATAGTCACTTAACAATTTAAATAATTTAGGTGATACATAAATTAAATTAAGTTATTAAAAATTGTATTTTTTTATTATTCATAAATGATTTTTATATTATGTAGTTTTAATTTTAAAAATATATGGCAATAACAAATAGTTTGACATTATAACATCATTACATGTTCACATCTGTATTTACATTTGTGTTGCAACACCATTAGTCTTAGTAAAAATTGTTAATAGTACCCAGTTTTATGAGTGAAAATTGAAAAATTTTATACTAATTTCAATGTTACAGTAAACTTGCTATTTTTAAGCTCTTTCCAAAACCGACCGAGTATCTTTATGTAAATTACCAAAATAACATCTAAAACAATTTTTTAACGGTAATTTCAATAATTTCATTTCATTTCATGAATACAATTAATGTTAAGAGTGGTCTATCTTTAATAAGGGAGAACTCACTGGCTTTATATATTCTATAAAACTTTGCCCATCCATCATTAGCGCTCCACTCTCAAAATCAAACAAAAGACACAATTGTTGCCAACCCATTCCATGATTAAAAGTAGGCAAATAATTTTCACGGTCTCGTATAAAAGCACTGTAGGCAATCAATTTGGTTTGTATTATTTATATGGACTGCCAGTCTAGAATATATAAAGTGCCAATGGTGATTAGCGCGAACTATGTTCTTATGCTTTTCACATGACTAGGTCCTATTTTAGAAGGTTAGAGGAGTTTACATTTTCTAATATTAATTAATCATTATTAACAGAACTAATGAACATATGATGAAAACTCATGCACCTGTATATTGTATTAACATGTTAACAATAACTACAGCCTCTTCATTTCCAAGATACAACATGTAAAACAATGGTCCCTGCATTATTAACAGTTAACAGTATGTTCCTACCTCACATACTACAGAAAATTACGGGTTAGCATACATCTGTTTAAACTGAAGCTTGGAAATGACTATACTTTAAATTTTAAAAAGAAAACTCATTTTTTGGTAATGTTTCAGTGCAGCCTTTCAATAAAATACTTTTAACCTCAGTGTATATGTTTCACAAAAGGAAATATGTTACAAACAACAAAATTAATTTTTTATAAATACTTACCAAAAGAAATATTTTGGCCTCGAATACAAGCAAATATCCCCAACTTAGAAATACAAAAATAATATTTGTTCCAGCAATCGTTCAGTAATAGCTCAAACTGTCAAATATAACAACCAGTAAGTGAACTAATGTATATACTGAAAATAACTGGACCAATAAAATATTTTGTCAAACCAGTGACGTTCTTGGAAGCATTAAATTATTATAAATTATAACCCATCAATGCAGATGTAACAATTTAACTATTTTTGTTATTAAAAAGGCACAAACTATTAAAATTCAGTATCTGTATTGAATAATCCCTTCCCTTATGACCACTTCTTGCACTTTAAAGAACTCCAGTTAAATTTATTGCTGGAACAAACTTCTAAGTGTGTATATACAGATTAACATTTAAAATATACAGCACATATTAAATATTTTATATTGCCAACAAATTTTAAATAATCTTATGGTTACAGAGGTGTTTATAGCTTATTAAGGATTATGATTTTACCTTACTTAGTAGTCCAAACAATTATAATAATGATCACAGCCAGTATTACAGCGGCAATTACCGCAAAGATTACCTTCTTCCTTCTTACTTTATTTTTGTAAGTGGAAGCCTCACGCAGCTGTTGAGCTCCTTGTCGTACAAAATCATCAGTCCTTTCTACGCTAGCCTCAATACTGTCGATAGTTTCACCTTGCTCATGGACCAAAGTTCCAAGCTCTTTAAATATTTGATTCACATCGTTGATATCGCTCTGCAAATAAAAATATTCTTTTTATAAAGTAGGGGTAGACTTTCAAAGATTCCTGATAGTTCACACTTTGAGCGTAAGAAATTCATACCTTTGATTTTTGAAAAATTTTTTGTTTACTACTATTTCCTACTAAAGTTACAAAAGTTGGTAAAACGGTAATATATTCAGAGATTATAAATACACCTCAAGTTATAAATTAGATAGGTAGTCTATACACCTTTATTCAGAACTTATCTCTAAAACTTTGAGGATATTTGCATCCTTAAATAAGAAATCGATATCAACAAAAAAATGTATAATAAAAGTCTTAGGGTTTCCTGTAAACAATGTTTAAAGTTATACCATTATAAAGGACTACGTAGATGGGCAACTATACTTCAACGACATCTGATATACCACATTCCTTCAAAAAACAGTAAACAACAGTTTTTGTACCTGGCGAGCGCCTGGCGAATACAGTTGGAGTGGGGCTAATATCTGTATTGTCTATGAGTCGTCAGTCTATGTCGGTCGCTCTCGAGGGTGTTTTATTTATCTTAGGAGTGTTAAAGTGTAAAATTTTCAAAATGGCTCATGTGTACAGTAATGCTGAGTTAATGGACATGATTCTTATTTATGGCGAAGTTGGACAAAATTCATTGGCAGCTTCGCGGTTGTATGCGGAACGATTTCCCAATCGACACACCGACATATCGACAGTTAGGTTTTGTGAGTGGTTGTCGCAGCAAAATGCTGAAAATCCCCAATTTACTTAATAATTTACGTTTACAAGATCAACAACCAGGAGGAACATTCGGTTTAGTGCGGCAAAATTGGATAAGGCGTGGCCAAAATTGTGTACAAGTCCAGGAATATTATTTCGAACAGCTTTTGTAACAAGGTATGTGCAAATTTTTTATAAATTTCATATTTCTAATACCTAGTAATCAAGTAGCACAATTCTTCAAAATTAGTGTAACAAAATTTTATTCATTTTAAAGACACGTCACGTTGGTCACATCTATCTATCTTTAAGTTTATTTTAAAGTAAAAACGCTGCAAATCTTTTTTGCGCCGGGTGGGCCGGTTTTTTTCATGCTAGCAAGTTTGCATTGTCAGTCCCAAGGTCACTCCATTACAGTGGACCAGTATCCAGCGGCGTGCAATGAAAAATTTTTAAATAGTTTTCAGACCCCGCCAAAAAAAATTTTTTTTGCACTACCACATTTTTCTACATGTATCTTGAACATCCCCAAATTTTATTATGGATAAGTTCTGAATAACCCTGTATAACAGCCACAGTGCATATCGTAAGCCTGCCTGTACATTATCAATTAAGGTAGTATGGTAGGGACACGCTGTAAGCATCCTTTCCGCATACAAAAAAGGGTTCACTGGGCGTGGCTAAGTGTCGTAAGAATAAGGCTGACAGGCCCGGATTATTAAGTTCAAAAGAGGGAACCAAAATAAAACAGATTGAAATAAAATGGTCATACAGATGCAAAAAAAAAATGGTTATTGATCTTTAAATAAAACAATATTATTGCTGTAATACCTAATGCTTTGATTTTTTTATTTTTTTTTACTACAGTAAATCGCATTGTATATAATTAATCCAATGTTATGAAAGTCAAGCGATGTCATTAAAATAATAGAGCACCTGTCTAATTAATAAATGTTGCTTAAAATCCACCCCCAAAGATTCAACTTTTATGGACATCCACCTGAAGTGGCAAAAATTAAAGAATTATTTTAACAGTTATAACAGTAATAACTCATTTAATAAGCATAACAAAGCTACAGTTATGCCACTGTTTTGTAACACAGTCTCACTTTTTTGTTCTGCAAAAAGGTCGGTTAGCGTTTTGCTACAGCATGGGCAATTTATATATATTTAATAATACACGTATTGGAATTTCAGAATTCAGAAAATTCCCCAAACCGTAAAGGTAAAATTGACCATGTTTTAAAAAAAGTGACCATGTTTTTAAACATAAAAGTTGATTTTTCTCGAAAACGATTGACTTTAGAGCTTATGACCAAGAGTACCTTTTTTGTGTAGAAAACATTGGCGGTTCAAAAGGGCGTCTCAAAATCGTACTTTTTCCAGTAGCGTAGAAGTTGGAGAGAAAAACACCCGCTACCCCTTCAAAATCTTCACCAATTATGACTTAAAAAAAAAATTTCCGCACAAAACATAGTTTATTATGAGTAGAAAATGCTTACAAAATCTGTTTTCTGTGCGATAAACGGTTACAGAGGTATTCGCAAAAAACGAATTTTTTTTTTCAATTTCAACACCCTGTATCTCTAAAATGGTGCATTTTAGAGGGTAAGTTAATAGAAACTGTTTTTCATATTTTTGGACGAGCTATAACATCCTGAAGTCCTGCGCATATATTATGAAACACCCTGTATAGTAACACTTCAAACTAAATACTAAAATACAGTTAATGTACGTACTTTATTTTTAGGCAGCTAAAAAATGACTTTTTGATATGATTTTGATGATCTTTTTCTAAATCATTACTTTGAAGAATGAAGAGTATAGCACAATATTTACATTAGGTGGACATATAACACCAATAACAATTTATTAAATAATATGCCCGTCGTTAAAACAAAAAATCTTTCAAAAACAAAGAAAAATAGTATATAGAAGTGTTATTTTCTTGCACATTTTATTGATGCAATAAATACCTAAGTATTGCTGCTTAACATGTTTTTATTGATAACAAATACTTTCTATACTACAAACATATCTATATTACAAATACAAATCTAAGTGATAAATTTCTGGCAATTATACCAGTACCTAATATAAAAACATCAGACTGACTATACGTAGCCAATGAAGTCTACATAATAATTTTCAGAATGGATAATAAATATCAAAAATATTGCAGTCAACTCGTACAAGAAATAAACGAAAGCCTTCAAAAAAGATGTTTACCTTTTTGTGATTAAACTGCAAACTTTACTGAAGTTACTATTTTGCCAGATATGAATAAACAAATACGAATCGACTAGGTACTTCAAAGATGTTTTATATTTTTTTAATTCCACTTCATTGCACAATAAATGGAATTATTTTTATTACTGAGATTTATTAAACAAGATGTTTGTTTATTTTATAATGCATTCTGTGGAATTTAATTATTTTGAGGTCTACTTTGAAATGTATTTAGGTTCTCCTTTATGGTTTAGATCATTAGATATTGCAATGCAATTAGCAATAAACAATACATATATTAATTTGTTAACCAAGCCTATCTACCAAAAATGAACAAAGTCACAACACCACTAAATTATTATGATAAACAAACCTAAATACATGTTATTTATCATTATATCAGCAAAAAGCCTCTAAAAATTATCTTTTAAATGGGTTTTAAAATTTTCATGCAGAGAGGGCCTTCATTTTTGGAATCGCCAATAGAAAATAGTACAAATATTTGTTCCTTATTTTACCTTTAAGTTACAAAAGTTCAATGAAATCTAGAATACATAAATAATTTTGTTTACCTCCAATTGTCTAATTGATTGTTCCTGCTCTTGTAAATTTCTTAAATCGGCTTCTTCTTGTAACTGCATTTGTTGTCGTGCACCACTATCTTGTAGTTCAATAAGTTGTTGATCCTTACTCTTATAGCCAGCTACAAAAATATGTTCCATATGTACATAAATTATATTTGTTTTATACACATATATGACTTACGGAGATGTGGTTCTCCATAAGCCTGAGCTTTGGCTTTGTTAACTTGTTCCTTTTCTTTTGACGCTGTACTTCTTTGAACCTGCTGAAACATATTCAGTGTACTTGTAAATTCATCTTGTAGTCTTTCACGCTGCATTTTTCTCTGTCTTTGTTCTGACTGTGACAGAGCAGGCTGAATTGCACTAAGATCTTTGATGTAGCCATTGGTATCTTTAACAAGTTGCTGAGTATAATGCTGGATGGAATGTCTGTAAATATTTATTTAGATTAGTCTATAGAGTGTAAGATTTAGCATTCTGGCATTCTTCTCGTATGGTTCTATTTAAGATAAAAATATCTTTGAATATGCTGCTCTATAATTTAATATTACTATGTAAAGTTTATTTATAAAGTACATTTATTATCATAATTTCTAGGTTCACTCTAAATTTCCTTAAAAATTTTATATAGTTCACTCTATCTAAAGAGAATCTATATTATCATATTAATTATTTCCATAATTAAAAAAAGATGACAAATATAACCTTATTGAAACAATAATTGTCTCATTTATTATTAATTTAAGATTTATTCAAACTATAGATGTATAAAAATAATTACAAGAAAACATACTGGATGTTCTAAATAGAGTTTGATCCACGCCGATCACCCAATAGAATACTTCAGAATCTTTTTTTTTTTTTTAGATAAATATTGAAATTTTATACACGAGTTTTTGTGTTTTATATATTGAATAAAATAACGTGTTTGAAATACTTCCAATTATACTAAAGTGGACAAAACACACCACGAACACAGTAATATATAGGTTGATAGATCTAAATAAGGAAGATGTATGTCCAAGAGTGTGAGATAATACCATGTGCCTCTGTAACATAGCAATCAATGGATGTTCACAATCTAACACATCACAATTATACATTATTTTCCCTATAAACTCCCAGACTATTAAAGATAGACCCACCAAACCCTATATAAGTGTATTCATTGGAGAACACTTTTTCGAAATACGTAAATATATGCAGAATATACATGTATATTATCTGTTTTAGTGAGTTTTATTCTGATAAAGAAAAATGTTTTTAGGGAAATTTAAAAAGAATCTAATCTAAAATTAGAAGATATTACGGTGTTCAATTTGAAATAATAACAACATCGATGTGTGTTCAGCGAAAATGCAATAGTCCTGATGGTACCAATCATAACTTAACCACTACCCACTACACTAATTACAGATTTAGTTGATTTTTGAAAAGTTTGTCTTGCCAACATGCTAAATGCTGCAACAAATGTCTTTATTTTGCACCAGAGTTACAAATTAATTTATAGTACTGTTCCTTAACTATTATAATACTGTTCCCCTGCAGTTTTATTATGCAGTTGGATATTTGTTATCATCATTTATTAGTAAAATTTAAATTTACATATTCGAAATAACTTCGTTATACCAAAACTCTGTATGTATATGGCATGGTAATTTCCATAATTTTCATTTTTGGAGGTGTATAATAAATAGACCTAATCAAAAAACATTTGAAATTATAGTTTGTCAAAAATAAGTGGAAACACAATTATATTAAATTCAACTAAATAAATTAGAAGTAAGCTTAATAACATGGTGAAACCGTATATTATAGTATATGCAGGTAACTATGAATAGTAGTAAAGAATGTTCTAACTTCTCTATCTCCCAAATGTATTTCATAAATAAGGACTAGAATAAGTTAAACCAAAACAAGTATTCTTCTCACTATATTACAAAGAGAATGTATAAGTATGTGGTGTATTTAATGTCATAATATTGGATTCAAGCTGCAAGGAACTTTCATGTAATATTACCCTTATTATTAGAACTAGAAAGACAGCCCACAATATTGTCTGCCATGTTTGTATGACTATATGTTTCCAAACTATCTAACTGATTAAATATGATTACTAATACTTTTTTCTGTTATCTAAGAGTGCCTTATTTCCCGCAACTAAAGCGAATTACCAATGCCAGAAGATGAACAACCCCTCAACTTGAAAATTTTGTTAAATCCCCACTTTGTCATGGAGTGTAGAGATTTACTACTTGCCTATCATCATGTAGACAAGTGACCTCTGGCTTTACAACTTATACGAAGGATAGTACGTCTTTTACACAAACTTTGACATAGTTTCTGTAAATTCACCTACAAATCACTTAATGGTGGGCATGGAGTTTGCATGGTTATCCACCCAAGTACTAACTTCAATCAGGAGTTACTCCACTAATACTTCAATATCAGTTTACGCAAAATGATTTATTGCCATGTGCCATGCTTACAGTACATAAAAATGCTTGAAAATGCGTACACCATATAAAAAACAACCATACTGACTAAAAATGATTTTGGCAAGAGAACTAAGTTGATGTAATGTGAAAATCACTAGTACTTACAATTGTTTTCTTAATTCTGGAGAATCTTGATGAGTTCCAATTTGATTTACCATTCGTTGCATAGAAGAAACTAGAACATATTTATATTACGTTACCGTAAAAGAAACAAGAACAATTTTGCTAACCATTCTGTGATATTTTCTGAATACTTGTACCAATAGTTTGGGATAGCTTCTGAAAGTCTTGTTCCCTAGCCTGCACCCCATTTTGATAGGAGGAGTAATTAGCATCCATAATTAATTCTAAAACAAATAACTTTATTGTTTCAAGATAAACTATGTACAAGGAGATATACTCATGATATTCGTACCTCACTATATCATTCAGATAATAAAATTTGCCAATGATAAAACAAAAACAATTTAATCTTTCATCCAATCAATATTTTTTGACGTAGTTGGTGATTCATATATTTTTACAAAACATAAAGAAAAAACAAACTGGACAAACTGACACTTAGGAGGACACCATTGACATTGACAGCACAGAAGACCATAGATTATATATACGAAACAGAAGACCCAAGGATTGTTAACTGTTAACAATCCTTGCAGAAGACCCAAGGATTGTTAACTGTTTACAGGATTGCTCGATCCCTATACTACAATGTAATCCATAATTGTGACGTCATCAAAGATCCTACAGTACTAGAAAAGGGTAGCTGACTCGTCCGCCATTTTGGAGCCCACTACCTCTTCAAGGTCAATGAAAATAACCGCCGATTTTAAACTCTGTAACCACACATATTCGACATCGGGAATAAATTAATGATACAGGTCATAATCTTTATTGCCAAATATCTGGAGAACCATAAAATATTGTAGGTATATTAAGACTTTGGAAACATTTAATTTGTGAGAATTGTTTTAGTTTACTTTCGGTTATCCTTACTAGACAGATTCAGATTTATGGGATTAGGTACACAAAAAAAAATAGTACAAACATGTTTAATTTATTTATTTACGTAGAGGAATACGACAGGATGAATTCATTTGTTATGTATATTCATGCCCTGCATCACTTTTACTGCCTAGGTAACAACTCATCAAGATTGAATCCCAAATGTTCAAGTAGTCACATTACTAAGGTGAAAATATGAGCCTTAAAAGAAAATAAACCACTCTATTTTGCTAATCATTGTATTATTACAAAAACTTACTGAACACAAGCGATCATTCTGTGTAGGATTGCAATCCTGTCTTCTGCAATTTATTAACCATTTTTTGCGTCTTTCGAGATCTGCAGGGAACCTAAAATGTATAGAAAATTTGTAGCAAATACAATTGGTTAATGCTCATATAATGATCATGATCATGATAATCGTTAATGATTATATAGCAAAAGTACTTACCTATAGAATCTATAGGCATTTCTCGAATGATTCGTACAATTTGGAGCTGAACAGCCAGACATTTTTCACACAAATTATACAAAATTCTACTAAAGACATTAGGACACAACCGTTGACAAGCGTTCAATTCACAAAGTGGGCTCCAAAATGTCGGACGAGTCTGCTGTCCTTTATCTAGTGCTATAAAAGATCCAAAGATCTCGAACTTGTAGAAATAGGTACACTTTATACTGTTATTACAAACTTTAATAAATAATAATATTAATAATCATTCAAATACGAAAATTCTTTTGCAAATGTGAAATATAACAAACACAAAATAGGTATATTTCGACAATTCGATTACATAGATCTTCGATGACGTCAGAAAGGCGGATGACAAAATTGAGCGATTGAGCAATCCTGTAAACAGTTAACAATCCTTGCAGAAGACCGACATCGACAGCAACTGACAGTTGTCATATGTCAAGTCGAAAAACGCTAGGTCCATTCGTTTGCGCGAAAGTGTAGGACTGAATTACACTAATTTCAGAATTCCATTCGTTTGTCACTATTTAGGGCAGTATGCACTATTACTATTATTATATTAATTGAAGTCAATAAACAAGCAAAAAGTTATTTAAGGTCATGATACAACTACACAGATATGCTCATAACTTGACCAAATTTCGTTTGTTCTGCGCATGACGTCATTCATGAGGGAAAAATGGCGAAAATTCAAATATCTTACAGTTAATGATAAATTATTTTCGTGTTTGTCAATTGTATTCCCGTATTATTATAATTGTGGGGCCCGAGGGTTATCAAGTTGTTATTTTTATATTGTAGGGTGGTATTTATTTACAGTTAGAATTATATTCGGTAGGTAGGTACACAGAATTTAGCACAGTTTTAAACTGTGGTTTTAGGTCAAGGATTTTTAACTTTTATAGGTACGTTAAAAATCCTTGGTTTTAGGCATATATATATATATATATATATATATATATATATATATATATATATAAGTATTATATATATGGTTTTAGGTAACGACTTATATTTATTGTAGTTTTATTGGCCTAAAATTAAAATAGGTAGGTATATATATTGCCGGTACCTAGGATTTAAGATCTAGGTAAGAATAATAATTGGTTTTAACAGAGAATACATTATATTTTGGAAAATTAAAATGCTTATTGTTTCATTTTATATTTCTCACCACAACTAAAACACCTCTCCACATAGAACATTTTATCACAGCATAAGAATGTTTCTTATGCTGTGATTTTATATTGCACGGCGGCCGTCCGTTGCAGAAAGTTCACTGTTTATCATTGATAGGTACTATTTGTTAAGAAGCATTTTTTGTTGCATTACAATAATAATAAATTACAAATAAAGCTTTTCATTTGGGCGATGATTCTTTCACATCTTAAATATTTAGGTACTTGAGAATGAAATATTATTTCAGATGCAGATGGATATAGAATATTGTTGCCCAAATATTTATTTAAATATATCTTTATAAGTCTAATTTTTGTATACCTTTCTTCCTTGAAACGAGAAATCAACTTGAAGAGGAATCAATCAATCAACTCGTTGATTCCTCTTCATCCGAAGTTGTTACAAGATGACATCTTCGATTAACTTCTAATTAAATACTGGTCATTTTATTTGAGAATTCACCATTACTTATTTCCTAAAAACGGTTTCGAATTTCTTACGCACGAAATATAGTTATACCACAGTTTGATATGTGGTTATACCTACAGCAGGCTATTAGCAATAAGAATTTCCAAATATCAGCAATATATTCGAGTGATAAAAACAGTTGGGGGTGACAAAATACTGTTTTTTGTAGAGAAAATGATTATAAAAGCAATCTGATACCCTAATTTCTTGATAAGCAGTAGTGTTTGTTAAAAAAAATAGTAGGTATGCGACTGGTGGACATTTATTAAACATCCCATCATTTTATGTAAAAATGTGAAAATATTGAGAGGAAATATGAAATATACCTAATTAAACAATTTCGAAAATCTTCTTATATTTAACTTATAACAAAGCAATTATTGATAAAAAATATTTAATAACATATTTTTATTTGACGTTTAGACAAACAACAAACCAATTTAGACGTTTAAATAGGACTTAAAGCATATTTTTAATTTTTTCAAATCTCAAAATTGTATAATTTTATCTCAAAACCATTTTACGAATATCAAAATGCGAAATATAAAGAATCAACAATTTTGGATCAATAATTTTAACAATATTTTCTTTAAAATTATTGACATTACTAAAAACTCATCTTATATTTCAAAAATATTAAAAAATATATATGTACTTACTTTTCTATCATATTTTCCCATGTAAAATTAATGCTCGGCGCAGCATTGTTAGGGGACTAGTTTTAGCCTAATTTGTATTCATCAGCTTATCTAGATATTTGGTTATAAAGAAAATAACATAATATAATATAAATATAAAATAATAACTTTAGATAATATTTAACACATAAAAAATATTTTCATGTAGTTTATTAAAAAATATGTTTAACTTTTAAAAGCAAATTAAAATATTAATATAATTTTAAATTTCACTTATCAACTTGTAGAAATCATTTAACAAATTGGTATTCATTATGTAGTCTATAAAACTATTGTAAAGGGAAATAGGCACTTGGAGAATTACACTGATTTTGTCATAGGTATAACCTTAACCACGAAAAGGAGATAAACCAATTTTGATTGGATGATTGCAAAAACGCCCTTCTCTAACTATCTACTAATCAATGCGTTTCAGAATTTTTTTAAGAAAATATTAATTATGTAAATATTACATTATACATTATTAAATATAAAATTTGCTTGTACTGAACTTCGCCTTTTAGGTGAACCAGATATTTTGTTTATATTATTATTACTGTTCACATCCGCATCTTAAATGTTTATTTTTGTACTTTCCTCTGGTGTCACTTAATACAGTCAATTATTATTTGAGGTGGTCACTTTTCATTAAGGACACACTATAATAATTTCGATATTTTTACAAATTATGCCAAACAAGTCATTTTAAAATTTTGCCAATTACCGGCAGACTTCCTTTACCAGTTAAATTTTATAAGAAATCAAAAAGTTTAATTCTCTTATTGAAATGTAGTTTTAAAATCTGTATGTGCTTTACACTATTGAGATAAGGTTGAAACTTAAATAAATATAAGTTAAAAAATAATTTATAGAGTTCACATCAAATCTTTTTCCTGGAAGTATTTCAGACTCGGTTAACGAATTCAAATCAGAGTTTCCGCTATCTTCTGCTCGTGACAAGTAAAAACTTTACAAAAAATTGTATTTAGCCTAGTATTTTTTCTGATTTGGAAATTTTAGATATCAAATGTTCACGGTCATGTAGTTTCTTAAATTCCTTGAGTACTGAAGAATTATTCGAAAATAAATTTCTTTAAAATTTATTTTGAATTTACCCGAAAATGTACTGGTTTTTGTACCATTTTTGTAGATTTGTACAAATTTTATGTTCAATGTGCTTTAACGTTCACCAGCCGTAAAAAATGATGTCGCAAAAAGTAATTTAAAATTTCATGAAAGTGCGCATATACTTGATGCCACCAAGTATCGTCTTACTTAACTAGTAGGTACGCGCTGTCTGCAGATCAACTAAAATCAAGTCTTTATAGATAAATCATTTATGTGGCGCCATACGACTAACTTATTTAGTTTACTCATATGTGTGGCGCCTTCAAGAAATTTGGTGGGGAGGATATTGAGATGTTTTAACATTTAAATATGCGATAAAATATTATGGCACCTCAAAATGTTGCCAGAACGTAAATATGTATAGCTTTTTTATAAGTAGAAATATAAAAATGCTTAAATGAGCAAATTAGTGCAGTTTACGGTAAGGCGAAAAGTGACATATAGGGGAAGGTTGAAAAATTACTGAGAAAAAACAATATCCAACATTTCTATTGTCCCTCGTAGCTCGTTCATTTGAAGAGTTGAGAGAAAAATGCTTCAGATGTTTTTTGGAGTATTTTTCATGTAAAAAGACACGAACTTGTTACATGTCTCTTAAAATGGTTGAGAATTACAATAAAATATATCTTTTTAAATGTAATGGGATAGGTGCCTGTGACATTAGTCCCTTTTTTTCTCTTCTTTCAGCTGATATAACACTATATTTTATTGATGCATAGTTTGTTTCTTTTCTGATTACACCACCTGTAAAATAACAAAAAGCAGAAAACCAGAAGCATACAAATTAAATATTCAAAGTGTAGTAACAAGACAATCTTCTACTGATTCATAGTTTGTTTCCTTTGCGATTACACCACCTGTAAAACAAAAAGCAGAAAACCAGAAGCATACAAATTAAATATTCAAAGTGTAGTAACAAGGCAAACTTCTAAAGGTTGCCTTGTTACTATCCATTACATTTAAAAAAATATATTTTATTGTAATTCCCAACCATTTTAAGAGACATGTAAAATGGAACAAGTTCAATGAAAAATACTGCAAAAAAACAAGTGAAGTATTTTTCTCCAACTCTTCAAATGAACGAGGTACGAGGAACAATAGAAAAGTTGGATTTATCGTTTTTTTCTCATTAACTTTTCAACCTTCCCCTGTATGTAATTTTTCACATTATCGCAGAATTACCGATAGGAAACTGTACCCATGTAACGGGACAAGAAATAGGGCGCCCTGTATATATATAATTTCAGCAAACGGCAAACCTTTTCCCATTTAACCAAATATCATCTTTGATAACAAAGTTATCCATGCTGACCTACCTTAAGTGGGACCACCCTGTACATATAAAAAAAATCTTAAATACCAAATCTATATTTTTTTTCTGGGTACTAATGAAAACAAAAATGGTATAATTTTTGGATGCAGATTTTATTAAAAAACTACATTAAGTAATTTGCCACTAAACATGGAAAGTACAACAATAAACATATATTATCATTAAATTATACATTTATCACATTATGGTGGTGCAATTTAATGCATTCAAAAAACTACCTACGTGGAGACTGCTCAACTGAAATAGTTCTGATTTTCCATACTATTCTAAAATAAAAAAAAAAATAAAAAAACCATTTAAAAGAATAATGAAAACAAGCACAGAAATATAAAAATGAGGAATGTGCTTATTAAACTCATATACTTACAAGTAAATAGTAATTGTAGTAATAGTTGCAAAAGTGTTTTAGTCCGAATTACATTAATTTTGGGGAAATTTTTTTCACTTTAATTTTTAAATAAGGTTAATATGTTTTACCCTGTTGTCTTTATCACCTAAAAAAATCTCCCCTAAATTCTTGTTAACAAATTTCTATATCCCCAGTAATTATCAGAAATCAAAACAGTTTAAAATTTACTGAAAACCTGCATCTTCAGCAACTCACTATATTTTGCCTCTTAGTTTGGCAGTTTAATATACTATTTCTTTTAGTTATGCTCCAAGTCAGCTATTTTATAAACATTAATGTGTATGTTTATAAACCCAGCTAATTCTAAAAATACAGTAGAACCTCATTAATTAGGACTTCACATAATTGAGATAACCTTTCAATATACAGAGGAAGTGCTGGTAGCCGAACCAGTCCATTGTTTCTAGTAGATTTAGATTAGACCTTCAAAATGCAACTAGCTGTACTCACATATTTGATCAGAGAAAATAATCTAACCCTGTATACGAGCGGAATCTGGTAAATGACACCATTCTGTGAAAATCATAACATTGAAGTTAATTTAGAATACTAATTCTAAACAGATAAACAGAAATTGCATAATAAATATTATCAATTATTGTATTATGATCTTCAGACAGTAATAAAATACATGTTGCATGTTCTTTATCAATTCTTGAAGAGCACATTAAGCCATTACCCAACACACTAGTCAATACCCACACATCTGTTGCCCGTTCATTTGAATTTTTATTTTGAACGCTAATTGCTCGAATGTACACGAGGCCTTACTATTTGGTAGTTTTGATTACTGATTTGAGTTCACTAAATGTACTCAAAATTATACACCTCATTTCAATCTTGTTGAAACGCCAAAAAATAGATTATTAGTCTTGATTAACAAGATCCTACTATAAAACTATTGTTGCTTCCAGGAATAGTGGCAATGTTATTTTACACACTACACAGAAGGTTTTCGATTTTACACTGCTACCAATTTTTGGATAGAAATTTTTGAATTTGGTCAGAAAAATCAAATTTGACAAAGATACTACCAAAAAACCGATTGATTTGCGGTTGCCACACATGTTCCATCTTACTTATCACCTGTCTGTGGAAATATAAGTTGAAACTAATGACAGAGCATTTGTGTGGCCACGTGTCATTTTGACTTGTTTGCACAAATATTTCATCTTACATTACATTAAAACTTATATTTGTGCAAGCAAGATGAAATATAAAATTAAATGTTTGTCATACACATTAAATACTAGTGGCGTTCGGTAATTACCTCAGATTGATCTTTTTAGTCCGTATCGTTCATTAATTACATCTAGAGGTAGGGGAGGTAAATCTTGATCGTTCAGAAATTAAATCAGATCGATCAGAGCAAGATCTATTTGCTCGAAGCATTTTGGTCGAGGAGAAAGATTAATCTGAATTTGTGAGGTTGTGGTGGTCATGGTTGTCATTGATTTTTTGAAGTTGTAGTTGGTTCTAGTTAAGTTGAGTTGTCATTTTTTGGAAATGGAGAAGTAGATTTGCAATTATTATTTGATTTACAAAATACAATTACATTAAATTTACAATTTACAAAAATTTTGCACTGTTTCATAAGCGAAGTTTTAATTTTTTTCCAAACAATTTGTACATTCTTCATCTTCATCTTCAAAAATTATTTCATATCCTTGGACTGCATTTAAAATGGTTGATTTTACAATATTCGTTATTTAAATAATTCGAAATATATTATAAACAAACCGTCAACAAAGTCAAAACAGAAAAGGTGAGGTTATATTATGCCTTATGCAATCCATTTCGTTCATTTATTTTCTATTTGTCCGTCTCATCTGGAATCACGTGACTGTAATCTCGTCGCATCTGTGAGCATATTACCGAACGCAACTATTGTGACACTAATACTTATTTAGTCACATCAAACATTTACATAATTGAAAAAAGGTTGTTTCTGTAGACAGACTTTCTCAATTAATGTCACTGTTAATCTAATTCTGTTCTTCCCTGATAAAAAGATGTTAAAAATCTTTTACAGATATAAATGATTAGAGTTTTCTAATAAAACATATTTGTTGCTGATATTTAAAATTGCTTGTTTCTAATTAATTGAAAAGATCTAATAATTTTAAGGATATTTATTACATACAAAAAACAAATAAATATAAACCATTTGCCTATACAATTAAAACAAAAACAAATGGGATACAATTTTTCTTCAAAACAGAATATGATATTCACCAACAATGAACTGAGTTTTCAGTTTTGAAGAGAAACTATTGTGTAACTAATGAAATTAATTACATATATATCCAAAGATAAATAGAAAATTAAAAATTTTATTTGTACTTTACATGTCAATATTTATAAGCAAGAATTAAAATAAAATATATACAGATATATACATGGAGAACATCACTAACTTAAATACTATTAATCACAGATAAAACGCTTTACAGCACAGAGGTATACTTTTTTAGTCCTTTTACAACCCTTCCTTAACTCGATACATTGCACTTACATTTGCATGGCGATTTATTGTTAGTTTACTTTAATTCTAGTCCAGTCTTAAAAAGCTTAAAAATCAGTATCCACTCTTAGTTAATGCCTCATAGTCCTTGTCTGGCTTTTTTCTCTTACGATTTGTTTTCCTAACACCAATATTTTCTAAATCTTTGTCCGAGGTCTTCCTGAAAACTAGGTATTAGAATTATACAAAGAAAATTATATATTACTGATCATTATATATTTTCACAAAATAAATACTATCTTGGCCAAAATTAATAAAAAACTGGAAGAGTTAGATTTTTACATATTAAAATTTTCCATAACATTTTAGAATATGCTGTATTCGTAAGCAAAATAAAATGAAAAACTATCTTTTCCACTGTTTCCAGAAGATAGTTCAAAAGTTTTCAATGTTTCAATAAATCCTTGCTTTTTGTTTTAATGGCATGATTAGTTCAGGTTCAAGCAGTACCTGAACAGTCTTTGCAATAGAGTAGTGACCAAGGAAAAGCAAAAATACATTATTATAATTTTTCTTAAACATTACTTCAGTTTACATTTAATCAAACATCCTTTTGTGAAAGTTGTAGATTTTGTTGACTACGAACGGATTGTTTTCCAAGTATTTTTTTAAATTTCAACACATTGTAAATGATAGCTTTTTGATTGCAATGGTCCCCAAGCATTTGAACTAACCTAAAATATTTATTCTAATCTTCCACCTACATTGTTAGAGATTTTGTGACCATTATCAGGTTTTGCACAGATTAAGTAACTTAACGTAGATGTAGAAATCAGGATTTGCAAGACGGTCCCATGATTTAAATTTTTTAATTATTTCTAATTTTGTCTTATTAGAGAAATAGACATTATTCACATTTTTTGTAAATTATTTACAAGTATATTCATTAAAATGTACTCTTTTGAAGAAATAAATATTAGAACTATTAATTAATTCTTTTAATACCTAATGAAATTAGTAATGTTTAAGCTTGAGGCCAACACGTTTAAAATCAAATTCTAAATTTTCTGTGATCATTCTCAGTTTACAAATTTACAACAAATCAAGTACCAAAAATCTAGTTTTGCCAGGTTAAAGTAGATTTATAGTAATAATTACTATAAATCTACTTTAACCTGGCAAAACTAGATTTTTCGTTAACACCATGTCAAAATCGTCTTTAATACAAATCCTGTTCTTATCGAAGTTTATAGCACTGTTTGCACATCATCTATTTATAACGGTTCATCTAACGATAAAAAGTTCTTTGTAGTTTGTTTATGCCATCCGCTATTGCTATGTAATTATTGTGAAGCAAACACACTATAAAATATCCACATGGTGCGTATCATATAGCGTTGTTCATAGCATATGGCATATGTAACCCAGTTCCCATTTATGAATTATTTAAAGCTGATTCATCGCAATCACTTAGTGGTACTCTCAGAATATCCTATTCAGGCTTATGTTTCCGCTTCTGCCAATACACAATACACACACTTAATTATCCGTTACCCGTTATTTATCTATTACGCGATATCAATCCATAGCATTCAACCTAGCAAATAGTATTATTTTAGGGTAATAATTAGTATTAACCAATATTAATAACAATAACTGAATCGGATTAATAAAAAAATATAATAAAAACTAACCTATATTGAAGTTTGGCTACTCGCTATAAGTGTATACAGGGTTATTCAGAACCTATCCATAATAAAATTTGGGGATGTTCAACATACATGTAGAAATGTGGTAGCGCAAAAAAAAATTTTTTGGCGGGGTCTGAAAACTATTTAAAAATTTTTCATTGCACGCCGCTGGATACTGGTCCACTGTAATGGAGTGACCTTGGGACTGACAATGCAAACTAGCTAGCACGAAAAAAACCGGCGCACCCGGCGCAGAAAAGATTTGCAGCGTTTTTACTTTAAAATAAACTTAAAGATAGATAGGCGTTCCAGGTACAAAAAACTTGTTTACTGTTTTTTGTCGGAATGTGGTATATCCGATGTCTTTGAAGTACAGATGCCCATCTACGTAGTCCTTTATAATGGTATAACTTTAAACATTGTTTACGGGAAATCCTAATTACTTTTATTAAAATTTTTTTGGTGATATCGATTTCTTATTTAAGGATGCACATATCCTCAAAGTTTTAGAGATGAGTTCTGAATAACCCGATATAATACATTAGTTGAATAGTTGTCATATTTCCTGCTTCCTCCCCCATTCAGATCATATTTTATATCGCCAAACCTGTTAACAACGCCGCCAACGCAAAACCCCAAAAAACAAGTTGTCATATGAGTTACACGGATGCCGATTGAGTGCAGCTGCTTAGAGGATTATCAGGTACTAAAATCAGAACCGGATACCGAGTAGTTATCGGGTACCCATCGGTATTCCTAATTTTAACAATTTACAGTGCATTGATTTTTTAGATTTAATATGATAGTGGATATTAGGAACAGGTCAAACATATATTTTAAAACAGTGGAGTAAATATAAATTGTATGGAAAATTTTCTGTAAATATATTTGTTAGTTCCATTTGCAAGATTTCTACTATTTTAAGTTACGGTCTTGTAGATATTAATAAATTTGAACTTACCTGGCCCTCTCTTAGAACTTTGAGTATTATTCGTTGTGAGGCTAGCTGGAAAAGAAAAAGTAGGTATTATGAAATTATCAACAATTCTAAAGTTCCACAAAAAAAAAGTTCCAAAATATTTAAACTAATAGAAAATAGATGCAATAGTTAGTATGTTTCAAACTGTTCAAAATAGAGATAAGGTTAAACTGGGGCAATATTGAGTAATTTGCTGACCAATAATATTTATCAAACTGAAATTAAATAATTATTAGCACAGGGCATTTTAAATTTTTTTCTTTTTGACTTTATTGAATCGCTGCTTGACCACAGGTAGACACCTCATACTTATATTTCTGGAAATAGCATTAAACTTTGAAACATACCCACTTACTGAGACGGAATTTTACAAAGCCACTGTTCATATGTACGTACGCTGTTGATGTACAGTGTTCATTTTTTTGTTGTTTTTTTCGGGTACCTGGCTTGTCAATAAAGATACCTGGTTGTGGTATTCGTGACACCGCGATACTTTTTTAGACACCACAGATGCTATAAACAGAATTTTCACAGCCTTTGCAGAATTTCTGAGCTACAGGGTGAAATTAAAAATTTGTCATTTTTTCTTAAATTTTGTCACTTCTTATAACTGAAATATTTTGGTAGTGTGAACGGTTTGAATTTTTTTTTTTTTTTTGCAAAAGCCATCCTCACTAGTCTCTTTCGAAAGATGTATTAAAAGTTGAACTGCAATGCAAAACTGCAGAAAATGTCAAAAATGACAATCGAAAATTAGACCATACACCTTTGCAATAGCTTTCCCTATACCGAAGTTGTGTACTTTTTGTAAAAAATGCATTTTTATGGAAAATATTGGATTTGCCTGTATTTTTTGTCGAAAAAACATAGTAGGTAAGTGTTTCACAATAGTCGTTTTGTAACATTAATGTGACACATCAAAATTACAAGATATTTCCGCTACAACAAACATTCACCTACAGGACCTACATACAAAACTACAGAACTATTACTGAGTTATTCAAAGGAAGGGTTGGTGAATATGGTGTACGCTTTAGGAGAAGCTTATAACAATTGTTTGCTAGCCATATATACAAAGCAAATTATCCAAATTTACGATTCTCTCAAACTAACTGCTTTGAAAGTTGAATGAAAGATTTGAAACAACGGCAAATGCTAATTATGAGGAAGGTACCAGGAGATACAAGTGTAGCAACGAGGAAAATCGATTCAATATTGTGGCATCTGTTGTTGAAAATCCAAATAATAGTCTCAGGAAAATTAATAGTGGCATTGGAGTTTACTTAATGTTTAACGAATAAGATATTTAATAAATTAAAGTTTCGTCCTTATCACAGTGAATACAGTTTTTTCTGTAAAAGAATATTAGAGAACAAGTATATGAAATACCACCAATGAATACCGAAGACTTGAAATGAAAAATGAGAAATGGATTTCTTACTATAATTCCCCTAATATTGAGTGTATAGGAGTCCGTAGAATTGTGTTTTGAGTAGAAAACAATGTAGTCATTAGTCACATTTACTTTAGAATAAGTTGAAAAGTGAATGAACTAATATTTGTTTCCTCCACTGTCACTACTTTGATCTATTCTGCGATCCAATAAATTCAACATTTTACTTTAATCAACGTCCATGTCCAAACATTCCCCCATTAATTACAGGTTGGTTAGCTTTAGTTAGTTACCACGATATCGAAATGATTATCGTGTTTAGTATCTTAAAGTCTTGGCTTAAAAAAATTTAAATATCTACAGCCTTATTAAGAATAAAACTTAGAATGTTCTAAGACCTGACTAGAATGTAATTAGTGAAAACTGCATTAATAATGCCATTTAAATGCATATTAACGCTAGAATGATGTTAAATCACTAGTTGTCAGTTTGGGTATGTTTTACAATAAGTTAAAGTTAACCTAAAAGATTGACAAAAATGGCAGCAGTTTTTCTTTTCCCTCCCAATTAACAGATAGAGAACGTTTTTCTGAAATATTAAATAATTTTATGCGAAATTTTCCGTATTTATATGTCAGTAACCTCAATAACTATATAAAATTTTATTATGGCATGGTTACTTATAGAATTTATTAGGGAGATTTTGAACCCCTTACATTTTAGCACGTCTTTATCGTTATTCTGCGCATGTGCAGTTTCAAAAAGTGTATCATTTTTGCCACTGCGCGTGCTCAGTATAACGATTGCGATAACGATAAGGTAAAAATTTAAGGTGTTCAAAATCTCCCTATTATAAAAGGCAAAGTTAATGCTTATCAAGGGTGGATTTACCATGAATTCAATTTTTACATTAGCAAAAAGCAAAAACGTAATTAGTTAAAAAAAATATAAACGTACTTCACTTAAGGATATTTTATTAAACACTTCTATTTGCTATTCCATGTTTGTCCAAAGAAAAACGTACCTATCTAAATGCACAGATAATTTCTAGTTTCACAATATTTTTTTAAAATGTAGTTCTTTGAGATACTCCCCATGTTGAAAAGCTAAATCCGCCCTTGATTGCTTATTAACATAAAACAGTCGTCTTGACACAAGACACTTGTCAGTCTTGTCACTTTGCGTAAATGTTTGTAAATGCAGGTTAGATTTATTACAGTGAAATTAGCTCATTGCGTATAGAATGAGATGTTGTCGGATTAACTTCTTATTTAGCATGCTGCTAGTTATTTGTCTATAAATATTTAATTATTAATATCAACTACTTAGATTGATTTAAGAATGCGGTTAGTTGTCATTAGTAAACTTGATGTTATTGTGATTATTATTAATATGGGTGCTAGTATTTTTAAGAAATGTGATTACTACATTTTTTTGACAAAGAAACGTGCACAAACCCCTGTTTTCCATAAAAATTAGTTTTTTGTAAAGTCTGTAAAACTGAATTTTATAATTTAATAAAATACAGGATGTTCCATTTGATTTAGAGATTTGAATTTTTGTTTGACATGATTTTTTGTTCTGTATATTTCAGTTCAACTTTTGATACGTCTTTCGAAAGAGCCATCCTTACTCTACACCTCAAAAAAAAAAAAACAATTTTTTCCTGTAGGTGTAAAACTAAGAGGGCTGCGGTAATTCTGTTTATGGCATTTGTTGTTTCTCTTCTTATTTAAAATATCAAAGTTAATACTGCACAGAAAAAACTGAGCACCCTGTATATTCATATTTATTTGTTTAATCAATTTGAATTTGAATTATTTTTTGTTTAAGAATGAGTAGTGTAATTGATTTGAAGACGCACTCAGTAAAGGTTTACTGTATTTGTAATTTTTTAGTAAAACCTGTTAAGAAATGGATGAGATAGATTTTAAAGAAGCTGCAAATGTTGAGGGTGGTACTTTTACCCTACAATAAAAGAAAAGGTATAAAATCACATATGCATAATTTCAGAAAGTCTTGCAATGCTAAAAGATGAATATTTATGCAGGTGAAGTAGTTCCACAAGCAGTATTCACACATTTTCTATAAAATTTGAAGAATGTAAAAATTATACCATTTCACAGAGCTCATAGTGTGAGTGTACCACACTGTGGTCAACCACCTCATTAAATGATAATATTGGACATTTCAAGGTATGCCAAATTAAAATATATTAAAAATTTTTATATATATAACCTGTAAATAGTCAGGTGTTAACAGAAGACATTCCGTTAATAGAATTTTTGAGTGAAGCTTCTAATCAATCATATCTGATGAAGAATGTTGCCTTTAAGGGCAATGTGGAAGTCCTCGATAAATATGGATTATGCAAGGTAACAGCAGACAACATCTTGGATAACGGAAATATAACAAATACTTAGAATATCCAGTTAAAAAAATGATTGTAGACAATGAAAATTTGTAACTAAACTTAAAATGAAATTCTACGACCAAAAACTCAGAAAACCTAAACAAGATTTAGCACATTAGGCTCCTAGAAAATGGTCCATCTCTGAAATATAATTATACTAATATCTTGGATAATATGCTCCACTCGACTGTACATTAATTAGCCTCTAAATTAACTAAATACCAAAAAAATGTTACATCAACTACCAACTATCAATAACATGAATAAACTTCATCTAAAATTTGTTTTGTTTAAACTTTGTCTAAACAGGCGCGCAAATACATTAAAATTTTAAAATTCCCTCACAGTCCTTGAACAGTTAGTAAATATTCATGGACTAATAGATTTACTTTTACAAAAATTTGTTAATAATAATAACAAACCGTGTATGTATTGAAAAAATAACTTTTTAAATATATATCAGTTTTTTAACGCAAAACATGGAAGTAACATTAAGTATAAAATCAACAATACAAATATAGAAAAATGCAATTAATTTCTCTACTTACTTTGCCTTTTCCGCTTGCCAGTCTTCTTTTCCGTGTATGGCAGATCTTGTAAACCTTAAAAAACAAAAAGGGTTTATTACTCTTCATTCATGTGCAATGAAAAAATATATTCTTCTTACGAGATTAAGAAAATGATCGTTGTAAAATAATTTAGATAGAATAAAATAATTAATAAAAACCATATAACAACTAATAAACAGCTCTAAAACATCATAAAAAAAATAGATGTTACACTTGCAAATTATTAATGACAGAAGAAATAAATGCCTCAGTTGATTGGTGATGTCTTCCACGTAGCTAGATTCACATTCACAATAGTTATATTAATACATAGAAAAATAAGTTACAGGTAACATCGTTGATAACATGAATTACATCTATACACACATATAAAATTTTAAATTTGAAATGCAACATTTATATAAAAGGATATAACATATAGTAAAATTATGGTGATACTTCTCACATTCTTCTTTTTCTTCACATTGTTCTCTGTTCTCTTCAGTATTGTTGGTCAAAAGTAGAAAAACAAATCAACAATACAAAATTAATTCAAAGAATTAATACTATTTGAGGAAATATTAAAACTCACAGCCAGTTAAAAATTACTAGATATTTAAATACTGAGTATTGAAATAAATTAAAATTGAGTGGTGACAATGACAAAATGGTTATTTAATTATTATTCTTTTTCCTTCCTCTTGTTCTTCGTTCCCTTTTTGGACGACCAATTGGTTCTTGAGCCACTGTTGATGGTTGCTGGGTGGGTTGTTGTTGAGGATTCATCATGTTCACATCAAAAGTTGTTGTGCTGTTAAGTGGTAGTAAAATGGGAGGAAAGTATGGTAAGCTGGCGCAAGGGAAAAAAGGATAGGGTACATTATTCATGTGATAATTTATAGTTGGATTATTGTAAGTATGATTATTATATTGCTCAGTCACAATTCTTGGACTTGTTCCAGAATTTGGGTAAGATTGAGTAGGAGCAGGAGGCATTTCTTTGCGTTCTGCGGGAGTTTTAAATACTCGTGGATGAGGCTCAACTAGTTTTTCTTGTATTTCGGCAATACTGATCATTGGTTTTGCTGGATAACTTATATCTTCTTTCTCAATTTTCTCTGCTCTAGCTCTTTTTATTATTTCCTCAACCAAATCTGGACCCATGAAATCGTCATCTGCAATTTCTTCTTTGCTATTAGCTACAGAAAGTTTGCGCTTCTTAAGGGGTAATCGTGTTTCAGCTTCATTTTCTGGCAGGTTTATATCTATTTTTGTTAAAATGTCTGATTTTTGAGCATCGTTAGAATTTACATTGGATTCATTTAAGTTAATTTTTGGATCAAACATATTTACCTCTGATATATTAGACAAATTTAGGTTAGATTTGGAGGACTGATCCTTCAGTGGACTAAAATGTCCAAAATCTAATTTTTCAATATTGGCTAAAAACGGTTCATTTATATTTAAAACACTGGTCAAGTTTTCTGTAGGGGCAAGTGTTTTTATGTCCGAGTTGATATTATTTCCAACTTCTGCAATTATGGGTGAAGTCTTATCCATATTATAGGTATCGGAAAGGAACGTATGACCAAGAGAATCCGAGTGAGGACTAAAGCAGTGTATAACTGGACTAGGAGAAAATTTTTGTAAATTTAAATTATGCAAATCAGAGGGAATTGATGACATTTTAACCATTTCTTCGAGTTTAATTGCTTTCTCAAATTCTTCAAGTTCTGGTACAATTGCAGGTTGTTGATTTGTATTGACAATATTTTCAGTATTACATTGAGATAATTTTAAATCAGATTTAATATTTGGAACATTTTGACACACATTTTTATCAACAAAAGAATCTAAACCAATGTTAAGACTGTCTGAATTACATGAAGACTTACTCAAATTAGCAGTTTCATAATATTGAGGATTACTTGAACCAAGTATGCAGAGTTCTTCTGAGCAATTTACGTTTTTTGTTGGATCAGCTTGGAGAAGGAATGGGTTATATCTAGGACAATGGCACTGACGGGCAGCACATTTTACATTGGAGTTGGAGCAACTTAAGTTTAAAATATTTTTTTGCTGGACTATGGAAAGATTTAAATTAGTAAAATCTGTAATAATATTACTACAACAAGAGGTCGTACACTGATGAGGAATGTTAGTGGAATCATTATCATTAAGTTTAGTGATTACTGTACCTTCATCGGGCCTGGCAGATTTTGTTTGTGAGATCGAGTTTGACCTCCACTTTCCAAATGCTTCGGGAACGGACATTGTTACAATTCCACCTAAAGAATCGTACCGCACCACATCATTTTTACTAATATGAGAGGTCTGTTTATCGTAATCCACTCTAACTATTGACTGCGAAGTAGCATACTGGACTTGTTGTTTTTCCAGTCTAATCTTCATAGATATTTCACTCACTCTTGACCACCGAGATATTTCACTATTACTGAGTCTTTCCACTACCACACAAGGAACACCCTGAATACAAGGATCATTAGGTTTCACATTGTATTGAGCAAGAGATTTTAAATTCATCATGCGTCTTGGAATTCTCGGTCTCGTGACTCGTTTAGTTCTTTGTACCGCATTAGTATCTGAAAATGGTTTCTTTAATATACCTTTCAGAACATTATGTGTATTTGTTGGTAATTGTGGAACAGAGTTTCTCATATCTATGATATTTTCTACAATAGATAACTTTTTTACTTTTTTAGTTTTCGTTCGTTCCCCATCACCAACAGTAGAGACTGAATCAATCGATTTACTGAGTTTATGTAAATTTAAGCTTTGACCAATATCCTGCAAACTTTCGAGGGTTTTAGGCACCAACTGACCAGTTACTTTACTGTTATTAACAGAACGAAGTGTTCCATTTTTTTCAGGATATATGGGTCTAGCACTCTCAATTTTTTCATTCACAATCACTTTATTTCGTATCGGAGGAACTTCTATCATATTTTGTTCATAATACGTTCTGAAATCGTCCATCTTTTCATAAGCAGGTGATGTTACTTCACTAGCATTTTGTGTAGAGGGACTAATAGTTATCAGAGTTCCAGAGGTTCCACAAACAGGAGATGATTTTGAGCTAAAGAGATCAAAACTTGTGTCAGGATTAACACAATCTTTAGTTCCACTAATCTTAGAAACAGGTCCACTAAATATTTCGTCTAAATCATGCGTTTCTTTCAATTGGTTCCATCGTAAATGAAATGTTTCTTGAAATTTCGAAAAATCATCCATGGACGGTTTCACAATTTTATTGTCTGAAGTAAACATTATTTTGCTTGGATTATTGGCTCCATTTTTAATATTCATACCTTCACGAGAGTTTAGATTTGTTTTTTCTACGGTAACCTGCAGTTCTTTAACAGGTGAAACAGAATCGTTATGTTTTTCTTTTTGTTCTTTTTCTACTTCTGTACAGCCATGATGATTTTCATGTCTTATAGGAATAGCAACATAACTGTGAGCTGATGATTCCTCCATAGTTATATTTATATCTGCTCCAATAGGCAGAGCTTCGCTTACAATATATGTTAACTCTTCTTCATTATTCACCAAAACAGAATCCTCAATAAATATTTCCTCTTCCTCGGCATCCTCTAAATTACTCTGCGTTACATTTTCATTATTTCGAGTTTCTCCACTCCCACTGCATTCAGAATATTCCACATATTCATCCGAGCAGTAGTTTTCATTATTTATATAGTGATTTTCGGTTTCTGATACATTATTACTCATATGGTGGTAAATCGATTGATTGTCCTCAGGAGTTACTTCTCCATTACACAAGCCTTCACTAAAATCTTGCACATCTGTCGAGGTACTAGTGACATCAGGCGAAGTACAGGAAACATCTGTTGGTTTACTTTGATCACTAAAAAGATTATTCGATACATAAGTGAAATCTTGCGATGTAACAAAATCAGCTGAAGTGCAAGGAATATTATTTGTTGAAGTTTCGGGAATATTATTATTATCTCTGCATTTATAAAGCGAGTTTGAGCACAAATTGACCCGTTTGCTTGAGTAAGTATTAGCGGAGCTATGGCATACATTTGTCTTTCTAGGAAGTGAGGAATTATGATGACCCATTGAATGCTCCGGAGGAATACTTCTATCTTCATTTACTAACATTGAACTACCTTCTCCAGTTGTAACGTTCAATTCACGATCATCAGTGGTATTTCCTTGATTATTAAATACGATATTTTCATCGGCATTGGAAAAGATTCTAGATCCAACTCCACATTCATCAGAACAATTATCTCTATCTGGTACTTTATTCAAAGGCTTGTGTTTCTTTTTTGTATTTGGCTCTACATCTGGTATAAATGCTGAATCTAGAAGTCTGGGGTTAAGTTCACTAAGACCATCTGAGGAACATTCATTTGAATCATTAGAATTATTTTGTGCTACTGAAGATGATGCAAGATTAACAGATCTGGTAGGTGGACTTTTAGTAATATTGTCCATATCATTATCGTCTATTGAAGAAGGCAAGTAATCAGTCTCGGGTGCTTTGGCAAGGGTTGTATCAGTTTCCTGTGGACTTCGGGTTCTAACAATGTTTGCATACACATTAGCACATGTTGCAGATTCTGTTGCTGGAGGAATGTGTTCATCATGAGGTTGGTCTGAAGGAGGTGTAACAAGACCATAGTAGTAATAACTATTGCAAATAGTATTGTGTTCAGCATGTTTTTCTACTGATGGCAATTTATCATGGTGTTTGTCACTTATATGCCATTCTTCAGTTTGAGTTTCTATACTTACAACAGTTTTAGTCTGAATTAGGCCAGAATCAGATTTTGATAAGCCATCAACAGATTCAGCAGGTTCTACCTCATTCGATGTACTTTTTGTTTTATAAAATACACAATTCGAATCATTTTTAGTATTAGCAACACTTTTACATAATTCCGATTCCAAAGATACAAACTCTGACATCAACTCTGTCTGAGCTACCGATGTTATCATATTGGCTTTAGATTCCTTTGCTGATGGCCGTTGTCCAAAGGAATTATATGTCAGACTATCTGCAAATTCAACTGTTGCGTTGCTGCTTGATGTTTCTACCAAATTATTTGCTTTGTCCACAAGTGATGTAGACCCACAATTAGTTGATGAAGATACTGTATCCATGAGAATATCTGTATAATCTGGAATTTTAATTGATTCTAAGAAAGACAAAGTTGCACTTTCCTTCTTATCTTCATTGGATGTATTCTAAAAAAAAAACAAACAAATACCACATGATTAAAACCAAGACACACAATATTAATATAAATATTGCTATTTTATAACTTATAACATTATACACCATATTTTACCTGTTTCTCATCCTTCTTTTTGAAATAAATTATTTCTATATCGTCGTCATCATCATCCAAAATTTCATGTATTATATCTGCACTTTCTGTATCACATCCAAGAGAACTTACTTCCACAATTTGACAATCCTCATCATCACTTACAGCTTCTGTTTTAATAACTACAGATTTATCAGCAGTTTTATCATCTAGATATACAGATGACATACTTTTTACAAAGTTTTTATAAGCTTTTTCAAATTCTTGTTCTTCTGCATCTTCAATCTAAAAAAAATATGTTTTCAATGCATGGTTTTAAAATAAAACACTTTACAACAACACAATAGCAGGTTTAGGTTTTAGGTTTATGAACGGTTGTAACATGATAAGTGATTTGTTATGCCAAACTGTCAAACTTTATTTGAATTTGAAACACCATAACATTTGAAATTTGCTGAAACTGATAACAGTGATAAACTTAAAATTTTTTAAATAGCTAATTTTGTCATCTATAATCAATGGTCCATTATTGGGGGTACTGACCAGAGAAAAATTAAATGTGTTGAGTTCAGAAATGGATTCTTCCATCATTTATAGCTAAAATTAAATTTAATGTAATTAAATTCCACTATCCAGTCTATCACCACAGGGTGATTAAAACTTACAATATGAACACACAGAATAGTATTTATTTCTAGAATAAGAAACAACAAATTTTCAGCCTGATACATGGATAAATACCCTACTTTTCGTCCGAGTTTACGGACTTATTCAAGGTTACCTAATAGCTAATACCATTTTCCTATTTTAATTTTATTGTATAGGTTGGTTTTCATTTTTTTTATTGTTTAAAAGAATGCAATGTAGGTAAGTGTAGTTTGAAGAGTTAAGCAGAGAATGATTTTCTCCTTAACTCTTCAAACTAATAATATACATTGCCCTTCAGGCACTAAAATACACCCAAATATATAGAACTCATTTATTGAAAATTATAAAAAAAACCTCTTATTATAATGGGTGATCTTAATACACATAATCCTTTATGGGGAAGTGTTTACACAGATTTTAATGGAGAATTGTGGCAGATTTTAATGGAGAATTGTGGTTCGAATAAATTGGGAAGTCATTTATGATTGTGGTAACAGCGATTACTATCATCCTATTAACGGAGCCATTAACAAGGTATATACATATAACTAGTCACAACAGACCAAAACAAAACTACAACTAAGCAAACTGGAAAATATATTACGAAATTGCACAAGATAGGTTAGATATAAATATGGAAAATACAAATTATAAAGAAATTATAGAAATAATAAATACAGCAGCGAAGGCATTAAAAAAAAAATAATCCACTAATCGTAGCCCGATACCCAATTTAGGGACAATCCAACATTAGAAAATTACATACAAGTTAAAAAATACAATGCAATTTCAAAAAAAATAATCAAAACAAAAACCAGATTCAAGGAATACTGTCAAAAAAAAACATAAACAGAAACACAGCATTAAAACAAGTATGGGTTACAGTCAATAAAATTTCGTATTGTATAGCTAATGAAAAATATTAAACTTTTTCAACAAGAGACGTTGCTCATATCCTAGAAAATTTAAGTCCATGCAACATAATTCAGGAAAACTAATCATATTCAAAATGGAGGGTTCACTTTCCAGGAACTGGATATATTCTTAGGGCCGGTTTCACAATGTATTTTAACCAATAGTTTACTGACCATAAGTTTAGAATGTGAATTTCTTTAACATTTTATCTATACTATGCACATTCTAAACTTATAGTTAGTTAACTATCGGTTAAGTAACGGTAACCAGCGATTGTGAAACCGGGCCTTAGAAAATAAAAAAAACACAACTGCCGGGATGGACAATATCTCATATCTAATTACAAATTTGCCTATCAGTGCGAAAATACTATTGAATATATATATAATAAATTTTTAATAGAAGCAACAATTCCACTGGAATGGAAAAAATATTTAATATATCCCTTCTTAAAACTAGGTAAAGATAACAACGCCAATAATTTCAGACCTATTTTACTACCGTTAGCCTCCTGTATGGAGAATCCCTGTGTCATCCTGTGTTATTATGTTGCTGTGTTATCCTATTGCTTAAGTTTTATCACTTCATATATTCAGTTGGCTTTTATTAGGAACATGTTTAAGTTGGCATATTCCTTGACATTAGGGGCGCATATGATAGTGTAGATTTGGTATAGGCTATACCAAAAGTTAAATAAACTCAAAATTCCAATACACTTATGCAACTGCATTTTTGAAATATTATTCAACCGAATTTTATATACTTTGTTGCCAAAATCGAATATTCAGATCTCTGCTTATCAATCTGGCCGAGTTCCAAACAACACAATGGAGTATAATATTCAATTTCAAATTAAATTATCCCTGCATGAAAAATTGTTGCTGGAATTTAGTAGATAATTTCATACATTAATTTTACTGGTAATATAGTTCTGTATACAAACATATTTTTGTATCTTAAAGAATACTTAAATTTTTCCAGAAAGTTTAGCAATATATCTACATTCGCATAAGTGAATGAAGTAAAAGTACACCTAATTATTAAATTTACTTACATTTGAAATAATGACATCATCTTGTATCTCAATGTTGTTGATTTCAGATGAAGATATTACCCTATCTTCTTGAACTTTAGTAGATTTAATATATTTAAAATACTCTTCACAAATAATTATATGTTTTTCAGTAATATGGATTAAAGTATCTAGTATGGAATTGTTTTGTGGTAGCAGAATTTGCTTCAGAACTGGATTTTCTTTTATAGAATCTGGCGTTCTTTCATGTAAATTGTACATCACCTCATCCATTTTCTCCCAGTCAACTGGTTTCCGGATCTCTTTCCATTTCTGATACAGAATGTAAGCTCGACAAAACTCCAAATCAGATTTATCCAGGGGTTCTTTAGTTAAAAAATTTCTAAAATATAACATTTAAATAAATTGGCCACAAGATTATTGCAAAATATTTACCCATAGAGAAGGTTTAGTAAGTCCTTGCTTTCTTCCGATTGTAAATTTAATTTAACTTTCATTACAACATGACACATACGATCTTCTTTCTTCAGAAGATACAAATTTAACATAGTAATTATTTTACGGCATATCGAGGAGATAAGTTTTTTGTATGCACGCTTATTACCATCTTTTTGCTTGACTGGTAGAGATTTTATCTCTACGTTTATGTAAAATGACAGTATTTCCTCCATATTATCAAGGTAATTGTCCATAAAACAGCAATTCAGTTCCACGAAATACAGTTTAATAAACTGCAGATGTTTTGCTGCTGATAATTTCAAAGCATGAAAATCTTCAAAATTTATGGCTTCCTCTTTAATAGTCCTAAACAAAAATATATGTAGAATGTTTACTTCTGAACAAAATTGCGTATGACATTAAGTTAGTTGTACAGTTCGGATTAAATTAAACCTTGCTTTAAACCACACATTCAACTCATTAAATAGGTTAAATCAAGGATTAGTTAATCAGAAGTTTAACCCAAACCTAAAAACTGACTCTAAGGATCAGTCAGCTTTAAAGCTTGCCAATGATTATTCTACTCGCCCAATTTCGCCGTTGACTACAGAATGAATAGGATGTACAACATGCATGTACCAAAAAGATAACCAATAAGATTTAGCTTGTTTCAAGTAGACGTTACATATAGACTGCTAAATCTCATATTTGGATGAAACCAATCATGATTTTGGTACATTATGCATCTTGTTTATATAATAAAATATATGTCACATATTTCATAATAAAATAAAAAAACTATGTATTATTAGCAATAAGAATCCAACACATAATTTCCATAATTAACATACTGAATAACTCAAACTGAGAAATTTGCCTTTAACCTGAAAGTGGGTAATAATGAATTTAAACTTTGCCCAAACAGACTTATTGGTGCAAATTTGACTACTTAAATCGAAGTATTCGGCAATAGGTTATACACATTATTTTTTATTTAGAAGTTTTTGAAGAAGGTGTCAGATTTGCAGTATTTTGTGTAAGAAGTAATTTGTAAAAATAAAGTAAAAAACTTTGGGCTTTATTTGATTTCATAAATTTTCTAACCATATTGTAGTTCGTTGCGATTATTTGAAATTGCAGGGGCATACCAAAAGTATACTTACAAAAAATCAGTAAGGACAATTTTTTTTTAATTTTATATTCTGGAAGTATGCTAATACGTTCTTAAAAAGCAGTTATTTTACTTTTGCTATTATAACCATACTGATTGTTAAGTAAATTGTTTTTTAATTTTATATCAGTCAAAAAACACTTCTTGTATTATATATTATGCGATCTTAGTTTTCAGCTTTTTTAGGCCATCTTCAGACATTCACTATAATAATTATTATTTTATACCTGTTTCTGGCTTACAGAAATATGAAATAATGAAAATTAATGGACTATTTCATAATTATATAAATGTGAAAAACAATATAAAATAATTATTATAACAAATATTTTATGTTAGACTGCAAAATCCCCGGAGATAACCCTATCTATTTATTTGCAATACAACTGGCCAACAAGAAAAGCTAATTAAAGGTGCTAAATACACAATTGTTTTATAAACAAAATAATGGTAAGAATATAGTAAAAAAATATTGAAACATAATATATCTATACAATACTATAAGTATATTATGCAAAAATATGTATTTTAGTACTCATACAAAGAGTTATTAAAAAATATTGTAACTGAAACAAAAGCGAGTATCAATAATTACTAGTGCAATAAAAGAGGCATCCAGACAAAGCATGCATTAGGAGGTCTGTAATATTACCATTTTGATTCCGGATATAGTGGAGCTAAATATATAATTTTGCACATTTAATTTTTGCAGATGTGTTCTAGGGAGTGGAAGTCTAAATGTATCAGGGGGTCTTAAATTTAAAGAGGTTATATTGAATTCTAGTTTGGTGAACATTTCAGAATAATCCACTAAGAAATAAAATTCACAAATTTAAATATAGTCACGGAATGACAGATTCACCTTAAATTCGGCTAATAGTAACTTTTATAGATATACTTATTCAAATATTTTACAGATTTTAAAGATGAAATTTTCTGAAAATTTTCTTTACACTTTACACATCTTCGATCATATGCATTTGAGTTCGATATTTTGGAAACGACTGAGGATCAGTATTCTAATTTAGAATGCACAAAATGATAATAGTGATACATAAGTACATCAACCGATGAAATTCTCTCAAATTACGTAAAATAAACCCCAACTTTCTTGCACCAGCAACAATAGAACAAATATGACCAATGAACTTAGAAGAAGAGAAGGTATGAGGTCCGAGTGAGAAGGCGTGTGAAGTTGCTCTACACAAAATTATAAATATTGAGTGGCTTTAAATCAGTTAAGCGCTGTTTTTAAGTGAAAGAGTGAAATATAAGTAGTGCATCATTATTATACATCCGATTTGCCATTATACAGGGTGAGTCTGTTTATACTAGCAGGACTCTGGTATTCGATAGAACACCTGATTTTAAGTTAAGTTTGTCATATAAACATATGTCGGGAATCGCTTCGTTTTTGAGATACAGGGTGTCAAAGTTTTGGTTTTTTTTTTAGTATTTTCCACACAGCTCCTATAGTTTTTAAGATAATTTATTCAAATTTTTACCATAGATTACTTATGATGGTTCACAAGTTTTGACATATGTAAACAATTTGAAAACGTACAGGGTGATATTTTTTCGGAGGTCTGGCCCCCTTTTTCCGTCCAGAACTTTTTTGTGGTACGCCACTGACTGTTTATTTTCCAAAATTTGGATTCCACGTTCAATTTAGAAAAATTTTCGTGTCTTGCATTTTTATCGTAGCTGTAAGAGTTGTCGAGTAAATTGAAGAAATCTCTGAAAGAATGTTTTGTAAATTGTCAATGGTTACATACTTACAGTACAACTTTTGCCACTAATTATTAATTTTTTTGTAGCATTTTAGAGACTGTCAGCCTTATTAATAATAAAACTTGGAATGTTCTAAGACCTGACTAGATTGACATTAGTGAAAACTGTATTAATAATGTCATTTAAATGCATGTTAACGCTAAAATGATGTTAAATCACTAGTTATCAGTTTGGGTATGTTTTACATTAAGTTAAAGTTAACCTAAAAGTTTGACAAAAATGGCAACAGTTTTTCTTTTCCCTCCCAATTAACAAATCAAGAACGTTTTTCTGAAATATTAAATAATTTAATGCAAAATTTTCCGTATTTATATGTCAGTAACCTCAATAATCATTATAAAATTTTATTATGGTATGGTTACTTATCGAATTCATTAAGGAGTTTTTGAACCCCTTAAATTTTAGCACGTCGTTATCGTTATTCTGAGCATGTGCAATTCCAAAAAGAGTATCATTTTTGGCACTGCGCGTGCTCAGTATAACGATTGCGAATTGCAATAAAGATAAGGTAAAAATTTAAGATGTTCAAAATCTTTTTATTATAAAAGCAAAGTTAATGCTTATCAAGGGCGGATTTACCGTGAATTAAAATTTTACATTAGCAAAAAGCAAAAACGTAATTAGGTAAAAAAAATATAAGCGAACTTCACTTAAGGATATTTTATTAAACACTTCTATTTGCTATTTCATGTTTGTCCAAAGAAAAACGTACCTATCTAAATACACAGATAATTTCTAATTTCACAACATTTTTTAAAAATGTGGTTTTTTGAGATACTCCCCCACGTTGAAAAGCTAAATCCGCCCTTGATTGCGTATTAACACAAAACAGTATTGACACAAGACACTTGTCAGTCTTGTCACTTTGCGTAAATGTTTGTAAATGCAGGTTAGATTTATTGCAGTGAAATTAGCTCTATGTATAGAATGAGATGTTGTCACTTTAACTTCTTATTTAGCATGCGGTTAGTTATTTGTCTATAAATATTTAATTATTAATATGAACTACTTAGATTCATTTAAGAATGCAGTTAGTTGTCATTAGTTAACTTGATGTTATTGTGATTATTATTAATATGGGTGTTAATAACTAAGTAAAATAATTAAGAACTAATAATAAACCAAGGCAAATACAAATAACTTTACAAATAACCCGAAATAATTTTATTTTCAAAATGTGATCTATTTTTTGTTGGATACATAATCGGCATCACGTTTCAATAGACCTTCTTGCTGAAACTAAGTGATGAACTCATATGTCTTCGCAAGCATGTCTTATACGCCCTCTAAGATCGTCAACATCTTGAACAGGAGGTGCATACACTTTTTCTTTAAGAAAGCCCCACACAAAAAATCCATTGGTGTTATATCTGGGGAACCTGGGGGCCGTGCGATTGGACCTCCACGTTTAATCCACCTCTCTGGATAATTGTCGTCTAACCAAGCTCATACATTTCTTCCAAAATGAGCTGGGCAGCAATCCAATTGGAACCAAGCTTGCTGTCTTAAATTTAGAGGGACATCTTCCCACATATTAGGATGCTCGGTTTCTAGAAACTAAGAAGTTTTGCAAATTGACCCTTTCTGGCAAAAAATATGTTCCAAATAAACGATTTTCAAAAATTCCTACCCATACGTTAATGCTAAACTTATTTTGGATTTTTTTTGGCCTAATAGCACGTGGATTTTGCTCTGCCCAAATATGTTGATGTTTGAAATTTACTATCCCACGTCGGGTAAAGCAAGATTCATCAGTCCATAATACGTTGGATACGAAAGTTCTATTATTTTCTAATGTGTTAAGGATCCAACGACAAAACTTCACTCTGCGTTGTTCGTCGCCAGGACGTAGACCTTGGTTTATTACTAATTCTTAATTATTTTACTTAGTTATTAAAAGTCTTTGAAATGCTACAAAAAAATAAATAATTAGTGGCAAAAGTTGTACTGTTATATGTAACCTTTGACAATTTAGATAAATGAACTTTCGTTTGACAATAATTGATTTTAGTGAAAATTTTGATGAAAATATATTTTTTTTAATAAAATATTCTTTCATAGACTTTTTCAAATTACTCGACAACTGTTACAGCTACGATAAAAATGCAGGAGACAAAAAAGTTTCTAAATTGAACATGGAATCCAAATTTTGGCAAATTAGCAGTCAGTGGCGCACCACAAAAAAGTTCTGGACGATAAAAGGAAGCCTGACCCCCGAAAAAATATCTCCCTGTACGTTTTCAAATTGTTTACGTATGTTAAAATTTGTGGACCATCATAGGTAATCTACCGTAAAAATTTGAATAAATTATCTTAAAAACTATAGAAGCTATGTGGAAAATACTAAAAAAAAAAACAAAACTTTGACACCCTGTATCTCAAAAACGAAGCGATTCCCGACATATGTTTATATGACAAACTTCACTTAAAATAAGGTGCTCTATCAAATTCCAGAGTCCTGCTAGTATAAACTGACTCACCCTGTATATTTGTAGTGACGTAAAACAGATTTTTTTCCACAGACAAATTTGACATTTTTGAAAAAAATCTGGTAAAGAAAAATATGGTTTTTTGTCCAGCAAAATATACCTTTTCGTCCATTGGAAAAAAAATTTTAAACTCCAGACAAAAACAGATATTGGACAAAAATCCGAAAATTTTAGGACAATAATTATTGGACAAAATTCTGACAAAAATCGGATTACCCGTCTTTTTTACTGTCATCAGTGTCATCTATTCACAAATTATCCTAACGCTTCATCTATTATTAACCTATAAAACTTGTATTTGGCCTTTCTGCTTTGCTTTCATTAGGTATAATAGTAATTACAACATTTTATATTAAAAATTTATTTTGGTGACCAGAAGTTTACTGAAATGTAAATAAATACTTAGGACTTGGGTAGATAAGTGATTGTTTTGTTGGCTGTTAAAATAATATGAATAATAGGTAGGTACTTAACCGAATACTGTGCTTTAAACTTTAAACGAAAATAAATATTTATTTTTAATCTTTTTAATTTTAATTATTTTATTTTTATTAAAGGTTTGCCTAAATGACATACTTTACTGTTCGTATCAGCATCAAAATATGGTCAAAAATTTTTTACTACATTATATTTCTTAATTGGCTTAAATTACTATTATAATTATATTACAACTATTAATTCGTATTAAAAATATTCAGTTTATTTTTTACATTTTTCAAAAAAAAAACAAAAATATAGATAACTAATCATTTTCTATTTTCTATCTTTAATAACTCAATTAATATTGGCTAATACGTTGAAAATGTTAGTTAAACGGCGATCAAAACTTAACTTTAAGGAATGCATTAGAAAATTTCCAATATTTGATTATAACATACACGTATTTGGTATTAAATTGACCAGAAAATTATGTCTAATTCAATTTTTTACCTCAAAAATGATATTTTTTTTGTCTTTTTGTCCGGAAAAAAATCAGACAAAAATGACAAACATTTTTTTTTGTCATTTTTACATCACTATATTTGTTATAAACAAATATTTCCGATATTATTATCATTTACTCTTGTTGGGTCCTATTTTCTAGTCCTACCAAGGAAATTAAAATGCCACCTAAGAAGATACCAATAATGTCAGAAATTATAGATGAGGAATTTATTTCAAATTTATTAAAAAGGCAATCTGACATTATATTACAATCACTTAATCCAAAATTTGAAAATCTACAAAATTCATTAGATGGAATAAATGGTAAATTACAGAAAAATGAACAAAAACTGGAAGAATTGAATGATAATATAAATATACTTGAACAGTCCCTGAAATTAAATAATCTGATCATTTATGGAGTGCCTGAGGATTTACCGGAACCAGTGGAAGATACTTTGCTTTTGTTAATTAAAAACAAATTAGAAATCTCTGTTCCTCTACCGACATCCAAAATTGTTTTAGAATAAGAAGAGCATGGCGAAATGGAAACCCAAGACCTATCGTAACTAAGTTTACTTCTTTAAAACTAAGAAATCACATTTATACTAATTTATAGCAGTGACTATTCTTTCTATAGTCACTGTTTATAGTAAGAAGAAAATGTTGAAAAATACATAAATAATCATTAGAGAGGATCTTGCAAAAAACAACCAGCTACTTGTTAAGGAAGCAATAAACAAATATGGCAAAAAGGCTGTTTTTACACAAAACTGTAAAGTATTTATTATGATCAATAATGCGAAGCATATAATAAAATGTACTAATGATTTAAATTAAACTACGTATTGGGTTTTATCAACATGGTAGAACTATTTCTAGTAAACATGCTGCAAAAAACCTTTTTATCTAGTACATTTAGTCGAAATTTTTTATTTTTTTTTTAATATTAACATTGGAATGTTTTAAATTTCTACACTACTTAAATTCACACTACACCACTAATTCCTACAATACTTAAATATACTTAAATTGTTTACAGTTTGATATTAAGATAAATATGTATTATTGTTACTTTTTGTAGTTAAATATTTATTATGTATTTTTTTGCCAATCAACTGTATTTGATTGAGAGTGGGTGCAGCTTCATATTTTTGTAATCTTATTCTAACTTACTTTACATCTTTACATATAACTGTGTATATATAACTGTGACATTGTAGAAATGAAAATTGGGCATTTAAACATAAGGTCGATGTTTACAGGTTTGATGATTTCAAACATATGGTTGAAGCATATAATTTTGATATAATGGCATTATCGGAGACATGGTTAACTTATAATATTGACATGATGGTGGTGAATATTCCTGGATATACTTGTATTAGAAAAGACAGAATTGAGGTGGGTGGTGTTGCTGCTTATGTAAAATCAAATATTGCATATGAAATTATTCATTTTGATTTCAATATTAATGATAAGCTTGAATATATATGTTTTAAAATCAAATCTAAACTCAGTAGTATTGCAGTTTGCGTTTTTTATAGTCCTCCTAACACTAATCTAAATCAATTGATGATTTTGATAAGATATTTTCTTATTTGTGTCCAACTGTTCATGACATTGTATGCTTGGGAGACTTCAATGTTGACTTTTTAAAGATTAATAATCCTTTAATGGCTTGTCTTGAATCATACAATTTTTCTCAACTACTAAATGAACCCACTAGAATAACTCGTACGCCTAGTGCCTAGTACTTCTCGATCCTGTTTTGGCACCTAATAGCAATATCGTCATTGCTTTTGGTACTTTAGGGACTTATACAATATCTGATCATAGAATGGTTTATTGTGATTTATTTTCAAAAACTAAAACTCCTCTTAAAGTTTTTTGAATACCATTGTTTTAATAACTTTAACTCAAATGTTTTTCTTGATGATTTATATAATTTACCCTGGAACGATGTTATTGAAGAAGGTGAGATTGATATTTTTAATAAGGTTATTTTAACATTGTTTGATAAGCATGCTCCTATACGGGGTGTCCCATCGAAAAGGATCACATTTCGCCACCTTATATCTCGAAAACTAAAAGAGATATCGGGATGCGGTTTGGACAGAACGACTTAAGATTTTTGTAAGTTTTTTTTTTTGCACTATTGCCAAATCTCCAAATATATTGGTACATTTTTTATTGAATACGCTCCTCTTTGGAATAAAATTACTTGCTTATATTAAGTGGAACACCCTGTATATTTTGTCATAATCAGGAAGCCTAATCACTTTACTTTTCAAAAAGGTATACATTGTTTACATTATCTTGAGAATTGGAGCCACAAAATTCAGTTGAATAGGAGCACCCCTTACTTGAACAGTTGGTGAAGCTAGTCTTCGTTTTCACAGTAGCCATGAAAAATAAAAGTATAATAATAAACTGTATTGTCAGTTGTGTCAAATATTTGAAGTATAGATATAAAAATGTTCACATTAGAAGGATCACACACTTTTGATCATTTACTACTAAGGATGCACAAATGTATATTGAAGTAAATGGTGGGCAGTTAAATCAAATTGTTTTCTAACTTATTCAAGTACTTTTTATTTATACAGTTATTTTGATTATTTCATCTGTTATTTTTATTACTGTCATTGTGCTTTGTTGTTATTGTTAACAAAACTCGTTCCTACCGATTATTAAAGAATTATTCTTTTCTCCCTATCTGTTTTCATTTAAAAAGCAAATGCAGTCAAGTTCCACATCAAGTTTGATCAGAGATTTTAAAATGATATAAGGTAAGGATAAAATATATAAGGTATTTTATTTAAAATAAGTGTACAAAAACTAAAAAATAACTTTACAAAGAAGGAGGTATTTTTTTCATTCGTAATAACCCAAATAAGAGTACTTCCAACAAATTTAATTTTGTGGCTCCAATTCTCAAGATAATGTAAACAATGCATACCTTTTTGAAAAGTAGAGTGATTAGGCTTTCTGATTATGGCAAAATACACAGGGTGTTCCATTTAATATAAGCAAGTAATTTTACTCCAAAGAGGAGCGAATTCCATAAAAAATTTACTAATATATTTGGAGATTTGGCAACAGTGCCAAAAAAAACTTACAAAAATCCTAAGTCGTTCTGTCCAACCCGCATCCCGATAACTCTTTTAGTTTTTGAGATATAAGGCGACGAAATGTGATACTTTTCGATGGGACACCCAGTAAAAAAACTTCGAGTTACAAAACCAGCTGCTCCATGGCATACACCCAATGTGAGAATTTTTATGAAACAAGGTTATAATCTTTTTTATAAGAGGACAAGACATCTTGAAGATTAGCAACAATATAAACACCTACGAAATTTTACACTTTCAGTTATATGCTGGGAAAAGAAAGAATATCTAAAATATATCTAAAACCCACGGAAATTGTGGTCAACTTTAAGAAATTTTGATATATATTTTGCATCATTTTTAGAAAATACGGGTAATCAATGTGACCATTATCTTTTTATAAAAATAATGTTTATAATCCAAAATATTCTTTTAATTTTAAATTAACTTCAACTGAGGAGGTCAATAAGATTTTACATCTTCTTAAGTCAAATACTTGTGGTGTCGACCGAATCTCTCTTAGTATGCTTAAGTATTGCAGTCCTTTTATTAATCAATATATAGTTCACATAATTAACTATTGTATTGAAGAGTTATTTTCCTAGTTTATGGAAAAATTCTATTGGTAAGCCTTTGGTAAAAAAAACCTAAACCTGATACGTTTTCAGATTTAAGGATTATTAGTTTATTACCTATAGTTTCTAAAATTTTTGAAAAAATTTTACATACTCAGATTTATGATTATTTAGTCTCCTGTAAAATTCTTCCTGATTGTCAAAATGGTTTTAGGAAAAATTTCAGTACAGCGACAGCACTAACCAAAGTTACTAACGACATTTTTACGGCCACTGATAAACAACTTGATACTGTGTTGGTTTTATTAGATTTTTCGAAGGCCTTTGACACTATTAATCATGATCTTCTGTGTGAGAAATTAAAATATTACGGATTTAATGTAACATCTTTTCGTTTAATAGCCTCTTATTTGGCTGGCAGGTCACAGAGGATCATATATAACAATATTTTTTGTCTCCTACAAATTTAACTTGTGGAGTATCACAAGGGTCCGTTCTTGGCCCTCTTCTTTTTATTATTTATACCGCTGATATTTTAAAATCCATAAAAAATTGTTCTGTGCAAGCATATGCAGATGATACACAAATTTATCATCATTTTCATCATTCTGAATATCATTTAGCATCTAGTGTCATAAATGCAGAATTGGACAAATTAAAGAAGAAATCTGATGAACATAACTTAAAACTGAATTCGTCAAAATCGTGTGTAATGTTTTTTGGGAAAAAAAAATAATGTGGCATTTCTTGAAGATAATTTTATTGTATATATAGAAAGTGACTCGTTACCATGTGCCAAGTCAATAAAAAATTTAGGTTTAGTTATAGATGAAGATCTCCGTTTTAGAGAACATGTAAAAAAGTTAATACAAAAATCATATTCATCTTTAAAATAATATATGCAAATCGTCACTATTTAAATTTTAAGCTTAGGAAAACCTTTGTGAATTGCTTGTTCTCTCTAATTTTAATTATTGTTATTTTTTATATAGTGCATGTTTAGATACATTTAATAAAAATAGAATTCAAAAGATACAAAACACTTGTGTTCGATTCATTTTCAATTTGCATAAATTTGATCATGTGACGGCTAGCAGAATTAGTTTAAACTGGTTAATAATGGAAGATCGTAGGCAGCTTCATCTCACAATTTTTCTGCTTAAAATATTTAGAGAATCAAAACAGAGCTCTGCTATTAGGAATATTTTCACTTTTAGATTACAGGTTCGTGTCAATTTGCGTAATATCTCTAAGTTGACCATGCCTCATCATTGCACTGGCCTTTTTAGGAGAAGTTTTCATTTTAATGCAGTATTGTTTCTCTCTAGCAACCTTCTACAAATGACATTGTACTCTTTTAAGAAGCACTTTAAAAATCAATTTTTTTAATGTTTCAACCCCTTCAAATATTGTTCCATTGATTTTTTTTTATTGCCTTTATTTGTAAATGTTGTAACAGTTATACAGTTAATGATTTAAATAGTTATATCTTTTGGTCGATATCTTCTTCAGGTATTATTAGTTTTTTTATGAATTTCTACTTGCTGCATCTTGGTTGAGTAGAGTAACTACTTAGCTAGACTTCGCCAAGTTACAAGCAAGGTTAAATTTATGTATTTTCTAATGTATATTTTCTTAGTAATTGTGATAAATAAAGTCGATTTATTATTATTATTATTATTACTTTGTTTACGAGAAAAGTACATAACATTACATTTTTTTATTTTCAGGTCAAGATAATTTAAATTATGCTAATTGTGAATTTTCTCAAGGTTATTTTCCAACAGTTCACAGTGTTAAATGTTAAATACTGGCCAATATATTTTCATGTCATCACCGTAGAACCAGTACTTAATGTCTAGGTAAGTAGATATGTCGTTAATATAAATGTTAAATAATAAAGGTCCTAAGATAGAACCCTGGGGTACTCCAGACAATGGAGAATAAACAAAGTGGAGGAAATTCCTTGGCATTGTATCAATCGTAATTAGTTACCACAATTTGATTTCAATAATAGACACAATTTATCAAAAACACACGCACACAGCGGCCTAAATTAAAAGTCGGTTAACATTGGGCAGCAAGAACCTCTGGAGCCAACCATTTCGGTAGCCTTTCATGCATTTCATGGTGGATCAGGTATAGGAATTTGGGTCAATAAAATGACTTGTGGGTAAGTTTACGGACTCTGGGAGAGTCAGAGATTTTGTTACAAAACCACTTCCCAAGTAGCTCCATTCTGGATAAACAACAACTACCACTAGGTCTCATACTACTACCTTTCAACCGAGGGGTAAACCGCGACTATAATTTTGTACACTAGATTTCCTTCTAACAAGAGAATTCCTCTGATTTCCTTCTCACAAGAGAATTCCTCTGATTTCCCCATGATTTCCTCTGAGTTCCTTAGAATTCCCCTGAGTTCCCCCAGAATTTCTGATTCATGTACACCAGAATTCCCCGCGGTTTACCTCTCGCTTTCAACCATTTAATTTAAAGCACCTGGTGAGAATGCTGCATTTCCAGCTCTCCCTCATCAGATTGTTTAGTTAGCCTGGCATGGAATTATATCCCATCCAGCACCTTATTAGCCCGACATCATTAAAATGTCTGAAAAAAATAAGTACTGGGCAGGTACATTTGGAGGAGTGTAAAAATAATCAACTCCATTAAAAGGCTGGCCTGTTGGGTGAAATATAAATGGTATGAAGCACAATAGGCTACATAGTAGCGGTGGAGTGGTTCTTAGTTTTCTACTTACTTTTAAACTTATTCTAATTTCCTTATACATAATATATTAATCAAATATTAAGAGCTTTTTAGAAATGCCTTATACTTAATATCCAATAAATGTGAGGCCTTGTGCGGCATTGTATTTATTTTATTACTGCTGCTGTACTATTTATCTTATTACTACTTCTAATGATATCTAACATTCCGAAGAATGATAAGCAACTATGATTGCAAACGGAAAGTAAGCAAAAAATGTACACACACATGATGAGAACCATACTCATACTGTATTAATTGCATAATAATAAAACTTTAGTTGAGGAATTAACTGAAAATGTGGAAAGGTAGACCATGCATTTGTTATTTAAATATAACCTTTAAAAGGCTTTTATATTTCAAAGGAAAATTAAAGATTAGACCTCTTACAAAATAAATTTTCCTACTGACATATATGAAAACTGTACTTTTTCCACAGTCTACTCTATGTGAAAGTGCCACTTTCGCTCTCTAGAGATGAAAATATTTACGTCTACATATTCATGTTGCCAGTACCATAGCAACGACTACACAAACAAATAAAACTTAAATTGCAACAATTCGTTTATGATTTTATTGCATATTATTATGGACTCAGAAAGTGAATACAGTAGAAAAAATTACATTTCAAACTCGAGATGAAATACAGTTTTTTTCGTTCGATGAGATTGCCCCACTCGCTTCGCTCGTGGGCAACTTCTCATCTCACGAAGAAAACTGTATTTTCATCTCTTGTTGAAAAATATACTATTTCAACAAGGGCCATTTTTCTCTTGCATTCTCAATTAATGTAGGGTAGCTATAAAAACGATGAATAGTTTAATGACAAGTGTAAATTAAAATCATAATGTTGACAACTAATTATTGTCACTCACATTTCACATTTTCACATGTGTCTTACAAATAATAAAATACTTATAACGAATTTTTCAAATCAGGAAAAGCATATTGTTTATATCCACTGTGAAAAAAATGCTGTGCCAGGCTGTGCAACAATATTTTAAATGCTATTTTGACCATCGCCAACCATCACTATCTACACTTATACGCTTTATAATCTTGAGCAATATGGTTCTTTCAATAATCCAAAGAAGTAAGCACATACAATCCAAATAACCGTTCCTTTCACAAACAGTTCATAGAGGTCTTGAGCATTAAGCCCATGCGCATAAGGCCACTTCCTACAAAATGAATTTAAAGGTATACTGGCAGAATTAAATTTAGACATTTGCCATGCTGCGGTGGTTTTACTTTGAAAGGTACCATGTGTAATTAGTTAGCTGTGTGAAATTATTTAGAAAGAACTTTTCCCAACTCATGAACTGGAAGAAATGTACCAGTTACATGGCTGATTCATCTGTTTTAGATTTTTTTTTTTTTTTTTGTATAATATAGTGTGTTTCAAATTGGATGCAATAACATTGGTATCTTGGCAACGTTAAAGATAGAGACTAAGTTAAATTGGGGCAATGCTGTGTAATTTGGTCACCAATAATATACCTCAAAAAAATCAAGGCTAACATGACTATATTGGTTTTGCGTTCAATGATGTATCATATGCTATAGTTAGATCACGTTTTGAATATGGAAAACCACCATCAAACACATTTGTATGTATTAACATAAGCATAACGAAAAAGTAACAAATATTAACAATAAATAACAATTAATTAACAAAAATAAAGAACAATTAACAAAACAACAATAAATTAAAAAATAATAATGAACAGTTAATGGAACAATAAACAAACTAAAGTATACAGTTTACAGAGATCGAATCAGTGCTCAGACTTTCCGCCTAGTTATGTAACAAGGTCTATTGAAAACTGGATCAAGAAAAGACTAGAGAAAGAATGGTCGAACAAGACTGGGCTGCGACAAGCCAGGCTCTTAATTGAAGGACCTTGGTCGTATGCAACTTGATCAATATTTGCGCTAGTAGTAGTAGTAGTAGCAGTGGGGCGGCCAAGACCTGGCAAGTAGGCCACAAGCGGGCCCTTTTTACCTACCCCTGTCGTCCCTACCTAGCATCATCACCTCTTCCCTCATTGAACCTACCCGACCTTCTAATGTAGGTCAGAATGTCGGTCCATTCAAGGGAACTAACCTCTTCCCCTTGCAACTCCCCGGCCCCCCAGACGTCGTGTCTCAGTCTGCCGAAAGCCGCGCACTCTGCCAAGAAGTGGGAAGGCGTTTCATCGCCCTCCCCACACTTTGGGCAGATAGGGTCTCCCTCAACACCCATCAATGATAGATGTCTTCTAAGCCTACAATGACCCGTTAAAACTCCCACCAACTGGTTTAGAGCCTTCCGGCTACGACTTAACAGCCAGGCCGTCTTGGTCTTGCTTGGCTCCACTATAAAGTTGCGAGCCTGTCTACAGCCCCCACTCCTTCTCCACTGTTTACTTAGTGTCTCATGAGCCCAATCGTTAAGAGCTATATTGACCTGCCTCCGTGTAATGCCTAAAATCGGTTCTGGTACTTGGCCGGGTCCCTGAGATCCGAGTCGAGCCAGTTCATCGGCCCTTTCGTTCCCCGGGATTTCACTATGACCTGGTACCCATACCAATTTGACCTCTTTTCCTCTGGCCAGCTCCTCCAGGGTATCTCCGCACTCTTGGACAAGGGCGGATCTAGTCCTTGGAGATGCTAAAGCCTTTAAGGCTGCCTGACTGTCGGAGCAGAAGTAAATATTTTGCTCCGGACAGCTCCTTACTTCCTCCTTGTTTGCTGCCATTAGGATAGCAAAGACTTCAGCCTGCAAGACTGTGGCATACGAACCCAGTGCAAAACTTTGCTGCACGCCCCTATCCTCCACATAAATTCCTGCCCCCGAGGACCTGTCCGCCACACGAGAACCATCTGTGTAGCAGACCAGAGAATCAGGGGGGAATTTAAACTGATCCTGCCTCCATTCCTCCCTCTCTGGAAATATAACGGCATATTTCCTCTTTAATCTAAGACGGTCTTTTGCTTCAGTTACTCTGATGGCAGATATGGGTATTTCCCTCTCCGCCATCTGTGCAATTGCCGCGTGACCGGTATTTCTTCCTCCTGCCTGCCAGCTTTCTGAGTCCCGCATTCTTAAGTAGGCCGCCATTGCCTCCCTCATTATCCATGTGGGTAGGCTTGGCAGCCCTAGCAGGACTTCCAGGGCAGCTGTGGGTGTAGTCCTCATAGCACCTGTAATTCCTATGCAGGCAAGTCTTTGGACCTTTGTTAGTTTCTTGGACACCGTTACCCGGCCGACGCTTGGCCACCAGACCAGGGCACCATATTGAATCCTCGGTCTAATTACCGTAGCGTATAGCCAGTGCAGCATCCTAGGACTGAGACCCCAATTCCTGCCTACTGTTCGTCTTAGTTGCCAGAAGGTGGCCGTTGACTTTTGAATAATTTTGTCAACATGTGGCCCCCAGGTCAACTTACTATCTAGGGTCACCCCTAGGTATTTCACCTCTCCCACGAGTGTCAGAGGTTCTTGATACATAGTGGGTGCCCTGAATTCCTCTCGTTTCCTTCTTTTTGTGAAAAGGATCATCTCAGTCTTCCTAGGGTTGAATATTTGCGCTAAGTCGTAACAGCATAAGAATTGTCACAGGACTGTTGACAGGTCACGGACATCTCAACAAGCACCTTAACACTATCGGCCTTAGTTACACTAGAAGGTGCAGGTTTTGCGGACACGATGACGAAAACTCCATTCACATCCTGTTACTGTGTCTGCCTCATGGTCAAGAGACACAAAGATCCGGGTGCAGCATTTCTCCTGCCCCAGGATATTAGAGAGCTTCCATTAGAGCGGGTGTAGGCCTATGCACATAGCACAAGTCTCTTCCAATAGCTCTCAACTAGCAGCAGGCGCAATAAGTCGAAAGGCCCGAGTGCCGTGGGTAACTGCAGCACATGATACATCGTTGAAGTTACATGGAAAAATGCGGTTGCGTGATGTATATCTAACGGTTTCCAAGATAGCAATGTTATTATATCCAATTTGAAACACACTGTATATAGAGAACAATAAAAGATAAAGTGTAGGTACAGAAGAACACTAGAACTTGTAAGCTGTTCAAGAAGCATTTGCTCATATTATCTTAATGACAAGCTCAGAAGTCAGAGACTTGTGTAGAAAAGGAACGGCATATGATTTCACAGGTGACAAGTACTACAATTAAAACCTGTATGTATTTAACAACTCGACCATGGAGTTCCATACTCAAATAACAGCCGTATTGATAAGACTTGCATCAGAAAAGCAACAAATCTACTTTGAAAAGGTGTAAATTATATCTTGATAATAATGGCGATTTTTTTTATTAATATAGTCACTAAAACAAAAATTATATTTTCGACACCCTTGTAACATAAATTAGCACTATTGAAAGTATCAGTGCAAAGCTTAAGGGTCCCTTCATTCATAACGACGTTTTCCATTTTCAAAATAGCCACAACAGATAATTCAAAGTTTCACAGTAAATTAAGTTTTCAAAAAAAAAAAATATAATAAATTGTAAAAACGCTTGAATTTAAGTCTAGAAATCCTTGATTAAAGTCCCCCCTAAACTAATTGGCAGGATCTTAACATCCAATAAAAAGTAGTACACCATTTCATTTAAAGTATGTAATGAAGTTAGTATCGACAAAGACAATAAACTAATAAGACTTTTCACTTAATGTGATTTCCTATTTTCCCAGTTTCATTTTTTTCGGTGATTTCTGATGCACCCGGAACATGCGTAGATCTACACCATTCATTCATTAAAATGAACATTTGACGTTGCCTTTCGAATAGGACGAGATCACAGGACTGGCTACGTCATGTCTAACACTGATACAATATCTTTATAAATTTTATAACACAATGATAACTGTTATAATATAATTAACACAAGCACTAAAACACCGAGGCACTCGAAGCTTCCAAATGATTCAATCAAACAGATAAAACAACAAAAACTAAATGGAAGTAACGAAATATCACAAATGTCACGAAAGACGAAACCCTGACCTGGCAGGCACACCTACCAGTGTAGATGTTCTCTCATTTTTTATTTCACTTATTTGTGTCACTGACAAAGATAACTAGATGTGCGATATGATGATGATTAAACCAGTCTCATAAATTTACTGTAACTTGCGCCGAGTGTGTTATTTTTCACTCAAAATTTGGCGCATAGTGACAAAGACAAAAGTTTGGTTGACGGCATGAATGAATGTGAAAATTCTTATTAGTCTATATTCTTTAGTATCGACTTCCAGTATAACCAGAAGTGTTTTACCCATTTGAACCCATTGCAACCAATTTTACAAATATTTTGATTAAAAAGGGGAAAAAATATGAACTGAACTCCCAATACTTTCAATGAATGGTTTTAATCAATCACCCCGTGTTTAGTACACTTTTATCCTAAGCTAAATTACCTAATTATTTTTGACCCCACTATTTATCATCTATCAATCTCTATATATGTGTAGTTTCCAGGGTTTAAGCTAGAAGGTTTAAGCCACATTTTTCTTATAGATATTTGGCAAATCACGTGTTAAAATAACCAATTATTGTATATGAAATAAAAATAGATACTAAATTTACTAATACTAAAATGTTGATTCTAATGAGATATTACTAATAAACAGTAGGTAGTAGGTGTGATATATAAGATAGGTACTTGAAATACTAGATTGTAATGTACAAACTAAACTAAGGCACGAGTTATGTCATGTTTTGAAGGTTAATGTTCATTACATGGTTGATTGAATTGTGTATAAACTATAATAAAACAAGTATGTACCGCCTTAGTAGCGAAGTGGTCTAGAGCGTGTTGTGGCAGCATTTCTCGGTCACAATGTCTATTAAGGTCTGGGTTCAATCCCCAGCTCCAGCACTGGCAATGTCGGTGGGTATGGAATGGGGTGTTTGCCTGCATTTTTTTTTTTTAATGTATAACCCCCTTTCGGACAACCTTTGGCTTTCGATTTGAGAGTTGTAAATTATGTGACTATAATTTTTTTTAATGTACAGGTACCGATATAGTAATTTAACAACACTATTTCTATATATTCAGTTAGCCAAATAGTAATATTAGCTGTCTGACGATGAGGCTACAACTAGCTTTACCTTGGTAATTTTATCAATTTTTAAAATGGTCCCCTAAATCAAATATTATATTACCTACATATTAAAGCATATACCAGTGGCTTGATTATATTTTTCACGATTCCATTTTTGTAATTTCTCCTTTCCGGTATTATTATTTTATATATAGTATTTATTATTAAGACATTTTCTTTGCAACATCAAGAACTGAAAGTTGTCATCTTGATATCTATCTTTACAAACACAGCTTGCACTAGTAATTTAATATCACATTATAGACACCAACAAAATATAATAAATGCAAATAGCAATATTTGACTGTAATCTATTGTTTTATTTCATAACTAAAACAAACATTTTTTATTATAGCTGCATCATAATCCTCATTTAAAATACTAAAAAGCATGCATAAATGAGTCATTATCGCACACCGTGTTTTAAAGATCCCTAAGAAATAACTGCAATTAACTAAATTTTATTTGTGAAATTACATCAAATATTTATTTGTCAAGTTACATAAACACAAATTATCAGCTATTGTAAACAAAATTATTTCAAGTAAATGTTAAATGTACAATTATTCTGAAAATTTTTTGACGCAATAACAATCCAATTAGATTTCGTCTGTTTGTAATCACGTGTACAAAAGCAACCAATAATAGTCACATTACACTGATAACAGCCCATGGGTAGTTATCACTTATGTCAACATACGTTGACAGCGAACAAAATTTTGTCGACCCTTCTATAATTGTAACAATTTAAAATGTCTATCACTTTCGTCACGATTTTGTGAACAAATTAGTGCTTCAATCGACAAAATTATAAAATAAATTATACGAAAAAATACTATTAACAGTAAAAAGTATACTTGGAAAATATTTATGAACTTTTGCAGCACACGGAAATATACATTACATGGAAATCTAACGGTTGAAGGACTGGCGTTGATACTATGATACTTACGGATTGGGCGGCTAATATGAGAAAAAGGGATGGTACCAAGTTTAATGACATTTTCATAAAAATTGCAAAAAATTTTCTCACCGAATACCCCTCGAGCATTGATAAATAACTGAAAATTTTCTCACAACTTTCTCAAGTACGTTACTTTTTGACAACAGCCCGACGCCATAGGCAGAGGGCTGTTGTCAAAACGTAACGGAAGTAACGTGCTTTCGAAATCTGTGATAAAATTACCTCGTAGTTATCAATGCTCTTGGGCCATTATAGGTGATAATTAAATTCAGTGAATTGTCATAACTGTCATACAAACTTTGACAATACTTACTTAAAAACATCAGGTAGACTTTGTATACATAAATGTATTAAATTTGACGAAAATTGTATTGATTTTATTTTAATTTGTAGTTTTATTCAGCCTAAACCTGGTATAATAAAAAACAATGTATGATACACGTTTATAAATGCCTTGACAGCACTTGCAACGTTGTGGGCACTCCACTTCTTGTCGTGCCCATAAACTCGCTGCACTTGCTTTAAAGGCTTACTTATAAACTTATACACTATTGTACAGAAACAAAGACTTTTTAAACTAAATGAATTAAGTATCATACTTTTACAACTTTAGATTATAATTCAAATTGAATAATTGTTCAAAGATATAGAACCTTGTCAAATTTTAGGAAGTTTTCTATTCTCTACTTTTAGGAGCTTTGAACTGAAGTCTCAATTTGAATATTTAATACTTACTGAATATACCACTTCATTAGTGTGTCTAGACTTTGTTCACTATCAACTGCCACATAGTTTTTAAATTTCCGACGCACTTTTGAATCCCACTCATACACTAGATCCTCAGGTGATTTATCTAAATCTATTGAATATGTATTAGTTTTGAAAATGCTGTTTAATGATTTGAGACTCACCTAAATCAATAACATTGGATGTATCTTCCTCTTCCTTAATTTTAGAATGTAAAATTAAAGCCGGTACAAAACTCATGTTTGCTATTTTAACGTTTTCTGCAGTTAATTCCATTAAAATTAATCATTCACAAAAGAAATCTGTAAAGAAAGTCTTGTGTCTATACTCTTATATTTAACTACAATAAATATATACAAGGCATATAAGTACCCTGTTTACAAATGGGTAGTATTTAAAATTTTCAACTTTAGAGCCTGAAGGCTAAAAATACAAAATGCTTTTTGTAAGTCTTGATGTTATAGCAACTAATAATTGAGTATGTAATTGGAATATTTAAAATAAACGGGAAAAGTGAAGTGTGTAAAATATAACTAAAGAATTGAACACCGTTAAATAATGAAAAATAACAAATATGGCGAATTGATGGGAGCGTTTTCATAACTGAAGTTTTAATCTCAATTTTCAGTACCAAAAAGAAGTAATCACTTACACTATAACTTCCAAAATTTCCAAATATCATTAGGATACACAAAGAGACACAATTTACCACCTAATTTTTTATTTAGTATACAAAATGTTTCACAAAAATATGTCGATAACACATTTGACGCACCTACGTTCAACATACTTCTTAAACAATGTGACCACCACAAAATATCTATGTGACCATGGTGACCACCATAGCACAAATTTACTAAAAATTCCAAGAAGACCTGCAATTTCAAAAAACATTTTATTTAGGGATGATTTAGGGCCGGTTTTTCAATGCTCGGTTAACGTAATTTAACCTAGAGCAGTGATGTGCCGGATAATTATCCATTTATAATTAACCGGATAATTATCGATAATTATCCATCGGCTAAAAATCCTTTCAAAATTAAGACCGATTCCCACATAGCAGCGCCGCAGCGGCGCAGCGCGGCTATGTATGTAATATATAGCCGCGCTGAACTATATAATCTAAAATATTCATGTAATTAAATGGAACAGTTTCCACATAAACAGCGCGGCGCGGCAGCAGCGCCGCGCTGTTATGTGGGAACTGTTCCATTTAATTTCATGAATATTTTTTGGAGCGGCATTTGCAGCGCCGCGCCGCGCTGCTGCGGCGCTGCTGCGGCGCTGCTATGTGAGAATCGGCCTTTAAGCAGGCTAAATAATTGGCGATTCCAAAAATGAATGCGCCCTCTGCATGAAAATATTCGAACCTACTTAAAAGGTAATTTTAAGAGGCTTATTGCTGATATAATAAATAACACGTATTTGGATTTGTTTAACTTAATAATTTAGTGGTGCTTGTGATTTTTTGGTATTATAAAGTTCAAAACGACGTGCTTAGTATTTGTACATCTTTATTTTTACATTTTAAAATGGCATTCAAAAGAAATCAGCACACACAAACTCCCGTGTTTATGGGTGTCATTCCGCAAAATGTGTCAATAGAAGTGTTTAAGATTGAAGATAGGTAGAAGTTTGGCCCTAGTATAAGAAACTGTTTCTCCAAAAGGCATGTAACAATTTAATAACAGAGAACACGTTTATTTACACAACATAACCACTTTGTTGCAGTTTGTCTATACTTATATATTATTAGTCTTATAAAAACTGAATATATTTTAATTTAAACATTATTTAACAAAAAAACACGCACTAATATGGTATCATCATACAGTTTATCACACTTATTTTAGCCCAAAATGTAAGTAAACAAAAACTAGGATACCTGGTTCAACCCAAAAAATTCATATAATTAGCAATGAAGCACTTATGGGACGTTTGACTGCTTTTACCACTCTTTCTATTCTTTATTTCAAACTAACTAGCACATGAAGTCACTATATTTAAGGCAGCTGAATCCTAAATTGCTAGATGATGTGATATGAAATGGAAAATTTTTACTCGTCTTCCTCCATATTTGTTTACAATTTGCAGCGCCGTCATCGGTAATTTGAATCGGCAATTATAGTGTCAGTGGTGAAAATGGCCTCATAAGGGAGATATATTGGAACTTTTATTTATGTTTTAATTTAATTTAGTTTGTTTTATATTTTTATTTTTTAATTTGTACGATTATTTTTATTTTTGATGTACTTAATTCGGTCCAACTTAATTTTAGTCCAAAATGTAAGTAAACAAAAACTAGGATACCTGTTTCAACCCAAAAAATTCATATAATTAGCAATGAAGCACTTATGGGACGTTTGAGTACTTTTGCCACTCTTTTTATCCTTTATTTCACCCTAACTAGCACATGAAGTCACTATATTTATGGTAGATGAATGCTAAATTGCTAGATGATGTGATATGAAATGTAACATTTTTACTCGTCTTCCTCCATATTTGTTTACAATTTGCAGCGCCCTCATCAATAATTTGAATCGTCAATAAACATAAGCTGTGTTTTATAATTGAGAGATCCTGAATGAATGGCCGCGTTCAGCAGATACAAACGTTGACAAACTTATGATTGTTCTGCTGAACGATAGTTGAAAATTATGTTGAATGTCAACAAGTTTTATGAGCGGTAGCCATTTTTGCAAGGGTAAAATATTAACGCTTCATTTTCTCAAGATGTTGGAAAGCATATATATAATACTACTATATCGCGGGTAGAGGCCCAAAAATTCCGAAAACAACACGGCGCCGACATACAATCTCTATCCTTATCGAGAGTACCTTAGTCAAATATGCGCATGCGCACGAATTTCGCGACATCCAATAAGCATGCAGCATAAATACTGCAGCTCTGTCTACCGACTTCTTTTAAAAAAAGTTGAAAGTTGGGAAGTCTGTCAGCCTATAAACAGTGTGTCAGCTTCCGTAACCATGGAGATTGCGCATGCGCAAATCGAACAAAGGGTCTCTGGAACAGTATAGCACTATATCTTTTGTCCTTTAATGTTTTCGGAGAAACCGCTTATGGGCTAACATAGGAAACACGCGATATAGTAGTATTATATATATGTTGGAAAGCATAGAAAAAAGGATAGAAAGGTTATGTTCACAGATTATGTTGACGGTTACGAGCGAGCTGTTGTAAAACGAAAATAATATGGAGAAAGAATATTTTGTAGCCAAATATATCCATAATGGTGTAGAATTTCAAAGCACCGCATTCAAATTTGAAACAAACGGAAATAAAATAAGATCGTTCAGCAGACTGAAACATCTATGTAATCTATGACTGAAACCACTGAATAAATGCTTTGCGTTTTAAAACGTAAACATGTTTCAAACGGTTTGCTGTCTGCTGAACGCGGCCATTGTCCGTGGCGCTTCATAATGATTTTTTATGTGCCGCCTTTCTATTTTTATTATCTGCACTAGAATCATGAGCGCAGGCAAGGGAATTTACTGGTTCGATTTGATTCGTTCCATGCCATGGTACGTCAGTAAATATAGATTATGTTAAAAATAAAATAAAGACAATTTATTAAAAATAATATAGTTATTATTTTGTATTATTCTATTCCTATGTATCACCAGTATAACCTATTCAAACTGTGAATTGTGGAGCGTTAAAAAACATTAATTTATGGTTCTTATATTAATTTCAATATTAAGAAATACAAAATTACCAACCTGATTTAGGACTCTCTGAAACTGTATAGGGTGCTGGTAAATTATACCACTCTTCGAGAAAATGTTTCTATGGACTTGAATTTGCTATTATAATAATCTACATTTACTTACGAAGCAATTCAGGTATGGATGAATTATGTAAAGTGTCAAATTAAATTAAAAAATAATATTTATTCGATAGCTCTTCCACCATTTCTTGGTCGGTAACCATCATTATTTTCATTTAGTCCTGCTGATTGCTAAGATAACAATTTTCTCGGGTATTTTCGGGAGTTTCCTTATGATTTATCACTAGATAACCAATCAGAATGAAGTATTTTTTAAATCCTTTTTTTCCCATTGGTTGCTTATGCATCCATTTCCGTTCTTTAAAAAAGTGTTTTTACGGACTTCAATTTGCTATATTACAATATTTAACTTTCTTCACTGTACGCTTAAGGTTAGCACCAGGTTAAGATTTTTTTTTTAATATAATACTTTCTCTTATACTCTCTATTCCACTGATTTTCCCATATATATAATACTACTATGGGCCGTATTCACCATCACTTGAGTTATATTTAACAAGCCTGTTAAAATTCTTATCCAATCAAATATCATCTTTAGGAAAAATCCTTATTCGTGATTGGCTAAATATTTTAACAGCCCAGTTAAAATTAACTAAGGTGATGGTGAATACAGCTATAAATCGCGTATTTCCTATGTTAGCCCATAAGCGGTTTCTCCGAAAAATCAAAGGACAAAAAGATATAGTGCTATACTCATATATATATAATACTACTATATCGCGTATTCCCTATGTTAGCCCATAAGCGGTTATTAAAACATTAAAGGACAAAAGATATAGTGCTATACTGTTCCAGTGACCCTTTGTTCGATTTATGCATGCGCAGATTTTGTCGATATCCATGGTTACGGAAGCTGACACATTGTTTATAGGTTGACAGACTTTCCAATTTTCAACTTTTTTTTAAAAGAATTCGGTAGACAGAGATGCAGTATTTATGCTGCATGCTTATTGGATGTTGCGAAATTGGTGCGCATGCGCATATTTGACTAAGGTACTGTCGATAAGGATAGAGATTGTATGTCGGCGCCGTGATGTTTTCGGAATTTTAGGGCCTCTACCCGCGATATAGTAGTATTATATATATGGCTATACTGTTCCAGAGGCCCTTTGTTCGATTTGCGCATGCGCAGATTTTATTGACATCCATGGTTACGGAAACTGACACATTGCTTATAGGTTGACAGACTTTCCAACTTTCAACTTTTTTTAAAAGAAGTCGGTAGACAGAGATGCAATATTTATGCCGCAAGCTTATTGGATGTCGCGAAATTCGTGCGCATGCGCATATTTGACTAAGGTACTCTCGATAAGGATAGAGATTGTATGTCGGCGCCGTGTTGTTTTCGGAATTTTTGGGCCTCTACCCGCGATATAGTAGTATTACAAGGATTGTTAACTGTTTACAGGACCCCTGTATAGTATTGAAAAATACTCTTAAACGCAAATGATAGGTACTTCAGTAAAGCAATTTAAACACGAAAAATCCTAAACGCCACTGAGTTAAAAGTCAAATATGAAAATTCTCAAATTGACAGTTTAAATTTTGATTATACGCGATTCTTGCTAAGCAATACGCTACCTACTAGCGGCACGCACAACTAACGCTTGGGGTATTGGTTCGGTTTTGCGTATGTATGTCTATTGTGAATTTTGAAATATCCGTTGTTATATTAGTTAATTGCTTTGATTAGATATGAATCATTATTACTGTGAGCGTCATTGTTCCTCTTGTACAAAGAAAAACCCCGAGATCAGTTTCATACTTTTCCAAAAGCGGGAAAATCTGGAGCTATCGCGGAAACTATAAGTTGAGCATTACAGAGTTACAGGAGACAAGTATGGATAAAGAAGCTAAAGAACGCAGACTAGAGAGTGTGCTCTTTACCTTTCTCTAAGGATGACTAGTTCCATAAAGGTATGTATGCCGTATGCCCAATAAAGAATTTGACATATTTTGAGGTTAAGTTTCATTTTCAGATTTGAACGCTCGAAAAATATTGAAATCTATTCTAATTTTATATCACTACTTACCCCTTTCAAAATAGTTTTACAAGCTTTTTACCTGGTTTAAAGTTGTCGACAACAAATATTTGATGAATAAAATTTCAAACGTTAGTGTCAGTGAACATAAGGTTAGTATAGATTTCTGTCATTTTGGCGCTACGATCTTAAATGAATCGCGTATATTATATATAGGCTGCGTTTCCGTACCGGACAATCATTCTGGAACTCTCTGTACATGAATACCATAGGGCTGAAAGAGAATTACGGAACCCAGCATCATTTAAAACAAGATCTTCGATCAAATATTTGGTCGGATAACAACTCACCGACAACCAATGAAAAAATTTAGGGGATTGCTATGTTGCCATGTTTACAGCTAATAGGCGCCAGATTTAAAAAGTATAATGCTTCATATAACCTCGAATTACGGTATATCTTCAAAAACTATAGTTTGAAACCTATAAGTTATATTTTAGAAAGATAGTATTGACTTACATAAATATTTAAATGTTCAAAGGTACAACCTATCCTATTGCATAAAATTTATGTTACTATCTCTGTCTTCTTGCTATTACTTAGTTCAACTGTCTGCCCTACTCTTAATTGGAGCAAAGACTGAATTGAGACTTTTACATTCACTTTTGCTTGATCCTTTTTCACTAGGTTAGAATGTTTCATTCCACTGCAGGCGTTTTATGAGGGTCATGGTCTTTAGTAAGTTAGGCAAGGCTTAAATTTTTATGGTTCATTTTATACTTTGGTTAAACAATAACTCGAGTACTATCGACTAGAGTGTACACTGTATAAAGGCACGCAAACAAACAACTGCAGTTTATAATGTCATAGGCTGGCTTGTATTTAATGCGAACTGAGAATAGCTTCATCTGTTGTTGTTGAAGTTGATAATAAAGGATGGACATCTACCCAATGCGCACTAGGACGGTTAATCGAATTCGCTGTAAGTCTTCAGGTACACTCCATGACATTATTTCACCTTGACTTCAACCGTAAAGTATATACCTCTGTATTCAGACTGCTTTATAAGTGCAGATTTTATAAATAAATATTATTAAAACTGATATTGTCAGTGCACAAGTGATATTGTGTCAAATTGAATATAATTTAATGAAGTTAATAAGTAGTTAGTAGTGTATGTATATGTACCATTAGGTATGACTTATCGTATATAACCACTAAAACCACGATCTACGATAAAAGTATATCATTAGAGCTTGTTTCAAATATTTGGGATTAAAATGTTGTCCCCCTTATCCTTAAAATCCATAAAAAATATCTATTTACATCATGATTAGGTTCTCCCAAGATTAATAAATATGAGTACAAGGTATACTTCTATAAAATGAACTATATTTAAGTAATATATAAATTCAAAGTTTAATAATTACAACGATGAATTTGTTTTATATGTGAATTTTATTCTATAATAATTTAAGTAACTATCACAATAAAAAGTAAAAAACTAAAAAATGTTTGGTTACTGATATATTATGAAATAATTTTTAAATGTAAATAAAAATATAAATTTCACAATTTAAACTGTAACTTATATTAGTAATACCAATAGTGATGAGTTTTTAACCAGCGAATAACATTTTGCACTAATTAGTCTAGTTGTAAACCAGTTAATTATCAAGTTTTAACATTTAACAGATTTCCGTCAAGTTATCATGTTTTATGCTTAATTTCACAATTGTAACCAAATTTGTATTGTATTGATTAATTGATATTAAATAAATAACAACTTAGCTCAAAAATTTAACAACTTTTAAGTAGGCTTTGACTCATTTGTTATTAATTTACAATAAATACTGGTACAAAGTGTAATACACACATGCACAACCATTTGTGTGTAAATTGCAGCCAATTTTCATACCAAATTTTTAAATAGGACTATTAAGCAGCTAATAATGCTATTAGGCTACCCATCACTAACAGTAATGATATTTTTATAAACATTTCTTTGTATAAAATAAAATTAGGTACCTACTTATCACTATGTCATTGTTCCAAACACAGGATTGTGCCTACAAATACTGGGCCCATATTCTTCATAATCTTCTTTCGTGTGACACACAGTGTAAAACTCAGGCTAAAAATTTCAAAATTTATTAACAACTTATTCTTCAAAACTTGTACAGTATCAATATACAAATGAAATACTTAAACCTAATCTAGATCTCTGGAGACCTCTAAGAAAAGGAGTAAATTCATTCATTTAAATCCTGTGCCTTTTTTGCCATTGAGAGAACATTTGATAATACTATAATAAAATCTATCATGAAAACATCTCTAGGTGGATAGGCTAAATACATGCTCAGGGAAAGATTGATATGTATATCCATACTGAAGGAAACATTAGTAGCTCGTTAAACGAACAACCATGTCTGCAGCAAGACGTTATTCTGTCTCCACTTCTGTGAGCCTCGTGGTGGATGATATTAATAAATTTACTAGACAGTAACGGATCCCAAACCCTGCTCTATGTAGATAACTTAATCATACTTGCAACAGCGCAGCAATGGAGTATATGCACAAGGCCCTGAATATATATAAGGGATTTATAGATATACCTAGACACAGACTAAATATAGATAAGAGCGAGTTAAATATTAGACATTCTAAATCGACCATAATACTATTCACCAGGTGATGATTTCAAGTTGAGTAATTAGGACTACTAATACTTCACAAAGATCGAGTAAAGCCATCAGGGGGGGAAAGTATGAGAGTAATATATTAGACTGAAGAATTACCTGGAATTCTTCACAATTAAAAATATCTTGGATATGATGGGTTTTATTATTTACTTCCATATTATTTTACAATTAGTACTGTCACTGACAAATTATTACTACAATGTTATTAAACTTTCCACCACTTGAATGTGGTGGAAACTTTAATAAACTCAACTACTGATTTGACGAGTTTACACACCTTTTGGATATTCGCAAATTTTCTCGAGGCATGAATAGACAATATTCGTTACAATATATTACAGGTTACATTATATACACACATTTTATAAAGAAGAAAATTTACTAAAAATGTACTACTTGTTTTTTTTTTTGTATGCGGAAAGGATGGTTATGTTATAGCGTTTCTTTACCATATCACCTCAATTATTACAATTGATTCATAAAAATGGAGGTGCTGTGTATTGTATGTGCAATATTGCTTATTTCATGATTCTTACTATTGTTACTGTCGCCATGCTGATTAACATACTCTAAATTATTGTACTATTATTATTATATCTTTATATCTGATGTCTGAATATACAGTATATTAGGTATCACGTCTCAGTCCTCGCATTTTACTCATAATATCAAATATGCATGATGGCTAGTTACTTTCTATTAAAAAAAGTATTATAAATTATTTTGCATTAGGATATTTAGTGTTTGGCCAAAATTGTAAAGTGTCACTCATAAGTAGTATCAGAACGTTATTACTATTCACCGCATAAAACAATTTTTACCTGATAAAATGATTGCTTGAAATTTAATGTGCTGTTCCGTATGGTCAGTGATCTTGACTATAATTTCATGGACTCTATATGAGGTGCAATGATTGGCTAATATCGAATATGCGCACTTACATATCAACAACATCCCTTCTTCCTATCCCATCTTCATGGAAGTGGTGTAGAAGGCGTATTTTTTGTAAGAAACTTATGTTTAACGATTAATTGCGAGGTCATTTACTACATTGTTTTTACAGTTGTTTTTGCAAGTGTGGGAACTATTGGATTTTCTGGTATTCGTAAAAGACCTAATTTAACCTATTTAAAGAAATATTGTAGTTATTTTTTTAAATTTGGCTCAATCTTACCAGACTTCAAGGAATTGTCATCCCTTGCCACTTCACCCGTCAAACAGCTCCATATACTGCGAATGAATCACTCTCTATAATTTTGGACAAATACTATATTATACATCTTTAAATATTAAAGATTATTTCTTGAACCTATCAATGTATATATGTGTAATGTATAAAAGCGGCAACAGACGGCCACCCTAAGGTTCTGGCTTTAATTGTCTGGTGATATGTACGGTCACTAAAATGTAATTTTAAATCAATACCCATAAAACTGATTTTGTGCGGAATATCCTTATTGAAGTTAAGATTTTCGTAAGTTAAATTAAATTTATTTTAATGACACGTTGGTATATTTCAGTTTAAAGTAATAAAATTGTTGGCAGTAAAAGGTCTATTCTTGAAGCCACAACTATTGTTTGTGTAGTTGTGTCAATTTATGAAGGTGAACTTGGCAATAAAACACCAGTGAGGCATGATATATTTGCTTATTCATTTCAACTTCAACTAATATAGCCATAAAACTAAATGCCACTAATTAGGGGCATTTAGTCAAGCTAAATCTCCATTTTAGGTGCAAGCAGGTAAAAATCCTTTATAAATCGACCCGACTATAGTTCCAGAGCGTATAGTTTAAAATTAATCCAACTAATTTAAATTCAATAAAAAGGAAATTATTATTGGCATTACCGTAGAAGCTAACATACTCCCACCGAACCATACAGCATATCGTTGCATATGATGTGAGACCACTTGAACATCTATCGGTTTAGGCTGAAAAATAAATGTCATCAATAATTCAATTCCGAAGTGAATTAGTTTATTAATATGGAAAAAAGAAACAATGATGTAGGAAACTCAAAATGTGAGTTCATTCTTACTGTCAATCGTCCTCCTCCCAGCGTTTCACTAAGTTTAAGTCTAGCATCTACGGTCCGTTTGATGTCTCTCTGCAACCTTCTACTAAAGTCTTTAAACATAGTAGAACCTCCAGATAAAACTATATTATCATACAGAGGTCTCCTAACATCAATAGGGCAGTTTTGTATCACATCATCCACAATTTGTGATAAAGGAATTGTAAAGTCTGGGTTGGAAAATTCAGGATGGAAAAATATCTCTGGACCTAAGAACCTTTCGTAACCAACATCTACCGTGAACAGTTGTTTTGTGATGGAATTGATTCCTTCATACTTTTTCATCCACTTCCCAGGGTCAGAATCATATTTTGCAAATTCTTTTGCTATATCTGGACAAATGTAACAGTATTTTTCCTTTATTGCTTTGGCTGTTTCTAAAGATTGCTCTGGAGGAATGCCTATTTCCCTTTCTCGCAGAAGGGACTGGATAAAATAAGTTATATTGCGACCAGCAATAGGAATGTGCTTGATGCAACTACCAATAACATAACCTTCAGCCTGAAAACACACCGCAAGAATAAAATCTAATCAATTATTAAAATAAAATCATATCTAGAAACAAAGAAAATTGGTGACTTACAGGTGTTTCATTTAAAAAAGTTTTTAGGATATTCAATATTCTAAAATGAATGTAGTAAAACTATAAGCACCCCATGGTTTAAAATTTAATTTTAGAAAATGGAAATATTACTTCCTAAGTTCAGTGATAGAGAAAACCTCTCAAAAAAAATTATGAACCTAACATTATCTGAAAAATTCCGTATAATATAGTCTGTGGCGCACTTCCAAGTCCTCTTTCTGTATTTCTTTCTTTCTTTAAAAATTGTCCAGTGAGACTGTTCATTTTTTGAAAACTGCTTACGGTTTAGTTATTTTGCTTTAGATAGATGTATATCATTTGAAAATAAACATTATGCATACCAGTTGTTTCATTACAAATAAACAATTTATTTCTTTTCAACTGTGATACAGTGCAGCTAGCCCCTTGGGCTTGTGTGACTGTCCTGTTAAAAACTTCAAGTAGGTAGGTACTGGTATACTTTACCACTACTAACTTATTAAACTTGGATACTTGGGTTTTTATTAAGAAAATTAATTAATATAATTCCTTAAAATTATGAAATTAATTTTAAGAAACTGTCCAAATGCTTACTTATTAGTTTATTACAATATGTGCTACTTATAATTCTAATTTAACGGTTCTGGTAGAAAAACTGCAAATATTTCTGAAAATATTGAAATTAGATATGACAGTTCACGAAAATTATAGAGAATTAACGTACTAATTGAAAAATGTAATAATGTACTTGGTGTTCCATGTAAAAAAATTAAAAAATGCTACGCGTTTATTCAAAAAACACCCTGTGTAATATAATCGTTAATCGGTAGTTGTAACATTTAAGTAGAATCCCTGGCTACATAATTACATAATATTTTCTTAATTGACAGTAATTTTCATATAGTTAATTGTTAAACCTTGTCCGGACCAAAATTTTCATTTTTTTATAATTCAGCACCACCGCATCAAAAATCGAAAATAGACACATTCTTGAAAAGAGAATTTTCCTGTGATTTCAAAAATATTAAAATATTTATAGCAATCCATTACCGCACTAATGAGCAACCCTATATATATCAGAATGCTTCAACCATCACATGGTAATATTAGGCACAATAAAAAACTAGAAATATATACACTCTACTCCATTTAAAATAGTAAAATTGACAGATGCTTCTGGTATCAAAATAGATAATTTTGACAAATTATTAATAATTCATTATTCTTCTTGCAATTTTATTGGTAGAAAGTTGTATGTCTCTATGCAAACTATTACTTACTACTGGAATTACGTGAGTTACTCCATCACCACTGTCAATAACAATGCCTGTAAGAGTCCTTTCTTGTATACTCCTACTTGCCCAACTGGCAGCAAGGGCCAACACAGCTTGAACAGCTATATAAAGCCCGGGTACATTAAATGATTCGAACATAATTTCTGCAATGTATTCCCTATTTTCAGGAGTATTTAAGGGAGGTTCTGTCAGAAGAAAATAGTGATCCTCTGGCTCAGCTCGAAGATACTTGAATATGCATTGTTCTAAGAATTTTTCCATTAAATCCCAGTCCTCTACAAGTCCATGTCTTACGGGATACTGAAATGCAAATTTAAGGTTATGCATAGGTCATAGCAGTACTTTGATAAGGAGAAATTAAATCTAGAGGCAGCGATTATTTTGTGTTTTATTTTATAATACCGCAATCCTCATCATTCAATTAAGTACATCAAAAATAAAAATAATCATACAAATTAAAAAATAAAACAAACTAAAAATTAAATTAAAAAAATAAATAAAAGTTCCAATATATCTCACTCTGTGAGGCCGTTATTAATACATACATGTATTGTAGGAATAGATACCTCCGCATGTAGTGAATAAACGCTGAGAAGTATGTACATTGAAGCTTACACCCAGAATTGGACAGCAGCTTGTCTGTTTTAAAATGGCATTCACCTTTAAAACAAGTATGTAAGGTTGATGGTTTCTGATCTGCTGGCACAAAATGGTTTTGTTTAAATAGAAAATGTAGAATGCCAGAAACGTATGCCAGAAAATTCGGGATGCCTATATTACATGAATGAAAAAAAAAGACATACTGGGTGGATCTTATCACCTTTATAGCATGCATAATAGTACTGCTCTAGTTATTTTCAGATACCTTTAAAAATCCAAAAATTGGTAAGGGTCACAAAGATTTTGGACTTATGACACCGGTGTTAAAAACAGCAACGGTTTTTCCAGCAACGGTTTTTATATTTTCTAATAATCAGTATTTTTGCAAATCGTAAAGTTTTTCAACGACAATCACTTCAAACGATCTTACTTAAAGTAGGTATAAGCGTTTTTATATATTTTTGTATAATAGTAGGGGTAAAAACTACCCCTAAATATCCAGAAATTTGTTGGAAAATACTAGAGTAGATGTCAGTGATATTTTTCGATGCCAGCAGTTTCATGTGATGCTACTGAATAGGAAATAGGTAAGCGTTGTTATATATTTCCGGGTGTTACTAAGGGCTGAAACCACCCTTAAGTATGGAAAATATTGATTGAATAGGTCAATTGAATTTTTCGATGCCAACCGCTTTGAATAGTATTACTGAAGTAGAAATAAGTGTTGGTATATTTTTCCGGACCATAATAAGGGAGGAAACTACCCCTAAATATTCGAAATTGCCCTAGAAATCAGCCCAGCAGATGTTAAATTTTTCGATGCCAGCAGTTTCATGTGATGCTACTGAATAGGAAATAAGCGTTGTTATATATTTCCGGGCGTTACTAAGGGCGGAAACCACCCTTAAGTATCGAAAATATTGATTGAACATGTCAGTTGAATTTTTCGATGCCATCCGCTTTGAAGAGTGTTACTGAAGTAGAAATAAGTGTTGGTATATTTTTCCGGGTATTAATAAGGGAGGAAACTACCCCTAAATATTCGAAATTGCCATGGAAGGCAGTCCAGCAGATGTCAGTTAAATTTTTCGATGCCAGCAGTTTCATCTGATGCTACTCAATAGGAAATAAGCGTTGTTATATACTTCCGGGCGTTACTAAGGGCACCCTTAAGTATCGAAAATATTGATTAAATATGTCAGTTGAATTTTTTTTTTGCCAACCCCTTTGAATAATGTTACTGAAGTAGAAATAAGTGTTGGTATATTTTTCCGGGCAATAATAAGGGAGGAAACTATTCAGCCCTTAGTAACACCCGGAAATATATATCTGTAACAACGCATATTTTCTTTTGAGGAGTGTCACATGAGACTGCTGACATCGAAAAATTTAACTGACATCTGCTGGACTGGCTTCCTAGGCAATTTCTAATATTCAGGGGTAGTTTCCTCCCTTATTATTGTGCGGAAAAATATACCAACACTTATTTTTACTTCAGTAACACTATTCAAAGCCGTTGGCATCAATAAATTCAACTGACATGTTCAAGCAATATTTTCGATACTTAAGGATGGTTTCAGCCCCTAGTAACGCCCGGAAATATATAACAACGCTTATTTCCTATTGAGTAGCATCAGATGAAACTGCTGGCATCGAAAAATTTAACTGACATCTGCTGGACTGCCTTCCATAGCAATTTCGAATATTTAGGGGTAGTTTCCTCCCTTATTAATACCCGGAAAAATATACAAACACTTATTTCTACTTCAGTAACACTCTTCAAAGCGGTTGGCATCGAAAAATTCAACTGACATGTTCAATCAATATTTGCGATACTTAAGGGTGGTTTCAGCCCTTAGTAACGCCCGGAAATATATAACAACGCTTATTTCCTATTCAGTAGCATCACATGAAACTGCTGGCATCGAAAAATTTAACTGACATCTGCTGGACTGATTTCTAGGGCAATTTCGAATATTAAGGGGTAGTTTCCTCCCTTATTATAGTCCGGAAAAATATACCAACACTTATTTCTACTTCAGTAATACTATTCAAAGCGGTTGGCATAGAAAAATTCAATTGACCTATTCAATCAATATTTTCGATACTTAAGGGTGGTTTTAGCCCTTAGTAACACCCGGAAATATATAACAACGCTTATTTCCTATTCAGTAGCATCACATGAAATTGCTGGCATCGAAAAATTTCACTGACATCTACTCTAGTATTCTCTAACTAATTTCTGGATATTTAGGGGTAGTTTCTACCCCTACTATTATACAAAAATATATAAAAACGCTTATACCTACTTTAAATAAGATCGTTTGAAGTGATTGTTGTTAAAAAACTATACGATTTGCAAAAATACTGACTATTAGAAAATATAAAAACCGTTGCTGTTTTCACACCGGTACTTATGACTCAATTTTTGTACCTCTGCATTTTTACATGAATCTCTTATCTACTCTATTTATAAATAGAAAAGAATGTCTTGCGAAGAATAAACTCAAATTTTCATAACTGAAATAAAAGACAAACTGAAATAAAGGGCTCAGTATTTCATAATGTTTAAATTGTTGTCCATTAACCTCATGACAATAATATAACCTGTTATGAAGCAATTCCATGAATTTTGTAGGTGTAAAAATATATTAATTTGATTAATTATCCTGACCTCCAGATCCACCTACCTATATGTGAGGCCTAATCACACTTATTTTCAATTTTTAAATAATTTAAATGCTGCCAAAAGCAAAAGTCCACTTACACAGTGAGTAAATTGGCAAACATAAACATAAGTAAAAACAACTCTATAAGCTATGTTCAAACGATCTCTTTTAATATTTTGACTCGCACCTTCCTCGTGTACCCTTAGAAAGTATATTATTGACAGAGATTCAATAGGTATATAATCATGTTCTTCTACCACTACTTTAAGTAGTGATCATTCTTATCAACCTACAAACTAAGGAAATTTCTTGTTATGCACAGTTTTCTATAATGAAATCGAATTGTAAAGCTATTATAAATATTGGAAAAAGTTATTGAGCCTAATAGTGATGATCTTCAATATCAGGACTAATATAAATATGTTTTGACTTATGGTCTGGTACTATATATGTAACTCTTGTTATATAATATATAATGTAGGACTATCATTATCACAGATTAAATAATTATAATATAATAAAGTTTCATTATTTTCTGGTACCTACCTACTATTATTATTATGTATTAACTTGATTTTAAGTGACATTTTACCTTTACTGCATATCCTGTGGCATCAAATGCTTCATCTCCGATGAAAAAATCCAAATCCTCAACACCTTTATTTAATCTACGGGATGTTGTATCTCCTATTTTAGCAGTTTCTTTTATTGCAATAGCAGAAGGTATTATAAATTGTGGTTCCTTATTTGCAGCAAAACCCAATTTTGTATATCTATAATGAGAATAATACTGATTACCTACTCAAAATTAAAACAAGCAGGAAGTTTGGTTATATAGTTAGAAATGTATATTACTGGATTACTGACCCCGTTCCGACATCTATAACACAAGCTGGTAATTTTCCGTCCATTCTACTGTCTTATAATAAACAACCTACAGTAATTTCTTGTGGAATTTATTAAAATAAAGACCGCACCTAAATAAACTAAAAAGTGACAAATTGACACACACCCACAAAATTTGATTGACAGCACCACACACCACAGAATACAGAATGACAGCACATTAGGCGAGTAGGCGAGTTCAATTGGCGATTCGAATTACCGATGAGAGCCCTGCAAATTGTAAACAAATATGGAGGAAGACGAGTAAAAATTTTACATTTCATATCACGTCATCTAGCAATTTAGCATGTTTAGTATTCAACTGCCATAAATATAGTTACTTCATGTCCTAGTTAGGGTGAAATAAAGGATAAAAAGAGTGGTAAAAGCAGTCATACGTCCCATAAGTGAAGTGCTTCATTGCTAATTAAGTATATGAATTTTTTGGGTTGAAACAGGTACCATAGTTTTTGTTTACTTACATTTTGGGCTAAAATAAGTGTGATAAACTGTATAGTGATATCATATTAGTGCTCCTTTTTTGTTAAATAACGTTTAAATTAAAATATATTCTATCTTAAACACTTCTATTGACAGATTTTGTGGAATGACACCCATAAACATAGGAGTTTGTGTTCCGCTGATTTCTTTTGAATGCCATTTTAAAATGTAAAAATAAAGATGTACAAATACTAACCATGTCGTTTTTAACTTTGTAATACCAAAAAATCACAAGCACCACTAAATTATTACGTTAAACAAACCCAAATACGTGTCATTTATCATTATATCAACAATAACCCTCCGAAAATTACCTATTAAGTAAGTTCAAATATTTTCATGCAGAGGGCACATTCATTTTTGGAATCGCCAATATATATTTTATCTATGGGCACGGCACAGCTTATATACATATAAGCCAAGAACCCTAAACAAAGAAGGACTGATCAATTCATTCATAAAAATTTGAAGGTCATTTTCAACAGATTTCTCGTAACACGTCAGTGGATCCCCTATTGCCAAATTTGCCTCTAATTGCAATTTCAAAAATTTTCAGTCAAAATATCCATCCCAATAATATTTCAGAGACTGTATTAATGCAATTAAATGTGATTTTAAAGTATTTATATATGTGTTTTACAATATATATCTTACGATTTGAAGTGCGTGTGCAAAAATCGTTGTCGATTTGACAACTGTGATAACTTGTGTTTTGTTAATCAGTGCACAGATAACTATGATATGATGACATGACTGATGACAGTGATGACATTCCAAAGACATCCGAGACATTCTACATGACAATGTGACATATATAGGTTATGTTAAAAGGTTAAAGCTGTCAAATTAAAACAAAGAGGATATTCAAATTTCAAATCTCCCGCCAAAGGGAATCCACTGACGTCACATAAGTGATAAACAAATGTGATTGGCTGTTACTGATTGATCAGTCCTTCTTTGTTTAGGGTTCTTGCATATAAGCTGCATGATGCAATCATACAGAGAGTTCCAGAATGATTGTCCGTGCCGCTTCATAATGATTTTTTATGTGCCGCCGTTCTATTTTTAGTATCTGCACTAGGATCATGAGCGCAGGCAAGGGAATTTACTGGTTTGATTTGATTTGTTCCATGCCATGGTACGTCAGTAAATATAGATTATGTTAAAAAGAAAATAAAGACAATTTATTATATAAAAATAATATAGTTGTTATTTTATATTATTCTATTCCTATGTATCACCAGTATAACCTATTCAAACTGTGAATTGTGAAGCGTTAAAAAACATTAATTTATGGTTCTTATATTAGTAGATAATCCGGGCCGGTTCTAGAACGGAAGTGCGTAATCCAAGATGGCGTCTGACATCGTTGTCGGTTTTTAATTTTTGTATGAAGGTTGGTAGCACTGTAGGTGTTTGTGTGTGGCACTCCTGTCACCAGAGGCTTTGAGAGGAAATGACGTCGCTTAGGTCTTTTTGGCTGTCATGGCGTATGACCCGAGGCTCCTCGGACTTTAACAACGAAAATTTAGGTTACGTATACCTTGTGTAGAAGGTTAATACAATAATTTTAAAAGAACTACTTTCATTAATTTGCTAATAACAACATAATTATAAGGTTAAGTAAATTGAGGTCTCGTATACCTTGTGTAGAAGGTTAATACATTAATTTTAAAAGAACTACTTTCATTAATTGCAAATAACAACATAATTATAGGGTTAAGTAAATTGAGGTCTCGTACACCTTGTGCAGAAGGTTAATACAGTAATTTTAAAAAAACCACTTTCATTAATTTGGTAGCAAAGTATTTAATTAAACGTATTTTTATGATATATAATAATGTAGGTCACTTGTTTGTAATAAAACACACAGAATTATACATATACATATATTAATCATTATCTATAAGACTAAATTCAACAATATATTCATGTGGTAAAAACATTTTAATATCATACAGGAAAACTTTCATGTCTGCTGCAATCATTTTGCTGCAGAATTTATGTAGGCTGATACGCTCATCGAGAAACTTGTCACAGAAATCCAACGCCGTATTGTACTTATCTATAGTCTGCTGACATTGTTGGTAACGAGTTTCATCATCTTCAATATGAAAAGAATGTATATCGTAATTTAAATCATGTTGTTTGCTAAATATTAATGCTGAAATTTCTTGATATACACGTTTAACTGCACTTTTTAAATCTTCCGCCTTTGACCAATGCTGCTCTGCGTATGCCATCCACATTTTAAACTTTTCTTCTGAACAAGTCTTACTACACACTTTATTATTAAGAGAGATGAACAAACTGTTATATAGTACAGCAATCCTGCACTGCATTTATTTAAAGTAACAGAGGGATCGCGTGGTGGTAATAATACCGGCTTTGGAGTGGTGGCAGATGCACAATTCAACTTTTTCCAGTCTGTATCCCCCACAGTGTTATTTTGAAACCGTATTTTTAATTTATATTGAATTGTATGGTTTAACATTATTGCAGAAAGAGTAGGTAAATTATCATTAGTTGTATACGCTATCATTCTTTTCCAATTTGATGGCCAGCTCTCATTTTTCTGTCCATTGTTATCGAAACACACAAACACTTCTTGAGTATTGTGTGGACGTTGGATGTATAACACGTTTTGCAATATCGCTTGCAGAATTATAAAATTTGAACTTAACATTGTCACTTTCACTGGAACACTACTGCATTTTATATACATTTTCTTGATTTATGTTGAATGTTGATGGTAAACTTTTGTACAATCATTTGGATTGTTAAACCTGGCAAAATTTTTAAATACGTTTTGTTCCCATAGGTCCATCGTTCTAGGTTCGATATTAAGTTTTTTAAATCTGTTAAATATATCTTGCTGATCTTCATATAACGTTATAGCCTCTTTTAATTTTTCCAACTGTTTAATATGTTCTTGTAGCCTCATTTTAAATAACTTACACATATCCTTATTTACTTCACTATCAGTCTTTTCAGAGCTTTCCCAGCTACCATCTTCTGGTATGGAATTTGGTACAATTTCAATAAATTGATTATTATTATTTTTATACATTTTTGTTTAAAATTACTATTTAAGGATGTTTTTATTTCTAGATTTACAAGCATACTAACACGCATCAGGATTAAAGACAATAATAATAATAAAATTACATTAAAGTATAAGGTGGAGGGGATTAAATGAAAAGAATATCTTGAAAATTTATAATTTTTTTATTTGGGTAAACAGGAATACAACCAATGATAAAGCTCTATACAATTTTTTAAGCTACACATACTTTTAGAGTTACAATGATTAAAACAATGTGGAGCGTCTTTAATAAAAACAGGAGGTGGTTGAAGTGTATTTGTTAAATTCTCCACATTAACAATGGTTGGTGCGGCTGTTGTGGATTCCAGATCATATAATTTTTGTCTAAGAAATTCCTCTTTCTGATGTCCTTTTACATACACAATACAAGTATTACCATCCAACAAGTGCTCACTTAATATATCATTCAACATATCATAATTTACATAACCAGAGTTGTATTTTAGACCATGATGATGTCGTTCCAAGTATTTAATTTGTTTCTTCAACTTGCCATCTAAGGTATTGAATTGCACTGGAGGTTTTAATAGGTAATGAGCTGTCCGTTGTCCGCAGATAAAGGATACTTCTTTCGGGTGAAAATCGGGTAGGTTAAATCCTTGTATATCAGCCACAATGAATTGCATCTTGGTTGAGGAGTAAATTGAAACTGAGACTTATATCTCTGTACAACTAATATTATCATTTCCATCTCTCACCTCACTTTTTAGGTTACATTTGTCTTATAATTCTTGTCATTGGGTTATATTTGAATAAACGATCATACAAAATTAAGCAGTATGCTGTAGTGTCCTTTGGGAATTTCTCATCGGTTTCTACTTCGATTCTTAAAACAATACTAGACGCCTGTGTAACTGTCTTTTGGTGCGAACAATCGATATGGGCTATGGGTGAGATTGACTTGAATTCTAAAGGTGTAAATATTGGTTCATTCTCTTTTTCGTAGTATGAGGTTCGAAAATTAGCGAACATTTCGTATAGCGTAGCGTATTTATTCTCTTTGAAATGAAGGAATAGATCATGGTAAGGGTATCTTTCTGAATTTAAAAATATTCTCACGTTTTTCAGTGAACAATCATCAAACGTGCTCATATTCGAAGTTATTTTATCTTTTTTATCTGTTTGAAAAGCAACAATAACATGTCGAGGTGTTTCCAACTTTGTAGAGGTTTTTACCGGCCAAGTATAGCTAGTTGATTGTGGAACAGAAGTATCTTCGATAAGCTCCCAACTTCTAAACGGAACCGATATTTCAATATTTTTTTCTAAAATTTTGCTTAAAGCTATTTCTTGTGGTAATCCCACCAACACATGAGGTACTCTCCAGTAAAGCTTATCGATAGTAATTTTAGGTTTTTCCGTTTCATCAACAGCAGTGACTGCACCAAAATCATTGCTACTGCGAATGAGAATTAGCTCCTGCTTTACCGAGAAAACTATGCGACGGTAGTCTTCGAAAAAACCCATCAGTATTTTGAGTGGAATGCATACATTAAATTTGTTAGTATCAGGCAATGTACTGACTTTGGGAAACCATCCAGAATTTTGAAATTTGACGCTTTCGCTTTCGTTAAAAGATAAATATCCCTTAAGTGTTGATGTCAACCCAACATTTCTATTAGAATCAATAACAATACCATTCATCTCATACCGAATTTCTCTAAACAGAAATGCAAATGCATTATTTATAAGTTTTAATTTAGTTGCTGGAGAGCCATCTTCTTTCGTTAAACTACCCTCTAGATACAATACGCTTTCACTCGGTAGAGTGTAGGCATCCAATTCTTGAATTTGTATCCTAATCTGATCATTATAGTCAAATTTTGATACCACGAATGGTTCATAATTATGATACTCAAAATTAACAATAGAGTTGTCTTCAACGGGTTCTTGCAGTATATTTAAAATATCCATCATATTAACACTTCCAAACCAAGGGAACGAAGAAACAATTTATTTCGACGTGTTACTCTAGGAGCGCTCTTATTTGTACTAAATGAAGGTTTGGTTATAGATCGCCTTTTATAATTACGTTTAGTTACCACACTGGATAGCGGGTACTTCACATTGTAACGAACTACCATATTAGAGTCTCTTCAGATGTAGTCTTACTGTAATGACTTCGTTGCGAAAATTGACAAGATTTCCGTCCTGATCAAGGATTTTAACTGTTAAGTTGTTGATTGTCTTGATGCTCACAGGGAAATATAGAATGTTGAGGGGTGATTCCACTATTTTATAACCAGGTGCAACTGCCGGGAAGAACTGATGGATTATATGAACTGGGTGCCCATTTGAATACGATCCAACTGCAATGTTGCAATCTATACATAATGCGTTGACGGTAATTATTTCTACGGGAAAATCAGATTCATTCAAATTATTTGCTTTCAGAATTCTCTTGTCAAATCCTAAGAGACGACCTATTGAGTTATCTGATGTAAAATCTATGTCTACATTTGATTCAATGTTAACAGTAGAAGTATTGCTATTAGGTATAATATTAATGGTAGCGGGAGACTGAACAGCCTTTTGTAAGTAATTATTTAAATCATCAATTTCATATGCTCCTACTGGAATCGTTAACGTAGTATTCTCATAAATAAACTTATTATTTGTTTCATCTATGTTCGGTATAACATTGAAACTTTCAAAATTAACAAAACCGATAACATATTCAGAGTTATCATCTAAATAAATAGGTGGATTGAAATCTGCGCTTAAAACAGAACTATTTCCAGAAAGGGATAAAGTAAACGACATGTTGTTGAATTAACATCTATATTTATAATAACATAATTTTCTAGTTGAATACATTATATAAAAACTTTAAACAGAGATGACCACAGTTCTCTGAATTATCTCGTTGAAACTTGTCATGATTATATTTAATCTTATTCAAGCTGCCATCGCTTTGGAAATACTTTGTTAATGAATTTGGTGGTCTCAAGTTCCCATAACTGTCAAAGTATACTATATCATTATTCTTCTTAGCATATGCCGTCCAGTGAGTACCGGGACCAGATGAAATGTCTAAGTTAACGATTCCACATTCATTTTCTGTTATTTTAGGGGGTAGATTGTCTTTCATAAACACCCCCCGAAAATATGGGATATACAACTTTTTAGCGAACTTTAGTAAATCTAGGTTAGTTAATGCATGACGAGGCAGCTTTATTGGAAGTTTTTTTGATATGGTTCTAGATACAACCCTAATCCTTTTTTATATGGTTTTAAATATAATCCTTTTCCAACAGTAGCTTGTTCCATAGCCAAGTTATGTCTTTTATCTTCCTCAAGTTTTTCCCTTGCAGCTTTTGCATCATTAACAGCTTTCGCAATACCGGCTGCACCACCTCCAAGACTACCTAGAGCTCCTAATGCAGCAAACAGTGGTATGAGTGGTAGAAACCCACCAGTTTTAGGTATTGGTATGATTCGTTTTCGCGGTACTGTCAGTTCTTTTGTTCCTATAGCAGACAGAGCCTGTTTTGCCATATCAATCAGACTTTTAGACGGTTTACGTCGAATACCACCTCGAGCTCGACGTACTGCTTCATTAAAACTTATAGTACTCTTGCGAAGAGCTCCTCCTCTTTTACGTTTAACGGATCGTTTTTTCTTACGGATACCCATTCCTAGTTTGGTTTTTGCTTTCATGGCGTTGGTAACAGCCCACGCTGCGGCCTTTTCTCCGTAACTAGCGTCTTTAGACTTAACTCTCTCCCAGGCACGTTGTTCAAGTTCACGATCTGCTGTATGACGATCTTCTAAATTGGAACTCTTACTGTAAGCAGTATCGTGAGATAAACACGCTGTGTCCAGTGGATTAATGCCACGATCGCCTCTTGCAAGTCTTTTTGCAAGCTTTGTACCTGGACCACAGTATTGGTATCCAGGAATATGGAGTTCAAATGGAAGGTTATTTATAAGCGTATTAATCAACCCAGATCCGCTCTTCTCGCGCTTTTGATGATGAATAACTAATGATGGATTGTGTATCAACATTATATATCATGTACAGGTCTTCTATAGAACTAAAATCATTTTCATTTATACTACACATATATATAATATGGTTTGTGATTAAGTAGTTCAGACTTCCTTTCATAATGAAGATAGAACAACAAGAAACTTTACTGCCAATAATCAATCATGATGAAATTTCAGATGATAATACTTATAAAAAGCATGGTCCACTTTTTGGGGGCTCATCCAAGAGAGGTCTACTAGTTGGTCCATCTGGTTGTGGAAAAACAAATGTAATGATGAGTTTGATCGAACATGCAAATGGCTTAAGATTTGAGAATATTTACGTATATTCCAAGACGTTGAACCAAACCAAATATGAACACTTGCGACAGTTATTGCAACCGTTAAAGGAAATTGGATATTATGAATATGATGATAGTTCTCAAGTAGTACCACCCAACGAAATAAAACCAAATTCCATTATAATTTTTGATGATGTTGTTTGCTGCAATCAAAGTGTTATGAGAGATTATTTTTGTTTCGGTCGTCACAAAGATACTGACTGCTTTTATATAACACAAACGTATTCTAAAATACCGAAGCAGCTTGTGCGAGATAATGCGAACCTTATAGTACTTTTTAAACAAGATGCAACAAATTTAAAGCATGTATATGATGAACATGTTAATGTTGATATGTCACTCCAACAATTTAAGGATATATGTGGTGAATGTTGGAAAGAGAAATATGGGTTTCTTGTTATTGATAAGGACTGCCCCTTAAGATGTGGACGATATAGGAGAGGCTTCGATGCGTACATTTTACCATAGAAAGTGTTGTGGGATTCGAAAGCACACCTAACCGTTTAAACAACCAGATTTATACCATTTTATTATAAATATATTTACTCTTATCACTCTTAATCATTGTGTAAGATCATAGCAATGAATAAACAGTTAGCAAGACAGCTGGTTAAAACCAGACAGTCCATCAGGGAAAAATATAGAAGCTTAAAATCAGATGTAGCTCAGTCGCAAGCGCAATTGGAGAAGGAGTACAAACCTATTACAGAGCCATTGCAGAAGCTACTTTTAAATTTAAAACCAGATGTATCAATTAAGCAAGAACCTTTAGATCTTAAGTATGAAATTTCATCAACACCGAAAATTTCACCAACTGGCACATATAAAAAGTATTTGCCTACGTTACCCATGACCATGCCGAGCTTTTTGGAAGATACCTATCAACATGATGCTGTAAATAATTCAGATACCATCGAGGAAGACAGTAACGAGCAGATTGATAAAGAAGTTGAAAAAAGTAGAATTTTTCTTCAAGATCTGTCCAAAACCCAAGCTTATAGTGAATACCTAGAGGCTTATAATCCTCTACCACGTTATTATATAGATATATCAGTACGTGGAGATGAGAAAGATAATGATAGGGTATATGGTGTAAAGCATGACTTTATTACGGAAAAGCTAAGAATTGGGAACAGTGATCTTGATATAGTTGATAAAGATATTAAAGTAGATGGAAAACCATACTCTGGAACACCTGGCCTGTATGAATTACTATTTAAAAAACAACCAGTAGGATATAAGCAAGGAGATTTAGATAATTATATGGATATATTAAACAGATCTCATGCTTACCGTAGACACTTCGATCCTAAAGGACAAATCCAAGGTTCACAGAATGAAAAATATAGAACAATAATTAAACCATATTTGATAAAGAAGGGAATAATTAAACCTACTATAAGTAATCTTCCAAGAACATTTGCGAAACCTCCCCCACCAACTAGACCCCTACGAAGAACACAATCAGAACGCACGAATAGATCAACGACTACCGGTGGTTTGTTGAATTTATCTGATAAAAAAGTCGATTATGTGTATTACAATGATCCAAATGAATTAATAGATAGGTTACGTTTATTACTGGCATCGCAGAGTGCAGGTAATAACGCTCACCAAAATGAAATCGTTTCGATTATTGAAGAACTCAGAGAAGATAAAATTATAAAATAAGGTGATATACAAGACAAACATCATTTACGTGCAAGCTGTTGTTGTTAAATATGCCCATAGATAAATTTGGCAGACATATGTTAAGGGGCCGATCTGTTCCTTATTCATCCGTATCTTCATTGACTAGTTCGCAGGCACCAATTTTAACATCTTTCCCGCAATCAGCTGCGTTTTACATTTGTGAACCTTCCTTACATCACAGTAAATGCATAATAAAAGTTGTTGGAAAAGCACCACTTGTACTCCCGGGTCATTATAGTTTGGAAAATCAGAAGGAAGAGTATATCTTCCCAGTATCTGGAACTATTGAAAACATAGAAATCGTGCCCGATAACTGTGAACTGTTTTATAAAAGCGGTGTTAGTATTAAAGCTAAAGACCTTATTGGGCGAACCATAAATAAAGGTGATATCATCCTTTTTATATATGAGCGAGGGCAGCCGCAGTCATTGTATGCAGAAATAGTTTTACAGTGTCCTATAGCAAAAAATGACTGATATTAAAGAGGAAGTAATTAACGAACTTCATAAACCTGCCAGAAAAAATTTTAATAGAAGACATGTTGTTGTGAAGGGATTGAACGATTTAATTCAGGCTGATTTAGTTGAAATGATTCCATATGCAAAAATTAACAAGGGATATCGATATATTCTTGTTGTAATAAACGTATTTAGTAAATACTTGTGGGCAGAACCTATTAAAAGAAAAACTGCTAGCGATGTAACTGATGCCATGAAGAAAATTTTATTGCAAATGAAATCTATACCACTCAACTGTCAAAGTGACTTGGGTAAGGAATTCTACAATAAATCTTTTTCTGAGTTGATGAAGAAGTTTAAAATTAATCACTATAGCACATTTTCCAACTTAAAAGCTAGTGTGGTAGAACGAGTAAATCGAACACTGAAGAATTTAATGTGGAAGAAATTTAGTCTTCAAGGCACTTATAAGTGGGTAGATATACTACAAGATATTGTAAGTAAGTATAACAATACCAAGCACCGAACTCTTGGATTAAAGCCTAATCAAGTTAATGCAAGAAATGCTAAAAAGTTGTTGAATACAGCATACAGCTACATAAAGACTGTTGATTTAAGTCGTACAAAATTTAAAGTGGGAGATTATGTACGGATCAGTAAATACAGGGAAGCATTTCGGAAGGGATACAGACCCAACTGGACTACTGAATTATTTAAAATTGTAAATGTACGAATGACTAATCCTGTCACATATTTACTGGAAGATACTCGTGGTATACCAATTAGTGGAGGGTTTTATAAAGAAGAGCTTCAGAAAACGAAGCATCCAGATGTGTACCTCGTGGAAAGAGTGTTACGTAGACGTGGTAAAAAACAATATGTAAAATGGTTGGGTCTAGATGCTTCACACAACAGCTGGATTAATTCAGAGAACGCTCTGTAATCTGTTTACAATATACATGAATTGTTGGAAGCCTTTTGAAAACTAGAATTTCAACTCTGTCTTTATCCATTTCGGTATAAATGTTTAACCATATTCTGTTAGTTTATCAGTCTTTAGTGATCTCTTTTAGTGTGCAAGTAGTGAAATATGACGTCCATCAGTCCCAGTCCAAGTCCAACTTTTTCCGAAGAAGGCTCCATTATATGGCAAGAACTTGACAGAGTAGCTGAACAATATCGAAAAAAGATACAAAATGAGGACAAATACATTAATGAAAGCTCTTTTCCCATAAATACCTCCATATACAAGATAGTAACTGGATTTAGTGCAGCCAGAAATTACATGCCGGCTGTTAGGATGTTAATGAATACGAGCGACAACAGCACAAATCATATTTCCTTTAATGCTGAAGAATGGAAGGATTTCATGACTTACTTGGATCATTTTATTAATGATTACTTTAATTATCATGGTGCCTCTGCAGACATTCAACATGCTATAGAGTTCTCACATTATAGCATTAGCACGGCTCCTTATATGGATATTAAAATGTTGAAGGTGACCAATGGTTTTTGTACATTTTACCTGTCTGAAGCTACTGTTTCATGTATTTTAAAACTTGATAATAGTCTGATTCAACCAAATATAGAATTGTTGAATCGTATAGATTTTGCAAACTTTTACAATAACTTTTTGAATATAGCAAGTAATGTACTAAGTGACACAAATTACGATATGGATTCGAATCAGAATGATAATGTAATATTAAACTTGTGTGATAGTCCACCTTTTTGTATTCGAAAGTACTGTATTCGTGAATGTTTTTATTATAAAAGAAATGAAGTATTTAATGATTTAGAAAGAAAAATGTATTTAAGTAAGTAAGTTGTTGAACTAAATAAATAAACTAGTATATACCTACTTATATAGTTGTATTATTTATTACTAACAAATAAAACAAGTTAATAAAAATGCACAAATGTTTATTGTATAAATAAATCATAAATTTATAATACATTAAAATACATATAATCTTATAATAACAATAAAATAATATTAATAATAATAATAATAATTATGTAGACATAATAGAATAATGACCCCAGCATAAAGTATCTGTTACACCCCGCATCAAATATCTTTTATCATCAAAAGGGCTTAAAGCAATTTTCGTTTGCTCAACGCTATAAACATTATGTAGATATGATTGAATACTTCTTTGGTTTCGATATAGTTCAACATCGTTATTTAAACATTTCTTATAATCCTCGAAAGTTATACAATTTTTAACTACATTGCTTTTAACACCTTTAGATTTTTTAATCTCATCTTTTCCTTCAACTCTCAAAGCATACATTTTCGATCGAAGACCTATAAAATGAGTCATTATACAACCACTGCACTCATCTTTCATTAAACCGGGTATTTTTTTATTTAATAATGGTATGCTATATCTGTTATTAAGGGGATAATCACTAGTATCGAATTTCTCTAAATTCTGCCTAATTACAATATCATATGCATCATCACAGTGTACTTCATATATCAAACTATCTGTATCAGTATATAGAAGCTTACATTGGTTTGGAAATTTTGTTAACATGAAATTATAGTGAAAATCGTACACGCATGTTTTTGAAATATCTAAAATACACATACCGATATAAAGAGGTTTGTTAAAAGTAATCTCAGTCTTACTGAGTTCAATCGCTACTAAATTTTCATCGAATATTGCTCGACTATGGAAATTTGGGCTGGCAATATAATTTTTAACACCATAGCGACCATCCCAATGATTTATTAACTTTACAATCCGATGCTTACGTATGTTCTCCATAGTTTTGCCAAACACTGCATTAATTAATAATTTAAAGAGATTCTTTTCAAAATCATTTGTAGCTGCCTGACGTAATTTAATATTTAGATCAATATAGGCTTTTAACCAAGGAGCTTGATTGAAACGCAAAATTCTATGTATTTTTGTAAGTTTAACACCTAGATTTAAAGCTTGTTTTAAATTTCGATAATGTATTACATATCGAGTTTTATTGTAGAGGGTAGTCAATAATTTCGGTAATTTCGAATTTGGTGGTATTCTATGTTCTGGACACAAAGGCATATCTTTATGTAAATTATGTAAATATTCAGGGTACTCAAGGTCAACTTCTAATAAATATCCTACATTCGAAGTGTCCGAGACAGTTGTGACGTCAATGTTTGGATCAACCCATTCGAACCCACCGTAAGGTAAATACTGGCTCATTGCCCACCCATACAAATTATTAACATCGAAATATAATAAATAATTCGCTTGTTCATTAGGGTCATAGTCGGACATAAATTTATTATTGGCTTTTGCATATCGATTACAACATTGACTTACACCACCTCGTATACCTCGTTCAATAAACATGAGGATATCAATATCTTGCAAGAGATCCAATTCCACTTTAGTATATTTAAGCATACAATCCCAGGTATAACCAGGCAAGGTGAAGTAATGAACAGGATCGAGCTGATAAATCGATATACATTTGTTTCGAAAATTTTCGAAAATATCCGTCAACAAAATAATATCAGTTTTTAAATATAAATCAGAATATTCCCCTAAATTTTTAATTTTAAATGAATCCCAGACCTTTTGAGCATGCTGATAATCATCGTCAGTTATATTACTATCATTTAGTTTGTTGTAAAATTTATCTTTATGAGGTAATTTAGTTTCAGTCAGTTTTTCTAAAGAGTCTACATAGTCATATGGAAATACACCTTTTCTAGTAAGTAAATTAATTTTTTGATCATCGAGGTTCTTAAATTCCTTATGCAAATTTATCATTTGACTTTTATTTAGATATGACGATAACTTATCTAATGAAGAGGCCATAAATCTGAAAGAATCTATGAAACGAAACTTTACTTGAGAATTTAACATAGTTTTAGTAAAAGATATATATTTCTCCTTATTTATGGGAAGTAAAGATATATTGCCAGTTTTCGCTAAGTCTTTAATCAAAAAAAGCGCATCATAATTACTTAAATTGTGACATACAACAGGCACTACAAAAGATTTTTTAAAATTTATATTGCAGTCATTGTGAGCTGGACCTCTGTAGTTACCAGTGAAATGACAATGATCACGAACCTTTTTATCATCTGACTTGAATGGTCTTTCACAAATATGACAGTGAGTGGATATTAAAAATTCAGCTTGTTGCAGTGCCGAAAAATTCATGGGGACAACACTTTTTAATTTTGATTCAATGAAAATCGAAATACTTTCTAATTGTTGCTTAAACCACTTTATACAATCTAACCCTCGATAACTGTTGTAATAAGACAGATTATCATCATATTTGCATTTAAAATAAAATCCAGCACTAAAGGCTTTATGTTTTTGATACTTTACAGTTTTAGATTTGCTATTTTCAGAAAATGGTTCTAGCAGTGATTCAAAATCACAGTACAGAACAAAAGGCATGGGCTCTTTGTATTTGAAATTTTTAAAACTTAATATTTTTTCTTTGGGAAATGATACTTTACATTTATTTATGTTTTGACAATCAATGGAATGTAAATTTAATTTTTCTTCGTTGCTAAAATAATTTAAACATCTGTCGCAGATGTATTTTTTATGCGCCTTTAATGATAATTGACAAGAAACAAGCCTACTCAAATTTTTTATCCAGCAGAAGTGATATTTTATTTCTTTATTTGTATGACTATCTGCAAGATCCTGTTCATCAGAATATTCGCTTTGTATCATTAATAAGTTAACATGTTGTTTCAATTTACTACTGGTTAATCGCGCAGGCACTACATTAAATCTTTTTCCAATTAATTGAAGCATGTACACATTTACTGATATATCATTTTGCTTTTCAAATTTTTCAATTTGCGGTATTGTCATTGGAAATTCAATTCCAGTCATATTTAATACACTTGAATAATGTGGATAAGATTTAGTTCTATTAACCTGAGTATTAACTGGGTGTAATGCAGAGACTATTGACCAAGCAAAACAGGCATTATCCTCATAATTTTGAATATTTACACAAGCTTTTTTTCGTTCAATGTATTCCGGTAATCGAATAAAAGACGTGCCTCCATTTCCCATTTCAAATTTATTTATATTTACTTCCAAACTAACAATTTTATGTAGTGCGAATCCGCTGTCGCGTTCTTGAAATTCGTCTAATTTATTTAAAATTTTATCAATTACATTTTCTCTAAACCAAAGGCTTAAATCTGTACCTAAATCAATTACATAATTTTTTGTGTTTAAATACTTAAATTCTATTACTTCAGAATTAACGTTACTTTTAATAAATTCACCACAGAAAACCGTATTAACTTTTATTGTTGGGTGTTTTTTTAAAATTTTGTTTATTCGCGTTTTAAATAAAAAATATGAATCATTCAAAAACTGCAGTATATCTTTGTGCTTCAAGTTTATTATTAAGCCTGAGACCAACCTACTTTTAAATGCTGAGTTAATATACTCAAAACGCAATCTAGAACTTCTATTCTCCCTTCCTCCAACCCCTCTTCCTACATGTATATTTTTTAAAAAAATTTTAATAGCCTTTAAATGACCAATATTTGTATTAATTTTTCTTGTAAACCCTATAGAATCAGAGTTTTTTATAGCTCGGTTGAGCAAACGTAAATGTTTGCTAATTGATTTAAGCCACTTTTCTCTACTAGCAAGGTTTTGAGAAGTAATTAAAATGTTTTTAGCTTTATTAAAATTGGTAATAACTTGATCGCTTAGCTCACATATATTCATTATTAAACTTTGTTGAAAAACTTGAGATTTTATATATACTTAATATAAATAAATGTAGAGACTGTACTGAATGTAGAATTATGAGTATGTACTACATATATATTTTTCACTTATCATAAGGTTGAATCTCGAAGTTAATGGCAGCATTCGGTTTATTACACTCTATCATACCCTTAAATATTAAAACATACTTTTCAGCTTGAAATTGTTCTAAATTCTTCTCAATAACAGGGAGCGCTCTTTTTGGTAAGAAAACCAGATTTTCCTGAAGTTCAGCCAACACTGCTTTACCAAACTTTGTTTCGATTATTTTTATGCCTAGAATGGGCACTGGTACATCCTTAGGCAGGTCTTGTAATTTTATGGTATCTTTCCTACGGAGACAAGTAATACCATTAATTTCATTTAAGTTCATTCTATAACAAAGAAAAAAACAGAATAATTAGTTGTGAGTAACCATGTATATGAAAATTTCGAAAATACCTTTTAATCATACAATTCACAAGACAATTTTCATTAAATTTCTACTTGCATATTACCTGGTGCATAAAAAGTGAGTTGGTAGTGTATGTCTAGTACTGCTAGTTGATGATAATGTAAGAAATTAACATTTCAATACCTCATTCAAGCACTGAATGGTGGTTAGGTCTTAACAAAATAAGTCGTTCCTGAGAGGTAAATGCAGTCTGCTTAATAATAATATGTCACCCCCTCTTCCACACAAGTCTCATTTATGTAGAATGAGATGCAAAAACAGAATAATTAGTTCTGAGTAACCATGTATATGAAAATTTGGAAAATACCTTTTAATCATACAATTCACAAGACAATTTTCATTAAATTTCTACTTGCATATTACCTGGTGCATAAAAAGTGACTTGGTAGTGTATGTCTAGTACTGCTAGTTGATGTTAATGTAAGAAATTAACATTTCAATACCTCATTCAAGCACTGAATGTTGGTTAGGTCTTAACAAAATAAGTCGTTCCTGAGAGGTAAATGCAGTCTGCTTAATAATATGTCACCCCCTCTTCCACACAAGTCTCATTTATGTTGAATGAGAGGCAAAGATATTATTATTATTATTCTCTAAAATCTATTATAAATATAAAATTAACTTTAAGACTCTGTATCACGAAAACGAAGAAATATTTTATAAAGAAAGAAATTATAATTGTACGATACATCTTTTTCTGAAAACTGTACTTACAAGAATAAATTTGAATGCAATAATATTGATTGCTTTTAGTCATGTTGGATGATGGAACAGTTTTCAGAAAAACAAATAACAAATGATAGTTTATAGTAAAAAACAATGTAAACTTACCTGAAACAGCTTGATGGAGTACTATACTGGTATTCGTAACTGCAGTTATAACTTACTTTATCTATATCGAATTTGGTTATTTATAGGTAAATCCCCATACCGCGAGTTAAAACAATCACTTTCCCACCTATGAAAAACGTCCTTGTGACCGAAAAATGTGAACCATATTGAGAAGACTATCAGTTTGGTTCCTTTCACTGCACAAAAATTATATAAGCGAAGTATATTGTAATTTAAATCAAAAAATGTTTTGCCCTAAGTGTCTCATTGTTGCGACTAATCGTTTTACACCCCCAATCTGCCCAAGTGCATATTTTTTCGAAAAGTAAGTAGGTACTTTCTATATATGTATTTTTTCTGCCTTTTATAGCAGTTTATTATAAAAGTTTCCATTTCTGTTTGATTTAACGTAAAAGCAATACTAATAAAATATATCTTTCAAAAGTAGGATTGTTTAAAATCAGTTATAGCGTATTATTATTATTATTATTATTATTATTATAAATATTTTGTGTACCTAAAGATTCTTCATAAAAGAAGCAGTAATTTATTTATTTTCTGTAACTATAAGTTATTTTTCAATTATTTTTCGTTAAGAATAAGGGATTTGGTTGTATTTTAATAGGAACACTTAACTATTATTAAACTACCTTTATTATTATTGTAGCGATATACAGTACGAATGCATCTGTCTAGATTTTGTACAAGAAGACGACCAAGTAGAAAATAACAGTTATTATTGCTTTGATATTGACATGGGAGAAAAACACCCGTGTTGCAATGAAGAAATATGTTTTTGCGACTTTGAACAAATGGAAGTCGACGCGGAGGAAACAACAAGGTAATTTTTTTTTAAATGCTCGAATATTGCTTTCAGTAAGTTCCAAGTAAAGATTTTCTCGATTCTAACTTTTATTTAATCCTTGTCTCTGTATACAATACAATCTACATATAAACCGATTATTATTATTATTTTTTGTTCTTACAGCATTCCAGAATGTCTGCAGTTACCTCAAGAAGATTTGCGGAGCCTACCGGAACAGATCGAAGCGACTATTCCGAGAACAGAAGAATTTGGCATGCAAATTGAAGACGAATTACCAGCAAGGTAAACATTTTTTTCTTTAAATCTGCACTGAAGAAAAATCAAAGACAGCTTGAACATTGCTTCTAGTAAAACCCCAAGTAAAGTTTCGTTTCATAGATTCTTTCATTCTTCCCTGTATACTAAATAGTCTACATATAAACTGATTATTATTTTTATTCTTACAGTGTCCAGGACAATACTCTAGAACAAGAAGAAGAAGAAGATCTGTATGGGAGATATTTAAGAGAAGACGAATATGAATCTTTATTGCCTGAAGAATAAAGTTAATAAAAATGTAAAATAATTATGTTATTTGTTTCAATATATAAATATTTCATGACTGGAAAATCTAGGACAGTAATTTTTGAAATCTCATAAAGTTGGGCAAGGTCGCTAAAAATGTAAATTACTATAAATTATTTTTATATCCATACAGCACGGTCTCTTTACCTAAATTAAACTTGGTACATTAATAATACATCTTGGTAATTGACACTATAATTTATATGTAAAAGGGAAAGTATAATTAGCTCGCGAGGTCCGCTGTCAGAGCGCTCGCGGTATTACATTAGCATATTATCTGGTCGCCTTCTGCCTTGTCTTGTTAATTGAAACACCAATTTATATGTAAAGGTATAATTATTTAGCCCATATATTAAAAACTGTTCAATAACAAAATTTAAGTATCGTAATTATACATTCCGAGTTTAAGCCCGGCTCCAAGCCTCAGGCGCTCGCGGTTAATACATTAGCATATTACCTGGTCTTCTTTATGCCTTCAAAGCTTAAGGAGGTCGTACACTATAAAATCCTTAAGGTAGTCTTACATGAGTAGAGGACTATTTAAATAAAAAATAATGAATTCTATAATTATTAAAGTCTATGATTAAATAATAAGATTATCATTACAATACGTTATATAAAATAGATCCTTGATTGTTAAATAATTAATAAATTAATTATTTAAAAAAATAACTTTTTTAAGTCATACGCCATTAGAGCAAAAAGACCTAAGCGACGTCATTTCCTCTCAAAGCCTCTGGTGACAGGAGTGCCACACACAAACACCTACAGTGCTACCAACCTTCATACAAAAATTAAAAACCGACAACGATGTCAGACGCCATCTTGGATTACGCACTTCCGTTCTAGAACCGGCCCGGATTATCTACTACCCATAATTTTTGATATCCCGGTATGATTGCAGGATTTGATTGTCATTCCAAATACTGCACGTGTTTCAAACCGATGTATGGTCTGAATCAAGGATCATGTTAATATAATGACAATGATCATGAAGATTAAACGCTGGTAACTGTTGCCGCTACTGGAAGACCTCTAGTATAAAACAGAATATGGTAATATTAAAAAATATATGGTTTCTGGGCCAAAGATGATATTGATAGACCTGACGATCGATATAGATCACAAAAACATTGGTAACTACCGTCGGTGCCATGAATTCCTGTAGAGAAATAAGTATGGTGGTTACTTTCAAAGAAACTGAGTTTTCTGGAGCAAAAATGATGTTGATTGACTTAAAGATCGTTTTTGTGGTCGTTCTTGATGGTCATGGCCATTTATATCACCTTTGGTCGGGAGGAATTATCCGTTTCTTTCCACTGATGACATGGTCATAGTCTCTCTCGATGACCATGGCTAACAATCCTTAATCCAGAACGTGCGTAGAATAAATAATGCTGATCTACTTGATTCTACAGGGTATTCTGAAAGAAGAGTACTATTCATCCCTACTGTTTTATGGATTATTTTAAGTATCTCTGGATGGTAAAAGGTATCGTGTATGATTTTCTGGGTACACAGATCCAATAGGTAATTGCATCCGCTGTCGTCTGATGATGATGTGTAACTGAACGCGTCTGACTTTTTCCGAAGGTTCTTTCTATGTTTACAGGCCACTGAATCATGGTGTATTGTAAAATCAGAATTCCTGGACTTGTTTTATTTGGAATCTCTAGGAACAGATAATGATTTCGCGCACTCATCAATCAACGAACCGCCTTCCAATTAGATCAAATTAATAAAACGAGATTAAACTATTTCGCAGCCGTTATTACGGAATAGGAATTGGCACTTTCCGGTTTGCGCGCCGTATTTATAATTAGAGCAAATTGGATTTCTTTTGTCGCCGCCAACTTTGTAGTATTTAATCAGAGATAGAATTTAATTGCGACGGCGTTCGTAATCGCGTCAGCCAATTAACGAGTTTACTGGGACTTGCGAAAAGTATATAGGTGTTAATGATTCGGATCGCTTAATTTGGGGTTCGGTTTTAATTGTCACTTTACTGCCCCCGCTGATCACCGCATCCCCAAGGAATAGCCCAGAGAGCTATACTTAACAGACAAGCATACATTTTTATTTACGGATCTCTATTGATTTCTGCTTTTAAGGAACCATCAGGGATATTTTATAGTATGAAAAAGTGCGCAAAGGTACAACTGTTTTAAGATGAAGTATGCATTATTGTATCTTCAATTAATTATTAAAATAGAGCGGGTATCTTATATAAGGATGATTACCACCAGTGTATACAGGGTGTTAGTTAAACATACGACAAAAAATCAAGAGGTTATTCCTTGGACTATTCTAAGAACATTTTATCCTTTGATGATTTTTGAAAAAGCGCTTTGTTGCGAAGATATAGAGCGAAAAAAATTTTCAACAAATCCAATTTTGGTATTTTTCACATTATTAATGTAGGTGAAATAAAGGTATGGCGTACTACACTGGACGTATCAAGTAAAAGACATGTAAGAAAAAGGAGTTGCTTTTTCTTACCAACATTTCGTGATACTTCGGAGTAATTATTTTGTATGTTTTTGTATGTTTTATTTTTGAAGTTTGTATGTGTCGCATTTGTTAAGATTGATTGACGTTTGGCTAGTTGACGTGTAAACGGTTGTTAGTGAAGTCCTCTATCATGGCTCGCTATATGAATGCCGAGATGGCTGACATGCATTTTATTTATAGACTTGCTTATGGCAATGCATTAGAAGCTAGGCGACTGTACATTGAACGATTTCATAACCATGTTGCAGCCGATAGAAAAATCTTTCAAAGTATTCATCAACGTCTTCGAGAAACGGGAACATTGAAGCGAAGTGGAGGACCAGGAAGGCCAAGAACTGTAAGAACGGTAGACGTAGAAGAGAATGTGCTGGACATGATAGAAGAAGATCCAGGTACTTCTACACGAAGAATTGCAAATACTTTGAATGTATGTAATTGGACTGTTTGGAAAATTCTGAGAGATAATTTGTTGTACCCATACCACATTCAACGCGTTTAGGCACTTCTTCCTGCGGATTTTGCTCCACGTATTGCATTTTGTCAATGGCTTTTGCACACATTGGTTGAAATCCCTCAACTACTTATGCTGATTCTTTTTACCGATGAAGCCAGTTTCTCGCGAAATGCAATAAGGAATTTCCACAATAACCGGATATGGGCTGACGAAAATCCACATGAGATTTATAAAGATCGGTTTCAACATCAGTTTTCGTTGAACGTTTGGGTTGGAATTGTGGGTAACAGGCTAATTGGACCGGTATTTCTACCAGGAAGACTTGCAGGCGAAGTATACCGCAACTTTTTGGAACAAACGCTACCTCAGTTTTTGGAGGATATACCATTGGCTACAAGATAGGCAATGTGGTTTATGCATGATGGTGCACCACCTCATTTTAGTGTAGTTGCTCGAGAGTTTTTAACACCAACATACGGAGATCGCCGGATTGGTCGAGGTGGACCTCACGTATGGCCTGCTCGATCCCCGAACTTAAACCCCCTGGATTATTCCCTATGGGACCATCTAAAGTCATTAGTTTATACTAGGCCAGTGGAAGATGTGGACGATTTAAGAGATCGGATAATTGCTGGGTGTAACTCAATAAGAAATGACCCTGGTGTTTTTGAAAGGGTTCGGGAGTCTATGAGGAGAAGATTGGATGGTTGCATCCGAGCTGGAGGTAGGCATTTTGAACAATTCTTGTAGGTTCAGAAATGTTACATGTAATTTTTAGTAATAAATTGATATTTGTTGAAAATTTTTTTCGCCCTATATCTTCACAACAAAGCGCTTTTTCGAAAATTATTAAAGGATAAAATATCCTTAGAATAGTCCAAGAAATAATTTCTTGAATTTTTGTAGCATGTTTAACTAACACTCTGTATATACATTGGTAGTTTCAGAAACTTGAATTTCTTTAAATATATAATGTAATACAATATTCCAGTATTGAGATAGATAAACGAGTCAAAATTGCTGTTTACAAATCCCAAAGTTTAGAGCCATGAGTTTTGGAAACATTAGTTATCATGTCAAATTATTTTCTAAAGTTTAATTCAGGGTGAAAACAGACACCTAATCTTTTATATAATCCTAGTTTCACATCATATTTAGAGCTTATACAAATTTATCCAGTTTTCCCAATCTCTCTAATACCTCAGAAAACATATCCAAATTGTGAGCATTGAGTGGATGTTGGACATCAAGATCAGATGTATTATCGTTAACAAATAAGTGAAGCAGAAGAGCTCTCAATACAGATTCTTGCGGTACACCCGATACACTACAGCTGGTAAAAGCTTGATTTTGTAGTTCTCTCACTTAGCTCCGAAATCTGAGATTTGTGTGGCAGCAGGATTCTCATATTAGTATTTGCGGAACCTTTATGTGTAGTTAATATTCTTCATCTTTGTTTGCTAGTGTCCAGATTATAGTAAATTAATAATTCGTTACAAATAGTATTAAATGATACAAGATTGACACAGTTCAGTATTATCTGTTCACCCTATATTCGTAGCAATGTTTTTAGATTATGTAAAAAGAGTATAGTCCAGTAATTAAGTACATAGCTTTCTATTTAGTCTCTTTTGCAAGTTTTCTAGTTTTGGAATGTAAATTTATAACATCGTAAAGTGAAAACTTTATGCTTTCTTAATACCATTTCAAAACCTTTACTTCTAGTTGGCTTTGATCTTTCAATTTAATCCTGGCAGTTAAACTTGTTGACTCGAGATGGATTTTTTGTTTAAGTACTGATTTCAAAGGTAATATATTAAAGAGCATGTAGCCTTCGTGTTACAGTTAATTATTAGGGTTCTATTTGACAAAAGTATGAACTGGCGCGTTGGCTTTAATGCAGCATGTTGTCTGATTTTATTCTTTTAATTTAGTTTTACAGAGCGCACACCTGCAGTCATAAATCATTATCACACATGTAGTTAGTGACTAATTATGTCAATTTTCCTTGTCCTTTAAAAGACAAATATACTAGGCTTTAAAAAATGGAATTTTTATTTTCCTTGCCATGGCGTTGAAGTAAAGTATACCTATGATTAAAAAAGTAATGAAAAGACTTTTCTAATGTTGTTCTCGAAAGATCTGACGATATCCGGATCTTATTGAAGCACAACTGAGCCCTTATCGCTTCCTGACGATGTTAGTACAGTAAAGGAAACGTGCATCAAGTGCACTGGGATACATTGTGTAAGTAAAATAATTACCAGTATGCACTGTTACTCCTAGTTATAGAGGACCCAACTATTGCATCCCTCAACCTTTTAAAGATGTTTTATATCACCCTCTTCATAAAAAAGAAAAAGTTGGCTTTGACGATAAAAAGATCCGTCCTAAGTTTCCTGTAACAGATGTCTACCTCAGGGACTTCCATATTAGAAGATTATCTGTTATAAGAGCGGAGGCACCGGAAGTTTCATAGTTTAATACTGACAAAAACTATTTTAATACTATCGTCGTGGGATAGTCGCAACTTATCTGTAGTGTAAATTTATATTTGATTGTATTAGATTTCGTAGTTTCGCAATATGGTTTCTTGTGCAGCGAAAGAAACCGGGAACTTTCCGCATTGGATATGCGGTAGTATAGAGCAATTTCTTATACTCGTCTGTAACTATGTATTTTTTATTAACATTTGTAAAAATCTGACAGAAAAAATTACTCCATCGAATAGAATTTCATTTAATATAAGATAGCTTGAAACCCTTGCGTGATAATGAAATATACATGGTACGAAAGTACAAGAGTTCGATGGTCTGATACAATAAGAGGGAAGGGGATAAATTCTTGTGTACGGCAGTCAGACAGAGATAAAACATCCATAGATGCTACTCATGATAGCACGTGTACACTCCCCCTCCATGATACCTATTCAGGTCGCGGTCCTCTGGGCGTGACTTAGGACTAGAGACTCCATAGATGCCACACTTTAGATCCTATTTTATGAGCTACGCCTGCTGAGCAGTGAGACGCATGCCTACGCCCCCAAGACCAAACACGAGTACACGCCTCTCTCCACTGTACAGTGGAGAGGGGATAAATGAAACTCCCACAGTTAGAACGAGTAGTAGCTGTATCCATAGTAGCATCCATAGTAGCTGTATCATTGTAAACAAGAAGCTAGCTAGAGCTACATCATCTTGTCCTCAGTTTCCTGAAGATACCATTATCTTCAGGTTTACGAAATTCCACTCCGACCATCATTACTGGACATTATCTATTGGTGAGAGGTTGAAATATATTCTCTGATGCCAGAAGAATTTTTTTGTAAACCAGATCAATTTCATTCGTGGCAGATACAACCTGAAAGGTGGGTTTGAATAGTAACAACAATCAGTTGTTATTTATTTATTATCTTTAAATATAATATACAGATTTTTCTCTACAAATTTTTTAATTGTAATATAAAATGGTAATGTAAAATTATTCATAGAATCTGAATTAATTAGAGTCAATAAAAAATTAAAAAAGGTTCATTACAAGGAATATATTCCTTAGTTTTTGAAAGAGAAAAACCAGAATTTTTATTTTCAACATGAGTACCCTGAAACTTGGAAACGATTCAACTTTGTACTAGGGTATGTTTGGCTCAATCTTCATATTTTAGCCTCAGGAATGTCTGGTATCATTTGTGTTCCTTCATTTAAAATGAACCCTGTATAATAACATATACCCTGTATATATTATTTTTATTTTCAGCAAAATAAATACCTACATTTTATCTCCAGGCATAAAAAATAAAACTGCATGCTTAGTAAATAAAAAAGCAGAAGTTCCTTTACCGAAATCAACTTAACTGATAAACGCGTAACTTTGAGTTAGGTTATTCAGCATTTTTCTCTGCCATATCTATCATATTTCAGAAGTTTTCGATTGCTGCCCTTTTGAGGATTCATTCTCTGGGGATCCCGATTTGAAACAAAGGTCTTTTCAGCAGTTAATATAAATTCTTTACAAGTCCAAAAGGAATTCCGAGTCAGCAACTTCTATATTACTTATTTAGTGTATGTGATACAACATAATGCTTCAGAATGATGCAACATGTCTTTTTAGAAATATGTCAACAAAATGTAGCTATAACTAATACCAATTAGTTAAAGATATTACCGCAAGTGTATCAATTAAAAGAAGCTGGCACAAAAGCAAATATATACCAACTTACATGAAGAACACCCCAAGATTTTTAATACAATATCACCTTTGGTTCTTTTGCATGTAGCACCGTATTCGAAAAAAGCGTTCTTTCCAAATATGTAATAAAATACAGGGTGTCCTATGTAACGGTCTCGTTTTTAGTAACTAATAAAATACCTTTCTTAGTTGATTTAAACTAATAATTCTTATCTCATTCTGTGTTTTTACCTTCTTGTTAAACACCAATCCTGTATTTAAAGTATATGGATTCGGTGTATATTAAGTGATTCTAATCCCAACTTCACTCTCTGTGTTTGTGCGTTAGATCTATCTATACATAGTCCTAGGTTTGCATAATATTAAGTTCAGAGCAATATGGTGACGCCATCTCGTGTTAAGAACGTGATCGGATGGACGACGTAAGAGAACGGAAAGGGAGAGAAAAGAAATGACGAAAAGATGTATTACCGAGCAGTTGGTGCAGAAGTGAGTCTGGTTTGATATAGAAAAAAGGTGATGCAACAAAAAATATTATGAGTGTAATACAGCAGCAACCCTGAATTTGATTTTCTATAGTAATTAGGAGAAAAAACGATCGTTTATTACGATTTCGTTGTGCTTGGACAACAATGTATGAAAAACGTTAAGACCTGCAACACCTGTAGTTGATGTGAGTACCTTACTATCTATCTATTTTGGAAGTGCTTCTTGAACACCGTATACCGTGCCTTATTCTACTAACTTACCTATGCATAGGCCGTGTGTGCGATAGAATTTAAGGGCCCTTACCGTTACCTCGCGGACTGAAAATATCTTAATCTTACCTTTTTATGTCGAGTTTAGTATAGCCGAATTCTCTCTCCTGTATCTAAATTTGAGAGTACTTGTTAAAAGATGTAACTTTATATGTTTCTATATGTGTTTAATGTTCGTAAATGTATAGTTGAATATCATTACATTAAAACTAACTTTGTTCTTGTCAAGTGTTTTTTTTGGAATTGTCTTCACTTAAATAGGAACTATACCTTTACTCAATACCATCAGAAAAGATCAATTGATGGCGCCCAAGTTTGGCAGATAATAAATAACCCTGCAGTACTTCACTCTGCTCACCCCTGATAGAGAGTTTCAACACCGGAGTAAGTATCTTTCTGGTTAATAAGATAATTGAAGAGAAGTATCGTTATACAATTGGCGGCCAACGAGCCGTCAATTATTATTAGTATATTTTGTACCTTTACCTAAATCTTAAATAACTAAATTTGTCGTTTTACCTATTTAAAATTAAAGTTTATATCGACGTAGCTTCATTGAGTCACCCTGTAAAATATTAAATCAATGTAAAATAAAGGAAAAAAAAACAAGAAATCTACGGATCCGAGAGAATTTCAGGTCCATCTCAGTAGGTGTTAAGTCTCTTCTTGTGATTGTGCATTATATTTCTCAAATAAGCATCTAATGCTTTTATTAAATAATTTTCAGATTTTTTGTGACATCCACCGAGGGAAATAGGTAGCAAATTGTTAAACAGTGATAAATCGAGCGTTCCACGCTACAAAGTTGACGGCGAATTCACTTAAATGGCTGGCGCAGGCCATTATTTTTTAGTTTCCTAAATATTTGCCTCCGCGTGTAAACCAAATTGCAGCAACACCTGCTTGGTCGCTACCAATTCCGCCGTTTTATGGCAAAAACATTTGTTAGAGGCAGTTAAATAGAGACATTACATCGGTTCCAATTTTACGGCGGCGTCCATTAATAAACCGTAAAAAAGGGAATTGTCTAACAGTTTATTTCTGGGAATTTACTGGGTACAGTTTGTCACTGGAAATACCGTATATACACTATAAAAAATGTTCATTTAATTTTAATGATTAATTATAATTAAAATTATACAGAGTTGAATGTTTGTGTTAGGTATTCCATTATATACAGGGTTATTCAGAACATATCTCTAAAACTTTGAGGATATGTGCATTCTTAAATAAGAAATAGATATCACCAAAAAAAATTTATAATAAAAGTCTTAGGATTTCCCGTAAACAATGGTTAAAGTTATACCATTATAAAGGACTACGTAGATGTGCCACTGTACTTCAACGACATTTGATATACCACATTCCTAAGAATGTGGTAAAAAAAGTAAACACGTTTTTGTACCTGCAACGCCTGGTTCCGACTTAGCGAATAGAGTTGGAGTGGGGATAATATCTCTATTGTCTATTCAGTCATCAGTCTATCTGTGTCTTCTCTCAGTGCCGGTGTTTTATTTATCGTAGGAGTGTTAAACTGTAAAATTTTCAAAATGGCTCATGTGTACAGTAATGCTGAATTAATGGACTGTTACCAGTGGATTATCAATTACGAGTTAGGTTTTGTGAGTGGTTGTTGCAGCAAAATGCTGAAAATCCCCAATTTACTTAATAATTTGCATTTATAAGATCAGCAACCAGGAGGAACATTCGGTTTAGTGCGGCAAAATTGGATAAGGCGTGCCTAAAAGTGTGTACAAGTCGAGGAATATTATTTCGAAAACCTTTTGTAACAAAGTATGTGCAAATTTTTTATAAATTTCATGTTTCTAATACCTAGTAATCAAGTAGCGCAATTCTTCAAAATTAGTGTAACAAAATTTTATTCATTTTAAAGACACGTCACTTTGGTCACAACTATCTATCTTTAAGTTTATTTTAAAGTAAAAACGCTGCAAATCTTTTTTGCGCCGGGTGTCAGTATACTCTCAGAACTTCCGAAGTTTTTTTCGTGCTAGCCAGTTTGCATTGTCAGTCCCAAGGTCACTCCATTACAGTGGACCAGTATCCAGCGGCGTGCAATGAAAAATTTTTAAATCGTTTTCAGACCCCGCCAAAAAATTTTTTTTTGCACTACCACATTTGTACATGTATGTTGAACATCCCCAAATTTTATTATGGATAAGTTCTGAATAACACTGTACAGTGTAGCCCATTAAGAACCAAGACACACTTCTAAAAAATTGTTGGTAAGCGCGATTCCAATGATTTTTTTTTTTGTATATATTAGCATCCTAAATGTACTTGTTGAACCTGTTACGATGGTCCAGCTGCTAATCCTCAGCCTACTACGATTTTTTTTCAATGAATTTTTTTTTAATTACTTTAGGCATTTAGAGATATAGGGGACTACTGTAAAGTGTGTTTTAACGTTATTATTAATTTGTGAGGTAAGTAAAGGAACAATATTCTAAATTAACAATAATTATTAGAGTTTCCAATGCCTGCTATATCTTTTAAACGAAACCCAAATTTAATAAACTTGAAACATTTAAGGCTCTATAAAAGAATTATTGTTCGATACAAATTGAAGAAACTTGGGGCACAGGGGTTTCAAGTGATGATAAATGATGCCATGATGTCAAATTTTTAATAAAAAAAATCCCTGTAATTTTCGAAAAAATTTATTGCATAAAAAATCGTAGTAGGCTGAGGATTAGCAGCTGGACCATCGTAATAGGTACAACAAGTACATCTAGGAGACTAATATATATATACATAAAAAAATTCATTGGAATCGCACTTACCAAAAATTTTTTAGAAGGGTGTCCTGGTTCTTAATAGGCCACACTGTATAATTAAAATTCTTGTGTTAAACTAGAAAACTGAACTCCCTGATCTACAGGGTGTTTCATAATAGCACAGCATGCTACAATTTCTGAATTAAATTTCTGTGCTTATTATAACTGAATAAAAATAATATAATGTTCATAATATGTTCAGCAAACTTTATTTTGAAGATATTGAATTTTTTATTTAGTCTAATTTTAGTTTCTCTTACCTGATTTAAAGTGTTTTATAAACTTATTGGGATACGACGCTAAGCGTCGATTTTAAGGATTTTCAAACTTTTGGTACATTACAAAATCAATAATTTTCACTAATTCTTCATAAATTGAAATGACAACATATATACAAACATGTTATAGGAGCTCTAAGTAAGCAACCAAGGATTGATTATTATCACTCCTATATTATATTATTGATTATGAGGCCCAAAATTTTTTTTAGGCCTCATTCATTATATTTTACCAAAAACACCTTATTAGCATTGAAAATGCTGATAGGATCGCGAAGATATATGGATATGTTTCGAAGAAAAGTGTTACGTGATGAGCATGTCACACCGACATGGTTAGGTAGTGGGGGACCGAGTAGAGCGGTCGGCGTGGGCGCATAGTTTGGCATTCGTATTCCTATATTGCAAATTACAAGTCTGAGAATCTTAACTCTCATGTGAATGTGATATACAAGGTGGCAAAGTCTGCAAGTCGCAAATGGTAAGCTCTCAAATTAGAAGGTAACTTTTGCAAGCTTTCTATAGTTCCAAATTCCCTTAATTCATTTTCAATGCACTCCGATGGTTGCAAGAATTGCGAAATCTGTGATTTTTTTAGGCCACATTCTTTATATTTTACCAAAAACAGCTTACCTACTTATTTCAGAGGTAATGCTTTTTAATCCGGTGGGGTAAAGACGAATGTTTGTTAGCGCCAGCCATAAAGGTGGTAAAAGGTATCGACTGTTGACGAAACTCACTCCTCAAATCTTCTCTTCTCAAATATCCCGCGCTGCCAAATTGCTCCTGAATATTTAAATAAATCTACCCGAATTGAAGCTGCTTGTGTGAATTTAAATCCGCTCGGATTGCCGTCTCTATTATGAAATGTACTCTGTATTTTCCAAAAGTAACGCGAAGCCGCTAGAAAGTCCCACTTTATTTAATACTGGTATATCAATGCACGGAAGCTCATGAAATGCCCACCTCAGTACTAGAGAGTAAGCTTCTAACACGGCCAGGCCTACGGGAAAGGCAGGCCTTGATCCAATTGGTCATATGATAAAATTTCAGAAAATCGAGGCAAAGCGTCGATTTTGAGCATTTGTTTTTCCAAACGCCTCACAGATTTCTCAATCAATATTGTTTCTATCAAATAGTCATGTAAAATTTCCGGAAAAATGAAACGGAAATGGAAAAAAATGAAATGGAAAAATTTGCGGAAATTTATGAAAGATTGAGACTTTTTAAAAAACAATTTCTCTGAATTAGTAAAAATTATCAAATATCTTTAAAATTTTACATAATTTAAACTTATTTTAAATAATTTCCCGATATATCAATGCGTAACATGTAAAAAAATGCAGCAAAGTGTTACTATTTTTTATTTAATATACTATCAATGAAAATAAAATTATGCTATTTCGATGACATTTAATTCTGATCACTTTAGCTTAAGAGTCCATTCACTAGTCCGAAATAAGCCCAAAATCGGCGTTCGTCTCGTAATTATAAAAAAACTATAAAAGATAGTAACTTTTAGTAAAAATGTATTGAAAGATAAGACTTTAATCTAAATCCCTATAGTAGTATTTTTTTGTAATTCTTTTTATTTTTAAAATTCCAGGCAAACAATCTTGTACTAAAATAGCGTATTTTCAGAAATTATTTTCTCTAAAATACATGTATTAAACAAAAATTTGCTACTATAGGGATCTAGTTTATCTTTTGATCTTTCCGGTGATATATAATTTATAACATTAAAAAGAAATTTTGTTGCAATTATAAGATAAATCCGGAACCCTTGCAATAAGGGCTAACTTTATTTCCATGTGCCTTTTTACTTCGGCTTTACGTGCACCTCCGAAATCTAAATAATTCGGTAGTGGGAATATGTAAGTCTTCATCCATCGGCTACCCAACCTCTCAACCCGACCCCGAATTCATGTCTGTCAAGTCTACAGTGAACGGACCCTTAAGCATTACACTAGGTAATAATTGTTCCATAAATACAGAGGGGGCAAGCCGTGGTAGCAACTTGGCGTTCATATTAACGATATGAGCGGCAAGCAAGGTAGGTCGCGGTTAGACTTGGATGGGTGACCATGCAGGGAAGACCGTCGGCGCTTGCCCGCATCTTCTAGTGGCCTGTACGTCGGTGAATTCACAGAAGCTATGCAAATTTAGGCGAGATTTGCGTAGAAGACGTACCATCCCTTGGATAGGATGTAAAGCCGGAGATCCCTTGTCTATGAAATGATAGGCAAGTAAAAGATCCCTACCCTGCTATAAAAAGTGGGGGTTCGGCAAAATTTCCAGGTTGGGGGTTGCTCGTCTCCTGGCGTCGGTGATTGGCCTTAGTGGAAAACTATGTTACTGTTAATAGTCAACAATGTTGGTGCTAATAACTGGGTTTGGTATATTAGTGTATTGTAGAAAGTGTAAGGCCTGACCTTTATAAACGTAAGGAAGTATTAAAGACGTATGAAAGGTGTGATCCATTCTTTGTCGAAAATGCTGAATTGATACATTACTTAGTTTTTAAAATAAAAATTCTCGAGTAAGTAAATCTTTAAATATACTTCAATCTCACACCCTTATTCACACTCACGAGAATAAGGGAAACTTCAGGTTTCTCTTATTCTCGTACTAAATTATAGTTACAGTTACAACATCGTTAGTCGTTCCTGGGCGTACTCAAGGCTCGCAAAGTAATAATATACCGGTTCCTCTCCCACACAAGTCTCTGACTTCCGGACTCATCGTTATAATAGAGATATTAAATAAGTATGCCTTGAAGTATGACCAGGCTCACTATGAGCATGAGTCTCTAACCACCATATTTTTTATTGTAACATTTGTTCGGGTTCCGGCCTGTCTTTTTCGAGTGTCGCTTCATCTTCTCAGTTCGCGAAGACGCTACAAGCCTCGCTTATAAATATTTGACTTGCATTAGAGTTTGCTTTGCCTGCATTATATGTTTGTTTTTGTTTGCCGGTAGATATGAGAATGCTGCGCCGAAATATTAGGCAGTGTCAAGCCTTTAATAAACAGAGTGCGCTGTGGATATAACAAGTCTCGGAGCTTCAAATCAGATGGTTGAAAGGCTAGCCTCGTCGGTAATTTATCGGATTGATTAGTCGCAAAAGAGTTAGACAGTAGGCAGGTACTGAAAATAGGTAGTTAAATATCTATATTGGAACACACTAAAAAAAGACAAATGGTAAAATTACTAAATGGTAATCGTAATTTGCTGCAGTGTTATTTGTAACACGAACTGGGTAGTATAATAACTAAACCTTTAGAATTCATATTACACGAACGATATACCCGCCAAGTTTGTAGAAGTACTCATAAATTGTAGTAAAATTTACAAAACCCTGTGTTAAAAATGAATCAATCCGCCATAAAAACGGAATAATTACGCGGTTTAATTAACTATTACACATTACCTTGTGAAATCTACTGTGTTAAATTACTTTTATGTAATGTAATAATACACCGATATGTCTAACACTGCCAAGTGTGGACTATATACACACTGATGAGTGTGGATTCAGTGTTAAAATCAGTCGGATTTTTTTACTGTGAAGAAGGCGTAAATTCAAAAAAATTGTATAAACATTATATTATATCACAATAACTAATAACGACCTTGTACCGCAGTTTATTTATGTTATTATGTTATTAATATACTTATATAATATATAATTATATATTTAATTCATATAAGATTTATGCGTTTAATACTTTTACCAATTGTTAATTGAAACTCTAAAATCTGGCGAAGGCGCCAATGAAAACACTACATTTTGTTTACGTCTGTAACTTTTAAAGTCTTGCATATGTTGTACACTTCCGGCTTGAATAATAGAAAAAATTAAATGTCGGATTGAGACAGCATCATTCAAGAGTCAAATGGGCAGTAATCGAAATCAACGCTATTTAGCTTATTACTTATAAAAAACATTTAAAAAATATTATATATTGTTAATAAAAAGTTATCTCTTGTGATAAGCAAAACAATCAATAAGAAGTTACACTCTTTTTTATTAACAGCTCTATTTTCAAGTAGATACAGAATTATTTTAATTAGAAGAATATTTCACAGTGAATTTTATACAATCGTATTCTTGCAACACTTTCTTATTTAGAACTAACTATTCACTACTCCTTTTTACGTGATTAGAGAAAATAACTACTGAAGCTTACTGAGGTAAAGACTTAAGTATTATAGGTTGCATTGTTTGTAGTTGTAGTTTGTAGTAGTTGTTCATGTGAGGTGAGTGAGGTTTTATGTAAAAAGAAGTTATATTTAGTGTCCAAAACATCAAATTACAGCTTTTTACCTTTAAATTATTAGCATTATTTGTTTGTCCATTTGATGCTATAAGGGAAACCTAGAAAACCTTATTAATTAAAGTGAAAAGTAGTTGAAGCAATTAGAACAATTTGTGCGACGGGAGAACACCCTGTATATTAGAACAGGATGACCAGCGACTTGGAAAACCGGGAAAAGCTGTAAAAATCAGGGAATTTGATTGATCGGGGAAAAGTTTAAATTTACTCCCTGGCGGAATAGTCATGGAATTTTGGATTTGGATGAATGTTTTTGGATTTTATCTTTTTATATACCGGGTGACCCATTAAGAATGGAAACACTCGCGTACAAAAGTTGTTTATGGATCGATTTAAACCGGATTTTTTTTAAAAGATAAAAGTACAAAATCTCTATATTGGTACAAAATTTGAAGACGAAATTTTGATTTTCAAGGCCTACTACGATTTTTTTTTAAGTGAAAAATAGCAAAATTTTGTTAGCGATTTTTTTATAAAAAATCTGACTACACCACTGGATTTAGGAGCCCCTCGAATGCATTTGTATCAATTTTCGCGAAAAAAAGTTTGTTCCTAAAAAAGTTATGACAATATCGTCATCACCAGTGTTTGCCTTTGTCGGTGAACCTATTCTTTTATAAAAATCGAATAGAACCCAAATAGAAACAAAATTAAACAACTTAAACACTGGTGTAATTACTGGTCTCTAATATAAACAACAATTGATGAAAAAAAGTAATGATTAGAAAATTACATTTTTAAAAATAAAAAAGGAGTCTGTCAAATTGATTCCCACTTTTTGAATAAAAAATTATAATGCAGTTATTTTTTATCTAAGAAGGTAATATTATAAGTTTTGGCATAATAACCACGAAATAATAATAATTTGACGAACTTACCTATAAATTGTTGTTTATATTAGAGTAATTATTGTTGGTTATTTTGTATATACTGGTTTTTATGGTTCTTATTAATAATTATACCAGTGTTTAAGTTGTTTAATTTTGTTTCACTTTGGGTTTTATTCCAATTTTATAAAGGAATAGGTTCACCGACAAAGGCAAACACTGTTGATGCCGATATTGTCATAACTTTTTTAGGAACAAACGTTTTTTCGCAAAAATTGGTACAAATGCATTCGAGGGGTTCCTAAATCCAGTGGTGTAGTCAAATTTTTTATAAAAAAATCGCTAACAAAATTTTGCTATTTTTCACTTAAAAAAAAATTCGTAGCAGGTCGTGAAAATCAAAATTTCGTCCTCAAATTTTGCATCAACCTAGAGCTTTTGGAGATCTATCTTAAAAAAAAAGAATCCGGTTCAAATTGGTCCATAAACAAATTTTGTACGGGCGTGTTTCCATTCTTAATGGGTCACCCTGTATTCTGTAGAGATATATTTGTAGAAAACCATGATGATTGGTTTCACTTCATATGGATTTAAATTTTGAAAACCTTTCTTGAAATATTACAATATAATTTATTATTTATTATCCCGCGACGATTGGCGGGGGCGCCCAAAATATATTGTTAAACAGTTTATAATATGTCACGTATTTTATTTCAGTGAACTGCGGAAGCGTTTGTTACTACACATTATTCCTTTTGAGGTCAGGCTGATTAGCTCGAGAGTACGCCTACGTTTTCTCATTTCTTTCAGAATTCCCAAGCTCGATGAAGGGCAGGGAAATAATAAAATTTCCGCCTGGCATGCCTCGGTCGGCTCAAGAAGAAAAAACTTTCGTTACGTATTTAATTAGGTCGGCGTTAAGAAGCTTACACTAATAAAATTCTGCATCGCAGGATGAAAGTTTCCAATTATAAAATCTCACAAACACTATTACCTAAAATAAAACGGCGGCGCGTGAAGGCGGACCAGCTTAGAGATAGGATTAAGTTTCAAATATTTAGATGGTCCAGCGTGTCTGAAAAGGATTGTGTCCTTGTATAATAATAATAATAATAATAATATTTATTATTCCAACAGGAAAAACACAATTACAGGAATAAGAACATTGACAAAAAAATATACAATTATTTCGTGCTAATATATAGGTATATAAAACAAAATTAACGAGATAAAACAAACAAAAAGTAATGAACAACTACTACAAACTACAACTACAAACAATGCAACCTATAATACTTAAGTTAAACGACTAACCCAGTTGCATAAACTTCTTAAATTATCAAAATGAATATCGCAGTTAGAAGGGATTTTATTATAAAGTTTATGCATCAAAGATATTGGAGACTTTATTAAAATATTCGTTCGAGGAGCAACACAATAAAATAAAGATTGCTGTCTAGCATTTTCGCCAGGTAACAAAAAATTTATTTTACCCAAAAGATCGGGGCAATCAACTCTGTCATTCAAGATGTTATACAGAAATCGAACCAACATTATATTACGTCTGGTTTCTAAAGCAACAAAGTTAAATCTATTAAGTAGATCATTTTGATCCAAACCTCTAGGCGGATAATATCCATCTTGCAAAAAACAGAAAAAATTTTAGAAATTTTCTTTGGACCGATTCTAAATGTCGGCAATGAACATCATATATTGGATACCATATAATCGACCCGTATTCCAATTTAGACCTCACCAGAGCACAAAAGAGGGTTTTCAAGGTGCTTGTATCGAAGAAGTCCCGACAGTTGCGATAAATGAAGCCATACGATTTAAAGGCACTGGAAACGATATGATTTATATGATCAATAAAAGTGAACTTACTGTCAAAAAAATACCTAAATCTTTGAATACATCAACTCTGCTAATGAGATTATTACCAATGGAGTAATTGTAGATGGGAAAGCTGGTCTTACGAGTATAAGTCATTACGTTACATTTAGATATATTGAGTTTCAGCCGATTTAGTTCACACCATGAAGACATTCGATTCATGCATTCTTGAAGATGCATTGAATCGATAGAGGAACTGATTTTAGTGTAAAGTTTAAAGTCATCAGCAAATAACAATTGCTCACAAGTAATGACTTCAGGAAGGTCATTAATAAAAAATAAAAATAATATGGGACCTAGATTGGAACCTTCACGAACTCCCAATGTTACAGAAAACGATTTTGAGGTAAAATTTTGGTATCTTACCATGAATTGTCTATCGCTTAAGTAAGAAGTGAACTACCTAATCAAAGCCTCTGAAAATCCAAAACTTTCTAATTTCAAAAGGAGTATGTTATGGTCAATCTGATCAAATGCTTTTTGGAAGTCCATATAGACAACATCAACCTGCCCTCTATTATCCAACACCTCAGAAACGTACTGAGTAAAAACCGCCAAATTAGATATTGTCGACTTCCTCTACATGAAACCGTGTTGTCGTGACGATACAAGCTGTCTGGTAGAACAATAAAGCTTACTATACAGTATGGTTTCAAAGATTTTAGAGAAATTACAGAGCAAAGAAATACCTCTATAATTTGAAACGTCATTCTGATTTCCCTTTTTCGGTATAGGGCAGATGAATGTTTTTTTCCAAGAAGATGGGAAGGTAGAATTACGTAGGATGCAATTGAGTAAAATATGCAATGGCTCGGCAAAAGCATACGCACAGTGTTTAAGATCAAAACTGGGAATACCATCTTCGCCCATTGTAAATGTATCCTTGGATTGTTTAAGATTTTATAAAACATCTTCATATGAAATATCCTGTAAATCAAAATGTAATCCTAGATTGTTATGCGATGAAAACTGAGTTGAATCAACTGGTTGCGATTGAATGAAGACGTTATTAAAATAATTACCAAACGCATTAACAATATCTGCAGGTTTAGAAAATTCACTGTCGTTATAGTACATTATATAACAATATATCTATCTCTCTGTATCATAGTAATGGGGAACCCGGAAATCAGAGACCTGGGTGGGAGAGGACGCGGCATATTGTTATTTTGCGGAGTGCGAGTGCGACCAGGAGCGTGGAACCCTGCTAACTGACTACAATTGCTAATGATTTCAGTGAATTGATGTAATAGTCATCCAAACACTAAATGCTCTCGGTACAAACTGTGTCACAGGACAAATAGACACATCCTAGTCAATACCGCAATGCGCTACATGTCTAACGGCCCTTTCAGCTTCGCGTACCCTTTAGATGCAGCCGGTGTTTACAGCCGGCAGGTGCTGCACTACGACGCTGCATGTACTGCTAAGAACCCGCGGAAATCCGGCTTTGACAGGAAAGTTATGCACTTTACGGATAGTGCCTTTGTATAGACCGTGTGAGGGGAATGCATGTCCAAACGGATTCTACACTGAGAAAAGGATT